>OX336388.2:535802415-538202415 GCA_946902985.2 Meconema thalassinum | reverse complement strand
ACAGACAGACAGACAAAAAAAAAATATTTTTGCGCGCATCCATCATAAAACAGTCTGAAACGCGCAAATATCGCAAATTTCCTTGGAAATTCAGAAAAACAGACAAACTTTCATTTTTATAGACCTATATATAGAGAGATTAATGGGTATTGAAGGACTGACGTGTAATAATCGTTTGTATACGATAAGATTTACGATTAACACATAATGATACGTATGTACATTTTCGTTCAAGTATGTTTTGCCTTTCAGCGTCCAGTCTAGTCTGCAAACCTCTGTCACCTCCATATTCTCCTTCGCCTCTATAACCCACCCACCTTTTCCGTTTTAGATCACGACTTAAATAGTAAATAGCACATTATGCAACGAGCCTATAATGGCAATAATTAAGACACAAGTATATTTATAAAACGAGCGTATGCGAGTTTTATAATTTCCATACGAGTGTCTTAATTACCATTATAAGCGAGTTGCATACGACTGTTTATGTTCGACGATAATTATTATAAGTATTTTATGTTCGACCATAAATATTCATAAATATCTGTCGAGATTTCGCCAGTTTTATGTACTGAACAGAGTGCATGAGACGCAGAGAATGCCTTGTATTTGGCCATGGCATCCTCGATTATCCTATTATGACACTAGGCCGGGCAGTGAAATGTAAATTAGAAGGCCGTGGAACTCATTATCTAATTGGTCAAACAACTGTTTCTTGAGCTCTGATTGGTGGGAGAAACTTTTTCGTAATGAAAAATAGTGTTATAATGATCATCATTATGATACAGTTTTCTGACATATAATAGTCAGGGTCTAACATAAATTCCATTATACGCGTGAATTATGGACAAATACAGCATTGCCAACCCTTCAATAACCTTAATCCAGAGAGATGGTTTTTGCCGAGACCAATATTTACTAAGTAGCCTGGCTCTGTGGGCCACGTTAGCTAATATATAAACCCCTGGATTTTGTCACGCACAATGGGGGTAGTTACGCATTAATAACCTTTATCCAGACCAATCGCTTTGCTAATTAATTCTTTTTACATAAGTAGAATGTGTATTTTGTATCCCATATGTTGGTGGCAGTGACGTTAATGTGTGCCCATCGGTAACAGCTGAAGAGACTTGATGTACCAACAAACATGGCAAGAAACAAAAACACATATCGACGTAATTTAGCTCATATTTCCTGTGCAGTCGTGATAATTGACAGTAATTTAAATTTGCAATGTCTCCCAGATATGAAACAACGTATGAAAATCATGGTTGGTTGGTTGGTTCCTCAGTTTAGGGGCTGCGACAACGCGGTCATGTAGCCTCGTGTACTTTGGGTGTGTGTAGAATCTGTCTGATAACCGGTGTTAACTGTGATGGCTGTATTAGTGTGTGTATCTCTTTTTAATTCAAGTAAGGGCTGCAACTTTGAATTTTTCAAATATTTCCCACTTTTGCCGCCAAACGCCACTGTCAACGAATACTAGGCCTAATTCAGAACTTAGCTACTAGGCGCCACCGCAGTCGGCTCTTGGCAACGAAGGTAGGATCTTAAGAGCGTTGTTTACATTCTTATACTATACAATTTAGCTTCACACAGGTGCAATTAGTGGAAGGTTCTTTAACATGCCATAAATCTATGACATGGGATCGCCGGCTTTACTTCCCCTCCGAAGGAAGGAATACTGAGGGATTTTTAACGCTCTTAAAAAATCCGACGGCTTCGGCCGGGTTTGAACCCGCTATCTGGGGCATAGAAGCTCAGCATGCTACCGACTGCGCCACCGAAGCCGCTGATGAAAATAATGAATATGACATATTATTCAAGTGCAAGTGTAGAATCGAGGTTCCACACCCTTGAACAATTAGGCTACCGCCTTTATCTCATCATTACGAGTAACTTTCTGCCATTGCTCACATTGTCCCAGCAATCATTCGTGCTACCCTCATGTCAGTTACCTCTAGCTTATGTACCAGATATCCTCAAACTACCTAGGTCTCACTTCCATACAGCAAAATGAAAATATAATGTTATTAGCCATACGTCCCTTTCTACTACTACAGCTTTAAGAGACCATGGGGTGCCGGACTGCCAACTGACTGTGGCAGGATGCAATCCTGCTGCCTTGGGCACAATAGGCGAGAACGTTATCGCTGAGCCAAGCAGCCAGTCAGGAAAAATAGGTAGGACTCGAAGGGTCAGAATTTGAGGGCATTGGCCTGTCATCTAGATAGAGTGTCAACAAGTTCCGGCAATCATTTTGCTGAGACAGAAAGAAAACACGCACGTGCTTTTCAATGCTACCAAACTAGCAAAGTTATCACTAATTCATGTTAACTTAAAATTCATTTTGGTGAACTATTTCATTTCAGGGGATAATGATATCACAGTCTTCATCCCCAGTGTACAACTCACTAATCAGACCGAAACTAGAATATGCTAGAATTATATGGAGTCCTAGATGCAAGACATATACCTCAATGATTGAAAACACACCCAAAAATCCTAAAATATCTGCATTTTAAAAGAACAGCCAACTATCCTCACTTCATACCATACCAGGAACTGATAATAAATTTCGATGAAGACAGTTTAGAAATACGAAGAAAAATAGATGCTATGAAATTCTTTTTCAAAATTATAAAGAATTCAATTGATTCCGAATTCCTTTCTCTCTTAAATTTCCATGTATCACGCATCACTTCTAAGAACAATATCACATTTGAAATTATAGAACCAGGACATCTGCCCACAAAAATTCACCGCCTAACAGACTATGTAATATTTTCAACAACGTTGTTCAAAGAAATAATGACATAGATTTTAGTAATTCCTTGACAGTATTTTTGATGGAATTGCTAACCACTCTCCAGAAATAATGTCTCAAGCCTTGCAAATTGTAAATAATGAATTCTTACGACTGAGTCATTCTACCTAGCCAACCTTTTATTACACATGTATTATTTATACTACGGTATACTGTTTTAATTGTAGGCTACACCTAGTTATTTTATTCCGTTTTATTTAGTTACTGCTTAGTTTTAGTTAGTAAAAGTTTCAAGATAACATACTGTGAAATTTTAATTAGTTTATTATTATTAGTAGCCTACTGTTTAGTTTAAGTTAGTATAAGTTTTAAGATAACATACTGTGTAATCTTAGTGCCACTGTAATTGGGATGAAAATCCTGTTGTGCGCGAATAAAAAAATAAAAAAAAATAAAAAAAATACATTTCTTAACCTATGTCATTGTGGAGTAAGTACAAGACGTGTATTATAAACTGGTGGAAGGATTTGGAAATGGGCGGCCGGGATGGTTTTGTACCATCACGAACCATCTCGGAATTTGCCTAGGGGGAAAGTGAGAAACCACGGAAAATCACATTGTAGAAGGGTGAAGTGGGGATTTAAATTCACCCCTTGACAGTCATCCTCACAAAATTGAGTATAGGCCTACTCCGTTTCAGCCTTTAGATTCGGAAAAAAATTCTTGACATTGACGGGAATTTATCCTCTGGGACCGCAGCCACATCGAGACTGTACTTGACTTCAAAAACGAATTGTTGTTGACTCATTTGGGGGATTTGTGACTTTAACATAACTTATTTCCTGTTGTTCCTCTTCAAGCATTGGGTTTCCGAGAAACACTTCCATCGGGTCCTGTTGCTGTTGCTGGCCTCGCACAATGTGCTTCCCATTCCTAGACACTTCTCCTGAACTGGCCTCTTCCAGGTCTTCTTTGGGCGACCATGTTTTCGGGCCCCTTGTGGATTCCAATCCAGTGCTGCCTTTTTGATGGCTCCAGTAGGTCTCCTCAGAGTGTGGCCAAACCAACGCCACTGTCTCTTTTTATCTGGAGTTCAATTTGCTGCTGGTTCGTTTCCTCCCACAGATCTTCATTTGATATAACTTTCAGCCATCTTCAATTGATGATACGTCTCAAGCAACGATTCATGAACACTTGCATTTGTTTAGTCGTCTTCTGAGTAACCTTCCAAATTTCACAGTCGTGGAGGAAAATGAATTTGACAATTGTGTTAAACAATTGTAACTTAGTCCTCCTAGAGATGTTCTTGTTCCTCCATATAAGGTAGAGCTGGGCAAAGGCACTATTTTCTTTCCTGATGTGACTCTGTATGTCTTCTTTCGCTCCTTCAGTTGCAGTAACAATGCTTTCAAGATAGAGGAAGGATTCTACTTGTTCAATAATAGTGCATTATGCAACGAGCCTATAATGGCAACAATTAAGTCACGAGTATGTTTATAACACGAGCGTATGCGAGTTTCATAATTTCCATACGAGTGTCTTAATTACCATTATAGGTGAGTTGCATTCAACTGTTTATGTTCGACGATAATTATTATAACTATTTTATGTTCGAACATAAATAATCATAAATATCTCTCGAGATTTCGCCAGTTTTATGTACTCAACAGAGCGCATGAGACACAGAGAATGCCTTGTATTTGACCATGGCCTCCTCGATTACCCTACTATGGCACTAGGCCAGGCAGTGAAATTTAAATTAGAAGGCCGTGGAACTCAGCGCATCTAATTATCTAATTGATCAAACAACTGTTTCTTGAGCTCTGATTGGTGGGAGAAACTGTTTCATAATGAAAAATAGTGTTATAATGAGCCTCATTATAGTACAGTTTTCTGACATATTATAGTCAGGGTCGAACATAAAACATTTTACATAACGTTCGGCCATATTTTATTGATGATGCGTCTCAAGCAACTGTTCGTGAACACTTGCATTTGTTTGTTTTGTCGTCTTCTGACATCGTGGCCATGTATTCCCTTGTACCTGGGTATGTGTTGTATTTGTAACTGGGGCTGGGATTAGGGTAGAAGGTGGTTGTGACTTCACTTTGGGAACCTATCCGGCATTCGCTGGAGTAAAAGTAGGAAACAACCGTGCAAGATTCAACCAGATTAGTAGCCTGCACAACATAATCTGAATTGACCATTTACAACAACCACATATTCAGTCCAATCAAGCAAATTCCGGAGGTCAATCACCACTTCCAGTATCTCAACGAAACATCGCATAGACCACAACTAACAGATATTTACGAGTTACATTATCCCAACTAATACAGCAACTAAAGTGTATATATTGCAAATATTTTTACCCATATTTTCAGACAGATTTTAAAGCCTAAGTGTAATGGATCTAATGATGATAGCTCGACGATCGAAACTGGTCATCCAAGTGTATTTATTAATCTCATGTAATTATTTTCAGGATTATGGAATCACCCATCTCATTTGGGTACAATCGTGTTGACCGACTGAAAAGCATCAAACTATTGTTATTATGATGTTATAATATATTATGTATAATCCAAAATTGACTCATCACCGCAGGGCTCAAACCACTAGACCTAGAAAGCTAAAATTTTGCATGTTGGTTGATCCGAGTATGTAAAGGCTCACTAAGAAACGGTTTTTGAAAATTCAATTTGTTAGTGACTTTTTTCGGCCCTTTGGCACTGAGCATCCAAAATTGACTCATCATCGCAGGACTCAAACCACTAGACCTATAAAGCTGAAATTTTGCATGTTGGTTGATCCGAGTATGTAGAGGCTCACTAAGAAACGGTTTTTGAAAATTCAATTTGTTAGTGACTTTTTTCGGCCCTTTGGCACTGAGCATCCAAAATTGACTCATCATCGCAGGGCTCAAACCACTAGACCTATAAAGCTGAAATGTTGCATGATGGTTGATCCGAGTATGCAAAGACTCACTAAGAAACTGTTTTTGAAAATTCAATTTGTAAGTGACTTTTTTCGGCCCTTTGGCACTGAGCAAGGACAGTCGGTACAAAGATCGGATTTAGCTCATTTTAAGCCGCCAGATACGAGAAACAATACTCGAAGGTCTTGTAGGGACCCGGAAACACACTTTTTAAGTTCCTAAAATGAAGGGTTTCGGAGATATTCCCAAATAACTGTGTTCCCTCTGAGAAACAGATCAACGTTACTATGGCAACCGATGCAATTTCGCACACCGGGGATAGTTTTCTGGCAATATCTCGAAAACCGTTCGTTTTAGGGCCTTAAAACGCGGGGTTCATAGAAGTGGAAACCACGAACATTGCTCCTCGCATTGATATGCGTAAAATGAGATATATTTTATTTATAGAGGTGCTTTTTGGGGTCGGATACGAGCGTGATTGATTTTGAGTCTAATATTATACTCTTTGAGCTGGTTATTGTGAGCGAGCTTTCGGATCTTCACGCTATTTTACAATGTTAAGATGCTTTCTATTTTGCACGGTATGCTTTCATTTTATTTATAAATTTGTTTTTTGTTAACTGAATATTTCTGTTTGCCAATATTGATCTGCTCTTTTTCGTTTTTTACCGTGATCAGCAACCCATATTCACAGACGAATGTGTCGTATTCTACCGGCTGTCACATTAAATTATAATTTTTTCTTAATTACTCTTACTGAGGAATTGGGCAAACTTATTCAATAAAGTTTTTTTTTTTTGTCTTTCACGGCCATTGAAACCCCGCCCAAGGCGGGTTGCTGAGTTGGACTAATGGACTAATGCTGCAGCAGAAAAGAGGAGAATTGAAGCTTTTGAAATGTGGTGATACAGGAGAATGACGATCAGATGGGTAGATAGGGTAACAAATGAAGAGGTATTAAGACGAGTGGGAGAGGAGAGATGTTTCTGGTGACTGCTAATGAAGAGGGGAGATAGGAGGGTAGGACACATATTAAGACACCCAGGAAATAGCAAGCTTAGTTATGGATGGGAGGGTCGAGGACAAGAACTGTAGGGGTAAACTAGGGTTAAACAGATTGCTTCGGATGTAGGGTGTGGTAGCTACGTAGAGATGAAACGATTAGCTCAGGAAAGGGAGACATGGAGGGCTGCATCCAACCAGTTAAAAAACTGAAGGCTCACATCAGCGGCCAAGGTGAGAGATATTTTACTATAGGTCTATTGATAGCGATATGTTGACGTTCAAATCATCAATACGTATGGCAAAATTACACCCAGAATAGCTTAAGGAAGAATACTTTAAATTCCCCATATTCCGATAGATTTGCCATTCCAGTGCGCGAGAGTGCAGTTCCCTCTTCGAACAATATTCGCAATTTCTTTAACAAAGCGCAATGACACACACTTAACAGAAGCACGTGTACATTTAGACAAAACCATTTTTTTTCCCATGGACAACTGTATGTGGTGTGCTCGCGAGCATCCGGACAACAAAATCGTTATGTCTCAGCAGAAGAAGGCAAAACCAAAAACGTAATTTTAAAATGTTTTAACATTATGTAACATCGAACCCTGCAGACTTTCACAACTCTATAAAATTCCCACTTTGCTGCTCATATCAATATACTGTATGTATCAGAATATTCAGAATTAGAATGGACCCACCTGTAGCCGCGATTGTTGTAATAGAATGGACCATTCATTATCAGCAATAATGCATCGTCCCCATTGTCTTGATCGCAGGCGAAGCCGCGGGTACCTGCTAGTATAGATATGTAATCAATTATTTTCTGTTAATTTTAGGGGCGGGACATCGAGGTCATTTGCCTATAAAATCATCTATGTCATAATGCAATCTACGTGTTCTCTTCCGTGAATGCTCACTACTCAATATACTCTGGAAAACACTGGGCTCATCCTCCGAGTTAGCGATACCAATCCATTAATGGACATGCGACAATACTCTTATAGAATACACTCATCTCTTTGGTATCCTTCTTCCATTTACTAATTGAAAAGTCTATGTGATGTGTCCACAAACATACTCATAATACTGTAGCTGGAACAAAACTCTCCTTTTGCAGGAAATATAATGTGATAGGTATTCGTGTTATTAGGTCAAACCACGACTGTTTAAAATTACTCATCCTCATATGTTGTGTTTTTTTTTATTCGCCAATATTATTCAAGTGCAGTTGCGTAACCGGGAGGGTGTTACTAGGGGTTCGAATCCCCCCTCCTTCGGAATGTATACAATAAAAACAGGAACTGATGGTAATTATTAAGCTAAATAAATATTTCTCCAATTTATTTATTTATTTATTTATTTATCGTATGTCTTTTAGTGCCGGGAGTGTCCGAGGACATGTTCGGCTGGCCTGTGTCTGTAGCTGCTTCCAGCGGACACCCTTAGGGTGAGCTACACGTTCCGTTCAATTTCAAGTACGGTAGTTCCAACTTTCGGTACCAGATATCAATGATACCTAGTGGTCAACGTTGGAACGTTCCGACGAAATCTAACCTAACAATTTAGCTTCACACAAGTTTAGTCTGTGGAAGGATCTTTTACATGCCATAAATCTATGACATGGGACCACCGGCTTTACTTCCCCTCCGAAGGAACGAATACTGAAGGATTTTTAACGCTCTTAAAAAATCCGACGACTCCGGCCGGGTTTGAACCCGCGATCTTGGCCACAGCAGTTCAGCTTGCTACCAACTACGCCACCGAAGCATTTCTCAAATTAAATAACGATACTAGCAGATAATTCTATAACTCATGCTTTGTGAGAAATCGGTATGTTAGTGATTTGTGTCTGTATCACCACTTTTGCTTGGTGATGTATTGTTTTTGTCTTTCGGCCCGGTTTATTTATTTAATCGCATGGTGATTACTTACAATATACCGTAGAAAAGACATAAGACATAATTACACTTTAGAGTCCATGCTTTTCGGCCAACTAATTGTATTTGGAGTGACACTGAATAAGTCGTCAGGAAGTCCAGACCACGAATGAAGAGGGCAGTGTTACACTAGATGTTCTATCGTCTGTTCTTCTAGATTATACTCTCACATTGGTGAGCTGATCCATCCCCATTTGTACCTAAAGAAGTTACAGCAGCCATGTTCAATCCTTAGCCTGTTGAGACGGCACCAAAGGTTCCTCGGTAGGTCAAAACCTTTTGGCTTTTTAGTGGGATCCAGACGGTGGGCATTTGTACCCAATGTTTTTGATGACCATTCATTCTTCCAACTTACGTTTAAATCAAAGCCATTCGCAATGAGTTTACCTGCGGTGGCATTTGCTGATCTTCTTGATCGCAATCGTTGTGGCGGATGGAAGGATTCTTGATGCAAAGGCAAGGAAGGCGATGCAGAGATCTTCCTAACCTCCCTCATTAGAGCTTGTTTCCGCCTTAGGTGTGGCGGAGGAATTTGGCTCAGCATAGGTAACAAATGACGTGGAGTTGATTTCACGGTCCCAGTGATGCAACGCATTGCGTCATTTAATTTTGTGTCTACATGTGTACTTTCTAACCAGACAGGTGCACAGTACTCAGCAGCCGAGTAGACAAGACTGATGCCAGTTAGACGTAGACAATCTGCCGAGGCCTCCCAGGAGGTACTACTTAGCTTTGCAGTATGTTTTTCTTGCTGAGACTTTACGAGAGAGCTTGGTGAGTTGCTCTTTGTAGCTCAGAGTTCTATCTGAAGTGACACGGAGATATTTTTGGTAAGGATTATGCCTCAATTCTTGTAAATTGAACAGAACTCTTGGTTTGTAGTACGCAGCACGATTTGCTAGATGGAAACAAGAGACTACACACGTCTTCATGACAATGCATTAACTCCGTCCTCCCAGGGTTGCCAATCTAGCTTTATCCCCGTTAAATATAGATTTGTAGCCTATCTTCATTTCTGACAAAATAGGCTTATGCGATCACCTTTTGTCCGTGTATGTGTCCCTAATAAAATCTAAACGGCTGGAGCGATTTCAATGAATCTCGGTAAGGTCATAGTACTATATCTTCCGACCCCGACCATGCCCTGTAAGTTTTATTACATCTCACCAATCCAACATAGCGGCTGTGCGAAATACTTCATCAGCATTCTAATCTCCGAAACTGTTGCTGATATCACCTTGAAATTTTTACGGTGATAAAAACTACTAGACGTTCACCTATGTGACTTTGAAAAACCTGTTAACTACAAAACGAACATGGCGGCCAAGCGAAGTTGAAACATTTAAATAGACTTTTCTCTCGATTTAACCATCTGAGCGCAGTGAAACTTAGTACAGAAAATGTTTATACATATTGCAATGCCCTTACATCTCATTCTGTTCAATTGTTTACATAACTTCAAGATGGTGGCTGTGCAAAATTTTAAAATTAAGTTTTCATTTCTTGTGTCATGCGATCGAAGTCAATGTTGGAATAATGAACCTACGCAATAATCGTCATCTAATAGTATATAACTCTATGACCTACATATATAAAAATCCAACACGGCTACCATCCAAATATTTAGACGGCTGTTCCTTTACACTTCGGCTACTAAATATATGTCTACAATTATGTGGGTGATAGTATTTACTATATACAGGGTGCTTTTAAATTCCCATTACAGACTTTGAGGGCTTGTATTGGGGACCATAACGGTAAGTTTAGCATAGGAACTTGTGTCTGGAAACGTGCCGTCTTCCCGCTACCCGCACAACACCACCACAGCGCACGTTCAAATCTCGCGCATTTTCAGCGCCATGACGTACGTCATTGAACAATCACCTGATGCCCCACATCCCCTGCAGGTTTGTTGACATTCCATGCCTTTCAGTTGAGTGTGTGATTGGCACGGAGACGTGTTTTACTTGCTGTTGTGCTTGTAACCTTCGTTCATACTACAGTACCCGTTCATTGGTAGTGTGTTACTGTTGACCATCAGGTACACGTTTGCTGAATACGCCGACATGTTGCTATTGTACGGTGAAGGGTGGTGCAATCGGAGAGCTGCTCGTCAGTTGAATGGGGAGCGTTTTCCACACCGCCGGACACCTACGCACGCCCTCTTTGCTAAGATGTATCCGCGAGCCTCGGAGACGGGTAGGCTAAATTGCGGTCCGGGATCATCTGCACCACAGATTTGAGCAACAGTAGATAGGTCGTGGTGGCCCGATTGCTTGGCCTGCACGTTCACCCGACTTGACACCGCTAGACTACTACCTGTGGGGTCACAAGAAAACCTTGATTTACGAGACCCTTGTGGAATCCGAGGAAGACCTATTGGCGCGGGTTATGGCATCGACGGATGTTGGAGGATCAGGGATTGGTGATCGTGTGTACCAGAACATGGTATGGAGTTACCGTGTCTGTGTGGACGTCAGTGGTCGTCACATCGAGCCCCACCTGTAATTGGACCCAAAGGACAAGCAGCAGGAGTTGGACAGAGGGCCGAAAATGCGGGAACTGTGAACGTGTGGTGGTGGTTTATTGCGGGTAGCGGGGAGACGGTACGTTTCCGGACACAAGTTCCAAAGCTATACATAGCCGTCTTGGTCCCCACAATAAGCCCTCAAAATATGTAATGAGAATTTAGAAATACCCTGTATAGGCTTATTTAGTTGCAGCAGTTATTAATAACATGCGAAACTTGACAAGATGTGTTAGTTATATGTGAATTGTTCTGTTAAGATAATGTTAGTGGTTATTGACCTTCTAGCAGGGCCGTATTTCTAAATAGGCCAAGTAGGCTGCAGCCTAGAGCGGCAAATTTTCAGGGGAGGCAGTTTGGCAATTTATTCAAAAACTAATATGAAGTATTTCAGACGTTAATAATATTTTCCGTACGAATTTATGAATACATGTTACTTAAAAATATGTTTTAGTCCTTCTACAGTTCTTCCTGCCTTAGAAGAGTTAAGAACTATCTGCGAACTAGTATTCCTGAAAAAATCTCACTTTCATTACGTCTTTGTATTGAGGCAAATACAACAAAAACACTTTCATATGAGGACATTATTAACGAGTTTGCCATTAAGAAATCTCGTAAGAAAGCTATGTAAATTTGAACACGAAGATTACGTGGGTTGAGTTGTTTTAGAGAAGTTTGTATATTTTTTAACAAATAAACCAGTAATTAACTACATTTTGTGTATTTTCATTTCACCACGTAAGACAACTTAATTCAAATTGATCACAGTTCTTCAATTACGCAAAAGATAGTCATTGGCATTAAAATATAAAAATATGTGTAAAATAGTGATCACTGATCTCCAAGAACAAATTAAATAATTAATTAAGTTCGAAATCCATTTCATTTTTTAACGAATCTTAAAAGAAGTAATTAAAAAGACAAGTAGATAACTAATTTTTTTATAACATTTATTATGCAAGCCATTAAATTTGTAGTTTTATCTAAACTAAATAAACTTAATGTTTAAAAAAGTTGAAAACGCCAATGAACTCGATCCTTTTGTTGTGTAAAACAAATGTAATAAGCAAATATGGCCTATAGAGGGGGCGGCAAATGGACTTTAGCCTATAGGCGGCTTACTCTTAAATCCGGCCCTGCCTTCTAGTTTGCTTGTTTAGTGTGATATCTGTGATTGTTAGTGAATTGTCACGTTAGAGTGGATTGTGAGCTTAGCGGATTGTTTGGGCGATCTGGGTGCCAGTTGGTAGCAGCTGCTCGAGAGTGGATCCCACAAAGCTCAAACAATCACTAGGTTTAAACAGAAAAGCTTACATTGTGATTTTGTGTAAAATTAGAATTAAAACGAAATCTGACCAATAAAATTAATTTGAAACAACGTATTTACTATTGTACTCCAATATTGTTTTCTAAAACAAAACGTAGTGCTATATACACGCGAAGATAATTTTCCCGTAATTTCCCACTGGTTCCAGTGCTGCTGACACATATCTAGACCACAATTTGTTGTTGCTCCAGTCTTCAGCCTTTTGACTGGTTTGATGTAGCCCTCCATGCTTCCCTGTCCTGAACTATTCGTTTCATCTATACCAATATAATAAAGCTGAGGAGTTTTGTTTGTTTGTTTGTTTGTTTGTTTGTTTAAACACGCTAATCTCTGGAAGTACCAGTCGATTTCGAAAAATTATTTTTGTATATGATAGCCAGATTGAAGAGGAATAGTTTAGGCAATATAGCATTAGGCTACACCGCTCAGGTAAACTTAAAGTTTGATTTTTGTTCAGTAAGTCGGAAAAACAAGCGCTCCCGAACAGCTATATCCGCGTGGGCTGGCCTTAGGGTTAGTGATACGTACACTGTTTCAGCAATCTGAACCAAAATTTGAAACCTGCGGAAAACACTATCCACTTTAAATTTCAGACAGACCACTCCATTCTCTGCATTTAGGCCCTATGGCACAAATCTTCACTCTTTCACCCCGATCTGAACCAAAATGTGTATACTTACCCTTTGGAACCCTGCGAGTAAACACTGTCTACATGAAATTTGTGACAGACCAGTCCATTCCCTGCATTTAGGTCCTTTGACACAAATCTACACCTTTCCACCGATCTGAACCAAAATTTGTATACTTACACTTTGGAACCCTGCGAGTAACACTGTCTACATGAAATTTCGCGCAGACCACTCCATTCCCTGCATATAGGCCCTTTGGCACAAATCTACACCGTTTCACCGATCTGAACCAAATTTTACATACTTATCCTTTGGAACCCGACGAGTAACACTGTCTGCTTGAAAATTTGGACAGACTACTCCATTCCCTGCATTTAGGTCTTTTCACACAAATCTACACCGTTTCACCGATCTGAACCACAATTTGTCCTACTTACCCTTTGGAACCCTGCTGGTGACACTGTCCACTTTAATTTTCGGACATACCATTCCATTCCCTGTATTTAGGTCCTTTATCACAAATGTACACTGTTTATCCTAATTGCACCAAATTTTACATTCACTTTGAAACCCTGCAGGTAACACTGTCCACTTGATATTTTGAACAACGCTCTCCATTCCCTGCATTTAGAATAACAGACAAAATAAACTTGAAACCCACTTTTTAAGGCCCTAGAACCATTCATGTCCGTAGCAGTGTAACTGTAAGAATATTTTAATACGTCTATTGTTGACAGGCAATTCGGGCTGCATCACGTCGCCCCTACCAGTGTTCTGGTGCAGAATTGCGAAAATAGTTAAATCTTGCGCTGCTTATAAATTGCAGTCACGGGGAATAATTAGTGCAAGAAGATTTCTTAGGCCCCTTAAAACAGTTATCATTATGAAAATATAATGCCTCTGTATAAGTGCAATGGTGATGGCGCCGTACATTGAGGTTATCAGCTGCAATAAGCGTTGGTGCATTCGAATTTACCTTCATTTATTCCGAACCATATCGATGAGCGCTATGTGGTGATAAATGATACTATTGCTACCTCAGGAGCTCGGGACACCCGAGGTTTTCCCATTTGATCTTCATCATTCTTCTGTAACACCACGTTTGAAACGCTTCAATTCTCCTCTTTTCTGCTGCTCCAACAGTCCAAGTTTCACTTCCATTGAGTGCCACGCTCCAGACAAAGGCTTTCAAAATAAATCTATATTCGATGTCAACAGATTCCTTTTCTGTAGAAATGCTTTCCTTGCCAGCGCTAACCTACTTTTTATATCCTCTGTGCTTCGTCCATCACTGGTCATTTTTATTCCTAAGAAATAGAAGTCTCCTACTTTAGCTTTTCACCTGAATTCGACGTCCATAGAACTTTCTGATTTTTTCGGCGGCATTCCAATATTTTCGTTTTACATTTATTAATTTTCTTCAGGTATTTTTTTCCTGAAGACATCATTCATACCATTTAAAAACTTTTTCGAGGGGCGTGGCGGCACAGCGGTTAAGCTGTTGGCCTCTCACCACGGTGGACTGGGTTCGATTCCCGGTCAATGCATGTGAGATTTCCAAAGTCAAATGCCATGTCCTGTGATTCGGATTCCACATAAGAAGGAGGTCCCGTGACTCATGATAGCGAAATTAATGGTCAAGTTACTCTACAAACTTCCTTTAAAAACTCATTCAAATCCTCTGGTGTGTCGGCTAAGATGACGATGTCATTGAAATTATTTCTCCTTGAATCTTTAACTCTACTTGAATTTTTCTCCAATTTCCATCATTGCTTGTTCAATGTATTGATGGGTGATAAGTTGCAGCTTTGTCTTACACCTCTCTGAATGCCAGCTTCTCTCGTATGTCCTTCGGCTCGAATAATTACTGTCTGGTTTCTGTATGGATTGTAGAGCACCCTCCTAACCCTGTACTTTATTTCAATCGTTTTTAAAATGTCAAAAAAACTTACTCAAATCAACGTTATCAAAAGACTATTCTAAGTCTACAAATGCCATGAACCTTATCTTATACTTCCTTATTCTAGCCTAATTTTTAAGTCCCGTCGTACATTTAATAACACGCTCACTCACTCACATCCTCCCTTCTACCTTCCATTTTCTATATTTTTTTTTGTTATAATTATATGCAAATTCAATGCCGTCCAATTCAATCTTATTTGTTTGTTTGTTTGATTGCCGTTGATAGATGGGAATACGCGGCAAATAGCTCGGTCGAATAGTTCAGTTGCCGGTCAGTAGACTGCGTGAGATCCGTCGACCATTGCGAATTAACTACATTATTTCTATGAATTAAATGCCTTGTAATTCCCCATTTGCTTCGTAATGGAAGCATTAAGTCACTATATGATAGGCCTATAAGCAGTTTGGCGCTTGGATCGTCTCGACAAGTACGCTAGGTCTCGCAAAACAACGCTGGTTATGGTTCACTTGATGTATACAAGCACATTTCATACGTTTACCTACAGAAAATATACACTTCATATTCAGCAAAAATGAAACCAAAAAACCTTATGGTGTCCCTCAATCTTTTCTTTGACATAGTCAGTAGCTGCGAGCGAAGCGAGTAAACCAATGGCTCATATTTTGGTGAGGTACCGGTGCGTCATTGCGCTCCTTGCCCTGGTGTATAATTTTTCAAGGGGAATAACAATTTATTTGATTCTCTAATACGATAGCAAAGCTAATAGGACTTTAGTTTTAAACATTTTTAAAAATTTCGGTGAATATTTCATGCATTTTTTTTTTGGGGGGGGGGGGGGGGGGGGTTAAATCCATTTTGACTTTTCATGGAGTTTGACTTAATTACGTATGTTAGCATTTGTATTATTTCATTTTGCGGGATTTTAATGTAATTATTTGATGTGGCGCTGCGTTCGTTTCTCGTTTCCACCCGTTGCTCTATTTAATTCACAGCGAGCCTACTGAAATATCACACTTACTCTTCAATACTGTACATTACGCTTTCGGCATAAATGCCATCCAAATTATTATTTTCGAAAGAGAAATAAATCACAAATATACTATTGGAAGTGGTAGCAGTAGTTGTTCTTTGTAGGATTTTTTTTTCACCATGGCGTACCGGTATACAGTGTATACTATAATATGCAGTATTATGTGTCGAAGAAATTCGAAGTTTAACGAGTGATAAAACATTGTCGATCCAAAAAGTGGTTTTGACCAGTTAAATTCATTTCAGTTTTCATTGTGAAAGATCTCAATTTCAAGTTGCCACCTGGTGTGATCTCAGTGTACGCACTGAAACTACTCTTCCAAAGGTCCTTGGTTTGGTTTTCGGCTATTCGAAGAGATTTGATTCTGGTATGATATTGTTGTTGATTCATTTAGGGACTGTGCGACATCGTGGGTGTGTGTAGAATTTGTCTGATAAGCTGTATTAGGTAGTGGGTGTATTAGAAATTCAGATGTGGATTGGGAAGGAGGTGGCCGTGGCCTTAAGTTAGGAACAATCCCAGCATTGGCCTAGGGTAGAAGTAGTTAACTACGAGAAAACCACTTCCAGGATAGAAGGTTTGCCTCAGGAGGTTGAGTGTACCCGGTTCCAGCCATCAGATCGGAATTAAATTCCTTGACAGAGCCGGGAATTGAACCCGGGCCTTCGCCATGACAGCCAAGAGTGCTAGCCATTACGCAGCGAGGCGGACGATTCTCGTATGAGGGCTAGAGCCTAGTGACCCTTTATCAATAGGATACCTGAAAGAAGGTAGTTTCAATTTCCACCTAAGTCATCCACGAAGTGGATTTCTCAGTATACTCTTGGGGGATGCAGAAATGGTACGTAACCTAAGGTCACGGTAGCCTCTTCCCCAGTCCTAGCTCAAATGACAAATACTCGCACGTTTGTACGAAAATTGCGCCCAAGGAAAATAGCGCCCACTGAGAAATGTGCGTAAATCGCGCCCAGTCTAGAAATTGTCGTCGTGACAATATTGTTCTACACACAAAACAAACCTAACCTGGGATTTACACCCCAGACCCCCTTGCTTGGTGCCATCAGTATTTTTTGTCCAGACAGTCATCTAACCAATTACCGACCAATGATTTCGTCCAGACCAATGGTTTCGTCCAGACAGTCGTCTAACCAAGTAGCGGCCAATGGTTTCGTCCGTATCAGCCACAAATACTCCAGGTAGAGACCGTGCTGGGTGCGATTTACAGGACAACACTCAGCTCACAGATTCTATACGCATCCAAGTGCACGAGACTGATAACTACGTTGTGCCAAGCCTCTATCTGAGACAAATAACGCAACTAAATTAGACATGCTTTGTCTTCACCATAGTTTTATAGCTTAAGTGTTCAACATTGTTTGCAGATTCAAAGATGTCGTTAAAGAAGGAATAAAGTGCCGGTAAAAACGTTTAGAAATAATGCGCCATTCACGAACGAAGGAAAATACAAACTAGAGGAATGAAATGACAGAATGTATAAATAAAACATTTTATATTGCTTGGAGGCGAACGACGGGCAGTAAAAGTATATATCAGTTAAAGCCATAAAGTACATCAAGACAAAGGAGGACTTGAAGCTAGGTCGAGAGCTATCTAACATAAAATTCGCTTGATTATACCTCCAAAGCTAATGTTCTAAGGAAGAGAGATACTGTAATTCTGTTTTATTTTAGGTGCCAGAGTCTTGAGACACCAGTCTTACTGCATGATGGCCGATAATACACATATTAACACTGCGCATAGAATTTCATAGCAGTTTCTGATTTACGTCTGGCTGGCTGGCTGCCTGGCTCAGCGGTAACGTTCTCCCTTGCTGTTCCCAAGATTGCAGGATCGAATCCGGGCGCAGTCAGTGGGTCTTTCTTCTTAAGACGCCGTCTTCAAACGAAGGTAGGCGATCCACGTAGCCAGCTCTGACCTTGACATTGCAGTATGAAATGCTTCCTCCGATGTACACCAGTGCAACCTTCTAATGTCCTTCAACCGTGAATTTCTGCGTCTCCCAACGGATCTTTTTCTTTGTATCTTTCCTTCAATAATTAGCTGTAATAATTGGTACCTAGGTATTGTGTATTTCTTTGCTTTATAACATGTAGCAGTTCTTTTTGCTTTTTCATCCGATGTAGGACCTCGACATTTGAAATTTTCAATATCCAAGGTATGCGCGGGAGACGGCGATATAGATACATTTCAAAGGCATTGATTCGTTTTTCAATAGAAGGATCCATGATCCAGCATTCGCAACCATATAGAAGAACAGAAAATATGTAACAACGGATCATGCGGATTCGCAACTGTAGACTGAGATCTGATCGTACAAAGAATTTCCGCAAGGTAAAGAATTGTTTCCTGGCCTGTTCAAGTCCAGATTTTATTTCTTGTTTGGAGTCACATTGTTCGTTCAATATGTTGCCCAAGTATTTGAAGGAGGACACTTGTTCAACTATATGATTATTTATTGTGAGATTTGCTCTTATTGTCTTTTGAGACAAATGCAAATGCGAGAAAGCCGTGTCAGTGGATTTACTGGTGCGTTAAAGATCCCTTCGGAGCGAAATTCCGGTACTCCGGCGCCTCCTAACCTTGGCAATACCAACGGGGGGGGATTGCGTACCCACCAGTTCCATTTTTTACGATTTATTCATGGTATTCCTTTTGTAAGCTTACTGTACAGAAAGTTATTGTCAATTTTGAATCAGTTACCTAACCACACATTTACTTTTACAAATTTTAATTCGTGTATGAGATATTAACAATTTTCTTTTGGTGGCCACGGAACCCCTCCCCCGTTGGTAACTCGTGTGCCTCGTCATACTTTGCACTGTGGTAAGGGCAAAAGTACAACAAAGTTAACAAAACCACCATCATTTGTTCTGGTTGAAAGAGGTAGGCCTACTCATGCGGAAAACACAGTAAAGAACAATCTTAAGTTCCACGTATGTTAAAGATGGCGAAGAGCATGATCAGTGAATAATTTACTTCCTGAACTCCTTTTTTCATCATATTTTGATTTTGTTTGCAACTGTAGTTAATCTATACCAATATAATAAAACTGAAGAGTTTGTGTGTGTGTGTTTGTGCACTTAAACGCGCTAATCTCTGGAACTACCAGTCGGATTCGAAAAATTATTTTTGTATATGATAGCCAGATTCAAGAGGAATATTTTAGGCTATGTAGCATTAGGCCAAACCTCCCCCTGCATTTAGACCCTTTCGCACAAGTCCACACCATTTCACCGATCTGAACCAAAATGTGTATACTTACCCTTTGGAACCCTGCGAGTAACACTGTTTACATAAAATTTCGGACAGACCACTCCATTCCCTAAATTTAGGCCCTTTGGCACAAATCTACACCGTTTCACCGATCTGAACCAAATTTTACATACTGTCTGCTTGAAATTTCGGACAGACCACTCCATTCCCTGCATTTAGGTCTTTTGACACAAATCTACACCATTTCGCCGATCTGAACCACATTTTTTCCTACTTACCCTTTGTAACCCTGCGGGTGACACTGTCCACCTTAATTTTCGGACATGTCACACCATTCCCTGCATTTAGGCCCTATATCACAAATCTACACTGTTTATCCTAATTGCACCAAATTTTACATGCACTTCGAAACCCTGCTGGTAACACTGTCCACTTGATATTTTGGACAACGCTCCCCTTTCCCTACATTTAGAATAACAGAAAAGAAAACTTGAAAACCACGTATTAAGGCCCTAGAACCATTCATGTCCGTAGTACTGTAACTGTAAGAGTATTTTAATGTGTCTATTCTTGACTGGTAATTCGGGCTGCATCACGTCGCCCCTACCAGTGTTCTGGTGCAGAATTGCGAAAATAATTAATCTCGCGCTGCTTTTAAATTGCAGTCACGGGGAGTAATTAGTGCCAAAAGATTTCTTAGGCCCCTTAAAGCAGTTATCATCATGAAAATATTATTCCTCTGTATAAGTGCAATGGTGTAGGTGCAGTACATTGAGGTTATCAGCTCCAATAAGCGTTAGGTCTTTCAAATGTATCTTCATTTATTCCGAACCTTATCGTTGAGCGCTATGTGGCGATAAATGATACTAATGCTACCTCAGGAGCTCGGAGCCGAAGTTTTCCGAAGTGTTCTGATTATTTTCCTACGGCGCTATGCGACAAAACACTACACTATTGGTCTCTACATTTCTAACAGCCAATGAGATATAGGTCCTAGGCAATGTCTTTGATTTCACCTACTCCACTTTCTAATCTTTTTTTTTTAATTTGTTTGTAAATTACATGTGTCAGTGCTGCAGTTAGTCAATAGCCGTTTCCCTATTCATTATTACTATTATTATCATTACGGGAAAATGACCTGAATGTTACGTCTATTATACTGTACTACTTATCAACCCCATAGCAACCTCCACCACCACAAAAAGTTATATTTTTAAAATATTTTTTCTTCTGTTAGTTTAAGTATCATGTGCTAGTTCTGAGGTAGTGTTCATTATATATTATCTACACTAATATAATAAAGCTGAAGAGTTTGTTTGATTGTGTGTTTAAACGCGCTTATCTCTGGAACTACCAGTCGGATTCGAATCATTCTTTTTGTATATGATAGCCAGATTCAAGAGGAATATTTTAGGCTATGTAGCATTATGCTACACCTCTCAGGTAACCTTAAAGATTGAGTTTGTTCAGTAAGTAGGAAGAACAAGCGCTCCTGAACAGCTTCAATAATGAAAATACACAGCCTGCTTCCAGTCTCCGACCGAGTCAAGAAAGGAATGAATGAAGCCCTCATCTAGCGGCGAGGATATGGACAGTACCGGCCGCCGAGGCCTGACGCACTCCTCTGGGGCAATGATTAAAAGAATGACAGGTGAAATGAAATGATAGTGGAGAGTGTTGCTGGAATTCAATTTTGACAGGGAAAACCGGAGTACCCGGAGAAAAACCTGTCTGCCTCCGTTTTGTCCAGCACAGATCTCACATGGAGTGACCGGGATTTGAACCACGGACCCAGCGGTGAGAGGCCGGCGTGCTACCGCCTAAGCCACGGAGGCTTAGCTTCAATAATTGTTGCCAGGCAATGCGGGCTGCATCATGTCGCCCCTACCAGTGTTCTGGTGCAGAATTGCGAGCTGAATTGCAGTGTCGGGAAGTAATTAGTGCAAAAAGATTTCTTAGGCCCTTTAAAACAGTTATCATCATGACAATAGTATGCCACTGTATAAGGGCGATGGCGTTGGTGCAGTGTACTGAGGTTATCAGCTGCAATAAGCGTTGGTGCTTTCCGATCCTTATCCTTAAGCACTCCAGTTCTGTAGTAGTATTCATTATCATCCATAAAACAAATAAATCCACCGGGCGAATCCGGGCACTACTGCTAGTTAGGTTATTTTTATGCCACTGAAGTTTCATTTAAGGTTCAAAATACAAGATATGTTGATTAAAGGATAGTGCAAGTCACACAAAAGGAATTTATTATGGTGGTCACAAAATACCCCCCCCCCCGGTTGGTAGCCCGTGGTTTGAAAATAGCACGGTGACGTACAGAAAATTGAAGTGGCAGTACCATACACGGTCACAAAAAATCAGCATGTGTCAGGAAATTGAACATGATTAAGTTTCCTAGTACCTCTACTTGACTATTGTTCTGCAGGCTGGCAGCCAGTGTTTTCCGGATCAGCACGATATCCATCTCTCTACCTCTGGCTATTGGACGTCTGCAGCCAATATGCGATTCATGCCGGAACATCTGAGCTATCAAGCTCTCTGTAGAACCCGATACCATCAGAGCCACACAAAGCAGCATTAAGTATGTTCGCCGAGTTGAGATAGTGCGCGTAAATACTTGCACGTGGTCACTTGACTGCCTGGACAGGAAACACGCCCAGTTCACGTCATCGGCTCTGTCGGACAGGGGTAGCCAAGAAGCTCTGAGATTATTAGTCATGCCGTATCCATAGAAAACACAAGACTTGCTGCACTGTATACTGCTGCCTGTCATAAGCAGTTAAGAACTAATTAATTAATGAATTAATTAAATCTATTTTATGTTCGACCCTGACTATTATATGTCAGAAAGCTGTACTATAATGAGGCTCATTATAACACTATTTTTCATTATGAAACAGTTTCTACCACCAATCAGAGCTCAAGAAACCGTTGTTTGACCAATTAGATAACGTTAGCATCGCACCTGCGCAGAGTTCCACGGCCTTCTAATTTAAATTTCACTGCGTGGCCTAGTGTTACAGTAGGTAATCGAGGAGGCCATGGTCAAATACAAGGCATTCTCTGCGTCTCATGCGCTGTGCTCAGTACATAAAACTGGCGAAATCTCGACAGATATTTATGAATATTTATGTTCGAACATGGGGCGTGGTGGCTCAGCGGTCTAGCTGTATGCCTCTCACCAAGGAGGTCCGGGTTCGATTCCCGGTCAATGCATGTGAGATTTTCGAAGTGAAATGCCATGTCCTGTGGTTCGGATTCCACGTAAAAAGGAGGACCCGTGGCTCATGATCTCAAGATTAACGGTCACGTTAAACTACAAGCTTCCTTTCCTTCCTTTTTTGTTCGAACATAAAATAGTTATAATAATTATCGTCGAATATAAACAGTCGTATGCAACTCGCCTATAATGGTAACTAAGACACTCGTATGGTAATATAAAACTCGCATACGCTCGTGACTTAATTATTGCCATTATAGGCTCGTTGCATAATGTACTAATATAAAACGAAGTGTCCTGACTGACTGACTGACCGACTCACTCATCATCTAAGGTTGTGCAGATGTTGTCACGGTAACGTTGATCTGTTTCTCAGAGGAAACACAGTTTTGTAGAATTATCTCCGAAACCGTTCTTTTTTTGACCGTAAGAAGTGTGTTTCGGGGTCCGTATGGGACCTCCGAGTATTGTTTTTCGTATCTGGCGGCTTAAAATTAACTATGTCCGGTCCTTGTACCTTTTGTTATTACAGTACAGTATGGTCTATAGGTATGTTCAAGGCAGAAAGGCAAAAAGAAACAGGAAAATAATGATAAGCGTGTTCCATTTACTGTTGTTCCGACCTTGTCATAACTTAAAATACGAGACATGGACTGCAAAGTACAGTACATTAATTCCATTACTTGATCGACTCACTCGGCTGACTGACGCCTTGGTAACCGGATGTACAACACAGCCATATCGTTACTTGTAAGCGAAATCGATCCTCTACGAGGCGCAGCACTGTTTTGACACACGTTTAGTTCGTTATTTAGTTACCTTAATGTCAAAGGTTTAACGTCTCTTTTAACAGCTGTGGTTTAATAGTTGCTACGGTGTCGGAATGTTGTCGTTAAAGGGCATCATTAACGTAACGTATAGTTTTGAAGCTCTTTCTCAGTGTTGCCTACACAAACTGTCAGTTGTAGCACTTCAGTCGGTCAACATGAATTTGCCTAAATACTGGGTGGGGTACAATGTATATATGATGTAAATATCACTCCTGAGTTATGATCACTATTGATCCTAAAAATTAATATTTAAGTTTGGTATGTTAAGAATAACATACAGGGTGTCTTTTATGTACCTTTGGAGAATGATAGGTCATGTAGGGGACGGGTATAGAAGTAATTTGAGACCGGGAACTTGGGGTCAGAGCGGCCCCCTTAACCCCTTAAATAAGGGTTGATTCAGGCCCTCCACCCTGTCAGTTGGGCAACCGACCCAAGCCTCTATTACCTTTCTCAATCCTTTAACTCTTGGCAAGATTCATGTCGCTATGTGGCGGTGGCTTAATGGATAGCGTTGCGGTGCGAAAGGCCGGTAGTCCCGGGTTCGATTCCGAGCTTGGGTAGTTTTTTTTAGTGTTATTTGTCGTATTTGCACTCTCTGCACTGACGTAGCACCAGACTGTATCATGTGACTACAATACCACAAATAACATTAAAAAAAAGATTTTGCCCAAACCGGGAATCGAACCCGGGATAACGACCTTTCGCACCACAGCGCTATCCATTACGCCAGCGCCACATGGTGAAATGAATCTTGCCAAGAGTTAAAGGATTGAGAAAGAGGCCTGGGTCGGAGTGGTTAAGTGTAAGAGAGGCCCCAGAGCCCTAACTCCACCACAATAGAGGCACCATTAATAATAATAATAATAATAATAATAATAATAATGAATAATACAAATTGCCCCATTATAATAGTGATCATAACTAACTAACGTATTTGTTTCCAGGAGTGTTATTTACTTATTGTTCAAATACTATATGCATTGCACCCCACCCAGTCTTTAGCCAAATTCGTGTGGACCGACTGAAGAGTTACAACTGACAGCCGGATCATTAACGTTATTTGTTTTTGTAGTTGCGACATCGTGGTCATGTAGCCCTATGTACTTGGGTGTGACAGATATGATATGTCCCATGGAGGCTGTACTACTGAGTGTATTTGACAAAAGTTTGGTGCTTCTCAGTCGGTCAACACGAATGTACCCAAACGAGTTGGGTTATACCCTAATCCTGAAAGCAATTGCATGAGATGAATAAATGTATTTTTTCAGGATTAGGGTATAACCCAACTCATTTGGGTACATTCGTGTTGACCGACTGAGAAGCACCAAACTTTTGTTTACTATGGCAACACTGAAAAATTGCTTCAAACCCCTTAATGAGTGTAGTTGAGACTAGTATTAGCACAAGGGCCGGCCGTGGCTTAACTTGGGCATCATCCTGGCATTTTCCCGTGATGGTTGAGGTTGAAATTGAACCAACCTCCTCTCAGCTTTGCCTCACGAGGCTTGATATATTGTACCCATGCTTAAATTAATACATGACCATGCTTTGGATAGCTCAGCGGTTCTCGAGGGTGGTACGTCCAATCCCCCAGCATGATACACATATTTGGATCAGAATCAACAGGTCTACACTTCAAATAAACTCAAAATCACAATTAAAAACATATTTAAAATAACTCAAATTTGAGGCGCTACAAAATACAAAAATACACATAAAAATTCAAAAAACAACGTATCCTTTCTTAATCATTAACACTTGTATCAAAATAACAAGGAATCACTTAAATCATCTAACAAAATCAATAGATGAGGTTCCAATGAACCTTTCATGTAAGTTTCACTTTCATACAATCATTAAGAATATTCTTTTCTTTAGAGCTCCCTACGGCTCCAATAGTCCTTTATAACTCCAACGGTTATACTCAACATGATTATTTCCTTAAAAGAATGGACTATTATTTAATGTACAATCTACAATTGTTTATAATAATAACACAAATTATTAAACTTTTCCTTTGGGTCCACGTGAATAAAAATATTATTTCTCTCTCTCATTTTACATCAATACAGCTTTCTAATGAGGGATGTTCGTGCTACCCCAAGTACATAAAATACTGAAATTATTCAAATTAAACAGAGATTCCCCGCACTGTTTAAGATCCATGTTACTCGGGTCTCTTATTCTGAATTTTTGTGATATAATGGGATTTCCACCAATCTTTAAACAATAATCTTTGTTTATCGTGATCTGAAAGATACCTTGCAAGGTTATACATTTTTACTAATTAGGTCACGGAGTCAATCTCCATGCCCTTACTCAATTGTTAACAAGTTTATCTGCTTTGCGTGCGTACAAAGCGATCATCTGGTCCTGCCCGGCCTTCAGGCAAAGGGACCCTCATTACTAGTGTCAGGCCATTGAAGTGATTTACGGGGCGAGACACACAGTCTCCTCAAACCAGACGGGAATTCCTGCGTAGGACTCGGCTCACTGCATGTTTACCATTCTTTCTCTCGCCTAGAAAAGACTTTACAATACAACCTCTGACTTTAAATTAGCCCGGGAATTATACTACGCTTATATTTACTCAGGTGAGATAACAAATTGCTGAGTATCCGCGTTGCCGGATGTAAGGGACGATAATTCATTTAAAAAAAAGGGGCTCTCATATGACATGACCCTTGGTTCATGCCTCATTCAACTCCTAGGACACATTCCATTCTCGGATGATTCGAAGAAACACATTACGGGGCGGGAAATATAACCTCTGACCTCCTCATTTTAGCGACATTCAGGTTGGTACTAATGCATACCCCTGAACGCACTTCACAAATAACAAACATTGCTCCCTTTCAAAAAATACCCTAGGCATACATTCGACCCACTTCACCGCACTCAACTCCACTCTGAATTAGCTCTTCCTGGCATCATTCATAGCAATTCCTAGCTTAAACCTCATATTCGCTTTAACAGCGTGTACAACATATTATTTGGTGTGAAGTTTTCGAGAAGGCTTGTACTTACTAGCCGTCCTTATAATTCTCCCGTTATTTAACATGCCCTTTCATTTTTATAAATCAATTCTTGGCACACTTTATTATTAACATGATTTTAACATGATTCATTTTTCCATTATTTCTTTAGCCAAAGGCTGCAACTCTATCCTTTGATTTTGAGTATTACAATTCACAATTACTTCTAACTGAAGTTTCTAATCATTATTCCTTGCATAAACAGTGTATGCCGGCCCCGTGGTGTTGGGGTAGCGCGCCTGCCTCTCACCCGCAGGCCCCGGGTTCGATCCCCGGCTCCGTCAGGATTTTAAAACTGACGTGAGGGTTGGAACGGGGTGCACTCAGCCTCGTGAGGAAAATTGAGTAGCTGTCTGACAGTGAGACAGCGCCCCGATCACGAATACCAAAATTAACGGCCGAGGGGACCCGACGCGCTGACCACGTGTCACCCCAATATCTGCAGGCCAAATGGCTGAGCAGCGGTCGCTTGGTCGGCCTTAGCCCGTCATGGGCTGTATAGTGCCAGTTTTTTTTATAAACAGTGTATAAACACTCTGTTAATTCATGTACATTATTATACCAAAGCGTATAAATCCACTTAAGTTTCATTTCAACATTATTTGACATCCTACTTTCACAATTTAACTATCTTTCAGATCCTTCTGTTTTCACTACACACATTTCACATAATAAATTCCTGTTTTAAATATGTATGACATTTCTAATCATTTAGAGTTGCACGAACTCCCTCCAAAATAATAGATAATCATAAGCTTGTACTTACATTTTCTTCCGGTAATTTCCGGGCAACCCAATGATGACTTGTTCGCCCACACCATGGGTCTAATCTGCCATTTTACCACTTTTCACACAATACATTTCTTCAATACTCTTATAATTGCACATACTAACATCCTCCTTTTGAAGTTTCTTTGAAATGCTTTATACATTTATAACACTAATTGACACTCAAAGATTTCTACACACAAAATATTTTTACACTCAAAAATAAACTATTTTACATCCTAGATTAATTCCTGCTTGTTTAACACTCGTGATTTGATTTATTCACACGATTCACTTTCCTATGACCTTCACCAAGAATGTAGATCTAGCGACTCGTGCTGTGATCCTAACATCTGTTGAAGTTGACTGAGAGTCTCTATACTGCTACCCGTTACTCCCCTGGCTACTCGGATAGTTTCTATCACTGTCTCTGCTTGTTTTCTATCGGCCCTACCCCTATAGTTTTGGCACGATAATGTTTGTTTGCGGCGGTTACTTTTATTCCTGCCGAATGTCTCTTGTAGACACTAGTTGCGATATACACGATCTGGTGTCGTACTAGCGCTTATCTCGAATAGTTCTCTGCTGTCTTTCCCGTTCGCAAATGTTATACTGGAATTACCGACTGGTATTCCTTTGATAAACGATTCTGAAGTCTTACACTTTGCTCCACGATACTTTGGCTTTTAACTCGACTTAAATTTCGAACACACGTTCCTCTGGTCTGACTCCCAAAGCATAGGCGAGTTCAGATGACTTCTAACACTCCTAGTGTTCTCGACTTCCTCCGATACTGGTGAGATTACAACACCTATTCTAGTATTCACTGAGTTTAAACTTTACTCAACGTTTCGCTGTCAAAGTTTGGCAACTCACTATGGTTCCTAATACTAGTTAAGTCTTGACGCGGCGTGACCAATTTCTGATCTGCTGAACCCGATGCGGTACTTCTACTAATAGAAGTCCTTTGAAGTCGGTATTGCGATACAGCGCCTATCCTCACAGAGGTTACTGCAAACTGAATAATGTTCTCGAAACAGTACCACACGCTCCTGCGCGGGCTTTCGACTGAATATTTAGGTTGAAACAGCGTGATGCACCTCCGCGCTCACTGAAGACTGAATAATGTTCGCTCAAAGTGCCTGCTATTTATTCAAATTAGCTAAAAATAATACATTTTCGTTTCTTCTCGAAACTAACTTTTAAACCAAGCCTCGTATGCTTATATAAAAAATATCTCCAGATTCCTTATTCTTTCAATGTCTCAAAACTACCTGAATTACCGAAAATTGATCGTAGCTTATATTTTATAAAAATTAATAAGCGCTCCTGCTCTGTGTGGGAGTCAATTCTTTTTGTCCATCTCCCCACGAGCCTCGTTAGTTCCTCCCATAACGACGTCATGCTTAATCAGCGTTCTTTTCCTATTCACTTATTAAAGAATTTTATACTTCTTAAAATTCGAATTCCCAGAATTATTAATATTACCGTTCTTGGATTCACAAAATTTTGCGTTTTTCTCACAAATGGAGGTATTTCACCATGATTTCTGGCTCCTCCTATGGACACCGTTGCCAAAATACTGTCTAGTAGACACTTTCGAGAGATTCCCCTGCCTGCCTACACTCTTGAATATTTCCAGGTCTCTTGCGTGATGTAGACCCATGAAACTAATTACCCTGGCTTACATGTTCTCCATGACGCATTCACGCAGCTCCGTCCTATAAATCAGATAATTGGACGGGTCTCTATGCGTCACCACCTAGCCTTTCTCAATTCTCAAGCCAAGTTCTGCATTACGATTCTCTGATTTTCTTACATGTCCTGACCATAAGAATACGGTTTCGATCCATGTACTCCCCCCGATGGGTACAGTATACCTTTCCAGCCTTCCGATTACACACTATAGATGTATTTAAATTACAAGTAGGCATACGTAGACTTTCTTAGAATTGTTAGGTCATCATCATCATCTTCCACAGTTTCCAACCACTGGCCGGGTCTGTTTGGAACACAGGCTTCTCCAACGTCTTCTGTCTTCCCACCATCTCTCAGCCACCACCTTTGTCCATTCTTCTCCTCTCTTCTGCTCGCTTTCTTCCACCCCCTTCAGCCACCTGTCTCTTGGTCTCCCTCTCGTTCTCTTTCCTTCACACTTCGTCTCGTGTATCCTCCTGGGTATCCTCTTCTCCTCCATTCGTTTCACATGTCCATACCATCGAAGTCTAGATTTCTCTATACCATCCTGTAATGGTTCCTCCTTCATTAATTCTCTGGTACTCTCATTTCTTACTCTGTCCATCTTTGTAGCTCCAATACTGCTTCTCAAGAACCTATTCTCACTGGCCTGTATTTTGCTCTTCTCCCTTCCTTTCATAACCCAGGTCTCCGAGGCATACGTCAGGATATGGACATAGTACGTCCGATATATGATCTTTTTGCTGTTCTGAGGGACATCCTTGCTCCATAACATGCTTCTCACACTCCTCCGGGATGCTTCTGCCTGTCTCCCCCGCTCATTTATTTCTCTATAGTTTCTTCCATTACCTTGTATCAGGCTTCCCAGATACTTGAAACTCTCCACTTTCTTCAGCTGTTCCCCACCAATTGTTATTCCCGTTGTGGTTCTTTCCTTCTTCCTTGTTGTGATCACCATCTCACTCTTATTTATGCTAAATTTCATCCCATATCCTTGTATTATTCCTTCCCTCACATCCAACTGTTCTTGTATCTCCTCCTCCTTGTTTCCCCAAATCATCAAATCATCTGCAAACACCATTGCTTTCATCTTTCCTTCCCCAATTACTTGTGCCACTCGGGTCATTATGTCATCCATCACCACAATGAAAAGTAACGGTGACAGTCACTTCCTTGTTTCAGGCCGTTTCCTTGTTCCAACCAGTCCGATCTCTCTCCTCCCACTTTCACACAGCTCACGCTTCCCTTGTACATCTCCTTTATCCTCCTTATAGTCCATTTTTCTACTCCTCTGTCCTCCAGGGACTTCCATTCTTTGTTTCTGCATACACTGTCATATGCTTTCTCAATATCCAGGAAGGCCATCAGTAGATCTGTTCCATACTCATACTGCTGTTCTTATAACTGCCTTACAGCAAAAATCAAATCGACTGTGGACCTTCCTGCTCTGAAGCCATGTTGTTCTTCCCTCATCCCTCCTTCTATCCTTGTCCTAATTCTCCTTTCCAAAACTTTCTCAAACATCTTTGCACAATGACTCATCAGTGTTAATCCACGATAGTTTCTGCATTCTGTTCTACTACCTTTCTTGAAGATCGGGACAATTATTCCCTTTTTCCAGTCCTCTGGGGGTCTTCCTTTCCTTCCATGCTGTCCTCATCACTCGGTACAACCATTGTATCCCCACCTCTCCTGCTGCTCTCACCATCTCCACACTCAACTCATCCACACCCGGTGCCTTCCCTCCTTTCATCTTCCTCACTGCATCTTCCACTTCTTTCCATGTTAAGTCTTTTCTCTTTGCAGTTCATCTTCCTCTTCCCCGATTTCTTCCTCCTCGCCGTGGTTTCCATTTGGGTTCAGGAGTTCTTCAAAATATTATTTCCAAATTTTCTTCAGTCTTCTCTATTTTCTATCTCTTGTCCCCTTTTGTTCACCATTCTAGCATAATCAGTAGGATCCTTCCGCCTCTAATTTTTTACCATCCCATACAGGACCTTTTTTGTACCTTCACTATCCTCCTTCATCATCTTTGTCCACTCTTGTTTGGTAACGGAGATAAAAATTCTTGGATAAAATTCCCAGGGTCTCCCAACTAGGGAACGAGGGTTGGCGACCACGGGATCACAGCTGAGTCCAGTATTGCTTCCAAACTTGTGCCGCGCTTTTCTCTATCATCATTATTGGTACCCTCCGATGGCCAATTCTTGTTCTCATCCGACCCCAACCGTACTAGGGCATCCGAAGCCAATGGTGTTTTTAGCCTATTTTCATTTATGAAAAAATAGGATTATGAGATCATCTTTTGTCCGTGTGTGTGCGTAGGCGTATGTGTGTGTGTGTGTGTGTGTGTGTGAGTCACCCAAATAAAATCTAAACGGCTCGAGCGATTTCAATGAAACTCGGTGAGGTCATAGTACCATTTTGGCCAACCCCGACCGCCCTTCAAATTTTATTACGTCGCACCAGTCCAACCTGGCGACTGTGCGAAAGATTGTACGGGCATTCTATATCTCCGAAACTATTAATGATATCACCCTGAAAATGTGTACGTTGATAGAGGGCACTACTAGAAGATCATCTATGAGACATTCAGAAAACTGGTAAGTACAAAACGGAATGTGGTGGCCAAGCAAAGTTGAAATATTTAAATAGACGTTTCTCGCGATTTTACCATCCAAACGCAGTGAAACTTGGTACACCATATGTTTATACACACTGTAATGCACTGGCATCTAATTAACTTCAATTGTTTCCATAACCTCAATAAGGCGGCTGTGCGAGATATTTCACCGGCATTCTATATCTCAGAAACAATTACCGATATCAACCTGAAATTTTGTAGGGCGATAAAGGGCACCACTAGAAGTTTTCCTATGTGACTTGCAAATTCTGTTAACTACGGTACTAAACGAAAATGACGGCCAAGCGAAGTTGAAATATTTATATTAACTTTTCACGCGATTTAACCATCCGAACGCAGTGAAACTTGGTACAGAAAATGTTTATACACATTGTAATGCACTGATATATAATTTAGTTCAATTGTTTACATAAGCTTAAGCTTACAGCTGTGCGAAATTTCTTAAATTACGTTTTTATTCCTTCTGTCCTAATCATGCGATCGGAGTGAACGTTTGAATAATAAACCTACGCAATAATCGTCATCTAATATTGCATAATTCTATGGCTTACATACATAAAAACCCAACATGGCGACCATCCGAAATATTTAGGCAGTTCTCTATTAATCTATGACTGCAATCAAACTGAAATATTGTATGTTGATAGAAACTATGAACGTAAGTTCACCTATGGGCCTTTGAATGACCTTGTGTTCACAAATCCAACATGGCGGCGACCCAAAATGTAAATATTCAAATGGACGTTTCTCGCGATTTAACCATATTAGCGCAGTGAAACGTGGGACGGTAAATGATTATAAAAATTGTGATCCACTGACATTAATTTATTTCAGTTGTTTTCATAACGACAAGATGGCGGCTGTGTGAAATTTTAAAATCTTGCTTTTATTTCCTGTGCCCGAATCATGCGATTGAAGTTTGAATAATACACCTACTGAATAATCTTCATGTAATAATATAATAATAATAATATCGTATGGCCTCGGGTGCCGGGTGCAAGCTTTGTTATTTGGCACCCAGACGGTTGCTTGCATATCGAATTTTGTTGTTCCTTGAAGCACTATGAAATTCAAGGAGGTTAGATATCTAAGCACCTTGAATACTATAGCGCTTTCTAGTAGAGAAATGAGGAACTTTGTGTCGGAGGATACTGCCGAGATTAATTGTGCAATTATGAACACGGCCTACAGAATTCAAATGGGTTCTTTCACATGCCAACATCATATGATATGAAAAATCCACAGACTGCTTCTTGTCGACCAACCGGGTCATGGAATGGAATGAATGAAGCCCCCATCTAACGGCGAGGATATGGACTGTGCCGGCTGCCGAGGCCTGTCGCACTCCCCTGGGGCAATGATTAAATGAATGACAGATGAAATGAAGTGAAAGTGGAGATTGCTGCTGGAATGAAATTGTGAGAGGGAAAACCGGAGCACCCGGAGAAAACCCTGTCTGCCTCCGCTTTGTCCAGCACAAATCTCACATGGAGTGACCGGGATTTGAACTACAGACCCAGCGGTGAGAGGCCGGCATGCTGCCGCCTAAGCCACGGAGGCTATCGTATGACATGCGTGTCGTAATTTTTGCCACCTTTCAAAACTCACTTACCACGGCCAGGAGCGATCCTGCAAGCTTGGGGTTAATAGACCGACACGTTAACCAATCACCCACCGAGGCAAACTAAATCTTCATGTAATAGTACATGACCCTAAGATCTGCATACGTAAAAATCCAACATGGCGACCATCCAAAATATTTAAACGGTTCTCAATATACGGTATACGAATCTATTACAGCAATCAAACTGAAAGTTTGTATGTTGATAGAGGCAATTAACATAAGTGGGATACATGGAAATAGGCTATATAGTTCTTCACGGAACTACCAGTTTGTTTTCCCGCCTTAATTGACCCTTGTCTCGTCACACCTTATACCAACATTCTTCAAGTTTCGCCCCTTAAAACAAAAATAACAAACTAACTCAGATCTTTCCTTTTTATGGTATCTCTAGCCTTCTTCCCCATTCTCTAATTGTTTGTAGTCCCACCATTTATGTTGCACCCTAGATAGGGCTTCACCCTCAAGGGCTCATGGCTGGTGTGTTCGTTCTCCCCTTTTTAGCCTACTTTCGATTTTTGCAAAAAAATGAAAGTAGACTTATGAGATCACTACAGGGCCAAAAAATGTGTGTCTGTGTGTGTGTATGTGTGTATGTGTGTGAGTCTGTGTGTGTGTGTGTGTGTGTGTGTGTGTGTGAATGTGTGTACTCTGTGATCACTTTCGTGATGTTTTTAATGTGTGTTTATTTCTTATGCCGCATTTGTCGGTCAAATGCTTTGGGACCACCGAACTATTAATGTATTTAATCACATTTATGTTTATAATATATAATGTAATTTTCGAGTGATTACTCGTAACAAACAAAATTTCTAAGACACATACCTCAGCCTGTTCATAGATGTTGACTCTCCGAGCCACAAGTTCACTACTGCCAGGTGTGCTTCTCGCCTAGCCGCTACGTGAAGGACTGTCGTCACATCTCCGCTTTAGCCAATCAGTCGCCGCCAGCCAGTGCTGATTTCTCGATTGTTCTACGCCCTATTTAAGAAGCGGTTCTCCTCTTCAAGAGTCAGATCCAGCACGCCAGATCCAGCACGACAGTACCGCATCACTTCATGGAGTCTTCCAAAGCTTCGTTCCATGGGGCAAATACCTAACGGCATGCTTCAACATAAGACGGTGTACTCAGCACGTCACACCGCTACGCTGGAGATTACTACGCATCAAAGCCACAACTAGATGAGCTGTTGCCAGGCTCAGATCACAGTTCTCACCGCTACGCAAGATGAAAGCTTGCTTGTTACTTTCGCTCTTCAGTGAACTTTGGTTCTAAAGAAGAACCTTTCTTCAAGCCGATACTTTATTTCGAGATGCTGGACATCGAAATCACAAAGTATAGTGTTCGTAAACTATAAACTACAACAGCAAACCAGCAAGCTCTGGCCACGGCCGACCTGCAGCAATGAACCTCTCTAGTCAACATGAATAGCATCGGAAGATAAGTTACGTTCTCTTATTCTCTATTTTTATCAATAATCTTATATGTTTTAATGGTTTTAATATTGCTTGCAAGTGCAATTGTTTTCAAAATAGTGTGTCTTTAAAATGAACTCTTGTAAATAGCACCAAGTTGTGCCAACCTACTAATTTTTAAACCCAAAGGGTTTCCAGTAATGTATAGAATTTATCACTTGTGTCAAACAACAAATAAAGTTTATATTATATTAATGCTTAAATGTTCAGTGTTAAATTTAAACTTAAAGTTGAGTATAAGGTACCAGGCCACACTCCCCTAGCCCAAAATATTCAGTCTAATAGCTTCTTTCACAGTAGTTATTTTGTCCAGGCATTGCCTGATGCTTTCTCCCGTTTATGAGAACGAACTTGGGCTGTTCTTCACATAACCATATGGTGCCGAAACCCGGGAGTGCGTTTGGTAAACATTTGTTGAAGCAAGTCTGTAGATTGAACCTTTCTCAGAAATTAATATTTAAACTAATTAACAACCTTTTTCTCTCATACTGAACATTAAGTGTATAAATTGTTCAAAAATTGTGATTTCTAATTCTTTTGGAAAGTTTCAGCTCGGAGTTCATGTTTGGCACTGGAAGAGGAAACACAAAAACAAGTTCCACATTTAACCGTTGGAAAGGCTGCTTTCTCTCTCTTCTGGCAGGCTGTTGTACGAGTTCACAGGGAAGTCGTGAGTACTTTCACAACAAACTTTCACAATGCCAATGGACGAAAAACTCATTAATGCGAGGGCTTCGGTCAAGGGCAAACTCACGCGTTTTCGCACTTTTCTATATGAGCTCACGGAAAAAGAACGTAATAGTGACATAATTTCTCAAAGACTGAAAGGTTATGAACAGGCCTTTGAAAAGTATGACGAGATCCAAAGTAATATTGAGACACAATATCCCGACCAGCAAAGTGACCGCTCTGAGGTTGAAAATTTATATTATAAGGGGTTTGCAGACGCAAAGCAGCTTTTAAGAAGTTTAACATTGCGGGAAAAGCAGGAGAAAACTCCTTCAGAATCTTCTTCTTTTCCTTCCCGTGTTATATTACCGAAAATAGAATTACCTAAATTTACCGGAGATGAAGCTACATGGGAACCATTTTTTGAATTATTCAATTCATTGATTCACGAAAACGATTCTCTTCCTTCAATACAGAAGTTTCATTATTTGCGTTTGTCCTTGCAAGGCAACGCACTCAAACTCATCCAAGAGCTTACGTTGACAAATGAAAATTATGAAGTAGCTTTGGCACTTCTCAGAGATCGGTTTGGGAACACTCGTTTAAAAACTCAACGTCATATACAGGGTTTATTCAATTTACCTATGGTTCAAGCTGATAATCTTGCCTCGCTTCGTAATTTGATCGATGCTGCAGAACTTCATATTCGTGCGCTTGCAAATTTGGACCAACCAGTTGACCATTGGGATCTATTTTTGATTCATCTTATTTCTGTTAAATTAGCCACTAAAACTTTAAAAGATTGGGAAGCAGATCTGTCGCAACATTCATTGTGTACCTATGAAGCTATTATTAAATTCTTAAAGGCGAAATGCCAAATTCTCTCTGCTGTAGCCAGCCAAAAGAGTAGCTCTACCTTCAAACCTCCCTCTAATAGTAAGGACATCAGCCCCACTCATAGAGTGCTAAGGTCACATGCCTTTTCTACAAATATTCGGTCTTCCAATCAAGCACAAGCTTGTGTTTTGTGTCAACAACCGCATAACTTGTACCAGTGCGCTCAATTTAAATCTTTATCTGTGGATGAAAGACGCAAATTAATTACCACCCACAAGCACTGCTTCAATTGCCTATCAGGGACACATATGATAAGCAATTGTCATTCTGAACGGTTATGTTTTCACTGTAAAGCAAAGCATCATACTCTCCTGCATAGACATGAAAGATCGCGGTCATCAGCAACCAATAGTTCATCCGCTAAATCTAATTCTGAGACTTCGCCGAATAACGCTCAGTCTTTTACTCAAAGCTCTATTTCGTTCAGTAAAACTCAAGTTTTATTGTCCACTGTCCAAATTCTAGTGAAGAATGTTCACGGAAAATGGGTTTCTGTAAGGGGATTGTTAGATAATGCTGCAACTAACAATTTTATCAGTGAATCGCTAGTTCGCAAGTTAGGTCTACAAATATGCCCTACTTCTATAGAAGTTAGAGGAATTAATGGTTCCAAATCGCAATCTCTGAGTTATGCTAAAGTGGATGTAAAAGATTCCAATAATCTCGGCATTCATTTAAATTTAGATTTTTTAATTATCAATTCCATAGGTAATGACACCCCCATTATTTCTTTTCAAGTCCAGGGTTGGAATATTCCGCATCATTTGCAACTTGCAGATCCGAATTTCAACAGAGCTTCATCTGTAGAAATTCTTTTAAGTGCCAGCATTTTTTGGCAATGTTTACATCCAGAAAAGGTTAAAGTTGCCCGTGATGTTTTCTTTCGTAGAACTGATTTTGGTTGGATTGCCACTGGGCAAATATACCGCAACCCAGTTCAACAAAAATCTCATTGTTATTTTGTTGGTGCTGATTTAAATCAAGAAATAATTAAGTTCTGGGACATTGAGGATATTCAAGTTACCTCACCTCATTCTCGCAATAATGAGATCTGTGAAACACACTACGTAGAAACCACTGTTCTCAATACTGAAGGCAGATTCGTGGTTACTCTTCCTCGCATTTGTAACCCCCCTGTTATTACAGAATCACATTCCAGAGCTCTTAAAGCTTTATTCGCAATTGAAAATCGCTTTAAAAAGGATGCTCTCTTAAAAACTCAGTATACTTCCTTCATGGAAGAATACGAATCAGCGAATCACATGGAAGTAGTTCCAAAATCTGAAGAAATTAGTAATCCTCCTAAAGAAATAGTATATCTTAATCATCATCCGGTTTGGAAAAATTCTTCCACCCGAGAACAGATAAGAGTAGTTTTTAATGGGTCATCTCCAGATGCTAATGGTGTTTCTCTCAATGACACTCTGCATTCTGGACCCGCTATTCAGACAGATCTTACTTCAGTTTTACTTAACTTTCGTCTATTCCCCATTGCTGTTCTTGCTGACATCAAGCAAATGTATAGGCAAATTCTAGTAAATTCAGAACAACGTGATTTGCAAAGAATTTTGTGGCGAGATGACAATGCAAAACCTATAAAAATATTTCGTTTAAGAACAGTGACATACGGTCTTAAGCCGTCTGCGTTTCTCGCAATACGATCTCTTCACATGTTGGCCGAACAAGATGGTCATCTTTTTCATCCTCTAGCTTCTGAAGTTTTGAAAACTGCATTTTATGTAGATGATTTTCTGTATTCCTTTTCTAGTATTTCTGAAGCACTTCGTGTTTGTGAAGATTTAAACTCTCTTCTTTCCGGTGGTGGGTTTACCCTTCATAAGTGGAACTCGAACTCAACCGAATTTTTATCTAACTTTTCACAAGTAACTCCTGTTGATAAATGTGTTGCGCTTCCTACTGAGGAATCAGCTATTAAAACCTTGGGTGTTTTTTGGTCTCCTTCTTCAGATACCTTTTCCTATCAGGTACACTTATCTGAGTTTCACCCTCGAACGAAAAGGCAATTATTATCAGAAATAGCAAAAGTTTTTGATCCATTGCAGTACAATGCTCCGGTGGTTATTACTGCAAAAATTTTCTTGCAAAAACTTTGGTTATTGAAAATTGGTTGGGATGAACAGGTACCCTCCCCCCTTTTGGATGAGTGGTTGAAATACCGCAAGAGTTTGTTAGATCTTTCTCAAATTTCTATTCCTCGCACTTTAATTTCGGACCTTTCATGTCAGTATTTCGATTTGCACATATTTGCAGATAGTTCTGAAAAGGCATATGGTTGCTGCGCCTACTTAGTAGGCCGCCCTTCCAATACTTTACCCGGATTTTCCAATTTAATTTGTGCAAAATCAAAGGTAGCCCCACTCAAATCCATATCTTTGCCTAGATTGGAATTATGTTCTGCTGTAATGGCTGTGGAATTAGCCAGTAAATTAAAAATCAGTTTAAATTTGAAATTTTCGAGCACATGGTTTTGGAGTGATTCTTCCATCGTGTTAGCTTGGCTTTCAAAACCTTCTTCACATTGGACCACTTTTGTGGCTGATCGCGTTTCTAAAATACAAGAGTTGTCTCAATTTGACCAATGGAATCATGTTCCGGGGAAGGAAAACCCCGCTGATATAATTTCACGTGGCTGCTTGCCCAAGAAATTAATTTCTTTTAAATTATACTGGAATGGTCCGGCGTGGCTCAGTCAGGATTTCTCTTGTTGGCCTCGTTCATCTAATCCGCTCGCAGAAGATGTTCCTGATGCTCGCATTGCTACCGCTTCCCTTTTTCTAACTTCTATTGCTACTAGTCTTTTTCAGCGTTACTCTTCATTTAGTAAATTAATTCGTGTGGTAGCATATTTATTTCGATGGAAATTTCTTGTTCTTGATGAGCCTGTGAAGCCGCAACCCTTTCTCACTAAAATGGAATTGGAATTTGCTACTCGTAGAATCTTGTTTCTTATGCAACAAGAAGTATTCTTTCTTGAGTATCAGACACTTTTAAGCAAAAAAGCTTTACCGAAGTCTAGTAGGCTGTTACCTCTCACCCCTTTTGTGGACCAAGATGGATTAATAAGAGTGGGGGGCAGGCTAGAATATTCTAGTTACTCAGATGAGAAAAAACATCCCATTATTCTCCCTTCTAGACATCCTATTACTACTCTCATCGTAAAGAAATTTCATTATCAGAATTTGCACGCTGGCACCCGCACTTTGCTGTGTTTAATTCGCGAGCAATATTGGCTCATTAACGGTGTTCATGAAGTTTCTTCTGTTATTCGGAAATGTATACCTTGTTTCAAATCTAAGCCCCCGCCAATCACGCAAATTATGGGAAACTTGCCATATTTTCGTTCCGAACCTAGTAAGCCTTTCGCCCTTACGGGTATCGATTATCCTGGGCCTTATGTCTATCAAGTTAATTCCCCTTTATCTAAGCGAAAGTTGTTAGGTAAACTTTATATTTCTTTATTTGTGTGCATGGTGACAGGAGCCATTCACCTTGAGTTGGTTACAAGTGCTTCTACTCCTTATTTTATAGCAGCCTTTTCTAGATTTGCCGCTAGAAGGGGTGTTCCCTCCGAGGTTTTCTCAGATAACGCAAAATTTTTTGTTAGTACTTTTGATCTTTGGAAAACTGCGCTTACATCCCCTTCTGCTAAGGAACAGTTTTCTAATTTTTCTCATGCTAAGGGATTCAAATGGCATTTCACTCCCCCTTACGCCCCCCCATCATGGTGGTCGTTGGGAATCTTGCATAAAGCTCACGAAGAGACAGCTGAAGAAAACCCTTGGTTCAGCCATCCTTTCCTATGAGGAATTCAATTCTTTAATTATTCAGGTTGAGGGTATCGTAAATTCTAGGCCGCTCACGCCTTTGTCTAACGATCCTAAGGATCTTCTTCCCTTAACACCTGGTCATTTTTTAATAGGCTGTTCTTTAGCTTCTACGCCTCCTTTGCTGAGTCGACGCTGTGATCTCGGGTTGCCTATTTTCTGGAGAAAGTTAGAATCTTTGCGAAACTCCTTTTGGCGCCGTTGGAAGCTGGAGTATCTCGGCTCACTTAACAGGAGAGAGAGGTGGCGGCTTTCCCGGCCTGATGTGCGAGTGGGAGATATGGTTCATTTTCGAGATCCAAGTCCCCCCCTCGTATGGAATATTGGTAGGGTAACTCACTGCCATTTGGGTCGTGATAGGCATGTGAGTTGTAGATGTTCTCACTAGTAAGGGAGTCTATACTAGACCAATTTCTATGGTTGCTATTTTGCCTGTTGAGGCTTAGTGTCATCCTCTTTCATTGTTGTTCATGTTTTTTCCAGATGATTCTTTGATTGTTTTCTTTCGGGGGTCTCGGAGCATGATCACTTTCGTGATGTTTTTAATGTGTGTTTATTTCTTATGCCGCATTTGTCGGTCAAATGCTTTGGGACCACCGAACTATTAATGTATTTAATCACATTTATGTTTATAATATATAATGTAATTTTCGAGTGATTACTCGTAACAAACAAAATTTCTAAGACACATACCTCAGCCTGTTCATAGATGTTGACTCTCCGAGCCACAAGTTCACTACTGCCAGGTGTGCTTCTCGCCTAGCCGCTACGTGAAGGACTGTCGTCACATCTCCGCTTTAGCCAATCAGTCGCCGCCAGCCAGTGCTGATTTCTCGATTGTTCTACGCCCTATTTAAGAAGCGGTTCTCCTCTTCAAGAGTCAGATCCAGCACGCCAGATCCAGCACGACAGTACCGCATCACTTCATGGAGTCTTCCAAAGCTTCGTTCCATGGGGCAAATACCTAACGGCATGCTTCAACATAAGACGGTGTACTCAGCACGTCACACCGCTACGCTGGAGATTACTACGCATCAAAGCCACAACTAGATGAGCTGTTGCCAGGCTCAGATCACAGTTCTCACCGCTACGCAAGATGAAAGCTTGCTTGTTACTTTCGCTCTTCAGTGAACTTTGGTTCTAAAGAAGAACCTTTCTTCAAGCCGATACTTTATTTCGAGATGCTGGACATCGAAATCACAAAGTATAGTGTTCGTAAACTATAAACTACAACAGCAAACCAGCAAGCTCTGGCCACGGCCGACCTGCAGCAATGAACCTCTCTAGTCAACATGAATAGCATCGGAAGATAAGTTACGTTCTCTTATTCTCTATTTTTATCAATAATCTTATATGTTTTAATGGTTTTAATATTGCTTGCAAGTGCAATTGTTTTCAAAATAATGTGTCTTTAAAATGAACTCTTGTAAATAGCACCAAGTTGTGCCAACCTACTAATTTTTAAACCCAAAGGGTTTCCAGTAATGTATAGAATTTATCACTTGTGTCAAACAACAAATAAAGTTTATATTATATTAATGCTTAAATGTTCAGTGTTAAATTTAAACTTAAAGTTGAGTATAAGGAACCAGGCCGCACTCCCCTAGCCCAAAATATTCAGTCTAATAGCTTCTTTCACAGTAGTTATTTTGTCCAGGCATTGCCTGATGCTTTCTCCCGTTTATGAGAACGAACTTGGGCTGTTCTTCACATAACCACTCTGAATGTCTGTCCCCCCCTATCAATTCGAACACGGTGAAACCGAATTGAACGAAATTTGGTACAGAGGTAGAACAAGCAAAGGGCACCTCAGTGTCATGTTTTATATCGCCGCCATCTTTACTAAAACTGAATGGCGGCCACTCAAACGTTCAAAATGTAAAATCAAATAACGACTTCGGTGGCGTAGTCGGTAGCATGCTGAACTTCTGTGCCCAAGATAGCGGGTTCATACCCGGCCGAAGTCGTCGGATTTTTTAAGAGCGTTAAAAATCCTTCAGTATGCCTTCCTTCGGAGGGGAAGTAAAGCCGGAGGTCCCTTGTCATAGATTTATGGCATGTAAAAGATCCTTTCACAGACTAAACTTGTGTAAAGCAAAATTGTTAGGTTAGATTTCGTCAGAACGCTCTATCAAAAGTTCCAACGTTCACCACTAGGTATCATTGATATCTGGTGGCGAAAGTTGGAACTACTTGAAATTGAACGGAACTTGTAGCTCACCCTTTAGGGTGTCCGCTGGAAGCAGCTACAGACTCAGGCGAGCCGAACACGTCCTCGGACACTCCCGGCACTAAAAAGCCATACGATAAATAAATAAATAAATAACCAAATCATCTGATCTCTACCAAATTTGGTAACAACATACCTTCATATAGGACGCGTCTTGTGACCAAACTACAAGGTCATCCGCCATACCATTTCAGGAAGACGGCCGTGCGAATTATGCAAACTTTATAATCCATATCATGGGACCCACCAGTTCCGATATCGAGCCGAGAATCGATTTAACTGTTCTAAAGGAAGAGGCACGTTCGAAATTAAAAGTTTATTTTGTAATACTATAGTGCAGACGTGATTTTAAAAAGCTGAGCCGACTCAGTAATAAGACAAGATGGCAGCGGATATATTGTGCCGGACTTATATTTCACTAATTTGAGTATTGCATGCAATATATCGTACTGATACAAAATAAATAAACTTTGTATGAAATGCTTTATATATAAATAATATACTCCACTGATGAAATCGTTTAGTATAAATCATTATTTGCTAACAAGTTCTATGTAATTCATTTTATTTAGAACGATATTCGTTGGCACAATTCGCTCAGTGGTAAAGCGTTGGCTTATCGCTCAAATGCCTATGGTTCAAACCCGATCAGAGATAGGTTTTTTTGCTTGAAATTTTATATATTTATTGTTGTGTAATGACTCAGACGTTTTAAAATTAAGCGTTATATTGTGAATATTATATTGGAAAATATATATTTAATTAAAACATAATTCGCCATCAGATTTGCTCGAGACATCTAGCAGCCAAAAAGGTAACTGCACGCCGACCTACTTATTAACTTCCAGATTTTATTGAAAAGTTTCTTCTTATGGCCGCTAGAATGCACTCGCTCTGTTAGGATTATATTGTTCGATACTTCTCCACTAGATGTCACGACTGGTCTACGTGGGACTCCATTGATTACTATTGGCAACTCCAGCTATCTGATAAGACATCTAGCGGTAAAAATGAGTAACTTACCAAGTAGGGTACATTTGTCATGTGGTGACTGTTTGTATATGGTTTCTTGTATTCGTAAGCAGATCGAGGTAAATTCTTCGTGTCTTTATACATAAGTAATAAGTTTTACTCGTTGACGGAGTGTAAAATGAGTGAAAGCAAAGTATATTTCTCTGTTTACGGCTGTAAGTCGATGCATAAGAGGGCTGCGGATATAAGTTTTCGTCACTTCCCAAAAGATGTAAATAGCAATAGCCGAAAGGTGACGATACCAAATAAATACGGGCAACAGGAGCGGGTTGGACCACTCACCACTACACTCACTGACGACAGGACGGGTTGTTCACTGTTACGCCGAGCCAAGCCGCACCTAGACAGCCAAGCACAGTCTCGCCGAGCCAAGCCGTACCAAGACAGCCAAGCCTCACCAGCCGAGTACAGCCAAGCTTCATCAGTCACGTATCCTTCCCCCTCCCTAGTTCATTTCCAATTACCCTACCAACCTCCATCACCTCGCTCTGCGATATCCGAGCCATTCCACTACGAGTTATGTAGGCCTAATTTGAATTCGCAGGGTAAATATCTACACTACGAGAACCAGCTACCAGACCGATATTCAACACCAAACCCACCATCTAACCATCCAAATCAAGCAATTCCTGTGTTCCCCGAGCTTTAATACAAGTTAAACTCATCCCTTCGCCCTACCAAGCAGCAAATAATTTCTACAGTCTATGGTACAGTGAGCAAACTCAAATATAGCTTTTTAAACGTAACAGAGCCATGACTCGAACTGCTCAAAAACAAATACCAGCAGACAACCGATGCTTGATAATATGCAATTGACACATAAAATCCAGAGGAACACACAAATTAGATCACGTGTATAGCACAGTTATACATATGAAAAATGAAAATCCACAGCCTGCTTCCAGTCTCCGACCGGGTCAGGAATGGAATGAATGAAGCCCCCATCTAGCGGCGAGGATATGGACTGTGCCGGCTGCCGAGGCCAGACGCACTCCTCTGGGGCAATGATTAAATGAATGACAGATGAAATGAAATGATAGTGGAGAGTGTTGCTGGCATGAAATTTTGAAAGGGAAAACCGGAGTACCCGGAGAAAAACCTGTCTGCCTCCGTTTTGTCCAGCACAGATCTCACATGGAGTGACCGGGATTTGAACCACGGACCCAGCGGTGAGAGGCCGGCGTGCTGCCGCCTAAGCCACGGAGGCTTAGTTATATATATATATACAATCAAAAATAACACTGCCATTATTTTAGGGACCACATTTACTGATTATAAAAAAAGTGTTCCATATCAAACGCGTGTTATTGAGTATTTTTACCCTACTTATCCAGACCAACCGCAGCGCGCCAAGTGTTAGTTTGAGTTGCCAATACCATTAGCATTCTATGCCCATCGAATTTTAAGAATGACAAGATGATAGTACGATACATTTTTACATTTTATTTTAAGGGTTTGTAACAGCCTATTGTGCGTTATTTGAAAATGTTATTTGAAGTAAAGAACAAAACGATTTCACATAGTAACTGAATTCTAGCCGTTGGTGCTAGTTCAGGTTATAAATTAATACTTTTATTTCAGGCAAATACCAATCGCAAATATCCACATAGTTTGTATACACACGTCTCTGTAGGGTCATAGAAAGATTTGTTAGTTCAATTAGGGTTGTGAAAGCCATGCACAACCAGACGTGTAAAGACATGCCTCAACTCAAAGTTGGATGTTGCCCACGGCAGGTCGATTATGTAATAATAATAATAATAATAATAATAATAATAATAATGTTATTACCCGATAGACAGAAGCTTCTAATCCTCGCGCTGCAGGAGACACGTATCACAGATGAAGACACCATGGACTACGGCAATTACCGCTTGTTCAAGAGCAAGACTGACAGGCGCGTTGCCAAAGACGCTCCACTTCTGGGGATGGCCTTCATGGTCCACAAGACCATAGTAGAATCCTTAGAAGAAGTTACTCCAGTAAACAACAGATTGATGAGCATGCGCTTCCGGTGCGCCAACAAAAAATACACATTGATCAACGCACACGCCCCCACTAACCAAAGTAACAAGAGCGATCCACAGTCCGCAGAAAAATTCTGGTCGACCCTTGACACAGTGATGTCCAAAGTCCCCAGGGATGACGTCAAACTCTTCATGGGCGACTTCAATGCACAGATCGGTAGAGAAAAGATGTACAGGGAAACAGTCGGAAACTATCCTGCACATAAATTCACAAATAAAAATGGCACACGACTCATAGAACTCTGCCAGCAGAATAACCTCAAGCTCATGTCAACATCTCTTAGAAAACATCCTAGAAAACAGAAAACCTGGCGTTCTCCAGTCCAGCAGTTAGGTGAGTTCCAAATCGACCATGTGGCAATCTCATATCCAGTACAGAAGGAGATTCATGATGTACAGGTACGCAGAGGAGCCAACATTGACTCTGACCATTACCTAACCCGCGTCAAGGTCAAGTTCACCCCAAAGAGAACTTTCTGTAAGAAAACCCCCCTACCAAAATTTGACACAAAAAAGATCGCAGATTTTGGAGTGAAGGAAGCCTGGGAAAAAGAACATGCCAATGACTGGCAAAATTTCCACCGAAAAATCATAGAAACAGCACAAGCTCTCATTCCTTTGAAGAAGAATTCCAAACATCCTTGATGGGATGTTGATTGTGATAATGCACTCATTACCAGGAAATTGGCATATCAGAAATACAACAGTAAAAAATCCCCAGAAAATTTACAGACTTTCCATGAAACACGAAAAGCAACCGAAAAAATTATCAGACAATCCAAGAGGAGATACCTGAAGGAACAGTTGGACTCCATTGAGGACAACTTCCGTAACTACAACGTAAGGGACTTCTACAGAACGTTTGCAGGACACATCAGAGGGTACACACCACCAAACATTTGCTTCAGAAAATGTGATGGAAAATTAGCACTAACGAATAAGGAGAATTGCAAGGTGATGGCACAATACTTCTCTGATCTTCTCAACTGTCCAGAACCAATAGAGAGATTCTCAGAGGAAGAACCTACAGTCAAGAACGCAGACTCATTACCTCCGACACAAGAGGAAGTTCACAGGCACATAATCAAACTTAAGAACAACAGGACATCTGGTGAAGACGGCATAGTGGCCGAACTACTGAAAAACCTAGGGCCACACTCACTTAGAAAACTCACACAGATTATCACTTACATCTGGACATCAGAAAAGCTACCAGATGAGTGGAAATGTGCATTGATCCACCCATTACACAAAAAAGGCGACCGCTCTGACGTAAACAATTACAGGGGCATTTCACTATTACAAGTTACGTACAAGATCCTCTCAGCGTGCCTACTCCAAAGGGCTCGGGACCAGCTGGAACACAAGATTGGCGAGTACCAGGCGGGATTTCGTCCTGGTCGCTCCTGCGTGGAACAAATCTTCAACCTAAAAAGTATATTGAAAATCAAAGCCCTCAGGAATACTCCAGTTATATGTACCTTCGTTGACTTCAAGAAGGCATATGACTCCATTGACCGTCAGTCATTGTTCAACATTTTACACGAGCAAGGTTTGGATAGCAAGACCTTGCGATTGATCAAACAGACACTGACAGACACGACATCAAAAGTGAAATTCATGGGGGAAATCTCAGAACCATTTCAGATCAATACAGGTGTTCGCCAAGGTGACGGTCTCTCTCCGTTCCTCTTCAACCTAGTGCTGAACAAAGTTATCAAGGAATGGGAGAAAGAGCTGAGACTTCAAGGTTACTGGAGGCCAGTGCGACTAGGACGACCAAAGGACGAACTGGAGGTTGGATGTCTAGCCTTCGCGGATGATCTGGCTCTACTCTCAGATAACGAAACCCCATCAATCAGACAGATAGAAGTACTCCAAGAGTGCGCCGAAAAAGTAGGACTACAGATCTCATTCCAAAAGACAGAGTTTTTCTGTACGAAATTCGACATACAGAATTTAAACACGAAATATGGCAAGATCAATAGAGTCGCCCACTTTAAATACCTAGGTGAAGTGCTTGAACCGACGGGAAACGAGAAAATCGCGCAGAACACTAGGTTAATGAAAATGAAGAGAGCCTTATACAAGACACAGAGTGTCTACAACAAAAAATGTCTGTCCACATTCACTAAACTTCGTCATTACAACACGGTTATTAAACCTGAGGTGCTTTATGATAGTGAGACGTTGACGTTACACACTAAGGGCGACTTGGAAAAAATCCTCACAGAGGAAAGAAAAATAATAAGGACAATAATTGGACCAAAGCACACAGATGAAGGATACAGGCTTCACTCCAGAGACACCACAGAGAAATTGTCCAACCTCGCAGCAGACATCAGAAAGAGGCACCTAAAATTTTACGGCCACATCAGCAGACTCCCACAAACCAGACTCACCAACAAAATTCTTAGATACATACAGCGGCTCAAGATTACTACACCCTGGATGATGCAAGTCAAAATTGATCTAGTAAAACCACAGGTCGACCCAGAAGACGTCATAGACAAAAGCGTATTTAGACACAAAGTATACAAGTGGGAAGTGTTGTCAGAGAGAGCTGCACTTACATCCCAAAGACCAAAGTGGACCGAAGAAAGGAAGAGGGCCTTTAGTGCACGAATGAAAGAGTACTGGAAAGACAGGAAGAACAAAAAGTCATGATTGCTTCGCGTGGTCTAATAGGCCTGTAACGTGTAAAATAAAAATAATAATGTTATTGGTTTTACGTCCCTTTTTACTACTGCTGCTTTTAGAGACGCCGGGTAGCCGGAATTTTGGCCCGAAGGGGATCCTTAGCGTGCCAGTAAATGTACTGACACGGCTCCCTCGCATTTGTGCACCCTCAAATGCCAGCGGCCTGCGCCAGGATACGAACCTGCAACCTAGGGCCCAGCAAGCGAGAACGTTACCGCTGAGCCACGCAGCCAGTCCGGCCGATTATGTCTCCAGATCCATAACATTCTTGAGACACTTCTTATCTTTCTTTCTTTCTTTAATGATGGTAGCATTTTTTATCTAGGTTGTGGCGTTTGGTGGAGGTAAATAGTATCTAAGGTCTTCAACCAAGAAATGATTCTATTATACTCTTTGATAATAACAACGAGTTATAACTATACTCATACATTTAGGAGAAAGTAGGCTATATGTTCTTTACTGAACATCTTGTTTCCATTAGCGTTGTGGAGGATCTATCCTTTTCTTATCTGTCATTCATGGCTCTAGCTCTTTCCAAGTTTCGTTTTAGTTCCTCAATTGCATTCGGATCGATTCATTATTACTTGATAATTTTACGCCCAGCCGCCATCTTGAAAGTGTGGAAGTGCTGTTATTTTGCTTAGAAATACGATAGGCTACCACAAATACCGTAAGTCTCTACTGTACCCATGTGAGTAATCTCGATGGAAAATATGCTTCTGCCTCCAGCTAGCATCAGGACTCAGGCGTGTACCGTTCTCCCATTGAGCAGTTGCATATTTTGGATTTGAGGCTAAATGGTATCAACTCTACAATGATAAGGCACAACTCTACTCTAAAGACTTTAATTCAGTAAAACTCATGGCTTCAACAAATAATGAGAACACAAATCCCATAAACAATACACAAACAAACAAAGTTACTCCCACAATCCATTAATTATTCACATAGTTGAACAAATTAAATCCATATCACTATTCAATCGTTTACCATTATGTGGACTTTAAACTTTACTCAAGTGCACTGATGCACATGTAATGTTTCACAAAACTGAACTATTACATTCATGTCACCTAATGTGACTTCTTTATATTCACAAAGTTACTTGTATCCTACAATACATCTGAATTTACATCATGTGTACTGTTTGTGTTACATCTCTCTCTCCCACCAAATGCTTTCATGCATTAGCCAACTCATGGTTTGCACTACGATCTACTTGCAACACCACAATTACGTAAGTCTACCCCTCCAGTCCCTTCTTTTTATAGTTACACTGCATGTCATTGTGATTTCACTAAATAACTTCTGTTATCGTTGTGTCGGATAGTATACTATTACGCTACCCTTACGAGCGTAGCCTGTGGCAACGAGTAACCAACTTCATTAACTAGGTGTCAGTGACAGTAACAAATGCAACATCCAACCATTCGTTAGATTGCTAAATTTTTATATCATCAGGGTAATCTATGATTAGCAATGTGTTTTTAAACCACACACATTCATTACACATTATAACAATTCTTCCTTTCATTACAAGCAAGGTCTTAAATCTGTCCGCTCAAGAACGCGAACCTTCATAGTTGGTTTAGTAACCCCAGCCCCTTGAGCTGCCTGCATACAATGGCACAGAGTAGGGTCATTCACGGCTGTAAATCGCCCCTTGTCTGCCCTTCCTGGACTTCTACCTCCCAAGCAGTATTACAACTTTGAATATAACATTGTGGTCACATTGATCCACGTGATCCCATATGATCTGAACTCAATATTATGCAATGGTTCTGGGTGAGCTTGAATATTTAATCCTATCCTTAGGACATTAATAACGGCCTCAACCGGTCCGTATCACAATATGAAGGCACGAGATTCATAGAACACAGGTCTAGTGGTTAGCCGGTATCTCAAATAAAATATTACGGTCAGTCAACAGCTGCCACCAATGTTTCGCTTCAACGAGCCGAATCACTCAACATTAAGTTCTCGGGGAATCAGGTATAGCGTCGAGGTGTCCAATGTTCTCCCCGCGCTTACCCCAGGATTCGAACCCGGAACATTTCATATCCAACATCGGAGATAGGGTACACACTAAATATGCTCCGGCATAAATTAATATCTCTGTACGCTCATGCTGTACGAGATTTCACACGTCAATTAGATCACCTGGCCCATTACCTGTCCACGATCTCGCCTTATAATAAAGAGAACTCTAACTGTACTCTACAAGCTTAATCAAGCCACAAATTCAATTCACTGTCAAGCTCCAACATTCCCGTGCATAATTATATTCCCATTAATACAATCTATTTAATATTAACTCTTTTCTCTTCCCTTAATGTAATCTACTGCTTGGCTAGATAAATAATCCAATTAGCTTAAATACTTCTTGCTTAAAACCTTTCATCCTGATGTATTCAATTATACCGTTTATCATTATTATAATTATTATTATTATTATTACTGACATAAATTATCCTTCCGACACAACGTAACTGCTTCAATGATCGAACATTTGCGTTCGTCACGTTAAGTTCCACATAACTGAATTGCCATTATTTATTAGTAGCATTAATAGTGGTAACGATTAATCCACTCTCTGATGTATTCAACATCTTAACTTTACTGAAATCAAACAATAAACATATGAGGATATGCCTCCTAATATTGATTCTTACTGGCATATTTTATACTTCCGAAATCACATTACATGCAGTGATTATCATTCTATAGTAACATGATTTGTGGGGTACTTACGTCGGCTTTATCCAGGCGGCTCCAACCACCATATTCCAGTGTCACCTGCCATCGGCTTACTTAGTGACACATTGCCATCTTGCAAATACACATATTATATGACATCTGATTTATAAACACACGACACTTTTCCATTTTTATAATGAAGCTAATGCTTCCGAAACACATGACACTTTTCCATTTTTATAATGAAGCTAATGCTTCCAAAACACATAACACTATATAACACTGGTTATATTATTACTTTAAGAGATATTTTACATAACATCGGTGCACAAACACACGTTACACTTTAATTCCTGATTGGTTGACATTCCCTAGCATGTATCGAAAGTACAGGTGCGGACGGACCCTTTCTTCGGTCCTACCCCTTCCTGATTGAATCTCCCGATCATCTGCTCACGGATTCACCAACAGTTTCTCGATCATCCATTGATAATCTTCCTACTATTGCAGCGATATGCTTACATCTCGTCATGAACGCTACTTACTGGTATACTCCAAATATGTATAACCAATCACTATACTTTACTGCGCTCAACATTGTACATTGTATTTACATGAATTATTACTTTTCACAGTCCTGCCTAGTATATCACACGGCACTTAATAAACATTATATAACAGTCTTACTGCACGGCTTCCCACATTGAAGTCCGAGCATCCTCTCCTAACTTCGGTAATATGCATTTCGCATAATCAAGTTTGTTAATTACCGACTTCATTCTTAGTTCATGACCATGCATGAATATATTCTCACATGTGTGTTACATTGCACAGCTAACATGCTGATTACCAGTGAAATGTTTAAGTCTTTGTGTGCGCCTGGGCGCTCCGTATCCTTTTCAACTGCGACTGCTTCAAAACAACTCTCCCTCCGACTGGGTCTAAAACTGTCAACTGTAAAACTGTAAGTTTCAACTGTGCGCTTCGACTGGGTCCACCCTCTTATATCTGTTTCACACAAAAAGTAGGGCAAGAATTCCCGCGATAAATCAGCTCCTCTCCTAGGGTGATTCTGAACTTGGAATATATCCATATTGTTCCTTTTTCTTCGCTGGTCACAAAAATGTATGTGTGTTCGAGGATCGATCGGCCACTTAATTTATATTAATTATCTTATCCATGGCGTGGGGACGCTACTTCACTGGGAATCCCTGGCAACATCCTCAAGTCCAACCGCGAACACCCATAGTCCTGTAACATTACGCACTGCATTAAACATGCCTTGATTTCGCCGTTTTATGGCTCTAAAATTAGCCTCCTGGCTAAAGATTCACCTGTGCCCATCTCTCATGTCATTGCATTGCTCCAATCATGAGTAATCAATGATTTTCCTTGGGATCTTCCCGTTCCATTCTCAAGTCTATTCTCAAACGGGGAAGAACCTGGTCATTATTTAACCTCCCGACCCCTTGCAGACGACTTATCTGGGTCGCCACGGGCCTCCTCCCACAATTCTGGGGCTATTTGCAAAACGTCAAACTTTGAAACTCCTGTGTTTCAAATCCAGCATAGCCTACTTCATGTAGTCCAAATAATGCTATCTTCCACTATTTTCCTGCATTATTTCACTAAATAATGTCAGTAACAACTGATATCACACCAGTAATTAAATATATAATTTTTCTAGGGGTTCATACAATGAAATACCCTCAACAGATCTCGGGTTCGTTCCCTGGTGGAACAAACATTCAGAGCTCAACTTATCTCCGAGATTCACGTTCGAGACCAGTCAGCATGACCACCTCGGGTTCATATTCCCCTTGCAAAACATATAAAAGTCAATTGCAAGTGACTTTATGTAAGTAACCAGCTGACTGTCCGACTGTCTATGTTTACATTAGAGGTCTTTCACCTCGTCTGGCTGTGAGTAAGTTAGTCTGGTTCCCCTTTCCACTCTGCGCTCAGCCCTAAGCTGTTCATTCTCTAAGCGGAGTGTCGTATTTATGGCCTCAACCTCTCTCGCTACTTCAACCATTTCTTTGTAAAATTCTAGCATGCACTGGCCCTCTTGTTGTTCGCTTCCTTCACTGGGCAAGCTGCCTGCTTCTCGTTCCGTACCGCTGCGTGAAACTTCAGGTCTGACTTCCTGGCTGACTTTGCCGTCCACGTTCAGTTGGGTGTGCGCTGCTAATACTTCTTCTTGTTCGTCAAATTCTTCTGTCGAATAGTAAACTTTTAAGTTGGCAGCATTCGTAACGACCTCATTTCCTGTTTCTAAATGCCTTATTCTGTATGCATTGTTCTGTAGGTCTCTGATAACCTCGAACGGGCCTGTTCTAACTCATCCCACTAGTGTAGTATCTGATTATACCATACATAATCTGTTGATAATGCCTCTGCCTCTCTGTATATTGCAGTTCCCCTAGCTAATCGTCCTTCGAAGTAATTGATCATCATCTTCAACCACGGGTCTTCGCGTTGTAGGTTGGTAAGATTCCTCAAGTCATCCAACGTCTTCTGATCTCGATTCTCAATCTGGACAGCGAGAGTTTCCTCTTCTCTAGGGTAACGGCTTAATATGTCCGGTATTACATTTTCTTTCCCTGGACAGTATTCTATTTCCACATTGAATTGTTGAATATACAGGGACCATCTTGTCAACCGCTGGCTAGACAAGTCCGTCTTTAACAGAAATGTTAAAGCTTTATGGTCTGTTCTGAGGACTATTTGAAAGCCATACACGAGTTTATGCCATGTTTGCAACGCGTATAAAATTGCGAGCAACTCTATCTCTGTAATCGTGTAGTTTTTCTCATGGGCTTTCAGCCTCCTACTTATAACGGCAATAAAAATTTTCCTTTCAGGCTTATCAACATTTTCCTGGAATAGCATCGCTCCTACACCAACAAGTGATGCATCCGTCTGTATGATGAATTTCTGGGTATAATCCGGGTATCCCAGCTTCACATATTCCAAAAGCATTTGCTTTGACCTCACGAATGCTTCCTGACATTGCTCCGTCCAATTCCATCTGCCGCCTTTCTTCAATAAATCCTGCAAGGGTGCTACTGTCGTAGTATAATTTGGGCAGTGGTTCGAAAAGAATCCGATTACTCCCAAATACTGTCGGACATGCTTTACTTTCGTGGGTCGAGGGAAATTCCGAATTACCTCCAATTTATCTGGGTTAGGCTTAACTCCATTTGCATCAATAACATGCCCTAGGAATTTAACTTCCCTCTGACAGAAGTGCGATTTCTTGATATTAACCTTTAAGTTAGCTTCTCGAAGGTCATCTAGCAACTTCTTCAGGTCTCTCATGTGCTCCTCCAGAGATTCTGATGTGAGTAGAATGTCGTCTACGTAGCTGATGGTTCTCTCCTTCACATCATCGGATAGATTGCGATCTAACGCTCTTATCAGGGCTGAACCAGCTGTTTTCAACCCAAAAGTTAGCCTTAAAAACGTATATGTGTGTTGATCAAACATAAATCCTGTCAACAGACTAGTTTTCTTCTCTAATTCAAGATGGTGGAAACTGGAAGTAATATCCAAATTTGTGAATACGGTTTTCCCTTTGAATTTCCTGAGGATTTCCTTAATAGGTGGCACTTGGTCGAACTCCGGAATAACCTTCAAATTTAAATGTCTCAGGTCCAGACATATCCTGACAGTCCCGTCTGTCTTAGGTACAATTACCAATGGACTTACGTAAGGCGTAGGTGTCTTCTCAATAACACAGCCTTCAACATCTCCTGAATTGCCTCTTTCACTTTAGCATAGTGCTTTTCGGCTATAGGGTAGGGATTCTGCCTAAATGGTGTCCACTCACTGACTTGGAAAGCATAAGTGAAGTTCTTTATACGACCAGGTCTCGAATCAAAGACTTCCTTCTGTTCCAGTAATAATTGCCTTACATTTTCCTTCTCTTTTGGTCCAATTTTTGCTTCTTCAAGCTTTTCCGAAATATGTTCTTCCAGTTCGGGTTCCAGATCTTTTTCTAAGTCTGCGGCTAGTGTTTTCAGTTCTTCTTCTGACTGTTCAATAGCTAACACTTCTTCCTCAGCCACATCTCTGTATGTATGCCATACTTGTTCATCTGACCCTGGTTCATTCTGATTGAGTGCGACCTCTAAGCCTTCAGCTTCCTCATTCACATGGAACATAACCCTGTCCTGTGCTAGGTCGATTATCACTCGGTATTCCCTTATAAATTGTGCCCCTATAATCAGGTTAAAAGGCAGTTTGTTTACTAATAGAAAACTCTGTGAAAACGTAGAGCCTCCTATCTGTAACTCTAGGAATACTTGATATTTGCATACCATCGTTCTGTCTGGAATTACACCTTTTATTTTGACACTTGAGATAGGTATTTTCAAAACATTTTCTCTCTGCGCTATCTCATTATACAAAGCTTGTGTCATAAGGCACACTGTTGAACCCGCATCCAATAAACTTCTTATTTTCAACCCTGCCACTCTTATCAAAATAATGGGCAATTCTCGTTTGACCATGACCTGTGATCCTCCCGTATCCTCAATTAACTCTTCTGGTTTGGCTATCCAATTGATGACGTTGACTGACTTCCATCCATCATTTCCAAATTCTTCTAATTATGGCGGTTTTTTTTTCAATAGCGCCCGTCCCCTTAGAGTTTCTTCTCTCCTGTTCGCTGCGCTGTAGCTCCAAACTCTTAGCTCCGTCTCCATATCTATCTGGCGATGTCCTGTTCTGAATAACTTCTTGCCAGTGGACTTGTTGCTTCGGGGGCTCATCTCCCCTTTCATTGAGGTATTGCAATGAAGCGTGGTATCGTTCCTCTACCTCATCATCGAAGTTACGTCTTCTTTCCTGGGGTCTCCAATCTCTATTGTTGCCTTCTTGGCCATTGTTACCTCCATTGTTTTGGTACGGCCTATCCCTGGTATTCTGCTTGTTCCAAGAATTTCGGCCTCTTCCCCTGCCAGCATTACCTTTATATTTCGGCTGCCATCTTCTGGGTTCATGTTCCCATTGACGTCCGTTGTAATCTAACGTATCTGTGCTAGTAGCTTTGTTGTTCTTTGGAGCTTGATACTGGTCAGTCTGCGTGTTGGTCACATGTACCAGTTCCACGGTTCGATTCTGACGCATCGTATTTGCTGTTGTGAGGTCCAGTTGTCTCAGAACTGTCTCCATTTCCATAGCAGTTTTTGCATTAGCCGAGATTAGCAGTCTCTGTATCTCGTATGGAAGCTGTTTGACGATAGCAATACATAATTCCAGCTCGCTAGGCTTTTGATCAAGTTCTTTGAACCGACACATCTGTGATATGAAGAATTCTGCATACTTCGTTGGATTGTTAGTGCTGTATCTTTTTGAATATAAATCCAACCGTAAATTCTGTTGGGCCGCTGGATCCCAGTATCTCTTCAAAAATGCCTCTCGAAACTCCTCAACAGTATCGAAAGTGTAGCGGAAACTGCGAAACCATAATGCCCACTCCCCTTCTGTTAATTTCTCTATAGCTCGTAGCCTGCGCTCTTGCGGTATTCGCGCATCATTCAAATATTCAGACACTTCTTTTAGCCAATATTTCGGTGTCATACTACAGTGGCTACCTGAGAATTTCCTTGGTTTCTCTTCACTTGCTCTGATAACATTTATCACTTGTGTGTGCATAGCATTTTCGTGTGGCGTCGATGCTGCAACTGGTGCACCTGGCGTCATATAAGGACTTTCGCCTGGGCCTGTAGCACTCCTCATTATAGGCTGGGTTTCCAAATCTGCCCACCTAGTTCTCCTCATATCGTCCATGCTGCCTTCGCTAGACTTAGGATCTTTCATGAGGGTTTCCTCTTGCGCAATTATCCTGGTCTCCATTTGATTGTGGCGCATCTCTGCCCTTTCCAGACGAGTAATTACCTCTTTCTCTATTCTGGTAAGCCTATCTCGATTTTCCTCGGCTACTTGAAATATTTTCTGCTTGTCTTCCTTCAGACTTTGCTTAATATGGGATATTTCATCCTCTACATCTTCCTTTATCTGAGCAAGGGTCTTGTCGTTTGCCTCTGTCTTTTGGCCTTCTCTCACTTCGAGTTCATCCCTCAATCCTTTGATTTCCTCTCGAATGTGTCCATTGACCTTTGACATTTCATTCTGGACCTTAATGATTTCACCTCTATTCTCCTCTTGCCTTTTGTTAACTACGACAATGTCACTTTGAACTTGGTCCAGTTCTTGATGAACTTTGCTCATCTGACCCTTCATATTTCCTACCAGCTCTTTACTCTCGTTAACGACAGCCTTGATTTCACCTATTTCCTGGCATTGACCTAATATATTCTGATCCTGTTTCTTTAGATCACCGTTAATTGCTCTAGCATAGCTTTTCAATTTCGTGTCCCATTTACTGTCGTTTTCTTCCAACCTTTGATCTACCGTACGAGTAAATTCTGCGAACTGTTTCGCTTGGCGTTCGAGATTCGCCTCATTTTGGATTTGAATATCCTTAATGTCGTTAGATAACGCGTCTAACCTACTGTTGGTTTCATCCTGCGCATGCTTACACGCTTGTAAGTTACTCTCAAGTTTGGCTTCTATAGCCTCGAAACGTTTATCCATCTTAACCTGCATTTCCGATACAATGCTTACAACAGTTTCTGTAACTTCAGTCTTAATTACCTCTTGCATCTGACCTAACTTATCGTTTAACTCAACCTTATTTGCCTCCATTCCCAGCTGATTGGCATCTAACCGGTTACTCAATTCAACCTGGTTATGATTAATTGCCTCCTGATTGGCATCTAACCGATTATTCAATTCACTCTGATTATGATTAATTGCCTCCTGATTGGCATCTAAACGAGTGTTTATTTCATTCTGGAAAGCCTTTGCTTCCAGCTTATTTTGCTCATTAACAGCGTCAAAATGCTGTCTTAAGCCTGCAATCAACTACACGATCTCCTCTGTACAAGACATTCTTACAATAATATACTTTGAGATGCAGGCAGGCTTCCTGGAAATATGTGTGGATACGATTTGGAGAGAGACACAAAACACTGTACACATGCTGTAAGATTGTATAAACTTTGAATCTATGGATTAATTATGGATTGGGTGTGTAGCGCTCATACCCTTGGGTAATCCTCTTCTCAATAGAGAGACTCTGCGTTACGTCAAAAGCCTACTGAACTCAAAAATCACTCAAACACAGTTTGAGGCAAAAATATAATTACTATGGTTTTCCCCATGAAATACCATAAAAAATCTATGGGGTTTCCCTAAATCCCATAAACTCCACGAACCTGGGCGCCATGATAAATTAGTACACCTCTTGCGCATATGGTGACCTGTATTTTAAACCGGCCCACATACCAGCGCCATGATAAATTAAATGCATCATGCTAATAGAAGGTGTTTATCAAAATTTATATTGTTCGTATCGGAGCTTACCTAAGGTTAGGCGCGGTCATCCCCTAATTCATGTTAGTCGTTATTTTGATAGAGTTGTGTGCACAAGATCTAGACCGACTTTAGTTGTACCTATAGCTCAAATCACTGTACAGGACATCAATTTCCATGTACCCATGTGAGTAATGTCGATGGAAAATATGCTTCTGCCTCCAGCTAGCATCAGGACTCAGGCGTGTACCGTTCTCCCATTGAGCAGTTGCATATTTTGGATTTGAGGCTAAAAGGTATCAACTCTACAATGATAAGGCACAACTCTACTCTAAAGACTTTAATTCAGTAAAACTCATGGCTTCAAACAAATAATGAGAACACAAATCCCATAAACAATACACAAACAAACAAAGTTACTCCCACAATCCATTAATTATTCACATAGTTGAACAAATTAAATCCATATCACTATTCAATCTTTTACCATTATGTGGACTTTAAACTTTACTCAAGTGCACTGATGCACATGTAATGTTTCACAAAACTGAACTATTACATTCATGTCACCTAATGTGACTTCTTTATATTCACAAAGTTACTTGTATCCTACAATACATCTGAATTTACATCATGTGTACTGTTTGTGTTACATCTCTCTCTCCCACCAAATGCTTTCATGCATTAGCCAACTCATGGTTTGCACTACGATCTACTTGCAACACCACAATTACGTAAGTCTACCCCTCCAGTCCCTTCTTTTTATAGTTACACTGCATGTCATTGTGATTTCACTAAATAACTTCTGTTATCGTTGTGTCGGATAGTATACTATTACGCTACCCTTACGAGCGTAGCCTGTGGCAACGAGTAACCAACTTCATTAACTAGGTGTCAGTGACAGTAACAAATGCAACATCCAACCATTCGTTAGTTTGCTAAATTTTTATATCATCAGGGTAATCTATGATTAGCAATGTGTTTTTAAACCACACACATTCATTACACATTATAACAATTCTTCCTTTCATTACAAGCAAGGTCTTAAATCTGTCCGCTCAAGAACGCGAACCTTCATAGTTGGTTTAGTAACCCCAGCCCCTTGAGCTGCCTGCATACAATGGCACAGAGTAGGGTCGTTCACGGCTGTAAATTGCCCCTTGTCTGCCCTTCCTGGACTTCTACCTCCCAAGCAGTATTACAACTTTGAATATAACATTGTGGTCACAATGATCCACGTGATCCCATATGATCTGAACTGAATATTATGCAATGGTTCTGGGTGAGCTTGAATATTTAATCCTATCCTTAGGACATTAATAACGGCCTCAACCGGTCCTTATCACAATATGAAGGCACGAGATTCATAGAACACAGGTCTAGTGGTTAGCCGGTATCTCAAATAAAATATTACGGTCAGTCAACAGCTGCCACCAATGATTCGCTTCAACGAGCCGAATCACTCAACATTAAGTTCTCGGGGAATCAGGTATAGCGTCGAGGTGTCCAATGTTCTCCCCGCGCTTACCCCAGGATTCGAACCCGGAACATTTCATATCCAACATCGGAGATAGGGTACACACTAAATATGCTCCGGCATAAATTAATATCTCTGTACGCTCATGCTGTACGAGATTTCACACGTCGATTAGATCACCTGGCCCCTTACCTGTCCACGATCTCGCCTTATAATAAAGAGAACTCTAACTGTACTCTACAAGCTTAATCAAGCCACAAATTCAATTCACTGTCAAGCTCCAACATTCCCGTGCATAATTATATTCCCATTAATACAATCTATTTAATATTAACTCTTTTCTCTTCCCTTAATGTAATATACTGCTTGGCTAGATAAATAATCCAATTAGCTTAAATACTTCTTGCTTAAAACCTTTCATCCTGATGTATTCAATTATACCGTTTATCATTATTATAATTATTATTATTATTATTACTGACATAAATTATCCTTCCGACACAACGTAACTGCTTCAATGATCGAACATTCGCGTTCGTCACGTTAAGTTTCACATAACTGAATTGCCATTATTTATTAGTAGCATTAATAGTGGTAACGATTAATCCACTCTCTGATGTATTCAACATCTTAACTTTACTGAAATCAAACAATAAACATATGAGGATATGCCTCCTAATATTGATTCTTACTGGCATATTTTATACTTCCGAAATCACATTACATGCAGTGACTATCCTTCTATAGTAACATGATTTGTGGGGTACTTACGTCGGCTTTATCCAGGCGGCTCCAACCACCATATTCCAGTGTCACCTGCCATCGGCTTACTTAGTGACACATTGCCATCTTGCAAATACACATATTATATGACATCTGATTTATAAACACACGACACTTTTCCATTTTTATAATGAAGCTAATGCTTCCGAAACACATGACACTTTTCCATTTTTATAATGAAGCTAATGCTTCCAAAACACATAACACTATATAACACTGGTTATATTATTACTTTAAGAGATATTTTACATAACATCGGTGCACAAACACACGTTACACTTTAATTCCTGATTGGTTGACATTCCCTAGCATGTATCGAAAGTACAGGTGCGGACGGCCCCTTTCTTCGGTCCTACCCCTTCCTGATTGAATCTCCCGATCATCTGCTCACGGATTCACCAACAGTTTCTCGATCATCCATTGATAATCTTCCTACTATTGCAGCGATATGCTTACATCTCGTCATGAACGCTACTTACTGGTATACTCCAAATATGTATAAACAATCACTATACTTTACTGCGCTCAACATTGTACATTGTATTTACATGAATTATTACTTTTCACAGTCCTGCCTAGTATAACACACGGCACTTAATAAACATTATATAACAGTCTTACTGCACGGCTTCCCACATTGAAGTCCGAGCATCCTCTCCTAACTTCGGTAATATGCATTTCGCATAATCAAGTTTGTTAATTACCGACTTCATTCTTAGTTCATGACCATGCATGAATATATTCTCACATGTGTGTTACATTGCACAGCTAACATGCTGATTACCAGTGAAATGTTTAAGTCTTTGTGTGCACCTGGGCGCTCCGTATCCTTTTCAACTGCGACTGCTTCAAAACAACTCTCCCTCCGACTGGGTCTAAAACTGTCAACTGTAAAACTGTAAGTTTCAACTGTGCGCTTCGACTGGGTCCACCCTCTTATATCTGTTTCACACAAAAAGTAGGGCAAGAATTCCCGCGATAAATCAGCTCCTCTCCTAGGGTGATTCTGAACTTGGAATAATATCCATATTGTTCCTTTTTCTTCGCTGGTCACAAAAATGTATGTGTGTTCGAGGATCGATCGGCCACTTAATTTATATTAATTATCTTATCCATGGCGTGGGGACGCTACTTCACTGGGAATCCCTGGCAACATCCTCAAGTCCAACCGCGAACACCCATAGTCCTGTAACATTACGCACTGCATTAAACATGCCTTGATTTCGCCGTTTTATGGCTCTAAAATTAGCCTCCTGGCTAAAGATTCACCTGTGCCCATCTCTCATGTCATTGCATTGCTCCAATCATGAGTAATCAATGATTTTCCTTGGGATCTTCCCGTTCCATTCTCAAGTCTATTCTCAAACGGGGATGAACCTGGTCATTATTTAACCTCCCGACCCCTTGCAGACGACTTATCTGGGTCGCCACGGGCCTCCTCCCACAATTCTGGGGCTATTTGCAAAACGTCAAACTTTGAAACTCCTGTGTTTCAAATCCAGCATAGCCTACTGCATGTAGTCCAAATAATGCTATCTTACACTATTTTCCTGCATTATTTCACTAAATAATGTCAGTAACAACTGATATCACACCAGTAATTAAATATATAATTTCTTCTAGGAGTTCTTACAATGAAATACCCTCAACAGATCTCGGGTTCGTTCCCTGGTGGAACCTTCATTCAGAGCTCAACTTATCTCCGAGATCCACGTTCGAGACCAGTCAGCATGACCACCTCGGGTTCACTACCTTATCACTAATTTTCGTCAGTGAAGCTCTAAACCATAGCAAAATGAGGTATGTATTTCTAAATTATGAAATGTTTACAATATGGAGCCACTGGTATTTTGATTTGGGACTACGAGATGACTTAGGCTATAAGCGTCTATTAGCCTACTTTAGATTTGCAAAAAATGAAAGTTGACTTATGAGATCAACACAGGGCGAAAAAAGTGTGTCTGTCCCTGTGTGTGTGTGTGTGTGTGTATGTGTGTGTGTGTGTGCGAGTCTGTATGTGTGAGAGTGTGTGTACTCTGAATGTGTGTCCCCCCTATCAATTCAAACACGGTGAACGCAAATTGAACGAAATTTGGTACAAAGGTAGCACTAGCAAAGGCCACCTCAGTGTCATATTTTATATCGCCGCCATCTTGACGGAAACGTAATGGCGGCCACACAAATGTTCAAAGCTTAAATCAAATTAGGACTAACCTAATCATCCGATCTCTACCAAATTTTGCAACAACATACCTTTATGGAGGGAGCATCCATTGTCCAATCTAATAGGTCATTAGCCTAATAGTTTGCGGATGGCGGCCATCTTTGTGTCAAAATCGAATCCCCCTATTAATTCGAACACGGTGGAACCAAATCGAACGAAATTAGGTACAGACGTAGTAATAGCAAAGTGCACCTCAACGTCATGTTTTATATCGCCGCCATCTTGACGGAAACGTAATGGCGGCCACACAAATGTTCAAAGCTTAAATAAAATTATGACTAACCTAATCATCCGATCTCTACCAAACTTTGCAACAACATACCTCTATGGAGGAAGCATCCTTTGACCAAATAAATAGGTCATTAGCCTAATAGTTTGCGGATGGCGGCCATATTTGTGTCAAAACCGATCCCCCTATTAATTCAAACACTGTGAAACCGAATGGCACGAAATTTGGTACAGAGGTAGCACTAGCAAAGGGCACCTCAGTGTCATGTTTTATATCGCCGCCATCTTGACGGAAACGTAATGGCGGTCACACAAATGTTCAAAGCTTAAATCAAATTACGACTAACCTATTCATCCTATATCTACCAAATTTTGCAAACACATACCTTTATGGAGGAAGCATCCTTTGACCAAATTAATGGGTCATTAGCCTAATAGTTTGCGGATGGCGGCCATATTTGTGTCAAAATCGATCCCCCCTATTAATTCAAACACGGTGAAACCGAATGGCACGAAATTTGGTATAGAGGTAGCACTAGCAAAGGGCACCTCAGTGTCATGTTTTATATCGCCGCCATCATGACGGAAACGTAATGGCGGCCACACAAATGTTCAAAGCTTAAATCAAATTACGAATAACCTAATCATCCGATCTCTACCAAATTTTGCAACAACATACCTTTATGGAGGGAGCATCCATTGTCCAATCTAATAGGTCATTATCCTAATAGTTTGCGGATGGCGGCCATCTTTGTGTCAAAATCGAATCCCCCTATTAATTCGAACACGGTGAAACCGAATGGAACGAATACGAAATTTGGTACAGAGGTAGCACTAGCAATGGGCACCTCAGTGTCATGCTTTATATCGCCGCCATCTTAACGGAAACGTAATGGTGGCCACACAAATGTTCAAAGCTTAAATCAAATTACGATTAACCCAATCATCCGATCTCTACCAAATTTTTCAACAACATACCTTTATGGAGGGAGCATCCTTTAACCAAACTAATAGGTCATTAGCCTAATATTTTGCGTACGGTGGCCATCTTTGTGTGAAAATAGATTCCCCCTATCAATTCTAACACGGTGAAACCGAATGGAACGAAATTTGGTACAGAGGTAGCACTGGCATAGGGCACCCCAGTGTCATGTTTTATATCGCCGCCATCTTGACGGAAACGGAATGACGGCCACCCAAATGTTAAAAGCTTAAATCAAATTACGACCAACCAAATAGTTTGATCTCTACCAGATTTTGCAACAACATGCATTTTTGTGGAAAGCATCTTATGACTGACTACAAGGTCATCAGCCCAATAGTTTGCAAATAGCGGCCATGTATGTGTGCAAATCCATTCCCCATATCAATTCAAACACGGTGAAACCGAATTGAATGAAATTTTTTACAGAGGTAGCACTTGCAAAGGGCACCTCATAATCATGTTTAATATCCCTATAGGACGTTGTATTTCAACAAAATACTACAACCAACATTCAATTATACTCCTTGAAAAGGACAAAGAGTTATAACAATACCCATGCATTTAGGAGAAAGTAGGCTATATGTTCTTTACTGAACATCTTGTTTTATTACTAAATTTCGTCATTATAGATCTAGGATACCAACCGTTATTAATTTATATTGAAATATCAAGATGGCCGCTGGGCACTATATTCAGCGGGATTGCCTTTTGACCAACGGAAGTGATAACCCTCATACTAAATTCATAGGTTGCCGCTATTATCATTATTACGCAAATCAACTCTGAGATGTCGATTTTAATGTGCTAATAGTTTGCACAGCCGCCATCTTGATTGTATGGATAATCTATTTTTTTTCTCGGCCATACAAGGTCACATATACGATCCTACCTTATCACTTATTTTTATTACTATACTAGAGTTATGAAGTAATCGGGCGTTTGCTGGGCAACGGCGAAGACGCCTGCTAATCCTTTCACACCGGAAACAACATCTAGGTCGTCTTCAGGACCACAGTTGACCATCATATCAGTGAATATAGAGGGTATATCATCGTCAAAAGAAGAACTGCTACGAGATCTATGTAGGCAAGCCATGTGCGATGTACTGTGCATACAGGAGACTCATAGAGGCTGTGAAATGCGCCGACCGAAAATAAGTGGAATGCGATTGGCTCTCGAAAGACCTCATTTCAAATACGTAAGTGCTATATTTGTCCAATCGGATATACAGGTAATATCAACACCCTCGTATGAGGCAAATGATCTTTAAGTTCTAAGTCTGGTAATCATCTACAGACAAACCACCAGGTACTGATTTCAAAACCAATGTACCCGATAACTTTTATAATCAACATACACAAGTAGTGATTGGTGACTTTAACTGCCACAGAAGCATGTGGGGCTATGAGCATGATGATGAGAATGAGAATGAGGTAACATTGCAAGAATGATCCTAAGCAGCCTGCATCTTTTAACAGCGGCAGATGGAAACGCGGCTATAACCCAGATCTGATATTCAGCAGTGAACACTTCTTACAACAGTGCATAAAACAGTCTGCAACCCTATTCCAAATACACAACACTGGCCTATCATGTGCGAAATATACGCAGCAGTTAGACCACAGACAGTTTCGTTCAGAAGGAGGTTTAACTTCCGGAAAGCCAACTGGCCGATGTTTACATATATGCTGGATACTGCAGTTTCCATTATAGAATCTACCCCTGAATCATATGATATTTTCATGTAGGCTGTAAAGAGATGCTCCCGAATGGCCATTCCTCGGGGTTGTCGAACATCATACATCCCCGGTCTTACTTCAGAACTTACTGCTCAATATACCGAGTATAAGGTGTTATTTGCAGAAGATCCTTTCGGCGAGGCAACATTGGCGGCTGGGAATAAACTCGTCACATCTCTGAAAGAATCCAGAGCGGATAAAGCGTGGAGATTATTGAAACGACTTAATAATGACCCAACTAGATCCAATGCACATTCCAACATCACTGCAGATCAGATTGCCCACCAGTTACTCATGAATGGGAAAGGCAGTCACAGAATTAAAATAGCTAAAATACACCAAGAAGTCCAGGCGCAAATGTGTGATCTTACACTATCATTCGAGATATCAGAACTAAACAAGGCTGTCAAGGAGAGCAAATCTGGTAAAGCACCCGGTTTAGATGGCTTCCGCATGGAACAAATTAAGAATTTCGGGTCAGCGACAAGAAAGTGGATCCTGCAGCTTTTCAATAATTGCCTGAGCAAGTGCCAAATTGCAAAGATCTGGGGAAAGAGCAGGGCGATAGTCCTTCTCAAACCAGGTAAGGAGGCAAACCATCCTAAGAACTTCAGGTCAAATAGTCTTCTGAGTCACCTCTATAAACTATTTGAACGTGTGATTTTGAATAGAATTCTACGTGTAATTGACCCTCTTCTCATACCTGAACAAGCAGGATTTCGACCAAATAAAAGCTGTACAGGGCAACGTTTAAACCTTACTCAGTTTATAGAGGATGGGTTTGAAACTCGGTAGGTGAAAGGCGTGGTCTTTATCTTTCAGCAGCGTACGACACTGTCCTTCATCGGTTACTCCATGCCAAGTTGTACAGTATGACCAAGGATTTGCATCTAGTTAAACGTATCAGCACTCTCCTTCAAAACCGTACGTTTTTGTGGACTTCCAGGGGAAACGCAGTCGTTGGAGAGTACAGAAAAATGGCCTACCTCAGGGAAGCGTCCTGGCTCCAATTCTCTTCAACATCTATACCAACGATCAGTCACTGTCCCCAGACACAAGAAGCTTCTTGTATGCAGACGACCTAGCCCTTGCTGCGCAGAGCGCAAGTTTTGAATCAGTGGAAAGAGATCTGACATCTGCCCTGAGAAATCTATCGAGTTATTACAGTTGGAACCAACTCGGACCGAATCCATCTAAGACACAAATATGCGCCTTCCACTTAAGTAACAGGGAAGCTCATTGTGAGTTACGCATAGAATGGTCAGGTATCCGATTGCAGCATTGTCACACCCCTAAATACTTGGGAGTAACCCTTGATAGAGCTCTTACATGATAAACCCACTGTAAGAATAACAAAATGAAAATCTCCACACAAAACAACATGATTCGCAAACTAGTAGGGACACAATGGGGCTCACACCCAGAGACTATTCGCACTTCTGCAATGGCATTGTGCTTTTCTACTGCTGAGTTTGCTTCCCCAGTTTGGTACAGGTCATCTCATGCCAGACAGGTAGATACAGCTCTGAACGAAACCTGCAGGTTGATAACAGGTTGCTTAAATCCTACCCCTACAGATAAGCTCTACTACCTGGCTGGAATAGCACCACCTTGTGTACGCAGAGAGGTGGCTGCCAACAGGGAGAGGCTGAGAGTGGAAGAGAACAGCGCCCACCCTCTGCATGGATATAATCCACCTCAGCAACGACTGAGGTCCCGAAAGGGCTTCCTGAGGACATCTGAGATGCTTACCGTCTCACCGGAGAAGGCAAGGCTGGATATATGGAAGAAGTCGACCCCTCACCCCTGCGGTTGGATGCCAGTAGCGGAAGAACTACCACCCGGACACAATGAAAGGTGGTTGGTGTGGAAATCCCTAAACAGGTTACGATCAGGAGTTGGAAGATACCAAGACAATCTGAGGAGACGGGGCCTCAGTACATGTGACACGTCATGCGAATGTGGACAAGAGCAAACCACAAGACACATGCTTCATTGCCCTCTGTGCCCTTCATCTTGTGCAGAGGAAGATCTCCTGTTAGCCACTCCGAGCGCCTTGGATGTTGCTCAGTATTGGGCACGTGCTATATAATTAGACAGTTTTACCCTTTTATGTAGATGTATAGCAACTGTATATTTGTATGTTTCCGACACGAGAAATAAATAAAAGTTACTATAATTCTTAATTATTGAGTTATTTATTCTTATACTAGCAGTACCCGGCATGCGTTGCAATGCCAATCAAAGAAAGTGTTGGCGATGTAACTTTGTTTGTAGAAGTGCTTTTGGATACCCAATATTTATTTATTTTCCGTTAACCACCTCTAAACCTTTGTAAAATTGATTTACTATCTCAAAAAAACAAACATGGGAGCGTGCTCAACAACTCACCAAAGTTTCATCGCAATGAAATGAATGGTGTATGAACGCATACGGGACTCTGTTGAAACGATTCGAGCGCCGTCACCCATTTGTTGATTATACTCGTATGCTACCTATTGTAAAATGGATTTACTAAGTCGAAAACCTTCCCTGGCGTGTACACAACAACTCACGAACGTTTCATCGCAATCGGATGAATGGCATATGAACAAATACGGGATTTTGTTTAAACGATTCACGCGCCTTCACTCATTTGTTGAATCTTCTTGTGCGCCACCCATTGAAAAACGGATTTACCGATTCATACATCTTCGCAGGACTGTACTCAACCCACCAACGTTTTATCACAATCGGATGAATGGTATATAAACGCATACGGGACTTAGTTGAAACGATTCACGCGCTGTCGCTCATTAGTTAAATCTACTCGTGCGCTACCAATTGTAAAATTGATTTACTAAATCAGAAATCTTTGCGGGAGTGGAAACAACATTTTTCTGAATTTCATTGCAATCGCATGAATGGTATATGGACGCATACGAAGTTTTTTAAAACGATACGAAAGCCGTTACTCATTTGTTGAATCTACTCAAGCGCTACCTATTGTAAAAAGGATTTACTAAGTCAGAAACCTTTCCTGGAGTGTACACAACATCTCACCCAAGTTTCATCGCTATCGGACGAATGGTATATGAACGCACACGGAACTTTGTTGAAACGCTTCGTGCGTCTTCGCTCATTTGTTGAATCTACTTGTGCGCTACCAATTGTAAAATAGACTTACTAAGCCTGAAACTTTCCCTGGAGTGTACACAACAACTCACCCAAGTTTAGTCGCTATCGGACGAATGGTATATGGGCGCATACGGGACTATGTTGAAACACTTCGCACGTCGTCGCTCAATTGGTTAATCTACTTGTGCGATACCTATTGTAAAATTGATTTACTAAACCAGAAACCTTCCCTGAAGTGTACACAACATCTCACCAAAGTTTCATCGCTATCAGACGAATAGTATATGAAAGCATACGGGAATTTGTTGAAACGCTTTGCGTGTCGTCGCTCATTAGTAGGGGAGTAGTGAGAGTTCTAAATAGTGACACGAGCAGCTCGGCTACGCTGACCTTTTATGTATATTTCGCGAAACCATGGGCATGCGACATATCGTTGGACTCGGGCTGACGTGCTCTTTCCTATGGACCATTCGTTATATATTTTTTTTTGAAAAATGTTGTTTTTGATAATAGGAGATAGTTTGAGAACCAAACATGATAGAACGTTGTGCCATGATGCAAACGAATGGTCTCTATGTCCTTTATATTTTATAATAATACATTTTTATTTTTGATGTTTTTTGAAAACAGTCCAATTTTGAAATTCCTATATTTTGGAAACTAGGACCTTTACAAAAAAAATTGTTTGACATAAATGAATGGCCCTGACCACCTCTACCGGCAAAATAAATTTCAAGCCTCTAGGACTAAAACTGTGCAGTAGTGCTAGAATGGGGGTTCTACTCCCCCCCCCCCCCCCTACTTTCATATAAACTTTGCTGATATCTCCCGAGCGCGTGGTCGGATTTTAACGAACGAGGTATTGTTGGCGTTGGGATGACGTTCTCTTAGCTAAGCATGTGTGTTGGTATTTTAAAAAAAATAGAAATTTTTTGTTTTTTGGATTGGCGCTATTTTGGAAACGGTGAATTGGAAAAAAGTTTGTTTGACGTTAATGAAAGGTGGGTATGCCCTCTAGGCGGGCAGCAAGTTTCAAGGGAGTAGGAGGAAAAAAGAATTATAGCCTACTTTCTCGCGAACATTGGTGATCATTGGCGAACGGATGGTCGCATTTTAACAAATGAGGTGTCGTTGGACTCGAGCTGACGTCCTATTTCCTATAGACCTCTCGTTATATTTTTTTTTTTTGAAAACTTTTGTTTTTAAAAGTAGGCGATAGTTTGAAAACGAAACATGATAGAACGTTGTTCAATAGTTCAAACCAATGGTCTCTATGACCTTTATTTTTTATAATAAAACTTTGTTATATTTTGAGATTTTTGAAATACTGAAATTTTGAATTTTTACTATTTTGGATACTAATACGTTGACAAATAAGTTTGTTTGACATAAATGAAAGGTCCCTACCCCCTCTACCAAGGAAATAAATGTCAACTCTCTAGGACAAAAAAATCTAGGCATTTATTTTATTTTTTTAATAAAAGAGTGTTTGTAGACAGAGAGCCGGTAGCGCTTGACGATTGTTACAACGAGGCTATGATTGGCCATGGTGGATACTGAAAATAGCTACTTCGACGGGGCGATGTATGGCAAAACGAGGGGTCGCTTTTCGATATTTTTTCTCCTATGACGAACGAATGAAGGCGAATATTTCGAAAATCCCTCATGACGATCTTTAAACATGTTGGTAAACACTGACCAGTTACCAGACAAAATTCATAATGCTATGAGACGAATAAAAATAGTCGACAACAACAGAACTTGCTTTGTATGTATTGAACCCTTATTGATTTGCCCATCAATAAGTCTTCATGATTTTTATTATTATTATTACTGATACCCAGGCAGAACATGTTGGAGGTTGACAAAGGGGAGACAGGTAGTGTGTCGCAACTATTGCAACAGGAGTAGCGTGGTATTTATTCCTGACGATGACCAGCTAATCCGAGTTCAAGGACAAATTCAGTACGAACGCGCATCCGAGTCGGCGTCATTATGGGCGTGCCAGAAGAGAAGTTCCAACCGATACACGATTGAATCAGCAAATCAGAGGAGAGGACGCCTAAACCACGCGATGAGTGGCGTACCTTAAAAAAGGGCGCTAAAACACGTGTATGAAGAACCGCCGATGCGATATAATTCCGTGTAAGTCCATTGAGACGTTTGGATGAAAACAAGAAGATTGATACTAGTTCCAAGTCTGTGAGGGGAAAACTACAGATTATTTTCACAGATTGCCCCCACTCCACCCCGTTCTGTCAGTTTCTAATAAATTGATCGGTGATGAGCAGTTTGGGACACAACTTTATCGAGCTCTGGTGAGCATCGTTCACGCCAGTTTGAGTAACGATTTTATCAAGCTCTAGTGAGCATACTTCACGTCTGTTTGGACAAACATTTTATTTTGTGCTCAAGGGAGCAGAGTGCACGCTTAGCGGAGGTAGATCTCTAGTCGAGATAAGCGCTACGCGGTAGACATTATTTGAGAGACTGGTTAAAAGCCAGTTGCGCGGTGAACGAAGAGTGTAATTTACTGTATTATGTTGGATTATATTTTGAGAGATGTATATGTGCATGTGATATAAGCAAATGCTGAGATAGGGCCAGTTCTACGTTGAGTAATCACCTAGGACTTTATTGTGAGTGAAAGTCAGTAGCTCATAGCGATTCTAGCTAGGCAAACTAATAACTTTGAACACTTCTTTCCAAGAAGCAACGCCAAGATGTCTCCTGGAAGGTCGATTGGTGGAATGAAGTGCTACGCCTCTACCAATACGTCGACGATGGACGAGTAGATTTCCCGTAGGGAAATGCCTTGGGATGGAGGTTGAGTTCTACAAGCTGCACGGTGATGTACAAACCATTGATTTATTCAATATGTAGGTAGATTAGACGCGGGAACGTTGTAAATATTGTATTCATTGTTTTTCTTGTATTTAGATTTTTTGTACGCCGACACTGTTATATTTAAATGTAGGTTGGCACGTGGCCAAAGTGTTTGTTTGATTGTATATTTTTTTCTTATGAGTCATATTAGTATGCACGGCGTGTGTATTTAGGTTTTATTCATACGAATGCGAAATTCGTCCTGGTCGACAAGTGGTGCTTTATTCAAGTTCATTTTTTTAGTAGGAAAAGGGGGTAAAAGTTGTTAGATGTTTTGCGAACAGGTTTTTATTGATACTAGGGTTGCCGAGCGCAACAAATTAAGATGTCACTGTAGAACACCTTAGTTCTATATTTTTGAGTTTTTTTAGTCCTTTTCAGGTTCTTTAGTCACTGACTAGATTGGGAGCGCAAGTCGGTGGAAAATACTTTATGTCCTTTATTTCAGGTTTCTGTCAAACACATACGTGTGATTCTGGTGTGTGTATTGTGTCAAGGTGTGTGTATGGATTCTTCGTGATGAGGGGTAGAATATGCCTACCGCCCTCAAATATTGTGGTTGTATTTTATTGGAAAGGCAGAGCGCTCTCAGAGGCTACTGTACCTTGTCCAGTGCTGATTCTTGGATTTCCTTGGGAAATGCTGAGATATTTTATTTTGACACACACACGTATATTATGTGCTTTTGGGAGCACGCTTCTTCTAGACTCGAACCAGTGCCACGGCAGGTCGAGGTTATTGACACGTGGGTTGACAGATGTGCAGATTCCACTTTGCGCCCGTCTATGTCTAGTGATTCATCGTTTAGGCAGTCCAGCTGACCGACTGACCCCTGTAAGCTATCTGCAGCAAACCCGTTCTTTTAATGGTCATTGGATCATAATTAAATTGGGAGTTCGCCATGTCCGTTACGAATTACCGCATATCGTATGAAATGAAATGTTTGTATTATGATGTAAATGTTGGCTCTGAGCCTAGTGATTTCTATGACTCATTTCATTGTTAGATTTGCCTGTTGTGACACCGTTGGGTGTATTTTGCATTTTTTTCTTTTAAAATTGGCAAGCGGCCATATGTGTATTTTTTTGTTTGGTCAGGTGTTAATTCACTTGTGTTGATTTGAAAAGTCCTAATTTTAGGCGTTAATGTTGTTTGCTACGGCAGCTCTTTGGTTCCAATTTCATGCGGATTTTTTTTTTAAATTTAGTGTAGGAAGTGTCGTATTAGATTAATTAGTGTTTAGTTGGTTCCTCATGTCTGTCTAGCTCTAAGACAATGCAGATTCGTCCCCTGAAGGTTTACTGGATGGTAACGAATTTCGCATTAATTTGTACACATCGTATCGCATGTAGAAAAGCCGCACACGCACATGTCACTGTAGTAATTTGGGACATTTGGTCCAGATGTTTGTGATTTCTCCTGAGATCAGGCCTAGTTTGGCAAATTTTATTAATTCAAGTGGGTGTCATTTGGGAGACCTTGTTTTGTTTTTATTGTAAATAGTGTAAATTTGTTGATCTGTTATTAAATTCATATGTTTTAATTCTGGTATTCACTTTTACCTGCATGTTATTTTGTTATATGTTACCTTGCATGTTATAAGAAGCGCTTAACAACAACTTTACGAAATGGACTGTTACAACCCCCGAAACTAAGTCTCATATGCTTCTTTGCTAGGGTTCAGTATGTATGTCTGACTGGCGGCCAGAACGGAAAGAATAACTTTTTGAGGCATGGCTAGTCGGCTAACAGAATGGAATGTCAGTCAAGCTGACAACACTGCTGTCATATGATAGCAGTTGGAATCATGTGGCAACTCTGTAAAAAGGTGATAACGGCTAGCCAGGCGAGCTGAGCAGCAGCAGCAGGCAGGGGCCCCGCAGAGAGGAAAGGGGGAGAGAGGGGAAAGGGGGAACACAAAGAGAGAAAACAGGAAATCACCTGACCACTGAAGAGACTGCCAAGAGCAGTGAGGGACGAGGCCAGAGGACCGCGGGGAGGTGAGGGGTTGGGTAAGAGAGTATTGAGCATGTCATTGCACATTGCGCGTCATTCCAATGGTAAACGTTACTGTCTTAACTTACCCTGTGTCTTATGTGTATAAAATTCATTGCATTCGTGTGCTCAACCCCAATTGGTTACTATATTGGATACATTATATATTTGAGGTAAGCGTTGGAATAACAGTGTTTATTTTATTTTATGCTAATCAATGATTAAATGATTATTGGTTTACCATTTGATTGATGTATTGTTATTTTGTTTTGTTTTAGATAATTGGCATACCTGGTGTTGTCAGTGTGAAACCCCATTCCACTGAAGCCTAGGAGAAGGGAATAGCAGGGCTTTTTACAAAGCAAGGTAAGATTTTTTGAAAATAAAAAATATATAAAACCTGTTTTTTATATTTTATTTTATTTATTTTTTATTTATGAAAGATGCTATTGTGAATGGATATACTCATGGTGGTTTATTTTATTTCTTTTTTAGAGTCTGAGCCTGACAACTGCTGTTGAGAACGTGTGTGTTTGGGGTCATTGCTGAAAAGTCTACGGCTGAAAACTTGGGTGAGATTTTTTTATAAAAATCATGTATTTTGCTACTGCTACCGATAGCTTGACTTGGGAACCCATTGAATCCTGTTTTAAAAAGCGTGTTTGCTCTGGCCGCGTAGTGAATGTTAGTGAGAGTTTGATCCCAAAAGACTTTATGGAATCATGTTTTGAAATTTTTAAAAAACACATTTGTACAGCGCAAAGGTTGCATACGGCTTTAAAGGTTAATACACAACTCGTGTGTGATTTCATTTATAAAAACATGGGCGGTGAACATAAAAAACCATTTTATATTGGTAGTAAAATGCAAGAGCTTTTGATAGCCGATAATCTGAATGAGTGGTATCAATGCCATGTGGTCAATGCCTTGCTATCAAAATTTGATAAACTACAACAAGGACCAAGTGGTTTAGCGTTAGACAAAATCCATTACCTGCAAATCAACATTTGTCATTTCAACCCGTTGGATGCTGGATCTTGCTATATTAAAACACCATCAGCTTCGAAAAAAGCTGTGGTGAATATAAAGAGTCATGTCAATGATTGCTTTCTGTGGGCTGTGGCTGCGTATTTGCAGCCGTTACAACAGAATGGTTGTTGGCCAGGAATGTATAGAGCCAAGTTTTATGAATTAAAACATACTTTAAATTTAACTCGAGTATCGTTCCCTATGGACTTAACCAAGATCCATAGGTTTGAACAAGATAACCAGGACTTATCGTTCATCAATTACAATTACTAACTTCCTCGTAAATTGGTTAAATAGGAGTTTTCACTTGCATCGGCAACATTGGCGACTGTGGAGAGTGTGGTGGTAGCTTGGGGAAGGCTGGAAAGGTACAGTGTGGTTCATGTAAAAAGTGGTTCCACAAGAAGTGTGTGAATACATTGAACAGATTCACCGAGTGGCTGTGTGTGCAATGTGTGGACTATAGTGCAACAATAAGTGATAGTGTAAGTAACGAAGACGCTCCATCAATGGAGAATATTTATGGAATTCTGAAAGATTTAAAAGAACAACTTAAAATCATAAAAGACGAACAAAGAGCGAGAGAGACTGATCTAGGTAATTCAATGGAATTGTGCCATAAAAAACTAGACGATTGTGTAACATTAATTTCAAACCAGCAGATAGAAATTAAGTAATGTAAAGGACACATTGAGTCATTAACTCAGCAGAATGTCAATCTTAAGGCGAAGCTAAAATCTCTTGAAAATCGCCTAGGAGAATCTGAGCAGTACACACGTAGGAATACGGTGGAAATACACGGTGTCCCGGAGGTTCCTAACGAAAACATTATTGAAACCGTGAAGAAAGTAGGTCAAGCTCTGGATGTGGTCATCACTGAAACAATGGTGGATGCCTGTCATCGACTGCCTAAGTCACATAATCATCAACACAGTGGCATCATCATAAAATTCGTTCGGCGGGACGATAAGGAGCATCTTTTGGAGCGACGCCGGGTGAAACGGAATCTCTCCACTCGTCACGTTGGTCTTCCTGGCGATAATGTAATTTATATGAACGAGAGTTTATCCCCGGAAAAGAGGAAGTTGCTGGCACAAGCTAGGAGCATCAGAAGAGAGAAAGTGTATGCTTTCTTGTGGGTAAGAAACGGACATATTAAAATACGCAAATCTGAAGGTTCTCGGGTCATCGTAATTCGAAATGAGGATGACCTGAACACTCTCTAATGGTATCAAAACCTAGATTATCCATTTATTACCAAAATGTGGGAGGAATGAATACAAAATTAGATTTATTCAATGAAAACCTGATCACCAAACAGTATGACTTAATTCTAATTACAGAAACTTGGTTATCTAGTAAAATCGCTGACAGTGAGGTCTGTTCTGATATATACAGAGTGCACAGGGCAGAGAGGCCTGCCAGAGCAGGGGGTGGGGTGGCTGTCTTGGTCAGGAGCGGATTAACGGTACTCAAGGTCGACAGAATGACTGGCACATTGGAATGTCTATTAGTGAAAATGGTCATTAGGGGAAATATTTGGTACGTCTGTAATATGTACATTCCACCAGCTTCAAAAGTAGAAACATACAGGGAACTATATCGGTGGTTGCAATCCAGAACAGAAATATATGATCAAAATTTAATAATCTTCGGCGATTTCAACATCCCAACAATACAAAGTACACTAATTAAAGACGACAACATTCAAACAAGAGAACTCGTAAATTTTATTAATTATCTTCAGCTAAAGTCTTATAATTCAGTACTAAACCGTAACGGGAGGACGCTGGACTTAGTTTTATCCAACAAAACCAACATAAATGTAACTGAAAACACTGATCCACTCTTACCGCTGGATCGCCACCACCCTGCCCTGGATGTAAAAAAGGAAGCTTGTAGTTTAACGTGATCGTTAATCTAGAGATCATGAGACACGGGACCTCCTTTTTAGGTGAAATCCGAACCACAGGACATGGCATTTCACTTCGAAAATCTCACATGCATTGACCGGGAATCGAACCCAGACCGCCTTGGTGAGAGGCATACAGCTAGACCGCTGAGCCACCACGCCCCCTTGCCCTGGATGTGGAAATATCTCTAATAATATGACGACACAAAGTACATATCCAGCCTAATGATACCTTTAACTTCCAGGAAGCCAATTTTGAGCAACTGTACACTCGGTTGAGGAATGGCGCTTGGGGTCAAATATACGAGTGCACTGATGTAAATATTGCAGTAGACCTGTTTTACCAAATTTTTAACGCAGTACTTGGTGAAACCGTTCCTATATGTAAACGACAAACGGGCAGAAAATATCCTGTCTGGTTTTCTAAGGAAACAAAAAGTAAATTGAAGGAGAAGGAATACCATAGGAAAAGAAAAAAAATACTCAGATCATCATAGACTACGTTTTGAAGAATTAAGATCAGAAATTAAAAAGGGCATTCAATTATCTTATAAGAAATATATCCGTAATATTGAACAAAACATTAGGCGGGACTCAAAGAAATTTTGGACGTTTATTAAAAACAAGAAAAAAATAGGAACACATGCGACACCTTTAAATATAATAATGAAGAATTGGACAGGGGTGATTCCATTGTTGAAGGTTTTGCGACATATTTCAAATCAGTTTATGACTCTCAGTCAGCCCAATACAAAGTCCCAGCCGGCAATTCGAATACTGCCAACACCCTTCACATAAAACTTGTCTCGAAGGAAGAGGTTGGAAATGCATTTAAAAAAAATTAAAACCTAAGTCGTAGGCTGGTCCTGATAATATTCCACCGTATGTAGTTAAGGGATGTGCTGAAAGTCTCAGGGATCCGTTACACTTTATATTTAACTTAGCCATACAAACTTCTACGTTCCCTGACGCCTGGAAAATCACTCGCGTCTGCCCTATACTAAAATCGGGAGATCCATCACTAATTAATAACTACCGTCCTATATCTATTTTATCTGCAGTAGCCAAGGTATTTGAATTCATATTGCACGGAAGAATATCAGTATTTCTCAGACCGCTCGTAACAGATAACCAACATGGTTTCCTATCCAGGAAATCTACGGTGACGGATGCAACTAATTTTACTCAAATTATATCTAAAGAGTTAGATAAAGGAGGACAAATAGATGTCATATTTACAGATTTTGAGAAAGCGTTCGACACAATAAATCATGATATCCTTCTTAACAAATTGTGTATTTTGGGATTCTCCCGCCCATTACTCAAATTATTCATCTCCTACCTCAGAGACAGGAAACAATTTGTTTTGTTCCAGAAAATTGTCTCAAAGGAATACATAGTTCATTCCGGAATACCCCAAGGCTCGAACCTTGGACCTCTGATTTTTCTAGCAATGATAAACGATTTGCCACGTTGTATAGTACACTCAAATAGTCTTTTATAAGCAGATGACTTCAAAATTTTTAAATCAATTTCTTCCGCTAATGACTGCACTCTACTACAAAATAACCTAAATAATATACACAAATGGAGTATAGAAAACAAATTCTACTTAAATGTACCGAAGTGTGTTGTTATGACCTTTACACGTAAGAAGAACCCAATCACATTTGTTTATGGAATTGGACCTCAGTCATTGCAAACAGTAAGCGAGAAGAAAGATCTAGGAATCTTGTTTGACCGAGAGCTTGCTTTCACTTGTCATGTGCAAAAGACAGTCGGGGATGCTTACCGCATGTTAGGGTTTATAATAAGAAACACTTAGCCATTCATTAGGACCAGTACCTGCATAAACCTTTATATTGCCATGGTGAGATCCAAGCTCGAGTAGGCCAGCCAAGTATGGAGTCCCTGGCAGAAAACATGCATTAAATCCATTGAGCAAGTTCAAAAGAAATTCCTCAGATATTTACACCTCAAAATAACGGGCAATTACCCACACATGGTACCCTACGGTGAACTTTTGTTGAATTTCGGCATGACTAGTTTGGAGTCTCGAAGGCAAGTGAATGATATGAAATTCCTTTATAAAGTTATTAACGGTCAAATTGATAACTCATTTTTCCTATCGCTCCTAAATTTCAACATCCCTCGCTTTACTACAAGATCAACTATAACATTCAAAAATGATATATTCAATACTACTTCACATAATAATTCACCTGTATGGAGGCTTTGCAGTATTTACAACGATGCGGTTCGTGTAAACTGGAAACTAGATTTCTGTCTCTCAATTAGACCGTTCTTGGAAATTATAACCCAGTCACTCTAATTCATACTTGAAATAAAATTATCACACAAAACAGAATCAACAATGTATATATGTGGATAGGCCTATACCCTAGTTATCAATGTTACCTTTTAGTTTACGATGTAATAATTTCAAAACCTGCTTTTTATATATTTGACATTAGGTAAAATTTTTAGTTTTTATATTACCTTTAGATTAAGCTTTTTACTACTATGCATTTCAATCTGTGTTAACTTCCTAGTTTTAATAATTACATTTAGATATTAATACTTAATGTAGAAATAAACGAAAGTGTATTCTACTGTGTAGGTGCACTGTTATTGGGGCGCACACTTAGCCCTGTTGTGTACCGTCAATAAATAAATAAATAAATAAATAAATAAATAAATAAATAAATAAATAAATAAATAAATGGTGTATGGACTTGATGGTGATGAGATTGTTGGTCCTCTTTATGCCACAAAAGAACTGAAACGACACCACATTCATCTTTTATATTTATCTGTGGAGAGGTGAATCACTATTGCCTAATTAAAAGCTTAAGTAGATTGCTAAGCTGTCAAGCGTCCAAGCATAATGGTAAGAAGTACATTTGCGACCGTTGTCTGCAATATTTTACAACTCCTACACTTTTGGAACGTCATAGGGTAGATTGTTTTTCTCAGGAAGAGGTGAGACTGATATTGCCACCAGGGGACAAGGCTATGTTAAAGTTTAAGGACATTCATGAGCGTGATAATGTTCCCTATGTGGTTTATGCAGATTTTGAAGCTCTCACCACACCCATGGCGGGATGTGAACCAGATCCCACCATGAGCTCAACCACACCTATTCGAAAATATGAACCCTTCGCCATAGGATTTAATGTAGTGTGTGCCTATGATCCCACACAATCCGTTTACAAATACCGTGAGGGGCCAGATTGTGCCAGATGGTTTTTGGATGAACTTGTACAGTTGGCCGACCATGTACAGGGATTACTAGACCACCCAGTACCCACGAACCTATCTCCAGAACAGCAGCAGCGGTATGAGCATGCCACGACATGCCATATTTGCGAAAAGCCACTGATCAGTGCTGAAGACACCGTTCGTGATCACTCGCACTTTACGGGAGAGTTTCGTGGAGCTGCGCATAGTAAATGTAATTTGAACTTTTCAGCTCCTCGTTTCATCAGTGTCTTTTTCCACAATCTGGCGAATTATGACATTCAGTTTTTGATTCGTGAATTGGGTCATGTCAACAAGGGCTCGTTTACCATTATTCCCCAAAACCATGAGCGTTTTACAGCCCTGACATGGAGGTTGAGCGACTTTAGCATTCGATTTTTGGATTCCTTTAAGTTTATGGCATCCTCGCTAGACAGTCTTGTGAATGGCTTGAATGAGGAGGAATTAAAAAATACCAGAATGCATTTTAATGATCCTAAGCAATTTCAATTGTGCATTCAGAAAGGTATATTCCCGTATGATTTCTGCAACAGCTGGGACGTGTTAAAGCAAACAAAACTCCCACCACAAGAGAAATGTTACTCAAAACTAACACACAGTACCGTTTCCGATGAAGACTATGCACATGCATGTCAAGTTTGGCGAGGTTTGATTCCAAGACTCAAGGTGAATATGCTTTGCATTACCTAAAACTGGATGTATTGCTGCTCAATGATGTGTTTGAAAAATTTCGTGAGTTGTGTCAGCACATTTTTGGTCTTGACCCGGCTCACTATTATACGAGTCCCGGGCTCTCGTTTGATGCCGCTTTGAAATACACTCAAGTGGAATTGGATTTACTCACTAATGTAGACATGGTTCTATTTTTTGAAAAGGTCATTCGTGGCGGCTTTGTGTCGCTTAACCAGCGCCATGCCAAAGCGAACAATGTCTACATGCCTGATTATTCCCCAGACAAACCAGAATCGTACTTAATGTACTATGACGTGAATAATTTGTATGGTTACGCCATGAGTCAGCCTTTGCCCTATGGGAAGTTTGCTTGGCTGACAGAGAAACAAGTGTCAGAATTTGATGTGATCAAGGCTAGCCAAGAAACAGGCCGTGAATATGTGCTAGAAGTGGATATTGAATATCCCTCATCCTTGTATGATGAACATGCCGATTTCCCATTCTGCCTTGAGCAAATAGTGCCCCCTAACAGTAAAGTGAAAATTGAAAAACTCATGGGCACACTTTACAACAAAAATTGGTATGTGCTACATATCCAAATGTTGGTGCAATGCCTCGCCCAAGGCTTAGTGTTGAAAAAAATCCACAGGGGTATTTCTTTTGCTCAAAAACCATGGCTCAAGCCATTCATGCAACTCAACACAGAGCACCGACAAATGACAACACAGCAGTTTGAAATTACTTTTTTAAATTAATGAACAACTGCATTTATGGCAAGTCCATGGAGAATGTCCGCAAATACCGCGACATTAAATTGGTGAATGTCTGGGAGGGACGGTGGGGTGCCCGGCGGTACATTGCCAAGCCAAATTTCAAATCGATCAACATTATCGATGAGGATTTGGCCACTATTGAATTGAGTAGGACCAGCGTGACCATGGATAAGCCCATTTACTTGGGCCAAGTCATTTTAGACTTTTCTAAATCGGTCATGGATCGATTCCACTATGAGTTTGCCAAACGCCATTTTGAGGACGTATCTCTTTTGTATATGTATACGGACTCATTCATTTACCACATTCGCCACTGTAACCCCTATGACGTCATGAGGCAGCATAGTGACTGGTTCAACACCTCTTCGTATAGTGCTGACAACATGTTTCAGCTGCCCATAAAAACAAGAAGGAAATGGGTGTTTTAAAAGATGAATGCGGTGATTCCATTATGAAGGAATTCGTAGGTTTGGCTTCGAAAATGTATGCTTATCGCACACTAGACTGTAAGGAAGCCAAAAGAGCAAAAGGTGTAGATAGGGCAGTGGTAAAATCGCTACGTGTAGACGATTACTTGGCGGTTTTACGCACTGGCAAAGCTATGTCCCATACACAGTGCAGGATACAATCCAGCAACCATCGTTTGTATCTTGTGGAACAGAGAAAACGCACCCTCGCCTCCATAGATAACAAACGTGTGTGGGCTGATGACGCTCACGAACCTGCCCTGGGGTTATGACCGCAAGTAGGAGGAGGTGTGATTTTTTCAGTTTGATCGTTTTGTAAATTGTAGATATAGTATTTTGTAAATATTGGTTTTTGACATTTTAAATAGTATTTTCTGCAAATAGTGGCAACCTACTTGGACCTTTTGCTCTTTTAAAAGTTCTATGCAACCTTATTTTTATTTTTAATTTAACCGAGTTGGGAATTGGAAAATGGTATATAGTTTGATTCTTTTAATGCTGTACAAAGTTGTAGTTTTTTTGGTAAATATGAAATGAGTAATATATTTTTAGTAACTTTAATGACTAGTATATATATTTTTTGTAATGGTAAAATTGTAACTTAAAAAAAGTTCTTTTGGGATAAGTGTGCATGTCGAGAATGTGTTTTTGGGAATAAATAAAGTGGTTGTGTTTGTTCCCAAAAAGACAGGAATGGTTGTTTGAGTAGAGGGAAAGCTGGTGTGTATGTATGACCAGAGCAAACATGGTGAGGTAGGGTGGGTGGGGAGGGGAACTTTTCACTTATATAGTCATTTTGTTTTGTCGATAGTTTTGTTTTCTTTGAAATGTAGCGGTGAATAGACAATATTTTTGTAAAAACAGTTTTACCTGCAGTAGTCGTAGACCTCGACGGTTCTCCAAACACACATGAACTCACTGAATCATTATCATCATCATGGTCAAGCACTCGCATTAACATCATTGACAAATCTCGTCTTTCAACATACACCAAATGGAAAAATGTGCAAACAGCAAAATGGAAAATCATTGTTTCGATATCACCAAAATTCAAAAAAGCAAAACTTGAAACGGACAATTTTAAAAACTGGAAATGCTCATGTGTGTAATATAAAAGTTCAAAAACTTCAAACGGACATTTTTAAAAAAGTGTCATCAACAAAAATGGAAAATCCATATCATCAAAAACGCAAAACTTGAAACAGACATTTTTTAAAAACTGTGAATTGCAAATTGGCAAATGACAATGTGAGAAAATGTGAAAATGAAAAATCAGCCCATCAACATCATGACTTTTTTAAATTAAAAAGAAACATTGTGTTCTGGTAAACTTTTGTTTTTTTATTTCATAACCATAGGGATTGACAAAAGAAAAAATAGAATACAAACACATCCCAATTCCTCACTCCACAATTCCTTAATGTTCATGTCCATGCATCATCAATTTTCCTTTCATAGCACTCATCACAATCAGGGCTGCCATTCTTTCACCCACTGAGTCATCACAGGATGTGAAACGTTGTTTAGCTTTTTTCAATAACAATTTATCTGCCACATTTCTTAAACCAGGATGACTATGGCGATAAGATAGGTCATGTTTTTTGCATGCTTGATTCAAAAGATTAATGGGTACATCACCACGCTGCAAACGTTTTTCAAGATGAGTTCCAGGGCCACAAAACGATAACCTGGAATATGGATTTCGAAAGGTAGGTATTGAATCTCTTTGTCAATGACGCCACTGCCAGTACAAGTCTGGCATATCCTTTTCCAACGATGGTGAAAAGGTTTGGTCTTCCTCCTCCTCTGTGGACGATGTTTGTGTTTGTTTTTGTTGCTTTTTCTCGCCATGACACCCGTGTAATGGTTCAACAAAGTCTTTACACGGACTTATATGACCGTGATACAGTTTCACTAGCTGACAAGTCGCGCACTGACGCATAGAGGGTATTTTTGCCATGGCCACTTGCTTTTGGTGATCGTAATCCGTACAGGGTTTCAATTCACTCAACACAGGGTCTTGAGTCCATGATTTTGGTACATGTTGCCAGATTTCTTTCACCGCGTTGGCGGCCAAATAATAAATGAACGACTTGGGCAGCGCTAAGAGTTCCTCTTTGGTAAAACTGTCTAGTTTCCTTTTGCACAAAAAAGAACTTCCCGATGGCTTTGTCGGTAGCATTGCCTTTCTCCATGGTATCACGTGTTGTAGATGTTTACACGTCGCTTGTAGAAATTTCACTGGCGTCATTCACAGGTAAATCTTGAGTTATAATGTTGATCAACAACTCCCAGCAGGCATGGGTGGTTAACCAATGAAAGAGATGCCACGCATGTGCTAGGGCTGTATGGGTAATGTATCCATTAGCGTTTGCAGGGAGGGGCAGCCCAACTCCATGAGGTCGATACATTGACAGAAAGACGCCAAAAATGGTTGCAACCATTCACGTTTTTCATTACCTTTCACAAATACTACATTGGCCGAGGACAAGTGTGCTTTCATGACCACGTCCAAATATTTATAGGAAATGGTTCCTTGATTCCAGTCTAGTTGCCTATAATTTTCAATCCACTGGGTTTGTTTGCGGCCTTTTTCACACAACAAATCAAAATTATGGGGCGGTTTAAATAGGAAATGCGTAGCTTGCAATATCCAAAACGTGGTACAATCGATAATGGCCACTTGTTTAAATATAAATTTGTTGTCACCAATTTTTAACCCTTGGCAATCCACAATGAGTGTGCGCAACATGTTTCCGCTTGCCTGGACCAAGTTCAACTGACCATTGACTGACAATCAATGACTAAGGTGTGGTCATGACATGGACTTACCAGCCACGCTAGTTTGAAAAAAAAATAAGGTTAGGGTAGGACAGGAGGACATGAAAAAAATAAGAATTTTAGAATTACATTATTTTATTATCATAATACGTCTTACAGGCTTTGGTCATTTTGGGATAAGGACGATACCAACTCATACAACAATATAGTCTCTTGTGTTTGTAACGTCCATAACACCGATGATGTCCCGATGTCTCTAAACTAGGCGTTTTCGATGGTGAGCTGCTTACTGAAGCACCATGGACAACATACGGTCCACACGTATCGTAACTTGTTTTTTCATCACTCAGGGACACGAGTGAGGGATAGCTTGAATGACAGGGTATATTTCCCACCTCCATTCTGCATAGGTAGGGGCTGGCAGGTGACCAGCGCTGATGTTCCTGCATGGGTTGATCGCTCTCTTCCCATTGGTCTATGGTGATGGCACAAAAGACACATTTCATTTCATCTCTTGTTTTTAAATAATAGAAGCCAGCGGCCGCCAAGGCTTGAGGGTTTATGAAAGGCACAGGCCACGTCGCAAAGGTCTAGAAACGTTGTTCCTCAGAGTTTAAATTCATGGGTGTGACACCTCTTGAGGCTTTAAAGCAAGGCATGACTGAGCTGCTTGACATGAGTTGCCCTGTTATTTATACACTCGTCACTTGGTTGGTCAGTGGATAATAGTTGACTTGTTTGTGATGAATAATCAAACAGTAGGCTGTCGTATTGGCTGGTATATAGTCGTGCGTTTCAAAATCTAGTCGAATGTCAATATTGGATGGCTTGACAGACTCTTCCAGGTAAGAACAGTTTAAAAAAATCAGTGGCGCCCTTGCCTTAAACGCTTGGGGTAGCAGCATGGGGCCGTTCTATTTTTGATAATACGACCATCGAAATTTAGAAAACAAGTCGTCCAGGAGGGCAAACTTATTTTTTGAAAATTCCTAATTCAGTCCTTCATAGGGAAACACAGCTCTGTTGAGGAAAAGACGTGCATTTCTCAATTGCAGGTGATCAAATTGCGTGGCATCTTTGGTTTGTTGATACTTGCGATTCGTTTGAAAACCCACGATCATGTAGTGGGGTGTCTCTTGTATAGCGAGCTGTTTTACAGACCAACTGTGTGTGTTGGTTGTGGGCAATAGCGGTTACTCATGGAGTGCCCAGCTTCTAAATTCCATGGGTAGAGGCATATCTCTCTATACCATCTTGAGTATGTGCAGTTTTTTGCCATCGTCAAGGGTCACATGGGTCACTTTCCATAGCAGGCGTTGTAGTTGAATTTTTGAATCTATGGGGGCACTGTCAGCTCCCTTGAGTGCATTATTATCACTCCTGTCTCTCACCAGATAAAGCACTTGCCTTGCGTTGACCACAATGCGCTGGTGGTCTTCGGCAAAGCCTAAAATCAGTTTAAGAGGTAAATATCCAGTAAAGGTCCCATCGGTGTGTACCATCCAGTCATTGGTCGAGTCAGGACACCAACCTGCCATGCGAAGTGTTTTATCTTCTTCCTCACTATAAGAGGGGTATAGTTTCAAGACACTGGAAATGCCCACATTTCGAGTGCTATCCACCACGATATCGTTAATGACATAGCGTACTTCAGAAAACAGAAAGGCCAAACCATGGTTGGCCAACTTGGAAGTGGTGGGTGTAGAGCCATCGTCTTTGGTGAGCCGACCTTCGATCTGAATGACACTTTCATGTGGTAGAGTGTAAATATCTTGGTTGTTGATAACAAATTGAATTTCATCATTGTTATTGAGTCCAGGTGTTTGAGCTTGATAGGAATGGAGATCAATTCTTACCACTCCTGGTTGCTCCGTGATGCGGTTCGCTATCTCTAGGATAGAATTCATTATGGAGGTTGACGTGGTAACCCAAATGCTGTAAAATCTGCTTGTCTTGAGATGTTAACGTGTATTCACGTGGCAAACAACTAACACCATTCCTAGACGGTGTTGTTGCTTTATACACAAACTTCATAGTGGCTTTAGCACCAACTTGTAAGTCACTGGTGTGGTAGAATCTAAATCAATGAGTTGTTGCTCTCTATTGATCAGTCTTAATGTTATATTACTAATACTATCGACACCCACAGAATGAAAAAGCACCACTGGAGGGTTTTCACGAATAATATAGCCATTGGGCAATGTCACAATAAAGTCATAAAGCGAATGCGATGGTTCTTGATTGATGTACACTTGGCTAATAATATTACACGTCACCGACACATAATGGGCCTCAATGAATTTCACTTCATGGTCTGATTCATATTTTTGTTGGGCTCAAACACGTGTGGTTTAAATCCTAGTAATGGGCCAATGGAATCGGGGCGTGTTTTAAAGTCAATTTTGAATGTGGAGAAAATACTGCAGCGATGAGTTTTGGTATTTCCTACAAGTTCAAACTTGCGCGATCCATCGAGAAAGGACTTTTAACCATATTCAATGATCAACACCACATAAATGTGTTCATAAATATCATCGATCGTGTATCCACCAGAGTTCAGGGTGAGCACAGAATCATCATAGTAAAACTTGTTGTTCACATTTTCACGTATGTTGTATATTCGATTGTACGTTTCAAGAGAAACAAGTCCCAAACCATAGGGGTTTTCACTCAATTCGATAGGCGGGTAAAAGTCTAGGCTGACTTCAGGTCCACGTCCATGCGGTGTAAACGTTTTACTTTCTGCCGACATACTGTTGACTTTTTGAGTATGCTGCGTCTTATATAAAACAAGTAGTTCCTTGAAGAACTATACAGCCTATTTTCATATATCCTGCTCATGTTAATTGCCTCTATCAACATACAAAATTTCACTTTAATTGCTGTAACAGATTTGTAGATATTGAGAACCGTCTAAATATTTCAGATGGTCGCCAGGTTGGATTTTTATTTTTGTACTATTACATTAAGATTATTGTGTACGTGTGGTATTCAAACTTCAATCGCATGATTAGAACACAAGAAGTAAAAACTAGATTTTAAAATTACGCACAGCAGCCATCTTGTGATTATGCAAACAATTGAAATAAATTAGATGCCAGTGGATCAACATTTGTATAAGCATTTAACGTACAACGTTTCATGGCACTCGGATAGTTAATTCGCGAGAAACGTCCATTTAAATATTTATATTTCGCGTCGCCGCCATGTTGGATTTGTGCTCACCAGGTTACTGAAAGTCCTATAGGTGAACATATGTTCATAGTCTCTATGAACATTAAAAAATTCAGTTTGGTTGCTGTAAAAGATTCATAGATATTGAGAACCGTCTAAATATGTCGGATGCTCGCCATTTAGGATTGTTATATGTCTAGGCCATAGATTTATGAACCATTCAAGGACAATAATTGCCTAAGTTCATTATTCAAACTTTCACTTCGATCGCATGATTACGACACAAGAAATAAAAACTTAATTTTAAAATTTCGCAGAGCCGCCATCTTGAGGTTATGTAAACAATTGAATTAAATTAGATGGCAGTGCATTACAATCTGCAAAATCATTTACTGCACCACATTTCATCGCGCTCAGAGAATCAAATCACGAGAAAAGTCTATTAAAATATTTCAAATTCGCTTGGTCGCCATGTTCGTTTTCTACTTTACAGGTTTATGAAATATACATAGGTAAACTTGTATCAGTGCCCTTTATCACCGTACGAAATTACAGGGTGATATCTGTAATAGTTTCGGAGATATAGAATGTCAGTGAAATAGTTCGCACAGCCGCCATTTTGAGGTTATGTAAACAATTGAACTAAATTAGACCCCAGAGCATTACAATTTGTATATATATTGGCTGTAACAAGTTTCATTACGTTTGGATAGTTAAATCGCGAGAAATGTCTATTTAAAAGTCTCAAATTTGCTTGGACGCCATGTTGATTTTGTAGTCACCAGGTGTTTGAAAGTCTCATAGGTGAACTTCTAGTAGTGCCCTTTATCACCGTACACAATTACAGGGCGATATCGGTGGATCCCTCTTTGACATAAGCTACATAATGCGTTCCTGGTCCTCGGTGATCATCCAAATTGACAACAGCACTTTCCTGTTTCCAGGGTCGTGGGGGTAATTGGTTTCGCATAAACACACCTCGAAAATGAGAAAGCTCTAGTTGTTTAGCATAGCTTTCCACTTGTTCACGCGTCAGGTCATGTCTTGCTATGGCTGAGGTTAAACATTTTTTTAAATATATATTTCGAAATGGTGAAATCCCAAATCCTTGTTGATAAAAGGCTGGCTTTAAATTGGCATTTCTAGCCCCCATTGCAATCGCTTCCATCGTTTCATTGTGTCGCTGACTTTCTTTGAGTTTTTGTTTGCCCTGCTGCGCGGCTTTAATGGTTTACGCCACTGCACTGGCACCGCCCAAAAGTGAACCAAGAGCAGCCAGACCGGCAAATAAAGCAGGTAAAAATCCCGCTCGTTTGGGGACGGGAATCACTCGCCCTTGTTTTGAACCCTGTCGCCGACGTTTTGGAATAGCATGTCTCCGTGCTGCTCGAAGGGCTTTCCTTATGTTCAATACATTTTTTTTCTTTTTTTTCTTTCGCAACGGTTTGTCCACGAATGTCGTAAGCCCAGGCTTTGCCAAGGACAAAGTTCTTTTTTTAGTCTTTTTCACCACTTAAGTTACCTTTGTTTCACCATGATGATAATGACCAACAACCTTTCACAAGAAAGTTTAAATCACAACTAATGTAAGATTGTTTTTTCATGGCGGAATATTCCAATTCCACATATAGTGGGAAATCGTTTATGGTTTTTCCCGCTTGCTTTTCATCCCATGTCAACATGAGATGAAAGGATAATTCGTCACCTGCATTGAACATTTCATGGTTATGGACCAACATCCTATGATCGTTTATCTGTATTTGAAAATGATTGTCATCAGGTATGGCGTATTTGATGTGAATGGTTCCATCATAGTGTAATCGATAGTGGCTTAAACCCGAAGCAAGCACATAGGTCAAGTGCTGATCATGGACTAGCGGTGAATGGTTTCTCTCATTCACAGGTTTTTCATTTGTCAGATACACTAAAAATACAGATGGGATGAATTTGTAAAGCCTTTTCATTTCATAGGTCACGTAACGCTTGGTACAAACATCGTCCTCGTCTTGTGGGTCTTCCACGTGAATAATCCGATGGTGATTAGCGCTATAGCCATTCACCGTATGCTGAGGCACTTTGTCATAAAACTCATACACTTTGTTATCCACAATTTTTTTTTGTAGTAACGTCTGTAGACACTTGAGGATATTTTACATGGGTTAACAGCATTCCCTTAAAGTCATAATCTGCCTGTTTAGTGCGTGGCACTACTGACCTATCCACATAAGGTTTATTAGCAGGATCTGTTTCTTGTTTAGGATCATATATGGGGACAGACCTAGCTTTGGCCATCAACGCACGTCCAAAGACATCCTTCGCCAACCTGAAGTAAGAGTCTACTGTTTCTATGACAAGGCTCGGTGTCCTGTATATAGACAGCCAGCTAGCCTGTCTAAGCCTTCGTTGATAAGATGATTATTAAGCAGCAAGAGTCATTCCCCGCGGGGGACATGGTTTCCCATCTATATCCCACATCACGTGAACAACACCATGCTTCACTGTTTCCATCTTCCATTCGCTGCATCATTGTGGGACCTTCGGGCTGTGAAAAGACCAATCTTTTGCTAACGCTGATCACAGCGCCCAATTGTCTGCGTTTTCAAAATATTTATATTTTTGCAAAATCTCTCTAACAATCCCTCTACGTTTTTCTGCATCAAGTCATGTCTGGATTACAAAAAGAGAATATGGGTTATTTCACATTTTCCAGGCAAGAAAATGTGATTTCACCGGATGAGGTAAAGCCCGATTCACTCATGATTTTCGATGATGTATCCACTGAACGTCAAGGCATCATTCAAAGCTATTTCTGCATGGGTCGACACAAACATATCGATTGCCTTTATCTTGGACAAACATATTCTAAAATGTCCAAACAGTTGATTCGTGACAATGCCAATGTCATTGTTTTATTTCGCCAGGACGAGAGGAACAGTCGTCACATTTATAATGAACATGTGAATCCGGATATGACCTTTCAAAAGTTTACTGAATTGTGTGGCAAGTGCTGGAACACTCAACGTCATGCCTGCTTAGTGATTGACAAACAAAGTGAACTCAACCAAGGACGATATCGCTTAGGGTTTGATCATTTTATTGCTATTTAAGGCACTGACTCATTCCCTGTCAAGTCATTTGTCAAGACACCATGGCGTTAGAAGAGAGTCAATTAAAAGAGCATATTATTAGAGCAAAAATACTATTCGCCAAAAGTTTCGTCAATTTAAACGATCACGTGCAGATCTTGCTTTGTTTATTCAACATCATTTAGCACCTCCGCTAAAAGCCATGTTGAAACCCTCTTTCAAGCCATCTGAAACGCTACCCACCGTTTCGCAATCCACGCAGACGCTGCACGAGGACCCTGAGGAAGAGGAAGAGGAACATGAACAGGAAGATTTGACTAGTGTTAGCGAGGTTGAGGATGACGAGGAACAAGTGTTTACGCCTCAAAAAAAGACCGCACCCCTTGCAGAGTTTTTGAGAAAAAAGAAATCCTTGGCCATGGTCGAAACACCCTGCCCTTCCAGATGGTCTCCGTTTTCACAAGTCTTGGCCACTCCTCAAAATAAAGCTCAACTGAAAAACATTTTAATAAAATATTATTGATCAACACTAGAACCCTATCTCACTGATCTATTTATTGGAAACACAGATACCACGTGTGGTGTTCGCTATGAGGATGATAGTTTTAACATTGGGGATTCATCCATTAAATTTGCTCGTACTAAAGCTGTCATTGAACATCAACTATAAATTGACGCCAGGACTGTTAAAGCTGCTCTTTTCTCGAACACCCTCATTCCATGATTATACGTCAGAGGACCTTGGCAAATATAAATCCATTTTATTGGAAACCCATGCCCACAAAAGACAGTATGATCCAGCTCAACAAGTGAATGCCAATATATCTCAAAAATATAAAACCATCATTGCAAAAATGTTTCCCACCAGTCAAAGTGGTCGTCGTAAAGCATCCGCTTCGGGAGTGACATTTAAACCATTAAAACCCATTGTGGATGTTACCTACTGGCACAATCCCAATAAGCTCGTCCAGCGGCTACAGTTGTTGCATGCATCACATCAAGCCGGCCATACCGGTCACGATTGGGAAATTCAAGAAATTGAACAAGAACTTCGAAATGCCAAAATTATTTTTTAAGCCCTCACCCATTAAAATGGGTATTGCTCACGAGTTGCATCGCCCAGCTAGGCGTCACTATCCGCGACTCAAGGTGATTTCACGAGGTGTGGATGAACTTTGGCAGGCTGACCTGGTTGAAATGATACCCTATGCTGGCGTTAACGACGGTGTACGCTATATGTTGACTGTCATTGATGTCTATTCCAAAATGGCATTTGTTGAACCTGTGCATCGCAAGTCTGGTCCACTAGTCACCAAGGCCTTTCAACATATTATTCAACACTCCAAACGTCAACCTCAGTTGCTACAAACCGACCAGGGGAAAGAATTTTTCAACAAGGATTTCTCCAATTTTCTCAAATCTAAGGATATTCACAATTACACCACGTACAGCAATCTCAAAGCCAGTGTGGTCGAGCGGTTTAACCGAACATTGAAAACCCATATGTGGAAAGCGTTTACTGCTCAGGGCAGTTATCGCTGGTTGGACATGTTACCTGAGCTAGTGTCACGTTACATTGACAGCAAACATACAACCATTGGGACCAAGCCACGTCTCGTGACCAAAAATATTCAGCGACTGGATAAACTGTTTAACCCCATAAAAACAGCAGATCATGAACGTCACCGACTGAAAATTGGGGATTTTGTTCGTGTGAGCAAATTTAAGTCTGCCTTCAGTAAGGGCTACACGCCTCACAGGGGGACTGAACTATTTCGAATTCTTCAAGTCAACTTGGACAGTCCAGTCACCTATTTACTACAAGACCTCAACCATCAACCCATAAAAGGTAGATGTTATCTCTATGAACTTCAGAAAACAGCATATCCGAAACATTACCTCGTGGAAAAAGTGTTGAAACAAAAAGGAAATAAACGATATGTCAAATTGTTAGGATTTAAGTCAACGTTTAAATTTAGATCAATAAATTACATGTCGTGTGAACCTGTGTACTTTTTTATTTATTGAATTATGTTGTACAAGAGCCCTGTGTACAGCGCTCCGCGCTTCGTGCTGGCCCATAAATGTTTCTCTTTCTCTCTCCACACCTACGTCTCACTCCTTCACTCCATGATGATATACAACTCGTTCAGCTATTGGCTGTCATGGGTTCCCACACTCTCTTCTCCGACTCTCTGGCCCCGCCCCCTCACCACTCTGCAGTGGGTCACGTGATTTCCTGTTGTGTAGAGGTTTCCCTCCTTTCCCCTCTCTCCCCCTTTCCTCTCTGCTGGGCCCCTGCCTGCTGCTGCTGCTCAGCTCGCCTGGTTAGCCGTTATCACCTTTTTACAGAGTTGCCACATGATTCCAACTGCTATCATATGACAGCAGTGTTGTCAGCTTGACTGACATTCATTCTGTTAGCCGACTAGCCATGTCTCAAAAAGATATTCATTCCGTTCTGGCCGCCAGTCAGACATACATACAAAGCAAGTTCTGTTGTTGTCGACTATTTTTATTCGTCTCATAGCATTATGAATTTTGTCTGGTAACTGGTCAGTGTTTACCAACATGTTTAAAGATCGTCATGAGGGATTTTCGAAATATTCGCCTTCATTCGTTCGTCATAGGAAAAAATATATATCGAAAAGCGACCCCTCATTTTGCCATACATCGCCCCGTCGAAATAGCCATTTTCATTACCCATCATGGCCAATCATAGCCTAGTTGTAACATTCGTCAAGCGCTATCGGCTCTCTGTCTACAAACACTCTTTTATTTAAAAAAAATGCCTAGCTTTTTCTTTTGTCCTAGAGAGTTGATATTTATTTTCGTGGTAGAGGGGGTTAGGACCTTTCGTTTATGTCAAACAAACTTATTTGTCAACGTATTAGTTTCCAAAATAGTAAAAAAATCAAAATTTCAATGTTTTCAAAAATCTCAAAATATAACAAAGTTTTATTATAAAAATATAAATGTCATAGAGACCATTGCTTTGAACTATTGAACAACGTTCTATCATGTTTGGTTTTCAAACTATCGCCTACTTTTTAAAACAAAGATTTTCAAAAAAAAAGAAATATAACGAGTGGTCTATAGGAAAGAGGACGTCAGCTCGAGTCCAACGACACCTCATATGTTAAAATCCGACCATCCGTTCGCCAATGATCACCAATGTTCGCAAGAAAGTTGGCTATCATTTTTTTTTCCTCCTACACACTTGAAACCTGCTGCCCGCCTAGAGGGCATACCCACCTTTCATTAACGTCAAACAAACTTTTTTCCAATTCACCGTTTCCAAAATAGCGCCAATCCAAAATACAAAAATTTTTCTATTTTTTTTATTTAAATACCAACACACATGCTTAGCTAAGAGAACGTCATCCCAACGCCAACAATACCTCGTTCGTTAAAATCCGACCACGCGCTCGGGAGATATCAGCAAAGTTTATATGAAAGTAGGGAGGGGGGGGGGGGAAGTAGAACCCCCATTCTAGCACTACTGCACAGTTTTAGTCCCAGAGGCTTGAAATTTATTTTGCCGGTAGAGCGGGTCAGGGCCATTCATTTATGTCAAACAATTTTTTTTGTAAAGTTCCTAGTTTCCAAAATATAGGAATTTCAGAATTGGACTGTTTTCAAAAAAATACATCAAAAATAAAAAAGTTTTATTATAAAATATAAAGGACATAGAGACCATTCGTTTGCATCATGGCACAACGTTCTATCGTGTTTGGTTTTCAAACTATCACCTATTATCAAAAACAAAATTTTTCAAAAAAAATGAAAAATATAACGAATGGTCCATAGGAAAGAGCACGTCTGCCCGAGTCCAACGATATGTCGCATGCCCATGGTTTCGCGAAATATACATAAAAGATCAGCGTAGCCGAGCTGCTCGTGTCACTATTTAGAACTCTCACTACTCCTTTACTCTCATTTGTTAAATATACTCGTTCGCTCCCTATTATAACATGGATTTATTAAGTCCGAAACCTTGCCTGTAGTGTACACAACCTCTCACCCAAGTTTCATCACTATCGGACGAATGGCAAGTGAACGCATACAGGTTTTTGTTGAAACGCTTCGCCCGTCGTCGCTCATTTGTTGAATCTACTCCTGTGCTACCTATTGTTATGTGGATTTATTAAGCCAGAAACCTTACCTGAAGTATACAGAACATCTGACCCAAGTTTCATCGCAATGGGATGTATGGTATATGAACGCATATGGGACTTTCTTGAAACAAACGCACGCCATTTAGTTGAAGCTACTCGCGCGCCATCTATTATAAATTGGATTTACTACGCCTATAACTTTTCCGGGACTGTGCACAACAACTCACCAAAATTTGATCGTAATCGGATGAATTGTATATGAACGCATCGCCATTACGCATTTGTTTAAGCTACTTGCGCGCTATCTATTTTGAAATGGATTAAATATGCCTATAAACCTCCCGGAAGTGTGTACAACCACTCACCAAAATTTGATCGCAATCGGATGAATGGTTTATGAACGCATAAAAGATGAAGAGACAGACATTCTTTTTTATATATACAGTATATAAGATTTAGTAGTTTCGAGATGGTAGCTAGGAGTAATTTTCACTCTCATATAGTCATTACGTCAATGATGGAGGGTCATTATATGAAACTACTTAAGTGCCAAGTACTGCGCCCATTGTTTCATTGGATCAAGAGTAATGGATTATAATAATCTACTTCGTGTGGTCGCCATATTGAAATTACTTGTCTGTGACCATTAAGTTTTGGCCTCAGACCCTTCTCGCATGGAGGTTAGTTTTACCAAACAATTGGTAGGGATCCGATGATTATCGTAATTCGATTTAAGCTTTGAACATTGGGTTGGCCGCCATTTTTCTTTGGTTAGGATGGCTTTGATATAAAAGATGACACTGAGGTGCCAGTGCTACCTTTTTATCATATTTGTGAAATTTCTGTTTCGTAGTTTGGGAATTGACAGTGATACATACATACATACATACATACATACATACATACTGTACATGCATTTATAAACTCTGCGTGGGTAGTCTATATATTCTCAAGTGGGCTAATAATTTAAAATGTGTTGAATCGTGTTATTACTCGTATTATTATTATTATTATTATTATTATTATTATTATTACGTATATCGTTATGTCCGTCTAAGGAGCGCGATTGAACCTATCTAGCTGATCTTTCTTTCTTTCTTTCTTTCTTTCTTTCTTTCTTTCTTTCTTTCTTTCTTTCTTTCTTTCTTTTGTTTTCTTTCTTTTTTTCTTTCTTTCTTTCTTTCTTGCCATCACAAAATTTCATGTTCGCTATGGCTCTTTCTGCACTTCTCCGTCCAGGTTCTTTTGGATGCAATGTTTAGGTGGTCTAAAAATTGATGATTGTCAACTAGTTCCCTGAATTTATTATTATTTGCAATTATTATTATTATTAGTAGTACCGACAGTAGTGGCTACGCTGGCTAAAGCGCAGCATTGGGTCATGGGACCAAGCTCTCTGCTGACTCGGTAGACGCGTGGGTTCGAGCCCCACCGTCGGCCGTCCTTGAAATGGTTTTCCGTGGTTTCCCCATTTTCAACACCAGGCAAATGCTGGGACGGTACCTTCTAACAGGCCACGGCCGCTTCCTTCCACATCCTTGCCCAGTTTCATTCACCATCATTCATTTCATCTCTCATTAACTCCTCTCATGAGGTTGGCGTCAGGAAGGGCATCCGGCCGTAAAAACCATCGCCACAATTACTTCCATCTCATCTCATCCCCGACCCCGTTGGAAAACGGGAATAATAAGGGGTAGACATACATTATTATTATTATTATTAGTAGTAGTAGAAGTATTAGTAGTAGTAGTAGTAGCAGTAAAGTTTGTTAAAATATGAAGAGAATTCATGTTCACAATGCTGGTATTCCACAGCTTTCGAACTTGCCTAGATGTTCATAAAGGAAATGATGGCCACCAGTCAGTAATAAGATCATGCGTTTGTGTATTTCTGAGGGAGTGTCTGGACTTTCTTGCCGCCAGCACAGCGTCCCCATCATGACCTTTACTGCTGCGCTGCACAGGGACCCACGATATTAGATTGATGTAAGTGGATTTCCCGCCACGCGTAGTGCTGGTGCTTCAGATTGATTACCGGCTGATTGCATGGTCCCATCGCATTTCTGAATTGCTTCACTGAAAGGGAATAGATTTCATTGTGTGCCTTTTTGGGGTACAGTATCGAAGTCTTCTGAAACAGCGGAACAATAGATGTCAGGCAACGGGTGCGCTAACTCGATACACTCATTGAAAAACCCATAGAATTGTATGAAAGTTTACAATAATGTAATTATAAATTTTAACTAGAAGTTCCGTGAGAAACGAATCCACCTATTTTCATATACACTCACCGGCAAAGAAAGCGAAACACTACGAATATCGGGCAAAACTCAATGTTTGACCGTGTCAAACCTGGTATAAATTGAATGATGTGACTTTGCAGCGATACGGCAATGTGCCGTGTTAATTAGCTCATTTGAGAAGTTTCAGCGCAACAATAATTATTAATAAACATTATTGATTGTGATAATCACAACACCAATGTTACCGTTTCCCCGCCTTCGGACAACAATAACCCCAACAGCTGTGAATTCTCGTGCCGCATATTTTTGTGGACATTACAGTTTATCTACAACATTCGTAATCATACAGTGCAACAGGTCGGAGGAGAGTACTATGCATTCCAGGTTTCAACAATTCCAAATTCTTGTTTGTGCACTGTTGAGATTGTCTTGATCAATAACTTAATGTTTTTCAATTATTGTACTAATTAAAGTAATTAACTTATGATGCATTGCCATATTATTGTTGTTGTTTGAGTCTTCAGTCTTTTGACTGGTTTGATGCAGCTTTCCATGCCTCCCTGTCCTGAGCTAATCGTTTCATCTCTACATAACTACCACACCCTACATCTGAGGCAATCTGTTTAACATATTCTAACCTTGGTCTACCCCTACAGTTCTTGTCCTCGACCCTTCCTTCCATAACTAAGCTTGCAATTCCTGGGTGTCTTAGTATGTGTCCTACCAACCTATCTCTTCTCTTCATTAGCAGTCGCCAGAAACATCTCTCCTCTCCCACTCGTCTTAATACCTCTATGTTTGTAACCCTATCTACCCATCTGATCTTCAACATTCTCCTGTAACACCACATTTCAAATGCTTCTATTCTCCTCTTTTCTGCTGCACCAATAGTCCAAGTTTCACTTCCATAGAGCGCCACGCTCCAGACAAAGGCTTTCAAAAATGACTTCCTAATACCTAAATCTATATTCGATGTCAGCAGATTCCTTTTTTGTAGAAAAGCTTTCTTTGCCTGAGCCAACCTACTTTTTATATCCTCTTTGCTTCGTCCATCACTGGTTATTCTACTTCCTAAGTAACAGAAGTTTTCTACTTCCTTCAGCTTTTCACCTGTCAATTTGATCTCCATAGAGGTTTCTGATTTATTTCGGCTGCATTCCAGTATTTTTGTTTTACATTTATTAATTTTCATCATGAATTCTTTCTGTAAGACGGAGTCCATACCATTCAAAAACTCATTCAAATCCTCAGGCTTGTCGGCCAAGATGACGATGTCATCAGCAAATCTCAGAGTTGAAATTATTTCTCCTTGAATCTTCACTCCCACTTTAAATTTTTCTCTAATTTCCTTCATTGCTTGTTCAATGTAAAGATTGAAAAGTATGGGTGATAAGTTGCAGCCTTGCCTTACACCTTTCTGAATACCAGCTTCTCTCTCATGTCCTTCAACTCGAATGACTGCTGTCTGGTTTCTGTATAGATTGTATATCACCCTCCTATCTCTGTACTTTATTCCAATCGATTTCAAAATGTCAAACAATTTAGTCCAATCAACGTTATCAAAAGCCTTTTCTAAGTCTACAAAAGCCATGAACGTTCTCTTATCTTTCCTTATTCTACCTTCCAAAATCAGCCTAAGACTTAGTACAGCTTCCCTTGTTCCTACATTTCTCCTGAAACCAAACTGGTCTTCACCCAACTCCGTTTCTATCTGGCTTTCAATCCTCTTGTAAATTATTCTAGACAGGATCTTTGAAGCATGAGTAATCAAGCTGATTGTACGGTAATCTTCACATCTGACAGCTCCCACTTTCTTTGGTATAGGGATGATTACATTCTTCTTGAAATCAGGGGGTACCTCACCTGTCTCATAAATCCTACACACCAAGTGAAATAACCTGATCAGACCTTCATCTCCTATGCAGCGTAGCAACTCAATCGGTATATCATCTATGCCTGGTGCTTTGTTCCTGCTTAAGTCTTCCAAAGCTCTATCAAATTCTGATCTCAATATTAAATCTCCTTTCGCATCCTCATCAATTTCCTCCTCCCATTCCATTACATGATTCTCAATCTCCTTTCCCTCATACAAACTCTCTATGTAAGCTTTCCATCTCTCAACCTTTTCTTCCCTATCTGTTAGAGGCTTTCCATTTGTGTCCTTAATATTACAGCACTTAGTCTTCTTTTCCCCAAAAGTATTCTTAATCCTTCGATAAGCTGTGTCTACTTTACCTAATTTCAGACAATTTTCTATACCTGCACATTTCTCTTTCAACCATTCTTCTTTCGCTTCCTTGCACTTCTTGTTAACCTCATTTCTCAGACGTCTGTATTCTGCTTTCCCCTTCTCATCTCTTACATTCTTGTGTTTCCGCCTTTCATCCATCAATTCTAGTATATCCTGAGTGATCCACGGTTTTCTACCTATTCTTTCTTTCCTACCAATGTTTTCTTCTGCGGATTTTGTTATTTCATTCTTCAAAAGTGCCCATTCGTCTGCAATTGAAGTTTGTTTAGGGTTTTTCATTAGTCCTTCCTTTATACTCTTCTTGAATCTTTCGTTTACATCCTTCTCTTTCAGTCTGTCTATTGCCCACCTTTTTGGCTTTTGACTTTTCTTCAGTTTCTTCAACTTTAATCTGCATTTCATTACGACCAGATTGTGGTCAGAGTTTATGTCAGCACCAGGATATGCTTTACAATCCAAAATCTGGTTTCGAAACCTCTGCTTGACCATAATGAAGTCGATTTGGTAACGCCCTGTATCTCCTGGTCTCATCCATGTGTATATTCTTCTATTGTGGTTATTGAATAAGGTGTTAGCTATGACCAACTCATGCTCAGTGCAGAATTCTACCAGCCTGCTTCCTCGATCATTCCTTTCACCTAATCCGAAATCTCCTACTATTTTCCCTTCTCTCCCTTTTCCTACCACAGCATTCCAATCACCCATTACTATAACATTTTCATCACCCTTGATATACCTCAAAATTTCGTCTATTTCTTCGTAGACCTTTTCAACATCCTCATCATCAGCTTGACTGGTAGGCATATAGACTTGTACCACTGTGGTGCAGGTAGGTTTAGTATTGATTTTTGCTACAATAATCCGTTCACTATATTGCTCATAATATTCCACCCGCTGTCCAAGTTTCCTACTCAATATGAGGCCAACCCCTGCTTGGCCATTGTTTGATTTAGTGCTAATGACCCTATAGTCTCCTGACCAAAAGTCCTGTTCTTCCTGCCAGCGCATTTCACTAATCCCAACCAAATCCAACCTCAACCTATCCATTTCCCTTTCTAAGTTTTCTAACTTTCCACTTCCTAGCAGACTTCTAACATTCCACGCTCCGATCCGTAGAATGTCAGATTTCCTCTTTGTCACTTCTGTGATGTTAACCCCCTCTCGAGTAGTCCCCACCCGGAGATCCGAACGGGGGACTAGTTTACCTCCGGATTGAAATTTTACAAGGGAGGAGGCCATCATCACATGTAATTATGCATAGAGAGGTGCATATCCTCGGGAATAGCATACGGCTGTAGTTTCCCGTTGCTTTCAGCCGTGCAGCAGGACGCAGTGTAGCCATTATTTGGCTTATATTATCAATATCTTAACCGTCTATAAGACTAGTAAAGAATTGATTTATTCTGAAAGGCTGCTACTCCCTTTCAGAATAAGTAAAGAGCAATTCTACTAAACAAAAATACTAACCTTCTACCGTACTAACAATTAAATACCAAAATTCTACTAACGAAAAAAATACTAAAGTTCCACCAACAACAAATACTACCACTAAAACAGTCTGTCACCAGGCACACTCACATGCACCCTCACAGTCTACTGAAACAATGAACTAGAACTAATAAACAATGCAACTGATACCAGACACACTCACACACCACAGTCTAATAGAACAATGACACATATCTAATAGACAAACTAACTACCTACTTACAACTAAAACTAACTACATATTATTGTAATGTCATAGTATTTGATTAATACAATGTGTGGAACACTGCAACATTGAGTTAAATCTGAAATTCGTAATGTTTAGCTTTCTTTGCCGGTGAGTGTATCATGGGTAAATTCTGTCACATATCTGTTTTTAAATAACAATTTACGTCATTATAGAAATTGCACAGCCGCCATTTTTAAGGGAGCGCTAACTGAATAACTGAACAAAACAGTTCCGTTTCTTAATATGATCCTACCACACAAACTACTGAATCAATTGTTAAGAAATTTTATCAACATTTAGACTACCTCTATAATCTAGAATACAGTAGTTAAGTTACTGAAAATGCAATATCATTCACTGATACCAACATTACAATTAATCAATTCTTAAAAACAAAATATTAAGCAAAAGGTACATTTATAATAACAAATTTACTACGCATAATGTGCAAAATGTATAAATTACATCAGGCTCAAGAATCCGAGCAAAATTCGGTCAGAGAGACCGCTCTCTTCTTGCACTCCATTGCGTGATATGTGTCACACTGTTCTCCACTCAAAAGACATGTACACTCATAGCTTGCCTGGTGAAAGGATTTCCTGGTACAAATACGATGATGGAAACCGTGCATCGCAAAGCGCGTCATCAGGTGTCTCAGCTCGTATTCTTCTTTCATCCAATCTTTGTTTATCATTGCATCTGTTGTGTAGAGGATTTCTTCTATCGAGTCCCTTTTTCTTCTTAGTTCTTGTAATAGTTCTTCGTATGCTGGAGTGTGCTGCAGATGCATTTGAAGTCTTAGGTCTTCTACCAAAAAGGTTTCCCGGGCTAAGACATACACGTATCAGATCGAACAAATTTTGATACCCCTAGAACCCTTTTGAGGTATCTCGGTTTCATGCTTTCCAGTTCTTTCAGCTGTCTACGTGACAAGAATTGCCAAATTAATTCTAAATCGTACATGAGTGTTAGTAGCACTTTGGCTTGGAAGAGTCGCATGGCTGTCTTCAATGACATTCTTTGTCGGTGTCTAATGTCACTTATACTAAGTGCAGCAGCTAATCTTTCCTTGATATGCACCGAGAAAGTAGTCCCAGTTACTTGAAGTGTTATCCCAAGATATTTGAATTGGTTTTTAGGCGCTAGTGTATGTTCTCCGCAGACAATGTAGTATTCCCTCGGTAAACGTCCTCCTCTCCTGAAAACCATAAGTTCTGTCTTCTGTAGGTTCATTCTTAGATCATTCTCATCTGCCCATATTGTGAGAAGGTCCATACCTTTTTGTAAATCCTTTATGTTATCAGAGGCTAGCGCCATGTCGACTCCCTCTTTGATTTTTGTAGGGAGATCCTGAGTCAGCACATTGCATGGTAAGGGACTCAATGGGTCTCCCTGCAACACGCCAATGGTTTGATCTATCGAGCCTGATTGGGATATTCCATCGTTGATATGCACTTGATTTGCTGCTAGCATGTTAGCTATCAGATTTGTCATATCTGAGCGTCCAATGATATTCTCCAGTTTCTCCATCAATTTCCTTCTGTTGACAGTGTCGAACGCTTTGCCGTAATCAATGAAGATTTGCCTACATACTTTTTCCCGTGGGATTGTAATCTCTCTTGAATGTCCTTTAACAGACAGCTCACCGCTACAAATGTGGATCTCACTTTCCGAAATCCGAATTGTTCGTCTGGTAATAATGGTTCCATTAGATCACTTATTCTCTGGACTATTAGCTTAGTAAGTAGTTTAAACGTCACCGATTCCAGGGCTATACCCCTGTAAGACTCTGGTTTGCTCGTGTCCCCCTGTCTTTATATAGTAGCTTTATGACTGCCTTTCGCCACACATTGGGTATATGGCCAGATTCCACGCACTTGTGCATTAGCCTTGTCCATACTGTTTCTAGAAAAGGTAATGCGACTTTTAGATATTCTGCACAGAGTGCATCTATTCCCGGTGTTTTGTGCGCCTTGCTTGTTGAGGTACATTTATGAACTTGCTACTGAAGATTTGAAACTAAAACATTTGAAGAAGATTTCAAGGCTTGCAATCCAACTTAGAATTGTGGTTCTAGTTCTTCAACTTATTGTTAGTAAATTTTTCTTCGATAAGTTTAAAAAGAGCTTTGTTTTTAAAGCAATGCGTAAATACTGCATCCATAGCACCCACTACTCTATAGCAGGCTGTTCCAGCCGAGCAGCTCACCCGTGAGCACCGGAGTACTCGCCGCCTTGCGTGAGTAAACCTGCAACATGCAATACAGCTCTGCTGTTGGGGGCTGCCGTCACTTCGTGGTGGATACATCAAGACTAGCACGAACGCATAGACTTGTGCTATAACCTTCGCCCAGTGACGTATTGGCTCTCACCCCCCAGTCCCTCTCCAACCGTGCTCCGAGCATCACTGCTGAGTACTCGCGTGTACGCATACTCAAACTCATGGATTTGGAACAGCCTGCTCTATCTATACTAATATAATAAAGCAGAAGAGTTTGTGTGTTTGCGTGTTTGTGTGTTTGTGTGTTTATGTGTTTAAACGCGCTAATCTCTGGAACTACAGTCCGATTCGAAAAATTCTTTTTTATATGATAGCCTGATTCAAGAGGAATAGTTTAGGCTATGGTAGCATTAGGCTACACCTCTAAGGTAACCTTCAAGATTGATTTTTGTTCAGTAAGTCGGTAGAACAAGTGCTCCTGAACAGCTCTATCCGCATGAGCTGGCGTTATGGTTAGTGATACGTACACCGTTTCACCTATCTGAACCAAAATGTGTATACTTACCCTTTGGAACCCTGATGGTAACACTGTCTACGGGATATTTGTGACAGACCAGTCCATTCCCTGCATTTAGGCCCTTTGGTTCAAATCTACAACTTTTCCCCGATCTGAACCAAAATTTGTATACTTACCATTTGGAACCCTGCGAGTAACACTGTTTACATGAAATTTCGAACAGACCACTCCATTCCTTGCATTTAGGCCCTTTGGCACAATTCTATACCGTTTCAGCGATCAGAACCAAAATGTGTATAGGGGAAATCCGTGAAATTTGGACCACTTAACTTTAAACGTCAATAACTTCTTTGACCGTAATTAAACTTTCTCAAATTTTATGGACGATAATTAGTACAATGTAACAAATGATTTGGTGCAAATAAATGTTAATATCATCTCAGCGTATAACGTAAAATTTATGTTTATAACAAAATGTAATATCGTGTAATTTAGACCGGATGGCGTGTAACTTTGACCAGGGTGATTTGTAATTTAGACTGCTAAATATAAGAACGTGTAAGATATTTAAGCTATTTATTAGGCAATACTAAACAATAAAATACAATATTGCGAATTCTGATTGTCACTTTTGGCATGTAGCACAACCGTAAAACAGTTCATCCATCGTTAATTTCGGCACAATTTTCATGAGCCTCGTAATGTAGTGACTAGCGTTCTTCGCTGTCGCCCCGGAGGTCAAGGTTCGATTCCCACTTCAGCCATCCTGGAGATGGTTTCCGTGGTTTGCCCACTTCTACTCCAGGAAAATTCTGGGATGGATGCAAACTTAAGACCTCGGCCACCTCTTTACCAATCCCATTCGCAATTTACAAATACACACACACTTGTACAGTCATCACAATAACACAGGTTTTCACACAAATTCCACACACACACACATACCCAAATGCACAGGGCTGTATGACCATGATGTTGCAGCCACCAATATAAGCAATAACAACAACAAAACCCTTTCAGATTATAAACCAACTTCTTTCAGAATCAGAAATGAAACTATGAAGAAAGTTGTTGTTGCTTATTTCAGGGGCATTGCGACATTGTGGTCATGTGGCCCCGTGTACTTGTGTGAGTGTGGAGTTTGTGTGATAACCTGTGTTATTATGATGCCTGTACTAGTGCATGCAATTGTAAATTGGGGATGGGATTGGGAAAGGGGCGGCCGTGTCTCTAAGTTACGACCCGTCCCGGCATTTGCCTTGTATAAAACTGGGAGATCACGGAAAACCACTTCCAGGATAGCTAAGGTGGGAATCAAACCCCGTTCCATCCCTCCCACAAGAATTAAAATTTCTTGGCAGAGCCAGGAATCGAACCTGGACCTCCAGGGCGACAGCCAATAATACTAGCCGCCACACCACGAGATGTTCACTATGAAGAAACGTAGCGATTACATTTGTATCAACGGACCAAATTACACACTCTCGGGCAGTCCAAATTACACGCCATGCATATATTTAATCAAAGTTCAAATAATTTGAACATTATTTAAAACTGATGAATGAAGGTATGTTAGAACTTACCATGATGTTTCAGTAGTATTTGTGAAAGCAACACACACTCTTCGCTGAAATAATTACTTGGTAGCACCCTACCTCCCGGTCGTATAATCTTACAAGGAATGTGGTCACAAACTTATTTTCCTCATTACTCCTCAACCTTCAGTCCGAAAATAGAAGAACTCCCACGGCGAAAGGGACACTCAACTGTCTTGCAGACCTTGCCTGAGACAAGAGGTTGCCAAACTTGCAAATACCAAAGGTAACATCAGTCCAAATTACACGACGGTCCAAATAACACGGATTTCCCCTACTTACCCTTTGGAACCCTGCGAGTAACACTGACTACATGAAATTTATAACAGACCAGTCCATTCCCTGCATTTAGGCCCTTTGGCACAAATCTACACCCTTTCACCAATCTGAACCAAAAGTTGTATACTTACCCTTTGGAACCCTGCGAGTAACACTGTTTACATGAAATTTCGGACAGACCACTCCATTCCCTGCATTTAGGCCCTTTGGCACACATCTACATCGTCTCACCGATCTGAACGGCAATTTGTATACTTAACCTTTGGAGCCCTACGAGTAACACTGTCCGCATGACATTTCGGACAGACCCCTCTATTCTCTGTGTTTAGGCCCTTTGGCACAAATATACACCGTTTCACAGAATGATCTGTACCAAATGTTACATACTTACCCTTTGGAACCCGACGATTAACACTCACGGCTTGAAATTTCGGACAGATCACTCCATTCCCTGCATTTAGGCCCTTTGGCACACATCTACACCGTTTCACCGATCTGAACTAAAATTTGTATACTTACCCTTTGGAAACCTACGAGTAACACTGCCTACATGGAATTTATGACTGGCCAGTCCATTCCCTGCATTTAGGCCCTTTGGCACAAATCTACACCCTTTCACCAATCTGAACCAAAAGTTGTATACTTACCCTTTGGAACCCTGCGAGTAACACTGTTTACATGAAATTTCGGACAGACCACTCCATTCCCTGCATTTAGGCCCTTTGGCACACATCTACATCGTTTCACCGATCTGAACGGCAATGTGTATACTTACCCTTTGGAGCCCTACGAGTAACACTGTCCGTATGGCATTTCGGACAGACCCCTCTATTCTCTGTCTTTAGGCCCTTTGGCACAAATATACACCGTTTCACAGAATGATCTGTACCAAATTATACATACTTACCCTTTGGAACCCGACGATTAACACTCACTGCTTGAAATTTCGGACAGACCACTCCATTCCCTGCATTTAGGCCCTTTGGCACACATCTATACCGTTTCACCGATCTGAACCAAAATTTGTATACTTACCCTTTGGAACCCTGCGAGTAACACTGCCTACATGAAATTTATGACAGACAAGTCCATTCCCTGCTTTTAGGCCCTTTGGCACAAATCTACACCCTTTCACCAATCTGAACCAAAAGTTGTATACTTACCCTTTGGAGCCCTACGAGTAACACTGTCCGCATGACATTTCGGACAGACCCCTCTATTCTCTGTGTTTAGGCCCTTTGGCACAAATATACACCGTTTCACAGAATGATCTGAACCAAATTTTACATACTGAACCCGCTGAGCTATGGTTCATGTGATATTTTTGTGACGGAATAATTATTATGGGATGTAGTACTTTTGAACATACCCAGAATACCACGTGGAGCAGAGAGTTCATGCTATACTCTTTGAAGTAGCGCTCAATTGCATTTTTGACTTTGGAGGTCTTGTTAATCACTTTTATCCTTTCATAAGACTCAGAATATTCTAATTCGTCATTCTGTATTATTGAATCATTTTGGTGAATGATTATTACGTTTTTGGTAAGGTATAACACTTGCAGATACGCAAGGAGCTATGAAAGTAGTCGCTCAATGACTTCGTTTTGGCGACCTACTTCCGAGTGAAAGTCAGTGACGACACTACATCTGGAGATCTGACGCCAGACAGGCGTGTTTCGAGTATCCGTCCGTCGCGACGTAGACATTATAAATATTGTTGTGCTCAAGTGAGCATCCGACTGCATCGTGTGTTGAAAATAACTATACTAACGTTGTCACACATTGTGGACATATTATTGTTCTACGAAAGGCCATATTAGGCAATATTTTCTACAAACTGTAATTGGTGCCATACGCCAGATATTTTTCCCACGTGTAAGTGGAAGGGCAAAGTGCCACGCCGAAAATATAAGAGTTATCGTCTGATAATTGTGCCAAGACGACGTGATTATTACTGCCAACGATCACAACATTATTGCTACGGAAATTCTGAATTGAAAATATCAATTTTATCGCGGATGCCACGTGATTGATAAAACGTGATACAATTGCACGTGCTAACAAGCAAAGCATCGCATCGTGTTGAATCTTGAGGATCAACAGGCTGAAAACAACAAAATACTGTGGAGAACACTATTATTTGCATCGTCCACAATAATCACGCCAAAACGCCGAGAGGAACGAGATATTTCGACATTTTCGACATCATGCAAGACATTGAACTTTTCCACGCCATGGTGAAGAAGACGATTATGGGCTAATACCATTCCGGTATGAGGGGGACGTCGTGATGGAGACCACCAGCTTGATGGAACGTCAGGATGCCGAGGACGCAGACGAAGGAACGTGGATGCCGACTTCCAGGCACATTCCAGACCTTTTTGGGAGACCATCATCCGGAGGCGAACGAACCCAGGTTGCTTGGGAGGTCCAGATTGGTGAATCCGTGGAGGACAGGACCATGCTGGAGAGCCAAGCAGAGTTTTTCGCGACCCTGGTCGATGAATGTCTGAGCCGATGTGAGAGCTACCAAAAGTCGTGAGTTTGGGCACCTTTTCTTTTGTAATAGTCCGCGGTGGTATATTTAGATATCGTAGTTTTTTTGTGTGTGAATCAACCGCACTTATGTGTCAGCCATTTGCTAGGTAGGGTTGTAATTAGTATAATTGTTGTTTATTTCAGTCATTGTGAGTCACCCTGTGGGGTAGACCAGTTTTGGTTAACCCTGGTGCCGTCCTGATGGACGTCGTACCACGTTATAGCCGACCCACTGCCAAACATGACTGTAATCATTTGCAGCTATTTTGCTCAGCCATGTGTAGGATATTTATCCGTGGTTTCATTCAGATGTCATCGTCACTTTATTTAACTGCAATCTTTGCAACCAGTCTGTTGAGACTTATGACCTCGTTAGATAGGTCGTATCGTTAGGAAACCAACTGTAGTTTCCAGTTTTATAAAAATATGCTGTATTTTCATTTTTGAAAGCGCTCAGAAGCCAATTTATAGTCAAATACTGACAGATTTATTATTTTGGAGAAAGTGTAGATGTCAAGCATCGAACTAAGTGCACTATCGCATCATTATGCAGGTCTAGAGTTGCAGATCTGTGCCATATTTATCAATTTGTTACTACTTTGTTTCTGTCATGAGGACACAGGTGTTAATGTTATACTGAGAAATTAATAAGTGATATATCTTTGATGAGCAAAGAAGCTCGTGAGACATGCTGTTATGTCTGAGATTTACTATTCTTTGAAATGAAGGACTGCGATACTTTATTGTACAGTTAAATTGTAACGTGTTTAGCACACGGATTCTATAAGGTTTTGAACCAAGCATATGCTAAGAATGACAAGGCCAAATATTACGGTATTATATAATGTTAAAACTAGCCGGCCTTGCCTGTTGAAAAATGTGGTCAGTGAAGGACTGCAATTTGTGAAGTTGTCACCAATAAACTGGTTTGTTGACCCAGTAACCTTGAAAACATATTCTTGAAAGCGAGACAGAACTACGATAACATAGGACAGAATGTTGATTTCATTCATCTCTTTCTTTCAAAGCAGCTATTGCTCATGAAACCCAGTGTTTCTTACTGTATTTTTGTTCATTTGTTTTTCTTGGATTTTCATACTGTTAGTTTGATATTTTGCTGCGAGGAATGTCATTTCGACATGTCCAGGGTTGTCAGGTTTCTTTATGCATTGATGGCGATCCTCTTGAGAGAAGCAAATTATAATGAAGGCAATTTGGTTATTAAATGCGAGGTTTTTGCCGCAGGTAACCCATGATATTATGTGCCTTGAGTGAGTAAGACGTGCCATTGTTGTAAGTCGCGCATCTGTTGTTGTTATGAGGCATTATTATGAGGCATTATTATGAGAATTGTTGAAAGCGAGGTATTTACCGCTGATAACTCGTGTTATTGTGAGTCCGAGCCGAGTTTGCTCGTTTAGTTTTCCGACTATTGAGTCGATGTTTTGCTGCGGGAGAATGATCTTTAGAAGACTACTCCTTGTCAGGCCTTTGTCAGAATACGCCATAAACCTACGGAAGGAACATAAACCGACATAATAAACATCATCCGCATAATTGTTTTAAACAAGATCTAACTAACATATTGTTTCCATTTAAACTTTGACATTCTTACATTTGAACCTGCTGACATGGCCGTGCAGATGAAGGGATTTCCTTTATTGGAAACGACGAAGACTGTAGACATTTTTGTTGTGACCTGGCGCACACATGAACCGTTAGTTCATAGTGTGTGGAGCGCAGGCCATGTGATTGTCAGACGTGGTTTTAACTACGCTATCACCGACATTACTATCAAGCTAGATGACAATGGTTTACAAAGAGTTAACCATGGGGCAGGAAGGCATTATAATAAAAACTGTGTTGTACTATAATTATTGATGCCATGAAACTGTATTTTTCCCATGTTACCTTTATTGCGTGCTATTTAGCACATGATTGTTGATTAGATTAATTGTTTTTAAATGGCTGTACACTTAGCTTTGTATTGTAACTGTTTTGCTATTACGGACGTCACCGCCGTAACTTTGAATGTTAACTGATAGGACTTAGCTAGAAAAGTTAAATGTAAATGTGGAAATGGTACCACCATAACTTAGCTTTGCTTTGCTCCTTCACTTAAATGTAACTTCATATTAGCTTGATCATGAAACTTGTATTAGGGATTTTGCGTCGTACCATTTACCCAGCGTTGTTGCTGTTGCTTACTTATTGTGTATTAGATCTTTCGCGAGGGTTAATGTAACTTCATCGTTAGGGACTTGAACTTTTATTATCATTAACTTTTAGCTTGCGGATTAGCCGAATATAACCCTCCGAACTAGGATAGGGGTTTGTGGAAATCTACAATAAATTTTCACGGTGTTTTACATAAGCCTGGATGTTTAATTTCACAGTCTAATTTTTGAGGTGAACCTTTCCTTAGGCCGTCTTTGACCATCGCAACCATGTAGGCTACCACGCTCCCCGTGGACTATAGAACCTCGTGCCGCATTGGCCTATTGTTAGGAAGTTCACCTGATCCTCACGGCAAACTTTTAAAAGTCCGACGGGGGAGATGTTAGGAGAGTCATCGCGGTTGTTGGCTATCCCGACAGCTTTACCGGAGGACTTCTGAAGGTCACTCACAAATATGTGCCGTTGCCACCCGGCTGACGGTCACATAAAATGGCGGCCCAACTAATGGGGCTACGAAGTTGACAAGGTGCACGGTGTTAACGTGGAAACCGACATATAGGTCGCACATAAATTGGCTCCCTATACGTGGGGAGAGACGTTGACATGGTAACACATTGATTGACTCCCTATACATGGAGCCAGGTGTCAACATGGTGATCATCAGATGGCGCCCTGTATATTTTATTATGCCGATATTTAGGAGGATCTTAATATTTGAATAATGGTAAATTGACAGGACTGGGACGAACTTGGAAAGTCGTACTGCAGATCAATAGACCGCATGGCATTCATATTTGATAGAAGACCATGGGGTGAGGTTTTTATATTGAATAAATGAAAGATAGGGTTTTTCTTAGATGATGCCTCATCCTAAGTAAATGTAATACTTTGCTTTGCTCACCGTTGTATTAGTAAATGTAGAAGCACTTAGTTTGCATACTCCAGCTGTACTCGTGATATTTATTAAGTCGAAACAAGCTTTATACCACCACGTTACTATCATAGCTGTAAGTTTCCATCATGATTGATCCCTCGTTTCTCTCAATATAAATTCTTGTCAAATGGATGAGGATATGATTCGCAGAGTGTTCGCTGAGATGTTGGCAGGTGTCAACGCTAACCTCCAACAACTTACTAGTGACTTGACTGTGAATACACAAGCCTTAGAGGTTAATTCACAAGCTATTGACAATGTTAGACAGGAAGTAGGTGATGTAAATGGTCATGTGGACCAGGTCAGGCAGAACCTCGAGATAAACACTCAGTCTGTTGACAATGTCAGGCAGAACCTTGAGGTAAATACCCAATCAATTAATGAAGTACGTTTAGATTTAGAGAAAAACACCCGTACTGTTAAAGACGTTAGGACCGATCTAACGAAGGTCAGGGCCGAAATGGACTCGTACAGGGTAGAAGCGAAAAATGACTTAACGGCAGGTTTGGCAGCGGTAAGAATAGACGTGATTCGTCACCACCAGGAGGCAAGCCAGCGCGTAGACACATTAACGGAAGAAATGAATAGGGCAAGACAGGATGTGCAAACCCGACTCGAGGAGCACACGGCTCAAATTCAGACCGCTATAAATAAAGTACAGTTAGACGTCCAAGCTGATATCGAGCACACCAGAGAAGAATTTGGGACTAGGCTGAATCACGTAGAAGGTTTTATGGACAACGTAAAAAAGGATATGGCTACCATGAACCTAGGACTGGTATTAATGAGAGGTGCAGCTAACGCCGTTAATAACAACGTGAAGACCATCGTGGATAACATGCTTGAGGTTAGGGAGGAACTTAATTCTAACCGGAAAGACATCGCGGAACTAAAAGAAACTGTCACAGGCTTACGTGATACTGTAGATGTGCACAGGGAGGAGCACAAAGTCGACCTGATGATGTTGAGAGGCGAATTCGTGGAGCATAAAACTACAGTCGACGCCAATGTAAATGGAGTCAAGGATGATATCAACCATATCCAGAGTAACGTATCTCAGGTTGAGGGCGAAATTGCAACATTGCAGAAAAAGATTGAGGAAATAACGATTATTGATAAGCTCGAGTTGAGTCGTAACCTCAAATCAGCTATTCGTGAGGTGGACCAAGATCTCAAAGGTAAAGTTGAACGAATCGAGTTGCAACTAAATGATTTAGGGAGCAAAGTCGCCAACAGGAATATACAAGAATTAGAAGTCATCGAGGAGAGGCTCGACAGGTTAGAAGCACTTCCGAGGGGAGTAGATTTGCAACCGCCGATGGGAAATACGCGTGAAACGCCGGAATTTTGGACTAGTAATGTACAGTCAAGTGTACATGCCGATACACGACCTTGGCAGTTTAATGCAACAGCGCCAAGCCAGACGTTAAATTACGATGCTAACCCGTTCAGACCAGCTATAAATAGACTGGATCCTGAAACTAACACGCCGTCAAACAACTACATGCAGAATACATACCGTACTGCTAATACTCAGGGTAATGTCACAGTGATAAGGTCAAGGGAAGAGCAACCCGCTGAATTCACTGGCACAGGAAGCGGAGTGACTCCTGTAGAATTTCTCACGAACGTCGAGAGCTATTTACGAGACACACTCGTAACTCCTGAAAGAGAACTTCGAGTTATTGAACGTCTTCTGGATGGACAAGCAGCAACTTGGTATCGGGCTTTTAAATATTCATTCTCCGGGTATCAAGACTTTAAAGAAGCACTACTGAGGACGTATTGGTCGAGTGACGTTCAGCAAAGTATAAGGGCTGAAATGTACACTCGCCGATACAGTTCCAACATGCCAACTCGCTACGCAAATTACTTTGCAACCCAGCTTGCTAAATTGAGAAATCTTCAGCCTCCTTTATCGGAGCAGGATTTAGTGAATACCATAGTATGGCAATACCCAGCCGACGTGCAAAGAGTACTAATCGCTGCAGGGGCGACGACATTTCAACAGTGTGATCAGATATTACGACGTCTTGATGCTAACGCGGAGCAATTTCCAACTCACCGTCAACAGAAGGTTGACAGGCGTGAAGAGCGTCACGTTAACGTCACGACTGTGGACAAAGTTAGCCAGACACAAGAAGCATCACAGAACTCTGGGAATCCTCGGCCAGAATACAACAATGAATACCGCCGTAACTGGAGAGAGTGGAGTAATACTCCATATTCAAGGAACCAGAGAGAAGACAATAGAACATATTGGAATCGTAGGTTCGATAATGGGGCGAGCGACAACCGTCGTCACGACAATAACCGTCATGGGAATCAGGAAGGTCCGTCAGGAAGAGGAAGGATCCGGCGAGACTACAGGTATAACGGGGGTTACCAACGAGGACGTGATCCACGTTACCATCCGGACCGTGACTGGGAAGGGAGAGCGCGCGAGAGCCGCGAGTACCTCCAGCAATTGAGAGAGAGACAAAATAGAGAAGAGGGAGAAAGGAACCCTACTTCGAGGGAAGAAAGAAATGTGACGTCAGAGGCAGGACAGAACCAGCCTGGTACCTCTAGTCACAACAAAGGAAAAAAAAAACGCCGAAAAATTAAGACAGTCTAGTTTGGCTGAGCACAGAGTGACGGCAGATATTTTACTCTGGGAGCCCATCCAACAGGATTTACTCGACGAACGACGAACGACGAACCACAGTTATGAGCCAACACGTTTACCCAAAATAGTAGCCACTCTCAATGGATGCAGTGTTATAATTCTGATCGATACTGGCGCAATGATCAGTGTAATCTCTGCAGATTGCTATGCTAAGTTGAAGGCTAACTCTGAGGTGACAGAGCTGCCTGTTTCCGCTATTCGTGTCAGAGGAGTGATACCTGACCGGGTTGTGACGTGGAAGATACAGGTTTTGTGTACATTGAGAATCACAAGCCACGTATATTTGCACGAATTCTTAGTTAAGAAAGGTTTGCATCATGATGTCATACTAGGGGCTGATTTCATGAGGAAGTATGACGGTATTATCGACATGGGACGCAATACTGTCGAATTTAAACCGAACGAACCTATAGAGATGAACCTTGTGGTAGATGAACCGGAATTCCTGTCCGAAGTCGACGTTGTCGAGCAACTTAATAGCAAGGAAACACTTGATGCCGACGGAGAGGCGGGATTAATATCCACAACCATGCAAGAGAATTTGGCTACTACACTAAATGAATATTGGGACATATTCGATACTGCTCCTGGCGAAATTATGAATTATGAATATGACCTCATTTTATTAGACGACTCTCCATTTCAGAAGAAAATTTACCCGATTGCTGAAAAACACCGCGAGGAACACTGGCGATGGACTGAAGTCCTTGTTTTGATGGCAAAATGCATTAATTCTACTGTGCATGAAAGCACTGGTCAAATACCTTTGGTCCTGCATTTGAACCAGATGCCACTGAGAGTCTGGAACCGCGTGATTGTAAATCCACCTTGTTTACAACCATCGCATGCCAGCAGACTGTTAGCTGCTAGAGATACTTTAGACAGACAAGCTGCCAAACGCTTGAGGAGAACAAGACGCCAGAGATTCAGAGAACCACTTGAGGAGGGAGACCTTATCCTTATAAGGAGACCCGGAATTTCTAATCCAATTGACCGCGTATACGGGAAATTTCTTTCCTTGTATTACGGCCCTAGTCGTGTTAGACAGCCGTTGAATAATGGGAGTTATGTCATTGAAGACATCAGAACTGGAGAACGTATTGGAACTTTCAAGGCCGCCAATCTAAAAAAAAAATATCACACATGAATGAATTATAGAGGCAAATAAAATGTCGTCCCAACATTTTCTTTGAAACGACGGAGAGGCAGATGAACCCGCTGAGCTATGGTTCATGTGATATTTTTGTGACGGAATAATTATTATGGGATGTAGTACTTTTGAACATACCCAGAATACCACGTGGAGCAGAGAGTTCATGCTATACTCTTTGAAGTAGCGCTCAATTGCATTTTTGACTTTGGAGGTCTTGTTAATCACTTTTATCCTTTCATAAGACTCAGAATATTCTAATTCGTCATTCTGTATTATTGAATCATTTTGGTGAATGATTATTACGTTTTTGGTAAGGTATAACACTTGCAGATACGCAAGGAGCTATGAAAGTAGTCGCTCAATGACTTCGTTTTGGCGACCTACTTCCGAGTGAAAGTCAGTGACGACACTACATCTGGAGATCTGACGCCAGACAGGCGTGTTTCGAGTATCCGTCCGTCGCGACGTGGACATTATAAATATTTTTGTGCTCAAGTGAGCATCCGACTGCATCGTGTGTTGAAAATAACTATACTAACGTTGTCACACATTGTGGACATATTATTGTTCTACGAAAGGCCATATTAGGCAATATTTTCTACAAACTGTAATTGGTGCCATACGCCAAATATTTTTCCCACGTGTAAGTGGAAGGGCAAAGTGCCACGCCGAAAATATAAGAGTTATCGTCTGATAATTGTGCCAAGACGACGTGATTATTACTGCCAACGATCACAACATTATTGCTACGGAAATTTTGAATTGAAAATATCAATTTTATCGCGGATGCCACGTGATTGATAAAACGTGATACAATTGCACGTGCTAACAAGCAAAGCATCGCATCGTGTTGAATCTTGAGGATCAACAGGCTGAAAACAACAAAATACTGTGGAGAACACTATTATTTGCATCGTCCACAATAATCACGCCAAAACGCCGAGAGGAACGAGATATTTCGACATTTTCGACATCATGCAAGACATTGAACTTTTCCACGCCATGGTGAAGAAGAAGATTATGGGCTAATACCATTCCGGTATGAGGGGGACGTCGTGATGGAGACCACCAGCTTGATGGAACGTCAGGATGCCGAGGACGCAGACGAAGGAACGTGGATGCCGACTTCCAGGCACATTCCAGACCTTTTTGGGAGACCATCATCCGGAGGCGAACGAACCCTGGTTGCTTGGGAGGTCCAGATTGGTGAATCCGTGGAGGACAGGACCATGCTGGAGAGCCAAGCAGAGTTTTTCGCGACCCTGGTCGATGAATGTCTGAGCCGATGTGAGAGCTACCAAAAGTCGTGAGTTTGGGCACCTTTTCTTTTGTAATAGTCCGCGGTGGTATATTTAGATATCGTAGTTTTTTTTTTTGTGAAGCAACCGCACTTATGTGTCAGCCATTTGCTAGGTAGGGTTGTAATTAGTATAATTGTTGTTTATTTCAGTCATTGTGAGTCACCCTGTGGGGTAGACCAGTTTTGGTTAACCCTGGTGCCGTCCTGATGGACGTCGTACCACGTTATAGCCGACCCACTGCCAAACATGACTGTAATCATTTGCAGCTATTTTGCTCAGCCATGTGTAGGATATTTATCCGTGGTTTCATTCAGATGTCATCGTCACTTTATTTAACTGCAATCTTTGCAACCAGTCTGTTGAGACTTATGACCTCGTTAGATAGGTCGTATCGTTAGGAAACCAACTGTAGTTTCCAGTTTTATAAAAATATGCTGTATTTTCATTTTTGAAAGCGCTCAGAAGCCAATTTATAGTCAAATACTGACAGATTTATTATTTTGGAGAAAGTGTAGATGTCAAGCATCGAACTAAGTGCACTATCGCATCATTATGCAGGTCTAGAGTTGCAGATCTGTGCCATATTTATCAATTTGTTACTACTTTGTTTCTGTCATGAGGACACAGGTGTTAATGTTATACTGAGAACTTAATAAGTGTTATATCTTTGATGAGCAAAGAAGCTCGTGAGACATGCTGTTATGTCTGTGATTTACTATTCTTTGAAATGAAGGACTGCGATACTTTATTGTACAGTTAAATTGTAACGTGTTTAGCACACGGATTCTATAAGGTTTTGAACCAAGCATATGCTAAGAATGACAAGGCCAAATATTACGGTATTATATAATGTTAAAACTAGCCGGCCTTGCCTGTTGAAAAATGTGGTCAGTGAAGGACTGCAATTTGTGAAGTTGTCACCAATAAACTGGTTTGTTGACCCAGTAACCTTGAAAACATATTCTTGAAAGCGAGACAGAACTACGATAACATAGGACAGAATGTTGATTTCATTCACCTCTTTCTTTCAAAGCAGCTATTGCTCATGAAACCCAGTGTTTCTTACTGTATTTTTGTTCATTTGTTTTTCTTGGATTTTCATACTGTTAGTTAGATATATTGTTGCGAGGAATGTCATTTCGACATGTCCAGGGTTGTCAGGTTTCTTTATGCATTGTTGGCGATCCTCTTGAGAGAGGCAAATTATAATGAAGGCAATTTGGTTATTAAATGCGAGATTTTTGCCGCAGGTAACCCATGATATTATGTGCCTTCAGTGAGTAAGACGTGCCATTGTTGTAAGTCGCGCATCTGTTGTTGTTATGAGGCATTATTATGTGAGTGGTTGAAAGCGAGGTATTTACCGCTGATAACTCGTGTTATTGTGAGTCCGAGCCGAGTTTGCTCGTTGAGTTTTCCGACTATTGAGTCGATGTTTTGCTGCGGGAGAATGATCTTTAGAAGACTACTCCTTGTCAGGCCTTTGTCAGAATACGCCATAAACCTACGGAAGGAACATAAACCGACATAATAAACATCATCCGCATAATTGTTTTAAACAAGATCTAACTAACATATTGTTTCCATTTAAACTTTGGCATTCTTACATTTGAACCTGCTGACATGGCCGTGCAGATGAAGGGATTTCCTTTATTGGAAACGACGAAGACTGTGGACATTTTTGTTGTGACCTGGCGCACACATAAACCATTAGTTCATAGTGTGTGGAGCGCAGGCCATGTGATTGTCAGACGTGGTTTTAACTACGCTATCACCGACATTACTATCAAGCTAGATGACAATGGTTTACAAAGAGTTAACCATGGGGCAGGAAGGCATTATAATAAAAACTGTGTTGTACTATAATTATTGATGTCATAAAACTGTATTTTTTTCCCATGTTACCTTTATTGCGTGCTATTTAGCACATGATTGTTGATTAGATTAATTGTTTTTAAATGGCTGTACACTTAGCTTTGTATTGTAACTGTTTTGCTATTACGGACGTCACCGCCGTAACTTTGAATGTTAACTGATAGGACTTAGCTAGAAAAGTTAAATGTAAATGTGGAAATGGTACCACCATAACTTAGCTTTGCTTTGCTCCTTCACTTAAATGTAACTTCATATTAGCTTGATCATGTAACTTGTATTAGGGATTTTGCGTCGTACCATTTACCCAGCGTTGTTGCTGTTGCTTACTTATTGTGTATTAGATCTTTCGCGAGGGTTAATGTAACTTCATTGTTAGGGACTTGAACTTTTATTATCATTAACTTTTAGCTTGCGGATTAGCCGAATATAACCCTCCGAACTAGGATAGGGGTTTGTGGAAATCTACAATAAATTTTCACGGTGTTTTACATAAGCCTGGATGTTTAATTTCACAGTCTAGTTTTTGAGGTGAACCTTTCCTTAGGCCGTCTTTGACCATCGCAACCATGTACCACGCTCCCCGTGGACTATAGAACCTCGTGCCGCATTGGCCTATTGTTAGGAAGTTCACCTGATCCTCACGGCAAACTTTTAAAGGTCCGACGGGGGAGATGTTAGGAGAGTCTTCGCGGTTGTTGGTTATCCCGACAGCTTTACCGGAGGACTTCTGAAGGTCACTCACAAATATGTGCCGTTGCCACCCGGCTGACGGTCACAATACTTACCCTTTGGAACCCGACGATTAACACTCACTGCATGAAATTTCGGACAGACCACTTCATTCCCTGCATTTAGGTCCTTTGGCACAATTCTATTCCGTTTCACCGATCTGAACCACATTTTGTATACTTACCCTTTGGAACCCTGCGGGTGACACTGTCCACTTTAAATTTTGGACAGACCACTCCATTCCCTGCATTTAGGCCCTTCATCACAAATCTAAACCGTTTCTCCTAATTGCACCAAATTTTACATACACTTTGAAACCCTGCTAGTAACACTGTCTACTTGATATTTTGGACAACGCTCCCCATTCGCTACATTTAGAATAACAGATAAAATGAACTTGAAAACCACGTATTAAGGACCTAGAACCATTCATGTCCGTAGTAGTGTAACTGTAAGAGTATTTTAATAAGTCTGTTGTTGACGGGCAGTTCGGGCTGCATCACGTCACCCCAACAAGTTTTCTGGTGCAGTTTTGCGAAAATAGTTGCATCTTGCGCTGTTTATAAATTGCAGTCACGGGGTGGGGGTAATTAGTGCAAAAAGATTTCTTAGGCCCCTTTAAACAGTTATCATCATGAAATATTATGCCTCTGTAAAAGTGCAATGGTGTTGGTGCAGTACATTGAGGTTATCAGCTGCAATAATCGTTGCTGCTTTCAAATTTACCTCCATTTATTCCGAAACTTATCGTTAAGCACTTTTTGGCGACAAATGATACTATTGCTACCTCAGGAGCTCGGGTCAACCGAAGTTTTCCAAAGAGTTCTGACTGTTTTCCTACGGCGCTATGCGACAAAAAACGACACTGTTGGTCTCTACATTTCTAACAGCCAATGAGATATAGGCCCTAGGCAGTGTCTTTTATTTCACTTACTGCTCTTTCTGTTTTTTGTAAATTTGTTTGTAAATTACATGTGTCAGTGCTGCAGTTAGTAAATAGCTGATTCCCTATTCATAATTATCATTACGAGAAAATGAGCTGAATGTTACATCCATTATACTGTACTACTTATCACCACCACTACAATCACCACCACCACCACAAAAAGATATATTTTTAAATTATTTCTTCTGTTAGTTTAAGTATCATGTGCCAGTTTCGTAGTAGTAGTCATTATCATCCATAAAACAAATAAATCCACCGGGCGAAGCCGCGCACTACTGCTAGTAGGTTATATTATTGCACATATTGTACAGTACAGCTGGAATGGTTTTGTTCCAAAAACTGAGAAGAGATGAGTTCGATTCCCACCTCAACCATACTTGAAGTGGTTCTCAGTGGCTTCCCACTTCTACTCTACAATAGCACAACCATCACAATGACACAGGTTATCAGATATATACCCCACACAAACACCCGTGGATATATGAGCACGATGTCGCTAAAGCCCTAAAAGCTGAGATGGTACCTAAATTAAGGTTATGGCCGCCTCCTACGCATATCTTGGGCTCATTTACAAATACACACAATAGCACAACCATCACAATGACACAGATTATCAGATATATCCCCCACACAAACACCCGTGGTTATATGAGCACGATGTCGCAAAAGCCCTAAAAGAATCAACAACTATAATTAATCACATGTATTCAGGAGGAATCTGAAAGTTACCATTGAAATGATAATAACACATCACTGGATAATGACTTCAAAGCTTTCTACCTAGGTATATGTATAATATACTGTAGGTTAAATGAACCAGTACGCTGAAATGGTAAATAACTATTTAACATTGCTGTCATAAGTTATAGATGGTATGCCGGTTCGTTTCGATAAATATATTTGATATACCATGTAGTCTAGTTGGAACCTTTCACATTGAAACATTGCACGAATAACTAAACACTACCGAGTTTTAAATATTTAGCTGACCCAGAAATTCAGCGAAGTTAAAGAATCCCTCCCATGTAATTCCTTCAGCGGTGTCCCAAAATCATTAATCATGGACATACGGTACTTGTTTCTGAATATTAACAGAAATCAATTTCTTTTTCTTTTTTGATGTTTAGCGTTGTCAGCATATTGAAATATCATACGAAGTTTGTTTGGAGCAAAAATGTTAATCTATATCCGAGATAAGAGATTTTGGATTTAGTGAACTTTGGCAAATATCTATATTTCCTTATTAATCTATTTGCAGACATGTCTTTGCCAGCCATTTCTTACAACCTTTATTTTTATGCAAATACGGTACATTATCTCAGAAATCACTATATCGATCTCCTTGAGTTGTTCTCAGTATCATTATGTGCATATTAGTACAGGACAGCGGCACAGAAAAAAAAACTTTTGTTCCAAAAACTGTGCTATGGTTGGCTTTTCGTGAATCGTTATAAAAGCACAAACAAGCTTAACTCTAAATTTTAGAATAATTTGCACGATCATTTTGTCGGGAAACTCAAAAAAACATTGAAAAGCGTTTTCTCTGAATCGACGTATTTTAAAGAAAAGTTTTTTAAACAAAAAATGTAGAGGACATTGTCACCTACAATTCGTCTAATTGAGGTCATGTCATACGTTTTGAAATGCAGAAGCTACTGTAGGTGGCGCCAAAGTTTCCAAAAAAGTGTTTTTTCACCTTTTGACCCAGCGAAGCTGAGTAAATCCCTTTCCAGCCCTCAAACCAGAATTAAATTCTTGGCAAATCCGGGAATCTTACCCGGACCTCCAAACTAACAGCCAAGACGTCTAGTCACTACTTCACGAGGTGGACTTAAATAAACGTGCTGTATCAAACAATATAATAATTGAGTGGGTGCTCGCAAAAACGGGTTAACCATCATTTTTTTAGAAATTGAGTTATGTTGTGCAATCTATGGAGAAAAGTGAGAACTATCTTCTCTGAAACGGGCTAACATCAGAGAGGCTTATTTAACGAAGTACATGACTTTGAAGTTTATGCAATTTTGAAAGTTTCAACTTCGCTTGGCCGCCATGTTCGTTTTGTACTTAACAGTGTTTTGAAAGTCACATAGGTGAACTTCTAGTAATGCCCTTTATCACTGTACAAAATTTCAGGGTGATATCAGTAATACAGGGCCTTTCATATAAAGTAAGAACGGCAAGCGGCAGTTTTGTTATTCGCTGGAGCAGTGGCCTTGGCCGAGATTGTGGCGCTCTACGGCCCCCTGCTGTACTATTGAAAGCGCGCGCATAATACATACGAGGTCTGTTTTTTTTTTCAATGGACTGTATAAAAAAAACCGACCAAACTGATTTTACTACTAAATGTTTGCTTGTTTTATTCTTATGTATCAACTTAATCGCCAAAACGATTGAAACATTTGTCGTATCGTTACACCAGCTTTCCAATGCCCTCGGCAAAATATTCTGCCGCCACTTAAGTGGGTACGTCTGTACAGCCTCCTGACGTTTTTCCTTTTTGGCGAGGCGTTGCCGCCCAACCATACCTTCAATTCTCGAAAAAGGTGAAAATCATTCACGACCACACTGTACCAACGTTTACGATAGACTTTTACGAAGAATTCAAGTGTGAAGCTTTGGACCATCTGCCGTTTAGTCCAAACCAGCACTAAATGATTTTCACCTTTTTCGAGAATTGAAGGTATGGTCGGGCGGCAACGCCTCGTCAAAAAGGAAAAACTTCAGGAGACTGTCCAGACGTACCCACATCAGTGGTGGCGGAATATTTTGCCAAGGGCATTGGAAAGCTGGTGTAACGATACGACACATGTTACAATCGTTTTGGCGATTATTTTGAGACATACGATTAAAACAAGCAAACATTTAGTAGTAAAATCAGTTTGGTATGCCAATCTGTTATTTTCATACACTCCAACGGAACTTGAAAGAAAAAAAACAGTCCTCGTATGAACTATGCGCGCGCTTTCAATAGTACAGCAGGGGGCCATGGCGCGCCACAAGCTCGGCCAAGGCCACCGCAGCAGCGAATAACAAAACTGCCGCTTGCCGTTCTTACTTTATATGAAAGACCCTGTAGTTTCGGAGATATAGAATGCCGGTGTTTTTTTTTAAATCCAAACGCAAATGTCCTATTTTACTATTGTTATTAGACTGTTATCATTATTGTCATCATTAATTCTAATAGGTAGAATTATTATTGTTAGAGTCTTCAGTCCTTTGATTTGTTTGATGCAGTCCTCCATAACTATCCTAGGCTAATCACTGCATCTCTACATAGCTACCACACCCTACATCGGAGGCAATCTCTTTAACATATTCTAATCTTTGTCTACCCCTACAGTTCTTATCCTCGACCCTTCCTTCCATAACTAAGTTTTCTATTCTTGGGTGCCTTAAGATGTGTACTACTAACCTGTTAGCTTGCCACGGTGGGTGAGTGGTCAACGTGTCGGTCTACTAACCCCAAGCTTGCAGGTTCGCTCCTGGCCGTGGTAAGTGGTTTTTTTTTGAAAGGCGGCAAAAATTACGACACCATGTCATACGATGTCAAATAACCCATTTGAATTCAGTTGGCCGTGTTCATTATGGCAAAATTAATCTCGGGAGTTTCCGCCAACACAAAGTTCCTCATTTCTCTACTAGAAAGTGCTATAGTGTTCAAGGAGCTTAGATATCTAACCTCCTTGACATTCATAGTGCTTCAAGGAACAACGAAATTCGACATGCAAGCTCCCCTTTGGGTGTCAAATAACAAAGCTTGAACCCGGCACCGAGGCCATACGATATTATGTTATTATTATTATTATTATTATTATTATTATTATTATTATTACTAAACTGTTTCTTCTCTTCTCTTAACTTCATTAGCAGTGGTCAGAATCTTCTCTTCTCCCTCTCATTTGTAAATATCTACCCATCTAATCTTCATTAACCTCCTGTAACACCACATTTCATATGCTTCAATTCTAGCCTTTTCTGCAGCGCCAACAGTCCCAATTTCACGTCCAAAGATTGTCACGCTCCAGAAAAAGGCTTTCAAAAATGACATATTATCACCTAAATAAATATTTTATGTGAACAGATTTTCTTTTCTGTAGAAATGCTTTCCTTGCCTGAGCCAAGCTACTTTTTACTGTATATCATCTTTCTTTGGTCCATCACTGCTAATTTCGCTAAGTCTCCTTCTTCCTTTAACTTTCCACCTGCCAATTTGATGTCAATAGGGGTTTCTGATTTATTTCGGCTGCAATCCAGTATTTTTGTTTTACATTTATTGATTTCCATCATGAATTATTTCCTCAAGACGGAGTCAATACTATTTAAAAACTCGTCCAAGTCGTCTGGTGAATCGCCTAGATGACAATGTCATGCACAAATCTCAGAGCGGAAATTATTTATCCTTGAATCTATACTCCTATTTTAAATTTTTCACTAATTTCGTTCAATGCATGTTCAATAATCTATATAGATTGAAAAGTATGGGTGGTAAGTTGCAGTCTTGCCTTATACCTGAATGAATACTCATTCTCATTCATGTCCTTCGACTCGAATAACTGCCTTCAGGTTTCTGCATGGATTTTATTTATATCACCCTCCTATCACTGTACTTTATTCCAGTCCTTTTCAAAATGTCAAACAATTTACTCCAACCAACATTATTATTTATTTATATTTTTAATCGATTGTTCCCCTTTAGGAAAGCGATTGAACTTGAATACACGATTTCATCTCCTGGCGTTTTCCCGCTTCTCTTCCCAAAATCTCTTCATACTCTCAGAATGCTCCTTCTTCCGCTCAGCTGTCCATTTTCTTCCAGGCTGTCGAGACGGTCTCTGATCAAACTTAACATTTTTGATTTTATTCCTGCACTCGGTGCGGTTCTCACGATTTTCAATGTTGACCTGTTTTAGATCCCTCTGAACCTCTTGTCAGCCACTCCGTACCACACTTACTCCGTGTTATAACGTTGAGCAATTTCTTCGCCGTTCTCAAATTTTCCATCCTGTAAATGTGTGTTTAAAACTGTACTCGGCGTTTTCTGATTAGGCTACTTCCGTTATCGTGTGGATCTTTGGTTTGAGTTCGCTTTGAGGTCTCTTCATTATTATTATTATTATTATTATTATTATTATTATTATTATTATTATTATTATTATTATTATTATTATTATTATTATTACTATAATTAATAGGGAGATCGTTTTTCACAATGAAACGGAACTCTGTGGCTGAGATTTTATTGATTTTTGTCTATTAATCACAAAAATGTTATACGAGAGGTCTATTAACAGCCGATATCATACAACTCGCCCTACAAAACTCTGACTACACCAGCCGGGAAATGAACTCGTTACTTTGGGATCTAGAGTCGGACACTCTAGCACTGATCCACTGAGGGAAATATCCCCCCTGATATCACCTAACAGAATACCCAGGTGAAGTAAAGCCGGCGGTCCCATGTCATAGATTTATGACATGTTAAAGAACCTTCCACTAATTACACCTGTGTGAAGCAAAATTGGTTAGGTTAAGAATGTAAACAACTTTCTTAGGTTTCTACGTTTGTTACCAAGAGCCGACTGAGATGGCCTCTAGTAGCTAAGTACTGAACTTGGCCTAGTAGTCGTTGACGGTGGCGCTTGGCGGCAAAAGTAGGAACTATTTGAAAAATTCTAAGTTGCAGTCTGTACTTAAATTTAAAAAAAAACAGATACACAAGTAATACAACCATCACAAATAACACCGGTTATCAGACAGATTCTACCCACACCCAAAGTACACGGGGCTACATGACCGCGTTGTCGCAGCCCCTAAACTGAGGAACCAACCAACCAATACCCAGGCGAGAATTGTTGGGATTTTTGTGTTCTATGTTTGCTTGGGATAGAATCTCGTCCCTCACAAATCGAATTTCCGATGGTGCGCCGGACATAATAATGCGTGCGGCTTGAGAGCAATGGCGTGTTCAGACGGCGCTGATAAACGAGAACTCAGCTGGCGGGTAATCAGGAGGACGCCAAGTGGACACAGAGGCATGAGAAACATCTTAGCTGAGGTCAATGAGGAAATTATGATAAATAGTGGAAAACAGTGAAGCCTCCGTGGCCTCTCACCGCTGGGTCCGTGGTTCAAATCCCGGTCACTCAAAGTGAGATCTGTGCTGGACAAAACGGAGGCAGACAGGTTTTTCTCCGGGTACTCCGGTTTTCCCTGTCAAAATTTCATTCCAGCAACACTCTCCACTATCATTTCATTTCATCTGTCATTCATTTAATCATTGCCCCAGAGGAGTGCGTCAGGCCTCGGCAGCCGGCACAGTTCATATCCTCGCCGCTAGATGGGGGCTTCATTCATTCCATTCCTGACCCGGTCGGAGACTGGAAGCAGGCTGTGGATTTTCATTTCAGTAGAAAACATTGACTGAGCCGTGTCTAATACATCAGACAGTAGGGTGTATGGGAGAACCTCGTGACCTTCCATCCTCTCCAGCGCAAGCTTTCTCAATGCATTGTGTTAACAGTCGGGACAGGCGCGTATCCGTAATTTCTTTTCGGCGGGGGCTGAATCCATCAGCAGCACGCATTAACTTACAGAATATTGGCACAAGATTAAATGATTGTCACATTGTATGCATGTCTACCCCTTATTATTCCCGTTTTCCAACGGGGTCAGGGATGAGATGCGATGAAAGTGTTTGTGTCGGATGGTTTTTACGGCCGGATGCCCTTCCTGACACCAACCTCATGAGAGGAGTTAAAAAACTTTCTTCAGCTTATCACAATTAATTGGAGTCACCGGAGCCAACCAGGCTCATCTTTGGTTTTGGCCAAGATTTAAGGCCGGATGCCCTTCCTGACACCACGTGATTTTTTTAGGTGAAAATTCCACCCCGCTGTCACCGGGATTCAAACCATGGCCATCCGAGTGAAAGACGAGCAGCTATACTTCTACGCCATCACGCTCCCCAATATTTATAATTCTCGCATTAAAATGATGATAACAGTTCGAAGCAACGAAGATGTCTACAAGAAGGTGGAAAGAATCTTGGAGAATATGAAGAAAAGGAGATGATGATGATTGTTGTTTTAAGGGTTATCGGCCCCTAATGGTTTGGGTGATCATGAAAATGAAACCTCTAACTTAAACTAACTAAACAATTACAACTTTTTGTTGTTAGGCCTAATATTTAGGGGCTTTGCGACATCGTGGTCATTAGTGTACTTGGGTGTGTGTAGATTTTGTCTGATAACCTGTGTTATTGTGGTGTGTGTAGAATAGTGTGTGTATTTGTAATGCAGGTGAGAATTTGGAAGGATGCGCCGGTGGCCTTAAGTCAGGAATCATCCCGGCATCTGCCTGGAGTAGAAGCGGGAAACCTCGGAAAACCACTTAAAAGGATGACTGAGATAGGAATCCGACCCATTTATGCTTAGTTTTGCCTCACGATGCTGAGTGGATCCTATTTCAGCCCTCTTGCCAGAATTAAAGGACTAGCCTATGTATTAAAGATATTTTGCTTTTCGCAGACTTTTGTACAACGTTTTATTTTGAAAAATTCTCTGTTATGACGATATTGTTATTCTCCTCAGGATTAGGGAAACATCCAATACAAATGGGTACTATCGTGTTGACGACCGAAAATAATTACATTTCGATTACTAAAGTAACACTGAAAAATGACTTCAAACGCTATAATGGTAAGTTCCTAGTTGTGTCTTCTTCTGTACTCGCCCTCTTCTTCGATCGATTCTATATTATTATCATTATTACTTTCATCACCATTAAAAGTGTCTTGCCAACATCACTAATAAATAAAATCAAATGGTTCAATTATCTCAAAAACCTTCGAATTAATTCAGTTGTTGAGTAGGCCTATGTACAGTAATAAAATGCGAGTAGCGTACTACCACTCAGTTTCATTTAGGCCTACATGTACCTGTCATGCATCTGGATGTAAAACTAGCTGACAATATTTATATAATATTCCGTCCGCATAATATTACAGACAACTGCTTTTCATTTTGCTAATGAGGGGGAAAAAAACTTTAAAAACTCTTTTATGGCTATTTGTGCAGTGATACATGCGGTATTTATGAATTCAAATATGATAGCTTCCATTTAATTAAACGAGAACGCCAGAGTGTAGCACACGCAATACTAATGATATTCAGTGTGAATTAAATACATTGATTATTGGGACCTAAATGGCATATCATGTACAGCACGTACTGGGTGCACCAGCTAAGAGTCAACAAGTGCTATTTCTATCGTGTTTTATAACAGATTATTAATTGAGGCTTTTAATGTGTAGGCTACCATTGGCCTCGTTAGTTGGTCCGGTATACATCACCAATACGCTGGCTAAACTATTACCAACAAGAGAAGGGTTCTGAGCAGAAGCACCACTCTCGTTGGTGTTGCTTATTTTAGGGGCTGCAACATCGAGGTCATAATAGCCCCGTGTATTTTGTGTGTGGGGGGATGGGGGATTTATGTGAAAACATGTGTGGGGGATTCGTTTGAATGACAATACATTTCTTGCTATCAATAATATTCCATCATTCGTTTATTGGCCAAGAACTACGACTACGTAGATATGTCACAGACATAAAATTTATAAAAATGTCCAAAGACCTTGATCTAGAAGAGAGCTTAGTTGCCACATCCTCCCCACCCTGGTCCACCTCCAAGGGTGTGACCAGATGGTAAGGACGGCTGATTATGTAATCTTTCAATTCTAGCCACAAGATGGCTTCACCCAGAGAAGCCATTTGTAACTTTGAAGATACAAAAAATTAAATAAAAATGAATATTCTGCCTCATAAATGGCCTTTCTTTAAAATATAAGCAACTGACATAATTAGTACTGTAATTGAACAAATCCACCTTTTTGAAACTCTTCTTATCTCCGGGCGTGTGCAGATATTCTGAAAGGACTGGCTCGTACATAGGCCTTACCAAAACCTCCTATAAATTAATAAAGGCGAAGGAAGGTTTACATGCATCTAACTAAAAAGAAACTATCCAATTTAAATCTACTTTATATTCTGAAGCTGCATGCAAGAGATTGATGAATATAATAAAAAAAGAGTGACACACAAGAAATGCAATTAAAAATATATATATAATAATATAATAATAATAATAATATTTAGGCCTTTAAAGATTTCTTAGTTTGTTTTCACATTACCGGTAATGCCGTCGTCTGCCCAATATGTCCATTTCATCACCACTTTGAAGCTGGTCAGCCATGCCATTATGGTTTACCGCCATGAAGGTCTTCTTCAACTTAGCACAGTTATCTTGATGGGTATTAGCCCTACTATGATTGTGGCATTATAGCCAGAACCCAATCACGTGGTACCCTCCATACTAAAACAATTCGGAGGTACCGTACGGTCTTCAAGCTTTCCGTAGAAACACCAAGCGCTCAGCTCAAGAGAGACACCCTACACAACCTGACATCTCAAAGTCCAGCGAGACAATCCCTTCCGCCGTGCACTAGGTCGCTTGCTACAACACGTCTCCCAGCCACAGCTCCTTCCAGGAAGTCTTCACAGAATTGCTATTGTCATACGCCTGTTTGACCAGACCACTCATTGCATTTGCTCGGCCGCTTCCTCATCACCCCCTCGGGGTGAGCGAGCATACCTGCTCGAGACAATAGTGTCCATTAAGTGTTGCCTCCTGCACGTGTGACCAGAACATTAACCTGACTCCTGGTTCGGTGGTCTGAACAATATTAATAAACTTTCTTAGACAACATACGATTGGAGCTAGCTTCAGAATCTCGTCAAAAGTGACCTAAAATACATTGAATAATTAATAATAAAAAGCATACGTATATGATAATAGTAATAATAATAATAATGACACTGCGTCTACTGCAGACGTGTCCAATGCAATTGAACACGTTGCCAACACGATAACATGATATAAAGAAATAATAAACCCACTAGCCTACATTAAAACTGTCATGGGGAACTCATAAAATATAGGTTACAGAACGCCCCCTTGCTTTTCATTCATTTGGTCCTATACCATAGAATAAAAAGCAATCCTTTTAGGCATGACTTCCCTTCCAAAATCCTAACTCCTTCCTTCCACAAATATATACACAACCAACAGGGCTACTAGGATATGTACATCCTCAGATTGGAAATATTGTAAATCCCTAGCACCCTTCCGTCCTTTGTAAGGAGCTCGTACGCACAGGCCCCTAATTTCCGTGCAATTTCATACGGTCCTTCATACAAATGAAAAAATTTACTCACCAATTTCTGGTCTGCGGACGAGACATGAGGCACCCTCAAAAGCACAAGGTCACCTACATCTAACCTATCTCCTGCCCGCTTCCCTTGCTGCTTCTGCCGTTTCTTACTGGCCTTACATAAATGTTCCCCAGCTAACCTGATACTTAAATCTCTGGGTACGGCCTCCCCTGTCCTCAAACCCAAAATCATAGCAAGTTCGCTGACAGGCTTCCTGCCCAGCTGGACTTCTATTGGAGTGCGACCCGTGCTCTCGTGTTTAGTTACATTGAGCCAACGCTCAACGTCCTCAAGCATCGAAAACCAGGCATTATGTCGCTCACTCACATAGGTCCTAAACATGCGCCCTAGTTCTCTCATTACTCTCTCAGACATGTTTCCTTGGGGATACCTAATAGAGGAATACGTACACTGTATTCCCAGTTCACTCAACTTGGTCCTCCATATCTTCGAGGTGAACTGAGAACCGTGGTCTGAGAGTATTCGGACTGGCTTACCAAACTCCGGAACATATTTCCCCAGTATGCAATTTACACAACCCCTCCCCGTGGCCTGTCTTAGGGGATAGAGCTTAACATACTTAGAAAAGGCATCAACAACGACAAACACATATTGGTAGCCATACTGAGACTTCACCAACGGCCCATAGAGGTCAACACACACCAACTCACCTGGTTTCTGAGTTAAAACAGCCTGCCTTGGCCCTTCTAAATACCTTGTGGGGTGCTTGCACTTCTGACACAACTCACATGTTGCTAGGGTTTTTCTGACTCCCCTGCCCATGTTTTTCCAGAAGAAGTTCTCCTGAATAGCACCCAACACCTTCTCTGCACCATAGTGGCCTAACTCCTTATGATAAAACCAGATAATATCATACCTCAAAGACTTAGGAACCCACACGCACCATCTCTCGCCAAAGCATTTCCTAGTTAGCAAGTCGTTAAAAAGCCTGAATTCCTTATTACCCCTCTTAGCAATGCTCATATGTTCCATTTCCTCGAGTTCCCGATAAATGTCTTGAATCTCCTCGTCCTTGCATTGTTCCTCTCTCATTTTACCCAACTTTAACCTCTCCCCGTCCCTATCTGAAATCTTAGTTACACAGACCAAAATTCCTTCCTCTCTCCTAGCTTCAACTCCCTCCCCAGCAATTTCCGGGTGGCGACTCACAAAATCCGCGAATGCGTTTTCTGACCCTTTTACGTGAAATATATCAAAATCGTACTCTTGGATCGCCAATATCCACCTAGAAAGCCGGTTCGAGGTTATCCTACATGTCCTAAGAAACGTAAGTGCGTTATGGTCTGTATAGATTAGGAATTTGCGGCCAAGCACATAGGTCCGGAACTTACCCAGCGAATACACAATGGCTAGCAATTCCTTCTCACTAGTAGTGTATCTTTTCTCCGCGGAATTTAGACCTCTACTAGCGAGTGACACGATGCCTAGATTACCATCCCCATCCTTTTGACAAAGCACCCCTGCTAACCCTAAGTCGCTAGCATCTGTCATCACTATATACTGACTATCCTGCCCGGGGTACCTAAGTGTGACAGCATCCCTAAAACCCTCTTTAAGTTTGATGAATGCCTCATCGTGTTCCTTTTCCCAAACCCACTTTGAATTCTGTTTAAGTAACCCGCTAAATGGCCCGCACAGCTGCGAATACCGCAGTACAAACCTCCTGAAATAATTACATACCCCCAGAAAAGAGCGAAGTTGTTTGACGTTACGTGGTGTCCGAGTGTTGATTATGTTGTCTAATTTCGACCCTTCTGGCGTAACCCCCTGTGGTGTAATAGTGTGGCCTAAAAACGTGATCTGTTGTGCACAAAAGGTCGCCTTCTTAAGTTTCACTGTGAACCCGGCCCGATGCAACTTCCCCAAAACGATTCTAAGGTGTTCCATGTGTTCCCCAAATGTACGTGATGCGATGACTAAGTCATCGATGTAACTGGCTGTGAAATCCCCTGTGTCGTGTCCCAGAGCGATGTTAAGTGCGCGAATGAGCCCAGCTGACGATGTTTTCATACCAAAAGGAATCCGTGTAAATTGTAACAGCTGGTTTTTGTAACAAAAAGCCGTGAATTGCCTATCCTCCTTCCGTAAGGGTACCTGCCAAAAACTAGCACTCAAATCTAATGTGGACAGCCATTCTTTACCCCCAAATCTCTGAACTAAATCCTCAGTAGTTTCCGGTCGCTGATGATCCGGCGCAATGCGTTTATTAGCTTGTCTTGCATCCAAACATAGCCTAACTGACCATCCTTCTTAATCACTACTACCAACGGATTGACATACTGGCTCCTACTGAATTCGATCACCTCATCGTCTAGCATCTGCGAAATGACATCATCTACTGCTTTGACATGGGCGTGTGGTATCGGGTATCTAACACCATTAAAACTTGACCTATCGGTGATCTCGAAACTATGCTCGTAAACATGTGTCCTACCAGGTTTGTCAGAGAACACCTCACTGTGGTCTCTCAAGACCTCTAACAACTGAGCCTTCTGCTCTACCTCCAACATGGTATCTTCCACAACACTTGAAAATTCACCTTCACGCTCCTCTTCCACTACCATACTACAACTTTGAATATCCTCTGATACCATGTCGCTACTAACCTCACTGACTTCTTCCTCTTCATTTAAAACCTGGACACACACTGATATACTCACAAAGGTTCCCGAGTCCACCTGATAACTCAGACTAATCGTATCAAAATTCTCACCCCACTTGAATCTCACCTTAGATTCGCCGTAATCAAGCTTACACATCTGACTGCTTAGCCAATCCGCACCCAATATGACAGGATACACTAAATTCGCGACCACTAGAAAACTCTGACGACCACATTTCTCATCAATGTACATAGGTGCGACAACCTGTCGACGCACTCTCTGTGACTTAGTCCCAACAGCAGACAATATAAATATATTGGACACAGGAATCTCCTCTATGGCTTCTCCTTTACTCTTAACCTCATCATAAAAGCCTGCCTTAATGCAAGAACACATGCTCCCTGAGTCCAATAAGGCATCGACGACTTGACCCCATATCTTCACCTTAATCACAGGACTGATCAACGTAGGCTCACATCTCTCCTGCATAACCTCAACCTGGTCATCTAACAATTCCTTTCTAACATCAAGGTCGTATTCTATCTTCTTCAACACATGAACTGGAATACTGGGATGGGACCCTCTATCTGACCATCTTAAAGAGCCCTGTTCCCGTTTAAATTACTCGGCTGAGCTGGCTGTCTCTCTTCTTCACGCCCCCTATTCTCTAACTGCCTTTGTTCCTCAGGTCCCCGATTTTCTGCCTGCCTCTGTTCTCCGCGCCCCCTATTCCGAAAACTCCCTTGGTCACCCCTATCCCTATTTACAAAATGTCCTCTATCATTCCTCACAAAGTTACCTGGCCTATCAATATTCCTACGCTCATAATGCCTATTCCCTTCCTCCTGATACCCCTGATCGTAATTTCCTTCCCTTCCCTGTTCTTGCCTTTTGCCTCCCATTCTACCCAAAGTATCAAACCTTTCTAACACACGTTCCATGTCCTTAATTGTATTTACATCCTGCATGACTACGGCCATCTTCACCTCATCAGAAAAATGACGGGCCATACGCCTAACAATATCACCTTCAGAAGAACTAGTGTCTAAATTCTGACTGATAAGGACATGTGTGAGGAAATACTCCGTCATGCTCACCCCCTGATTCGACTGATACCTCCCAAAAGAAATCTTGTCTCTTTCTCTTCCTTTAGTCTGTTCGTTCCAGAACTTTCCCTCAAACTTCTGCCTAAAATCTTCTAACCCCTGAAAACCTCCCCTAAAAACTTGATACCAAGATTTAGCCTCCCCCACAAAAGCTAATGATATGATTTCCTCAACAATATCCCAGTCTAAAGTCCCATCTTCTAACCCTTTCGAAAACCTCTTCTGAACAACTTTAACAAACTCCATAGGGTTAAACTGCCTTCCACTAAATTTAGGTAAGTCAGATTCCCGATAGAAGTTACTATGTCCTACCGAGTGATTACAATTTTCCTTATTTGACTTGGCCTGATTCAGCTCTCTTCTTAATTTCAAATTTTCGCTCTCATTAAAGGATTTCAGTTCACTAATCTCCTTTTTTACGCTCTTATCTACCATCGTTACTATGGCTGAAGACACCGCTAGCTCCTGTTCCAAAAACACCTGCTTATTTCTAATCTCAGTTATATCCTTCATCTCTTCCTCTACAACTATCAACCTCTCACTAACTTCTTTCGTGACAATGGCTACCTCATTACTCACCTCGCCTATCTGCTTATCAACAGTATCCATAATGCCCTGCCTCTGTAAGCTCATCTTCTTCTCAACTTGCTCGAATCTTTTATCTACCATCTCAATTCTACTGGCAATTTCCTGACGAATTTCCTTATAGCCTTTACTCATACTTTCTACAATCTTATTAATTTTGCTCTCTAAATCCGTACTTTGAATGTCTATCTTAGTACTAAATTCACTGCTTTGATTATTAATTTGAGTACTTAAATCACTACTCTGAGTATCCATTTTATTACTTAAATCACTTAGTTTACTACTGAATTTAGACATCATCTGCTCCATTAACTTGATCATCTGTGAGTTTTCCCCCAGCCCTACATTTTCCTCGTCACTATTCACTCCCATTCCTAACTCCTTGCTAGTTGCAACATCATCTTTCTCGGCCCCCTCACGTCCCTCCAACGTACCAGAAATCACATCCTTATCTGCCATTTTACTAAGAACTACTCTCGAATTTGTGGAATCTGACCGCTTATTGGTCTGCCTGTTTGACTGACTCCTGCCTCTTCTAGAATGACCAAGAGTGCTTCTGTCAACACTTCTAGATCTCAACTTTAATAAATCAGGCTCACTCTTATTACTTAGCATACCCTCCAAAATCACTGAACATATATACCCTTCCTAAAATACCCGATCAGATTTCACAAATTACCTGTGCGTACTGCCATACTATGCACCAGCCAGCCTTATTCACACTCCATAGTTGGGCGCCATTTGTTATCTTTCAATTCTAGCCACAAGATGGCTTCACCCAGAGAAGCCATTTGTAACTTTGAAGATACAAAAAATTAAATAAAAATGAATATTCTGCCTCATAAATGGCCTTTCTTTAAAATATAAGCAACTGACATAATTAGTACTGTAATTGAACAAATCCACCTTTTTGAAACTCTTCTTATCTCCGGGCGTGTGCAGATATTCTGAAAGGACTGGCTCGTACATAGGCCTTACCAAAACCTCCTATAAATTAATAAAGGCGAAGGAAGGTTTACATGCATCTAACTAAAAAGAAACTATCCAATTTAAATCTACTTTATATTCTGAAGCTGCATGCAAGAGATTGATGAATATAATAAAAAAAAGAGTGACACACAAGAAATGCAATTAAAAATATATATATAATAATATAATAATAATAATAATATTTAGGCCTTTAAAGATTTCTTAGTTTGTTTTCACATTACCGGTAATGCCGTCGTCTGCCCAATATGTCCATTTCATCACCACTTTGAAGCTGGTCAGCCATGCCATTATGGTTTACCGCCATGAAGGTCTTCTTCAACTTAGCACAGTTATCTTGATGGGTATTAGCCCTACTATGATTGTGGCATTATAGCCAGAACCCAATCACGTGGTACCCTCCATACTAAAACAATTCGGAGGTACCGTACGGTCTTCAAGCTTTCCGTAGAAACACCAAGCGCTCAGCTCAAGAGAGACACCCTACACAACCTGACATCTCAAAGTCCAGCGAGACAATCCCTTCCGCCGTGCACTAGGTCGCTTGCTACAACACGTCTCCCAGCCACAGCTCCTTCCAGGAAGTCTTCACAGAATTGCTATTGTCATACGCCTGTTTGACCAGACCACTCATTGCATTTGCTCGGCCGCTTCCTCATCACCCCCTCGGGGTGAGCGAGCATACCTGCTCGAGACAATAGTGTCCATTAAGTGTTGCCTCCTGCACGTGTGACCAGAACATTAACCTGACTCCTGGTTCGGTGGTCTGAACAATATTAATAAACTTTCTTAGACAACATACGATTGGAGCTAGCTTCAGAATCTCGTCAAAAGTGACCTAAAATACATTGAATAATTAATAATAAAAAGCATACGTATATGATAATAGTAATAATAATAATAATGACACTGCGTCTACTGCAGACGTGTCCAATGCAATTGAACACGTTGCCAACACGATAACATGATATAAAGAAATAATAAACCCACTAGCCTACATTAAAACTGTCATGGGGAACTCATAAAATATAGGTTACAATTATTCAGGTTGTGAAAGCCATGTGGGTCCTCTCCACCAAAGTTCCCTGATTTGAATTTGATCTCCCATGAGACCTCGTGACAAGATATCCGCAGGGTTGACTTTTCCAGGGCAGTGTCTCCATTGCGCGGGAGACGTATACGATTGTATTTCAGTCGCTCGATTCGAAACAAATGTCTGCCATCTATTAGAATTACTTCTGATCCAGACCAAGGTAACGGATGGGTCAGTCCATAAGTTACCGTTGCCCTTGTGATGTTTGAGCCTGTTTCATTACAAAATAAATATAGCAATCTCGCTCCTGGGAGTGCATCTAGAAGTTCCCATCTAGGAAGCGTTACTCTTTTGACAGGTACAAGTCTATTTTTACTGCATGCTAACCGGACACAATTTTGAGTATCAGTGGAAGCTCGAGCATAAACAGCTGCTCCGTATGCTCTCTCTCTCTGAAGCATCACAAAATACGTGGAAGTGAGTACTATTTGTGCCTGGTGTAGTTAACAACCAAAGGATATGTACCATAGGCAAGGAGGATAAACTGGAAACCCAAGCTATCCAAAGGTTGCCGAGATCAAGAGGTAGGTTCTCGTCCCATTCTAAGCCTAGGCACCAAGTATCCTGGAATAATATTTTACTTACTATGGAGATAGGAGACAGTATACCAAGAGGGTCATAAAATTTCGCAATTGTTTGTAGGAGATGGCGTTTTGTTGTCGGACCCTGTTGTAGTTTCTTCATGACGTCTCTCAGAGTTAAGAAGAAGCTTGTAGCTGATAAAAGATTATTTAAAATATTGAAATATTGATTCTATTTTCTTAATTAACCGGGTGGAAACTAGTCTTAGCAACAATCGTGGCGGAAATGCTGCGGGTATCGCATCAAAATTGAAACAAGTGCTGGGCAAAAACACCGGGTATAAAACATTCTTGAAAATCTCAGACATTCTTTCTGGTGAAAACTACTGCATGGTTGGGATTGAGGAGGATTTAGCAGCAAACGAACTTTCTTACTTCAAGTACGCTCCGATCACATCAGTTGATGTTGAACGCAGCTTTTCGAGATATTAAAACTTGTTGGCTAACAAACCGCAGATCATTTTCATTTGACAACATCAGAATGACATCCGTAGTGCAGTGCAACTCAGACTAAAGTGAACATAAACCTACTGTTAAGTGCTAGAAATCTATTTTGATTGACTTTTCAGTTTGACCTTAAGATTTCATTTTTGAAATATTGGCGAGTTTATTATTATAAGATCATTTTCTCTATTTTATAATGCATTTTTCGAATTTTTGAAATATTTGTGAGTTTTTTATTATAATATTATTTTCTCCATTTTATAGTGCATTTATCGAATTTTTAGGTCATTTATTACAGTCATTTTTGAAAATGTTAAGTGCATTTTTTAAACTTGTTACCGCATCATCATCCGGGCCCTAGTCATGCAGATAAGGTGTATTTACGTGTGGACAGTTGAGTTGAATCAGTAAATTTTTCGTGATACTCAAAATACAGGGATAACCATTTACTTTGTACTGTAGATTGAAAATACTATTTCATTACATGATAACATTTGTAATGAAAACACTATTATTCCGGTTCGTGCAACATAATTTCAATTGGATAATGGATCTTTGGGGCGCATGTGTTCACTAAAACGTTTTGGCTCGTATGAAGGGAGCACCGAATTTCAAGTAAAGAACACCGCGGTGCTCGCGAGAACCAGGTTGCATTAGAGGGTAAGTGAACCAGTTGGTAACTAAACTGAACCAGACTGTACGGTATTTCCGGGCAGTGCGCTCATGGCACCGCGCTAACTCTCATTATTTCCGGGATCCACTAGCCCCAGTCGGTTAATACCAACTTTACAGGGGTTGCAACAAAAAGTACCTAGAGTTCTCTTACAATACCGGGAAGAGTATGAACGTTTTTGGAATAGGTTTTACAGCAGATCTGTACACGATACTATTCTAACAATTGGTCGCAATCTGGTCACCCTATGTTTTATATTTATACTAGCAGAAGTACCCATTCTTCGAACGGTCTTCGGTATTAATAACCAGACGTAATCAGTTGAGCTACTGTTGCAATGGTTAGAGACTTGGAACTTGTTTGTCGACAAAGAAAAAAGATTAGTTAAAATATGCTCTGAAACTAAATTTACCTAACGTGTACTTCCTGACGTGAAAATAAAATTGAAAACCTCGTAGACGAAACGCAATACACGTCAAATAAAACTGTCGTTCACTTCTGCGTCAAGTCCCCATCCAGAGGGAGACCCCTCTAATAAATTATAATGGCTTGTGGTGCATGAAAATTCAGCTTTTTAGCCTCCAATGGCCCGAATTCCTAAAAGAAAAAAAAAGAAAAAAAACTATTTCAATTAGGATTTCTTGAAAATAATGTTTCTGTTTGGAGATATACCGTAATAGACCTTCTGTACGATATAACGCACACTTAAGTCGTGTGAAAAAAATCTAGGGTACCCCTTGACCCCCTTAAGCGTATTGATGAATTTTACTGTTTTAGTTGATTCCTTAATAACCTTATAGCAATTTGCAAACATTCACAGAAATTTAATAAATGGAGTGGCTTTACTTCTTGCAAAAATAGATGGAAAGTTGGATGTCACCTTTTGAGATACTGTTGTCATGGTTACTGGCTTGCATTGTTTCATCAGTTTATTAAATGAAATTATTTTTCTGGGAATATCTCAGAAACTGTTGGTTTTAGAGCCTTAAAATGTAGTTTTCGGGGACCCTTTACGGCTATTTAGGGGCACCGAGTTTTGTTTCTGACACCAAGGGGCTGGAAATAAGCTTTGTCTCGTCGTTGTAGGTCGTAGTATAATAATAATAATAATAATGATAATAATAATATAACAATATAGGGATAGGGATATAATAGACCTTCCGTACGGGTTCAAACCCGGCCGAAGCCGTCGGATTTTTTAAGAGTGTTAAAAATCCCTCAGTATGCCTTCCTTCGGAGGGGAAGTAAAGCCGGCGGTCCCATGTCATAGATTTATGGCATGTTAAAGATCTTTCCACTAATTACACCTGTGTGAAACTAAATTGGATAGGTTAAGAATGTAAACAACGCTCTTAGGTTGCTACGTTCGTTGCCAAGAGCCGACTGCGGTGGCGTCTAGTAGCTAGTTCTGAACTAGGCCTAGTAGTCGTTGACGGTGGCGTTTGGCGGCCAAAGTAGGAACTATTTGAAAATTCAAAGTTGCAGTCTCTACTTGAATTAAAAAACAGATACACACACTAATACAGTCATCACAATTAACACCGGTTATCAGACAGATTCTACACACACCCAAAGTACACGGGGCTACATGACCGCGTTGTCGCAGCCCCTAAACTAAGGAACCAACCAACCAGACCTTCCGTACCACACCCGCACCTGTAAATCGCGTGAAAAAAATCTAGAGTACCCATTGACACCCTTAAGCGCATTATATGACATTGATGAATTTTACAGCTTAATTTGGTTCCGTTATAATCTTATAGCCCTTTGCAATCTATCTCAGTAATGCAATAAATGTAATTTTAATGCGTCTTACAGCAATAGGACCTGTGAGATTCCGTTGCCATGGTTACCGGCTTGCATTATTTCGTTATTGTATTAAATGAAATTAGTTTTCTGGAAATATCTAAAAAGCTGTTGGTTTTAGGGCCTTAAAATGTGGTTTTCGGGGTCCCGTTAGGGCCCCCGAGTCTCGTTTCTCACATTGAGGGACTGTAAATGAGCTTTGTCTCGCCCTTCTACGCCTATTTCAGCAAGTCTTTTAAGGGGTAGGTCCCCTTTTATGAGAGGTACAGAGAAGAGTTACATCAATGATTAGTGTCGTGCCTCTGAAGGATAGCTGTACCAAATTTTACGTTGATCCACCCAGCCGTTCTCGAGCTATAAGGGAACAACCACTTTGTCCATAGACAGACAGACAGACAGACAAAAATTTTATTTTCGCGCGCAACCGTCATAAAACAGTCTGAAACGCGTAAATAACGCAAATTTCCGTAGAAATTCAGAAAAAACAGACAAACTTTCATTTTTATATAGAGAGAGATATATTGGCATTCACTGCCGTGCGAGTATGAATTAGACTTCCTACTGATGATTCCTCAGATGACTGATCAGTCCTATCCGTGAGCTCACACTCTACTGCAGTGATGACACAAATTGAGCAGCCAGCTGGCAAATGACCATACCACCTAAAGATCTCACACTGTTTTCTCCTCGTGTGCAGTTCTGCTACAGTGCTAAGTCCCTGCTCTCCAAAAACATCAATCCTTTGGTGAATGGTGCTTCTCCATGTTGGACGATCCAGCGCATGCATTTCCCAGTTACCATCATTGATGTTACATTCCTTCCGGGTGGATTTGAGGCTGTATGTATACATCTTTCTCTGACCTCCATAGCGTCAGAACGCCCTCACGAAGTTCAGAGTATAATAGGCCTACTTGTTTTGGAATGTGGATCACGTGGCCCACCCAACGGAGTTGGTGATGGGCTAATATTGCTTCTGTACTCGTAATACCGGCGTCATCCAGAACGCTAGTATTTGTCCGTATATCTCTCCAAGTGACTTTCAAGGTAGGCCTACTGTATGTCTGAAGCACCTTTGGTGGAATTTCTCAAGCATTTTTTTTTGTGACGCCTGTAGTTTGTCCACGTCTCACATTCATATAAGAGAGCTGATGACTTACTTGACTTATGTCCTTTTAAGCTCCTCCAAGGAGCGAAGGGCTTCCACAAGAGCTTTCCAGCGAACTCTGTTGACAGCAATCTTCTTCACCCCGTTCCAGAACCTCCCAATGGTGGAAAGTTCTTCTTGCACAGTTCTTCTCCAGGTTTTCTTCGGTCTCCCTCTTTTCCGGCTGCATTGTGGGTTCCAATCCAAAGCTTGCCTCGGGATTTGCGTTGGGCTCCTCCTTAGCGTGTGGTCTATCCATCTCCATTTTCTGGGCTTCACATTGACCATGTCCCGTTCTCTGCCACAGGTCCACGTTGGAAATGAAATGATATCTGACCAGCGTATGCCCAGAACGGTCCTCAGGAATCGGTTTACGATCGTCTGTATGAATTGTTTTAGCTTTGCTGTTACCTTCCATGTCTCATATCCATAGAAGAGAACCGGCTTCACGTTGGTGTCCAGAAATCTCAATTTGGTCCTCAGCGAAATCTCTTTGGATCTCCACACCAGTCACAGCTGGGTAAATGCTGCCTTTGCCTTCCTATTCCGATTTGCGATGTCCTCTTCTGTGCCTCCAGTTGTTGATACCATACTCCCAAGATAGCAGAAATATTGAACACCTTCAATCTCATTCCCATTCATCATGACAGGCTTGGCGATCTTAGAATTGATACGCATTTCTTTGGTCTTCAAACAAAAAAACAAACAAAAAACAAAAAAACCTGGCACTATACAGCCCATGACGGGCTAAGGCCGACCAAGCGACCGCTGCCCAGCCATTTGGCCTGCAGATATTGGGGTGACGCGTAATCAGCACATTGGGTCCCCTAGGCCGTTAATCTTGGTATTCGTGATCGGGGCGCTGTCTCACTGTCAGGCAGCTACTCAATTGTCCTCACGAGGCTGAGTGCACCCCGTTCCAACCCTCACGTCAGTTTTAAAATCCCTGACGGAGCCAGGGATCGAACCCGGGGCCTCCGGGTGAGAGGCAGGCGCGCTATCCCAAAACCACGGGGCCGGCTTTCTTTGGTCTTGTTGATGTTAATTTTCAATCCAATTTTCTCTGCTTCTTCCTTCACAGAACTGATAGTACAACAGGTTTGTTGTATGTTATAATGTTGATAGAAAGCAAGTAAACCGTATTCGACTTCATCGAATAGGATTGCATAGTTCGCGTCATACACGTATTCTGCTAATTCAGACTTCGATAGCTGTGCTGAGCCCGTTGATTTTGTATTTCACGAGTTCCTTTATTCTTTTTGCGATGAAACGAGTTGGGGAAGCGAATATTCTTTGAAAGAACACTTCCACGAGCAAGCAGGTTGACTGCGGCTTCTTATTTCCCAGAGGTTTAAACAGATGGAGAGAAATCCTCAGGGATATTCAGTACAAGTAATAGCAGTCTATTCCAAGCTGCACCTCATTTACTTCCTAATCTGGTGAAGTTGGACAGGCATTAGGAGCCATTCGTACTGAGCCAAGGAGCCCTCGATCGATCCCCAAACGAATCAGAAAATGATCTCAATTCCACACAAACCTGATGCACCCCAGTTGAAGACCGTGTATTTTCTGGAATGGCAAATTACGAACTCGATTAGTACAGTCCTTTGATATCAGTGTTTTCGATTAATGTTCTCCCCCCACTCAATCAAGTAGTTGCTTAGTCATTTTACAGAACTCCCTGCCTACAAGGTTGGTTGGTTGGTTGGTTCCCCAGTTTAGGGGCTACGACAACGCGGTCATGTAGCCCCGTGTACTTTGGGTGTGTGTAGAATCTGTCTGATAATCGGTGTTAATTTTGATGGCTGTATTAGTGTGTGTTATCTGTGATTCAGATAAGTAGCCTACTGCAGACGATCAATTTCAAGTAGTTCCTACTTTTGCTAACAATTTGATACCGTCAACGACACCTAGCTGTGAACTTGGCCACTAGATGCCGCTGTAACCAGCACTGATGGTGTACGTTGGAACTAATAGAGTGTTAATCAAACCTAACCTACAAATTTAGCTTCACACAATTGTAGATAGTGGAAGGTTCTTTTATATGCCATAAATCTATGACATGGGCCCGCAGGCTTCACTTTCCCTCCAAAGGAAGGCATACTGAGGGATTTTGAACGCTCTTAAAATCCGACGACTTTGGCCGGGTTTGAACCCATGATCTTCGACATAGAAGCTCAGCATGCTACCACCTACACCACCGAAGCAGCTGCCTTTAAGGTAATAAAGTTATTATTGCTGTCCTCAATTCAGTTTAGAGGCTTGGGATATTATGGTCATCAGCAAGTATATGTGGTTGTATGTTGGATTTGTATCATTACATGTGGTTCTGTGGTGACTATGTAGCTACAATTATTAGGGTCAACAAGTGGGGTATGCACCTCGGGATATGAACTAAGGAACCATCTCTAGCTTTTCATGGAAAGAGTTTGAAAACAACGTAGAAAACACATTCACTGTGACCACTGTCAGCGCCGGAGTTCGAAACCTCGATCTTCGAACTTCCACCCCCTAGCCCTTCACGGTCTTGATAAGGGATTAAACATTCAATGCCCAGCTACGTTGTGATACGAATAAAGCTCAAAGCTAGAACTATTTCTCAAACAGTACATAGGAATAGATCACCATTTGGCAACGTTGGACGTCCTCTTCTTTGGAAACATGTGGTACGAAATCTTCCCTCTACATGCCTGATACCCTGTCACATGACAGCTTGTTTGATCAGAACATGATGGATGACGTTTCGTTGTAGAGCTTTGAACTGCTGGAAATGGTAGCGTGATGAAATTTTTTCCTAGATAGATTTACAGAAACATGAGCACAAGAAGTGGAATATTTGTTTACATTCTCTTTCAAGGAGAAGTAAGTGGTCTGAAATGGGCGCTCACAGTAATAAAGTTCATTTATACAAACATAAATATGTGGTCGACCCTTATCTGGCTCCAAATAAAATACCGAAATGAAGTCACATTTAAGATCCTATAAGGGAGGTAGCGTACAGTTCGCTACTCCTGTGGGGGTCTGACCGGGGTCATCAAGAGCCCGCTGATGAGCCAGCTTGGTGAGCTAGGCGAAAGCCCACACAATATACGGAACAAACCTAGAAAAATTGCTGAGTTTTAATGAAGGATTGAATTTAAATATTCATTCACAAATTGTTATACAGCGACTTCGGTGGCGTAGTGGTTAGCATGCTGGGCTTCTATGCCTAAGATTAAGGGTTCAAACACGGCCGAACTTGTCGGATTTTTAAAGAGCATTAAAATCTCTTTATGTTCGACCCTGACTATTATATGTCAGAAAATTGTACTATAATGAGACTCATTATAACACTATTTCTCATTATAAAACAGTTTCTCTCACCAATCAGAGCTCAAGAAACAGTTGTTTGACCAATTAGATAAGGATAGGATCGCATCTGAGCTGAGTTCCAAGGCCTTCTAATTTAAATTTCACTGCGTGGCCTAGTGTCATAGTAGGGTAATCGAGGAAGCCATGGTCAAATACAAGGCATTCTCTGCGTCCCATGCGCTCTGTTCAGTACATAAAACTGGCGAAATCTCGACAGATATTTATGGATATTTATGTTCGAGTATAAAAAATAGTTATAATAATTATCGTCGAACATAAACAGTCGTATGCAACTCGCCTATAATGGTAATTAATTAAGACACTCGTATGGAAATTATAAAACTCGCATACGCTCGTTTTATAAACATACTCGTGTCTGAATTATTGCAATTATAGGCTCGTTGCATAATGTACTACAGTATGCCTTCCTTCAAAGGGGAAGTAAAGCTGGCGGGCGCATCACATAGATTTATGGCATGTGAAAGAACCTTCCACTAACTTTTGGGAACCTAATTTTAGGTTGGATTTGATTAACTCTGTATTAAGTTCCAGCATTCACCACCAGGTGTCAGTTGTGGTGGTATCTAGTAGCAAGGTTTTCGGCTAGGTGTCGTTGAGGGTAGCATTTGGTAGCAAAAGTAGGAACTACTTAAAATTGATCGTCTGCAGTCCTTACCTGAATTACAGATTTTCTTCTTCTACTTCTTCTCAACCGCTAGGTTGGTGGGTACAAGCAATTCTTCCAAACCGTCTTCTTTCTCTGGCCTGTAGTTTCAAATGGCAATAAGTGTGCTTGCCTTTAATGCTGTCTATAAATTGAGTCCGTGGTCTTCCTCGACTCCTCTTTCCTTCTAGCTTCCCTTCGAAAACTGTGGTGCACCATTCAGAATGACGAATCAAATGGCCAACAAAACTATTCCTTCTCCTGTTTACGGATTCAACCAAGGTACGTGTCTCCTTTGCTCTTTTGAGAATATTTTCATTCGTGACTTTATCAGTCCAAGGTATCTTCAGTAGTCATCGCCAGCACCTCATCTCGAATGCCCTAAGTTTTGATACATCTGCTTGTCGCAGAGTCCATGTTTCAGAGCCACAACTTGCAATACCCCATACAAAAGTTTTCACGAATTGTTTTCGCACCTCTAAGTTCACTGTCTTGGATGTTAGTAAAGACTTCTTTTTTGAGAAGGCTTCTTTTGCCTGTGCGATTCGAGCATTTACTTCTCTCGTACACTTTCCATTTGATATGATCAAGCTCCCCAGATATTTGAGATCCTTTACTTGGGCTAGTTTTTCACCATCCATTAGCACATTGACTATTTGGTCGCCATCCCTAGTGCATGTCTTTACTTTGGATTTACTTTTATTTACCCTCATACCACACTTCTCTTGCAACAATTCGTTTATGTAATTCAGAGCATTTTCCATATATCTCTCATTTACAGTTATCAGGGGTATATCATCTGCAAATCGTATGGTACTGTATAGCTTGCCATTAACTTTTATGCCATGACTGTTGGTAGCTAAGAATTCTTGAATGGCTTCTTCAATGTAGATATTAAATAACAGTGGTGATAGCCCACATCCTTGTCTTACTCCCTTCCCAATTCTTGCTTCCACTCTTTCCTTGCCAATTAACACACGCTAATACATCCATCACAATAATAATAAGTTAGCTTTATTGCAGCCAAATGGCCATATATAAGATACATTGAGATGTATCACACTGTTAACTATAGATTACATTTTACAATAGTCCATAAGAGATTGTCCTCGTTTGGTGCACTTGTTGAAATGATATCGCTCGCAATGACTTCACACAGCTTACAAACACACTGCTCAGGCGGTTCATGATAGCCCTGTCGAGTACATAGATTCTGGTGAAAACCATGTATTGCCAACCTAGTTAGAGTGCTCCGCATGTCATTATTTGGTCCAGACCAGCTACGATTGAGCATGGCATCAGTCGAGTAAAACTCTAGGTCGATGTCCTCTCTTTTCTTCTGTCTAATTTGTAGAAGCTCTTGTTCTTGTTTGGTAGATGGACGCTGCATTCTGGTTCGTAGATCTTCCATTAGGAATTTATCAGAGGCTAGTATGTACGTCAATCTTGAGGGTGACATCTTGGAAATCCCCAATGTTCTTTTTAAAACTCTAGCTTTTACGCTTTCATAGGCTCGGAGGTCGGATACTGTTAGGTGTTCCCAAGTAAGTTCTAGTCCGTAAGTTAGAACTGGGAGTACGTTAGCGTAAAATAGACTCATAGCCGTGCTTAAAGATAGTCTCGTGGGAACCGAGATATCATACATGCTTCTTATGGCTGCCGAGGTTCTCTCTCTTATGTGGCATTTGAAAGAATTCGCTGTAGGTTGAAGTGTGATACTCAGATACTTAAATGAGCTCACGACCTCCAAGTCCTCCATACCGCACTGTAGTCTGTCCTTGTTTCCGATTCTTCCCCCTTTTCTAAATACCATCTGGACTGTCTTGTTTTTGTTCATTTCCGAGCGAGCTGTTTTTAATGGCGTAATCTTCGAGGTTATCCATTACATTCTGTAATTCTTCCCTGTTGTTCGACCCTATAACCATGTCGTCCGCGTATACATATATTGCCACGGAGGTTCCGTGAGTGATCATTTCGATGTCTGCCAAGGCGATGTTGAATAGTATGGGGCTTAACGGATCCCATCACAATTGACACCGGTTATCAGACAGATTCTACACACACCCAAAGTACACGGGGCTAAATGACTGCGTTGTCGGAGCCCCTAAACTGAGGAACCAACCCACCATGAATTTGTCTGATATTATTATATTGAATTCCAGCCAATGGCCATTGTATGGTATTTTAATTGAACGCCCGGAGGCTCCCATCAAGTTCAATTTCAAGTACTTGCAACTTTGGCTACCAGAGATGTCTGGTGTGTGTCTGTGTTGGGTAAACAGCCCGCAGGCTGATCGGATCCTCAATAAGTACCACTAAATGTTATGTGGGCTGAAACCCACAAAAACCAAAGGGAGCACTATAATGAGGCGTACTAGGCAATATGAGGAGTGAGGTAGTTTGTCATTGCTTTCTTCACTGAGCCAGTACAGCAATACTAACCCTACGAGTACAGTAAAACCTTTCACAACATCCACAGCCACTGGCCTGCACCATTACTCAGCACCACTCATACCTCAGTAGCTTCCATACAATCACAGCTATGAATGACACTGACATATTGGTGATAACCTGTGTTAATGCGGTGCCTGTAGTAGTGTGTGCATTTGTAATATAATTGGGCACAATCGTGTTGCGCAACTAAAAAGGATTCTATGATTAAAGCCCTGCGAGGATGCGAATATCCATGGATAAACCCGTGGATATTCGCAATGTTTTTGCAATGCGGATATAGTTTGTATGGCTGGGCGGATAGCGCATAAGCTGCGGATTGGAGTAAATTTGTGGATAGTTTTTAGAATACAATTAGCGGCTTCGGTGGCGTAGTCGGTAGCATGCTGAACTGCTGTGCCCAAGATAGCGGGTTCAAACCCGGCCGAAGTCGTCGGATTTTTTAAGAGCGTTAAAAATCCTTCAGTATGCGTTCCTTCTGAGGGGAAGTAAAGCCAGCGGTCCCATGTCATAGATTTATGGCATGTAAAAGATCCTTTCACAGACTAAACTTGTGTAAAGCAAAATTGTTAGGTTAGATTTCGTCAGAACGCTCTATCAAAGTTCCAACGTTCACCACTAGGTATCATTGATATCTGGTGGCGAAAGTTGGAACTACTTGAAATTGAATGGAACTTGTAGCTCACCCTTTAGGATGTCCGCTGGAACAACACCACCTAGGTGTTGGCTGGAAGTAGCTACAGACTCAGGCGAGCCGAACATGTCCTCGGACACTCCCGGCACTAAAAGCCATACGATAAGTAAGTAAGTAAGTAAGTAAGTAAGTAAGTAAGAATACAATCCAAACTTGTTGAGTATCATTACTAGCACCCGGATGTATATGACATATATATATTCCGTTATGTGCTTTCCATGACAAATGTAAGATGATTTAAGCTAATCTCAAATGATGTCATTAAGCATAATTAACACTCCGAACTGAAAATGGTTGCAATTCTGGCTGTATAATATTCATTTTAAATATAACACATGACACACACAGCCTAGGGAAACGACTCTCGCCTCAAATGTCTAAATGTGTTGCTCTAATACTTAATGCGTTAGCTAATAGATTAGAATTGTTATTGTAATGTCAGAGGATTCGGTAATAACGTGCGGGATGGATGCGGATAACAGTCGTGCGGATGTGGGGCGGATGCGGATAACAGTCATGCGGATGCGGGACAGATGCGGATAACAGTCGTGTGGATGCGGGACAGATGCGGATAACAGTCGTGCGGATGTGGGATGGATGCGGATAACAGTCATGCGGATGCGGGGAGGATGCGGATAACAGTCGTGTGGATGCGGGACGGATGCGGATAACAGTCGTGCGGATGTGGGGCGGATGCGGATAACAGTCGTGTGGATGCAGGGAGGATGCAGATAACAGTCGTGTGGATGCGGGACAGATGCGGATAACAGTCGTGCGGATGTGGGGCGGATGCGGATAACAGTCGTGTGGATGCAGGAAGGATGCAGATAACAGTCGTGTGGATGCGGGACAGATGCGGATAACAGTCGTGCGGATGTGGGGCGGATGCGGATAACAGTCGTGTGGATGCAGGGAGGATGCAGATAACAGTCGTGTGGATGCGGGACGGATGCGGATAACAGTCGTGCGGACGTGGGGCGGATGCGGATAACAGTCGTGCGGATGTGGGGCGGATGCGGATAACAGTCGTGTGGATGCAGGAAGGATGCAGATAACAGTCGTGTGGATGCGGGACGGATGCGGATAACAGTCGTGCGGACGTGGGGCGGTTGCTGATAACAGTAGTGCGGACGCGGGACGAATGTGGATAACAGTCGTGCGGATGCGAGGAGGATGCGGATAACAGTCATGTGGATGTGGGGCGGATGCGGATAGCGTTTTGTTTATCCACGCACGGCTCTATCTATAATAGATAGGCTACTAGGCAACACTGAAAATGACTTTTAATACTTCATTATTTTACTTTGCGTCACTGCTTGGTCAATAGGTCTACGTCCAATCCTTGCAGGATGGGAGTCCAAGTAAAATAGAAGAAATACAGAACAAGATAAATAGAAGGGAGAAAAGAGGAAGAAGAAAAAAATTGGTAGCTTACACCGAATACGTCACGAATGACTCCAGCGAAAACTTTCAACGATATACCACCATGAAAACAACAATGAGTTATAAACGTCAGAATGGAATAAGGTGTATATTTAATCTAATTCCGGCTGTTTGCCAGCACTGCCACCTCGCAAACACATAACTTACAGACGACAACTTGCTTTGCGGGCCATGTTCATACATATAAAGTGACACTCGAGCGAACACGAAAACTCGATAATGTGGGTGTGAGATTTGCGTCAATATTTGGCCTGTACAATTTAATGGGTTACTCAGATAAGATAGCCTCCCCCTCATCACATAACTTGAGACTGTATTTGCTTAGGATAGCCAGCGATTAACTATGAACACACTCCCAAAACGATGTTATGATACGCTGGTGTCGATTACATAGTAGGACTAATTTATAGGTCAAATACGTGGTTAGATTCAGAAATAATTTACTGCAAATTTACTTGATGCTACCCGATTAGAATATATTATGTCTTTCTTCACCAAAACACAGTGCATAGTGTCTAATTCTTAAATTAATAATTTTGGGTCGGTGTTTTCAACCAATGTTAAAGATTTAACAGGACATTAAAGCCATTTCATTACTAGTAACGTTGGTTAATTAAACGCTACAGTGTTAGTATGTACAAAATATTAACGTGCCGTTAGAATGTTGATGAAACTAGACTTTTGTTTGTATATTACAACAGTTTTTAAGATTATTGTGGGGGTATTATAGTCAACCACCCAAGACGAGTGGGCTCCCGTACTCGTCTTAATACCTCTTCATGTGTTTCTCTTGTGAAGGCCATGAGCGAAGAGCTCTATGGGGGCCTTGAGGTTTTTGTATATACCCTGTGTTAGTTTTTGTATGGCCCAAACCTTAACGTTCTTTCGCCAGATAGAAGGAATCTTTACTGTGACACGGGCTATCTCCGCGTCGTTTTGAGACGCGGGCGTACCGGTAATGACTGTCCCGGTATTTCTCCTTCGTTGTTCGACATCACGTCGGGGTTACCAATTTCGGTAGGCCTACGTAAGTATATGCCTGATAAGACGCTCTTGACTAGATAACTTTTTATTATTTCTTTCATTGAGCAACAGAAAGCAAAGCTCACAAATACTAGCACACGGTATATACAAAAACCTCAAAGCCTCAGTAAATCTCCCCGCTCATGGTCTCCCTAATCTATTTACCTATCTGATCTCCATCATTCTCCTGTAACACCACATTTCAAACGCTTCTATTTTCCTCTTTTCTGCTGCGCCAACAATCCAAGTTACAATTCCATTGAGTGGCATGCTCCAGACAAAGGCTATAAAAATTACTTTCTAATACTGAAATCCATATTTGTTCTGAACAGATTTCTTTTCTGTAGAAATGCTCTCCTTTCCTAGAGCCAACCTACTTTTTATATCCCCTTTGGTTCGTCCATCACTGGTTATTTTACTTCCTAATTAGCAGACGTCTCCTACTTCCTTTTAACTATTCACCTGCAAATTTGACGTCACTATGAGTTACTGATTTATTTCGGCGGCATTCCATTATTTTTGATTTACATTCATTGATTTTCACAATGAATTCTTTAAAACCGAACAATAACAATGCTAAAACAAGAAGTTCCGTGACGATCTAAAGAGCCTACTTTTCTTAAAATTTAAGATTCATGCCAATGATGAATCTGTATGGACCTATCTAGAATAATGACGAAATTAAGTTGGTAATATCGAAAATTCTAATTGAGAAGCTTATTTCCAAAAGGTACTGTACCCTCATTCTCATGACTGGAATGCCTTTATGGGAAGGTAATATGTAATTATTTGTGAACATGAAGCGAGAGTCAGGATCATATGTTTCGCGACCCACAAGTTGACTTTGGATAGCGATCTCGACGAGAGAAGCGGGGCGCATGCGTTGCAAGTACTGTTGTCACAGCTGATTGGTTAGGGGTATTGATTATTTTTATCGACCAGCAACAAGAGATAAACTATGCTCTTTGGATGGGAATTAAGTTTTTTATACGTTCTGGCATATTTTAACATGTCTGTAATTATAGCAGGTGTTGGATTATTAACTACTTTCACATACTTGAATTCTTAGGAACACGGAAATAAGATATTTGCATCTTATCAGTTCCAGTTTTGAACACTCGTGGCGCGACGGTAGGTGACCTCGCAGTCGCGTTCTGGCTTGAACAACGGAGAGGGTAGATTGGATTATACCATACACGTTTACACATGTATCGAGTTATACCGGTGACCGGCGGCGAAATGTCACGTGCTCCGTGAGTGAAAGTTCGTTTGAGTAGTGTACGATTACTGTACAGCAGGGAGTTTTCCTTAGTGCCGTGAAGGACTCCAGTATCAGATCCAATTAGGCCATTGCGAACGAAATGAAAATGCAGCTTGTCTTGCTAGATAACTGTTCATTATAGGCCAGCCGTATAGTGTTCGTGAAAGGTGAATACTTGCTTTTGACAAGCATACAATCATAATGTTCTTTCAGTAGACATTCTTCGCTTTGGAACTGGCCGTATCGATACACTCATTTCGTGTGTGTTGACAGAACAATTAGCACCTCCATTTGAGAAGCATTTCTCAATACGAGTGCTTGGATCTTGAATATACTTTATATATATTTAGGGCCTAACTCATATGTCTGTGATCTTGCAACTATGTTGAGCAATTTCATGTCGAGAGGAAAGGTTGCTATTGCTTCAATGACTTGACCATGTGCGGCTAGGCGATATAAACACTTGAGTGTCACTGTGCGAGCGAAGTTACGTTCATTCTGATGCTATACGTCGCGCGGCCCGTCCTGGTGAGTGCGAACACAGCTGTTGTATTGCAATACAGTGTGTTTCGCAATGAACCGATTGCGTGAGGCCAGTGAACTTTGGTGTTCGGGCCGATATAGACATCATTGCGTGCTGCGGTTGATAGGACGTTATCCGAAGATGAAAGAAACTGTCGTTGGTATTAGAGTGGAACATTCAGTCAGGATGGGAGATGTCTGGAGATCCAGGGTTCGTTTCTCGCTTTCCTGGACAGTGAAGACTTCTATTGCTTACATGGAGGGAACAGTCATAAAGGACATGACTGTGTTCTTTCGTGGTCTACAAGAATCATCTAAGGTACTGAATTAACCATCTTCAATCGTAGCTAAGCATGTTTATTCTAACGTTGTCACCCTGCCACATATACATTTTTTTTAAGGATTTTTCGTAGAACGTCTAAGAATGGAGTTTAGGTTTGATCCTAGTGTCAAGACTGACTCTATTCTGGACAGGGTTTTGATTCTATTAAAAGGATGCACCCATTGTAATTAAATGTATTATAGTTTAATTTTCTTTTGATTACTGTAGATTCAAGTTCATTTTATGGGGAATTTATTTAATGTAGAGAAGAGGAACTTTAGGCCACTCAAGATTCATCATTTTTCGTGTTTGATATATATTGTAAATGAACACTAGTTTTATGCCTTCATATGACATTACTCGAGTTTGGGTAGACTCAGTTTGGAGTTTCTACTTCCGTAAGTCTACTTAGAAGACTGTTATAACTCGAAAGTGAAATTTCAGTATTCAGATTGATTTTCGAATACTGCAGTAAGCTTTATGAAGCAGGTTCAGTGAAGAAAGCGGATTTGTTTTGATTTGCTAGGAATTTATTCCGAATTTTGACTTGATCCAGGTTCTTTCTAACGTAATTTTTTGTGAGATTCTGCATTACGTTTGCTTTATTAGATTCGATCAAGATCCATTATTGATGGACTAGACAGATGTTTTAAACACAGTTTGAAGACATTTGAATACATTCACCCTATGTTATTAACGCGAATCCCAGACTAGATTTATGTGGAAGTAGATATATCGCCAAAGCGGCAATTGTTATTTAACACTTATTGAAAGCTATGCATATTGATCGTGAATAATAATAACATAAGAGCAAATGAAATAATAATTTAACAGTGATTAATTGAACTGTAAAGAAACTTGTATAATTTTAGCAACAATATTTCATTGTGAATGTTATCTGTCAACTAAGCCGAATTCTTTGTTCACTAAGAAAGATAACTAATTGAAGCGCTAAAGAGATAGTAGTAATGCCTGATATTATAAATGATATGATTGCTTAGTGTAGCATGATATTTAATGGCAAAGCCATGTAAAGGCTAATGTCCTTGATTGTTAAAAGGGTATTCAATGGAATATTCCAAGTTGTAGTATGGAAAGTAATCCACTCAGATAGATTGTGAAATTAGGGCAGTTTACTTCAGTATCAGTTCAAGTAAATAATCTGTTGTGAAAATCATGCATTTTAGGCATGTTGAATTAAACCTACCTGGTAAAATTTTCGACCATTTGTATCAATGCAATGCTTAACAGGCGTTTTAACAATCACTAATTCCGGTCCGGTGAGGACAGTTCATTTAAAGGGGTGTTAAAATTAAATTAAAAAGTTAATTTTTGACTTAGCTTTATTGCTCGGTCAGAAGAGATAAATAAAATCAGAAAAACCCAGCAAACATAAATATAATAAACCACATGGAAGATGTCACTTCTGAATCCTATAAAAAGAAACACACTAAGAAAGTGTTACAAAATGACTGTATATTTGTATTATAGCTTTAAATAATTTTTTTTTCAGGGTATAAATTGATATATGTCTTGTAAATATGAAGATTTCCAGGGTTTATATTTAAATGTTCCAATTACTGTTAACATTTATGTTGGACCATGTATATGAATTGTGTTCACTCATTCTTGGGTAAAATGCAGTCAACAACATTGATGAATGTGGGGGCTGGCATTTTCTCCCATGTTCATGAAACTTCGGATGGAAGTTGGGCACTCTGCCTTGAAGTATAATATAGTGACTTACACTATATTTTCCTTTTCTGAATAAATTTTCTTTTTGATCAATTTAAAATCTTCGAAGTGTGGTCCTTTATAGAAACGATAAGAGAACACGTTAAGAAGGTCAGCGGTGGGTATTTCAGTGGTTTTCCCACACACCAGAGATTGCGTTCATTGTTAATCTTGTGCTTTTGAGCTTTCTTATGTCGTTCACCATGGTTTTTCTTAACGTAGTCTCAGTTAGGAATTCCTGTACCCCATTTCCTCGTCTTATGTTGGGTAGAATCTGGCAAATTTTATAGCCGGGGTTTCCAGGCTCTACGATCCAGCTGTCTTCGTGGGATTCCAACATGCTGATGGTAGGTATTTCGGGTACAGTACCAAATCCAAAAAGTAATATTTTACAGGAGAGAGGAAAAACGCTCAGGGTGTAAAATTTCAACTGAAAATCCATTTGAGCTCTTTTATTATGTTCAGATAGAATAAATGCATTGTTATACCAAGTATTTCTGTTTAGGCGTTTGCAGTTTAGGAAATATTCAACGAAAATTATGGATTTGGTACTTTTTGGCACTGAAACTCTAAATACTTGCAGCGGAAAGACATAAATTTCACTGCAGTCATCAGAATCTTCGAAAAAAAAAATGGTTGTATTTAGTTATGCAATAATTAGATTTAAGGTATTTACAGTAAAGGCATAGATTATTTAAATAATATTAAATAAAATTGAACAAAACAATGAAAATTATGCAAAGTAACTTAGCAGTGCTGAACTTATGGAATTATGATTGTAGTTTGTGTCTAAAGAACATGAATATGGTAAATAACTTGTGAACTGGACAATGGAAAATATTATCCAGCTCTAAAAGAAATGGCTCTCATTGGCTGCATGGATACGGTACGTATTGGCACATTCAGGCCACAGGATTTTGTACTTATTGGCATCAAACGAGATTTTCAATGCCCTGTTTGTTATGGATTTGGGTCGTTTTGGCAATTTCTTTTTCTTTAATATGATGCAGCTTCCTAACAACGTACGTTTTCCATCATAATCTCAATTTCGATTTTTTTTGGATTTGGTATCTTTTGGAAATAAGCTTCTCAATTAGTTCGAAATATACCTGGCATAATGTAGCCTAATAGAGCACTACAGTTGGCAGCCCTGGCGATTGAATATATTCTTAGTTCCATCTCTTAAGGTACAGAGTACAAAATTTGGTTGAGGTCCTAAACAAAGTCCCCGATTCTTGGACGTAACGGGTAATCTCGAGAACCACTGGATGGATTTTGATGCGGTTTTTACCATTCTGTAAAGGATTTCTCGAGGAAGTTTTATGTAGAAAAACATTCATTTATGACCAAAAGAAGCCGAGCAGTTACGACTTCAATGAATCGAGTCGAAGAAAAACCTGCCGCCCGTGCTTACGCTGGATAAACCGTTAAAGATACCAGGCGAAGCCGGGGCGGGTTGCTAGTAATAACAATATGACTAAAATCATGAAGTAATATCTCGATTACGAAGTAATTTTCGTCTGAAGTCACACCTGGAATACAGGTGTATAAAAGAGTTGCTAGAAATTAAATTAAATAAGTTTTGCGCTCAGGAGAGAATTTGTTCATTTCCAGTAACAATTTCGTACACTTTTAATGAAGGGCCTGACTGTGAATTGTACTGTTGTTCAACACTCAACTCTTTCAATTATTTGCCTTCCACTTATTTTTGCACATATCTGAAAAGAACTGCATTCTTCAAGCGATAATTAAAAAATCCCCGAACAAACGACTCTCAGCGTCCCTGTGGCATCATGAGTAACAAAATCCCAATTAATATAAATGTAATTATTGCAGAGAGGGCCGCGGCCAACCAATCAATTAAAATGCACTCTGAGGCGTATTCTCAAAAGGAATCTGCATGAACAAAACTGCGCACAGGCCGCTATATTGATTTGATTGAATATCAGTGAGCCACCATTCGACAGCCGCTCATTTAAAGGGTATAGGATAGTACTCTCACTGATTGTCCCAGGCGGAATACGAACATGACCTAATTCAGCCATTTCCTCATTAAATTAGGGATAAAGTAGTTTTAAACACGTGGCTGTATATAAATTGATATGTTCATCGAACGGTCTTTGGAACTTACCGGTCGAAATATTCATATAATCACAATATATTCCCAATGTTATTACCATGTTATCAATTAAATCCATAACTTAACCATTGCCACGAAATAAATGGTATTAAGAAAGTTCAACACATGTGATTTCATAGCGTTTTGTGACAGTGAAGAAGAGGAGAGAGAGCCAGGTTAGTCTTTGAACAGCGGCTAACCTTTTTGGCTGTCGCCCCGAAGGTCTGGGTTCGACTCCCTACTCTACCAAGAAAATTTAAACCTGGCGTAAGAGCTGGATCGAGATACACTCAGCCTCGTGAGGCAAAACTGAGAAGGGGAGGGTTTGATTCCCACCTCACCATCTTGGAAGTGGTTTACTGTGGTTTCCTCACTTTTACTCCAGGAAAAGGCTGGGATGGTTCCAAACATGAGGTCATGACTGCCCTCTTTCCAATCCTATCCCCAATTTAGAATAACACTCACACTGGTATAGCCATCACAATAACACAGGTTATCACACAAATCCTCTCCACATACTTAATTAATTAATTACTTACTTACTCCTTGGCACTACAGCCCGTGAGGGGCCTTGGCCTCTCGTACAGTAGCAGTCTCCCCGGCCCATTGCCTTGCTTATCCATTCTCTAACACCAATCTTCCTGAGGTCCTCCTTCACATCCTGTAGCTTCCTTTTTCTCGGTCTTCTTTCCAATCGTCTTCCGCATGGCATTTCCTGTTATACTTTCTTAACCACTCTCTCTTCACTCTTTCTGCCCACAAGTCCTAACCATCTAAGCCCATTGCTTTTTACTCGTAAATCATCAACAATGTCTGGTTTCACCACACACACACAAATAAATACACGGGGCTATATGACCACGATATCGTATCCTAAAATAAGCAACAAACAAACAAGTCTTTGAACAACTATGATCATCAAAATAAAATAACAAAGAATTACATCACTTTAAATCAAGAAGGAATGCCCTCTTAAGGAAAACAACACCAACGAATGTAAGTTAAATAAATCACTTTAAAAATAACATAATGGAAAGACTATACACATTAATATACACGAGCCCAGTTTGAAGCCAGCTCTACCCAACTACACGATGTCGATCAGGAGAAGAAAGGCATTTACGAATCAACCATCCCATATAACAAAGAAAAGTATGAGATTGCTCAAATGGAGATTATCGGACTGATGATAAGAGCCTGTGGAACGATCACTTCTCAATTCGTGACGATGAGTTTAGGATCTCTAAAACAGTGATCACAAATATTACCACATCCGCTATGAAGCCATGTTTTAGAACCTACTGTACACCTTTTAATTGTAGCTATTTGTAATGTATTTGCCTATCAATTGTACAGACGTGGCGGCCAAGTTATGAGAACAAAACATTCATTTTCCCAATGCATTATCTATTTGCAACCTTGATGAATTGAGTTGTCGGACATTTTAAGAGCGTTAAAAATCCCTCAGTATGCCTTCCTTCGGAGGGGAAGTAACGCCGGTGGTCCCATGTCATAGATTTATGGCATGTTAAAGAACCTTCCACCAATTACACCTGCGTGAAGCTAAATTATAGTTAAACATTTGACAAACGCCCTTAGGTTCCTACGTTCGTCGCCAGGAGCCGACTGCGGGGTCGTCTGGTAACCAAGTTCTGAACTAGTAGTCGTTGACGGTGGCGTTTGGCGGCAAAATTAGGAACTACTTGAAAAAATCAATGTTTGCAGTCCTTACTTGAATTGAAAACAGAAACACACACTAATTTAGCCGCCACAATTAACACTGGTTATCAGACATATTCTACACACACCCAAAGTACACGGGGCTACATGACCGCGTTCTCGCAGCCCCTAAACTAAAGACCAACCAACCAACCTAAATTGGTTGTTATGAAGAAACCATTCAAGACAGAACAAAATTCAGAACTTTAATTCACAAACACAAATTTTCTGTGAAGCCCACCAGACAAAATACAGGATGGACAGAACAGCGTAAAAGGGAACACCGTGAGAGGAAGAAAAGATATTGGGAAGGGTAGAAGAACAAGTGCTAATAAGTTCAAACGCGCTCCTTAGTTGGGCACAACGAATTTAAAAAAATAAAAAAAATCTCGATATTTACGAAAATAAAATGGTGAATCAAACAATTAACATTGAACATTCTTTACCATCTTAATCAGTTCTTAGATGGTCCATCACGTGGCGTAGTGGCTAGCGTTCTTGGCTGTCACCACGGAGGCACGGGTTCGATTCCTGGCTCTGCCAAGGAATTCAATTCTGGTCTGAGGGCTGGAATGGAGTACACTCAGCCTCGGGAGGCAAAACTGAGAAGAGGCGGGTTCGACTGATACTTCAGCCATCCTGAAAGTGGTTTTCCGTGGTTTCCCAATTGTACTCCAGGCAAATGTCGGGATGATTCCAGTGGCGGCTGGCACAGAAAATAAGTTGTGTGCTGTATGTAACCCATTTCCCCTCCAAAAGCTAAATATACTGTGTTTAGAAACACAATTTACTGTATAGAAACACTCCCTCTGTAACACTCAAGAGGCTCTTCACTAAGAGTTCCGTACTGAACAAACTATAGTTCATAGATTTACAAAATGTGGCTATACGATAGGTAAGTTGGAAATATTAAAAGACCTTCTGGTTGAACAGCTTATGGCTTCCTTAATTTTTCCACCGTTTGCTTTGAGCGATTTCCTCTAAAATGCTGCCTCAGAGTCTAGAAGGAACCACCTTCTACGTTCTCATTTCGTGTGACCAGTGCTGCCGCTGTGTGCTCGAACGAAGAATTGATGTGATGTCTTGTCCTGTGGTCTTGGCTGTTGTCCCAACAGCACAATGGAAAAGTTGGGCACGCATGCGCAAAATGCAGAGTTCGTGTTTGGAGGCAATAAACGTAGAATTCTCGCTGAGCTGCGATTTACGCAGCCATTGCTGGACGCGGAATGGAGCGCACGACTAGATAATATCTCGTTGTGAGGGGAGTTGATATATTTCCAATCATTTTACTGACACCTTTTTAATGCGCTGTATTTTATTGTAGATAATATCACTAAAGTAATTAATTTTAAAATAAAACAATGTGCTGCAGCACTTCAGCACATAAGGTGCGGCCGCCCCTGGATGATTCCTAACTTAAGGCCATGGTTGCTTCCTACACAAATCCTCACTCAGTTACAAATACACACACTAGTACAGACATCACAGTGACACGGGTTGTCAGAAAACTTCTACACACACCCAAGTACACGGGGCTACATGACCACGATGTCACAAAAGCCCCGAAATAAATCAAGAACAAGAGTTCTTAGATGATAATAATATTGTTATTGGTTTGACGTCCATTATAACTGCTGCGACATTTAGAGACGCCGGGGTGCCGGAATTTGTCCCCTAATGGGGTCTTTAACGTGCCGGTAGACGTACTGGTTCCCTCACAATTGTGCACCCTCCACTGCTACCTGACTGAGTCAAGATTCGATCCTGCAACCTAGGACACAGCAGGCGAGAACGTTACCGCTACGCCACGCAGCCAGTCAGTTCTTTGATGAAAGTAAAACTAGATTACAAAAAACGTTGTTTCTTTCCGAATCCGATTATTAGTTACGGGGACTGTAGTATTTTTGCGACGCCCATGTGTATTCTATTCTATTTCAATTAATTTATTCCTGCGATACGCAATAGAATTAGCACATTATGTAACGAGCCTAAACTGGCAATAATTAAGACACGAGTATGTTTAGAGTTTTATAATTTCCTTATGAGTGTCTAAATTACCATTATAAGCGAGTTGGTTGGTTGGTTGGTTCCTTAGTTTAGGGGCTGCGACAACGCGGTCATGTAGCCCCGTGTACTTTGGGTGTGTGTAGAATCTGTCTGATAACCGGTGTTAATTGTGATGACTGTATTAGTGTGTGTATCTGTTTTTTAATTCAAGTAGGGACTGCAACTTTGAATTTTCAAATAGTTCCTACTTTTGCCGCCAAACGCCACCGTCAACGACTACTAGGCCTAGTTCAGAACTAGCTACTAGACGCCACCGCAGTCGGCTCTTGGCAACGAACGTAGCAACCTAAGAGCGTTGTTTATATTCTTACCCTATCCAATTTAGTTTCACACAGGTGTGATTAGTGGAAAGATCTTTAACATGCCATAAATCTATGACATGGGACCACCGGCTTTACTTCCCCTCCGAAGGAAGGCATACTGAGGGATTTTTAACGCTCTTAAAAAATCCGACGGCTTCGGCCGGGTTTGAACCAGCTATCATGGGCATAGAAGCTCAGCATGCTACCAACTACGCCACCGAAGCCGCCTTATAAGCGAGTTGCATACGACTGATTATGTTCGACGATAATTATAAATGTATTATATTATGTTATAACAAAAAAATTCATAAATATTTGTCTAGATTCTGTCAGCTGACTTAAGTGAAGAGTACATGCGCTGGATTCCCACTCAGGATCCAAGTCTTCTTTTTATTCATGGGGATTGTGTGGGCTCAGCATTTACACTCTACCCAATAACAATTTCGAAAGCTTTGAAACATTGTTTATCCTGAACTAGCACCAACAGATAGGCTAGTGCACAGGTAATATGTGGGATCATTTTGTTATTTTGGTCAAATAACACGCAATAGCCTGATACAAACGCTTTAAAATTAAAATGTATCGTATTATCAACCAGTTATTCTTCAAATTCGATGCGTATAGAATGTCAACGGAAGGCAAGTCAATGGAGTCCCAAATATACCAGGTGTAGTGGTCATGACCACACAGTAATGACATCTGGCGGAAAGAATTCACATAAGAAATCCCTTCACTGAATAGAGCTGGGTTATTGACTTCTGTGGATCTAATGTCATACGCCTGCATCCTCCATGATATTCTGGTGTGTTTATGTCAATAACAGCATTCACTAAAATTGTCGTCGAATTCCTACGAATGCAATGCCCAGTGTAGAAATTGGATTTGTGGATATTAAGGTACAGTGCTATTTATTTTGCAATATTCCGCAGTTTGTTTATTCAAACATTAGGGACAGTCCACACTTTCTATGTCGATAATTAATATAGGCTAGGGTAGAAGGATGGTGTGTTGCAAATTTCTGGACGTAGATTCCTACATTTTTGGCATATTTCATAGTATTTTCTTGTTACCGTAAAGGTTCGTGCTGATTTTGTCCTTGTGTTTGGCATTGTAACTACAATGGTTGATCGGATATCCTTTACATTGTCAACCCTTTAAATCATGTAATTCATGTCCGACATGTGTGATTTTGAGCGCTTGTGCGAAGCTATCCTTACCTAATTGGTCAATGAATGAAAATCTTGAGTTCTGATTGGTTGGAGAAACTGTATTATAATGAAAAGTAGTTCTTTAATGACGCCCATTAAAGTACAGTTTTCTGACATATAATATTTACATTTCGACATCGTCGAACTTAATAGTACATTATGCAGCGAGCCTATAATGGCAATAATTAAGACACGAGTATGTTTATAAAACGAGCGTAGCGAGTTTTATAATTTGCATACGAGTGTCTTAATTACCATTATAGGCGAGTGGCATAAGACTGTTTATGTTCGACATACGTACATACATTTTCACTTGAGACTGTTTTACCTTTCAGCGTCCAGTCGATTCAGCAAGTCTCTGTTTGCGAACAAGTCGCCTCCATTATCCCCTAGTAGCAGTTAGCACTGCGGCCTCATCTGCTTCTACACCACGTTCAAGATTGAATCTAACCATCGCCTTCTAGGTCTACCTCTGCTTCTCTTACTCTCTGCAGTCGAACTCATTAACCTCTAGATAATATCGCCTACCCTATTCCTTTTACATGACCCCACCATCTAAAGCAGCTCATACGAACAGCTTTATCTCTTCATTACGAGTACCTTCCAGCCATTGCTCCCATGTATTTGTCCCAGCAATCATTCGTGTTACCCTCATATCAGTTACCTCTAACGTATGTGTCAGATGTCATGATTCTATCAAGCTCTCGCTTCCATACAGCAAGGTCGATCTAATATTTTTAGCAACAAGTTTCTTGAGGCATTAAAAGACTGTAATAATTTCATATTACGGAATATATCTCGGCGGATGGGGATAACAAATAATTACTTGACTGATTCGCATGCAAAAGCTTCTAATATTCACGAGAAGGTGCACTTCATATCAAGTACCCGTCGTGTGGATAACATTGCTCTGGACAGGGCACGAGGAAGGGGGATTATCATTGATCCCACGATACGGTCTGAAGAGAATCAAGATCAGCCTTCAGCAGTCGATCTTAAGAAGGGGCTACTATACAAACCACCCATACCCTATGTGCAACCAGCTCCGAAATCCGTAACCCAGTTCTTCGGAGGGATGCAGCCACAGAATAACAAGAATACTGCGCTCTATGCCCTGAAAGGGTTGATCCATATCTTGAGGAACTACCTTTATAATGTCAAAAACTGATCTTTCTTTGACTTCTGCCACTCATTAACCACTATAAATATTCTTTGTTTTATATGCGAGCTCCTATGATAGCCCCGTGATGTTGGGATAGCACGCCTGCCTCACACCCGGAGGCCTCGTGTTCGATTCCGGGCTCCACGAGGGATTTTAGAACCTGACGTGAGGGCTGGAACGGGCTACAATTGAGTAGCTGTCTGACATTGTGGCAGCTCCCCGGTCACGGAGATCAAAATTAACGGCCTAGGGTACTCGACGCGCTGACCATGCATCACTCCATAATCTGCAGGCCAAATGGCTGGTCAGCGGTCGCTCTTAATCGGCTATAGCGCCACGGCGTTCGGTTTTTGTTCGTATGTTTATAACCATTATCTCGTTTTATTATGTAAGGAAAAGAGGCTGTTTCGATCCACGCCTCGAACATATTCGGACACTAGTGAAACACTTACGGCGAACTAAATTTTCGGAACAAGGTTCACGTGCGAAGAACAATTAAGCAACGTATGCATTTAAGTTATACACATTTATTACACTAATGTTACACACTCAACAATATACACAACATATTGACATGATTTCGCTGCAAAAAGCCGCGGCTTGTGCTTGTTGTCAGTTGAACACGGCTTATCAGAGTGTACCAAAAGGCCCAGGTAAAGGCGTGAGGGTTAACAATGGAATAATACAGTGTTGCCAAGCATCACCAAACGTTGTCACTTGTTTCCTCCACAACACACTGTCCACTTACTGTCTGCAACAGAGGCGACACTACGAAAGCACGATTCCGTATCACCTTGTGACAATTAAAATCATTGGTCTTCTAATCGGAGCAAGAGGAACAATTCCACGTTTTTCAGTGTATTTTGTAGGACCTTTAGATTAGGGAAGGATTTGATAGCTGACATCGTACTAGCAACTTTAAAAGACTCCTGTAACACCTACAGGAATCACGTCTACGGCCCATAGAACGACTTCATAACAAATATATTGACGAACGAATGTATTAAAGTGACTGACGAAATGTTGTATTAGGTACTCTTTGTCCACGCAGCAACTTGCTCATTGTATGCAAGAAGAAAATTAAATAAAATGAAGTTCTTTGTTTGATAACAATGCTTTTTCCTTCGTTTGCAACCCGAATTGATCGGGAAGTTATTCTTAATTCGTGCACTATCAGCTGTAGCATAGTAATATGTGATTCAACACATTCAATGAATTTCCGCTATGCGCCAATTAAGCTATTACGAAAGATTTTGAATTCAGTATTCGTTAGGGGTAATATTATGCTCTATTGACATGGCCATAGACCTCTTGGATATGAGATGCCCCACTATGTACGTCAATCAGAACTAGGCTACAGACTAGACGATAACTCTCCAACATATTCCTTTCTTTGTGTACTTACATTGTTTGTATGTAATCATTAAACAATCAACGAACTCCTTTATATTCGTCGACTTATATTTAATGGAGCCCTTCAGATGTTCATGCGAAACATTATTATATTCTGTTGTTTAAAATAACCTAATACTAGCGGACCCGTGCGAGAAATCTCGCATGTTCATAAACCACACTTTCTCCAATAGGTTTATAATGAGACACTTAAGGAGAAAGGTTGTTATATTTTTATTTGAACCAAATGATTATAGCACACTATTTACATTTCAGTTAGAATTCCAAGTTCTACGTTCCCTAACTTAAGAAGGAAATCACTGATAATTGGATCATCATAACACTCACCGGTTATTTATGCAATTAAACGATTTGAGTGCTCATTCTTTTGATTTACTGTTTCTGAAATTCGTGCAGAATGATAAACGAAAGGATTCCGAATGTTAAAATGACATGAAACAGGCGTCACCGCGGCCAAAATATGAAGTGAACAGCAATATGGAGCGTATTTTCCTACAGCAACAGTATCTGCAAATCGCACACTTCGTCCCTTTTGTTAAAGAAATTATAGATATTTATGAAATTAGAGTGCAATTCGTCACTGTTAATGTCTATTCGCTATGATTCGAATGCTCGTTTGTCACGATCGGTCGCTTGTGTGCGCCGCAGGAGGGATCTAAACTACTAAAATAATATAGAGTATATGACTTGTTGTATGTAATCATTAAACAATAAACGAACTCCTTTATATTCGTCGACTTTTATTTCATGAAGCCATTCAGATGTTCATGCGAAATATTATTATATTCTGTCGTTTGAAAAAGCCTAATATCTGTTTAATTTCTTAACGAGATATCGAAATCAAAGAACGTTTTTTGAACAAAACTTTAAATGTTTCAATAATGGGGTCATTAATTCAAACCTCGTAAAAGTTAGCGCAGCTTGTTTTCGTGATGTTCTAAATAACATTTCCCCATCTACCGAGACATCAGTGAACAAGTTTCTTTGTTACCAATCATGATTGCAATACTAGATAGGTACCGACATCTGCCTATCTTGGCACCAAGGCCGACGTTAGCGATCAATCTCTACGGTAGACAATAGCTTGCCACGGTGGGAGAGTGGTTGACGTGTAGGTCTACTAACCCCAAGCTTGCAGGTTCGCTCCTGGTCGTGGTAAGTGATTTCTGAATGGCGGAAAAAATTACGACACGCATGTCATACGATGTTGGCATGGTCAAAGCATCCATTTGAATTCAATAGGCTGTGTTCATAATGGCAAAATTAATCTCGTGAGTTTCCGCCAACACAAAGTTCCTCATTTCTCTAATACACAGCGCTATAGTGTTCAAGGAGCTAAGATATCTAACCTCCTTGACTTTCATAGTGCTTCAAGAAACAACGAAATTCGACATGCAAGCTACCCTCTGGGTGTCAAATAACAAAGCTTGCACCAGGCACCCGAGGCCATACGATATTATTATTATTATTATTATTATTATTATTATTATTATTATTATTATTATTATTATTATTATACGGTTGACAATGCAACTTTTAATTAAAATTGTGGCGTAGTGGCCATCATTCTTGACTGTCACCGTGGGTTCGATTTAATTCTAGTCTGAGGGCTGGAACGGAGTACACTCAGCCTCGTGAGGAAGAACTAAGAACAGTGGGTTTAATTCCAATCTCAGATATCTCGGAAGTGATTTATTTTGTTTTCCACTCTACGCTAGGCAAATGTTGGGATGCCACCCAAATTAAGACAATCACCTCCTATAGAAATCCTAGCTCCCATTACAAATACACAAGTACAGCCAACACAATACCACAGGTTATCTCACAGATGTGGGGGCTACATGATCAAGGTGTCGCAAAGACCCTAATGACTCAAAACAAAAGCTTTTTATTTTTGTACCGCTGTGTGACCATGCTTGCTATATCGTGCACCACGGGCGAGAGGGCAGCTGCATCAAGTCCGAAGATCGAAAGTTCGAGTCCCGGTGCTGACAGAGGTTATCCTGGGTGTGGGTTTTCACACTCCCTGCAGGCAAATGCAGCGATAGTATCTTTCTTCAAGTTTCGGGACACTTGCCTCAACCCTGTCCCTAATATAGTTACACGCAGTCATCACATAAATAAAGGTTATCAGACATGTTCAACACCCATCCAATTACACGGAGCTGAATGATAACTAGGTCCAAGCCTCTGAAACGAAACAACAATAGTTTCATTCCCCTTCGTTTAATTTCTCACTAACTTTTCTGAGGTTGGCGTCATGAAGGACAATCAGCCATATAAAACTCATCACTCCTCATTCTCCGGCGATTTGATTAAATATTTGCACAGATTACAAGGTGATTTTGGTGGAAATTACGATAGATACTTTGTGACTTAATCGACTTCACACTGTGGGACGTGTAGTGAAGTAGACACCAGTTCCGGAACAGCCGCAAATCAGCTATAGGTGGCTATACACGTAACTGCAAACTTGACAAGCATGCATGATCAATCTTGTTGTGCAAGCAGGCTTAAGCGTCTGCAGGGGAATTTTTCACAATAATTTTAATTGTACAAGCATCTTGAGGATGGATTGAATTGAAATCCTGCAAACCTGTACAAGCCGCGTTTGCCCAAGCGAAACGAAGCGTATGTACCAAGGATGTGCTAGCTTGTGCAAACAAATGTCAGTCGTGAGTGAGCTCTACAGGTGATGACATCATTTGGACCATGTCTAGTGATCTGAAGAAGGTCAACCGTGAATTGCTGGAAGATGTCATTCGAGCATACCAAAGTCAACCATGTCTTTGGCATATTAAATCTCAAGATTATCACGATAAGGCGAAGAAGAATGCAGCGAACGTTATGTTGTTAAATAAATATGTAGATTAATTGACAAAACTGCCGATGAGGATGCCGTTGTTAAGAAAATAAATGCCTTGAGGACTAATTATAGAAGGGAAAGAAAAACGTCACCAGTACACTGCTGCGGGTAGAGATGACATAGGCTATACGAGCCTTCACTTTGGTACTACCACTTGTTTGGTTTTTTGGAAGATCAAGAGACTCAAAGAAGTTATTCGTCCAACTTTAATGAAGAAGAGGTGAGTTTTGTTAACTGTTTTATGTAACCACCAAGAAAGCCCTTCAGTCACTTTAGGCGGGAAACAAGTATGTTTCAAGTTTCAGCGATGCCTAATTTAGTTTGTAATACTTTGTGACAAGAGTTTCCCCACTGTCTTTCTTTTCTTGTATCTCTCATGTAAACCTTTCAAGGGTTAATAAATTATTTCAATACATCAAGCGTTTCACTTACCTTCAAGTAAACCCTTTTTAGCACCTCGTAAATAGCATGACAGGTTTCAGGAACTATGTAACTCAGAGCCTGTGGTGAAATGATAGTTGAATATTAGAGGTCTTCATAACTCCTTCCGGTCGCGAGAAATCGCAATGTTGCTGTTAATCTTTCGCGGTATGTTATGGATTCTCTCATGATTGTATTCTTATTTTTAGCCTACTTTTCACATTTTGCAAAAATGAGGAAAAAGTAGACTTATGAGTTCGGGCAAATGTGTGTCTGTCTGTCTGTCTGTCTGTCTGTCAGTCTGTTTGTCTGTCTGGCTGTCTGAGTGTGTGCCCCCCCCCCTATCAACTCCTAAACGGCTGGAGCAACCGAAACAAAATTTGGTAGGAGTAAAGATCTATACCTGAATATCTCACGGCCATATTTTAAAATGATGTCAGTGCTACCAACTGCTAAAAAATCGCAATTGAAATTTGAGCTCCATGTTGGATATCGTAGAAGGTATGAATGGGAGCTATTTCAAAATTGGCACACGTATAGATAATAATATTGCAGTTTAATTTCCAGGAGACCATACATGGCAGTGTTGCCAAAATGATAAGCCTGCTGATAGGTCCAATTTTAAATGCATATAACTTCTACACTATCAATTGGAATTCAACCAAATTTCGTATGTTGTATGTGTACATAACCAGATATGACTGAGCGTATGCTTAAGACCCGCCAGGGCTGCCAACTGTTAATAAATGCTCTTAATTTCTTTTATCCAAATACCAATATATCAGAAGATATGCAAGCCGACAGTTTTAAACTATGCACACGTATAGTACCTGACATTCTATATTAATTTGGAGTAACTTATATACGTCAGTGCTACCAACATGATTCTAAGCCTGCTGAGAGGTCCAATTTTAAATGCATGTAACTTCTATACTAACTAATGGATTTCATTCAAAATTGGCACAACAATAGATAATATTATTTCAGATTATTTCTGACCATTACATGCATGACATTGTTGCCAACATGATATTACGCGCGCTGTTAAATCCAATGTTTAACTGCATGTAACGTCCATGCTATTCATTGGACTTCAACCAAATTTTGTATTCTGTATCTTAAGAGATGGAACTAAGAATATATTAAGTCACCAGGGCTGCTAACTTTAGTGCTCTATTAGGCTACATTATGCCAGGTATACAGTATTTCGAACTAATTAGAAATTTCGATATTAGCAACTTAAATTCGTCATTATTCTAGATAGATCCATATAGATTAATCATTGGCATGAATCTTAAATTTTAAGAAAAGTAGGCTCTTTAGTTCGTCACGGAATTTCTTGTTAATTAAAGGCGTTACGAGTGACAAAAGGTTCAAATAAGTTTCTTCATTCATTCTGAGATAATTATGCCAATCACGCGGATTTATCTTCAATTCACTCAGTAAATTAACGTGGGAATAGGTATTTCTTTTCAATAAATACTCTTTGCACCACATATCACGCTTCTTCTTTCGCGTTTTCCTTTTGTGGACAAGGCAAACAGCAGCCGAAGCGAGTGCATCGTCATAGTGCAAATGGCGCTTGTTCAAGCATACTTGTGCCGTGTGGTGTCGTAGGGAAATTGTGCATAACTGTACAAAAACATTGATCATGCGTGCTTGTCAAGCTTGCAGTTACGTGTGTAGCCACCTTAAGTCAACAAATCTACATTGTCAGCTCAGTTACATTTAAGTGTTTACGACCACGATGGGAAGCTGCAGCAAGTCTGGAGATCGGAGATTCGAAACCCGGCACTGACAGTGGTTATCTTCACTATGGTTTTCTCGGAGGTTTACCACACTCTCTGCAGGCAAAGGCCATGATAGTCCCTTATTTCTACCCCATCTCTGATCATATTAATCGCAACTACTGACACTACTACAGTACAGTCATCTCAGAAACACACATTTTCAGAGAAAAATTCAAAGCAGGGTAAAGATTCTAGGAGAAATAACTTCAACTCTCAGATTTGCTGATGACCTCGTCATCTTAGCCAATTCACTAGAGGGCTTGAATGAATGTTTAAATGGTATGGCCTCTGTCTTCAGGTTGGAAATCCTGATGAAAATCAATTAATGTTAAACAAAAATATTGGAATGCAACCGAAAGAAATTAGAAACCCCTATGAACGTCACATTGGCAGGTAAAATGCTAAAGGAAGTAGGAGACTACATGATTTTCCAGTGTCATCGAACAATAGTGAAATATCTCACAATGTGAATGTATGTGTACAATCAGTTCATAGTGTTGTTTCACGAGTGGTGAATTACGAGTACATTACATATCCTTTTCTTAATAGGATTTAAGTGGTCCTCCAAAAGGTTCTTTTTATTTTATGTGTTTTTATGTGCGACCACCAGAGGTAAGGTTCGATCCTGATCACGTGCTCATCCGCGATCAAACAACAACAAAACGTGATAAAACATTTTGGTGACGTCATTGTTGTTCTTTTTCTGTTCCATTTAGGAGCTTGGGCATCGTGTTTATTTCAACCCCGTGCAATTTGGGTGTGTGCATGTTTGTAGAATTATTTATCTGATATCCTGTATTATTATGGTGTTTGTAGAATTTTGTGTATTTATAATTGAGGCTTGTATTATGAAGGAGTAGTCCGGGGCCTTAAGTTAGTAACGATCCCGGTTCTTGTCTGGAGTAAGTTGGAAATCATGGAAAATCAGTTCATGGATGGCTGAGGTGAGAATTAAAACTATATATTCCCCAGTTTTCCTTCCCGATGCTGTGTATCCCGTTCCAACCCACAAACCGGAAATGAATTCTTGGCTGAGTCGAGAGTCGAATCCAGTTCAGTTGAGAACCTCTATACGTACTTTGAAACCACAGAAGGCAGTTTTGATGCCATCATTTGTATTTGACTGACGGAATAGGCGCGTGAAGCAATTTTGTTCCAATTGAGCATCTAAGAATCAGTGTTTATATGTCTTAAAAGTATGAAGAGCTAACATTGGAGAGCTATATTGGGTCTCCGATACAAGAGCGTTTGAAACAAATTGCAACAACAACTACCATAGCTACCGAAAGAGCAAGTTTGTTGAAAAGCTTTGTGAGATGAAATCACTTGCCAAGTTCTTCCATTCTCATCTCATAACGTCTGTTTTATCCACTCAGCCAATGAAATAACCTTCACCACTTTAATATATTCTTCTATGAGCTGAGAACTTGACAGATTCTTTGGCCGATTATTAAATTTACTTTTCTTTTGTTGAATACATTTTATTCGCCAAGATAACATACGCTGCATACCTGGAGCGATTTTATTCTGCAGTCTTAATTTGTTTGGAAGGAGCGGCTTCGGTGGTGTAGTCGGTAGCATGCTGAACTGCTATGCCCAAGATCGCGGGTTCAAACCCGGCCGCGTAATTACAATCCCGCTTCGAGTTCAGCTGGTGGCTGAATCGAGTACGGGTTTGTAGTGGTTGGAGCGGCGACCGCCACAGCTACTACAATCCCTACACGGGCTCAGCCATTTGAAATTCGTGTATGGATTGTAACCACGCAATCCGGCCGAAGTCATCAGATTTTTAAGAGCGTTAAAATCCTTCAGTATGCCTTCCTTCGGACAGGAAGCAAAGTCGGCAGGCTCATATCATAGATTTATGGCATGTAAAAGAAGCTACCACTACAATTGGAGGTGTGTAGCCGAATTTGTAGGTTATATTTGGCTGGTTAGAAACGCTCTATCAAGTTCCAACGTTCACCGCTAGGTGTCATTGACAGTGGCATCTGGTAGCCAAAGTTGGAACTACTTGAAATTGAACTTACTGGGAGCCTACGGGGGTTCAATTAAAATACCCTGCTATGGCCATTGGCTGCAGTTCATATACTGTATAATTAATTTTGTTTGGAAGGGAAACCGTACTTTCATAAGGAAAGTCGAGGAAGCGTGAGGATTGGTCAGTGTCACTTAGGGTGAAAGCCTACTATTCGTATAATACGCAGGCTATATCCAACGGCGTAACCAGGATTTGCTTCTGTAGGGGGATGGCCGGAGTCAAAATTACATTGAGGTGGGGTGTGGTCGGGTAAAATGAGACATGATCAATGAAAGCAAAATGGCATTGGTTATGTCTCATTGTTATTGAGGTTTTAAAGGGCGGAACTGCGAGGTCATCTGCCCCATTGATTAACTTATGTCTCATTAACATCTCTATCTCTATATACAATATGAAAATGAAAGTTTGTCTGGTTTTTTTTTTCTGAATTTCCACGGAAATTTGCGTTATTTGCGCGTTTCAGACTGTTTTATGATAGATGCGCGCAAAAATAAAATGTTTGTCTGTCTGTCTGTCTGTCTGTCTGTTTGTTTGTTTGTTTGTTTGTCTGTCTGTGGACAGCTTTGAGTCCTTATAACTTGAGAACGGCTGGGTGGATCAACGTAAAATTTGATACAGATATCCATCAGAAGTACCACACTAATCATTGGTGTAACTCTTCTCTTCTCCATACCTCTCATAAAAGGGGGCATACCCCCCTTAAAATACATGCTGAAATAGGCGTAGAAGGACGAGACAAAGCTTATTTTCAACCCCTCAATGTGAGAAACACAACTCGGGAAAACCAAATTTTAAGGCCCTAAAACCAATAGTTATTGAGATATTCCCAGAAAACTAATTTCATTTAATAATTCATGAAAGAATGCAAGCTGGTAACCATGGCAACGGAATCTCATAGGACCATTTATTTCTGTAAGACACAATGCAATTCCATTTATTACATTACTGTGAAGTTTGCAAACGGCTATAAGGTTATCACGAAACCAAACTAAGCTGTAAAATTCATCAATACGTATAATGCGCTTAAGGGGGTCAAAGGATTCACTAGAATTCATTCATGCGATTTTCAGGTGCGGGTGTGGTACGGAAGGTCTTTTATATCCCTATCCCTATATTTTATTTATTATATTATTATCATTATCAATATTATTATTATATTATGGCATACAACGACGATACAAAGCTCAATTTTAGCCCCTCGGTGGCAGAAACAAAACTCGAGGGTTCCCGAAAACTACATTTTAAAGCTCTAAAATCAACAGTTTCTGAGATATTCCCAGAAAACTAATTGAATTTAAGAAACTAATGAAGGAATGCAAGCCGGCAACAATGACAACAGGTTCTCAAGAGAAGACATCCAACGTTCCATCTAATTCTGTAAAAAGCAATGCCACTCCACTTATTACATTTCTGTGAAAGTTTTCAAATTGCTATAAGGTTATCACGGAACCAACTTAGACAGTAAAATTCATCAATTTGCTTAAGGGGGTCAAGGGGTACCGTAGAATTTTTCACGTGATCTATACGTGTGATATGTCGTACAGAATTGTATCTCCAAACAGAAACATCATTTTCAAAAATTCCTGAATTGAAATAGTATTTTTTGCGGCTATTAGGAATTTGGGCCATTGGAGGATAAAAAACCCTGAATATTCATGCACCACAAGCCTATATAATTTGTTAAAGGTGTCTTCCTGTGGATGGGGACTATACACAACGGTGAGGGTCAGTCTTTATGTGAGGTGTTTTGCGTTTCGTCTACGAGATTTTCAAATTTATTTTCACGTCAGGAAGTACACGTTAGGTGAATTTAGATTGAGCACATTCACTTTTTTTCCCTACAAACGGGTTCATCGTAAGGATGATTTTGTTTGATACTGTGTGGTTGATATACCCTTATTCGGACATCTGGGTGATATGTTGTACGTTGGTTGGTTGGTTCCTCAGTTTAGAAGCTGCGACAACGCGTTCACGTAGCCTCGTGTACTTTGAGTGTGTGTAGAATCTGTCTGATTACCGGTGTTAATTGTGATGGCTGTATTAGTGTGTGTTATATGTATTTTAGGTAAGGACTGCAGACGATCAATTTCCAGTAGTTCCTACTTTTGCTACCAAATGCTACCGTCAACGACACCTAGCTGTGACTTGGCTACTAGATGCCACCTCAACCGGCACCTGGTGGCAAACTTTGGAACTAATAGAGCGTTAATCAAATCCAAGCAACAAATTTAGCTTCACACAATTGAAGTTAGTGGAAGGTTCTATTATATGACATAAATCTATGACATGGAACCGCCGGCTTTACTTCCCCTCCGAAGTAAGGCATACTTTCTGTGTATCTTTATGTACGCTTATAACTCGTGTTCGAATGTTTGGAGCATCGTAAAATTAGGTATCCATGAGAGTCAATACACCAATCATTTATAAAACTCTTCACCATACTTCTCATAGAAGGGTTGGTATAGGAAATAACTTTTCAAAATACTGTACATGCTAAAATAGGCGAAATATAAAAATTATCCTAGAAGGACGACCAAAGCATATGTTGCGCTTCTCAACGTGAGACACAAAATTCGGAAGTCTATAAAGAGTCTCCGAAAACCACATTTTAAGGCCCTTAAACTAACAGTGTCTGTGATATTCCCAGAGAACTAACTTCGCTCTGATAAACGTATGAAGGAATAACAAGCCCCTAACCATTGCAACAGTAGCTCAATTGATAACGTCTGGCTATTAATACCGAAGACCGTTCGAAGAGCAGGTACTTCTGCTAGTATTTAATATATTGCATATTTTCGTTTTCGTGTTTGTTTTCGATAGCATTTGATACTTTTTATTTGCACCTGTTAATGTTCATAAGCTTAGTTAGTTATTTAGTTATTGGAGTTTTAAGGGGCGGAACAGCTAGGTCATCTGCCCCTCCATACGCTTCAAAAATGAACAGTTTTACTTAGGCTAGTGTTAAGTTTAGGTACGGTAACACTAAACTATTTACACGAGTGAAGAGAAGTGTTCTCAAATTTGATGTTGTGGCCATGTAGCCTAGTGCACTTGAGTGTGTTTGTGTGTGTGTGTGTGTGTCGAATTTGTGTGATAACCTGTGTTATTGTGATTGATGTACTAGTGTGTGTATTTGTAAATTTGTGATAGGATTGAAAAGGAGGCAGCCGTGGTCTTGAAAATTTTCACCTTTTTTGCATCATATTAATCTTAGGACTTTAAGCTTTCTTGTCTTTCTACCTCTTATTATTCCCGTTTTCCAACAGGGTCGGGGATGAGATGCGATGGAAGTCTTCGTGGCGGATGTTTTTTCGGCCGGATGTCCTTCCTCACGTCAACCTCATGAGAGGAGTTAATGAGAGATGATATGAATGAAGATGAATGAAACTGGATAAGGATGTGGAAGAAAGCGGCCGTGGCCTGTCAGGAGGTATCGTCCCAGCATTTGCCTGGAGTTGAAAATGGGGGAAACCACGGAAAACCATTTCAAGGACGGCCGACGATGGGGGTCGAACCCACGCGTCTACCGAGTCAGCAGAGAGCTTGACCCCATGACCTAACGCTGCGCTTTAGCGAGCGTAGCCACCACTGTCGGTTCTAGGACTTTCAGCTTTCTAACGATACATTGCTCATTCCTGAGGCTACTTTTCTGATCCTTTCCCACAATCGTGCGTCCCGTTAGTAAATCCACCATGGTAGGCTACATTTAGACGATAGATACAAAATGAACTTCTACCAAAGAGGATGCGTTAGAAGCAAGGGCAATGGGACAACAGCAAAATGAAGGCTAGTGGTCCAAACGGAAGAAGAGGACTCCTATGGTTTATTTATTTAGCGTATGGCGTTTGTGCCGGGAGTGTCCGAGGACATGCTCGGCTCGCCAGAGTCTGTAGCTGCTTCAAGCGGACACTCATAGGGTGAGCTACAAGATCCGTTCAATTTCAAGTAGTTCCAACTTTCGCTACCAGATGCCACTGATACCTAGTGGTGAACGTTGGAAATTTGATAGAGCGTTCCAACGAAATCTAACCGAGAAATTTAGCTTCACACAAGTTTAGTCCGTGGAAGGATCTTTTACATGCCATCTTAAACACCGCCGTCTTTACTTCCCCTCTGAAAAAGGCATTCTGAAGGATTTTAACGCTCTTAAAAAAATCCAACGTCTTCGGCCGAGTTCAAAAACCGGAAAAATCTTTGTTTCCAATTCCTCGACAAAATGTCTTTCAAGACATAACATTCCCCTCTTTTTCGTTACTTTTCAACACACAAAGCTGAAATTTTTAGATGAAAGTTCTCCTTATATAGTAATAAATTTAATTGCAGCCGAATGGCCAAAATACATTTCCTGTTGGTACTTTACAAACCTTTACCGCTTTTGCTGTATAGTCTTATTGATAATGCTAGTGGAAGTGTAGTAATTGGGAATATGGGTAGACAATCATTAAAATGGACTGGGAATAAAGAAAAGAAGAAGGAAGATGGCATACCAAGACAAGGAGAACAAGGCAGGAGCTGAAGACTACAGGTCTGGGATGTTTTAAAAGAAAGCAAGTCGTGCAGGTACACACTTCACTTTGAACGCATTTTCCCACTAATAATGATGTTTTCGTACAAAAGGTGCATTATCTCTGGACGTAACAGCACCATTTACATCAAATTTGCAACTTGTGTTCTACTATGTATTTAAAGTGCTTTAAACTTTCAAAAATATAGAATAAGGCCTAAACATTGGACATAATAATAATATTCATTTTTTTAATTTATTCCATTCCTAAAATTGCATATGCCGAAAATGTTATTATTTTTTCGGTTAGGATTACAATGCAGACACTATGGAAGCTAGAAACTGAGTTTTGGCTTAATAGCATGAAAGGTTTTAGAAATAATGCACCGATACCTAATTTTATACACTCGCAACGATAATAATTATTCACATAAGAATTTATGAATCCAGGACTATGTGAATTCATTCACCTATTACTACACGCATATTTTATAAGCAGTTAAAATTTTATGAACATCAAGTGTATGGTTTCAGAGATATTCATATTTTTATCAAACATGCGCTGTGGTGGTTAACGCCACCTTTTAACAATAAAATAAAAATTATATATTTGACAACAATTGTTTTTCATATTAAAGTGTTATGACAAAGGCTCCAATAGGCGGAAGAATGCGCAATAAATGAGGTGAATATTTTTTTAATGAGTTACTGGCAGTTAATAATCCTATTTTTAGTGCCTATACACCACATTCCACTCATGAAAAAAAGTGCAGTTAATGTTACTATTGAACCTGTATAATATTATTATACATTTCTCCCTTCATCAGAGCTTAGTATGAGGGTGCGATTTTGAAATATTTCGCCCCGAGGTTCATTAAGTGTCCCATGCATTATTAATCTGCTGTGAACCGGCACACAGTCGTTATTACAAGCGATATTAATTGAGAGGGCATTGATTTGGTCCCAGTTGAAAGGGGATTTGTTCACCTTAATGGAAATTGCTCGATAGAGCTTGTGAAATAAAGGAGTGATTTATTTCGTATAATGGCCAGCACTTTCAATGGTAAGATGTGATTGGACGTGGCTAACAGAAGGTAATTTTTATCATGGCTGGTGTATTAATGAATGGAGCTTTATTTAATGCACTCGAATTTCAGTGCTCTTTTACACCATCATGCAGCATTATTAGAGTTACATTTATAAATTCATTCTCATTCACTTTCACAGGGAGAGCGTAGAATATTGGGATTTATCCGTATCAGAGACATCGTGCATTTATTCTGAGAATTGAATTCTCACAATTGCGATGATGACAAATTATGGTGAGGGGTATATCTAGGATTAGCAGTAGTGCCCGGCTTTGCCCGATGGATTTATTTGTTTTATGGATGATAATGAATACTACTGCAGAACTGGAACGCTCAAGGATAAGGATCGGAAAGCACCAACGCTTATTGCAGCTGATAATCTCAGTATGCTGCACCAACACCATCGCCCTTATACGAGTATAGAGACTTACTATTGGCATGATGATAACTGTTTTAAGGGGCCTAAGAAATCTTTTTGCACTAATTACTCCCCGTGACTGCAATTTATAAGGAGCTCGCAATTCTGCACCGGAACACTGGTAGGGGCGATGTGATGCAGCCCCCATTACCAGGCAACAATAGACTTACTGTACGTATTATTGAAGCTGTCCGGGAGCGCTTGTTCTTCCGACTTACTGAAAACAAAATTCATCTTTATGGTTACCTGAGAGGTGTAGCCTAATGCTACATAGCCTAAACAATTCCTCTTGAATCTGGCTATGATATACAAAAAGAATTTTTCGAATCCGACTGGTAGTTCATGAGATTAGCGCGTTTAAACACACAAACAAATTCTTCAGCTATATTATATTAGTATAGATAGCCAATGGACATTTTATTTTCAGGAGTGGTATAGTTCGCTATACGTTGCACTAAAAAAATCCCATAGACACAAAATGGCGGCATCCAAAACGATATGGACGACACTGAAGGTTTCAACGTTGTACACATGTTACATTATATGCGTTAATAGGATTGTTCAAACGAACAAGATTCTAATCTGGAGCTTAGGTGCCAGACCCTCTTGTTTGTATTTCAAGCAATAGGCTAATTTTCGTCCAGACAGTCATCTAACCTAGTAGCGACCAATTGTTTCGTCCAGACAGTCATTTAACCTAGTAGCGACCAATTGTTTCGTCCAGACAGTCGTCTAACCTAGTAGGAACCAATTGTTTCGTCCAGACAGTCATCTAACCTAGTAGCGACCAATTGTTTCGTCCAGACAGTCATTTAACCTAGTAGCGACCAATTGTTTCGTCCAGACAGTCGTCTAACCTAGTAGCAACCAATTGTTTCGTCCAGACAGTCATTTAACCTACTAGCAACCAATTGTTTCGTCCAGACAGTCATTTAACCTAGTAGCGACCAATTGTTTCGTCCAGACAGTCGTCTAACCTAGTACCGACCTATGGTTTTGTCCAGACAGTTATCTAACCTAGTAGCAACCAATTGTTTCGTCCAGACAGTCATTAAACCTAGTAGCGACCAATTGTTTCGTCCAGACAGTCGTCTAACCTAGTAGCAACCAATTGTTTCGTCCAGACAGTTATCTAACCTAGTAGCAACCAATTGTTTCGTCCAGACAGTCATCTAACCAAGTACCGACCTATGGTTTCGTCCAGACAGTCATTTAACCTAGTAGCGACCAATTGTTTCGTCCAGACAGTCGTCTAACCTAGTACCGACCTATGGTTTCGTCCAGACAGTCATCTAACCTAGTACCGACCTATGGTTTTGTCCAGACAGTTATCTAACCTAGTAGCGACCAATTGTTTCGTCCAGACAGTCGTCTTACCTACTGATATCGCACCAGGAGATGGCAGTTGGGTTTGAACTGCAGAGGTCTTCCCGCTCACTGCTTACCGGGCATACCAAAAACATTCAGTTGGTAACTACTTGCTTCACTCACTCAGCACATTCCTCCTCTCACTGACTGAGTGTCGCCTGCAGCAATGACAACGATTGGCATGCGGGAAGCTGATATATTTAGGTTAGGAATAGGCGGACCGCGCATGCGTACTGCAAGACCCCTCGCACCCCGTCGCAGCGTGCTCAACTGCCATCTCCTGCCGCGATGACAGTAGTACCGACCCATGGTTTAGTCCAGACAGTCGTGTTACCTAGTACTGACCAATTGTTTCGTCCAGACAGTCATCTAACCTAGTACCGACCTATGGTTCTGTGCAGACAGTAATCTAACCTAGAAGCTACCAATTGTTTCGTCCAGACAGTCGTCTTACCTAGTACCGACCCATGGTTTCGTCCAGACAGTCATCTAACCTAGTACCGACCTATGGTTTTGTCCAGACCGTCATCTAACATGGTAGCGACCAATTGTCTCGTCCAGACAATCGTCTTACCTAGTACCGGCCCATGGTTTCGTCCAGACAATCATCTAACCTACTACCGACCTACGGTTTAGTCCAGACAGTCATCTAACTTAGTACCGACCTATGGTTTTGTCCAGACAGTTATCTAACCTAATAGCGACCAATAGCTTCGTCCAGACAGTCGTTTAACCTATTAGCGCCCAGATGGTGTCGTCTAGACAGTCATCTAAGCTAGTAGCGATCAATGGTTTCATCCAGACAGTCATCTCACCTAGTAGCGACCAATGGTTTCGTCCAGACAATCATCTAACCTAGTAGTGACCAACAGTTTAATCCAGACAGTCGTCGAACCTAGTAGCAGCCAATGGTTTCATCTAGACAGTTGTCTAACCTAATAGCGACCAATGGTTTCGTTCAAACAGTCGTCTAACCTCGTAGTGACCAATGATTTTGTCTCACTATGGCATTCGAAGAGTACAGTGCAACTTTTCAGTTAAATTGAACAACTGAAAGTATTGTATGAACATTCGTAACTGGACAACAAACCTCGCACTTTAACACGTCAGTATCGGCACATAAGTGTATGAAACCCCCATACAGCTGAGCAAAATGGCTTAAAGCCTCAAAGTCAAACAAACGATCATCAACACTGTACGTCATCCGTGACATCATCGACTATACTAAAAAGATACAGTCAGTCTGAGAGACTAGACTTTATATCATTTCAAATGACGCATGCTACAAATGCTACACATAGAAAGGCTCAGGAGGGCTTCTCGCTTCACACGAAGCCCCAGGACTCTTTGCACTCTGCTGCATGACGTCACGCACTCGCCGTCTCCGTATCGCATAACGCCAGAGCCCAGGAGTAAACTCAGGCTCGACAGACTCCATTACCCTTTCACTTAGGCTTCCCGCGCGGGGGCTGCATGATGTCACGCACTCGCCGTCTCCGTTCGCATAACGCCAGACCCCAGGAGTAAACTCAGACTCAACAGACTCCATTACCCTTGAACTTAGGCTTCCCGTGCGGTGGCTGCATGACGTCACGCACTCGCCGTCTCTGTTCGCATAACGCCAGACCCCAGGAGTAAACTCAGACTCGGTGCATATGCACTGAACAACATGATGACGTCATACACGCCGTAACCGTAACGCATAACGGTAGACCTAAGCATAACGATGAAGTCGACAAGATCATTTGAAATGATAAAAATTCCCCGAGACACGTATTGCTCGTGTCCAAGCTCTGTGTACTTGCTGGGTGAGGTGAAGTGGTAGGCGGGAAGAGATGGGCCTGTCAACAGCCCACCGTATTATCTGGAATCCTGTCTATTATAATACTGCTAACATCTATCATCATCGTCCGCGATCCACATTCCTCTCAGATGGAACGTACCGCGGTATATGCTTGAACCTTATTTTGTTTTCAGGACGTGTCAGGGAAGGGGTTTTGGAAGGATATCGGCCGTGAACCTATTGAATGAGACCGTTCCGGCATTTTCCTGGTGGTGGCCGAGGTGGTATTCGAACCCACTTTCTCTCGATGCCAGCAAGGCACGAGTTAGCGTGGTAGTGCTCTCGATCACCCCGTCGAGTAGAGTAGGTGCACTTCGTGGTGTAGCGGATAGCAGCATGGCTGTCGCCCTGGAGGTCCGGGTTCGATCCCCGGCTCTGCCAAGAAATTTAATTCTGGTCTGAGGGCTGGAACGGGGTACAATCAGTTTCGTGAGACGACACCAATCAGAGGTGGGATCGACTCCCATCTCAGGCATCAAGGAGGTGGCTTTCCGTGGTTTCCCACTGCCACACCAGGAAATGCCGGGATGGTTCCTAACGGCCCTACTCAATACTCGTCTGAGTTACACGTACTCGCACTACTACAGACACCACAATAACACAGGTTATCAAGGAAATTCTATGCACACCCAAATACACGGGGCTAAATGACTACGATGTCCAAGTCCCTGTCTTCGATGTGAAATGTCATGTCCTGTGGTTCGGATTCCATGTAAAAAGGAGGTCTCGTGGCTCATGATCCCAAGATTGAGGGTCACGTAAAACTAATAGCTTCCTTCCTTCCTTCCAAACCCCTTAAATGAAACAACAACAACGGTAGCGTGGACAGTTTTTCGTCGACAAATTTCCTACTCGTAGTTACCATGGCAACAAGTGCAAGCGCATACTTCAGTAGCTTCCATAAAATCAGTCATAAATTATACTGAGACAGTGAAAAAAACACGCTTTTCTCTAGCTTGTGCCAACATACAAATACTGCAATTATCAAGAGATGGCAACAATTAGTCGAACCAAACACAGTCCTCTCATACCAAATTGTGTGAACTCTCATCGGCATACACTATTAATGGCTCCATTCAACGTACAATAATGGCCAATCATTTCAAATATTCATTGAACAATCTAACAGAGTCCACCTATAAATTAGATTAATGAATAATGGCAGCAACAATTTAGTTCACACAACGATTACTAGCCCTTGGGGTATTTTACGAACGTGTTATTCCAAATATCCTACAGTGAAAATGAAAATCCACAGCCTGCTTCCAGTCTCCGACCGGGTCAGGAATGGAATGAATGAAGCCCCCATCTAGCGGCGAGGATATGAACTGTGCCGGCTGCCGAGGCCTGACGCACTCCTCTGGGGCAATGATTAAATGAATGACAGATGAAATGAAATGATAGGGGAGAGTGTTGCTGGAATGAAATTTTGACAGGGAAAACCGGAGTACCCGGAGAAAAACCTGTCTGCCTCCGTTCTGTCCAGCACAGATCTCACATGGAGTGACCGGGATTTGAACCACGGACCCAGCGGTGAGAGGCGGGCGTGCTGCCGCCTAAGCCACGGAGGCTTTCCAAATATCCTACAGTAATATTTTAAAAACACAAACGTACTGCAGGAGCTTGATGGTTATTTTAAAGGGGTTTGTACAGAATAAAACCTTGAAGAATGCCGTTTCTCAAAGTATCTTTAAAAAATAACCTAACTAAACAAACTAAGCGTCGGATCATCTAATACTCGAGGAGGTCAAAACTCGATATCTGGAAGCGTTGCTTCGTGTATCTACTGTAAATACCCCGCCCGCTCAAGGCTTGTATACATACTCGCTGGTGAGCCCTTCCTCTGCGAGGACCTTAGACACAAACTCTTGCTACCATCTACAGTCGCTTGGAGGAGGTCAATAGAGGAAAGAGCGCACAAACGAGATGATATCTGGATGGAGTTCTATACGACAGAAGCCATGACAAACAGAGCCTGGACTGTGGCTAACCAGGATCTCCGTCATTTCTTAAACTCCATGGCTGTACCACCACAAATTGTGTAAGACGAAAGGTTACCATGACCCCAACCTGATGTGCGACTGTGAGTTCTGCGAACAAACATGTGAATAATAATGTTATTTGTTTTACGTCCTTTTTAACTGCTATGGCTTTTAGAGACGCTGGGGTGCCGGAATTTTGCTCCGAAGGGGGACTTTAACGTGCCAGTAAATCTACTGAAACGGCTCTCTCGTATTTGCGCACCCTCAAATGCCAACTGACTGCTCCTGGATTCAATCCTGCAATCTTGGGATCAGCAAGCGAGAACGTTACCGCTGAGCCCCGCAGCCAGCTACAAAAATGCGACAGATATCATGTGCTTTAGTCCAAAGAAAACAAAGTGGGAAATTGATTACAAACTATTGCACAAATTTAATAATAGACAATGCTCCTATATCCGTTATTGTAACTCTATAATTCGCATAATTTGAGCGCGTTTCAAATTAATAATAAAACACAACCCAACTCTAGTAGTTCATTTTGATGAAATAATTTTATAAATATCCGCATTGGTTTAGGAGTTATGGTTTTAAATGCTAGGCATTGCACAGGCTATTTTTAGGAGCCAAGTAACTTTGGCGTTCATTTTCTCAAAATATAATTTTGAGATCAGTTTCCGTAGAAACTCCTACAGTAAAAGGCGCATTACAATGAACTTTTCTAACGCATTCCTTATGATAGGGTCAATAATAAATTACCAAAATTGTGTTCCTTGGTTGGATTTGTTGGTTAAAAGAAACACGAAATAAATATGCAAATTTACGTTATGTCAATTTATCACATGACTAAAAATACAAAATTAAATAATAGAGTTCTGAAAAGGTATCCACTTTGTCTTGAGGAGAGACTGCTGTTATGTGAATGATTAGCACAGAATGATTAGATCCGTATGGAGTATATACACATTTTATGAAGCATTCCAAACGACTACAACGAAAAAAAGGGCCGGCAATTTTCGCTTTAAAATTGTTAGATGTCGAGATTGGAAGTCTCAATTCTATCTGTCAGTTTATCAACCTAACGACCATCCATCACGGCTCTATTGACCAGTTTGGAAATAGAATCTCCAGTGTGTTTTTGAAAATTATATTTAAATATTTAGAAAGTTTAATCAAATTATTTGTAAGGATATACATTTTATTTTATTTTGGTTGGTTGGTTGGTTGGTTCCTCAGTTAAGGGCTGCGATAACGCGGTCATGTAGCACCGTCTATTTGGTTGTATGTACAATCTGTCTGATAATTGGTGTTAATTGTGACGCCTGTGTTAGAGTGTGTTATCTCTTATTGAGGTAAGGACTGCAGACAATCAATTTCAAGTACTTTCTACTTTTGTTACTAAATGCTACCGTCAACGACACCTAGCTGTGAACTTGGCTACTAGATGCTACCGCAACCATAACGTGGTGGCAAACGTTGGAACATATAGAGCGTTAATCAAATCTAACCTAAACATTTAGCTTCATACAATTGTAGTTAGTGGAAGGTTCTTTTCCATGCTTTAAATCTATGACATGGCTCCGCCAATCAATACAAATTATATTCAAATGTTCGTACATGTTTGCTAAACGATATCTTCTTCAGCGTTTATACAATGTTAAAATAAAATAAAGCGTCTTCGGAGGCGTAGATGGTAGCATGCTGAGCTTCTATTCCTAAGATCGTGGGTTCAAACCCGGCCGAAGTCGTCAGCTTTTTTAAGAGCGTTAAAAAGATCCGTCAGTATGCCTTCCTGTGGAGGGGAAGTAAAACCGGCGGGCCCATGTCACAGACCAAAACGAGGAATGCCTTGTTTCCATCAATTTCTGTCAGAATTGTCTCCACGAATGCCTTCCGCAGCGGCCTGTTCTGAGGTTTGATTTTCTGATGAAGCTGTAGTTTGTACGCTCGTATGCGCAACCTTTTGTGGACGACATCGTGTACTGTCGAACGAGGTAACTGTAACTGCCTACTTCCTTCTCGAATTGACTTACGAGGGCTCCGCTTGAACGACTCACGTATTAAATCAACAATACAGTAGCCTCTGAAACAGCGTGCCTGTCGTGGTGGCCCGACATCGACAGCAACTTCCCAATTTCTTGAAGGTGCCTGTCCCATTTCTTGATTGTTACGTAAGTGGGAACATCATCAGTTGGTAACAGTCCATACTCACGCCGAAATCTACGTTGTACTAGTGCAAAGGATTTTAGCTCCGCGAGCGAAAGCACACAGAACATCTTCTGCTGTGTAGCCCACATGGCTACTGGCGTGCTTCTCGTGAAGAATGCAGTTACGTGCATGCGCATGTGATACCACCGTAAGCGAACACAGAAAACATTTTGAGTTACCCTAGTTGTAGAATCAAACCGCCAATAAATATCTTCATTATTTCTCAAGTTATTAAATTTTAAATTATTATACCTTTAACCCAGACACCTTATATATAAAACTAGCAGTAGTGCCTGGCTTCGCCCGGTGGATTTATTTGTTTTATGGATGATAATGAACTACAGAACTGGCACATGATACTTAAACCACCAGAAAAAATATTTAAATATAACTTTTTGTAGTGGATGTGGTGGTGGTGGTGGTGGTGGTGGTGGTGGTTGTAGTGAGGGTGATAAGCAGTACAGTATAATGCACGTAATATTTAGGTAATTTTCCCCTAATGATAATAATGATAATAATGAATATGGGAACGGCTATTTACTAACTACAGTACTGACACATGTAATTTACAAACACATTTCTAAAAATGATTAGAAAGAGGAGTAAGTGAAATAAAAGACTCTGTCTAGGGCCTATATCACATTGGCTGTTAGAAAAGTAGAGACCAATAGTGTCGTCTTTTGTCGCTTAGCGCCGTACGAAAGCTCCTGAGGTAGCAATAGTATCATTTATGGCCACATAGCGCTAACGATAAATTTCGGAATAAATTAAGGTAAATTTGAAAGCACCAACACCATTGCACTTATACAGATGCATAATATGTTCATGATGATAACTGTTTTAAGGGGCCTAAGAAATCTATTTGTACTAATTACTCCCCGTGACTGCAATTTATAGGCAGCGCAATATTAAACTATTTTCGCAATTCTGCACCAGAAAACTGGCAGGGGTGACGTGATGTAGCCCGAATTGCCAGTCAACAATATACTTATTAAAATACTCTTACAGTTACACTACTACGTACATGAATGATTCTAGGGCCTTAATACCTGGTTTTCAAGTTCAGTTTGTTTGTTATTTTAAATGTAGGGAATGGAGACCGTTGTCCAAAATATCAAGTGGACAGTGTTACCAGCAGGGTTTCAAAGTGTATGTATAATTTGGCGCAATTAGGTGTAATGGTGTAGATTTGTGATAAAGGGCCTAAATGCAGGGAATGGAGTGGTATGTCCGAAATTTAAAGTGGACAGTGTCACTCCAGGGTTCCAAAGGGTAAGAGTACAAAATGTGTTTCATATCGGTGAAACGGTGCAGATTTGTGCCAATGGACCTAAATGCAGGGAATGGAGCGGTCTGTCGGAAATTTCAAGCAGACAGTGTAACTCGTCAGGTTCCAAAGTGTAAGTATGTGAAATTTGGTTCAGATCGGTGAAACGGTGTAGATTTGTGCCAAAGGGCTTAAATGTAGGGAGTGGGGTGGTCTGTCCGACATTTCATGCAGACAGAGTTCCTCGCAGGGTTCCAAAGGGTAAGTATACACATTTTGGTTCAGATCGGTGAAACGGTGTAGATTTGTGTCAAAGGGCCTAAATGCAGGGAATGGAGTGGTCTGTCCGAAATTTAAAGTGGACAGTGTTACCCGCAGTGTTCCAAAGGGTGTGGATACACATTTTGGTTCAGATCGGTGAAACGGTGTGGATTTGTGCCAAAAGGCATACATGCAGGGAATGGAGTGGTCAACCCGAAATTTCTTGTAAACAGTGTTACTCGCAGGGTTCCAAAGGCTACGTGTACACATTTTAGTTCAGATCGGTGAAAAGGTGTAGATTTGTGCCAAAGGGCCTAAATGCAGGGAATGGACTGGTTTGTCATAAATTTCATGCAGTGTTACTCGCAGGGTTCCAAAGAGTAAGTATACAAATTTTGGTTCAGATCGGTGAAACGGTGTAGATTTGTGCCAAAGGGCCTAAATGCAGGGAATGGAGTGGTCTGTCCGAAATTCAACATAGCCTAAACTATTCCTCTTGAATCTGGCTTTCATATAAAAAAAAGATTTTTTCGAATCCGACTGGTAGTTCCAGAGATTAGCGCGTTTAAACACACAAATAAACACACAAACTCTTTAGCTTTATTATATTAGTGTAGATTAGTATAGATTGGTTCAGATTAGTGGAACGGTATGGATATGCATAAGGAACACACAGACAGACTTTCTGCTTTAGATAACACAAACGTATTTTTTTAAACATCATCAATTACATGATATTCAGATTAGTTGTTGGAAATACTGTCCTTCATTTTCTAAACACTCATTGCACCAACGTAGGTAACTTTTGTACACCCGCTTTAATTCATCCTCACTGATATTTCGTATCAGTGCAGTTATTTCGTTCTTGAGAGCCTCCAGAGTACGCGAATTGTTTCTGTATACGTTTTGTTTGAGATTGGTTGGTTGATTGTTTCTTAAGTTTAGGGGCAGCGACAACGCGGTCATGTAGCCCCGTGTACTTTGGGTGTGTGTAGAATCTGTCTGATAACCGGTGTTAATTGTGATGACTGTATTAGTGTGCGTTACCTGTTGTTTCTTCTTTTTTAAATTCAAGTAAGGACTGCAGACTTTTGAATTTTTGAAATAGTTCCTACTTTTGCTGCCAAACGCCTCTGTCAACGACTATTAGTTCAGAACGTAGCTACCATACGCCACCGCAGTCGGCTCTTGGCAACGAACGTAGGAACCTAAGAGCGTTGTTTACATTCTTAACCTATACAATTTAGCTTCACATAGGTGTAATTAGGGGAAGGTTCTTTAACAAGCCATAAATCTATGACATTGGACCGCCGGCTTTACTTCCCCTCCGAAGGAAGGCCTACTGAGGGATTTTTAACGCTCTTAAAAATGCCCGACGACTTCGGCCGGATTTGAACCCACGATCTTGGTTGTTTGAGATTCATCCGAAAGTAAAATTGGCACATTTACTGGATGACTTCTTCTTCAGAAGATAACTATCCACTAGGAAAATTCGATGTTTTGTTCCTTTACCCAACTATGTTCATAGGATACGAGATTGTCTACAGTACTTCACCACAAGTCGTAATTATCTCAACTAAGATATATTGCCAACTCCGTATTTAATAAATGCAATACCAGCATTCGGGACTTCCCGACGCGCTGTTGTGTAACGGTAGATGCTAGTCAACTGGCGCTGACTAAACGTGCTTCAGCCATCCCGCAGTGCAGGCGAATCTCCGTTCAATAGGGAAGGTTCTCATTGTACATAGATAGGCGAACAAACGTCCATTTCACATAAACATTGCCTTGTGATCAGAACATTTCATAGCATCAGACTGTAGATTTTACGTAAACCCTTTTCGTGCCAGGGAAACAGATTTGTTCTGCAACATTAAATCGAGGTAATTCCGTTGGGAATCTCGTAGCTGAATCTAAAACGTTATTCGCACGTTGACTAACCTGTCTGGCAGTTAAAGCGGATGAGTCGGGGTAAGAAACTCGCGTGTAACGGAGCTATGTTCTTCCTCGCCTTCATTTCCTCGAGCCACAGAGGTAATGCGTTTAGCATATATTTTAATAACGATATATCATTTCAGGATACTCTGAGTAAGATGTTGGCTGGGGAATATATAAACCTTAGAAGAAACTCTGTCAGACAGCCCCAAGCTACAGTGTTCAACTCAATCTAGATAGAAACTCTGATGATAAATTTGTGTTTGGCAGGGGCGGTCCTCATTAAATAGTACAGAGGTTTCTATAAAACAATCACAACGTTTAGACATGAATCACCAGTTAGAATGAAGTGAACAATAGTTATGTTTTAAATAAATCTTCAAACATTTCGTCTTGTTGTTTTATATTAGCGACCTTGGGATATAGTTGCCATCAGACCCGAGTACTTAGGTGTGTGTTATCTTTCTGTAAACCAAGCACCTCGTGATGTAGGGGCTAGGGATCTTGGCTGTCACCCTGGAGGTCCGAGTTCGATTCCCGGCTCTGACAAGAAATTTCAATTCTGGTGTGTGGGCTGGAACGAGGTTCACTTAGACTCGTGAGGCAAAACTGAGAAGAGAAGGGTTCAATTCCCACCTCAGCAATCCCGGAAGTGGTTTTCCTTGGTTTTCCACTTCTAATCCTGGCAAATGCTGGGAAGCTTTTTACTAAAGGCCACGGTTGCCTCCTTCCCAATCCTATCCCCGACTTACTAATACACACACTAGTACAACCATCACAATAACACCGGTTGGCAGACAAATTCTACATACACACAAAAGTACACGGGGCTATACAACCATGACGACTTAGCGCCTAAGATAAGCAACAAAAACAATGATGTAAACCTGTGTTATAATAATGTGATTGGCAGTGAGCGTGACTATCATCACTAGATTGTAGTATTCGAATAGGTGCCAAAGAACTTGAAAAACGATAGCAACCCAACATTTGTTTAGACATTAGATGGCTAGTGAAAAAAAAAACACATCAACTCGGAATGATTTCTGGCTGTGCCGGGATTCGAACATCAGATCCCTGGATTTTTTTTGCAATCAGTAAAGTCGTGTATAGTGACAAGACGTTCTAGGCTACGTCCTACGTAGGAGATATTTTAAGACATGGCCTATGTGACAGGTTTATTTAGAAATCTATTAACGTTCATTTCACGTTTTTCTCACAAACTACAGAAGACTGTTGAATCCAATTTCTCAAAGTGAACAAATCAGTAATATACAGACTTTGCACATAATGCGCCATAAATTACTATTGTATATTATTCGCAATGTTGCAGGAAATCAAATATGGAGGAGTGTTGTCGTTTGAGGATAATATTTGCCATTGATTCACATTATGAACGCAAAGCAGGCTGGAAATTTGCTTTAAAAAAGTTGAAAACATGGCAGACTGAATGAATGCATTCCAATCAATATTTAGGACATATAATTGAAATCGTTGATTAGCCATACGGGTTGTGATGTGCAACAATGAGCCCCTAAACCTACCGAAACGTTGTACTAGTGGCATCGCGCCTGCCCACTGAACTGAAGGTTCTGGGTTCAAGGCTACCCAAGGGCGAGAATTTTCACTTCAATTTAATTATTAATAATATCCTCCCAACCGCGTAGGCAAGTTTTCAACGTAGTTTTATTCACATGATCTATGAGGACGATTTAAATTATGAACATTGATAGCGAAATTTGTTTCCTTCGCTTGTTTAAATTTGTATTTCCCCTATTTTCTTTCTTTTTTTAAATCGAATTTACCCTCCAGGTTGGTGACTCCCACGGACTGAACGAGATAACTCACCTCTACCGTCTCTAAGGGCAGTGTCCTAGAGCTGGGGACATCTGATAAGAGTGGATACAACTGGGGAGGTGTGATCAGCACCGCGCCCAGGCGGCCTCACCTGCAAAGGGAACAGGGGCGTCATGAGGGAAGGGAGGGGAAGATTAGGAGGGATAGGCAAGGAAGAGGAAAGGAGGCGGCGTGGCCTTGCAGTAGGTACCATCCGAAAACGAAGTGGGAAACCACGGAAAACCACTTTGAGGATGGCAGAGATAGGAATCGAACCCCCTCTACTCATTTGGGCCACCCGAGCTGAGTAGACCCCGTTCCAGTCCTCATGCCACTTTTCAAATTTCATGGCAGAGCCGGGAATCAAACCCAGGAGCTCCGAGGCGGCAGCTAACCATGCTGACAACTACGCTACGGAGGCGACAATTTGCACTACTTACTGTTCAAATTAACAACGGATATATACCATTCGTGATAATTATGAGAATTTAAATAGCACAGATTTTACCCCAGAACAATAATATAACACGTTCTGTATTGACTGTACCCGAACACACCGCATAAAGAAAATTAAGTTTCATTCTGAATTTAAACAAGTAGTTCCGTGAAGAACCAAAACCTATTCTCATATATCCTACTTATGTTAATTGCCACTATCAACATACAAAATTTCGGTTTGGTTGGTGTAATAGATTCGTAGATATTGAGAACCGACAAAATATTGCGGATGGTCGCCATGTTGGATTGTTATACGTATAGGCCATTGAGTCATGAATCATTAAAGGAAAATTATTGCGTAGGTTAATTTTTCAAACGTTCAGTAAATTTCAACTAAACTAGATCCAGTGCATTACAATGAGCATAAACATTTACTGTACCAAGTTACATTGCGTTTGGATCCTTAAATCGCGAGAAAAGTCTATCTCAAACTTTCAAATCCGCTTGGCCGCCATGTTTGTTTTGTAGTTAACAGGTTTTTGAAAGTCCCATAGATGAACTTCCAGTAGTGCCCGTCATCTACGCACAAAATTTCAGGGAGATATCGGTAATAGTTTCGGAGATATAGAATGCCAGTGAAATATTTAGAACAGCCGCCATCTTGAGGTTATGTAAACAATTGAACGAAGTTAGATGTCGGTGCATTACGATGAGTATACACATACAATGTACCAAGTTTCATTGCGTTTTGTAGGGTAAATCGCGACAATCGTCTATTTAAAAGTCGCAACTTCGCTTGGCCGCCGTGTCGGTTTTGTAGTTACCAGGATTTCGAAGGACACACAGGTGAACTTTTAGCAGTTTCCTTTATCACCGTTCAAAATTTCAGGGGGATATCGGTAATCGTTTCGGAGATATTGAATGCTGGTGAAATATTTCGCACAGCCGCCATGTTGGATTGGTGAGACGTAAAAGAGTTTGAAGGGTACGGTTGGGGTCAACCAAAATGGTTCTATGACCTTACCGAGTTTCATTGAAATAGATCCAGCCGTTTAGAATTTATTGGGACACACACACACACATCACACAGACACACACACACACATCACACACACATACGCACACGCACACACACACACACACACACACACATACACGGACAAAAGGTGATCTCAAGAGCCAATTTTTTTTTTCATAAAATGAAAATAGGCTAAAATTGGTTGCATGTTTGAGTTAAACGAACGTGTCTATAGGGAAATAAATACTAATGTTTAAATATTTTCCTTTGAAGTATAAAGCAACATTCTCCGTAAACCTGAGATCAATAACTTCTAAACGACCTCAGCAAGGTATTTCGGTAAATGTTTGAAATATTTGTAATTGATGGTCGGGTAGGAAACCTCTGTGAATCACTTTTTGCACAGTTCAGGGGGGAAATGAACCCATCTGTTCTACCTCACGAGGCTGAGTGTGCTCCTTTTCAACACTCAGAAGAAAACTAAATTTCTTTCCAGAGCCGGGAACCGAATCCAAGACCACCGGGTCTCATTGTCACAAAAGGTGGCACGATTTTCTTGGAAGAAAAAGCATTATAAATTTCAAATTTAAACAATCAAATTGCAAGAGTCGTGAAGAGAGGAATATCTAAGAATGAAAGGTGAATAAATAAACAACAAGCATGCGGCTTCGGTGGCGTAGTTGGTAGCACACTGATCTTTTATGCCCAAGATCGCGGGTTCAAACCCGGTCGAAGTCGTCGGATTTTTTAAGAGCGTTATAAATCCCTCAGTTTGCCTTCCTTCGGAGAGGAAGTAAAGCCGTCGGGCCCATGTCATAGATTTATGGTATGCAAAGGAACCTTCCTCTATCTACAATTGTGTGAAGCTAAATGTGTAGGTTAGATTTCATTAACGCCCTATTAAATTCCAACGTTCGTCGCCAGGTGCCAGTTGCGTTGGCATCCAGAAGCCAAGTTCACAGCTAGGTATCGTAAACGGTAGCATTTGGTAGCAAAAGTAGAAACTACTTAAAATTATCGTCTGCAGTCCTTACATGAATTACAGAAACAAACACTAATAAAGCCATCACAATTAACAATGGTTATCAGACAGATTCTACACCCAATTACACGGGGCAGCCCCTAAACCGAGGAAACAATAAATCAACAAACGTCAAGCAAAGACAATGGAAACGAAGCTGTGTGAGTTCGTATCAGAAAAATATTAATAGTATAAGAGTAATTAATTTTGAGCCTATTTTCATTTATGATAATATAGGATTATCAGATCACCTTTTGTCCGCGTGTGTGTGCATGTGTGTGTGTGTGTGTGTGTGTGTCCGTGTGTGTGTTCCCCTAATAACTTTTAAACGGCCGGAGCGATTTCAATGAAACTTGGTAAGGTCGTAGTACTAATTTGGCTGACCCCGACCGTACCCTTCAGATTTTACTACGTCGCACGAATTCAACATGGCGGCTGTGCGAAATATGTAACCAGCATTGTATATATCCGAAACTGTTATTCATATCACCCTGTAATTTTGTACGGTGATAAAGGACATAACTAGAAGTTCACTTATGTGACTTTCAAAAACCTGTTAACTATGAGATGAGCATGGTGGCCAAGCGAAGTTGAAACATTTAAATAAACGTTTCTCGCGGTTTAACCATACGAACGTACTGAAACTTGGTACAGAAAATGACTATACAAATTGCAATGCATTGACATCTAATTTAGTTCAATTGTTTACATATCCTCAACATGGCGCCTGTGAGAAATTTTAAAATTTAGCTTTTATTTCTTGTGTTCTAATCATGCAATCGAAGTCAACGTTTGAATATTAACCTACACAATAATCCACATCTAATAGTACATAACTCTATGGCCTACATATATTAAAATCCAACATGGAGACCATCCGAAATATTTAGACGGTTCTCAATATCTACGAATCTATTACAGCAATCAAACTGAAACTTTGAATGTTGATAGAGGCAATTAATATATGTAGGATGTATGAAAATAGGCTGTATAGTTCTTCACGGAACTACTTGTTGTAACATACATTCACGCCATTGAAGCACCCGGTAAACAGTTATCTCCATGAAATCTGTGAAAGGAGAAGAAAATGCATCTCCTCAGAAAGGAGCTTGATAGGAAGCCCCACTGCTCCATCTGTTGAACTCAAAACTGCCATAACCCGTCAATAAATCGTCCTGAATGAAAGGTCATATAACAACAATATTAGCTTATCTCAGAAATTATTTTTGTAATGAATTGGGTTTAAATCCAATAATCTTTACCTCTATATCCTCGGCTCGGGCAGACTCTTTTGTGCCTCGAAAGCAATTTAAAGTTTTGAGATCAGTAGCGAGAATATAGAAAAGATCGGGAAGGTTTTATTTTGCTTTAGATCCCCGACAAGTCTGATTTCAACATCTCAATTGTAACTGCACTTGAGAACAATGTAGTCAATTCTGTGTGGAGTGGAAGCACAATCGCTCTTTGAATTCTTTTATCACTGCCTTCACTCACATCCGATACGAGTAACAACACAATAATAGTGAGCCAATCAACTTGGAGAGGTGGTTTGATCGTTTCACAAAGACTTAACATGCTAAAGGCGAGTTTACTCTCGCTTCAATCAGAGGCAATAAAAGCTAGTATTAGTGTGGCATTCACGACTTAATCTCTGATGCTATCGGATAAAGAGAACCTTTTCCCTGCCCTTTATTTTAAGACTAAACGTAGAACTGTGATCAAGTTGAGTGTGTTTCTGCCAAGCAATATACGACTACATACCTGTTTTAACGCAATGGGGTGTCAAATTTATTATAAAAAAAATCGTTGTTAATATTAGAAATATGTATTTATTTCGAATGGCAAAATAAGGATATATTATGCAAAGAATTGAAAACGTCATGGTTAAATGTATAGAATATTTACAAAGTAGATTGTAGGTACTGTAACAGGTTAGGCATTTACAGCGCGATGTCCAGGGTATTCAGCTAGTTGACAGCATCATCGGTGGCACTGTGTAGGTCTTGGATGGTTCCTTCAAATCTCCTCCTTGGATACTCGAGGGCAACATGCTGAATGGTCTGAGGCGCATTGGCAGATTTGCAGAATGCCTTTCTCTGCATTGATCAATGATTAAACCCAAATGGTCTGGTTTTGATGCAGCCTATTCTTCATGCCCGGTGGTCTATTCATGGCTTTTGAGTTAAATTCAGCAGCCCATTTCCTTTCTCTTGCATCGCCTAATGGTGTTTCTTTTCCTTATTCTTTCCACTACGTACTCGTATTCCAAAACTTCTTCCATCTCAATATGTGTCATATCCAAGACGAGGCAATGCGCTTTCTGTCTTAAACCACACATAAACACATAATGGTCATTTCCGTTGAAACGTATTCAGTATAATAGAATGACGTTTCTATTAAAAGTTACATTATTTATTCTTACGAAGCTAATAGCGTGGGTAAGTTATATGCATCTTCCCAAGTCTGGTCCTAGCATGCCGTCAGATATACAAAGGAAATTAGCGGGCGGCAAACTCCCCCGAACTTGTGTGTTCTAGAAGAAAGTTTGAAATTGCTCGAGGGACCTCCAAAAGAACTAACAAGATACACGGAGAAATATTGCATCACATTTTAACTTCATGTTATTTTGTAACATGTGTATTTTTATTTATACTTTAGTTTCAGAGTGAAAAGTGAGGGCGGTGCAATGCTTAATGCGAGGGAATTGATCAAGAAAATTAAATTTCACCTTTACAATGTCACAATAAACATGAAAATGATTTAAAGCTATGGTATTTAACAATAAATACATTTAAGAAATTGGAATCCATATTAAATCAATCTGAACACAGAGAACAGGAGATAGCGGCGTGTACTATTAAAGAAAGCTTCGGTCAACACAAATTGTGTCCAAATACATTGGGCGGGAAACAAGTATTTATGTACACTAACCTGAAAAAACAGTTATTATTACAAACTAACATGCTTTTATGTACACAATAGCTTGCCACGGTGGGTGAGTGGTTACCGTGCCGGATTACCAACACCACGCTTGCAGGTTCGCCCCTGGCCGTGGTAAGTGATTTTTGAAAGGCGACAAAAATCACAACATGGATGTCATCACGACATGGTTGGCATCTTAAAGAACCCATTTTAATTCAGTAGGCCGTGTTCAATGGCAAAATTAATCTCGGGATTATCCGCCAACACAAAGTTCCTCCATTCTCTACTAGAAAGCGCTGTAGTGTCAAGGAGCTTAGATATCTAACCTCCTTGACCTTCATAGCGTTCAAAGGAACGACGAAATTCGACATACAAGCTGCCCTCTGGGTGTCAATTAACAAAGCTTGCACCCATCACCTGAGGCCATACGATATTGTTATTATTATTACTATGTACACAATGGGGTACCTACTTAATTGGATGACATGTTTCAAACGTCAAGCGCACATCTTCAGATCCTGTTCACTTAGGCTTAATTAGAATAAGTTGTTTATGAAATATACTTAATCACAAATATATCTATGCGCGCGCTCACCGGACTGAAGCTCCAGGAAGCGTTAGACTTATGTTTGTCGCCAGTGGTGTACTCTATGGAGTATTTAGAGCACTTAGACGCAACATTAATGACTAGTACTCAGAAATAGCAACCAGAGCGCAACACTGGCGACAAACGCTTTCCTGGAGCTTCAGTCCGGTGAGCGCGTGCATCGAGGACGGACACTACAAGGATCAGTTTCTAAAACCAGATAAGTTAGCATAATTTGAACTCCATTTAGTGCAGCGTAGGCTATCATTTGTGTGTTAGCCACACGAGATATTTCAATACAATTAGGCCACTAGTTAAAATAGGAACGGTTGATGTAGAACATTAATAACAAAACCGTGTAGACAACATCACTACTGAAGTTATTCACAAAAACAATTCAATATTTCACAGACTACATACTTAAACCACTGTAATAATAATAATAACGCAACAACCATAGAAGTGAACTAGGCTGTATATAATTAAGTTGGACGCGTTGAACAAGTTTTTTACAAACTTTTGTAATATAATAGGCGAGTTGCATACGACTGTTTATGTTCGACGATAATTATTATAACTATTTTATGTTCAAAAATAAATATTCATAAATACCTGTCGAGATTTCGCCAGTTTTATGTACTGAACAGAGCGCATGAGACGCAGAGAATGCCTTGTATTTGACCATGGCCTCCTCGATTACCCTACTATGACACTAGGCCACGCAGTGAAATTTAAATTAGAAGGCCGTGGAACATAGTGCAGGTGCGACGCTATCCTTATTTAATTGGTCAAACAACTGTTTCTTGCGCTCTGATTGGTGGGAGAAACTGTTTCATAATGAAAAATAGTGTTATAATGAGCCTAATTATAGTACAGTTTTCTGACATACAATAGTCAGGGTCGAACATAAACATTGTATATGTATTTGTGTTTAAGTGTAATTCATGAACATCGTATTCTAATTAAGCCTAATTGAACAAGATCTGAAGATGAACGCTGACGTTCGAAACATGTCATCCAATTAAGTAGGTACCCCATTGTGTACATAAAAGCGTGTTAGTTTGTAATAATAACTTGTTTTATTCAGGTTAGTGTATATAAATCCTTTTTTCCCGCCTAATATAATTGGACACAATTTGTGTTGACTGACTGGAAAGCATTCTTTAATAGAACTAGGCAACACTGAAAAATGGCTTCTATCACTTCAACATGTTACTATTTCAGTGGTTTGTAAAGACCTCTGACTTGCAGTTGTTGTTGTTGTTGTTGATGTTCGAGGTCCATGGGACATGTTGATCATCAGCCCCGTGTAGTCGGGTGTGTGTTGAACTTGTCTTATAGCCTGTATGTATGTGAAAACTGTAGAAGTGTGTGTAACTGTATTAGAGACAGGGAAGAAGAAAGGAAGCTTGTAGATTTACGTGACCGTTAATCTCAGGATTAGGAGCCGTGGGACCTCCAGTCTTACGTGGAATCCGAACCACAGGATGTGATATTTCACTTCGAAAATCTTACATTGGCCGGGAATCAAATCCGGTCAATCTTGGTGAAAGGCAAGCAGCTAGACCACTACATCACAACTCGCCTGGACAATCACCAAACAAAATTTCAGGTTGTTAGCAGTAATAGTTTCGGAGATATCGAAGGTCGGTGAAATATTCCGCGGAGCCACCGTGTTAGATTGGTGAAACGTATTAAGATCTGAAAGACATGGTCGAGGTCAGACAAGATAATACTAAGTCCTTACTGAGTTTCATTGAAATGACTCCAGCCGTTTGGATTTCATAAAGGAGACAGACACACACACGCGGACAAAAGATGATCTCATAAGCCAATATGTCACATGATAGGATAAAAGTAAATGAATCATGCATTTAGTTAATTAATTAATTCATTAAAAATAAATATATATTAAAATTGCCATGTATTTTTAATAGCCTACTTTCGATTTTTGCAAAAAATGAAAGTAGACTTATGAGATCAACACAGGGCGAAAAAAGTGTGTCTGTCTGTGTGTGTGTATGTGTGTGTGTGAGTCTGTGTGTGTGTATGTGTGTGTGTGAGTCTGTGTGTGTGTGTGTGTGAGTGTGTGTACTCTGAATGTCTGTCCCCCCCTATCAATTCGAACACGGTGAATGCGAATTGAACGAAATTTGGTACAAAGGTAGCACTAGCAAAGGACACCTCAGTGTCATGTTTTATATCGCCGCCATCTTTACTAAAACTGAATGGCGGCCACTCAAACGTTCAAAACGTAAAATCAAATAACGACTAACGAAATCATCCAATCTCTACCAAATTTGGTAACAACATACCTTCGTATAGGATGCGTCTTGTGACCAAACTACAAGGTCGTCCGCCATACCATTTCAGGATGGCGGCCGTGCGAATTATGCAAACTTTATAATCCATATCATGGGACCCACCAGTTCCGATTATCGAGCCGAGAATCGTTTTAACTGTTCTAAAGGAAGAGGCACGTACGAAATTAAAAGTTTATTTTGTAATACTATAGTGCAGACGTGATTTTAAAAAGCTCAGCTGATTCATTAATAAGACAAGATGGCAGCGGATATCTTGTGCCTGACTTATATTTCACTAATTTGAGTATTGCATGCAATATAGCGTACTGAAACAAAATAAATAAACTTTGTATGAAATGCTTTATATATAAATAATATACTTCAGTGATGAAATCGTTTAGTATAAATCATTATTTGCTAACAAGTTCTATGTAAGTCATTTTATATGGATCAATGTTCGTTGGCACAAATGGCTCAGTGGTAAAGCGTTAGTCTGTCATTCATATGCCTATGGTTCAAACCCCATCAGAGATATGTTTTTTGCTTGACATTTTACATATTTGTTGCTTTGTAATGACTCAGACGTTTTAAAATTAAGCGTTATATTGTGCATATTACGGTGCAAAACATATACTTAATTAAAACATAATTCGCCAGCAGATTTAATCGAGACATCTAGCTGACAAAAAGGTAACAGATTTTATTGAAAAGTTTCTTCTTCTGGCCGCTAGAATGCACTCGCTCTGTTAGGATTATATTGTTCGATATTTCACAACTAGATATCACGACTAGTTTTTATATTTATTGTTTCTTGAGTACTGAGACGTTATAAAATAAAGCTTTATATGGTGCTTTTTGCAATGGAAATTATATATTAAAAAAAGCGACATTCTCCACTGGAGTGACATCTTCCATCCTTCAGTTGTACTATGCAGAAACTATAGATTCGAGCAGCGCTCTATACCGGCCAGTTAGTGAACCCAGTCTTAACGACTGCTAGGAGTAATAAGACAGTAACATTCGTTTATTCCTTGTGCACAGAGGCGTTGTTGATAATCTCAAAACTTGCAATATGGATGATTTGGAGATGGATTATTTTGTTATACCGTGTATTTAAGATTAGCCTATAAATTTACGGGTTGCGAAGTTACTTCACTTAGTTCTATATCATTCGTACACGACACAGAACAACAACGTGACGTCAGTTTCTGATCTGCTCTGATTGGCTATTACATTGCTGCAGTCGGGTAGTTGGCAGTCAAGGATAAAATTCTCGACTGCCAACTGCCAGCTACCAACTGCAACTTCATGTTGTGTATGGTGCCTATAGTATACACGGAGTCGATCGCGACTGCCGACCGAGGACTACCAACTACGGACTGCCGACTGCGCATTGTAGATGGGGCTTATTAGAGCAACGAAGTTTCAATTATTGTAAGTAGTCGGTGTTTGGAGTGTTTGCTGATGAAATTGCAAAATGCTGGGGTAAATTATAAACTATGGTTTGAACGCCACTGTTCAAATCCTGTGTGCCAATTTGCACTTCAAATAGGAAGAAATTAGGAGATGATAAGGACAGAGAGTTATAACTATACCCATACATTTCGGAGAAAGTAGGCTATATGTTCTTTCCCGAACATCTTGTTTTACCACGTAGGCTACACGGTAACTTTCCTAAAGGGGATGTAACGCTTTTTCTGTTATGAATTGCCACGGTACTATTAGCAGGCACACTTGCTTCACGCAGGTAATCTCATTTTCTGAGGATCAAAACATCCCTTTCCATAATCTCGGAAATGCGTACAATTCAATTTACATAGTACACAGATGTGTAACTAACTAAAAAGTCGGCGAGTGCTTTAAAATTATATCACAGCCCGACGTAGATTCTGCATTTCGCTCAACGATGGGAGTCTTGGCCGCTTGCCAGGGAACTCCACAGCTTTGCCCAAGCGAGCCTACTATTAAAAGAAAAAAAAACTCAAACAACAAAGGATAACTACTGAGTACTCAACGTAATGACAATCTGCTCTCATTTTGTAATTGCAAAATGTACAAATCTATTAAGAAAATATAAATGTATAACTTGGCCGGACGTATGTGCGTGAGAATTTTAGAGTGAGTCAATGTAATATCACGTGATATCCCGTTGTGAGTTGTCCTGCTGACCAGCCCAGCACATCATCACGATTCTTGACGCTCACATATACAGTACTTTGTAACACGCGCGGTCCGCTTGTTGTCATTCAGAGTAGAAGTCTGAGACCGGACTGAATGCGCGCATGCGCTGAGCGAGGAGACATTGCGCACGAAAATGGTACCGGCCTGGAAGGAACGGCCCATTTATACATCTGTGTGTTTCGCGACCAACCAGGATAGCTACACGCATTAACGTCGAGACCACAGTCTCTTCGGACTCGAAAGAACTATTGGATTCAAACTCAGAATTTCAGAATTGGTTGTTATTTTAAGGTTTATTTTTTGTCGTGTAGCCTCCTGAGAGGCCGAGTGCAGGTCTTTCTAGTCGACGCTCGTGGGCGACCTGCGCGTCGGAATGGATGCAAGTCGGCAAGAATATGGAAGAAAGCGGCCGTGGCCTGTCAGTAGGTACCGTCCCAGCATTTGCCTGGAGTTGAAAATGGGAAACCACGGAAAACCATTTCAAGGACGGCCGACGGTGGGGCTCGAACCCACGCGTCTACCGAGTCAGCAGAGAGCTTGGCCCCTTAGACTAACGCTGAGCTTTAGCGAGCATAGCCACTGCTGTCGGCATTTTAAGGGGTGAAACATATAGGTCATCTGCCTCTAATGATCAGGATAATTATAAAAATGAAAATGAATACCTCAGCAATTAACTACTGACGTCTAACTTCCACACAAGAAGAAGATGAAATGAAAGAAAACCAGAGAGAATTGAATCATCTACGCGCTCAAGTATCGAAAAATGAGAAATGAGGGAGTTTGAAGTACACCAGCAATAATAATAATAATAATAATAACAATAATAGCACGGTAATTCAATATATAAAGCTATTGGTTTTACGTCCCTTTTAACAACTGCGGCTTTTGGAGACGATGGGGTGTCAGAATTTTGTCACGAAGGGGATCTTTAACGAGCCAGTAAATCTACTGACACGGCTCCCTCACATTTGCGCACCCTCAAATGCCAACTGACTGCGCCAGGATTCCATTCGGCAACCTTGGGAACAGCAGACGAGAACGTCACCACTCTGCCACGCGGCCAGCTGCACGCTAATTCAACCTCAAGCATTATTCGCTACAGAAACTCTGAACACTGGAGCCAGATCATTAACTAAAAATTTACCAAGGAGAGAACAATAAGGGAAAATCCGTAGGAAAATCTATGGCCCAGTGTACATAGAGGGAGTGTGGATGGAAAGGTCGTCTCACGAGTTATACCTAAAATCCGAGGAAATCTTTCTTTGGAGGGGAAGTAAAGCCGGCGGTCCCTTGTCATAGATTTATGGCATGATAAAGAACCTTCCACTAATTACACTTGTGCGAAGCTAAATTATAGGTAAGATTTGAGTAACGCTCTTAAGTTCCAACGCTTGTCGCCAGGAGTCGACTGCGGTGACATCTAGTAACCAAGTTCAGAACTAGTTAGTCGTTGACGGTGGCGTTTGGTAGCAAAAGTTGGAACTACTTGAAAATTAAATGTCTGCAGTTCTTTTGAATTAAAAACAGATAACACACATTAATACAGTCATCATAATTAACACTGGTTATATCAGACAGATTCTACACACACCCAAAGTACACGGGGCTACATGACCGCGTTGTCGCAGCCCCTAAACTGAGGAACAACAAACCAAAATATCAGACACTATTAGAAAAAATATTCAAATTTTATGGACATAAGTGACGTACTAAATAGATATTTAACTATGCCTCCTGACTAAAATTTAAGAATAGCTGGACTATTTAAGTTGGAAATGACCTTCAAGAAATCAAAGTAACAGAAGAAAGTTTATGGGTCGCAGGGCTAACTTCAGAACGTTGGTAAACAAAAGTAATTTTGTTGAAAACGTTGGTTGACAGCCATCACTGTCAAGGACAGATGAAAGGAAGAAAAATCATAGCGAGAGAATGAAGAGAATTTGTTAAGAAAGAAAAGCAAATTCATACTCATGTGTTAAATAGATTCAATCACGCTCCTTACTTAGGCATAGCGTTGTAAAATAATAACAATAATAATAATAGTAATAATAATCTTATAATCTGAGCTAACAAGTCATATATATTTTGAGTTGAAGCTATTAAGGCGATCTACTCTCCAATTTCAACTATGTTGACATCTGCCGGTGAAAACTGGAACTGTACTCGGTGATCTCTGGCTGAGATTTGAATAATTTTATCTTGTAATCACCAACTGTGAAACGAGATATCTTTTACGAGCCGACATGCCAGTACTTGGATTTTAATGAATATGATGGCTGGAACTAATGTAAATACACGTATATGTTCGAGTCAATCAGGATCCTTTAAATTTTCAAATGGTGAACAAATAGGCTGTCAATTTCCACCCTTCCCCTCATCTCTATAAAAGAAAAATATAATATGAAACTATGGAAAAAGGTTCACTAAACTAAAAAATAAAATAAATAAATAAATAAATATATAACAAATGGAACGAAACAATAATTATGGTATTGTAAAATTTACTTTAAGTCTATACGGATCGTTTAGTATTCATGGTAGTAGACATCAGAATGAAATAAACATATCTTTGGAGCCATTTGTTAGTGTTGTCTTATTGACAATTGATATCACAGCAACTTTTCAGTCGGTCAACATAATACATTCCCAATTACGAAAGTTTGATGCGTTTCAGTCAGTCAACATGAGTTTTCCCAAAAGAGATGGGTTATTCCCTATCTTGAAAAAATTACATAAGATTAATAAATATTTATTAATCAATTATTCTATTACTTAATTTATGAATCTCATGTAATTTTTTTTAATGATTAGGGAAACCCCCATCTCTTTTGGGACTGAAAAGCCTCAAAATTTTGTTTACTAAGGCAATACTGAAAATGTCTTCAAACACCATAACATTCCCAATTACTGGGAAATGCGAAATCAACTGGAAAAAATAGAATCACGTGTAATTTAATTTTCAGGATGATGTGAGGTTGATTTCACATGTCTCCGTAATTGGGATTATGTTGTGTCGACCGACTGAAAAGTTGCAATATCAATTCGCAATGACATGCTATCAGATAGATTCCACTCACCCAAGTGCATGTGGCTAAAATGACCACGATGTCGCAAGATCCTAAATTAATGAACAGCACCAATTGCGGTACTCCACCCCCACGGCAGGACACAGAATCTGGAAAATAACAAGACGTTCCGTGACGAACTTAAGAGTCTACTTTCCTTAAAATTTATGATTCATGCTAATGAGTAATGATTAATCTATATGGACCTATCTAGAATAATGACGAAATTAACTTAGTAATATCGAAATTTCGAATTAGTTCTAAATATACCTGGTATAATGTAGCCTACAGTTGGCAGCCCTGTTGACTGAATATATTCTTACTTCCATCTCGTAAGGTAAATAATACAAAATTTGGTTCAAGTCAAATGGGTAGCATGGACGTTACATGCAGTTAGACATTGGATCTATCAGCACACGTAAAAGCATGCTGGCAACAATTTTGGATGAAATACATTTGCTAGTATAGAAGTTACATGTATTTTTAAAATTGGACCTATCACCAGGCTTAGAATCATGTTGGCAGCATTGACGTATATCAGTTACTTCCAATTAATCCAGAATGTCAGGTTCTATACGTGTGCAAAGTTTAGAGCTGTTAGCTTGCATACTTTCTGATATATTGATATCGGGGTAAAAAAAAAATGGAGACAGCATTTATTAAAAGTTGGCAGCCCTGGTTGCTGTTAAGAACACGCATAGTCATATCTGTTATGATACATATAGCACATACGAAATTCGGTTGAAATCCAATTGATAGTATAGAAGTTACATGTATTTAAAAGTTGGTACTATCAGCAGGCTTAGAATCATGTTGGTAGCACTGACGTATATTAGTCACTCCAAATTAATCTAGAATGTCAAGCACTATACGTGTGCATAGTTTAAAGCTGTCGGCTTGCATACTTTCTGATATATTGGTATTTGGATAAGGAAATAGAGAGAGCATTTATTAACAGTTGGCAGCCCTGGTGGCTCTTAAGAATACGCTCAGTCATATCTGATTATGTACACATAGCACATACGAAATTTGGTTGAAATCCAATTGATAGTGTAGAAGTTTTATGCATTTAGACATTGGACCAATCAGCAGGCATAGAATCATTTTGGCAACACTGCTTATGTATGGCCTCCTGGAAATTAAATTGAAATATTATTTTCTATATGTGTGCCAATTTTAGAATAGCTCCCATGCATGCCTTCCAAGATATGCAACATGGAGCTCAAATTTCAAGTGTTGTTTTTCAGCAGTTGGTAGCATTGACATCATTTTCAAATACGGCAGGAGATATTCAGGTATAGATATTTACTTCTACCAAATTTTGTTTCTATTGCTGCAGCCCTTTAGGAGTTGATAGGGGGACACACACACACAGCCAGACAGACAGACAGAAAGACAGACACACGTTTGCCCGGATCGATCTCATAAGTCTACTTTTTCCTCATTTTCGCAAAATGAGAAAAGTAGGCTCAAAATGCCCACAGCAAATTACAGACTTTGCTAATAATCCGGGTTTGTATTTCCTGCTGGTTTGATGAAGGTCACGGCGATTCAATTAGCACAACAGCCGGACGTTGTTGAGGGCCGGTAAATATTGCAACCACTCAGTGAAATGAGTTGAGATGTAGCGGTGGCAGTGTCTCATTATTCAAACAACAGCACTGGGGTGCTGCAATATGCAGATCCATGGGATACCCTCGCAAGATGTTACCATGTACAGCGTTCAGGATATTAATTGATCACAACATGCATTCAATTGACCTCAAAGTTGCAAGCCCATGGGGCTTCGACAGTAGCATGCCCAAGTGATGTCAATATTCCACTCCTTAAAGAAAACAATCACCAAAATTGCAAACATACATATCAACAGTAGGAAAAAGGGGTACACGTACTGTACCTATAGTTCCTTGTTCAAAGTAGAAACACCGCCTTTGAAATATTGAAGCCATTCGATTATTAATGGGGACACGGGGAACAAAACATACTCTGTTTGCTGGTTGGTTCCTCAGTTTAGGGGCTGCGACAACGCGGTCAAGTAGCCCCGTGTACTTTGGGTGTGTGTAGAATCTGTCTGATAATAACCGGTGTTAATTGTGATGGCTGTATTATTGTGTGTTATCAGTAATTCAGGTAAGGACTGCAGACGATCAATTTCAAGTAGTTGCTACTTTTGCTACCAAATGATTCCGTCAACGACACCTGGCTGTGAACTTGGCTACTAAATGCCACCGCAACCGGCACCTGGCGCCGAACTTTGGAACTTAATAGAGCGTTAATCAAGTCTAACCTACAAATTTAGCTTTACACAAATGTAGTGTCGTCGCCGTGGTGTAGTGGTCAGCGTGTTTAGCTGCCACCCCGGAGGTCCGAGGTTCGATTCCCGGCTCTGCTACGAAATTTTAAAAGTGGTATGACGACTGGAATGTGATCGACTCAGCCTCGGGTGGTCCAAATGAGTACAGCGGGTTCGATTCCCACCTCAGCCATCCTCGAAGTGGTTTTTCGTGGTTTCCCACTTCGTGTCCAGGCAAATGCCTGGATGGTAGGTCTACCTAACGTAAGGCCACGGCCGACTCCTTCCCTCTTCCTTGCCTATCCCTCCCAATCTTCCCATCCCTTCTCATCCCTCATAAGGGCTACATGACCGCGTTGACGCAGCCCCTAAACTCAGGAACCAACCAACCAACTACTGTTTCATTCTCAATATTTTACTTGAATTTATATTTATAAGATGTATTTCATAGCTTAGCAATAAACATAATCACCATTTGTGTTTAATTGCTAACAGAGGTACTTTTTTCTCCTTTGTTTGAACTTATTTATATTATATATGAATTGCAGCCAATGGTCATAGCGGGGTATTTTAACTGAACGCCCAAGTTCAATTTCAAGTAATAGCAACTTTGGTTCCCACATATGCCACTGTCACTGAGACCTAGTGGCGAATGTTGCAACTTGATAGAGCGTTTCTAACCAAATAACCTACAAATTTAGCTACACACTACCAATTGTAGTGGTAAGTTCTTTTACATGCCATAAATCTATGACATTGGCACGCCGGCTTTACTTTCCCTCCGAAGGAAGGAATACTGAAGGATTTTAACGCTCTGAAAATATCCGACGGCTTCGGCCGGGTCCGAACCCGCGATCTTGAGCTTAGCAATTCAGCATGCTCTCGACTACGCCACCGAAGCCAATTAAACTTTGTTGTAAAGATATATTATATATTAAGCTTTGTGTTTAGCAGCCTTGTATTTTTGTTGTTGTTGTTGTTGTTGATGATTCTTTAGGGGCTTTGCAACATCATGGGCATGTATCCCCGTGTATACTTGGGTGTGTGAAGAATGTTTCTGATAACCTGTGTCACGTTGATGTCTATACTAGTGTTTGTATTTGTAATTGAGGTAGGATTTGAGTAGGAAGCGGCCGTGGTCTTAAGTTAGGTATCATCCCGACATTTGTCTGGAGTAGAAGTGGGAAACCACAGAAAACCGCTTCCAGGGTTGTTGAGGTAGAAATTGAACCCACCTCTTCTCAGTTTAGCCTCATGAGGCTGAGTGTATCCCATTCCAGCCCTCAGACCAGAATTAAATTTCTTGGCATAGCCGGAAATCGAACGCGGAATTCCGCAGTTTACAACCAAGAATGCTACCTACTACGCAACAAGGCGGAACTTTATACTGAGTTATATTAGTTATTGTTGTTTTAAGGAGCGGAACAGTGAGGCCTCTTAACACAGATTTAATTATACAAATTTGGAATACATTTAAATTTGGAAGTGGATGCCAAAAAATGAAAAATGACTAAAAATAATAAAACAAAAACTTAAATAAAACTAATAATAATTATAATGATAAACATAATATACAGAAAAAGAAAAAAATCAGATTTTCAAAAGAGAACAAGTTCTTTGAGTCAATTCTCATTGGGAAATATAGATACCGTAGTTGACCCTAACCCACTCTCACTTATAAAGCGGATGACGAGATTAGCAGCCTAAAATAAGTTTGAGTGTCACCTGAAAACCAAAGTTTATTCGTAAATCAGCAAGATCCACGCACTCGGTTAAAATGTGGGCTACGGCTCCACAGGTACAAAGTGGGGGGGGGGGGGGTCTTCCCTTCTCATTAGATACGAGTGAGTGGATTTCCCATGAACTTTTAAGCTACACAAAATGACGGAATCCCTCCGTGACCTGAAAAAACTCCACCACACGCGAGTAGTTCCCTTGATCGCCCTCAGTTTATTAGGCTTTCGGTCAGCAAGCCAAGTAGTTTAATGGGAAAATTTAACAACACGGTCACAATCGGTGATGCAGTTTGTACAGATTATACTGTACATCTAGTACCAACATCATGTGTTCCTGTGACTCAGTATGAATGGCGACCCCGGCAACAACAGGCAACACGGTTCGTTCATTTACAGTCACTGGGCGCTAATTAAATCTCGGTCCTATCACCCGCTAATAATCACCGTGTATGCAATATCACCGAATAATAGACAGTGTAATTATCTCAAGCTAATGGTGCTTCACGCTGTACAAAGTGCAAGCTAAACACAGCTCAACCTGACACAATGTTGAAATTCCAAAGTTCAATAAAATTTCGGTCGCCACTTTTCATCCCATGTATTTTATTTCATTGTATTTATGTTGATACTCAGACTGCAGAGAGAGCGATAGATGATGGTAAAATAAGATCTTGATTTAGTGTTGTTACAGGAGTGAGGCAAGGTGTAATAGTTTACCGTTACTGTATATCACTGAAGGGCATTCACAGGCTGGTGAGGATCAGTTAGGTGGAGAACACGCAATCGGTTTGGCTTATTCTGATGACCTAGACACACTCTGTCGAATTTACAAGTGTGCAATGACTCAAAGAACTCGTTTTTGTAATTCAGAATCTTTTTTTTTGAATATTTTGTTTATTATTATTAGTTTCATTTCATTTTCGGTTTTATTAATTTTAAGTATTTTTCACATTTAGGCGTAGACCATGAATTTTAATTCCATTCTAAATGTGTATACTAATCTGTGTTAAGAGTGGTGGGTGACCTCGCTGTACCACCCCTTAAAACAACAATAACACTCTGCCGAAAACTTACAAACTACATGTTATAATTTCAACATAAATACATAAGGAGTATGCTGTAGTATGTAAACTGGCATTTCAAAACTGAAGGTGATGTCGGCAGGGAAGAAACGCAAGAAAATAGACCACCAGGTAAGAGAAACTAGTAGGAGAGTAGTAGGGGTTCTACGCACCCATTTCATTTGTACCCGACTGTACATGTTTAAAAGTTAATATCTGGTGAACCCATGGTCGAATGTTGACAAATGAGGTGTCGCTGGACTCGTGCTGACGTTCTCTTTGCTATGGATCGCTCGTTATATTTTACAAAAAAAAAAAAATGAAAAATTTTGTTTTTGAAAATAGGCGATTTTTTTAAAACCAAACATTCTAAAAAGGGTTCTACATGCTTAAATGAATGGTCTCTCTGTCCTTTATTTTTTATAATATTTTTTATTTCTTGTTTTTTTTTGAAAACGGCCCAATTTTGAAATTAATATATCGTAGAAACTAGGGATTTGACAAAAGAGTTTGTTTGACATAAATGAATGGTCTTGACCCCCTCTACTCCCAAAATAAATTTCAAGTCTCTACAATAAAAACTGGAGAGTAGTGCTAGAATGACAGTTCTGCTTTACTTAGGAAGTTGTGACCCCCTGGCGGCCTTGGGAAGGAAGGAGTAATGCTAGGAGGGCGTGCTTGGATTCGGTTTTTTCGTCTCGTTCTGCTCTTTACGGGAATGTAGGTGTTGAAAAGGTCAAAAGCTGGAAACATGTTTTTTTTGGCATGAAAATAAATGTCAAGTCTCTAGGAAACAAACCGTGATTTAAGACTTTTTGTTATATCTCGCGAACCAATCATGCCAGGGGCGTGTACGAGGGGTCCAAGGACTCAGGGTGACGTCCTCGTTGCTATGGACCCTTTATTATATTTTTTTTTTGAAAATTTTTGTTTTTGAACGTAGGCGATAGTTTGAAAACCAAACATGGTAGAACGTTGTCCAATAGTTGAAACGAATTGTCTCTATGACCTTTAGTTTATATAATAAAACGTTTTTATTTTTTTACATTTCTTGAAAACACTCAAATGATGATTACTTTATATTTTGGAAACTAACAAGTTTACAAAAACATTTGTTTGACATAAATAAAAAATACCTACCCTCTTTAGCATGAAAATAAATGTCAAGTCTCTAGGAAACATACTATGCATTTTAAAACTTTTTTCCTGTTTTTAAATATTTTTTAAAATAAAGAGTGTTTGTAGACAGAGAGAGCCGATACCGCTGGACTTGTGTGTTACAACGAGGCTATGACTGGCCATGGAGAATACAGGAAATGCCTACTTCGAGGGGGCGACAAAAATATAGAACGAGGGGTCGCTTTCTGATATTTTGTTATGACGAACGAATGAAGGCGAATATTTTGAAAATCCCTCATGCCGATTTCGGTGACCGTGCCCGGAAGAAATGAATTGCTATTTTGACGGAATGGCGGGGCAGCTTATAACGGTTGGTATTGTGATATTTGCTATGACGGATGAAGGCGAATATTTGAAAATGTGTGCTAAGAGTTTTTTACCTTCAAGGGAATCTTTAACGTTTTAGTCAACGGTATGAGCGAGACCGATCTCTGACACAGCAGCCAGTTTTAGGATATGACCAAGTGATTCTTGGACGTGGTGAAAGTATGTGGTTAACATGGTCATGTGTTGAGGATGGCCGCTTGCTAATGATTATTATTATTACAGTAAAATGTTTAAGACACACACGTTTTTATTCCTAACACACATAATCCTGCTTGCTGAACACTGAATACAGCGGCTTGGCGGTTTGGTGACAGCAACTGCTGATAACACAGAAATGTTTATGTCAGAAGGAAGTGCGATATCAGCTTACTTGCCTCGTGGTGGCTAGCAGGTGTGCTGTTTAAGCAGAGACCGCAATTTTGGTTCTGAGACAGTAGGACTGCCGATGTATAACAGGCAGCCATTTTGGTTCCTTATTAAAATCATGAAACTAGTATAAGGTACGCGAATCTTATCACGTTTGAGGAATGTGGCGAGGCGTGAGAACACGAGTGAGAGAGACAATATTTCAAGGTCAAAACGCTGAGAAAATGCAACTGTCTCTGTTGCTAAGCAGACTGACAAGGTTTGTGTTAGTATTACACTGACAGGACCAGCAAATAGACGTATACAGTAGAGCTCTGAACTGAACTTTGGAAGCAAAAGCCTCTTTGTTTTTGGTAAGTACCTATGAATGATTATTTTAATAATGCCATGCTTATGAACCTTAAATGTGTAGTTATTGATTGGATAATTAATGATTTTTATTTATTTATTTGTTTGCAGATAACCGATATACCTTACATGTCTGAAATACAAGAAACCATTGCACTTTTGAGCCCACTAGAAGGAAACAGCAACAAGCCAGTGCAAGTGAAGGTGAGAATTTTTTTTAAACTAACTTGTTTCATTTTTTGTTTGATATTATTTTATTTTATTTGATGAAATGCAATATTAACCTGAATTTAGGTATGTATAGCGGTTTACTTTATTTATTTTTAGAAGCCTGGAAAGAAAAGCCTTACCGCCGTAGCAGTTGATGAAAACCCGAGACGCACTAGAGCGAAACCATTGCCAAAGGGTGAACTATTTAAAACTCAGGTATGCCTAACATAAAATGCTATTCCATTTTACCGCTACTGAAAACTCTTACACAAAAAAAATCATTACCTGTACATGACTGGGACAATGATTGCTTTCTTGATTAATGGCTATGTATTGGCAAAAGGTACAAGACCATATTGGTTGTTGACTGGGAAAGGTACAAGGCCATATTGGATTTTGTAAAAACAAACATTTAAATTTAATTTATGGGTGGTTCCCTATGAACTCAACGAATATCCACAGGTTTGAACATGATAATCTGGACAAAACGACATGACATTCATTCATTTTTGTTTATATATTGGTTAAAGGGGGATGTAAACGACTGTAGCTTTATAAAAAGAAAATAAGTACATGGGTTATTGTTAGTGCCGACACACAGTTTATTATTAAATAATTTTGCTGGTGTTTGGATATATTAATGCCAATTAACGTTAACGTTTTATTTACAAGAATTGATTGATTGATTGAGTGATGGGTTATTTTTTATTTTTTTAGGTGTGGTCATGCGCCATGAACATAGTGAACAGACAGTGAAAAATCCATACATTGTGCTTTAAAGTACTCTGTGCAATGTTAATAACTTACAATAAGAAAAAGTTTTATTATAACACATGGCGTTAGTACCAAATAAAACAAGTGAGCAAGTTGGTTTACCACGTGGGTTAAATTTAAAATCAGAACATGATCGTAGGTTAACATTTGAATCCTGGCCTGTGGGCATTTTGACAACACATAAACTTGCAAAAGCCGTTTTTTTTACTTGAACCGAGAAGATGTGGTGCGCTGTGTGTTTTGTTGTATTGAACTTTCACACTGGGAAGAAGCGGATGATCCCTTTAGAGACCATTTGCGATGGTCTTCTTGTTGTCCTTACATGCTTGGAAAACAAGTGGGTAACCTACCAGTGTATCCATTTTACCGAACCACAAGGCCATTGGCTACTACCTACGTTGCTGAATCACAAATAAATAATAATAATAATAATAATAATAATGATGTGTTACCAGACAATGGTAGTGTCGATATAAATGTGGTCCATATGACATAGACAGTGTTGAATTGACGTGTGCTTTTGAAAAATTGGGAGTTTGCAAGGCTAAAGCACTAGCACACCCAGAGTAGAGCTCTGTTGAAAAACGGTTAGAATCTTATAAAAATGTTTGGCCATTGATGTTATAACACCTTACCAAACAGCTAAGTGAAGCTGGATTTTTTTTGTACTGGTGAAGGGGATAAAACAATATGTTTTTATTGTGGATTTGCTTTAAAGGATTGGCAAATGACTGCTGAGCGTTTTGTGCAACACGCTCGTTGGTTACCTAACTGTAAATACATGGTGTTGCTTAAAGGTCAGGAAATTGTGAACACTATTCGCAAAGAAAACATGATTGCAGCACAAGACATAAAAGTTCCTTCACAGTTAGAACACGCGGAGCAAATACATGAGGCTGAAAAAAAAGACTTGTCTCACGAACAGATACAAAAGTGTGACCAACAATTATGTAAAATTTGTTATCAAGATGAACTAGGTGTTGAATTTTTGCCTTGTGGACACATGATAGCATGTCTCATGTGTGTATTAGAACGTAACATTTGTGCTATATGCAGAAAAGTAATATCTGCTACAGTTAGGGCATTTCTTGCATAAATAGTATAATTTATTAGCAATGCATAGTGCAAAATACCTATATGCACGATATTATTACAAGCTGTTTTAGAGTGTAATAGATATGCTTTTCTTTTGTTTATAGACTACTAAAATGAATATTTTGAATACTGTGGGACAATCATGTGGCTTAGAGACAAAGAAGCTCAGCGAATTGCCAAAGCATATCTCATACCGCATTATCAAGATTCGAAAATTGTAAACAGCTTACGGTGATCGTGTACTTTGTGTATGTGAAATCTTTGAGACATTTCTGCCTACACGGTTTAATGATATATCGGAGAGTGTTTTGATGAAGTGAATAATGCTGTGCAACCTGTACACTTAATTTATGGAGGTTTTAAAAACAATAGGTGCATGGTCCGTTTTAATTAAATAAAAAAACAAAAGTGAAATAATAATGGTAAAATATAAGTCATGACAATGGACCATTCATCTGTGTGGCAAAAAGGTAAATATTTTTTGTTTAATAAAAAGTTATGTCCAGCCTCCCACCACCATTCATCTGTGACGTCATAGCCAGTCTCAAAGCAAGTCACAACTTGTATAACATTAGTTTAAGTAAAGTTACGTTAAATTAGGTGAGCTGGGGTTAAGTTAGGTTAGCTAGCTCTATATCACTCCTAGCCAATGATCAAACTTTAAGTACTCTAGAATTCTCTGAATCTGTTTCATGTAATTATTTTTCTTGACCGTACTTTGAAAATTCAACCTTGAAAAATATAATTACAATTTATTTTTTTAATTTTATTATTTTATTATGATTAATAATAATAGTATTATTACTCAGATTACTCTACAAAAATTTAATTCATGTGCATTGGTTGATATAAAAGTCTTAACAACCAGTCATGGTTGCTCCCACTTTTTGCTCTCTCTTTTGCTCCCACATTTGTTCCCACTTTTTGCTCCCACATATTTGCTCTCACATTTTCTCCCACTTTTTGCTCCCACGTGTTGCCCCCCACTTTTTTTGCTCCCACATTGGCTCCCTCTTGTTGCTCCCACATTTACTCCCACATTTGCTCCACATTTTGCTCCCACGTGTTGATCCCCACCTTTTGCTCCCACTTTTTTGGCTCCCACATTTGCTCCCTCTTGTTGCTCCCACATCTGCTCCCACATTTGCTCCCACTTTTTGCTCCCACTTTTTGCTCCTACTTTTTTCTCCCCCTTTTTTGTTCCAACAATTGCTCCCTCTAGTTGCTCCCACTTTTTGCTTCCAAATTTGCTCTCACTTTCATGTTAGGCTAGGTTAGGTTAGGTTAATTGAAGTTAGGTTAGGTTAGGTGAAGTTAGGTTAGGTTATAACTAAGTTTATTATTTGTGCTCCCACATTTGCTCCCATTTTTTTTTTTTTTTTTTTTTTTTTTGCTTTCCATATTTGTTCCTACTTTTTTTGGTCACATATTTGCTCCCACTTTTTGCTCCCTCTTTTTGCCCCCTAATTTGTTTTGCTCCCACATTTGCTCCGACATTTGCTCTCACATTTGCTCCCACTGTCAATTTAGGTTAGGTTAGGTTATAACTAAGTTTATTATTTGTGCTCCCACATTTGCTCCCACTTTTTAGTCACACATTTGCTCCTACTTTTTCTTTTGCTTTCCATATTTGCTCTCACTTGTTTTTGTTTTTTTCCTCACACATTTGCTCCCAATTTTTGCTCCCACATTTTGCTGCAATATTTGCTCCCTCTTTTTTTTGCTCACACGTTTTTGCTCCCACATTTGCTTCCACTTTGAAGTTAGGTTAGGTTAGGTGAAGTTAGGTTAGGTTAAGTTAAGTTAGGTTAGGTTAGGTGAAGTTAGGTTAGGTTAGGTTAGGTAAAGTTAGGTTAGGTTAGGATAGGTTAGGTTAGGTTATAACTAAGTTTAATATTTGTGCTCCCAAATTTGCTCCCACTTTTTGCTTCCACTTTTTGCTCACACATTTGCTCCCACGTTTTTTTTGCTTCCCACATTTGCACACATATATGCTCCCACATTAAACTATTGTTCTTATTGTCAAGTTGTCTTTACTAGAGCTTAGTCTATGCTGACAGTTGACATGGAAGAATCAGTGACTAGGTATGGTAAGCCTCATGCATTCTATAAAGGATATTCATATATTGAGAAACGAACCAATAAAATGGAACTGTTATTTGGCGTTGTTCAAAACAACGTTCAAAACAATGTCGAAGTGAGCTAAAAAGTAAAAATAGTGAGGTTTTAAGTGTTAGTGATCATCAATGTAGTGTACAGCATGAAACATTGTTGCTGTCAACGGAAAATCAAAAAATGCTAAAAAGCGAGTGCTAGAAAACAACACTGCTGCTGAAAATAAATCAACGTTAAAAAAACCCTTAACATTATCAAAAGCCACGCAGACTCTACATGAGGACACTGTAGAGGAAGAGGAAGAGGAACAGGAAGAGGAACAGGAATATTTAACTGGTTTTAGTGATGTTGAGGATATTAATAATCATGCTGCTTATGATTATAATGGTGATAATGACGTTTTTATACCTATTGTTCGCCATCGAAAAAAGATCTACAACACGCTTTGTTTTTAAAACTATAGCACACTATCGTAAAGGCAAAGACATGTATCAAGTATGCATTTATTGTGATATTCATGTATACTCTGCAATGTTAAATATTAAAACTTTGTTGAAAATAAAACAGCATTGTAACATCATTTGCATTTATTTACAAATTTTATATACATTTTTTTTTGGTTTCATGATAATATTTTTTAAGACAATACTAAAAACTAAAACATTATTATTCTGTACACATTTTTTTCTTTCAGTCCATAGTCATCACTTATATTTTACCATTATTATTTCACATTTGTTTCTTTTTATTAAAACGGACCATGCACCTATTGTTTTTAAAACCTTCATAAATTAAGTGTACAGGTTGCACAGCATTTTTCACTTCGTCACAAACACTCTCCGACATATCATTAAACCATGTAGGCAGAAATGTTTTCACATACACAAAGTACACGATCACCGTAAACTGTTTACAATTTTCGAATCTTGATAATGCGGTATGAGATATGCGTTGGCAATTCGCTGAGCATCTTTGTCTCTAAGCCACATGATTGTCCCACAGCATTCAAAACATTCATTGTAGTAGTCTATAAACAACAAAAGAAAAGCATACCTATTACACTCTAAAACAGCTTGTAATAATATCGTGCATATAGGTATTTTGCACTATGCATTGCTAATAAATTATACTATTTATGCCAGAAATGCCCTAACTGTAGCAGATACTACTTTTCTGCATATAGCACAAGTGTTAAGTTCTAATGCACATTTGAGACATGCTACCATGTGTCCACAAGGCAAAAATACAACACCTAGTTCATCTTGATAACAAATTTTGCATAATTGTTGGTCACACTTTTGTATCTGTTCGTGAGACAAGTCTTTTTTTCAGCCTTATGTATTTGCTCCGCGAGTTCTAACTCTAAAGGCACTCTTATGTCTTGTGCTGAAATCACGTTTTCTTTACGAATAGTGTTCACAAATCCCTGACCTTTAAGCAACACCATGTATTTACAGTTAGGTAACCAACGAGCGTGTTGCACAAAAGGCTCATCAGTCATTTGCCAATCCTTTAAAGCAAATCCACAAAAAACATATTGTTTTATCCCCTTCACCAGTATAAAAAATCCAGCTTCACTTAGCTGTTTGGTAAGGTGTTTTAATATTAATGGCCAAACATTTTTATAAGATTCTAAACGTTTTTCAACAGAGCTCTACTCTGGGTGTGCTAGTGCTTTAGCCTTGCAAACTCCCAATTTTTCAAAAGCACACGCCAATTCAACACTGTCTATGGCATATGGACCACATATATCGACACTACCGTTGGCTGGTAATACATCATTATTATTATTATTGTTACTATTTATGTGTGATTCAGCAACGTAAGTAGTAGCCAATGTCCTTGTGGTTCATTAAAATGGATACACTGGTAGGTTACCCACTTGTTTTCCAAGCATGTAAGGACAGCAAGAAGACCATCGCAAATGGTCTCTAAAGGGATCATCCGCTTCTTCCCAGTGTGAAAGTTCAATACGACAAAACACATAGCGCACCACATCTTCTCGGTTCAAGTAAAAAAAACGGCTTTTGCAAGTTTATGTGTTGTCAAAATGCCTACATGCCAGGATTCAAATGTTAACCTACGATCATGTTCTGATTTTAAATTTAACCCACGTGGTAAACCAACTAGTTCACTTGTTGTATTTGGTACTAACGCAATGTGTTATAATAAAACTTTTTCTTATGGTAAGTTATTAACGTTGAACAGAGTACTTTAAAGCACAATGTATGGATTTTTCACTGTCTGTCCACTATGTTAATGGCGCATGACCACACCTAAAAAAAACATCATTCAATCAATCAATCAATCAATCAATACTTGTAAATAAAACGTTAACGTTAATTGGCATTAATATATCAAAACACCAGCAAAAATATTTAATAATAAACTGTATGTCGGCACTAACAGTAACCCATGTACTTACTTTCTTTTTATAAAGCTACAGTCGTTTACATCCCCCTTTAACCAATATATAAACAAAAATGAATGAATATCATGTCGTTTTGTCCAGATTGTCATGTTGAAACCTGTGGATATTCGTTGAGTTCATAGGGAACCGCCCATAAATTAAATTTAAATGTTTGTTTTTACAAAATCCAATATGGCCTTGTACTTTTCCCAGTCAACAACCAATATGGCCTTGTACCTTTTGCCAATACATAGCCATTAATCAAGAAAGCAATCACTGTCCCAGTCTTGTACAGGTAATGATTTTTTTTTGTGTAAGAGTTTTCAGTAGCGGTAAAATGGAATAGCATTTTGTGTTAGGCATACCTGAGTTTTAAATGGTTTCGCTCTAGTGCGTCTCGGGTTTTCAGCAACTGCTACGGCGGTAAGGCTTTTCTTTCCAGGTTTCTAAAAATAAATAAAGTAAACCGCTATACATACCTAAATTCAGGTTAATATTGCATTTCATCAAATAAAATAAAATAATATCAAACAAAAAATGAAACAAGTTAGTTTAAAAAAATAATCTCACCTTCACTTGCACTGGCTTGTTGCTGTTTCCTTCTAGTGGGCTCAAAAGTGCAATGGTTTCTTGTATTTCCGACATGTAAGGTATATCGGTTATCTGCAAACAAATAAATAAATAAAAATCATTAATTACCCAATCAATAACTACAAATTTGAGGTTCATAAGCATGACATTATTAAAATAATCATTCATAGGTACTTACAAAAAACTAAGAGGCTTTTGCTTCCAAAGTTCAGTTCAGAGCTCTACTGTATACGTTTATTTGCTGGTCCTGTCAGTGTATTACTAACACAAACCTTGTCAGTCTGCTTAGCAACAGAGACAGTTGCATTTTCTCAGCGTTTTGACCTTGAAATAATGTCTCTCTCACACGTGTTCCCACGTCTCGCCACATTCCTCAAACGTGATAAGATTCACGTACCTTATACTAGTTTCATGATTTTAATAAGGAACCAAAGTGGCTGTCTCTTATACATCGGCAGTCCTACTGTCTCAGAACCAAAATTGCGGTCTCTGCTTAAACAGCACACCTGCTAGCCACCACGTGGCAAGTAAGCGGATATCGCACATCCTGCTGATGTAGACATTTCTGTGTTATCAGCAGTTGATGTCACCAAACCGCCAAGCCGCTGTATTCGGTGTTCAGCAAGCAGGATTATGTGTGTTAGCAATCAAAACGTGTGTGTCTTAAACATTTTACTGTAATAATAATAATCATTAGCAAGCGGCCATCCTCAATACATGACCATGTTAACCACATACTTTCACCACGTCCAAGAAACACTTGGTCATATCCTACAACTGTCTGTTGTGTCAGAGAGCGGTCTCGCTCATACCGTTGACTAAAACGTTAAAGATCCCCTTGAAGGCTAAAAAATCCTAGCACACATTTTCAAATATTCGCCTTCATCCGTCATAGCAAATATCAAAAAACCAACCGTCATAAGCTGCCCCGCCATCCCGTCAACATAGCAATTCATTTCTTCCGGGAACGGTCACCGAAATCGGCATGAGGGATTTTCAAAATATTCGCCTTCATTCGTTCGTCATAACAAAATATCAGAAAGCGACCCCTCGTTCTATCTTTTTGTCGCCCCCTCGAAATAGGCATTTACTGTATTCACCATGGCCAGTCATAGCCTCGTTGTAACACACATGTCCAGCGGTATCGGCTCTCTCTGTCTACAAACACTCTTTATTAAAAAAATTAAAAACAGGTAAAAAAAGTTTTAAAATTTGACATTTATTTTCATTGTAAAGGGGGTAGGGACCTTTCACTTATGTCAAACAAATGTTTTTGTAAACTTGTTGGTTTCCAAAATATAAAAAATTCAAAATTTGTGTGTTTTCAAAAAATGTTAAAAATTAAAACGTTTTATTATAAAAACTAAAGGTCAAAGAGACCATTCGTTTCAACTATTCTACAACGTTCTATCATGTTTGGTTTTCAAACTATCGCCGACTTTCGAAAACAAAAATATCCAAAAAATAAACAAGATGTTCAGTAAAGAACATATAGCCTACTTTCTCCTAAATGCATGGGTATTGTTATAACTCTTTGTCCTTTTCAAGGAGTGTAATTGAATGTTGGTTGTAGTAGCTTGTTGAAATACAACGTGCTGTAGGGATATTAAACATGAATATGAGGTGCCCTTTGCTAGTGCTACCTCTGTAAAAAAATTCATTCAATTCGGTTTCACCGTGTTTGAATTGATCTGGGGAATGGATTTGCACACATACATGGCCGCTATTTGCAAACTATTTGGCTGATGACCTTGTAGTCTGTCATAAGATGCTTTCCACAAAAAGGCATGTTGTTGCAAAATCCGGTAGAGATCAAATTATTAGGATGGTCGAAATTTTTATTTAAGCTTTTAACAATTGGGTGGCCGTCATTCCGTTTCCGTCAAGATGGCGGCGATATAAAACATGACACTGAGGTGCCTTTTGTAGTGCTAGCTCTGTACCAAATTTCGTTCAATTCGGTTTCACCGTGTTTAAATTGATAGGGGGAATCGATTTGCACACATACTTGGCCACCATCTGCAAACTATTGGGCTGATGATCTAGCAGTTTGGTCAGAATATGCTTCCCACATAAAGATTTGTTGTTGCAAAATTTGGTAGAGACTAGATTATTAGGTTGGTCGTAATTACATTTTAGCCTTTAACATTTGGATGGCCGCGATTACGTTTCCGTCAAGATGGCGGTGATATAAAACATGACACTGAGGTGGCCTTTTCTAGTGCTACCTCTGTACCAAATTTCGTTCCATTCAGTTTCACCGTGTTCGAATTAATAGGGGGAATCGATTTTCACACAAAGATGCCCGCCATCCGCAAAATATTAGGCTAATGACCTATTAGTTTGGTCAAAGGATGCTCCCTCCATAATGGTATGTTAATGCAAAATTTGGTAGAGATCGGATGATTAGGTTAATCGTAATTTGATTTAAGCTTTGAATATTTGTGTGGCCGCCATTACGTTTCCGTCAAGATGGCTGCGATATAAAACATGACACTGAGTAGCCCTTTGCTAGTGCTACCTCTGTACCAAATTTAATTCCATTAGGTTTCACCGTGTTCGAATTAATAGAGGTAATCGATTTTGACACAAAGATGGCCGCCATCCGCAAGCAATTAGGCTAATGACCCATTAGATTTGTCAAAGGATGCTTCCTCCATAAAGATATGTTGTTGCAAAATTTGGTAGAGATCGGATGATTAGGTTAGTCGTAATTTGATTTTAGCTTTGAACATTTGTGTGGCCGCCATTACGTTTCCGTCAAGACGGCGGCGATATAAAATTCGACACTGGGGTGCCCTTTGCTAGTACTACCTCTGTACCAAATTTCGTTCCATTTGGTTTCACCGTGTTCGAATTAATAGGGGCAATCGATTTTCACACATAGATGGCCGCCATCCGCAAACTATTAGGCTGATGACCTATTAGTTTGGTCAAAGGATGCTGCCCCCATAAAGGTATGTTGTTGCAAAATTTGGTAGAGATCGGATGATTAGGTTAGTCTTAATTTGATTTAAGCTTTGAACATTTGTGTGGCCGCCATTACGTTTCCGTCAAGATGGCGGCGATGTAAAACATGACACTGAGGTGCCTTTTCCTAGTGCTAACTCTGTACCAAATTTCGTTCAATTCGGTTTCACCGTGTTTGAATTGATACGGGGAATCGATTTGCACACATACTTGGCCACCATCTGCAAACTATTGGGCTGATGATCTAGCAGTTTGGTCAGAATATGCTTCCCACATAAAGATTTGTTGTTGCAAAATTTGGTAGAGACTAGATTATTAGGTTGGTCGTAATTATATTTTAGCCTTTAACATTTGGGTGGCCGCGATTACGTTTCCGTCAAGATGGCGGTGATATAAAGCATGACACTGAGGTGGCCATTTCTAGTGCTACCCCTGTACCAAATTTCGTTCCATTCGGTTTCACCGTGTTCAAATTAATAGGGGAATCGATCTTCACACAAAGATGGCCGTCATCCGCAAAATATTAGGCTAATGACCTATTAGTTTGGTCAAAGGATGCTCCCTCCATAATGGTATGTTGATGCAAAATTTGGTAGAGATCGGATGATTAGGTTAATCGTAATTTGATTTAAGCTTTGAATATTTGTGTGGCCGCCATTACGTTTCCGTCAAGATGGCTGCGATATAAAACATGACACTGAGGTGCCCTTTGCTAGTGCTACCTCTGTACCAAATGTCATTCCATTCGGTTTCACCGTGTTCGAATTAATAGAGTTAATCGATTTTGACACAAAGATGGCCGCCATCCGCATACTATTGGGCTAATGACCTATTAGATCTGTCAAAGGATGCCTCCTCCATAAAGGTATGTTGTTGCAAAATTTGGTAGAGATCGGATGATTAGGTTAGTCGTAATTCGATTTAAGCTTTGAACATTTGGGTGGCCGCCATTACGTTTCCATCAAGATGGCGGCGATATAAAACATGACACTGGGGTGCCCTTTTTTTAGTGCTACCTCTGTACCAAATTTCATTCCATTCGGTTTCACCGTGTTCGAATTAATAGGGGTAGTCGATTTTGACACAAAGATGGCCGCCATCCGCAAACTATTAGGCTAATGACCTATTAGATTTGTCTAAGGATGCTCACTCCATAAAGGTATGTTGTTGCAAAATTTGGTAGAGATCGGATGATTAGGTTAGTCGTAATTTGATTTAAGCTTTAAACATTTGTGTGGCCGCCATTACGTTTCCGTCAAGATGGCGGCGATATAAAACATGACACTGGGGTGCCCTTTGCTAATACTACCACTGTACCAAATTTCGTTCCATTCGGTTTCACCGTGTTCGAATTAATGGGGGCAATCGATTTTCACACAAAGATGGCCGCCATCCGTAAACTATTAGGCTGATGACCTATTAGTTTGGTCAAAGGATGCTGCCCCCATAAAGGTATGTTGTTGCAAAATTTGGTAGAGATCGGATGATTAGGTTAGTCGTAATTTGATTTAAGCTTCGAACATTTGTGTGGCCGCCATTTCGTTTCTGTCAAGATGGCGGTGATATAAAACATGACACTGAGGTGTCCTTTGCTAGTGCTACCTTTGTACCAAATTTCGTTCAATTTGCGCTCACCGTGTTCGAATTGATAGGGGGGGACAGACATTCAGAGTACACACACTCACACACACACACACACACACACACAGACTCACACACATACACACACACACAGACAGACACACTTTTTCTTCGCACTGTAGTGATCTCATAAGTCTACTTTCATTTTTTGCAAAAATCGAAAGTAGGCTAAAAATATAATACAAGGTCCATAGCAAAGAGGACGTCACCCCGAGTCCTTGGACACCTCGTACACGTCTCTGGCATGATTGGTTCGCGAGATATAACAAAGAGTCTAAAATCATGGTTTTACCCCCCCCCCCCCCCAAATAAACATGTTTCCAGCTTTTCACCTTTTCAACACCTACATTCCCGTAAAGAGCACAACGAGCCGAAAAAAACGAATCCAAGCACAGCCTCCTAGCATTACTCCTTCCTTCCCAGGCCGCCAGGGGGTCACAACTTCCTAAGTAATGCTGAATTGTCATTCTAGCACTACTGCACAGTTTTAATCCTAGAGACTTGGAATTTATTTTGGTGGTAGAGAGGGTCAACACCATTCATTTATGTCAAACAAACTCTTTTGTCAAATTCCCAGTTTCTAAAATATAGGAATTTCAAAATTGGATCGTTTTCAAAAAAAACTCCAAAAATAAGCGAATATTAAAAAAATAAAGGACATAGAGACCATTCTTTTAAGCCTACGGAACACCTTTTAGAATGTTTAATTTAAAAAAAAAATCGACTATTTTCAAAAACAAAATTTTTCATTTTTTCTTTTAATATAACGTGTGGTCCATAGCAAAGAGAACGTCAGCCCGAGTCAAACGACACCTCATTTGTCAACATCCGACCATGGGCTCACCAGATATTAATTATTTTATCATGTACAGTCGGGTACAAATAAAATGGGTGCGTTAGAATCCCTACTACTCCCCTACTGAATCTAAATTGGAGCAGGCGGACTATGGGCTATGAACTCTCAGGATTGTAATCTAATGAAAGAGATAGAGTCAAGGTGTAGAAAAGTGAATGCAGTGAGTTCTCATTTGCTATCTAGTGAATTCTGCAAGAAACAGAGTAGTTAGCGACAAAACTCTTCCTACATCGCTGAGTATATGATGATGATAATTGTTATTTTAAGAGGCCTAACATCTAGGTTATCGGCCCCTAATGGTCTAGGTGATAGCGAAAATGACAATAAAATGGAAACCACAACGAAAACTAAGTTAGACTGAAACACAAAATGGAACTTAGATAGAAACGACTCACAAAAGGAAGAGAGGAAATACTTTAAAAAGGTAATTTAGAAGGTAAATACTCACAAGGTAATTTAGATTGAAAAATACGCACAAAATGTAGTTTAGGTTCAAAATACTTACAAAATGCAATGTGGATTCGAAATACTCACAAAATGCAATTGAAATTAAAAATATTTACAAAATGCAATTGAATTTGAAAATACTTACAAAATGTAATTAAGATTCAAAATACTCACAGTTGTATGTCGGCCCGCGATTGAAAATACTTACAAAATGGAGTGTAAATCGAAGATACTTACAAAATGCAATGTAGATTGAAAATACTTGCAAAATGTGGTTGAGATACAAGATACGCACAAAATGTAATTTAGATACACGGGGAACCAATTCACAAAAACGGTGCTGGAATCTTAAAGAGAAAAAGAAATATAATGAAAAGAAAAAGAAGGCTCATCCCGAGAAGAAAGAGGAAAGATGAGAGAAGGGCCAATTAAGGCGGGAAAGTGAAAGACTCCCTAGGCCTCGGATACCTTAATACCGTCGGAGTCGGAAAAGAACAAGAGTTGACCAAGAGAGGTTGGCAGGAAAAAAGGCGGAAATGAGCCCGGCACAAGTAAGTGGAAGCAACGCCGGACTCATCTAGGGTCCCGTGGTCACCAATCCACGTCCCACTAGATGTGGGCCCCTGTTTGGGGGGGGGCAGAGTATATAGACCCCCTGCTGATGTATGGAAGTGAGATTTGGATAGATTCAGGATACCTCATATATACGATGGAGGTAACTGATATGGTGCCGGCACGAATGATTGCTCGGACAATCGAATGGGAGCAATGGCAGGAGAGTAGTCGTAATAAAGAGATATAGGCTAAGTTAGAAATGAACTAGCTAGATGAAGTTCTTTGTATGAGCCATCTGAGGTGGTGGGACCCATGTAATGAGAATGGAGTAAGAGAGACTATCTATGAGATATAAGAACTCAGCCATAAAGTGTAAGAGAAGCAGAGCTAGACCTATAAGGCTATGCTTAGATCGTGTTTAACGATTTAAAGGAGAGAGGTGTAAAGGCAGAGAAGGCCGCAGTGCTTACTGCTAATAAAGGATCATCGTTCGCACACACAAGCTTGCAAACTAGACACGCTGAGTAACAAACCAGTCTAAAGTGAATTAATGAATGAATCAGAGATTGATCTACGTAGTTTGTTTTCTTAGCCCAGATTTTCCTAACGACCGCATTTGAGGAAGCGCAGAGAATGTGGCCACGTGGGTAGAGACTATTTTAACGAGTTCTTTGTTTAAGCTGGGTTTATGAACCTTGCGCTTATTTTAAGTAGTGTTTATGAGGTATGACAGCAATAACTGTAAAACTGACTATTTTACTACCTCCTCGTGGTGTAGCGGCTAGTAAAGTTTACTGTCGCCCCGAATGTTTGAGTTTGATTGTCGGCTCTGCCAAACAATTTAATTCAGAGGTGAGGGGTGGAACAGGGTATACTTAGCCTGGTGAGGCAAAACTGAGAAGAGACAGGTTTGATTTCTACCTCAGCCATCTTTGAAGTGGTTTTCCGTGGTTCACCACTTCTACTCCAGGAAAATGCCACGATGGTACCTAACTTGATACCACAGCCACTTCCTACCTGAATTACAAATACACACACTAGTACAGTCATCACAGTGACACAGGTTATCAGGCAAATTTTACACACACCCACGTACACAGGGCTACATGACCAATATGTCGCAAAGTCCCCAGAAGAATCAACATCAAAAATTCTAGTTCTGTGCTATAGGCCTATACACTAGACTACTGTTTGTACAAAGTGAAACACCAAGAACAAGAGATGTGACCATATTGCACTTTATACCACAGATTAGGGACATGACAATATATTACTGATTAGAAGGACAGTCCGGTACAAGCACGTTGACGGTCGATCTTTAGTACGGCTTCGCGCCACCACGTGCTGCACTCAGAGCTACTAGACGTCGTGGCATGGAATCATACAGCGCTTGAATACGCTGCTGGGGAATACAGTCTCACGCGGTTTGTAGGGGTGCGTCCACAAAGCATCAACAGTGGCGGCAGGTGGTCCTGAACGAACAAGTTGCCGACCGACCCTATCCCAGACATGTTCGATGGGTGACATGTCAGACGAACGAGCAGGCCAAGGAAGCAGAGGTATCCGTCATTCTGCGAAGAAGGCTTGCACATTCCTCGCGACATGCGGGCGGGCGTTGTCCTGCTGGAATATGGCCTGTGGAACGACCTGCAAGAGGGGCAGTGCCGCGAGCTGTAAAACTTCCCTGATGTAGCGGTCACTGTTCAGATTGCCCGCAAGACGTACTAGGTGCGATCGCCTGTTATAGACAATTGCACCCCAAACCATTACACCTGGTGTTTGTCCGCTATGCCACTCAACAATACAGTCTGCCTGATTGCGTTCTCCACGGCGGCGTTGAACGCGTATGCGGCCATCACTGTAGGACAGGTTGAAGCGGGACTCGTCCGAAAACACTACATTTCGCCGCTCAGCCTGCCATTGTCGGCGTGCACGTGCCCAATGTAGTCGGAGGCGTCGGTGGTTCCCAGTCAATGGAAGCTGACGCAGTGGCATGCGTGCTACCAGTCCAGCCCTCAAGAGACGGCGCCGCACTGTCGACGCAGGCATGTCCACCCCCGTTGCAGTGCTCCAACGTCGAGCCAACACCGAGGACGACGCTGTTCTGTCCGATACGGCCATGCGGAGAAGATGGCGGTCGTATCGCGCTGTGGTCACATTGCGTCGTCGTGTACCCTCTCGTCGCTGTGTACGACCCTCCTCTCTCCACTGGATCCACGTACGCCTTACTGTTGACGCAGCGTGCCCTGTACGAGCCGCAATGCCCCGGACCGACAGACCTTCCTCCCAGAGCCCAAGCATTCTGCCCCGTTCAAACACACTCACATGCTGATAGTCCATCCTGTGATGTCGGCGAGGCATCGTTGCACCTGCTTACACGTTTCCACTTGGTATGACGGCCCCACACCGACAGAGCTGTGCGGAACACTGACCTGTCCGGTCCCACGACAGAGGCCACTGGTGGGCCAATGTGCACTCCATCTCTCTGCGATTTCAATCACTTACCTGTAGTATGGTATTGCAGGCCTACACGACCCCTGTTCTGGGAGTGTCTCCGACCATTTCATCTGGGTGTATCACTTTCCACAAACAGTACTGTATTTAGGAAAGATGTTCAGAATTATCTCCAGTGAGGCAGTAGCACGGTTTAACAATGATGATGATGATGATGATGATGGTTTAAGTCACGTAATTCGCAATTAGTACAAGCCATATAGATGGAATTGAGAGAATCAATATATCTGACCTCAACGGGACTCGAACCTACGACCTCCGGTATTGTACGCCGTAGCTTTGACTACGGAGCTATAGGGAGACACTTTAATTCTCACTTAGCAATATCTATGACATTGGCTTGCGCCAACCTATCATACTGTGATTGTTGCCCGCTGTAGGCTATATATAGATTCCATAATTAATATTTTAATAATGATAATATAAGGTGCGTTCAAAAAGTAACGAGCCGGAGGCTGTAATGCGCAAACCGGTGACGACATGGGCTAATCGTGGCGTGTGTAACGAGGTGTGGTTCTGGCCAAAGCGTGGAAGGTCACAGCCCGTCGCTAGAGGGCACGCGTGCACGTCACGTGACGATAAAAAGCGAGCAGCAGCATGCATCAAGCGTCCATCGCTGCCAGTCGCATTGCAAACAGTTACATGGAGACTTCAAACGAAGAGCAAAGAGGTGTTGTTCGGTTTCTGAAAGCGAAAGGAGTTGGGGGAACGGACATTCATCTCCGGATGTCATAAATGTACGGCGAACACTGCATGACCCTTGCAAGGGTCAAGGCGTGGCACAAGAGCTTCAGGGAAGGACGGGTGTCGTTAGCCGATGATGCCCGGTCTGGGGCACCCCTCTGCATTACCGATGACAACGTCCAGCTAGTTGATGCACTCATTACCCAGGACTGCCGAGTGACAGTGAACGCCATAGCCACCGCGGTCGGATTGAGCGTCGGAAGTGTACACACCATCATGAAGGAACGACTGCACTTGCGGAAAGTGTGTGCCCAATGGGTGACCCACAGTCTTCAACCACACCAGGAAGCATGACCTACTGTCTTGGTCTTGGTTTGACGATTGATGCATGGTGCTGCTCACTTTGTAACGTCACGTGACGTGCACGCGTGCCCTCTAGCGACGGGCTGTGACCTTCCACGCTCTGGTCGGAACCACACCTCGTTACACACGCCACGATTAGCCCATGTTGTCACCGGTTTGCACATTACAGCCTCCGGCTCGTTACTTTTTGAACGCACCTTATAATATTGATTTAACGTCCCTTTTAACGACTGCCGTTTTTAGAGACGCAGAGGTAGACGAATTTTACCCCCAAGGGGATCTTTCACGTGCGAATAGATCTAGTGACACGGCTCTGTCGCATTTGCGCAAGCGGCTTCGGTGGCGTAGTTGGTAGCATGCTGAGCTTCTATGCCCAAGATCGCGGGTTCAAACCCGGCCGAAGTCGTCGGATTTTTAAGAGCGTTAAAAATCCCTCAGTATGCCTTCCTTCGGAGGGGAAGTAAAGCCGGCGGTCCCATGTCATAGTTTTATGGCATGTTACAGAACCTTCCACTAATTACACCTGTGTGAAGCTAAATTAATTATAGGTTAAACAACGCTCTTAGGGTTCCCACGTTCGTCACCAAGAGCTGACTGCGGTGGCTTCTAGTAGCCAAGTTCCGAACTAGTAGTTGTTGACGGTGGCGTTTAGCGGCAAAAGTAGGAACTACTTGAAATTCAATATCTGCAGTCCTTAATTAAATTAAAAACAAATAACACACACTAATACAGACATCACAATTAACACCGGTTATCAGACAGATTCTACACACACCCGAAGTACACGGGGCTACATGACCGCGTTGTCGTAGCCCCTAAACTGAGGAACCAACCAACCAACCACCGCATTTACGCACCCTCAAATACCAGCTGACTGCGTCAGGATTCGAACCTGTAACCTTGGGCACAGCAGGCAATAACGTAACCGCTGATTCAATCCAATCCAATCCAATCATCTTTCCACGACCACAATGAATCAAATGAAAAGTCTCATTTATTAAATTGTGTAATAAGTTTTGCATATTGCTGGCCAAGAATCGTAGTGGTCTCAAACCCATTATTCGTTCTTAGGTGCGTGTGTATCGGCTATGTACTCTCGCCTGTGTCAGTGAGGATAGATCTTGCGAGTGTGGAGACGACCCGGTGAAAGTATGCACGACCAATACATTCGAGACTGATACCAACAGGTGCAATGCATAGGGGTGGCATCATGTATGGTCGCCGAACCCCTCCTGTTTACATCCCAGGGCGTATGACAGGCATACGTTAAAGGAGTACTATAAAGTGCGTTCAAAAAGTAATGAGCCGGAGGCATAATTACAGAAACCAGTATCTGTATGTTAGAAGTATTGGCCCTGGCTGTTGAGGCACTGTGACACGTGGCGGTGAATGGTTGTCTCATAAAATTCCATGGGCTGCGATGTGAACCAGTTCCGCGCGTACAGATGGACGTTGGCGTCCGAGGTGAATTGTTGGCCCCGCAGAGCCCTTTTCATGGGACCAAACATGGCGTAATCACCGGGAGAGAGGTCTTGACTGTATGGAGGGTGGCCGAGAACCTCCCATTTGAATTTCTGCCGTAGAGCCGCGACTGTGTTGGCCGTATGAGGTCCTGCATTGTCGTGGAGCGACCACGGCGGCTATGGCGTTCACTGTCACTCGGCGGTCCTGGGCAATGAGTGCATCAACCAGCTGGACGTTGTCATCGGTAATGCAGGGTGGTGCCCCAGACCGGGAATCATCGGCTAACGACACCCGTCCTTCCCTGAAGCGCTTGTGTCACGCCTTGATCCTTGCAAGGGACATGCAGTGTTCGCCGTACACTTGTGACATTCGGCGATGAATGTCCGTTCCCCCTACTCCTTCCGCTGTCAGAAACCAAACAACACCTCTTTACTCTTCGATTGACGCTTCCATGTCACTGTTTGCATTGAGACTGGCAGCGTTGGACGATGGATGCATGCTGCTGCTCGCTTTGTATCGTCACGTGATGTGCACGCGTGCCCTCTTGTGACGGGCTGTGACCTCCCACGCTCTGGTTGGAACCACACCTCGTTACACACGCCACGATTAGCCGATGTAGTCACCGGTTTGCGCATTCCAGCCTCCGGCTCGTTACTTTTTGAAAGCATCTTATATCTTGGCACCTGTTGTGAAAAGCTATGCTGACAATTTCGGCGTAAATTTCATTTTCCTGGACGATAACGCTCGCCCACACAGAACTGGCATTGTCAATGCATTTCTTCAGGAGAATGGTATTCACAGAATGGAGTGGCCTGCCTATGCTCCCGATCTCAATCGTGTAGAGCAGGCGGGGGCACTGCTTAATAAATAAGTCCGTCCTCACTTTCAACCCCACTGTGCTTCATGGCAATAAGAAAATGTTTTCTATGTGAGTAGATAGAAGTGAGAAAATTAAAATATCTGACACCAGAGGGACGCGAACCTGCGACTTCCTGGTTGTAAGTCGATGCTTTGACCACTGATCTATTAGGAGGACACTTCCTGTGATTGTTGTCCGCTTTAGGCTATTTATAGATTCAAACAATTAGTCTTTCCACGACCACAATGATACAAATGAAGGTCGTGCAATGCAAAACAAGTAGTTCCGTGAAGAACTAAGCAGCCTATTTTAATATTTCCTATTTATGTTAATTGCCTCTATCAATATACAATATTTCAGTTTTATTGCTGTAATAGATTCGTAGATATTGAGAACCGTCTAAATATTTCGGATGGTCACCATGTTGGATTGTTACAGTATGTACTATTAGGAGACAATTATTGTGTAGGTACATTATTCAAACGTTGACTTCGATCGCATGATTAGGACACAAGAAATATAAACTTAATTTTGAAATTTCGCACTGCTGCCATCTTGAGTTCGTGTAAAAATTATTTGAACTAAGATAGAAGTCAGTGCATTACAATGTGTATAAACATTCTCTGTATCATGTTTCACTGCGCTCGGTTCGTTAAATCGCGAGAGAAGTCTATTTAAATGTTTCAACTTCGCTTGACCACCATGTTCGTTTTGCTGATAACAAGTCTTTGAAAGTCACATAGTTGAAATTTTAGTAGTGCTCTTTATCACCGTAGAAAATTTCAGGGTGATATCAGTAATAGTTTCGGAGATATAGAATGCCGGTGAAATAATTCGCACAGCCGCCATGTTGGATTGGTGAGAAGGAATAAAATTTGAAGGGCACGGTCGGGGTCGAACGAAATAGTAGCCTACTATGACCTTACCGTGATTCATTGAAATCTCTCCAGACATTTTGATTTTATTAGGGGGACACACACATACGCACACACACACGGACAAAACGTGATCTCATAAGCCTATTTGTTCATATATGAAAATAGGCTAAAGGTAGCGCAAGCCATGTAGTACATGTTCCACGTGTGATAGACCTGCTCGATGTGGCTGAGGTGAAACACGTGGACTCAGCTGATCGCTTCGCTACGCTATGACTATACGCTGGGAGGCAACATAACTGTTTATTACCTTATGAAATAAACATTGACACTTGGCCACAGCCTCAAGGAATAGATCTCAGTAGGCTATTGTGTTTGAGAAGGGCTGACGGCACCGCTCTTGAGGGCTATTCCATTACAAACAGTACAATTCCATGTTTGTTATCCTGTTGAGGTTATACATCGTGATCATCAGCCCCGTGTACTCAAAAGTGTGGATAATTTAGCTGACAATCGGTTGTTGTCTGAAGTAGCAGGCTATGTATATTTGCAAATGAGGCTAGGGTAGTGAAGGATGAGGTCGCGGCCTTCAGTTAAGAATCATGCCGACATTTGTCTGGAAAACACGGAAAATCACTCCTAGAATAGCTGAGGTAGGGATCGAATCCCATCTCTTTGGGTGTACCTTGTCCCCACCCTCAGACGAAACTTAAATTTCTTGGCAGGGCCGGGAATCAAACCCAGCACTCTTGAGTCCCGAGACAGTTGCCTTGTTGTTTTTGTTTCATTTAAGGAACTTCAACATCGTGGTCATTTATCACCATGTACTTGGGTGTGCGTAGAATATGTCCGATAACCAGTGTTAGTGTGGTGTCTGTAGTAATGTCTATATATTTGTAATTCAGGTGAGGACTGGGTAGGAGGCGGCCGAGGCTTATGTTAGGAACCATCCTGGCATTTGCCTGGAGTACAAGTGGGGAAACCACGGAAAACCACTTCCATGTTGGCTGAGGTGAGAATCGAAGTCACCTCTTCTCAGTTTTGCTTTACGAGATCGAGTGTACTCCACTCCAGCTCTCAGACCAGAATTCAATTTCTTGGCAGAGCCGGGAATCGAACTTGGACCTCCGGGGTGACAGCCGAGAATGCTAGCTGCTACGCCTCGAGGTGGGTTGGCCCTGAGATCTAAGTAGGCATCGCTCGAAACGAATTCAGTTTAAGCAAGCAAACTTATACCAGTAATAAACTTACCCGGTTGGTCAGTGGTAGAGTGAAGGTCCTGATTTGATTCCCGGCCGAGAAGTCGACGGTACTCTAAGTTGTTCGATGTCGGCTCGCAAACTATCTCTCTTGTAACATAATGCTGATAACTAATCATTTTTCATTTTAAGAATGTTCACTTCAATTACTTGAATAAGCTAGGAGAATATTTTAAAATTTAGCACAGCCACCATTTTGAACTCTTCAAAACAATTGAACAACTTCATATGGCAACATATTTAACTTTAAGCAAATACTAGCCAACGTCCTGCTTTGTAAATGAGATAATTAATTCATCTCAAAATTACGGGACTCGACAGCTGCGAAAGTGAACAACAAGTTATCTGGTACACCAAAGAAAAAAAATCCACAGCCTGCTTCCAGTCGACCGACCGGGTCAGGGAATGGAATGAATGAAGCCCCAATCTAGCGACGAGGATATGAACTGTGCCTGCTGCCGAGACCTCTCGCACTCGCCTGGGGCAATGCAATGATTGAATGAATGACATATGAAATGAAATGATAGTGGAGAGTGTTGCTGGAATGAAATTGTGACAGGGATAACCGGAGTACCCGGAGAAAAACCTGTCTGCCTCCGTTTTGTCCAGCACAAATGTCACATGGAGTGACCGGGATTTGAACCACGGACCCAGCGGTGAGAGGCCGGTGTGCTGCCGCCTAAGCCACGAAGGCTTCAATCTGGTATACCAAAGAGCGACTGTAATTAATATTTGATATTATCCTTAAACTTTTAACTTCCTTCAAACAACGCTTGTTCAAATGTATCCATTAAAATATCTGCTAGTAATGTTAATAATGGTGATTTCATAGCTATTCTATCCAGTTGCTTATAAAATATTGATATTTGAAGTAATTGATTAAGACAGTTTTTAACGACGTTTACCAGATCAAATATTACTTCAAATATCAAGATAACGTACATTTTCTTGAGCAACTGGATGGACGAGCTATGGAATCACCAGGGTTACCATTGCTACCAGATACTTTCATGGATGAATTTCAACAGTTATTGTTTGAAGAAACTAGTAATTAATACTTTGCGCTGTAAAGATCATCAATTTCTGATTTCTTATCATAGGTAAGTTCACACATTCAGACAAACTACCATTTAGAAATATTACTCGAAATGAATACATTACGTAAGTTGTATCATATGACTTGTCCACAAAGTGGAAGTTAAAACTGAACAAGTTTTTCTCAATGTATAGTTTCACTGAAGGTGAACTGCCTCATCCTATTCATTGACTTATGTGACGTCTGCATGTGCTGGCCTTCTAGAGAGATCTTAACGATTATCTCAGCAATTTTCTACTAGTTGGAAGAGACATAATGTTTGAAAAGAATGTCTCCACTACTATAAAGTTTCGGGCTGGACTATAACCACGTAAAAAAGACAAGTTTGGAGCGGACATTTTCTGACAAGGTCACACCAGACTATTGCCAGACATTTGAGGCCGGAGAAACCATTCGAGTTGACCGCAGGCAGAACCCGGAGAACATTAGCCACACGGTCTAACAAGTAACTCACAAGGCGAGTAGGATCTTTTGCAACGTCAATGTAGACCAACATAGGTTGGATATCAAAATCAATACCAATACCCTTTTGAACACACTAATGAAAGGGATTTAATTGTTAACTTTTTAGCATCTGAATTTTCAAAAGCCTCATCTAACAAGGGACCTGTGGTAGCGTCTATCCCCCCGATCGGATTATAATTGGCAGGGGATACTCTTGAAATGTCACTCTATACGATGGTGGTAAAAAGAACGTCTCAAATGAACATTAAGCCTATATTTAAAGCGATTGAAAAGACGTGGAACAAGGAGTCATACGAGACATTGTGCACATTTTCATTGACAGCAGACTAGAGGACTTATTAACCTCCCTTTGGGGCATTTTGAGCCGTGGGCTCACAATATGTCAGAATCCATGGAAGGGTATAATTTCAAACATACTATTAGGCCTAACTATTACGGGCAATACATTGAGCAAATTTTAAAAGTTAGTTTTACCAACTCAATTCCGTAAACAATGGAATTATTCTAGACACGTCCAAGTTGGTGAATCTTTGAGAAATGTAGATTCTGAAGCGCTTCACAAAACTATTTGTTATCTAATTACTATATATCAGACGTGAAGTGGCAGACAGAGTTGAAAGAACAAAGGCAGACAACTCAGAAAACCATCCTCTATATGCGTACACACCATCTAATCAAAGGCTCGAGTCAAGGAAAAGCTTCCTCCATTCAGCAAAAAGCCTCACGGAACCGCCCGGAAAAATTAGACTAACATCATGGAAAAGGAGAGTTAAAAACCTCGAAGACTGGATTATCCCTCATGAAAGATTACCTCCGGGACATGACAATGGATGGGTTTCGTGGAGAACACTGAACAGGTTGCGAAGTGGGGTAGGTAGATCCAAGGTGAATTTGAACAAATGGGGATACACTTCCGACACCACCATGTGCGAGTGCGGGGAAGAACAAACCATGGATCACCTTCTTGAATGCAGATTATCTCCTCCTAAGTGCACGATGAAGGACTTGATGGAGGCAACACCTGAAGCACGTGATGTGGCAAAATACTGGTCACAGAGTAACATAAAGTAGTATATAGTTTCACTGACTGTTTTGATGAGATTGTATATAGTACCAGCTAAATACCATGTATGATGTACTTTTTCTTGAGACTGATGTTGCTTCTGACACGATTAAACAAATAAATCTAATTAGTCCGCAATATAATTTAGATAGCGCTGTTCATTTAGCACATGTTACTTAGTGTCTATTGACCATATCTTAGAGCATGTTGATAAATCACATGTATTATTTATACACTCCTCACATAAATGGGGACCTACTTGTTACGAAAGTAATTCTCTAACGTCATTATCTAGGCCACACTAATTAATAAATAAGTTAAAGCAGATGGCTTTGATGAGTTACGCCCTAAAACGAAAAATATTATTATTGGACCGTTTGTGTATTTCGAAAATTTTATTTAGGCCTACATATTGGATGCGTTAATAAACTAGTAATAATAATAATAATAATAATAATAATTTCAGGATAATAAAACCAAAGGGGCATGGTTCACGGAAGTTGAGAAAGATCTACGTGAAATGGAAATTTCCCCTAACGATATCCAGGAGCATGTTCCACTTCAGGAAAAACTACGTACGCACAAAGGTTTCCAGGAAAAGCCGAAGCTGAAGACAGGGAAGGTGTGGTCCCAAGAGAGAAAAGAACAACACCGGAGACGAATGCGGGAACACTGGGCGGTAGTTAAAGCTCGGAAGAAGAGACAGTTGAACTGACGTGGTCCCTAGTTGGCCGAATCGAAGAAATAATAATAATAATAATAATATAATCATCAAAAAATGACACAGAAATTTCAAACTCACTTTTCTTAAATTACAGATGCAGGGAATATACTGAACCCTTTATCCACAGGCTGTATAAAGGATTCTAATAAATTATTCATCGTCATTTGATACATTTCTACAGACAGCAGATATGAGAGCCAGACGGAGTTGGGAAATGTTGAGAAATCAGTGGCAGAGAGAACACAAAGGTCTAAGCTCCTGTGGTATTTTAGAAAGTAGCATAGAAGTCATGACGCATAGGACAGGTGCAACTTTTAGCGCGAAGAGACGCTTGGGTACGCACAATATGGCTTGTTACTATGAGAGTTGGCGCCAAGAAAAAAATTGAATGCTACGATGTGAATGGTCAATCTGCATGTTAACCACTCCTTATGGCAGGAATACAAGTAAGAGCTCGCGAAGATCTACAAGAGTCTGAACCAATAATATCAAGACGCCCAGTTTAAGCGGCAACTCGGCGTTATAACGCATCCTGGTGAATTAACGCGGGAGTTATCTACGGATTAACTCCTCGATCGATTCGAGCTAGCTACAGCAAAATCGTAACCTCCACATTGCTACGAACTCAATGATACCGATCGCATACTAGTCTGATAATTATTATGGAATATTTTTCCATAAATCCCCTTCCATGCCTACTCTAGCCAGTTTCATTTATAAATGGTCCAGGAAGCTTCGAGAGATGACTTTTATTTGAGCGTTTGAGGACGTAAGGCCTTTATTCAGGTGTCCGAGGACACGAGGCATAACTTCTAATTTTAGTGTCGTGGATACTCTGCACATTTTTTCGTGTGGTGAACATGGAGCATTTTCGTCAAGTTATAAGTGTAACTTCAGTGATCTATTTGTAGTCCCAGTACTACCAGATAGGGCGAGTTCATCGAAATAATTCACCAATAGACAGTCAAGGAATTTAGTACTTGATCGGCGAATTTAATAGGAAATATATCGTGTGTGTATCTGACAAACATTATTTTAATTCAGCACGAGATGCCGTCTAGGAACGAGGGCGGATCTTGGAACCAGCAGGACATTTGCCAGAAGATGTCGATGGCGAGCTAAGCATTTTAAAGGAGTGATGGCTGGAGATGTTTTCCTGACGCTGTTCTATAGGAATGAGTACAAATGAATTTATTTATTTATTAAATCAGCTATGGTTTTATGGGACGTAGTTTTGTAGATATTTGTTTGCCTGTTTGGTAATGTAGATTCTTAGTTCTTGTTTACTGACACATTAAGTATGGGACAAGCTGAGCGCTTTGTATTTTGTAGATATTATGATTTTGTTTGGTTCAAGTGTACGGGGCTATGCGCAGCTCGTGCTCGCATTCGCTTGCGTAAATCGCGGTCAAGCATTGTAAATTCGGAAGTATGCCTTATAACAAAAATGGAACTGAATTAATTTGAGATTAAAAATAGAATTTGGAGGATAATGATTATTTGTGAGCAGAATTTATGATGGATCAGGATTATTTTGACAGTTGCTTTTCTAGCAGATCTGTACGGGATGGCACTCTTGCACCCGAGTTTTTGTTGTTTATTTTGTTTAATGTGTCTATGGACGCAATGTAGGTTGATCTGTTTTGAGCCGACCCCGATGGTATGTTTGTGAGTGAGTCAGTCCAAGCTTTTTGGTGTATGTTGTGATTTTATGATGTGTTCGCGGGATATATATCATTGAGATTATTCCGACTTGCTGCACATCAGCCCAGTTCATAACCTCGCGTGGCTGAACTTGTGGTAAATATTTGTGTTTCTTGCCATCCAAGTGGATGAGTGAGATATGTCTTTTCGCGTTTCCAGATGGATAACGGGATCAGTGTGGTCCCATGTATAATTAGCACCAAGCTTGAAAGACTGACAGAGAGTAGAGGCAGCGATGACTCATCCAAGGAGGGGAGCGCTCAAATCAGATAACAACTGTTGGTCATTAGTAGCAGGCTAGGTTCCTGTATTTCAATATAAGATGTTGTTTAAATTCACAAAACCCTGATCGGTTATAAAGAGTATTTGATTGATTAAATGGGTGTTGTCCATGGTTTTAAGGTATCTTCCGAAACATCTGTTTGTCTGGCGTTTATTCATGTAAATATAATTTTCGGCCGTTAGGCTTCTATTTTGTTGTTGTTACTTGACTTATTGTGTGTTTATTTTACGCGTTCAATGACCCCGTGTGGCATTAGAGTGTGCGAGGCTGTGTTCCCAATTTGTGATGCGAGCTTTTTGGCCTGTTTTCGGCATGCTCTTTATGTTTTGTGTGCTTTGGCACGGGCTAGAATCTCGGGGAGGTTCATCGTGTTTTTAGTATTTTTAGATCTTGCATGTGTCAGTAGTAATTATAGTGTGTTAATTAAGGGTGGGTCCCATAGCCGTAGTGTGATTTAAAAGATGCAACTCCGTGAGCAATATGACTGTTTCAGTTGTGAACGGACTCGCATCAGTACTCATTTCCTTATTATGAATCAGTACACCACGCATTATATAACTTCTTGACCAGGTTAAATGGACTTGCATCCATATGTTGTGAGGAGCGAGTTCTTACCGCTCAGTAATATATTTATTTTCTTAAGGGAGTGAATGTCAGGGAGGACTTCCTTTTATTATTATTATTATTATTATGCACATAATTTTCAGTCATTAAATATCTTTTATTCTACTTGTTATTCATTTTATTTCTAGTATAGCCTCTGTCATGGACCTTTCTATTCATTAGAGCATGTTGTTTTTGCGAACATTGCTTTGAAAATCATTCAGGACTGAGCACGACCCCGTAGAAAGAATCTTGATAAAACACTGCTTTATTGAAGGGTGCAATACCTAGGTAACTTTCCCTAAACTTAACGCCTGCGACCTGTCACTGTAAGATGCTAACTGCACAGGAATGGTCATAATTAACGAATGATAAGAACTAAATATTTGTGTGCGTCATTTTTCTATCTCTGGTGGTAGTGATAGTTTTTGTTTTGGGCGAAAATCATCAAAGCCATCTGCTTCAAATTCGGATTTATTAATTAGTGTGGCATGAATAATTTCGTGAGAGGATAACTTTCATAACACGTAGTCCCCCCATTTATGTGAGAATTGTATTTATGTTATTTATTCAGGCATTAGGAAATTAATTTATAACTTTGAAAGAATAATGGATTTTCCGCCTTCAATACTGTTTATTTCTATTACTTACAGGGACTAGTTTCGGGGGTAAATACTCCCCCTTCCTCAGCCTGTCCAACAAAACTACACAATGAAAAAACTTTCCATGTACAAGTTCATACAAAATACATACTTACAGGGACTAGTTTCGGGGGTAAATACTCCCCCTTTCCATTGTGTAGTTTTGTTGGACAGGCTGAGGAAGGGGGAGTATATACCCCCGAAACTAGTCCCTGTAAGTAATAGAAATAAACAGTATTGAAGGCGGAAAATCCATTATTCTTTCAAAGTTATAGTTACGTCAATACGGACCTGAATAATCGACATTATGAAATTAATTTATTGTAGACTAAATCCCCATACAATCTGATTGGGCACACTCGTGTAGACGAACTGAAAGGCTTCTACGAATACGTTGAATTCCATCACATGTAATACAGTCATAACCACAAGATGTAACAATATTCAGTTACAACCATAACTGTTCAACAGTTCATAAGGAAACAAAAATACTGAGGTATTGTATTCTTAACATCTTCATTTGTTTTCAAGTAATAAAATCGCCTCACAGCCTCAACACGGCAAATATCTAACTAACATAAATTAAAAATTTAAAAAAAAAGAAAGAAAGAAAGAAAGAAAGAAAAAAGGAAAAATTAAATAATTAAAAAATTAAAAGTTAAAATCACAGGTATTATTATTATTATTATTATTATTATTATTATTATTATTATTATTATTATTATTATTATTATTGATTTAAGCCCGCTACGGAGCGCTTATGACTAGTTCTTCTTCGATGCTCTTTTCCGTTCCCAATATCTCTTGAGCCCTATTGATAACTATCAGTAGCACCCGGCTTCGCCCAAGTGGATTTATTTGTTTTTTGGATGATAATGAATACTACTACAGAACTGGCTCATGATACTTAAACTAACAAAAAATAAATATTTTAAAAATATAACTTTTGTGGTGGTGGGGGTGGTGTTTGTAGTGGGGTGATAAGTAGTACAGTATAATGGACGTATCATTGAGGTCATTTTCCCGTAATGATAATAATGATAATAATGAATAACGAAACGGCCATTTAATAACTACAGAACTGAAACATGTAATTTTAAAACGAATTTTAAAAAATCATTAGAGAGAGGAGTAAGTGAAATGGAAGACACTGCCTAGGGCCTATATCTCATTGGCTGTTAGAAATGTAGAGACCAATAGAGCCGTCTTTCGTCGCATAGCGCCGTAAGAAAATAATCAGAACACTTTGGGAAACTTCGGCTGTCCCGAGCTCCTGAGGTAGCAATAGTATAATGTATCGCCTCATAGCGCTAAACGATAAGATTCGGAATAAATGAAGGTAAATTTGAAAGCACCAACGCTTATTGCAGCAGATAACCTCAGTGTACTGCACCAACACCATTGCACTTATACAGAGGCATAATATTTTTATAATGATAACTGTTTTAAGGGGCCTAAGAAATCTTTTTGCACTAATTACTCTCCGTGACTGCAATTTATAAACAGTGCAAAATGGAACGATTTTCGCAATTCTGCACCAAAACACTGGTAGGGGTGACGTGATGCAGCCCAAATTGCCAGTCAACAATAGACATATTAAAATACTCTTACAGTTACACTAATACGGACATGAGTGGTTCTAGGGCCTTAATATGTGGTTTTCAAGTTAATTTTGACTGTTATTCTAAATGTAGGTAATGGAGAGCCTTGTCCAAAATATCAAGTGCCCAGTGTTACCGGCAGGGTTTCAAAGTGTATGTAAAATTTGGTGCAATTAGGATAAACGGTGTAGATTTGTGATAAAGGGCCTATATGCAGGAAATGGAGTGGTCTGTCCGATATTTAAAGTGGACAGTGTCATCCGCAGGGTTCCAAAGGGTAAGTATACAAAATGTGGCTCAGATCGGTGAAACGGTGTAGATGTGTTCCAAAGGACATAAATGCAGGGAATGGAGTGGTCTGTCCGAAATTGCAAGCAGACAGTGTTACTCGTCGGGTTCCAAAGGGTAGGCTAAGTATGTAAAATTTGGTTCAGATCGGTGAAACGGTGTAGATTTGTGCCAAAGGGCCAAAATGCAGGGAATGGAGTGGTATGTCCGAAATTTCAAGCAGTGTTATTTCTCAGGGTTCCAAAGGGTAGGTATACAATTTTGGTTCAGATCGGTGAAACGGTGTAGATTTGTGCCAAAGGGCCTAAATGCAGGGTACAAAGCGGTCTGTCCGAAATTTCACGTAAACAGTGTTACTCGCAGGATTCCAAAGGGTTAGTATTGTACCCGATTGTCACCATGTGGACCATGTGTTCGTATCCCAACTAGCTCACGGTCTTTCGAGGTATGGGACGTTCCTGCCCACAATACGACCACATGCTCAGGATTTGAGTCTACCAGGTAACTACTCTACAGGAAATACACAACATTCCTATGAATAAAATATTTACTGGTCTAAAATCATGGCTGTACAACAAATACAAAACAAAGGACAAATTACAATTAATTCCCACAAATAAATAGGGTTATTCTGTGAGCTTTCTCCTTAAAAATAGCGCTACAATGCACTCAAACCTACTTCTAATATCCTGTCAATAATAGTTCAGATTACAAGGTTTTCATAGTGCTCGTCATGTGACACAATTTTATTTAATGGAAATATCTTAACACAAAAACCACATGTCACATAAACATGATATTACTAAGACATTATTCCGTCTCCTACGGCATTTACTTTCATTAGCATTACTTCAATGTTTCCTACATTTATTAGCAAATATTTTTTGTGTCGTGCGAATCATCTTCCTTCTTTCCATCCCTATGAACGCTCTAGGAAAATGAGTCATGCTTCTTAATCATAAAATAAACATAAACATGGATAGAATATTTATAGTTTCACCATATAACGATTATCTGGGTCTTGTCGGACTTATCATAGATACAACTGTGTCATGTTCTGGGAAAAACACATACCCGTTTTTCCTAAATTAGCATAAACTGGCAAAATGCACTTTAAAGAAGATGCCTACATTATTTTGGTTCAGCTTTTCCCCCTCAGAGGATAACTTCGCCAAATATCATCTGATTTCTATGGTTCAACCACATATGTGAGTTGCCACATACCATTTAATTCCATTTGCATCACTAAAATACTTATATTTTAATTGCATATTGAATACCGAGATCTCTCAGTGTCCTATTGTGACTGTAATTGACAAGGGATCGGTCGAGCAACCTCCCCTTCCCTCAGCAGGTCATAAAATTCGTTCCAGACGGCTCTCCAAGATGGCTGCCACGGAAATGGTCTACATTCCCTGTCTCTCTCTACCGTCAAGGCCAAACTTGTTTACAATTATATAACAGTAAAGTTCCGCTAGGCATAGTCCTAAGTAATTGAGTCATTTAATTAATTAACACCTAACTTTACAGTGTATTTGGGCTCAAATGGCTCCTATTAAACATTCATGGCAGGGGTGAAATTCCAATGATAGCATTGCCGTTCTAAGGTGATTACTTGTGGCTTTTAAGACGCGCATCATAATGAAACCCCATGGTTATCATCAGCAGCTGTCATTAACATATATTTTTGGGAACCACGTTCCTCGTCGACGAATATGATTCTACCTCTCGGGCAGACCATAAGTATAAATGCACACCGCGCCTCGCTGGGCGTCCATAGTGGCTATAATTCAATGCAAGCGTTGGCAATAGACAGAATCTATCCAAATCGCTGCGTAACAAATACAGTATGCACAAAGGCGATACTTCTCGAAGATTAAGCCAATTTTCACCTCACGCGCAAGCTATACTAGTCTTTCCCGTGCTTATCTTACGTAAATCACTGGATTCTACGTTAATCTGCACGCTATATGCGGCTAAACAATATTTCACATATATGACTCCATTATCAAGGTACCTGCGTTCTTCCTGTTATACTATTTAAGCCAAATCTTTACATAGCTCCTAACACAAATGTATAAATATACTGGCTTACTTTAATTTCAAATATTCATTCAAAATTTCACTGACACTGAGAAAAGCTCCCGTATTTCACTATATTCCACACTACATTCTTTACTGTTTACCAAATGACAGTATCTTAAATTAGACATGACACTATTTGAACATTACTTAGGCCAACTTTGCCCTTACTTTATGGTTGCCGACCCCAGTTATTATTATTATTATTATTATTTTAACGTTTAGATCCATCACTATTTTTGACCTAAATGGTCCTAAGCAAATCACCTTCCAAGTCATACTTTATTCAAGACGAGTGGTGAAAACTCGTTCAGTAAGTGACTATTACATCTTTAATTTCAAAGTGATTAATCGTTACATGGTGAACTATGCCATTATAATGCTATTATTTGCATGTGTACTCACGTTTCCTTCTGGCTGGAAAGTACCAGTATCTTCGCCTGAGCTCTACCATGATGATTGACTTAATCCATCATGATATCCAATACACAACACTGAGATTCACACTTTTTACACATGATACACATATTATCACAAGTGGCCTTTACCACTGATAAACACTGAATATTAATCATTAAACACATTAACACTTTAAATTATTATTTCACAATTTATACACACTTCCTCTATCATTTCACATGTTGATCCTTAATCTGGATTTCACCTACGCTTGACCTCAGAGATGCGATGAACTTATGATAACCGCTGGTCTCCGTGAAATCTAGTAGCGTTTTTATAGATGTTCGATCCTAGTTCCCTGCACTCCCGTTCACCTCACTGTCCTGGTTAGGTGGCAATAACTTCCACTCTCCCATCACTGGAGTGCTCCTGATGCTGATGTCATATAATTGACAATACCTTCCGGTATACGAACTGTTCCAAACATTATCAGTTCCTATTCGCTGTAGCGAATTTATATCTGTCTCAGATAATAAAGAAATATCTGCACTTTGTTACTTTTTATGCACTTCATTATTACTGATGAAGCTTACAATTTGCCTCCATTGTCTTCAACGGCGGTACGCTGATATTTTAATAATTGGCGTGCTTACTGCAGAGCGCTTGTAGACAAAGGACTAACTTCCAACTCGAGCGACCGTCTGACTGCCTTCAACTCTACATCACTGACTTCGACTGACTTCCAACTGAACTGCAACTGCACTGCAACTGCCCCTTGGCGTAGGCTGCTCTCCCTTATATTGGTTTCTTGCACAAAATAGTTCACGGGACACGTGAGAGCGACTCCCTTCTTGAAATACTCCGTCTTCAGCCGAAATAACATCTGCATCTTGTTTATTTAGGCGTGGAGGTTTTAAAAACACTCGCGTGCCGGCGATCGCTTCGGCCAATTAATTACAATTAATTGCCTTAGTTCAGCGCGTGGGACGCCACGGTGGGGATTTCCCGCTGGTTGGTTAAAGTATTCGTGCTCTCGAGCGTGAGTTAGGTTGTAATGCGGTCATTTTGAGAAATAGGCGTAATTTTAGGTGAAAAACCACTCCTAAATTACTTCTCCGTGAATACATTCATCTGTGTGTATGTTCCATTGCATTACAATGCTCCATTTATCTGTAATTAATTAATTTCTTGTGGGCTTGGTTCCGCCAAAGCTTTGCTCGTTGTCGACTGGTGAATTCCCGGGTCATTAATTTTGAGCTGTCTGACCGCCCTAGACGGAAATAGTTCTACTGGCGCCGAGCCTACCCCGCCTACTTGCTAAAGTAATTTGTCAGACTTCAAACTAGCCTTCTTTCGACTTCGTATGCACTGAAAACGTACATTCCCTTGCATTTTGCTTATAATTTTTCCTTTAAATTGCTATGATTTGCACCTAAATAATCGTGAAATCACGCTAGACTATTATGTGTCAGTAGACCTCTCATTGCTCTGTGGGTTCCATATAATGGCTCCCCCTTAGAGACCACTGGTTCGACCCTAGGCATAACCATTTGCCTGGTCTTCTCTGATGAGGCCTGAGTTCGATGCCAGACTGCCGTGACCAGTTGGGCACATCTTTCTCCTGCTAAGTTCGAAAAATTCATTTCATAAGTGAATTTTTCGGGCCTATCAGCTGGTATCAACTCCTTGCAGTGTTTACTTTAAGCGGTCATTGCTCTCGGCAATGGGCTTTCACGTTTTCCCACTCCACTCTTGTCTGCTGTCTCGTAGACTTTCGTTTTCCTGTCTCAATTGTTCATTCATCTCCCCTAACTCCACAGCGGCTCCCTTCAACTGGTCATAAAACTCCTGCAGCCGACAGCTGCACTCTCCCCTCGTGTCCGCTGGACTGGCGAGCTGTTTTCTTTTCTTCGACCCTTCTCGAGTCTGCAAGCTTTTCTCCAGAACCTTTCCGTGCATACGTAATGATTCCCCGTTCACTTGGATGTGTGTAGCTTGCTCTTCTCTCGCATCATAGTCTTCTGGTGGACTATATAACTTCAGATTAGCTGCATTCACCACAACTTCTCTACCTGTTGCCTCATCTTTAATCCGATATGCGTTATTCTGCAGATCCCTTATAATCAGGTAGGGTCCGAGATAAGCATGCTGGAATTTCTTATATTTCCTGCTCTCTGGATCTGAACTGGCGGGTTTTTTCAATAAGACGTATTCTCCCACGAGTAGCGGTCTATGATAGCGTTTCCTCCTGTTTCTCCGCTGTCGTTTATCTGCTTGTTTCTTGAGATACTCGAACGTCCTCTGGATTCTCAACTCACGTCCAAGTTGTGCATCGACGGGTGTCTGGATGACATTATTCCATGGCCTCTCGGGTCTTCTGTCGAGATGTAGGCTCACTGGCACCTCTCCTGTAGCTTCGTGCACGGTATTGTTGATACAATATTCAATAATCTCAAGTACGTCAATCCATTTCCAATTCTCAGTAGAGCAGTATATCTTCATGTATTTTTGCACCTCCCTCATAACTCTCTCAGCGGAGTTCGACTCCGGGTGTCTAACCGTGGACAAAATCTGTCTTATGCCCAGATTTTCCAACTCCCAGCGAAATTCTACGCTGGTAAAACAACTTCCATGATCCGATAAGATGTTTTCTGGCTGTCCTAATATAGGAATGATTCTTTCCTTCAGCCTCTTAAGTACTTGTTTTGTACTGGTTTTCTGAATTGGACACAGGACTACCATTTTGGAAAACACGTCTAGTGCAACTAGGATGTGTTTTTTCCTCTTCTAGCTCTAGGCAGGGGCCCAAAGTTGTCCAGCGCCAGGAGCTGACATGGCTTCTCTGGTAAGAGTGGTATAGGTTTCTGCCTCATTAAGTACGAGTTAGGCTTTACTCGTTGGCACATATCACATGTCTTGATAGTATTTCTGACTGTTTCTCTAAGTTTAGGCCAAATAAACGCCTCTTTAAGCAGGGCAACAGTCTTATCTACACCTGAGTGTCCAAAAGCTCGGTGTGCTAGCCAAACTAGCCTTCTCTGCAATGCTGGTGGTACAACAATCCTAGGTTTTGTGTGGTCAGAGTCGCTCCATTTATGTAGCATCTGGTTAAACCATAGATATTCCGTTGAAAGTGCTTCAGCTTCCATATACATCGGGGTTCCTCTATCCAGCTTTCCCTCGAAGTAATTTATCATCAACCATATCCAGGGATCTTCACGTTGAAAAACGGTGATGTTCCTCAGATCATCTAAGGTCTTCTGATCTCTATCTTCTATCTCAATAGCTAGAGTTTCTTCTTCCTCTGCTGTAGGGTATCTGCTTAGCAAATCAGGTATGATATTGTCCTTCCCCGGGCAATATTCTATTTCCACTTGAAATTGTTGTATGTACAGGGACCACCTTGTCAGTCTTTGACTCGACAAGTCAGTTTTCAGCAGGAACGTTAGGGCTTTATGGTCTGTTCTCAAAATAATTCTAAAACCATAAATCAGCTTGTGCCAATACTGTAATGCATACAGTATCGCAAGTAATTCGATCTCCGTGACCGTATAATTCTTTTCATTAGGCCTCAACCTTCTACTGATGAATGCGATATAAGTTCTCTCCTCTGGCCTGTCCTTATTTTCCTGATACAACATAGCTCCAATGCCTATGAAGGATGCGTCAGTCTGGATGATAAATTTCTGAGTGTAGTCAGGATATCCCAATTTCACATAATCTAACAGCATCTGTTTAGATTTCACGAAGGCTTCCTCGCATTGCTCCGTCCATCGCCATCTTCCTCCCTTCTTAAGTAAGTCTTGGAGTGGTGCTACAGTCTCGGTGTACTTCGGACAATGGTTCGAAAAGAATCCAATAACGCCTAGATATTGCCTGACGTTCTTTACCTTCGTTGGTCTCGGGAAACGTTTTATGACTTCCAGTTTTCCCGGATTAGGCCTGACTCCTTGTGCATCGATTACATGACCTAGAAATTTAACTTCTCTCTGAGCAAAGTTAGACTTCTTTATATTGACCTTGAAGTTAGCCTGACTTAGGTCATATAACAACTTGCGTAGATCTCTGACATGTTCTTCAACTGTTTCAGAGGTCAGTAGTATATCATCTACGTAGCATATGGTTGTAGCTTTTACTTCTTCGGATAGGTTCCTATCTAGCGCTCGTATCAACGCTGAACCTGCTGTTTTTAATCCAAATGGAAGACGGACGTATGAGTACGTGTGCTGGTCAAATAAAAATCCGGTTAACAGACTTGTTTTCTCTTCCAGAGCAAGATGGTGAAAACTTGCCGTTAGATCAAGATTTGAGAATACAGTCTTTCCTTTGAACCTTCTGAGTACCTCCTTAATGGGTGGAACTGTATCAAATTCCGGTATGACCTTGGAATTCAAATTTCGTAGGTCCAGGCATATCCTCACACTTCCATCCTGTTTCGGTACAACTACCAGTGGGCTGACATAAGGTGTGGCTGTCTTTACAATGACGCCTGCTTCTAGCATTTCCTGTATCGCTTCTTTGACCTTTAAATAATGTTTCTCAGCTACAGGATACGGCTTCTGTTTGAATGGCGTCCAATCGCTGACTTGAAACGCATACTGGAAATTCTTGATCCGGCCAGGTCTCGAATCGAAGACTCCTTTATACTCGAATAGCAGTTCCCTTAGCATTTTCTTATATTCTGGACCAAATTTAGCTTCCTCAATCTTCTCTTCCAGGCATTCTTCAAATTTTGGTTCGAGATCCTTTTCAATGTCTGCGGCCAGTGTTGCCAACTCTTCCTCAATATCTTCTATTGTCGACACTGCCTCCCCAGTCATATCTCCGTATGTATGCCATACGTATTCTTCTTGTCTCGCTTCATTATGCCTTAATGAGAGTTCTAAGTCTTCCTTTCCCTCACTTGCGCGAAACATTACAATGTCTTGCGAGAGATCTATAATAACTTTATACTCTCTTATGAAATCCATCCCAACAATAAGGTTATATGGCAGCTTATTTACAAGTAGGAAGCTCTGTGAGAATGCAGAGTTCCCTATCTGCAAATCTAAAAATACTTGGTATCTGCATATCATAACTTTGTCTGGTATGACACCTTTTATTTTCACGCTTGAAATGGGTATTTTCAATACGTGGATTTTACTCTGGATTTCATTGTATAATGCCTGGGTTATCAAACTCACTGTTGACCCTGTATCAATGAGACTTCTTACTTTCGTTCCCGCAATGTTTACAATAATAATAGGTAGTTCCCTTCTTACATTGACCGTTCTTTCATCGAGGTCTTCGATAAGCTCCTCAGGTTTGGCAATCCAGTTAATAACATTTACTGTATTCCATCCTGAACCTATCTCTCTCTGGTCATTTAAAATTGGTGTTTTTTTTTTCAATTGCTCCATTCTTTGTGGAGTTCTTCTGCCTGTCTTCATGCTGTTGAAGTTCCAGACTTTTGGCACCATCATCATTTTGATATATGTCGGGTGACCTTCTATTTCGAATCGCTTCATCCCAGTGAACTCGCGATTGTCTTGGATCATCTCCGCGCTCTTCCATGTATCTTAAAGATGCATGATAGCGTTCTTCCGCCTCTTCATCGAACCCACGACTCTGCTCTTGGGATCTCCATCCTTGGTTATTCCCATTTCGGCCGTAATTTCTTCTGTTATCCAGCTGCTGGTCTCTGGTACCACGCTGATTCCAGTTTTTCCTTCCTCGGTTACCACGGTTCGAACCTCCTCGATACGCTGGCCTCCAATTTTGGTTTTCGCGTCCTTCGCGCTGCCAGTCGGATTTTTCTGTTTCGGTGCTTGTAGACTTGCATTTCGTCTGCACCTTCGTTGGCTCGATCGGCGTATTCGTCATATTAACTTGTTCCACATGTCGACTTTGTCTTGCGTGCTGCACTGTGGTTAAATCAAGTTGTCTCAGCACCTCCTCCATATCGATTGCAGTTTTGGCGTTTGCTGAGATTAGCAGGCGCTGCACTTCATACGGCAGCTGCTTAGCTATTGCTATGCATAAATCTGACTCTCTAAGCCCTTCATCGAGCTCGCGAAAACGGCATAATTGGTTCACAAAAAACTCTCCGTATTTAGTCGGGTTACTAGTACTGTAACGCCTGGAATACAAGTCCAGTCTGAGGTTTTGTTGTACGCTCGCGTTCCAATACCTACTTAAAAATGCTTGGCGAAATTCCTCAACGGTGTCGAACGTGTACCTAAAACTTCTAAACCATAGAGCACACTCCCCTTCGGTTAGTTTTTCAATCGCTCTCAACCTGCGCTCTGGCGGTACTTTCGCATCATTCAAGTACTCGGAAACTTCTTTAAGCCAGTACTTGGGTGTCATATTAGAATTACTCCCAGAGTATTTCTTTGGTTTTTCATCACTAGCCCTTATAACTGTGACTATTTGGTTCTGTACAGCATTTTCCTGCGGTGTTGACATAGCCATTGGCATACCAGGTGTGGCATACGGGCTGTCACTTGGCATTGCTGCATTCTTTGGAGTGGGCTGTATTTCTATCTCTGCCCATTTATTCCTCCTATTCTCGTCTATACTTCCTTCGCTAGACCTAGGATTCCGCAACATGGATTCTTCCTGCGCTATCATTCTAGTTTCTAATTGGCTGTGCCTGTTTTCAGTCCTTTCCAAACGAGCTAATACCTCTCGTTCTATTTTCTCTAGGCGATCTCGGTTTCTTTCTGCCATAGAAAATACCTTTTCTTTATTATCCTTAAGGTTTTCCTTCAGGTGGATAATTTCCCCTGCTAGACTTTCTCTTACTTCGGCAAGAGTCTTATCACTGGCTTCAGTCTTTAAGCCTTCTCGAAGCTCTAACTCTTCGCGTAAGCCTGTAACTTCCCGTTGAATGTGACCTTGTATATGAGAGATTTCAGTCCTTATTTTCGTGATTTCTCCTTGGTCTTCGTCCTGTCTTTTATGGATAACTGCTAAGTCGTTCTGAGTTTGTTCCAACTCTTTCTGCACTTTTCCAACTTGTATCTTCATATTAGACATTATTTCCTTATTATCTCGATCAGACGTCTTTATTTCCTGCATTTCCTTGCATTGGTCAAGGATATTCCGGTCCTGCTTTCTTAAGGCGTCGTCTACAGCCTTGGCATAACCTGCCATTCGCGTATTCCATTTTACTTCATTATCTTCGAACCTATGATCCACGGTCTGAGTAAACGTGTTAAATTGTTCTAACTGACGTTTTGTGTTAGCTTCATTCTGACTTTGAATGTCTTTAAGCTCCCGGGACATACTGTTTAAATTATCGTTAATTTCACGCTGTGACTCTCTGCACATTGGCAAATTGCTTTCTAATTTTAATTCAATAGACTCAAAGCGTTTATCGTTATCATTTTGCATTTCTGAGATCACGCTAACAATATTCTTAGTTACCTGTCTCTGGACAGACTCTTTAACGTCGTCCATTTTCTTATTAACCTCTACTAGGTTTAATTCTAACTGTGTGTTTACATTAGTTTGACTAGCCTCTAGTCTAGTATTTATTTCGGCTTGATTAGCCTCTAGTCTAGTATTTACTGTAGCCAACATCTGGCTTACCTCATCTTTAAATGCTTTGGATTCTTCCTTACTTTTATCATTAGTAACATCGAAATGTTCCCTTAACTCGGCGATACACCTGAGTACCTCTTCCGTTCCGGCCATCCTGTACTACTTAATTTGAGATTCAGGTAGGCCCTAGCTGAAGACACTGGCGCGTTCTATTGGAAAGAAAAGATTCCGATCCCGCGACAACAGCAACAACATATTATAAAATGTCAAAACTAACTATGGAATGGGTATAGACCCTCGTACCCGTCTGACAACATTTGTCTGACGTCTGAACATCATCTAGAAAGACTCACAATCGCTCAAACCAAGTTTGAGGAAAAAAAAAATATTTCTATGGTTTTCCCCATGAAAACCATGCTATTATTATGGGGTTTTTCTGAATCCCATAAGCCATCCACGTACGGGCGCCATGTTATTTTTATATGTGAGGGGTATGTAGTATGGCTATTGTAAGACATCGGCCATATTCTAATTTATTATTAAAACTGTCCAAGGAGTGGTTTTTACTGCCGAATGCCCCACATTGGGCCATGCCATGTTAATTTAGGGTCACGTGCTTATTTATGCCATGCTCATGATGCTTAAGTGGAGGTTACCTGTATTTTAAACTGGCCCCACATATCAGCGTCATGTTAACAATAATGGGTTATCTATGGCTATGGTTTATGAAAGTTACAATTATATATAAGCATGTCTTATGGAGGAATAACAATTATTTTTAATGTGGTGGCTTATTAACAAATGGGATGCGGTCTTCCTATTCTGTCCTAATTTCTATGCTATATTTGCTTCTACCATCAATACCTTGACCGACTTAAGTAATTACCTGTGACTCAATCCAAGTACAGAGACAACTCCCCCATGTACCCGATTGTCACCATGTGGACCATGTGTTCGTATCCCAACTAGCTCACGGTCTTTCGAGGTATGGGACGTTCCTGCCCACAATACGACCACATGCTCAGGATTTGAGTCTACCAGGTAACTACTCTACAGGAAATACACAACATTCCTATGAATAAAATATTTACTGGTCTAAAATCATGGCTGTACAACAAATACAAAACAAAGGACAAATTACAATTAATTCCCACAAATAAATAGGGTTATTCTGTGAGCTTTCTCCTTAAAAATAGCGCTACAATGCACTCAAACCTACTTCTAATATCCTGTCAATAATAGTTCAGATTACAAGGTTTTCATAGTGCTCGTCATGTGACACAATTTTATTTAATGGAAATATCTTAACACAAAAACCACATGTCACATAAACATGATATTACTAAGACATTATTCCGTCTCCTACGGCATTTACTTTAATTAGCATTACTTCAATGTTTCCTACATTTATTAGCAAATATTTTTTGTGTCGTGCGAATCATCTTCCTTCTTTCCATCCCTATGAACGCTCTAGGAAAATGAGTCATGCTTCTTAATCATAAAATAAACATAAACATGGATAGAAAATTTATAGTTTCACCATATAACGATTATCTGGGTCTTGTCGGACTTATCATAGATACAACTGTGTCATGTTCTGGGAAAAACACATACCCGTTTTTCCTAAATTAGCATAAACTGGCAAAATGCACTTTAAAGAAGATGCCTACATTATTTTGGTTCAGCTTTTCCCCCTCAGAGGATAACTTCGCCAAATATCATCTGATTTCTATGGTTCAACCACATATGTGAGTTGCCACATACCATTTAATTCCATTTGCATCACTAAAATACTTATATTTTAATTGCATATTGAATACCGAGATCTCTCAGTGTCCTATTGTGACTGTAATTGACAAGGGATCGGTCGAGCAACCTCCCCTTCCCTCAGCAGGTCATAAAATTCGTTCCAGACGGCTCTCCAAGATGGCTGCCACGGAAATGGTCTACATTCCCTGTCTCTCTCTACCGTCAAGGCCAAACTTGTTTACAATTATATAACAGTAAAGATCCGCTAGGCATAGTCCTAAGTAATTGAGTCATTTAATTAATTAACACCTAACTTTACAGTGTATTTGGGCTCAAATGGCTCCTATTAAACATTCATGGCAGGGGTGAAATTCCAATGATAGCATTGCCGTTCTAAGGTGATTACTTGTGGCTTTTAAGACGCGCATCATAATGAAACCCCATGGTTATCATCAGCAGCTGTCATTAACATATATTTTTGGGAACCACGTTCCTCGTCGACGAATATGATTCTACCTCTCGGGCAGACCATAAGTATAAATGCACACCGCGCCTCGCTGGGCGTCCATAGTGGCTATAATTCAATGCAAGCGTTGGCAATAGACAGAATCTATCCAAATCGCTGCGTAACAAATACAGTATGCACAAAGGCGATACTTCTCGAAGATTAAGCCAATTTTCACCTCACGCGCAAGCTATACTAGTCTTTCCCGTGCTTATCTTACGTAAATCACTGGATTCTACGTTAATCTGCACGCTATATGCGGCTAAACAATATTTCACATATATGACTCCATTATCAAGGTACCTGCGTTCTTCCTGTTATACTATTTAAGCCAAATCTTTACATAGCTCCTAACACAAATGTATAAATATACTGGCTTACTTTAATTTCAAATATTCATTCAAAATTTCACTGACACTGAGAAAAGCTCCCGTATTTCACTATATTCCACACTACATTCTTTACTGTTTACCAAATGACAGTATCTTAAATTAGACATGACACTATTTGAACATTACTTAGGCCAACTTTGCCCTTACTTTATGGTTGCCGACCCCAGTTATTATTATTATTATTATTATTTTAACGTTTAGATCCATCACTATTTTTGACCTAAATGGTCCTAAGCAAATCACCTTCCAAGTCATACTTTATTCAAGACGAGTGGTGAAAACTCGTTCAGTAAGTGACTATTACATCTTTAATTTCAAAGTGATTAATCGTTACATGGTGAACTATGCCATTATAATGCTATTATTTGCATGTGTACTCACGTTTCCTTCTGGCTGGAAAGTACCAGTATCTTCGCCTGAGCTCTACCATGATGATTGACTTAATCCATCATGATATCCAATACACAACACTGAGATTCACACTTTTTACACATGATACACATATTATCACAAGTGGCCTTTACCACTGATAAACACTGAATATTAATCATTAAACACATTAACACTTTAAATTATTATTTCACAATTTATACACACTTCCTCTATCATTTTACATGTTGATCCTTAATCTGGATTTCACCTACGCTTGACCTCAGAGATGCGATGAACTTATGATAACCGCTGGTCTCCGTGAAATCTAGTAGCGTTTTTATAGATGTTCGATCCTAGTTCCCTGCACTCCCGTTCACCTCACTGTCCTGGTTAGGTGGCAATAACTTCCACTCTCCCATCACTGGAGTGCTCCTGATGCTGATGTCATATAATTGACAATACCTTCCGGTATACGAACTGTTCCAAACATTATCAGTTCCTATTCGCTGTAGCGAATTTATATCTGTCTCAGATAATAAAGAAATATCTGCACTTTGTTACTTTTTATGCACTTCATTATTACTGATGAAGCTTACAATTTGCCTCCATTGTCTTCAACGGCGGTACGCTGATATTTTAATAATTGGCGTGCTTACTGCAGAGCGCTTGTAGACAAAGGACTAACTTCCAACTCGAGCGACCGTCTGACTGCCTTCAACTCTACATCACTGACTTCGACTGACTTCCAACTGAACTGCAACTGCACTGCAACTGCCCCTTGGCGTAGGCTGCTCTCCCTTATATTGGTTTCTTGCACAAAATAGTTCACGGGACACGTGAGAGCGACTCCCTTCTTGAAATACTCCGTCTTCAGCCGAAATAACATCTGCATCTTGTTTATTTAGGCGTGGAGGTTTTAAAAACACTCGCGTGCCGGCGATCGCTTCGGCCAATTAATTACAATTAATTGCCTTAGTTCAGCGCGTGGGACGCCACGGTGGGGATTTCCCGCTGGTTGGTTAAAGTATTCGTGCTCTCGAGCGTGAGTTAGGTTGTAATGCGGTCATTTTGAGAAATAGGCGTAATTTTAGGTGAAAAACCACTCCTAAATTACTTCTCCGTGAATACATTCATCTGTGTGTAAGTTCCATTGCATTACAATGCTCCATTTATCTGTAATTAATTAATTTCTTGTGGGCTTGGTTCCGCCAAAGCTTTGCTCGTTGTCGACTGGTGAATTCCCGGGTCATTAATTTTGAGCTGTCTGACCGCCCTAGACGGAAATAGTTCTACTGGCGCCGAGCCTACCCCGCCTACTTGCTAAAGTAATTTGTCAGACTTCAAACTAGCCTTCTTTCGACTTCGTATGCACTGAAAACGTACATTCCCTTGCATTTTGCTTATAATTTTTCCTTTAAATTGCTATGATTTGCACCTAAATAATCGTGAAATCACGCTAGACTATTATGTGTCAGTAGACCTCTCATTGCTCTGTGGGTTCCATATAATGGCTCCCCCTTAGAGACCACTGGTTCGACCCTAGGCATAACCATTTGCCTGGTCTTCTCTGATGAGGCCTGAGTTCGATGCCAGACTGCCGTGACCAGTTGGGCACATCTTTCTCCTGCTAAGTTCGAAAAATTCATTTCATAAGTGAATTTTTCGGGCCTATCAGCTGGTATCAACTCCTTGCAGTGTTTACTTTAAGCGGTCATTGCTCTCGGCAATGGGCTTTCACGTTTTCCCACTCCACTCTTGTCTGCTGTCTCGTAGACTTTCGTTTTCCTGTCTCAATTGTTCATTCATCTCCCCTAACTCCACAGCGGCTCCCTTCAACTGGTCATAAAACTCCTGCAGCCGACAGCTGCACTCTCCCCTCGTGTCCGCTGGGCTGGCGAGCTGTTTTCTTTTCTTCGACCCTTCTCGAGTCTGCAAGCTTTTCTCCAGAACCTTTCCGTGCATACGTAATGATTCCCCGTTCACTTGGATGTGTGTAGCTTGCTCTTCTCTCGCATCATAGTCTTCTGGTGGACTATATAACTTCAGATTAGCTGCATTCACCACAACTTCTCTACCTGTTGCCTCATCTTTAATCCGATATGCGTTATTCTGCAGATCCCTTATAATCAGGTAGGGTCCGAGATAAGCATGCTGGAATTTCTTATATTTCCTGCTCTCTGGATCTGAACTGGCGGGTTTTTTCAATAAGACGTATTCTCCCACGAGTAGCGGTCAATGATAGCGTTTCCTCCTGTTTCTCCGCTGTCGTTTATCTGCTTGTTTCTTGAGATACTCGAACGTCCTCTGGATTCTCAACTCACGTCCAAGTTGTGCATCGACGGGTGTCTGGATGACATTATTCCATGGCCTCTCGGGTCTTCTGTCGAGATGTAGGCTCACTGGCACCTCTCCTGTAGCTTCGTGCACGGTATTGTTGATACAATATTCAATAATCTCAAGTACGTCAATCCATTTCCAATTCTCAGTAGAGCAGTATATCTTCATGTATTTTTGCACCTCCCTCATAACTCTCTCAGCGGAGTTCGACTCCGGGTGTCTAACCGTGGACAAAATCTGTCTTATGCCCAGATTTTCCAACTCCCAGCGAAATTCTACGCTGGTAAAACAACTTCCATGATCCGATAAGATGTTTTCTGGCTGTCCTAATATAGGAATGATTCTTTCCTTCAGCCTCTTAAGTACTTGTTTTGTACTGGTTTTCTGAATTGGACACAGGACTACCATTTTGGAAAACACGTCTAGTGCAACTAGGATGTGTTTTTTTCCTCTTCTAGCTCTAGGCAGGGGCCCAAAGTTGTCCAGCGCTAGGAGCTGACATGGCTTCTCTGGTAAGAGTGGTATAGGTTTCTGCCTCATTAAGTACGAGTTAGGCTTTACTCGTTGGCACATATCACATGTCCTGATAGTATTTCTGACTGTTTCTCTAAGTTTAGGCCAAATAAACGCCTCTTTAAGCAGGGCGACAGTCTTATCTACACCTGAGTGTCCAAAAGCTCGGTGTGCTAGCCAAACTAGCCTTCTCTGCAATGCTGGTGGTACAACAATCCTAGGTTTTGTGTGGTCAGAGTCGCTCCATTTATGTAGCATCTGGTTAAACCATAGATATTCCGTTGAAAGTGCTTCAGCTTCCATATACATCGGGGTTCCTCTATCCAGCTTTCCCTCGAAGTAATTTATCATCAACCATATCCAGGGATCTTCACGTTGAAAAACGGTGATGTTCCTCAGATCATCTAAGGTCTTCTGATCTCTATCTTCTATCTCAATAGCTAGAGTTTCTTCTTCCTCTGCTGTAGGGTATCTGCTTAGCAAATCAGGTATGATATTGTCCTTCCCCGGGCAATATTCTATTTCCACTTGAAATTGTTGTATGTACAGGGACCACCTTGTCAGTCTTTGACTCGACAAGTCAGTTTTCAGCAGGAACGTTAGGGCTTTATGGTCTGTTCTCAAAATAATTCTAAAACCATAAATCAGCTTGTGCCAATACTGTAATGCATACAGTATCGCAAGTAATTCGATCTCCGTGACCGTATAATTCTTTTCATTAGGCCTCAACCTTCTACTGATGAATGCGATATAAGTTCTCTCCTCTGGCCTGTCCTTATTTTCCTGATACAACATAGCTCCAATGCCTATGAAGGATGCGTCAGTCTGGATGATAAATTTCTGAGTGTAGTCAGGATATCCCAATTTCACATAATCTAACAGCATCTGTTTAGATTTCACGAAGGCTTCCTCGCATTGCTCCGTCCATCGCCATCTTCCTCCCTTCTTAAGTAAGTCTTGGAGTGGTGCTACAGTCTCGGTGTACTTCGGACAATGGTTCGAAAAGAATCCAATAACGCCTAGATATTGCCTGACGTTCTTTACCTTCGTTGGTCTCGGGAAACGTTTTATGACTTCCAGTTTTCCCGGATTAGGCCTGACTCCTTGTGCATCGATTACATGACCTAGAAATTTAACTTCTCTCTGAGCAAAGTTAGACTTCTTTATATTGACCTTGAAGTTAGCCTGACTTAGGTCATATAACAACTTGCGTAGATCTCTGACATGTTCTTCAACTGTTTCAGAGGTCAGTAGTATATCATCTACGTAGCATATGGTTGTAGCTTTTACTTCTTCGGATAGGTTCCTATCTAGCGCTCGTATCAACGCTGAACCTGCTGTTTTTAATCCAAATGGAAGACGGACGTATGAGTACGTGTGCTGGTCAAATAAAAATCCGGTTAACAGACTTGTTTTCTCTTCCAGAGCAAGATGGTGAAAACTTGCCGTTAGATCAAGATTTGAGAATACAGTCTTTCCTTTGAACCTTCTGAGTACCTCCTTAATGGGTGGAACTGTATCAAATTCCGGTATGACCTTGGAATTCAAATTTCGTAGGTCCAGGCATATCCTCACACTTCCATCCTGTTTCGGTACAACTACCAGTGGGCTGACATAAGGTGTGGCTGTCTTTACAATGACGCCTGCTTCTAGCATTTCCTGTATCGCTTCTTTGACCTTTAAATAATGTTTCTCAGCTACAGGATACGGCTTCTGTTTGAATGGCGTCCAATCGCTGACTTGAAACGCATACTGGAAATTCTTGATCCGGCCAGGTCTCGAATCGAAGACTCCTTTATACTCGAATAGCAGTTCCCTTAGCATTTTCTTATATTCTGGACCAAATTTAGCTTCCTCAATCTTCTCTTCCAGGCATTCTTCAAATTTTGGTTCGAGATCCTTTTCAATGTCTGCGGCCAGTGTTGCCAACTCTTCCTCAATATCTTCTATTGTCGACACTGCCTCCCCAGTCATATCTCCGTATGTATGCCATACGTATTCTTCTTGTCTCGCTGCATTATGCCTTAATGAGAGTTCTAAGTCTTCCTTTCCCTCACTTGCGCGAAACATTACAATGTCTTGCGAGAGATCTATAATAACTTTATACTCTCTTATGAAATCCATCCCAACAATAAGGTTATATGGCAGCTTATTTACAAGTAGGAAGCTCTGTGAGAATGCAGAGTTCCCTATCTGCAAATCTAAAAATACTTGGTATCTGCATATCATAACTTTGTCTGGTATGACACCTTTTATTTTCACGCTTGAAATGGGTATTTTCAATACGTGGATTTTACTCTGGATTTCATTGTATAATGCCTGGGTTATCAAACTCACTGTTGACCCTGTATCAATGAGACTTCTTACTTTCGTTCCCGCAATGTTTACAATAATAATAGGTAGTTCCCTTCTTACATTGACCGTTCTTTCATCGAGGTCTTCGATAAGCTCCTCAGGTTTGGCAATCCAGTTAATAACATTTACTGTATTCCATCCTGAACCTATCTCTCTCTGGTCATTTAAAATTGGTGTTTTTTTTTTCAATTGCTCCATTCTTTGTGGAGTTCTTCTGCCTGTCTTCATGCTGTTGAAGTTCCAGACTTTTGGCACCATCATCATTTTGATATATGTCGGGTGACCTTCTATTTCGAATCGCTTCATCCCAGTGAACTCGCGATTGTCTTGGATCATCTCCGCGCTCTTCCATGTATCTTAAAGATGCATGATAGCGTTCTTCCGCCTCTTCATCGAACCCACGACTCTGCTCTTGGGATCTCCATCCTTGGTTATTCCCATTTCGGCCGTAATTTCTTCTGTTATCCAGCTGCTGGTCTCTGGTACCACGCTGATTCCAGTTTTTCCTTCCTCGGTTACCACGGTTCGAACCTCCTCGATACGCTGGCCTCCAATTTTGGTTTTCGCGTCCTTCGCGCTGCCAGTCGGATTTTTCTGTTTCGGTGCTTGTAGACTTGCATTTCGTCTGCACCTTCGTTGGCTCGATCGGCGTATTCGTCATATTAACTTGTTCCACATGTCGACTTTGTCTTGCGTGCTGCACTGTGGTTAAATCAAGTTGTCTCAGCACCTCCTCCATATCGATTGCAGTTTTGGCGTTTGCTGAGATTAGCAGGCGCTGCACTTCATACGGCAGCTGCTTAGCTATTGCTATGCATAAATCTGACTCTCTAAGCCCTTCATCGAGCTCGCGAAAACGGCATAATTGGTTCACAAAAAACTCTCCGTATTTAGTCGGGTTACTAGTACTGTAACGCCTGGAATACAAGTCCAGTCTGAGGTTTTGTTGTACGCTCGCGTTCCAATACCTACTTAAAAATGCTTGGCGAAATTCCTCAACGGTGTCGAACGTGTACCTAAAACTTCTAAACCATAGAGCACACTCCCCTTCGGTTAGTTTTTCAATCGCTCTCAACCTGCGCTCTGGCGGTACTTTCGCATCATTCAAGTACTCGGAAACTTCTTTAAGCCAGTACTTGGGTGTCATATTAGAATTACTCCCAGAGTATTTCTTTGGTTTTTCATCACTAGCCCTTATAACTGTGACTATTTGGTTCTGTACAGCATTTTCCTGCGGTGTTGACATAGCCATTGGCATACCAGGTGTGGCATACGGGCTGTCACTTGGCATTGCTGCATTCTTTGGAGTGGGCTGTATTTCTATCTCTGCCCATTTATTCCTCCTATTCTCGTCTATACTTCCTTCGCTAGACCTAGGATTCCGCAACATGGATTCTTCCTGCGCTATCATTCTAGTTTCTAATTGGCTGTGCCTGTTTTCAGTCCTTTCCAAACGAGCTAATACCTCTCGTTCTATTTTCTCTAGGCGATCTCGGTTTCTTTCTGCCATAGAAAATACCTTTTCTTTATTATCCTTAAGGTTTTCCTTCAGGTGGATAATTTCCCCTGCTAGACTTTCTCTTACTTCGGCAAGAGTCTTATCACTGGCTTCAGTCTTTAAGCCTTCTCGAAGCTCTAACTCTTCGCGTAAGCCTGTAACTTCCCGTTGAATGTGACCTTGTATATGAGAGATTTCAGTCCTTATTTTCGTGATTTCTCCTTGGTCTTCGTCCTGTCTTTTATGGATAACTGCTAAGTCGTTCTGAGTTTGTTCCAACTCTTTCTGCACTTTTCCAACTTGTATCTTCATATTAGACATTATTTCCTTATTATCTCGATCAGACGTCTTTATTTCCTGCATTTCCTTGCATTGGTCAAGGATATTCCGGTCCTGCTTTCTTAAGGCGTCGTCTACAGCCTTGGCATAACCTGCCATTCGCGTATTCCATTTTACTTCATTATCTTCGAACCTATGATCCACGGTCTGAGTAAACGTGTTAAATTGTTCTAACTGACGTTTTGTGTTAGCTTCATTCTGACTTTGAATGTCTTTAAGCTCCCGGGACATACTGTTTAAATTATCGTTAATTTCACGCTGTGACTCTCTGCACATTGGCAAATTGCTTTCTAATTTTAATTCAATAGACTCAAAGCGTTTATCGTTATCATTTTGCATTTCTGAGATCACGCTAACAATATTCTTAGTTACCTGTCTCTGGACAGACTCTTTAACGTCGTCCATTTTCTTATTAACCTCTACTAGGTTTAATTCTAACTGTGTGTTTACATTAGTTTGACTAGCCTCTAGTCTAGTATTTATTTCGGCTTGATTAGCCTCTAGTCTAGTATTTACTGTAGCCAACATCTGGCTTACCTCATCTTTAAATGCTTTGGATTCTTCCTTACTTTTATCATTAGTAACATCGAAATGTTCCCTTAACTCGGCGATACACCTGAGTACCTCTTCCGTTCCGGCCATCCTGTACTACTTAATTTGAGATTCAGGTAGGCCCTAGCTGAAGACACTGGCGCGTTCTATTGGAAAGAAAAGATTCCGATCCCGCGACAACAACAACAACATATTATAAAATGTCAAAACTAACTATGGAATGGGTATAGACCCTCGTACCCGTCTGACAACATTTGTCTGACGTCTGAACATCATCTAGAAAGACTCACAATCGCTCAAACCAAGTTTGAGGAAAAAAAAATTATTTCTATGGTTTTCCCCATGAAAACCATGCTATTATTATGGGGTTTTTCTGAATCCCATAAGCCATCCACGTACGGGCGCCATGTTATTTTTATATGTGAGGGGTATGTAGTATGGCTATTGTAAGACATCGGCCATATTCTAATTTATTATTAAAACTGTCCAAGGAGTGGTTTTTACTGCCGAATGCCCCACATTGGGCCATGCCATGTTAATTTAGGGTCACGTGCTTATTTATGCCATGCTCATGATGCTTAAGTGGAGGTTACCTGTATTTTAAACTGGCCCCACATATCAGCGTCATGTTAACAATAATGGGTTATCTATGGCTATGGTTTATGAAAGTTACAATTATATATAAGCATGTCTTATGGAGGAATAACAATTATTTTTAATGTGGTGGCTTATTAACAAATGGGATGCGGTCTTCCTATTCTGTCCTAATTTCTATGCTATATTTGCTTCTACCATCAATACCTTGACCGACTTAAGTAATTACCTGTGACTCAATCCAAGTACAGAGACAACTCCCCCATGTACCCGATTGTCACCATGTGGACCATGTGTTCGTATCCCAACTAGCTCACGGTCTTTCGAGGTATGGGACGTTCCTGCCCACAATACGACCACATGCTCAGGATTTGAGTCTACCAGGTAACTACTCTACAGGAAATACACAACATTCCTATGAATAAAATATTTACTGGTCTAAAATCATGGCTGTACAACAAATACAAAACAAAGGACAAATTACAATTAATTCCCACAAATAAATAGGGTTATTCTGTGAGCTTTCTCCTTAAAAATAGCGCTACAATGCACTCAAACCTACTTCTAATATCCTGTCAATAATAGTTCAGATTACAAGGTTTTCATAGTGCTCGTCATGTGACACAATTTTATTTAATGGAAATATCTTAACACAAAAACCACATGTCACATAAACATGATATTACTAAGACATTATTCCGTCTCCTACGGCATTTACTTTAATTAGCATTACTTCAATGTTTCCTACATTTATTAGCAAATATTTATTGTGTCGTGCGAATCATCTTCCTTCTTTCCATCCCTATGAACGCTCTAGGAAAATGAGTCATGCTTCTTAATCATAAAATAAACATAAACATGGATAGAAAATTTATAGTTTCACCATATAACGATTATCTGGGTCTTGTCGGACTTATCATAGATACAACTGTGTCATGTTCTGGGAAAAACACATACCCGTTTTTCCTAAATTAGCATAAACTGGCAAAATGCACTTTAAAGAAGATGCCTACATTATTTTGGTTCAGCTTTTCCCCCTCAGAGGATAACTTCGCCAAATATCATCTGATTTCTATGGTTCAACCACATATGTGAGTTGCCACATACCATTTAATTCCATTTGCATCACTAAAATACTTATATTTTAATTGCATATTGAATACCGAGATCTCTCAGTGTCCTATTGTGACTGTAATTGACAAGGGATCGGTCGAGCAACCTCCCCTTCCCTCAGCAGGTCATAAAATTCGTTCCAGACGGCTCTCCAAGATGGCTGCCACGGAAATGGTCTACATTCCCTGTCTCTCTCTACCGTCAAGGCCAAACTTGTTTACAATTATATAACAGTAAAGATCCGCTAGGCATAGTCCTAAGTAATTGAGTCATTTAATTAATTAACACCTAACTTTACAGTGTATTTGGGCTCAAATGGCTCCTATTAAACATTCATGGCAGGGGTGAAATTCCAATGATAGCATTGCCGTTCTAAGGTGATTACTTGTGGCTTTTAAGACGCGCATCATAATGAAACCCCATGGTTATCATCAGCAGCTGTCATTAACATATATTTTTGGGAACCACGTTCCTCGTCGACGAATATGATTCTACCTCTCGGGCAGACCATAAGTATAAATGCACACCGCGCCTCGCTGGGCGTCCATAGTGGCTATAATTCAATGCAAGCGTTGGCAATAGACAGAATCTATCCAAATCGCTGCGTAACAAATACAGTATGCACAAAGGCGATACTTCTCGAAGATTAAGCCAATTTTCACCTCACGCGCAAGCTATACTAGTCTTTCCCGTGCTTATCTTACGTAAATCACTGGATTCTACGTTAATCTGCACGCTATATGCGGCTAAACAATATTTCACATATATGACTCCATTATCAAGGTACCTGCGTTCTTCCTGTTATACTATTTAAGCCAAATCTTTACATAGCTCCTAACACAAATGTATAAATATACTGGCTTACTTTAATTTCAAATATTCATTCAAAATTTCACTGACACTGAGAAAAGCTCCCGTATTTCACTATATTCCACACTACATTCTTTACTGTTTACCAAATGACAGTATCTTAAATTAGACATGACACTATTTGAACATTACTTAGGCCAACTTTGCCCTTACTTTATGGTTGCCGACCCCAGTTATTATTATTATTATTATTATTTTAACGTTTAGATCCATCACTATTTTTGACCTAAATGGTCCTAAGCAAATCACCTTCCAAGTCATACTTTATTCAAGACGAGTGGTGAAAACTCGTTCAGTAAGTGACTATTACATCTTTAATTTCAAAGTGATTAATCGTTACATGGTGAACTATGCCATTATAATGCTATTATTTGCATGTGTACTCACGTTTCCTTCTGGCTGGAAAGTACCAGTATCTTCGCCTGAGCTCTACCATGATGATTGACTTAATCCATCATGATATCCAATACACAACACTGAGATTCACACTTTTTACACATGATACACATATTATCACAAGTGGCCTTTACCACTGATAAACACTGAATATTAATCATTAAACACATTAACACTTTAAATTATTATTTCACAATTTATACACACTTCCTCTATCATTTCACATGTTGATCCTTAATCTGGATTTCACCTACGCTTGACCTCAGAGATGCGATGAACTTATGATAACCGCTGGTCTCCGTGAAATCTAGTAGCGTTTTTATAGATGTTCGATCCTAGTTCCCTGCACTCCCGTTCACCTCACTGTCCTGGTTAGGTGGCAATAACTTCCACTCTCCCATCACTGGAGTGCTCCTGATGCTGATGTCATATAATTGACAATACCTTCCGGTATACGAACTGTTCCAAACATTATCAGTTCCTATTCGCTGTAGCGAATTTATATCTGTCTCAGATAATAAAGAAATATCTGCACTTTGTTACTTTTTATGCACTTCATTATTACTGATGAAGCTTACAATTTGCCTCCATTGTCTTCAACGGCGGTACGCTGATATTTTAATAATTGGCGTGCTTACTGCAGAGCGCTTGTAGACAAAGGACTAACTTCCAACTCGAGCGACCGTCTGACTGCCTTCAACTCTACATCACTGACTTCGACTGACTTCCAACTGAACTGCAACTGCACTGCAACTGCCCCTTGGCGTAGGCTGCTCTCCCTTATATTGGTTTCTTGCACAAAATAGTTCACGGGACACGTGAGAGCGACTCCCTTCTTGAAATACTCCGTCTTCAGCCGAAATAACATCTGCATCTTGTTTATTTAGGCGTGGAGGTTTTAAAAACACTCGCGTGCCGGCGATCGCTTCGGCCAATTAATTACAATTAATTGCCTTAGTTCAGCGCGTGGGACGCCACGGTGGGGATTTCCCGCTGGTTGGTTAAAGTATTCGTGCTCTCGAGCGTGAGTTAGGTTGTAATGCGGTCATTTTGAGAAATAGGCGTAATTTTAGGTGAAAAACCACTCCTAAATTACTTCTCCGTGAATACATTCATCTGTGTGTAAGTTCCATTGCATTACAATGCTCCATTTATCTGTAATTAATTAATTTCTTGTGGGCTTGGTTCCGCCAAAGCTTTGCTCGTTGTCGACTGGTGAATTCCCGGGTCATTAATTTTGAGCTGTCTGACCGCCCTAGACGGAAATAGTTCTACTGGCGCCGAGCCTACCCCGCCTACTTGCTAAAGTAATTTGTCAGACTTCAAACTAGCCTTCTTTCGACTTCGTATGCACTGAAAACGTACATTCCCTTGCATTTTGCTTATAATTTTTCCTTTAAATTGCTATGATTTGCACCTAAATAATCGTGAAATCACGCTAGACTATTATGTGTCAGTAGACCTCTCATTGCTCTGTGGGTTCCATATAATGGCTCCCCCTTAGAGACCACTGGTTCGACCCTAGGCATAACCATTTGCCTGGTCTTCTCTGATGAGGCCTGAGTTCGATGCCAGACTGCCGTGACCAGTTGGGCACAGTATACACATTTTGGTTCAGATTGGTGAAACGGTGTACGTATCACTAACCATAACGCCAGCGCATACGGATAGAGCTATTCGGGAGCACTTGTTCTTCCGACGTACTGAACAAAACTCAATTTAATGTTACCTGAGAGGTGTAGCCTAATGCTACATAGTCTCAACTATTCTTCTTGAATCTGGCTATCATATACAAAAAGAATTTTTCGAATCCGACTGGTAGTTCCAGAGATTAGCGGGTTTAAACACACAAACACACAAACTCTTCAGCTTTCTCTCCTGCGAAAGGGGTTTCCGATATTTAAGAACTCTAGGTGGGGGGTCCAAGACTCTACCACAGCACACAATTTAGAACGCTCTTCTACATCAAGGTCAGAAATTCCAGCCGAATCCAAGTCCTTTAGTACTTCATTCAGCCACCGGCTTCCAGTCTTGTAGCTTTTAACCAAGGAGAATATCTTCTTGGTAAGCCTGTTGCTGTTCATTCGTTGTAGGTGCCCGTAGAACTTAAGCCTCCCACATCGCATACTGGTATTGGCTGATTCTAACTGTTGATACAGGTCAGAATTAAATTTCAAACGGTAGGTTCCATCTGGGAGCAATCTCGGCCCATGAATTTTCCTGAGGATAAACTCTTTCGGCTTTCTCCAGGTCATCCAAGGTGCCATTTCTGCTCATCAAGAGGGTCTCTGCGGCGTACAGAAACTGTGGTCTGACAGCAGTTCTGTAGTATAATAATAAAATCAAAATGAAATAAGGATAGAGTATGAATAAATAAATAAATAAATAAATAAAAAAGAAACTAACAAACAACAATTAAATAAATTTAAACACAAAATGTGATAAATGTTCCGGCATAACTCAACAAATTGCCAGCGTTTCGCCCCGGTGTACCATTGGGCTCTTCAGTTGGTAAAAGTACACCTCAACAAGGCGCTGGCTAGCACACACTGAGAAGACCATTTGCAAGACGTATTTGATACATGTGTATCAACGTCACGTGCAAAGCAGGTGTTGAGGTGTACTTTTACCAACTGAAGAGCCCATTGATACACCGGGGGGAAACGCTGGCAATTTGTTGAGTTTTTGCGGAACATTCATCATATTTTGTGTTTAAATATATAATGGCTCAACGGACAATACATATTTTTCTTTTGGGAGAATTATAAATACAGTAAATAAATATAAAACAGTTAAATAAATACAAATATAATAAATAAAGTTAGACCATGCTGAGATTTTGTAGTCACACTTCACATCTGTGCTGATATTGTTGAGCTCATCAATGCATGTGGTCTCTAAAACAAACTAATTATATTCAGAAACGAGACGATATAAAACATAAATGAGCCTGTTTGAACAGATGCAGTGTTCCATGTCGCTAAATGAAGTTCATGCGATCTTAATCTTTCTGTGAAGCAGGCAGCTAATTACAGCCCGTGACGTATTTCATTATTCCGCTCTCCAATTAGCCCCAGAGGGAGCAAGATCGATGGGGACAGCTCATCTCCCCGCGGCACGAGCTTTTTCTTCCCCATGCTTCTCCACTTATAGTTTCATCGAACAAGTGACGATATTTTTTATTATTATTATTATTATTACTATTATTATTATTATTATTATTATTATTAAAGAGTTGTTTGAAATTGCTGTACTGAATCTCTACTACCATGATCAGGGATTTCAGGAATAAGGTATCTCACAACATACAAACAAGAGCCATAACAAGTACTAAATATGTAAAACCTTTATGTGTAAATAGCTATGGTTTCAGGAGACTAAATTATATTATACCATCACTACTTAATGATTGACGAGCATGAACAGCAAACAACTAGCTATACGTCAGATTAAAAACTATTACCTAACTAAACATTAACTCATAACATAAATTTATTAATATAACTACTATAGTGTAACTTTTTGTGTCTTTAATATTATTTACATTAATATTTTTCTCATTATCACCAATATCACTATCATTATCATTACCATTATCACAAAAATAATTTTTGCATACGCTCTTGTATTGAAATATAATCTGTATATATGTTGTAAATAATAATTAGTATGTCTCACAGATAATCTGTACTGCCGTCAGATTCGTGAGACATATCACAATAATGTAACATAAATAGTATTTAATAAATAAATAAAATACAATTATTATTATTATTATTATTATTATGTTTTTATTTTTTATTTTATTTTATTTTATTTTATTTTATTTTATTTTATTTTATTTTATTTTATTTTATTTTATTTTATTTTATTTTATTTTACTATGTTATGCCCAACTAAGGAGCGCGATTGAACCAACGAGTAACCATCCGTATTTCACAGATAAATTTTAACGAGCCTTCTTCTCTTCCCAAAATCTCTTCATTCTCTCACCATGCAGTGGTGGCTCTCATGTGGGGGTTTGCAGCGAAGTGATGTTTGTTCACCAACGATCTGAATCTAGGCCTGTCCCATAACATTTTGTCTGTTACGTTCATTTCTTGAAGGTCATCTTCAATTTCTATTACCCAGTTATTCTTGGCTTTTAATGGGGAAGACAGGAAGAAATGTCATTTTAGTAAGTCATTCATTGTCCATACTTTGAATGCGTCCATAAAATTTTAATCGTCGTCTGATATTTTTTCAGACTGTTGGTATAACTCATGAGTCCATCCTCACTCCCTCTATGCCCACTGGGCCAAAGATTTTCCTGAGGATTTTCCTTTCTTTTTTTCTAAACTTTTAGTAAGTGAATTATTATTATTAATATTATTATTATTATTATTATTATTATTATTATTATTATTATTATTACTGAGCCATTTGGCTTATATTGAAGACATGATTGTAATGACAGACTCTGTCATAAGCTTACGAGCTACCATGTTAGAACTAGAGGTGACTTTCGGGTAAATGAACAGTTAACCGATTTTAGACATATCTGTTAAAAGTCGAAAACAAAATTGGAAGATCGACTTTTCCGTAATTTTTACGTTTCAGAAAAATCAAGTTTTCGGCAATATCAATCTTTTGGTTAAGCCGACTATGCGGTAAAGAAGCAACGTTTTTCTTTAATACGTGGATAACGCACATTGTGCATGTGACCGACCGATCTTAGGTTAGTTACTGTTTAACCACTGCGCAGCCCATCTACGCATTGTGAATTCCGGTGTTTGCTGCGTTGCGTTGATTGTACGTCCGCCTAAAAGTGGAGTTCTCATGCGAGCATGTAACGAGGTGCGGTCGACGCGATTGAACGGTGTTCCATGCAAGTCGGATCGAAAGTTGTACTCAGCGTTGTCGTCTGTTCTCACATCACAGTGTTTGCAAATACGATCCACTCCAGTGTTGGATAATTGCGCAGATTTAAACTGTTGACCGCTAAATGCTCCGATCGCTCTGAACTAAACACGAAAGACAATTCTATCAAGATCAGATTTCGACAAAAATCTATTTTTCCCGCAAAACGACATTACTGAGCATCGATTTTTAGCAAAAAAAGTCGATTTTACCGAAAATCGTTTTGGGCCTTGGTTATTCTCGAATAATTTGTTTTCGACGGTCGAAAATCGGTTTCCGATAAATAAGAAGTCTGTTAACAATGACAGCACTCGTTAGAACTTGAAGAGAAAAGTATGAATATGGTATGGAAATCAGCATTTCATAAACGAAGGTGATGTCGGTAGGGAAGAAACAAAGTAAATACCGTACAAAGAAGGAGAAATGATATTGGAAAATGTTGACCATTTAAGTACCGGTACTTGGGCTGTGTATTCTCTCAAGATTGTAGTACAATGAAAGAGATAGTATCAATGTATACAAAAGTCAATACAGTTACGGCCTACTGTATTCTGAAAAAAAAAAATGAAGTTAGTGTACCGACGAAACACACTCTACCTCGAACTGTTCGACCGACCTTGCTGTATGGGAGTGAGAGTTGGGTGGATTCAGACTATCTCATACAAAAACTGGAAGTAACTCATGAGGATTGCACGAATGATTGCTGGGACAAATAGATGAGAGCTATGGCAGGAATTACTTGTAATGAAGAGATAAAGGTTACATTACAAACACATCAGGTGAGGCTATTCGTATTAACCGATTTGGATATGGGGTCATGTGATGAGAATGGGGGTGGAGAGGTTACATAAGAGGTTAATGAACTCGGCTGGAGAGGGTAAGGGAAGCAGAGGTAGGCCTAGGAGATGTTTGTTAGATTCAGATTAAACGATTTCAAGGCGGGGGGCATAAACGCAGTGCTAACTGGAGGAATCATGGAGGCGACTCGTTCACGAACAAAGGCTTGAAGATTAAAATGGACGCTGGAAGGCACAACAGATTCAAATGGAAATAACAATATTAACAGCAACGACTGAGAGTATTAGGTGTTAAGTTGGAGAATTACTACGCAAAGTTTCATTGAAAATAAAAATGGGCAATCGAAAAATATCTACGATGCTCTACTTGTCTTTCAGCATACGCAGGTTAAACGGAACAAAGTTTTAAGTAAAGGATTGAAGAGTACGACAGCAACTGACGACTGGAACGTTACACTCTAGTGTGCTGAACCTGTATGTCCATGCAAAACAGCCGTGACATCACAATCACGTCGAGTTCAGTGTCGTCTATATTAACAACAAGCATCACAAGTTGTATATCATGGAGATGCTGGAGATCGAGAGCATTGTCTGAGAGGATCCCTCATTACTTTTAAACGACTCAGGTACACTGCCGTGGCCTTGATTGTGGTGTTACTCCACTTTTTGCCATTTAGTCTTTACAGCACAAACTATTAGAAGCCAGCTGCTCACGGAGCGAGCTATGATCTACAGGATGACCTGCGGTTGAAATGTATTTAATTTTATCTTGTAATATTGCCAAATGTGTTAGGAAATTCTATGAAGACGTTCATTGTTTGGTGGAGGATGACAGCACCAGACGAGCGGATATTGTAGCTCTTTATAGGCTTCTCGGGAATGCTATGATTTTAGACCCCACAATTCGATTCGAATAGCACGTCCAGCAAGCTATCAAAGTTGACGACGAGAAAAGGGCTATATATCTCCCATGTATTCCTCACAAAGTGAGAGTTATAATGCATGTTATAATACATGGGAGGTAAGAGGTCTCCTCTTCGATGTACGTAGGACAGCGTTTCTTTATAGGCTACTAAGAAGCATCTGCAACGTCTCGGTTTGTGCGCCCAGCAGTACACGGCGATACTACGGGGAATTCTGAAGGATTCCATTCATATTTTGGATAACCATCCCTATGACAGCGTCGCCTCCGTAGCGTAGCGGTCAGCATGGTTAGCTGTCGCCCTGGAGATCCTGGGTTCGATTCCCGGCTCTGCCACGAACTTTGCAAAGTGGTAAGAGGACTGAAATGGGGTCTACCCAGCCTCGGGTGGTCCAAATGAGTAGAAGGGAATTCGATTACCACCTCAGCCATCCTCTAAGTGGTATTCTGTGGTTCCCATTTCGTCTTCGGGCAAATGCCGGGATGGTATCTACTGTAAGGCCACGGCCGCCTCCTTCCCTCTTCCTTGCCTATCCATCCCAATCTTCCGTTCCCTTCCCATCCCTAATGAGGGCCCTGTTCAATTTGCAGATGAGGCCGCCTGGGCGAAGTGCTAATCACATCTCCCCAGTTGTATCCAATCTGTTCAAGTGTTCCAAGCTCTATGGCACGGCCTGGAAAGGCGGAAGTGGTTAGTTCCCTCACTGAGTCCGTGGGAACCACCAACCTGGAGGGTAAAATTGACTAAAAAATTAATAATCTCTGTAACATGTGCATTTTCTAAGCCGTGTTGTATATCTATGTTCAAGTGATAGAAACCTTTTTTTTTTTTTCAGAGTTGCCTAGTTCTATTAAAGAAAACTGTATGTTCTGTATCGCTGTAATTTTTTATCCTTCAATCCTTTAATTCATGTCATCTGTCATCCCTTTAATCATTGCATCAGAGAAGTTTGACAGGCTTCGGCAGCCGGCAAATTTCATATCCTCGCCGCTAGATGGGGGATTCATTCATTCCATCCCTGTCCCGGTCGGTCGACTGGAAGCAGGCTGTGGATTTTCAATCCTGGACCTCCATGGATCTGAGGTATAAGGCAGGTGACGATTTCGGAAAAATAAATAATAAATGTGAACCGATTTCGTATGACACAGAGCGCCGTAGATTGTTGCCACCCTTCACAAATTCGACTTCCCCAGCCGCCAATGGCACCGTGCTCTCAAGAAGCAGATACTCTATCATTAACCCACTGAGGAAGCAAAGATACATAAAGAAAAGTTATCTCACCAAACACTGATCAATGTTAGGTCACAAGCCATTCTCATTTGCATTTCTTTGAGCTACGCGTAATGTAGAATTTATGCCAAGAAGAAGGAACGACTTCCCCATTTCATTCGTCGTTTCGTTTCTTTCTGTTGTGCTGCAGGGCAATCCAACATCGGTCACATTCCACAGCGACATTATCTTAATGTTCTCGCTCCTTCGCAAGAATTCAAGAGGAAAAGTGCATCTTTCTCTTTTTATCTTCTCTAAATTGATACGTTTAAAAAAATAAAAAGAACACTGGAATGATGAGCATGATAAAAACGCAGCAGCAAAGTGCCTGCGAAATGAAGGCTTTGAACTGTTGGGACGTGTAATGCTGGTATTAGAACGGATATGTCAATGCTTGTGTATTTAATCCTGTTTATTATTGAAAAACAAGTTTCAACAAGCATTGGTGCCTTCGTCAGAACAAATTATGAAATGTATATAAAAGTCCACCCCTGGCACTATACAGCCCATGACGGGCTAAGGCCGACCAAGCGACCGCTGCCCAGCCATTTGGCCTGCAGATATTGGGGTGACGCGTGATCAGCGCGTCGGGTCCCCTCTGCCGTTAATCTTGGTATTCGTGATCGGGACGCTGTCTCACTGTCAGACAGCTAGTCAATTGTCCTCACGAGGCTGAGTGCACCCCGTTCCAACCCTCACGTCAGTTTTAAAATCCATGACGGAGCCGGGGATCGAACCCGGGGCCTCCAGGTGAGAGGCAGGCACGCTACCCCAACACCACGGGGCCGGCATGAAATGTATATACTAACTAGCAGAAGTACCCATTCTTCGAACGGTCGTCGGTATTAATAACCAGACGTAACTTAATCAATTGAGCTACTGTTGCAATGGTTAGGGGCTTGGAACCTGTTTGTCGACAAAGATAAATGATTAGTTGAAATATGCTCTGAAACTAATTTACCTAACGTGTACTTCCTGACGTGAAAATAAAATTGAAAACCCCGTAGACGAAATGCAATTCACGTCACATAAAAACTGACCCTCACTGTTGTGTCAAGTGCGCATCCAGAGGAAGACCCCTTTAATAAATGATAAAGGCTTGTGGTGCATGACAATTCAGGTTTTTTAGCCTCCAATGGCCCAAATTCCTAAAAGCAAAAAAATAGAATAAAAAATAAACTATATCAATTCAGGAATTTTCGAAAATAATGTTGCTGTTTGAAGATATAATAGACCTTCTGTACGGCACATCACACGTTTAAGTCTTGTGAAAAAATCGAGGGTACCTCTTGACCCTCTTAAGCGCATTGATGAATTTTACAGTTTTTGTTGGTTCCGTGATAACCTTATAGCCATTTGCAAACTTTCACAGAAATTTAATAAATGGAGTGGCATTACTTCTTGCAGAAATAGATGGAAAGTTGGATGTACCTTTTTGAGACACTGTTGTCATGGTTACTGGCTTGTATTCCTACATTAGTTTATTAAAAGAAATTTGTTTTCTGGGAATATCTCAGAAACTCTTGGTTTAGAGCATTAAAATGTAGTTTTCGGGGACCCTTTACGACTGTTTAGGGGCCCCGAGGTTTTTTTCTGACACCAAGGGGCTGAAAATGAGCTTTGTCTCGTCGTTGTAGGCCGTAGTATCATCATCATCATCCTCTTGCACAGTTTCCAGCCGTTGGCCGGGTCTGTTTGGAACACAGACCACTCCAACGTCTTCTATCTTCCCACCATCTCTCAGCTTCCACCCCTGTCCAATCTTCTCCTCTCTTCTTCACGCTTTCTTCCATCCCTTTCAGCCACCTGTCCCTCGGTCTTCCTCTCGCTCTTCCTCTCGGTCTCTTTCCTTCCCACTTCGTCTCGTGTATCCTCCTGGTTATCCTCTTATCCTCCATTCGTTTTACATGTCCATGCCATCTAAGTTTAGATTTCTCTATACAATCCCGTAATCGTTCCTCCTTTATTAATTCTCTGGTCCTCTCATTTCTTATTCTGTCCATCTTTGTAGCTCCAATACTGCTTCTCAAGAACCTCATCTCACTGGCCTGTATTTTGCTCTTATCCCTTCCTTTCATAGCCCTGGTCTCCGAGGCATACGTCAGGATAGGGGCATAGTACGTCGGATATATGATTTTTTTTCTGTTCTGAGGGACATCCTTGCTCCATAACAAGCTTCTCACACTCCTCCGGAATGCTTCTGCCTGTCTCCCCCGCTCATTTTTTCTCTATAGTTTCTTCCATTATCTTGTATCAGGCTTCCCAGATACTTGAAACTCTCCACTTTCTTCAGCTGTTCCCCACCAATTGTTATTCCCGTTGTGGTTCTTTCCTTCTTCCTTGTTGTGATCACCATCTCACTCTTATTTATGCTAAATTTCATCCCATATCCTTGTATTATTCCTTCCCACACGTCCAACTGTTCCTGTACCTCCTCCTCCTTGTTTCCCCAAATCATCAAATCATCCGCTAAAAACATTGCTTTCATCATTCCTTCCCCAATTACTTGTGCCACTCGGGTCATTATGTCATCCATCACCACAATGAAAAGTAACGGTGCCAGTGCACTTCCTTGTTTCAGGCCGTTTCTCTGTTCCACCCAGTCCGATCTCTCCTCCCACTTTCACACAGCTAACGCTTCCCTTGTACATCTCCTTTATCCTCCTTATAGTCCATTTTTCTACTCCTCTATCCTCCAGGGACTTCCATACTGTGTTTCTGCATACACCGTCATATGCTTTCTCAATGTCCAGGAAGGCCATCAGTAGATCTGTTCCATACTCACAGTGCTGTTCTTGTAACTGCCTTACAGCAAAAATCAAATCCACTGTGGGCCTTCCTGCTCTGAAGCCATGTTGTTCTTCCCTCATCCTTCCTTCTATCCTTGTCCTAATTCTCCTTTCCAAAACTTTCTCAAACATCTTTGCACAATGACTCATCAGTTTTATTCCCCGATAGTTTCTGCAATCTGTTCTACTACCTTTCTTGAAGATCGGGACAATTATTCCCTTTTTCCAGTCCTCTGGGGTCTACCTTTCCGTAGTGTAATAATAATAATAATCATTATAAAATAATATAACAATATAGGGATAGGGATATAATTGACCTTCCGTAGCACACCAGCAACGTAAATCGCGTGAAAAATTCTAGAGTACCCCTTGACCCCCTTAAGCGCATTATATGTATTGATGAATTTTACAGCTTAGTTTGGTTCCGTTATAACCTTCTAGCCGTTTGCAAACTATCTCAGTAATGTAATAAATGGAATTGTATTGCGTCTTATATTACAGCAATAGATGGACCTGTGAATTTCTGTTGCCATGGTTACCGGTTATCTTCTTTTCATCATACTAATATATAACAAGATGTTCAGTAAAGAACATATAGCCTACTTTCTCCTAAATGCATGGGTATTGTTATAACTCTTTGTCCTTTTCAAGGAGTATGATTGAATGTTGGTTGTAGTAGCTTGTTGAAATACAACGTGCTATAGGGATATTAAACATGAATATGAGGTGCCCTTTGCTAGTGCTACCTCTGTACCAAATTTCGTTCAATTCGGTTTCACCGTGTTTGAATTGATAGGGGGAATCGATTTTCACACATACTTGGCCACCATCTGTAAACTATTGGGCTGATGTTCTTGCAGTTTGGTCTGAATATGTTTCCCACATAAAGATATGGTGTTGCAAAACTTGGTAGAGACTAGATTATTAGGGTGGTTTTAATTACATTTTAGCTTTTAACATTTGGGTGGCCGCGATTACGTATCCGTCAAGATAGCGGTGATATAAAACATGACACTGAGGTGCCATTTGCTAGTGCTACCTCTGTACCAAATTTCGTTCCATTCGGTTTCACCGTGTTCGAATTGATAAGGGGAATCGATTTTCACACAAAGATGGCCGCCATCCACAAAATATTAGGCTGATGACCTATTAGTTTGGTCAAAGGATGCTCCCTCCATAAAGGTATGTTGTTGCTAAATTAGCTAGAGATCGGATGATTAGGCTAATCGTAATTTGATTTAAGCTTTGAACATTTGTGTGGCCGCCATTACGTTTCCGTCAAGATGGCGGCGATATAAAACATGAAACTGAGGTGCCCTTTGCTAGTGCTACCTCTGTACCAAATTTCGTTCATTCGGTTCCACCGTGTTCGAATTAATAGGGGGAATCAATTTTGACATAAAGATGGCCGCCATCCGCAAACTATTAGGCTAATGGCCTATTAGATTGGTCAAAGGATGCTCCCTCCATAACGGTATGTTGTTGCAAAGTTTGGTAGAGATCGGATTGTTATGTTAGTCGTAATTTGATTTAAGCTTTAAAAACTTGTGTGGCCGCCATTACGTTTCTGTCAATATGGCGGCGATATAAATCATGACACTGAGATGCCCTTTGCTAGTGCTATCTCTGTAACAAATTTCGTTCCATTCGGATTCACCGTGTTTGAATTAATAGGGGGAATAGATTTTGACTCAAAGATGGCTGCCATCCGCAAACTATTAGGCGAATGACCAATTAGATTGGTCAAAGGATGCTCCCTCCATAAAGGTATGTAGTTGCAAAATTTGGTAGAGATCGGATGATTAGGTTAATCGTAATTTGATTTAAGCTTTGACCATTCGTGTGGCCGCCATTACGTTTCAGTCAAGATGGCGGCGATATAAATCATGACACTGAGGTGCCCTTTGCTAGTGCTACCTCTGTACCAAATTTCGTTCCATTCGGTTCCACCGTGTTCGAATTAAAAGGGGGAATCAATTTTGACATAAAGATGGCCGCCAACCGCAAACTATTAGGTTAATAACCTATTAGATTGGTCAAAGGATGCTCCCTCCATAAAGGAATGTTGTTGCAAAGTTTGGTAGAGATCAGATGGTTATGTTAGTCGTAATTTAACTTAAGCTTTGAACATTTGTGTGGCCGCCATTACGTTTCTGTCAATATGGTGGCGATATATAGAACATGACACTGAGGTGCCCTTTGCTAGTGCTACCTCTGTACAAAATTTCGTTAATTCGGTTCCACCGTGTTCGAATTAATAGGGGGAATACATTTTGACATAAAGATGGCCGCCATCCGCAAACTATTAAGCTATTAACCTATTATATTGGTCAAAGGATGCTCCCTCCATAAAGGAATGTTGTTGCAAAGTTTGGGAGAGATCGGAAGGTTATGTTAGTCGTAATTTAACTTAAGCTTTGAACATTTGTGTGGCCGCCATTACGTTTCTGTCAATATGGCGGCGATATAAAACATGACACTGAGATGCCCTTTGCTAGTGCTACCTCCGTACCAAATTTCGTTCCATTCGGTTTCACCGTGTTTGAATTAATAGGGGGAATTGATTTTCACACAAAGATGGCCGCCATCCGCAAACTATTAGGCTAATGACCTAGTCATTTGGTCAAAGGATGCTTCCTCTATAAAGGTATGTTGTTGCAAAATTTGGTAGAGATCGGATGATTAGGTTAATCGTAATTTGATTTAAGCTTTGAACATTTGTGTGGCCGCCATTACGTTTCCGTCAAGATGGCAGCGATATAAAACATGACACTGAGGTGCCTTTTGTTAGTGCTACCTCTGTACCAAATTTCGTTCCATTCGGTTGCACCGTGTTCGAATTAATAGGGGGAATCGATTTTCACACAAAGATGGCCGCCATCCGCAAACTATTACGCTGATGGCCTATTGGTTTGGTCAAAGGATGCTCCCCCCATAAAGGTATGTTGTTGCAAAACTTGGTAGAGATCGGATGATTAGGTTAGTCGTAATTTGATTTAAGCTTTGAACATTTGTGTGGCCGCCATTACGTTTCCGTCAAGATGGCGGCGATATAAAACATGACACTGAGGTGTCCTTTGCTAGTACTACCTTTGTACCAAATTTCGTTCAATTCTCATTCACCGTGTTCGAATTGATAGGGGGGGACAGACATTCAGAGTACACACACTCACACACACACAGACACACGCACACAGACTCACACACACACATACACACACACACAGACTCACACACACACATACACACACACAGACAGACACACTTTTTTCGCCCTGTGTTGATCTGATAAGTCTACTTTCATTTTTTGCAAAAATCGAAAGTAGGCTAAAAATGAGATGGTGTGTGTCTGTCTGTCTGTTACTCAATAACTCAAGAACCACTGGTCCGATTTAAATGAAATTTTGCATGGATGTAGCTGATTTACCAGGTTTACATATAGGATACTTTTGATTTCGAAATTTTGCACTATTAAAAAATGGCGACTATTTTAGTGACGTCATTAGACCCTTTGCTTTCAAAATTTCATATTTCCATATCAAATAAAAAGAGAACGGTAGGAAATAACAAACTTTCGATGGCACGTGCGAGCTTTGAAATTTAATTTCCTATCCGAAAGGTCCTTATCACTTTTCGTGTATCTCCAACAGTTAGCGAGTAAAACCGACATTTGTGACGTCACTACACCCTTTGGTTTCAAAATTTCATATTTCCTTTTCAAATAAAAAGAGAACGCTAAGAAATAGCAAACTTTTGATGGTATACATGAGCTTTAACATTTAATTTTCTATCCGAAAGGTCTTTATCACTTTTCGTATATCTTCAACGGTTAGCGAGTAAAACCAGAATCTATGCAATAAAACACGGTCAACACCGAGCGGTGCAGTATATCTCTCTATATATAAAAATGAAAATTTGTGTGTTTATCTGTGAATTTCTACGGAAATTTGAGATGTTTACACGTTTCAGACTGTTTTATGATGGATGCGCGCGAAAATATTTTTTTTGCTTGTCTGTCTGTTTGTTTGTTTGTTTGTCTGTGGACAAATTTGTTCCCTTATAACTCGAGAACGGCTGGGTGTATCAACGTAAAATTTGGTACAGATATCCATCAGAGGCACGACACCAATCATTGATGTAACTCTTCTCCGTACCTCTCATGAAAGGGGGCCTACCCCTTAAAATACATGCTGAAATAGGCGTAGAAGGACGAGACAAAACTCATTTTCAGCCCCTCAATGTGAGAGACAAAACTCGGGTCCCCGAAAACCACATTTTAAGGACCGAAGACCAACCGTTTTTTAGATATTCCCAGAAAACTAATTTAATTTAATAAACTAATGAACGAATGCAAGCCAGTAACCATGCCAACGGATTCTCAGAGGTCCCGTCTATTGCTGTAAGACGCAATGCAATTCCATTAATTACATTAGTGTGAAAGTTTGCAAACGGCTAGAAGGTTATCACGGAACCAAAGCCGTAAAATTCATCAATACGTTTAACGCGCTTAAGGGGATCAAGTGGTACTCTAGAATTTTTTCACGCGATTGACACCTGCGGGTATGGTACGGCAGGTCTATTATATTCCTATCCCCATATTATTCATTCATTCATTCATTTCGTATAGGCCATTGTACCCGATTGTCACCATGTGGACCATGTGTTCGTATCCCAACTAGCTCACGGTCTTTCGAGGTATGGGACGTTCCTGCCCACAATACGACCACATGCTCATGATTTGAGTCTACCAGGTAACTACTTCTACAGGAAATACACAACATTCCTAAAAATAAAACATTTACTGGTCTAAAATCATGGCTATAGGCCTACAACAAATACAAATCAAAGGACAATTTACATTTAATTCCCACAAATAAAATAGGGTTATTCTGTGAGCTTTCTTCTTAAAAATAGTGCTACACTGCACTCAAACCTAATTCTAACATCCTGTCAATAATAGTTCAGATTACAAGGTTCCCATAGTGTTCATCATGTGACACAATTTTAGTTAATGGGAGTATCTTAACACAAAAATCACATGTCACATAAAAATGATATTACTAAGACATTAATCCGCCTCTTACAGCATTTACTTTAACTAGCAAAAATTCATTACATTCTGCATTTATTAACAAATATTTGTTGTGTCGTGCGAATCATCTTCCTTCTTTCCATCCCTATGAACGATCTAGGACAGTGGTACATGCTCCTTAAAAATATGGATAGAATATTTTATAGTTTCACCATATAACGATTTTTCTGGGTCTTGTCGGGCTTACCATAGTTACAACTGTGTCATGTTCTGGGAAAAACACATACCCGTATGCATAAATTAGCATGAACTGGCAAAATGCATATTAAAGAAGATGCCTACATTATTTTGGTTCAGCTTTCCTCCTCAGAGGATAACTTCGCCAAATATTATCTGATTTCTATGATCCAACAACGTATGTGACTTGCCACACACCATTCAATTCAATTGGCATCATTATAATAATCATATCTTAATTGCATATTTAAATACCGAGATTCCTCAGTGTCCTACTGTGACTGTAAATGACAAGGGATCGGTCGACGGACCTTTCTCCCCCCCCAGCAGGTCATAAAATTCGTTCCAGCTGGCTAACCAAGATGGCCGCCACGGAAATGGTCCACACTACCTCTCTCTCTCTATCGTCAAGGTCAAACTTGTTTACAATTATATAACAGTACAGATACGCTAGGCGTGATTCCTAAGTAATTGAGCCATTTAATTAATTAACACCTATCTTTATAGTGTATTTGGGCTCAAACTGGCTCCTTAATAAACATTCATGGCTGGGGTGGAATTCTAGTGATAGCCTTGCCGTTCTATGGTGATTATGTGGCTTTAAGACGCGCATCATAGTGAAACCCCACGGTTTTCACCAGCAGCTGTCAGTAATATATCAGGAAATCTGCGTTCCTAGACGACGAATATGATCCTACCTATCAGGGTAGACCATTGGTACAAATGCTCACTGCGTCTCGACGGACGTCAATAGTGGCCATAATTCATGCAAGCGTTGGAAATAGACAGGATCTATCCAAATCGCTGCGTATAATACAGTATGCACAAAGGCGATACTCCTCGAAGATTCAGCCAACCTTTCACCTAACGCGCAAGCTATTCTAGTCAATCCCCGCGATTATCTTACGTAAATTACTGGATTCTACGTTAATCTGCACGCTATACATGCGGCTCAAACAATCTTTCACATAGATGACTCCATTATTAAGGTACCTGCGTTCTCTCTGTTATACTACTTAAGCCAAAGCTTTACATAGCTCCTAACATAAATGTATAAATTTACTGGCTTACTTTAATTTAATGGTCCTCAAACATAATCCTAAGGATTGACCATATCAAATATTCATTCAAATTTTCACTGACACTGAAAAAGCTCTCGTATTTCACTATATTCCACGTTACATTTTTACTGTTTACCAAATTACAGTACCTTTAAATTAGACATGACACTATTTGAACATTATTTAGGCCAAATTTTCCCATTACTTTATTGTTGCCGACCCCAGATTATTATTATTATTCATTTACCGTTACCGTTAGATTCATCATTATTTTTGACCTAAAGGGTCCTAAACAAATCACCTTCCAAGCCATACTTTATTCAAGACGAGTGGTGAAAACTCGTTCAGTAAGTGACTATTACATCTTTTAATCTCAAAGTGATAAATCGTTACATGGTGAACTATTCAGTTATAAGGATATAATTGCATGTGTACTCACTTTTTCCTTCTTGCTGGAAAATGCCAGCTCTTCCGCTTAAGCGCTACCATGATGATTGGTTTAAGCCATCATGATATCCTTAACACAACACTGAGATTCACACACTTGCCACATGATACACATATTTTTATAAGTGGCCTTTACCACTGCTATACACTGAATATTAACCATTAGACACATGAACACTTTAAATCATTATTTCACAATTTATGTACACTTTTATCCACTACTTCACATTTTGATCCTTAATCCGGACTTCTCCTACGCTTGATCACAGAGATGCGATGCAATTATGACAACCGCTGGTCTACGTGAAATCTAGTAGCGTTTTACGGATGTTCGATCCTCGTTCCCTGCAATCACGTTCAGCTCACTATCCTGGTTAGGTGGCAATGACTTCCACGCTCCCATCACTGTAGTGATCCTGATGATAATGTCATACAATTCTGACAATACCTCCCGGTATAAGAACTGTTCGAAAACATTATAAGTTCCTTTTCGCTGTAGCGAATTTATATCTGCGTCAGATAATAGAAAAATATCTGCATTACTTTACTTTCGATGCACTTCATGATTATTTATGAAGCTTATAACTTGCTTCCATTGTCTTCAACGGCGGAGCGTTGATATTTTAATACTTGGCGTGCTTACTGTAGATCGAATGTAGACAAAGACTTCTAACTCTCAACTGCTGTAGGTCAACTAACAACTTTCAACTCGAGCGACTGTAGATCAACTGACTTCCCGTGGGCTGCTCCCCCTTAGAAAGGTTTCTTGCACAAAATAGTTCACGGGACATGTGAGAGCGACTCCCTTCTTGAAATAATCCCTCTTCAGCCGAAATGACATCTGCATCTTGTTTATTTAGGTGTGGAGGTTTCAAAAACATTCGCGTGCCGGCGATCGCTTCGGCCAATTAATTACAATTAATTGCCTTAGTTCAGCGCGTTATGACGCCACGGTGGGGGTTCCCCGCTGGCTGGTTACAGTATCCCTGCTCTTGAGCGTGAGTTAGGTTGTAATGCCGTCATTTGGAGATATAGGCATTAATTTAGGTGAAAAACCACTCCTAAATTACTTCTCCGTGAATATATTCATCTGTGTGTATATTTCAATGCATTACAATGTTCCATTTAGCTGGAATTAATTAATTTCCTTGTGCATGCAGCTTGCCCCGTTGTGGAGTGGTGGATACCCGGGTCATTAATTTTGAGCTGTCTCTCCGCTCCAGACGTAAGTAGTGCGGTTGGCGCCTAGGCTACTCCGCCCACTCGCTAAGGGTCATTTGTAAACTGCCAAACTCGCCCTCTCTCGTTTTCGTATGCTCTGAAAACGTATATTTCCTATGCATTTGGCTACAATTCCTCCTTTTAAATTGCTATGATTTTCACGTATAAATCGTGAAATCACGCTAGACTATTATATGTCAGTATACCTCTCATTGCTCTGTGGGTTCCCTATAATTGCTCCCCCTTAGAGACCAATGGTTCGACCCTAGGCATAACCATGTGCCTGGTCTTCTCTGATGAGACCTGAGTTCGATGCCAGACTGCCGTGACTAATTGGGCACACCATCTATGGACCGCGTCATTCCAACCGTCTCCTACTGGCTTTGATGTTTGCCCTGTACGCTCGCATTCGTTCTCGGTGGACTTCCTTCCGTTCCTGGGTCCAAAGCTTTCCCGTTTTCAGCTTCGGTTTTTCTTGGAAACTTTTACAAGCTTGAAGTTTCCCTTTGAGTGGGACGCACTCCTGAATGTCTGTTGGTGTAATCCCCAGTTCTTTCAGATCTTTATCCAGTTCAATGAACCAGGCCCATTTTGTTTTCCTTTCCTGAAAGTAAGTTATGTTGCGGTTGGTCAGTCTCGCTGGGCTCATTCGTTTCACAAGCCCAACAAATGGTAACCTTCTCTTCCGGATGACGTTGCTTATCTTCTCCACATGAGTATATAGGTTATGGTTATGCCGTTTTCTGTATTCCCCATTATCTTTGATGGAACCCAATATCTTTCTCAACATTTTTCTTTCTTTGGCCTCCAGTTTCTCGACCAAGCCTTTTTTGTTCATCGTGAGGCATTCAGAAGCATGCAAGACTTCCGGACGGATGACACTGCAGTAATGTTTTAGTTTTGCGTTATAGAATATTGACCTTTTCATATAGATGTCCTTAGTTAAATGGTAGGCCATTTCCATTTTGCTCAAGCGCGATGTGAATGCTTCTTTCTCTGATAATATCCCTTCCCTGACCCGTCCTGAAAATAAAAGTACATGGCCATTGGCTGAATAAAAAATAATAAAAAATAGGAGTTATAATTTCTCCCTATATTATATTATTATTAGTATTATATTATGGCGTACAACGACGAGACAAATCCCCTCGGTGCCAGCAACAAAACTCGGGGGCCCTAAAGGGTCCTCGAAAACTACATTATAAGGCTCTAAATCCAACAGTTTGTGAAATATTCCCAGAAAACTAATTTAATTTAACAAACTAATGAAGGAATGCAAATCGGTAACCATGAGAACATTATCTCATGGGGTGTCATACCACTTTCCATCTATTTCTGTAAGAAGCAATGACACTCCATTTATTACATTTCTGTGAAAGTTTGCAAATGGCTATAAGGTTATCACGGAACTAACGTAGACCGTATAATTCATCAATGCAATTAAGTGGGTGAAGGGGTAACCTAGAATTTTTTCATGCAATTTTCACGTTCGACATATAGTACACAAGGTCTATTATATCTCCAAACAGCAACATTATTTTCAAAAATTCCTGAATTGAACTAGCATTTTTTGCGGCTTATAGGAATTTGGGCAATTTGAGTTTAGAGAACCTGAATTTTCATGCACCACAAGCCTTTATAATTTATGAAAGGGGTCTTCCTGTGTATGGGCACCTAGCACAACGTAGAGGGTCAGTTTTTATGTGACGTGTATTGCGTTTCGTCTACAAGACTTTCAATTGTATTTCACGTCAGGAAGTACACGTTAGGTGAATTTAGTCTGAGAGCACATTTTAACTAATTTTTTTTTTGTCGACATACGGGTTCATCATAAGGATGATTTTATTTGATACTGTGTGGTAGATATACCCATATTTGGATATCTGGGTAATATGTTGTAGACAATAGAATTGTCTGTCTGTCTTTCTGTGTATCTTTATGTACGCCTATACCTCGTGTTCGGATGCTTGGTGCATCTTAAAATAAGGTATGGCAACCATGAGAGTCAATACACCATTCATTTATAAAACTCTTCACCGTACTTTTCATACAGTAGAAGGGTGGATATAGAGAAAAACTTCTCAATATATGCTAAAATAAGCGAAATATAAAAATTATCCTACAAGGACGACCAAAGCATATGTTGCGCTTCTCAATGTGAGACAGATAATTCGGGAATCTATAAAGGGTCTCCGAAAACTATATTTTAAGGGCCTTAAATTAACAGTGTGTGTGATATTCCCAATAAACTAACTTCGTTCTGATAAACTTGATGGAATGACAAACCGCTAACCATTGCACAGTAGCTCAATTGATAATGTCTGGTGTTAACTACGGACACCGTTCGAAGAACGGGTACTTCTGCTAGTTATTGTATTAAATGAAATTAATTTTCTGGAAATATCTCAAAAACTGTTGGTTTTAGGGCCTTAAAACGTGGTTTTCGGGGTCCCTTTAGGGCCCCCGAGTTTCGTTTCTCACATTGAGGGGCTGAAAATGAGCTTTGTCTTGCCCTTCTACGCCTATTTCAGCAAGTATTTTAAGGGGGTAGGCCCCCTTTTATAAGAGGTACAGAGAAGACAAACAAACAGACAGACATACAAAAATTTTATTTTCGCGCGAATCCGTCATAAAACAGTCTAAAACGCGTAATTAACGCAATTTTCCGTAGAAATTCAGAAAAAACAGACAAACTTTCATTCTTATATATAAAGAGATTTTAAAATTCGTAATATCTTAATATAAGGAATGTTGTAAAAAGTTACATTTAAGTTAGATTGAAATTAACTGGATAACCTTACATAAATCGTAAAGAGAATATAGGCCTATATTTGGGAATGTCACTCACATTTTATGAATATTTCAGGACTGTATCTGTGGTGTAACAAGCCTGCGTCCATTAGTAAACGGAAGAATGGAAGGAAGAAACGATGCACTCATATTCCAGAAGTACATTTGCGGTGAACAAGCCTACGTCCTTTAGTAAACGGAAGGAATGGAGGGAAGCATTCATAATCCAGGAGTACGTCTGCGGTGAACAAGCCTACGTCCATTAGTAAACCGAAGGAAGGAAGCTTTCATATTCCAGGAGTACATTTGCGGTGAGCAAGCCTACGTCCTTTAGTAAACGGAAGGAAGGAAGCTTTCATATTCCAGGAGTACATCTATGGTGAACAAGCCTACGTCCTTTAGTAAACGGAAGGAAGGAAGCTTTCATATTCCAGGAGTACATCTATGGTGAACAAGCCAACGTCCATTAGTAAACGGAAGGAAGTAAGCTTTCATATTCCAGGAGCACATCTGCGGTGAACAAGCCCACGCCCTTTGTAAACGGAAGGAAGGAAGCTTTCATATTCCAGGCGTACATCTGCGGTGAACAGGCCTACGTCCATTAGTAAACGGAAGGAAGGAAGCTTTCATATTCCAGGAGTACATCTGTGGTGAACAAGCCTACGTCCTTTAGTAAACGGAAGGGAGGAAGCTTTCATATTCCAGGAGTACATCTGCGGTGAACAAGCCTACGCCCATTAGTAAACGGAAGGAAGGAAGCTTTCATATTCCAGGAGTACATCTGCGGTGAACAAGCCTACGCCCATTAGTAAACGGAAGGAAGAAAGCTTTCATATTCCAAGAGTACATTTGTGGTGAACAAGCCTACGTCCATTAGTAACGGAAGGAAGGAAGCTATCATATTCCAGGAGTATATCTGAAGTGAACAAGCCTACGTCCATTATTAAACGGAAGGATGCTTTCATATTCCAAGAGTACATCTGCAGTGAACAAGCCTACGTCCATTAGTACACGGAAGGAAGGAAGATTTCATATTCCAGGAGCACATCTGCGGTGAACAAGCCTACGCCCTTTGTAAACGGAAGGAAGGAAGCTTTCATATTCCAGGCGTACATCTGCGGTGAACAGGCCTACGTCCATTAGTAAACGGAAGGAAGGAAGCTTTCATATTCCAGGAGTACATCTGCGGTGAACAAGCCTACGTCCTTTAGTAAACGGAAGGAAGGAAGCTTTCATATTCCAGGAGTACATCTGCGGTGAACAAGCCTACGCCCTTTGTAAACGGAAGGAAGGAAGCTTTCATATTCCAGGCGTACATCTGCGGTGAACAGGCCTACGTCCATTAGTAAACGGAAGGAAGGAAGCTTTCATATTCCAGGAGTACATCTGTGGTGAACAAGCCTACGTCCTTTAGTAAACGGAAGGGAGGAAGCTTTCATATTCCAGGAGTACATCTGCGGTGAACAAGCCTACGCCCATTAGTAAACGGAAGGAAGGAAGGAAGCTTTCATATTCCAGGAGTACATCTGCGGTGAACAAGCCTACGCCAATTAGTAAACGGAAGGAAGAAAGCTTTCATATTCCAAGAGTACATTTGTGGTGAACAAGCCTACGTCCATTAGTAACGGAAGGAAGGAAGCTATCATATTCCAGGAGTATATCTGAAGTGAACAAGCCTACGTCCATTATTAAAAGGAAGGATGCTTTCATATTCCAAGAGTACATCTGCAGTGAACAAGCCTACGTCCATTAGTACACGGAAGGAAGGAAGATTTCATATTCCAGGAGCACATCTGCGGTGAACAAGCCTACGACCTTTGTAAACGGAAGGAAGGAAGCTTTCATATTCCAGGCGTACATCTGCGGTGAACAGGCCTACGTCCATTAGTAAACGGAAGGAAGGAAGCTTTCATATTCCAGGAGTACATCTGCGGAGAACAATCCTACGTCCTTTAGTAAACGGAAGGAAGGAAGCTTTCATATTCCAGGAGTACATCTGCGGTGAACAAGCCTACGCCCATTAGTAAGCGGAAGGAAGGAAGCTTTCATATTCCAGGAGTACATCTGTGGTGAACAAGCCTACGCCCATTAGTAAACGAAAGGAAGGAAGCTTTCATATTCCAAGAGTACATCTGTGGTGAACAAGCCTACGTCCATTAGTAACGGAAGGAAGGAAGCTATCATATTCCAGGAGTATATCTGAAGTGAACAAGCCTACGTCCATTAGTAAACGGAAGGATGCTTTCATATTCCAAGAGTACATCTGCAGTGAACAAGCCTACGTCCATTAGTAAACGGAAGGAAGCTTTCATATTCCAGGAGTACATCTGTGGTGAACAAGCCTACGCCCATTAGTAAACAGAAGGAAGGAAGCTGTCATATTCCAGGAGTACATCTGTTGTGAACAAGCCTACGTTCATTAGTAAACGGAAGGAAGGAAGCTTTCATATTCCAGAAGTACATCTGTGGTGAACACGCCAATGTCCATTAGTATACGGAATGAAGGAAGCTTTCTTATTCCAGTACATCTGCGGTGAACAAGCCTACGTCCATTAGTAAAAGGAAGGAAGGAAACTTTCATATTCCAGAAGTACATCTGTGGTGAACAAGCCTATGTCCATTAGTAAACGGTAGGAAGAAAGCTTTCATATTCCAGGAGTACATCTGTGGTGAACAAGCCTACGTCCATTAGTAAAAGGAAGGAAGGATGCTTTCATATTCCAGGAGTATATCTGTGGTGAACAAGCCTACATCTATTAGTAAACGGAAGGAAGCTTTCATATTCCAAGAGTACATCTGCAGTGAACAAGCCTACGCCCATCAGTAAACAGAAGGAAGGTAGGAAGGAAGCTTTCATATTCCAGGAGTACATCTGCAGTGAACAAGCCTACGCCCATTAGTAAACGGAAGGAAGGAAGCTTTCATATTCCAGGAGTGCATCTGCAGTGAACAAGCCTACGCCCATTAGTAAACGGAAGGAAAGAAGCTTTCATATTCCAAGAGTACATCTGTGGTGAACAAGCCTACGTCCATTAGTAACGGAAGGAAGGAAGCTTTCATATTCCAGGAGTACATCTGCAGTGAACAATCCTACGCCCATTAGTAAACGGAAGGAACTTTCATATTCCAGGAGTACATCTGTGGTGAACAAGCCTACGCCCATTAGTAAACGGAAGGAAGGAAGCTTTCATATTCCAGGAGTTCATCTGTGGTGAACAATCCTACGTCCATTAGTAAACAGAAGGAAGAAAGCTTTCATATTCCAGGAGTACATCTGTGGTGAACAAGCCTACGCCCATTAGTAAAAGGAAGGAAGGATGCTTTCATATTCCAGGAGTATATCTGTGGTGAACAAGCCTACGTCTATTAGTAAACGGAAGGAAGCTTTCATATTCCAAGAGTACATCTGCAGTGAACCAGCCTTCGCCCATCAGGAAACAGAAGGAAGGTAGGAAGGAATCTTTCATATTCCAGGAGTACATCTGCAGTGAACAAGCCTACGCCCATTAGTAAACGGAAGGAAGGAAGCTTTCATATTCCAGGAGTACATCTGTGGTGAACAAGCATACGCCCATTAGTAAACGGAAGGAAGGAAGCTTTCATATTCCAAGAGTACATCTGTGGTGAACAAGCCTACGTCCATTAGTAACGGAAGGAAGGAAGCTTTCATATTCCAGGAATACATCTGCAGTGAACAAGTCTACGCCCATTAGTAAACGGAAGGAACTTTCATATTCCAGGAGTACATCTGTGGTGAACAAGCCTACGCCCATTAGTAAACAGAAGGAAGAAAGCTTTCATATTCCAGGAGTACATCTGTGGTGAACAAGCCTACGTCCATTAGTAAAGGAAGGAAGGAAGCTTTCATATTCCAGGAGTAGGACATCTGCAGTGAACAAGCCTACGCCCATTAGTAAACGGAAGGAAGGAACTTTCATATTCCAGGAGTACATCTGTGGTGAACAAGCCTACGTCCATTAGTAAACAGAAGGAAGAAAGCTTTCATATTCCAGTACATCTGCGGTGAACAAGCCTACGCCCATTAGTAAACAGAAGGAAGAAAGCTTTCATATTCCAGGAGTACGTCTGCAGTGAACAAGCCTACGCCCATTAGTAAACGGAAGGAAGGAAGCTATCATATTCCAGGAGTACATCTGTGGTGAACAAGCCTACGTCCTTTAGTAAACGGAAGGAAGTAAGCTTTCATATTCCAGGAGTACATCTGCGGTGAACAGGCCTACGTCCATTAGTAAACGGAAGGAAAGAAACTTTCATATTCCAGGAGTATATCTGCGGTGAACCAGCTTACGTCCATTGGTAAGCGGATGGCGGGAAGCTTTCATATTCCACAAGTAAATATGTGGTCAACAAGCCGACGTCCATTAGTAAACAGATGGAAGGAAAGAAGCTTCCATATTCCAGGAGTAGGCCTACATCTGAAGTGTACAGAGATTTCAGAGAGCGACTTCTTGAGATACATCATATTATATAGGCCTGCATTTGTTTACTTAAGAGGGGGCAACCGAGCTCTCCCCAGTCAGCCCGAATACCTGTTCCCTGACCAATGGGATAGCAATCCCCACACAGGGGTCACCAAGAATACCTTCTAGAAAATACCAAGCTTTCCAAGAACCTTCAGTCAGTTTATATGTTAGGGAAATGAGGAAGCTTGTTTTGAGATTATCTAATGTGAAAACATGTCGCACTGGAATGTTGTTGTTTTCGTAAATGGATAATTCTTAGAACACTTGTGCTTCTAGTGGCTATGGGCTGTTTACCCCCTAAAAGCCTACATACACTTCCACTTAACTTAATGATGGCCAACCCTTGGTGTTTTCTCATGTTAGTTTCATTTTGAAACATCCTACAGGCCAAGTCTTGTATTCTTCTTTAGAGAAATGATAATAATAATAATACATTTAAAACCTTAATTCATTAAGTGATGTAGTCTGAAGTTCAATGCCGCGTGAGGTATGTAATTCCTAGCCTGTGTATTTCTGTCAAATTCTGTCAGCAGCTTATTATGGTCCAGCTACAGCAATTATGAATAAGTAGTTCCGTGAAGAACTATACAGCCTAATTTCATATATCCTACTTATTGTTAATTGCCTCTATCAACATACAATATTTCAGTTTGATTGCTGTAATAGATTCGTAGATATTGAGAACCGTCTTAATATTTCAGTTGTTTGCCATTTGAATATGTATTAAGTACTAGCTGAACCCGGCATGCGTTGCAACGCCAATTAAAGAAAGTGTTGGCGTTGTAATTCGCCTACTTTCGATTTTTGCAAAAAAATGAAAGTAGACTTATGAGATCAACACAGGGCGTGTGTGTATGTGTGTGTGTGCGAGTCTGTGTACTCTGAATGTCTGACCCCCCCCCCCCCCCTATCTATTCGAACACGGTGAACGCGAATAGAACGAAATTTGGTACAGAGGTAGAACTAGCAAGGGACACCTCAGTGTCATGTTTTATATCGCCGCCATCTTGACGGAAACGTAATGGCGGCCACACAAATGTTCAAAACTTAAATGAAATTACGACTAACCTAATCATCCGATCTCTACGAAATTTTGCAACAACATACCTTTATGGGGGGAGCATCCTTTGACCAAATTAATATGCCATCAGCCTAATAGTTTGCGGACGGTGGCCATCTTAATGTGAAAATCGATTCCCCCTATTAAATCGAACACGGTGAAACCGAATGGAACGAAATTTGGTACAGAGGTAGTACTAGCAAAGGGCACCTCAGTGTCATGTTTTATATCGCCGCCATCTTGACGGAAACGTAATGGCGGCCACACAAATGTTCAAAGCTTAAATCAAATTACGACTAAAATAATCATCCGATCTCTACTAAATTTTGCAACAACTTACCATTATGGAGGGAGCATCCTTTGACCAATCTAACAGGTCATTAGCCTAATAATTGCGGATGGCGGTCATCTTTGTGTCAAAATCGATTCCCCTTATTAATTCGAACACGGTGAAACCGAATGGAACGAAATTTGGCACAGAGGTAGCACTACCAAAGGACACCTCAGTGTCATGTTTTATATCGCCGCCATCTTGACGGAAACGTAATGGCGGCCACACAAATGTTCAAAGCTTGAATCAAATTACGATTATCCTAATCATCCAATGTCTACCAAATATTGCAACAACATACCTTTATGGAGGGAGCATCATTTGACCAAACTAATAGGTCATTAGCCTAATATTTTGCGGATGGCGGCCATCTTTGTGTCAAAATCGATTCCCCCTATCAATTCGAACACGGTGAAACCGAATGGAACGAAATTTTGTACAGAGGTAGCACTAGCAAAGGACACCTCAGTGTCTAGTTTTATATCACCGCCATCTTTGTCGGAAACGTAATCGCGGCCACCCAAATGTTAAAAGCTAAAATGTCATTACGACCAACCTAATAATCTAATCTCTACCAAATTTTGCAATAATATATCTTTATGTGGGAAGCATATTCTGACCAAACTGCAAGATCATCAGCCCAATATTTTGCAGATGGTGGCCAAGTATGTGTGCAAATCAATTCCCCCTATTAATTCAAACACGGTGAAACCAAATTGAACGAAATTTGGTACAGAGGTAGCACTATGAAAGGGCACCTCAGTGTCATGTTTTATATCGCCGCCATCTTGACGGAAACGTAATGGCGGCCACACAAATGTTCAAAGCTTAAATCAAATTACGACTAAAATAATCATCCGATCTCTACTAAATTTTGCAACAACTTACCATTATGGAGGGAGCATCCTTTGACCAATCTAATAGGTCATTAGCCTAATAATTGCGGATGGCGGCCATCTTTGTGTCAAAATCGATTCCCCCTATTAATTCGAACACGGTGAAACCGAATGGAACGAAATTTGGCACAGAGGTAGCACTAGCAAAGGGCACCTCAGTGTCATGTTTTATATCGCCGCCATCTTGACGGAAACGTAATGGCGGCCACACAAATGTTCAAAGGTTAAATCAAATTACGACTAACCTATTCATCCGATCTCTACCAAATTTTACAACAACATACCTTTATGGAGGAAGCATCCTTTAACCAAATTAATAGGTCATTAGCCTAATAGTTTTCGGATGGCGGCCATCTTTGTGTCAAAATCGATTCCCCCTATTAATCTTGACGGAAACGGAATGACGGCCACCCAAATGTTAAAAGCTTAAATCAAATTACGACCATCCTAATAATTTGATCTCTACCAGATTTTGCAACAACATGCCTTTTTGTGGAAAGCATCTTATGACTGACTACAAGGTCATCAGCCCAATAGTTTGCAAATAGCGGCCATGTATGTGTGCATATCCATTCCCCATATCAATTCAAACACGGTGAAACCGAATTGAATGAAATTTTTTACAGAGGTAGCACTAGCAAAGAGCACCTCATATTCATGTTTAATATCCCTATAGCACGTTGTATTTCAACAAGGAAAACGAGTTATAACAATACGCATGCATTTAGGAGAAAGTAGGCTATATGATCTTTACTGAACATCTTGTTTTGTTTCTTGAAGTGCTTTTGAATACACAATTCTTTTTTTCATCTTCCGCTAACTACCTCCAAACTATCGTAAAATGGATTAACTAAATTAGAAACATTCGTGGCAACTTTCACAACACCTCACCAAAGTTTCATTGCAATCGGATGAATGTCATATAAATACATATTAAATTTCATTTATACGATTCGTGTGCTGTCACTCATTTGTTGAATCAACTCGTTCGTTACCTACTGTGAAGTGGATTTACCAAGTTAGAAACCTACACGTAAGTGCACACAACAACTCATCAAAGTTTCATCGGAATCGATGAATGGTATATTGTATGAACGCATACTGGATTTTGTTGAAACGCTTCAAGCGTCGTCACTCATTTGTTGCACCTACTCGTGCGCTAAGTATTGTAAAATGGATTTACTAAGTCGAAACCCTTCCCTGGCCTGTGCACAATAACTCATCAAAGTTTCATCGCAATCGGATGAATTGCATATGAATGCATACGGGATTTTGTTTAAACAATTCGCATGGCGTCACTCATTTGTTGAATCTACTCGTAAGCTACCTATCGTTAAGTGCATGTACTAAGCCAGAAACCCTTCTTGGAGTGTACACAACAATTCTTCAAAGACTCATCGAAATCGGATGAATGTTAAATGAAAGAATACGGGACTTTTTTGAAACGATTCGCGTGCTGTCGCCCATTAGATGAATCTACTCGTGCGCTACATACTGTATAGTAAAATGCATGTACTAAGCCAGAAACCTTCCCTGGATTGTACACTACATCTCACCCAAGTTTCATCGCTATTGTGGTGTATTCTTGGAATACATGGTACGAGAGAATATAAAGTTTAATGCTCTTTGCATGTTCATTCCTTCCTCTTTGTCAAACACCAACAGTGATCTTCTATTTTCTCTGTGGTGATCACTTCGCTTATATCTTTTGTGAGTCTGTTCTAGAGATATATCTTCCATGACCCTCCTAGCGTAATCTAGCAGCGAATCTCTGAAGCTCCTCAATTTTTCCTGGTGCAAGAGGACTTCTTTTTCCATCTGGCCACCAGTTCTCGTTGCCATCGCCAGCTATTTTCTCCATGAGCAAGAGAACTTCGTCTCCTTTTTCACTCACCATGCTGTGCTAGTATCGCCTGCTATCAACTCTTTGAAGACCATCTCCTCAAGAGAATTTAATTTCTTAAGTTGGTTATGCTGATATGTATACCTTTTTTTTTCCTACCCCCACTCTTTTCCCTTCCTTGGACCGTCTGTGCTCCGCTGAGTGGGTCTCACTTGTGCGCTGGCCGTCGACTCAGTTAAGGCTCAACTAGAGCTAGCCTCCTGACCTAACGAGGCATTTTCAAGATTCCACGCCATGTGGTAGCTTTAACCATCAAGGAGAACCTCACTTTCGCCATGCAGCATAGTTAAGTACAAACTTCAAGTTTTAACCTCATCTTCATGATTTTAACGTCTACATGCTTTTAACGATCTTTTATAGGCAGTGTGAAATTACTTATTTTGGGGCAAAAATCATCCTTCGCGGGATTTTCCATGTTGGGCTTTTGTCTAATTAAGCCAATCTTGGTGAAAAGCAGCATTTCTTATGCTTGTTAAATGAGAAATCTTCTCACCACGTGGGATATTATCTAATACCCGCTGTCTATAAATTACAAAGCTAGTTCCTCTGCTGGATTAACTTTGACCCCATTCTTCTATAAAGATCGTTCTGGAAACTTCCAGATCCTGTACTCTATCTGCGAGTCTTGCCGTCAGGTATTTTTCACTCACTTGTGAAAATACTATTTAAAATGAGGAATCTTCCTTATAAATTACTGTAATAGCGAACTTTCTTCCACCGTTGGAATGTTCTATGGCGCATTTAATTGTAATTCCCAACTTTCTCAAGAAATAGACTCTCGCCTACCTAGTGCAACCAGTTATTTTCACCATTGCAATAACTTTCTTTCCCATAAACTTTCGTGTTACTACAGTGAATTTTTCATCTATTCAAAAGACTATAGGGAGAAACAGTGCTTTCAGTATTCCTTCCGCGTCGCGATCGTCCGTTTACATTAAATAAGGCCATGAACATTGATCCTAAATCCCAACGATCTTTCCTCAACCTTCTACTAACAAACCTTATTAATAAAATTGTAACTTTTCTATAAGGTGTCACTCTACGAAGTGCCCTTCCATTTTGCTTGTTTATCATTAATTAATTGCTGTATAACTACGTGTTTTATACACGGTTGAAACTTATATTGTTTCTTCCCCATAATCAGGGAAAACAATTCTTTTAACTCTTGAGTGAGTTATTTCTAAGTCTCACGAAATGGAAACTTCCCCATTTGGCTCGTGATTACTACTTAAACATAGGAAGTCTAGAACCTTCCTTTTGACTTTCTCTTCAGGTTTCACCGTAAGTGACCTGCTCTCTTTTGTATAATTGTTATAAAGTAATTCAGCTTAAATATAAGAAGTTGTAGGAACTTCTATCTTATTCTTCATGTTTTTTTCTTATTGTTATTTTCGAAGTTGTAACTTTTTCTAAAACAGTTACCTGGAAATTTCTTAAAGTACACTCCTTGTACTCAATTGAATGTTTAAACTTTAATCACTTTATTTGTCATCTTTAAATCTTAAAAAGATTTTAGTACATATATAAGGTTTGAAACCTCATAAATTGTTATTTGCCTGGAGCAATCTCTAAATGTTAGGAGGTCTGCGACCCCATTTGTTAAAAAGTTTAAATGATCTATATTTGTCAGAAAAATATATATTTGTTAAAGTTATCAACTTCTTTTGAATTGTTAAATAAATTAAGCGTTTCTTTTCGCTTTTTCATTTTTCTAGTACAACGGTTAGGCAAGATCCTGTCTTCCTTGGCTCTCCCTACTCAATGCCATTAAATCTATTAATAGGGCTTTCACCACTCGTTGCATTTGAGCAAGAACTCTTAGTGGTAATCTCGTTAAAGTTTCTCTTAGCTTTAATAGCTAATTCTAACTGGCCAGTAAGGCAAGTAAAGCTTGCTACGCCAGCTACCTGCTTGTGGAGATCCTCTCCGAAAACTTATGGTCAGTTTTTCAAAAGAGAAGTGTTTTTCTTTGTCTAAACTTTTAGCCGGCCTCTCGCTGAGTAAAAGCTTAGCCATTTCCAGATGCAACCCTTGGTTAACTTACCAAAATTACTCTCCAAGGTATAATTTTTTATCACTATCCTTCCTGGGAGCACTTGGTCGCTTTTTCAAGAACTCTATAACTTCAAAAACTGGAAATACTAAACTTGATTCAAATTATTGGCATTCTTCGAATTACTTAAAAAAACGAATTTCTTTGAAAAGACATACAATAAATCTGTTACTCTCAGTCTTGCCAGACCAACACCCTTCCCCATAGTAGTCTTATGCCTGCTTGAGAGGGAATATACTAAGGCCACGCTCTTGCAAACCGCCCTAGTCCTAGCTGTATTTCCCGTCAGTTTAGACCAAGCTCTTACCCATTTTAGGTATCAGAGAACGGATTTTCAGTGGAAACCGCCTCTAAGTGCATTAAAGGTTAAATTTATAACTTTTGTGGAACTCTCATCCTATTTCTCTATCCTTTTTCTCCAGTCCGAAACCCACTTCCTTTTCTTAATCATCTTCCCTTGGTGGGTGGGTTATTCCTCAGCCAATAATCTACCCATATTGGACGAATGGTAGGCTATATGAACGCATTCGGGCCTTTGCTGATACGCTTCGCACGTCGTCGCTCATTTGTTGAATTTATTCGTTCTCTACCAATATTGTAAAATCGATTTACTAAGTTGAAGACCTTCCCTGGCGTGTACACAACAACAAATCCAAGTTTCATCGCAATCTGATGAATGCCATATAAACGCATACGGGATTTTGTTTAAACGATTCGCGCACCGTCACTCATTTGTTGAATATACTCATGCGCTACCTATTTTAAAACAGATTTACCAAGCCTCAAACCTTCCCTGGAGTGTACTCAACGATTCACCAAAGTTTCATCGCAATCGGATGAATGATATATGAACGCATGTTGGAATTTTTTGAATCGAATCGCACGCAATTCTGTTGAAGCTACTCACGCGATTTCTATTGTAAATTGGGTTTACTATGCCTATAGCGTTCCCGGGAGTGTGCACAACAACTCACCAAAATTTGATCGCAATCGGATGAATTGTGTATGAACGCAACGCCATCACTCATTTGTTTAAACTACTCGCGCGCTATCTATTTTAAATTGGATTAACTACGTCTATAAATATCCCGGGAGTGTGCACAACTCATCAAAGTTTCATTGCAATCGATGAATGGTATATGAACGCATACAGGATTTTGTTGAAAGCTTCACGCGTCGTTACTCATTTCTTGCATCTACTTGCGCCCAAAATATTAAAGATGGAGTTGCTAAGTCGAAAAACTTCCCTGTCATGTACACAATAACTCATCAAAGTTTCATCGCAATCTGATGAAGGGCATATTTACGCATACGGGACTTTATTGAAACGATTCGCGTGCCGTCGCTCATATGATGAATCTACTCATGCACTACCTACTGTAAAATGCATGTACTAACCCAGAAACCTTTCCTGGAGTGTACACAACATCTCACCCAAGTTTCATTGCTATCGGACGAATGGTATATGAACGCATACGGGACTTTGATGAAACGCTTCGAACGTCGTCGCTCATTTGTTGAATTTACTCGTGCTCTACCAATATTGTAAAATCGATTTACTAAGTTGAAGACCTTCCCTGGCGTGTACTGTACCCATTCGTCATCATATGGAACATGTGTTCGTATCCCAGCTAACTCACGGTCTTTCGAGGTATGGGACGTCCAACCCACTATACGAGCACATATTCAGGATTTGAGTCTGTCAGGTGACTACTCTACTTGAAAGAAACAACATATTCCTAAGTATAACATTTAATGGTAGTAATTCATGGCAAAACAAAACAAAGCACAAAAATACTTGACACTCATTTCCCACAACAAAAATCAAAATTATCTGTGAGTCTCTTGTCATCAAGATTGGTGCTCCACCGCACTCATGTCTATCCTAAACATCCTATTGTTGATACTCTTTGACATTTGCGAGTGTCCATATTGTTCTTCACGTGGCACAATTTAACACAAATTGGAATATCACAACACAACAAACACAAATTATATTTGTCTGTTAGGTAGTCAGCCCCAAGGCTGGTTGGATCCTCAAAAAGTACCGCCGTTACGTTATGTGAGTAGATACCCACAAAAACCCAAGGCAGCGCTATTTTAAGGAGTTCTAGGCAAGAAGAGGAGTGAGGTAGTTTGCCATTGCTTTCCTCACTGAGTCAGAACAGTCGTCCTAACCCTATGAGTTGAACCTTTCACAGCATTCACAGGCACTGACTGTGCCCCGAATGCCATTACTAAGCACCACCCATACCTTCCATATAATCACAGCCATGAGTGAGACTGAGACTCCGGTGAAAAGCCACCTTTTACTCTAGCCTGTGCCAACTGACAAATGCAAAAGTACTGTATTCATCAAGAGATGGCGAACAGGCCAAGAATGGCATTAAATCTGCATTTATTAAACTTTTATCCGTTTTACACGGAACATTTACTTTAAATAACATTAATTCATTAGCTTATGCCTTGTTTAATAAGTGTTGTCCCGTGCGAATCGTATTCTTTTGCCATAAGTTTCAAACGCTGAAGTGGTTCCCTTTCCGATCCAAAATACACATAGATATAGATATTTTATAGCTTCACCATACAACGATTTTCTGGGTCTGGTCAAAACATTATCGTTACAAACGTGTCATATCATTCAAATTACGCTACCCGTATGAATAAATTAGTGTGAACTGGGTAAATACTCTTTACAACAAGTAGTCCCGTGAAGAACTATGCAGCCTATTTTCATATATCCTACTTATGCTAATTGCCACTATCAACATACAAAATTTCAGTTTGATTGCTGTAATAGATTCGTAGATATTGAGAACCGACTAAATATTTCGGATAGTCGCCATGTTGCATTTTATATATGTAGGTCCTAGAGTTATGTACTGTTACATGAAGATTATTGTGTACGTGTAGCATTCAAACTTCAATCGCACGATTAGGACACAAGAAGTAACAAAGAGATTTTAAAATTTCGCACAGCTGCCATCTTGTGGTTATGGGAACATTTGAAATAAATTAGATACCAGTGGATTAACATTTGTATAAGGATTTACTGTACCAAATTTCACAGCACTCGGATGGTAAAATTGCGAGAAACGTCCATGTGAATATTTATATTTCGCGTCGCCGCCATTTGGATTTGTGATCACCAGGTTATTTAAAGTCCTATAGGTGAACTTAAGTTCATAGCCCCTATGAACATAAAAATAATCAGTATGATTGCTATAATAGATTCGTAGATATTCAGAGCCGTCTAAATATTTCGGATGGTCACCATGCTGGATTGTTAAATGTATAGGCCATAGAGTCATGTACCATTAAAGGAAAATTATTGCGTAGGTTCATTATTCAAACATTCACTTCGATCGCATGATTACGACACAAGAAATAAAAACTTAATTTTAAAATTCGCAGAGCCGCCATCTTGAGGTTACGTAAACAATTGAACTAAATTAGATACCAGTGCATTAAAATGTGTACAAACATTTCCTGTACCAGATTTCATTGCGTTTGGAACATTAAATCAAGAGAAATGTCTATTTAAAATTTTCAAATTCGCTTGGCCGCCATGTTCGGTTTGTAGTTAATCGGTTTTTGAAAGTCTTATAGTTGAACTTCCAGTAATGCCCTTTATCTCCGTACAACATTTCAGGGTGATAACTCTAATAGTTTCAGAGATATAGAATGCCAGAGAAATAATTCGCACATCCGCCATCTTGTGGATATGTAAACAATTGAACGATTTTAGATGTCGGTGCATTACAATGTGTATAAAAATATACTGTACCAAGTTTTATTGCGTTTGGTTGGTTAAATCGCGATAAACGTCTATTTAAATGTCGCAAATTCGCGTGGCCGCCATGTTGGTTTTGTAGTTGTCAGGTTTTCAAAAGTTCGATAAGTGTACTTCTAGTAGTTCCCTTTATCACCGTACAAATTTTCAGGGTGATATCGGGAATAGTTTCGGAGATATTGAATGCTGGTGAAATATTTCGCACAGCCGCCATGTTGGATTGGTGAGACGTAACAAAATTTGAAGCACACGGTCGAGGTCGCCCGGAATAGTGCTATGAACTTACCGAGTTTCATTGAAATCGCTCTGAAAATAGGCTAAAAATGCCTCTATTTATTTGGTGCAGTTAATTTCTCCTCAGAGACTAACTGGGCCAAATGTTATCCGATTACTTCATTCCAACATTACATATGTATGGAAATATTGCATGTAATACAATTGATATCATCATATCAAGCATATCTTAATTACTTTTCGAAATGTCGAGATTTTTCAGTGTCCCACTACAATCCTAAAATAAAAGGATCTGGTCTATTGACTTCCATTCGTGCGAACAATGGATTAGTCATGGGCCGTCCTATGCAAGATGGCTGCCGGGTTAGTGGATTATACCTGCTACCCCGCCTGACTCCCCGCACGGTCATGTGTTCACTCAATGGTGCAGCCGTGCTAGAGGTACCCTGAATGGGTCGTGTCATTACGAATTGAGTCAATCTCATTATTTAATACCTACATTTAGAGTATTTAATGGGCTCATCTCGGCTCCTAATTACTATTCATGGCAAGGGATGGATCACGAAATAGCTTTGCCGTTCTGTGGTCGTAATCAGTGGCTTTACGCGCGCTTCAGATGAGTTTCACTGTTATCTCACTGGACGGGCATGCATATAACAAGAGGAAATCAACGTTTCCTACCCGAAGAACCATTTGTCTTACCTCTAAGGGCAGATCAATTAATATATCGGCCTACCTAGGGTGTCTAGCAGTTACCCCTGGTGGCGAAGACTCTGCTAACAGTTGATACAGACAGACTCTGTCCTAACTCTGTTGCGAATACACTTGTATACTCAAAGGCAATACTATATCGTAGCTTCGAAGATTAGCCGACTAGATTCGACAACGTGCGAACTATTTTCGGATGATCCCCGCACTTTGACGTAAATCTCTTGATTCTACGTTACATGCTCGCTGATCGCGGCTCAAACAATATTTCTTACAGATGACTCAATTCTTAAAGCACTCACGTCCTCTATACATTTACTCATAAGCCAAAGTTCTACGTAGCTCCAAAACAAGTATAAATTTACTGACATACATTGACTATCTTAATGACTCTCAAATACAACCCTGTAGAATATACCATAATAAAACATTTATTTAACATTTCAATGACACTGAAAAGCTCTCTTTATCTCGATATTTATCTTTCTTTCTTACTTTTCACAATAACACAGTATTCTTACGCTAGATATGACACACTTTGCACGTACTATAGGCCTGCCATGCCGATTTATTTATTTATTATTGTTACCGACCCCAGATTATTATTATTATTATTATTATTATTATTATTGTTATTTAACGATACCGTTACTTTCATCAATGTCTTACGCCTAAATGGTCGTAAGCATGTCATCCTCAAAGCCATATTTTTACCAAAATACGAGGGATGTGAACTCGTACACAAATGACTGTCAATTCTTAATCGTTGAGGGAATGCTTCGTTGTATGGTGAGCTATTAAATCATATCAACATATTAAATTTGTACTCACTTTCATCCTAGCAGGGTTAGTCCAGCATGCCAGCCACTCGCCTGCCATAATGCTTGTTTTAAGCCATCATGATGTTTTTCACACAGCACATTGCATAGACTTTACACATGGTAATTATATTTTTCACTACTGGCATTTTCATTTTAACACAATACACAATCTTTTACCGTATAAACATAAACTCTTTTAAAGATCACTGTAATATAACTTTATACAATTTTTACACACGGATCCTCGATCGGATTCCCACTATCACCTGACCTCAGAGATGCGATGCAGCTAACTCCTGACAACCGCTGTTCTCCTTGAAAGTCTATCTTGCGTGTGTGTGTTCGTCTCCCGTCACCTACAGTTTATGTCTCCTCTACTGCAAAGTTGTTCAATCCTAGGTCACAACTACTTGTGAGGCCTCCCAGGTTCCCGTAACTGTAGTGTTCATTACAATAGTATGTTATTTTACCCATGATAACACCTCCTGTGGTTATGTTCATTGTCTGTAAACATCATCCTAAAATATCTCTACGCTGTACTGATTCTATACTCGCGTATACTGTTGCTTATACGTCTGATGTAGACTAATTATTATATGATGCAGAATTACTGTTATTAAGCTGCATGATGCGCCTTTCATTGTTCACCGCTAGTACATTTGAGCGTCAATACTTTATAAATTCCGCGCACTCTCGTGCGTGATCCGACAGCGTGTTACCACACAAGTTGAGTCAAGACGAACTGACTCTCCGCTCCAGCTTCACCCATATAAAGCTTCCTGATGAAAAGTAGTTCACTGGATTTCCAGGAGCGACTCTCTTCTTAAAATAATACATTTTCAGACAAAGTGAAGTATGATCCTTATTCGTCTATTCATGGAGGTTCCAAATTCACTCGCGTGCAGGCAATTGCTTCGGCCAATTAATTATAATTAATTGCTTTCTTCCACGGCGTCATGACGCTACCCTGGTTCTTCCCCCATGGCTCCATTACAAATCCTGCCTCTGCCGCGGATTAGGTCTGTACATAGGTTACTTTATAGATGCAGGCTTTAATTTAGGCGTGAGGCCACTCCTAAATTATCTTTCCTAGAATACATGAATCTGGGTGTAAGTTTCATCTCAATTCATTGCTCCATTTGGCCGTAATTAATTAATTTCTGTGGGCGACCACCCCCACTTCGCTTCTCTGCCTTGTTGAAGGGCGATTTTCTTAGTCGTTAATCACGGCCTTCAGCCTCCAGCCACGCCGAAAGTAGTGCATAGGCGCCACGTCTACTCCACCCACTTTCAACTTCACTTTGTCAAATGTCAAGCTGGCTCGCTTTCTTGAGCTCTTAGCATCTTAAACGTACATAGACTTGTATTTTCTGAAATAATCCGCCTTTAAAGCTATAATATTCCCGTTCTGGCCGTGAAATCATGCTGTTATAATTATATGCAGTTATAACTCATTGTTCCTCGGGTTCACTGTGGCTGTTCCCCCTCAGAGATCAATGATTCGATTCTTCGCAGAATCATCGGCCTGGTCTTACTAGGGATAAAGACCCCGGTTCCATGCTAGTCAGCCGAGTCCATTGGGCCCAATACACAACAACAAATCAAAGTTTCATCGCAATCTGATGAATGGCATATAAACGCATACGGGATTTTGTTAAAACGATTCGCGTGCCGTCACTCATTTGTTGAATCTACTCATGCGCTACCTATTTTAAATCAGATTTACTAAGCCTGAAACCTTCCTTGGAGTGTACTCAACGATTCACCAAAGTTTCGTCGCAATCGGATGAATGGTATATGACCACCTGTGGGAATTTTTTGAATCGATTCGCACGCAATTTTGTTGAAGCTACTCACGCGCTTTCTATTGTAAATTGGGTTTACTATGCCTATAACGTTCCCTGGAGTGTGCACAACAACTCACCTAAATTTGATCGCAATCGGATGAATCTTGTATGAACGCAACGCCATCACTCATTTGTTTAAACTACTCGCACGCTATATATTGTAAATTGGATTAACTACGCCTATAAATATCCCAGGAGTGTGCACAACAACTCATCAAAGTTTCATTGCAATCGATGAATGGATGTGAACGCATACAGGATTTTGTTGAAACGCTTCACACGTCGTTACTCATTTGTTGCATCTACTAGTGCCCAAAATATTAAAAAGTGGAGTTGCTAAGTCGAAAACCTTCCCTGTCATGTACACAATAACTCATCAAAGTTTCATCGCAATCTGATGAAGGGCATATTTACGCATACGGGACTTTATTGAAACGATTCGCGTGCCGTGGCTCATAAGATGAATCTACTCATGCGCCACCCACTTTAAAATGCAAGTACTGTGCCCGTATACACGGATGATGTTTAATCAGCACTCGGCTAATGCTCTTGCGGCTTCGGGTTATGGGACGTTCCTTCCCCCGCTGATTAAACATCTGATATGGAATACTCAGGTTCACAAGGATATTAAGGAAAAACTCAACATTTTAAATATTACAAAAATTTAATTCATAAAAGAAAAATATTTCACTCAAAAACTTGAAAAAATCAATCACTTGGCATAGTTCCATCAAGTGTTATCCAAAACTAAACATTAATCACTTGGCATAGTCTCTTCAAGTGCCATTCAAAACAAAAATTAATCACTTGGCATAGTCTCTTCAAGTGCCATTTAAAGAAAATCACTTTGCAAAATTTTATCAAGATCACTATAATGTCATTTCATTATTCTATGAACTCTATAACCACTCTGTAATCACTTTGTCTTGCTTGAATCTGAGTATAATTACTTGTATTATATTTCACTGAGGCGTCAAGCGCGCCTATCATTTAAGTCATACAACTTTCCAAGGCTTTGGATATTTATATTCATTTCAAAATCTTTACCCTTCTGGGTTTCTTTAACGTTACATAGTATTCATTTATCTATTATTCATTTAGTCCTTTGGACCTTACCAGTAATTTTCCACAAAGCCTTAGATTTTACACATTTAAAATACTGTATAAGAAGATGCCATGTCTCTGAATCGAACCCTGGTTCTACCAGTTTCATTCTCATGCATTAGGTGGTCTTTCTTTGCAATGTACGATGCACTGTGTAATTTATTTTTATGGGATCTTTACTCATCATTAAACTGTATTTTTCATAACCCGTATCTTTTACTCTTTCGAGGAAGGAGCCCTTTTTTACTTGTAACATGAATGTTTGACAAACTTGTAAAAATTCATGTAAATGTTTCAAACTTATATTCTGGAGAAATATCTCCATTCCAGCATTTTTATTATATACGTTAATTTCAGCTTGCATCATTTTATAAAAACTTTTATCTAATGGCCTTTTTATTATGTTAGTCTTCACGCAGACCCTCAGTTGACCGTGAAACTCATTTACTTTCTATCTCACTCCCACAGTACGGTAGGTCGGTTCTCAGACAGCTGTCTCGCCTCCGTGGTGGTACTTTGCTTGATTTATGGAGTCTCGACCGGCCACCACGCTTCCTACAAGGTTTATCTTTTAAACATACGATTACCAAGATTTCTAAAAGCGGTTATTTATCCCTGCTTTTAACATTATTATTATTCATTTATATTCGTTTTTACAGGATTTTTGTAACTTATTCCGGAGAGGATGCCTAATATAACAACAATCAGTATGACACCTTCTATCAATACTATTTTATAACAAAGCAGCTAACGGTCTTATTTGCAAATTCATTCGACGATTATTGCCTACCACAATTAGATATAACAATGCTCTTATGGCCTTACATGTATATTCACTTACAACGCGTTATTTCGATGATTATTGCCTTCAATATATATATTATAACAATGTCCTTCAAGGTCTCACATGTATAACATTCGACGATTTTGGCCCACTATACTTATTTAACACAGCCTGTTCGGACTTACAATGTAATTATTATTTTTAACGCTTCAACATGGCAATACTAATTTTTGGGAATTTCACCTACCCAATACAACAATGACATCAACATACAACAACAATACAAAAGGGGAATCTTTCACCCACAACATTTCGATGAGACTCTCCATCTCCAGAGTAGTTATCCTGATTAACGCACAATTTTTAGCGTTTAGCTTCAATTATTTATTTTTGGCCCTTTGGCATCAACTATATCTTGCTTGGTTCTTCGCGGTTTATTTAACATCTCAAATTAATATTCCATTTATAGCGGTAAGACCTTGCCCTTCCTATCATTTATTTCATAATTCTGGCTCGCTAGCCAGTGACAATACATTTCTTTAGGTGTTTTAATTTACCAAATACTTTTAAAGATTTATAACATTGATCATTTGACAACAATACGTCTAGACATTTTAATTTATTTCGTTCTGTTCATTTCTTGAGTTTCTTATTACAAAATTAATTACCACTTTATTTTTAGTGCATAACCACTCGATAATATTTAATTTGATTATTTTTTCACTGCGAACTTTCAATTATTTTTCATTTCAACTTTCGTCTTATTTGCCATTTAATTATAAGATCAACTATTTTAACAATTTATTTATGATGCATATTTATTTCATTTTTCTGCTTTTACTATGGCGAAACTTTAAGCCATCTAAATACATATTTCGGTTCCTTCCTCCAAATCATTTATTATTAATTAATTCATTTCTTGGGTTTTATTACGTTACATTATTGATCCCATCCACATATTTCATTTGCGAGGTCATTCTCGCAATTATTTATTTTTATTATTCAACATTTCAATCATATGAGTGCATTCAAATACCCGATGAGTTCGATCGTGTAACTCCCAGTTACGACCGATCTCATCTGGCCAGTACATCGTACATTTGCAATTTTAACGAAAAATCATGACTCACCCTCGTGATCCATCTTCTGATCCATTTTTGGGAAGGATTTCACCCACCCAACGACATAATTAGTACTCTTCCATGGCACTTTATATTGTGAGCGACACCTCACTTAGGTCCAATCGACCTTTACTTAAATCTACACACATCACTAATTTGTAAAACACTATATTAACACTAAAACACATATATCTTGAAGCTTATTTACACTGCATAAATTTCACCACCTCTCAGTGACTTTTGGCACGTTTTTATCGGTGTTCACACCCTGATGAGATCCCCGGACCCTGCATCGGACGTGATGCAAACACGAAACGGCTCCTATTTGTTCACTGGATCTAGTCTCTGTCCTGTTCTTTAGATAGTCTAATTTGACTTCTACTACTGTCCTTTTATTAGCGATTTTTAACTTTTTCTTGTCCTACGTTTACGTAGTGGTCTATCGAACCTATTGCCCACTTACTTCGTGACCGTATTGTCCTTATTTGCGACACGTTTTCCTTTTCTTCTCCTACGAGAATGTCTTTATTGCCACGTTTCTATTTGAAACGCTGTAGCTTCGCTAAAGTTCACTATGTTTGTTCTGGGTCTCGAACCCGTGTTCATTTACTTGTATTGTTCCAATATCGGTCCCCAATACTGTAGTCTTTCACTTAACTTTCACGGAGACCTGTCTATGTATTTCAAAATGATGACCTCCAGCATAATGTCTTTATTGATCTGGATGGCTGTATTCTAGCTTGTTACTGTTCTAGAATTTGTCGCGGCGCAATTTTACTTTGTTACGGTTTTCGAGTAGTGTATTATAATATTGATCTAGCACAATTACTTTAATGATCACTGATAACAACCGTATCGGATTTAATTTACCACGCACATACAACTTTTTGTTATTATTACCGCGGATATTGATGATCGTTGATTTGTTTTAACACGCTCTACTTTGGCGGTTGGTAACGAAATGCGTTACTTGCTGCGAATTCTCCATACAGGAGTATGATGAGTCTTGACTATTTTGATGACGGACTTCAGTCCTGACAACTTGATAATACTGTGTGCGGTAGACTTGTATACTGTGCGAAATATGTTGAGCCTCTCCGGGCTTACTGAACTGCGACGAATGTTATGCAACGCCTCTGCATTTTGAGAGACAGCGTGGAGCCTATCCCCGCTTCTGGTGAACTGCTTCTGACTCAGCATATAGCCTCACTTGGCTGTCGGAAACTGCATTCGATGTACCATCTCCATACGAGACCTGTGGTAAACTGTACTTGATACGGCCTGACGCCTATGATGATAGTCCAATGTCACACCCCTCTCGGGTGGACAGATACTGCGTTCGATGTAGCCTGACGCCTCTCTCGGGCTGTCGGAAACTGCCTATGATGATAGTGGCACAGCGTCACGCCCGTGGGCTGACGGTAACTGCATTCGATGGTTGATACAGCTGGACACCCCCTCTCGGGCTATTGGAGAACTGCATACTCTTGGTTAAAACCTGGGCTATTTATTGGGAACTTGCAAAAATATACTAATTTTGCCTTCTTCCTGGAGCTAACTTCTGAACTAGACGTCGTACGTTTTTGAAAAGTACATCATTATGTTCCCTATATTTCAAACGTCTCATTACCATTTCGTTTTCTGAAAATCGATCGTCTAATTAATTTAAATAAAATCTATAAAGCTCCTCAGCTGCGTGGGTGATTGAGTTTTTTTTACCTTCATCCCACTACCTTCGCTTGGCCCCGCCTAATGACGTAACTGCTGACTAAGTTCTTCTTTCCTGGGCCTAAATTATTCACTTTTAACTTCGCTTAATTCATAATTTCCTGGATCATTCTGATTCCCATAAGCCTATTGTTATAATTTTGCATTGTTTCCGTGAAAACGGCTTATTTCACAATTTTGCGGTATCGATGTGCAATCCAACGTTGCCAAAAATGCTAATGTCAGCACTCAATGGTGGTTTCCCTGCTAACCTGCTCGGGCTGATTCATCCCAGCGTGACTGCTTGCGTGATTCACATACCGCTTGCACCACACATCTCTAGATAAAGCTATCAATGTTCTGCGTCATGCTCCGAATCATTTGGTTATTTTCTCACTGCTAGTTCATGTTGGACCTCTTTTCATCTTAAAGGTCGGAAGTTCATATCCTATACCAACTCTAATTGGGTACAATACTAAGCCAGAAACCTTCCCTGGAGTCTACACAACATCTCACCCAAGTTTCATCGCTATCGGACGAATGGTATATGAACGCATACGGGTCTTTGTTGAAACGCTTCGCGCGTCGTCATTCATTTGTTGTATCTACTCGTGCACTACCTATCATATAGTGGATTTATTAAGCCAGAAACCGTCCATGAAGTGTACACAACATCTCACCCAAGTTTCATAGCTATAGGACGAATGGTTATGAACGCATACGGGACTTTGTTGAAACGCTCATTCGTTGAATCTACCCGTGCGCTACCTACTGTAAATTGGATTAACTAAGCCAGAAACCTTCCCTGAAATGTACACAACATCTCACCGAAGTTTCATCGCAATGGGATGAATGATATATGATTGCATGTGGGACTTGGTTGAAACGAATCGCAAGCCATTTTGTTGAAGCTACTCGCGCGCCATCTATTGTAAATTGGATTTACTACGCCTATACATTTCTCGGGAGTGTCAGTACAACTCACCAAAATTTGATCGTAATCGAATGAATGGTTTATGAACGCATAAAAGACGAACAGACAGACATTCCTTTATATATATATATATATATATATATATAAAAGAATAACATGTAAGCCATAGAGTTATGTACTCTTAGATGACGATTTATGCGTAGTTTCATTATTCAAACGTTCATTTCGATCGCATGAATAATACACAAGAAATAAAAACTTAATTTGAAAATTGCGCACAGCCGCCATCTTGAGGTTATGTAAACAATTGAACTAAATTAGATGCCAGTGCATTGCAATGTGTATAAACATTAACTGTATCACATTTCACTGCGCTCAGATGGTTAAATCGCGAGAAAAGTCTATTTAAAAGTTTCAAATTCGCTTGGCCGCCATGTTCGTTTTGTAAACAACATGTTTTTGAAAGTCTCAAAGGTGAACCTCCAGTAGTATCCTTTATCACCGTATGAAATTTCAGGGTGATATCAGTAATAGTTTCGGAGATATCGCATGCCACTGAAATATTTCGTAGAGCCACCATGTTGGATTGGTGAGACGTAATAGAATTTGAGGGCACGGTGGGGGTCGGTCTTTATAGCACTACTAGCAGGTACCCGCGGCTTCGCTCGTGATCAAGACAATGGGGACGATGCATTATTGCTGATAATTGGTCTATTCTATTACAGCAATCGCGGCTCAAGGTGGGTCCATTCTAATTCTGAAAATTCTGATACGTACAGTATATTGATATGAGCAGCAAAGTAGGAATTTTATAGAGTTGTGAAAGTCTGCAGGGTACGATGTTACATTATGTGAACTCATTCGAAAATCACGTTTTTGCTTTTGCCTTCTTCTGCTGAGACATAACGATTTTGTTGTTCGAATACTCGCGAGAACGCTACATACAGTAGCCTATGGGAAAAAATGGTTTAGTCTAAATGTACACCTGCTGCTGTTAGGTGTGAGTCATTGCGCTTTGTTAATATAAATAGCGAATATCGAATGAAGAGGGAACTGCACTCTTGCACACTGGAATGGCAAATCTATCGGAATATGGGGAATGAAAAGTATTATTCTGGGTGTAATTTTGCCACACATATTGATAATTTTAACGTCAACATATCGCTATTAATAGGCCTATTGTAAAATATCTCTCACCGTGGCCGCTGATGTAGGCTACAAAATGCAGTCTCTTCCAGTGTTACCTCTCAGGGATTGAAATTCTTCAACAACCCTTTTGCCTCACATGCCTCTCTAAGTAATAAAAATTCCTGATTGATGTTGTTTGAGTCTTCAGTTTTCTGACTGGTTTGGTGCAGCTTTCCATGCCTCCCTCTCCTGAGCTAATCGTTTCATCTCTACATAGCTACCACATCCTACATCCGAGGCAATCTGTTTAACCCTGGTCTACCCCTACAGTTCTTGTCCTCGACCCTCCCTTCCATAACTAAGCTTGCTATTCCTGGGTGTCTTAAAAGATGTGTTACCAACCTATCTCTTCTCTTCATTAGCAGTCACCAGAAACATCTTTCCTCTCCCACTCGTCTTAATACCTCTTCATTTGTTACCCTATCTACCCATCTGATCTTCATTATTCTCCTGTAACACCACATTTCAAATACTTCAATTCTCCTCTTTTCTGCTGCACCATTAGTCCAAGTCTCACTTCCTTATAGTGTCACGCTCCAGACAAAAGCTTTCAAAAGTGACTTCCTAATACCTAAATATATATTCGAACTATTTGAAAATTCAAAGTTGCAGTCTCTACTTGAATTAAAAAACAGATACACACACTAATACAGTCATCACAATTAACACCGGTTATCAGACAGATTCTACACACACCCAAAGTACACGGGGCTACATGACCGCGTTGTCGCAGCCCCTAAACTAAGGAACCAACCAACCAACCAACCGATGTCATCAGATTCCTTTTCTGTAGAAATGCTTTCCTTACCTGAGCCAACTTACTTTTTAGATCCTCTTTGCTTCGTCCACCACTGGATATCTTGCTTCCTAAGTAACGGAAGTCTCCTACTTCCCGTAGCGTTTCACCTGCCAATTTGATGTCCATAGAGGTTTGTGATTTATTTCGGTTGCATTCCAATAATTTTGTTTTACATTTATTGATTTTCATCATGAATTCTTTCCTCAAGGCGGAGTCCATACCATTCAAAAACTCGTTCAAATCCTCTGGCGTATCGGCCAAGATGACGATGTCATCAGCAAATCTCAGAGATGAAATTATTTCTCCTTGAATCTTCGCTCCCACTTTAAATTTTTCTCCAATTGCCTGATTATTGGGTTTCTAGATATCTTTGAAATTTGTTGTCCTCGCACGTGGTGTAGATGCATTGTCAAAGGAAAACATTCCATGTTACGAACATGGGACGCATAACCTGTACCGAAAGCCCATTCTGAACAGCAGTTCCTTGAATATTTGATTGTATCTTTCCACGTGGTATATCTCTGTACCTCAACATACAGAAGAGTGTATTAAAAATCATGTCTTGTGTAAATTTTGTAAAAGGTAGAGAGTGTGTTTTTTGCCGGAGTGGATACTCGCTCGTAGAAATTCTTTTCAGTAAAATAGACTGGTTCACAATTTATTAAGTGCTCAATGAGGTACGAGACGGCGGGATGGCTTAATGTTACCGAAACGGCAATAGCCGCCACAGAGCCTCGTTGCTACTGAAATAACGACCAGACTGATATTTGTACTTAACTATACGGGATTTGTGAGCCCAGTGTTTAGGAAATTGAACGTAGCTATATCGCTACCTTTATTTAGTAGCCGCTACTGTAGTGTTTAAAAATTAAAAGTGGTATTAGATGGCGCTTTCCCATTTATTTTTACCCCTGGCACTATGGCCCATGAAGGGCCTAGGTCTATCATGCCACCGCTTCCCAGCCATTTGGCCTGCAGATAATGTGGTGACGCGTGGTCAGTCCATCGTGTCCCCTCGGCCGTTAATCTTGTTCTTCGTGACCGGGGCGCTGCCTCACTATCAGACGGCTAATCAATTGTCCTCACGAAGCTGAGTGCACCCCGTTACAGCCCCACGTCAGTGTCTAAAATCTCTGACGGAGCCTGGAATCGAACCCGGGGCCTCCGGACGAGAGACTGGTGCGCTACTCTGTTCTTATCTTTATATATATAATTCTTCGACACGTGTGTATGTGACTGAACTCCTCCTAAACGACTGAACCGATTTTGATGGAATTTGGTATGTATATTAGGGTGGGTCCATGTATGGTTTAGATTCACAATCTGACCCGGTAGGTGGAATGAACACAATTTTAGAACCACAATTTACATACAATTTTAGAACCTCAATATACAGTCAAAAACAGTCGTCATGGAAACCACTAGCCTTGGCCTTCGTGAAAGCTGATGTCTTTGGAGGGTTTGTCTCTGCACGTTAGAGCCACCTGGTCGCAACCTGTGCAACTACCGCCATTACATACACTCCGCCCGTGGCGAAAAGTTGTGTTTTATACCAAAGGTGGCAGTGATGTCGAATTCTACTGTTTGTCTCTGCACGTTAGAGCGTTTCTAAGTCCCGTATGCATTCATATACCGTTCACCCGATTGCCATGAAACTTGGGTGAGATGTTGTGTACACTCCATTGAAGGCTTCTGGCTTAGTAAATCAATTTCACATTAGGTAGCGCACGACTAGATTCAACAAATGAGTGACGACGCGCGAAGCGTTTCAACAAAATCACGTATAAGTTTATATTCCATTCATAGACTGAGATGAAACTTTGATGAGTTGTTGTGTACACTTAAGTGAAGGCTTCTAACTTAGTAATCCATTTCACAGGAGGTTGCGCACGAGTAGATTCAACAAATGAGCGGCGACATGCGAAGCGTTTCAACAAAGTCCCGTATGCGTTCAAATACCATTCGTCCGATAGCGATGAAACTTGGGTGAGATGTTGTGTACACTTACGTGAGGGTTTCTAACTTAGTAAATCCATTTTACAATTGGTAGCTCACGAGTAGATTCAAAAAATGAGCAACGACGCGCGAACTTTTAATCAAAGTCCCGTATGCGTTCCTATATCATTCAACCGATTGCAATGAAACTTGGGTGATATGTTGAGTGAGCTCCAGGGAAGGTGTTTGGCTTAGTAAATCCATTTTACAATAGATAGCGCACGAATAGATTCAACAAATGAGCGACGACGCGCGATGCGTTTCAAAAAGGTCCCGTATGTGTTCAAATACCATTCGTCCTATAGCGATGAAACTTGGGTGAGATGTTGTGTACACTCCAGGGGAGGCCTCTGGCTTAGTAAATCAATTTCACATCAGGTAGCGCACGACTAGATTCAACAAATGAGTGACGACGCGCGAAGCATTTCAATAAAATCCCGTATAAGTTTATATTCCATCCATAGATTGAGATGAAACTTTGATGAGTTGTTGTGTACACTTAAGTGAAGGCTTCTAACTTAGTAATCCATTTCACAGGAGGTTTCGCACGGGTAGATTCAACAAATGAGCGGCGACGTGCGAAGCGTTTCAACAAAGTCCCGAATGCGTTCAAATACCATTCGTCCGATAGCGATGAAACTTGGGTGAGATGTTGTGTACACTTACGTGAGGGTTTCTAACTTAGTAAATCCATTTTACAATAGGTAGCTCACGAGTAGATTCAACAAATGAGCAACGACGCGCGAACTTTTATCAAAGTCCCGTATGCGTTCGTATACCATTCATCCGATTGCAATGAAACTTGGGTGAGATGTTTTGTACACTTACGTGAGGGTTTTAACTTAGCAAATCCATTTCACAGGAGGTTTCACACGAGTAGATTCAACAAATGAGCGACGACGCGCGAAGCATTTCAATAAGGACCCGTATGCGTTCAAATACCATTCGTCCGATTACGATGAAACTTGGGTGAGATGTTGTGTACACCCTACGGAAGGTTTCTGGCTTAATAAATCCATTTTACAATAGGTAGCGCACGAATAGATTCAATAAGTGGGTGACGGCACGCGAATCATTTCAACAAAGTACTGTATGCGTCCATACACCATTTATCCGATTGCGATGAAATTTTGGTGAATTGTTGTGTACACTCCAGGAAATGTTTCTGTCTTAGTAAATCCAGTTTTTAATAAGTAGCGCACGAGTAGATTCAACAAATGAGCGACGGCGCGCGAATCGTTTCCACAATGTTCCGTATGCGGTCATATATCATTCATCCGATTGCGATCAATCCTTGGCGAATCATTGAGTACACGCCAGAGAAGGTTTCAGGCTAAGTAAATCTATTTTACAATAGGTAGCGCATGAGTAGATTGAACAAATGAGTGACGGCACGCGAATCGTTTAAAGAAAATCACTTATGCATTCGTATGTCATTCATCCGATTCCGATGAAACTTTGATGAGTAGTTGTGTACACGCCAGGGAAGGTGTTCAACTTGGTAAATCCATTTTGCAATATTGGTAGCGCACGAGTAGATGTAACAAATGAGTGACGACGCGCGAAGAGTTCCAACAAAATCCTGTATGCGTTCATATACTATTCATCGATTGCGATGAAACTTTGATGAGTTGTTGTGTACACTTACGTGAAGCTTTCTAACTTAGTAAATCCATTTCACAGTTGGTAGAGCACGAGTAGATTCAACAAATGAGTGACAGCGCACGAATCATTAATCCAAATTCCGTATGCGTTAAATGCCACTTATCCGTTTGCTATGAAACTTTGGAGAGTTGTTGTGCACGCTCCAACGAATGTTTCTAAATTAGTTAGTTCAATTCACGATAGTTTAGAGGCAGTTAACAGAAATTGAAAAAAAAAATATTGTGTATTCAAAAGCACTTCAAGAAACAAAGTTACAACACTTTCTTTGAATGGCAGGACAACGTCTGCCGGGTCAGCTTGTTGTATTTATATATATATATATATATATATATAGTAAAAGATAACAAGTAGTTCCGTGAAGAACTATACAGCCTATTTTCATATATCCTGCTCATGTTAATTGTCTCGATCAACATACAAAATTTCAGTTTAATTGCTGTAACAGATTCGTAGATATTGAGAACCGTCTAAATATTTCATATGGTCGTCAGGATGGATTTTTATTTTTGTACTATTACATTAATATTATTGTGTACGTGTGGTATTCAAACTTCAATCGCATGATTAGAACACAAGAAGTAAAAACGAGAGTTTAAAAGTACGCACACCAGCCATCTTGTGATTATGCAAACAATTGAAATAAATTACATGCCAGTGGATCAACATTTGTATAAGCATTTAACGTGCAACGTTTCACGGCACTCGGATAGTTAATTCGCGAGAAACGTCCATTTAAATATTTATACTTCGCGTCGCCGCCATGTTGGATTGGTGCTCACCAGGTTACTGAAAGTCCTATAGGTGAACATATGTTCATAGTCTCTATGAACATAAAAAAAATTCAGTTCGGTTGCTGTAAAAGATTCTTAGATATTGAGAACCGTCTAAATATTTCGGAAGCTCGCCATTTAGGATTGTTATATGTATAGGCCATAGAGTTATGTACCATTCAAGGACAACTATTGCCTAGCTTCATTATTCAAACTTTCACTTCGATCGCATGATTACGACACAAGAATAAAAACTTAATTTTTAAAATTTCGCACAGCCGCCATCTTGATGTAAACAATTGAATTAAATTAGATGGCAGTGCATTATAATCTGCAAAATCATTTACTGTACCACATTTCACTGCGCTCAGAGAGTTAAATCACGAGAAAAGTCTATTAAAATATTTCAAATTCGCTTGGTCGCCATGTTCGTTTTGTACTTTACAGGTTTATGAAATATACATGGGTAAACTTGTATCAGTACCCTTTATCACCGTACAAAATTGCATGATGATATCTGTAACAGTTTCGGAGATATAGAATGTCAGTGAAATATTTCGCACAGCCGCCATTTTGAGGTTATGTAAACAATTGAACTAAATTAGACTCCAGTGCATTACAATGGGTATAAACATTTGCTGTACCAAGTTTCATTACGTTTGGATAGTTAAATCGCGAGAAATGTATATTTGAAAGCCTCAATTTCGCTACAGACTCAGGCGAGCCGAACATGTCCTCGGACACTCCAGGCACTAAAAGCCATACGATAAATAAATAATCAATTTCGCTTGACCGCCATGTTGGTTTTGTAGTCACCAGGTTTTTGAAAGTCTCATAGGTGAACTTCTAGTAGTGGCCTTTATCACCGTACACAATTTCAGGGCGATATCGGTAATAGTTTCGGAGATATTGAATGCTAGTGAAATATTTCGCACAGCCGCCATGTTGGATTGGTGAGACGTAACAATATTTGAAGGGCACGGTCGAGGTCACCGGGAATAGTGCTATGAACTTACCGAGTTTCATTGAAATCGCTCCAGCCGTTTAGATTTTATTAGGCGGGGGGGGCACACACACACCTCTCTCACACACACACACACACACGCGCACACACACACGAACAAAAGGTGATCTCATAAGCCTATTTTTTCAAAATTGAAAATAGGCTAATAAATGGATTGGCATTGCCTTCTACAGGGATATATAGAAAATCGGATGTCGTACCTTGAGGTTCAGTTGCCATAGAAACGGACTTGCCATTAGTTCATCAGTTTATCAGAGTGAAGATAGTTTTCTGTGAATATCTTTGAAACTGTTGGTTTTAGGGCTTTAAAATGTGGTTTTCGGTGTCCCGGGGGGACAAACCGAGTAGTTTCTTGCATCGAGTGACGTAAAATGAGCTTTGTCCGGTCTTTATTCGACAACTACGATATTTTGTCCCGGTTGTGTATTTTTAGTGACTTTTCAGTTATGTTAACCGTTCCACGGGAACAATGATTTATTTCCGGATGAAAGGCAGCCTATATGTTATCCCAGGGTATAAGCTGTCTCCATTTCAAATTTCATCCAAATCCGTCCAGCCGTTTTAGTGTCAAGAGGTAAAAAACGAACACACACACAGACAGACACACAGACTTTCACAATTATAATATATATAGGGATATATGGATATAGGGATAAAGGGATGACATTACTGACTTTCATTGATATCGCTCCAGCCGTTTAGAAGTTATTAGGGGACTCAAAAAAACACACGCGCAAACATACATACACATACACAGACAAAAGGAGATCTCAAAAGCCTATTTTTTCCATAAGATGAAAATAGGCTAAAAGTAAACACACGATTTATAGCGCTATGCAGGCGTCACGTTATTGAAAGGAACGGAAAATACATACAGGAAAATTAATCGACATTTATCTGCAATATTTTCACAGAACATTTCACCCTAGCATGAGTAGACCTAGTGACAATAACAGCGTGACGCAGCAACAGTTGACTATGTATGTACTAATGATAATAGAGCTCCATTTTTTAATGTACACTACTCCAAAGGTTAAGCATAATCACTAAACGAGGCCATACCGCCTGATAGGAATGTCAGACGGATTGCTGAACAAACGGAAGCTGAATCACACACCGTATGTCACACAACTTGTCCAATAAAACGGTGTCAGAAATGTTCTGACAGGTAAGTCACACCTTTGGCAACAACTAACAAAACTTGGCAATGTCGTCCACAACAAAATATGCTGTTAATAGGGTGTATGGTTACCCCTAACAGTCACACATGCTTCGCAGTGACGTGGCATGCTCTCTATCACATGGTCTAAGAGCTATTGTGGCAGTCGATCCCATTCCTCTGAAAGGGCAATGCGAAGGTCTTGGAGGGTCCTTGGTGGAGGCTGACGGGATGCAATTCACCTCCCCAATGCATCACAGGCATGTTCTATAGGATTCAGATCCGCAGATCTTGCTGGCCAGTCCATGCGAAGAATGTCTTCCCCAGCCAGAAATTCAGTCACCAGAGCAGCGCGGTACGGTCGGGCATTATGGTCCATTAAGAGGAAGTCTGGATCAACCGCACCTCTGAAGAGTCGAACATGCGGTCTCAGTACCTCATCCCTGTATCTCCGAGCGTTTACAGTGTTCGTCGGACCACCCATGAAGATGTGCAGGTCCGTACGGCCATTCAACACGATGCCGCCCCACACTATGACGATACCACCACCATACTGGTCCCGTTCCACTATATTTCTGTGGTTGTATAGGCTAGCCGGTTCTCTCCAGATTAATGTGCGACGGGAATCGTTCTGCAAACTGAAGAGAGCACATGATTCCATTCATTCATGGTCCAGTTTCGACATTTACGGCTCCTCAGTAAACGGGCCCGTCTCTGTGCTGGAGTGAGTGGGACGCACACCGCTTGACGTCTGGCAAACAGCCCTGCTGTTCTGAACCTCCGGTACACAGTTTGCCGGGAAACAGCAATCCCTGAGGCGGCTGCAAGCTCCGCCGACAATTGTCTTGCAGGTACACTCTGATTTCATCGAGCGGTTATGGCCAGTTATCGGTCCGGCTTGTGGGGTGGTTGCTCTTGGTCGACCTGGTACTAGCCTACGACTAACATCGCCTGTGTCTCGAAATTGTCTCCTAAGCCTGGAAATGACACTTTGTGGCACATTCAAGGATACGGCGACTTCGGTCTGTGTCTTTCCTGCTTCCAGGCCAGACAGATATTCTACCCTGAAAAACAGGGTCCAAATGGCGTCGTTGTGTCATTACGGTGTCACGTTCACCACGAGGCTACACTCCGCACACTATAACAAGGCAAACACGACTGAGGGAATATGGGGCGCAGGAGCTGGCTGTGTTTACCTTGCGGTTACGCCGCTAGTCAAAGCAGGGAATACTCCTTTCCTATACCGAGCAAACACGTAAGGTTGGTAGGTGCATATGTCGTACGATTTGGGGTCCATTTCCTGTTGCCCTGCTTATTCGTAACTTATGCTTAACTTGTGTACACTAGTGTATATCTATATCTCAAATTTTTGATAACTCGAAGTAATTTTTATTTTCGAAAACACTTCTATATCGAAGTTCGACTGCAATTAGTTTAAAGGCTGATTTCTTTCTCAAAACGCCTATCCTACCGAGCCGCGCGTTATGTTCGTAAATCATTTTGTTCGTTTCGCTTTCTGTAATCACCTCCTGAAGTTCGTGCCGATCACCCTGTATAGTAGAGTGGACACCCACTACTTCGCTGGTGAAGCCCGGAGCTTGTGAACTGACCTTGGCTTTCGGCTAAAAGTGATCGCAGATGAGTCAGGCAAAGTTCTGCTAGGGCGAATGTTCGATGAGGCAAGCAGTCTGTCTGGTGGCCACTTCAAATATACAACTTGTCAAGAGCAGCACGCCTGAATCTTCCCCTCTTAGGACATGTTTCCATGTTCCTCTCAGTTCTGTGCTTATATTATCTACACATCGTTTCCTTAGAAAACAAACTTCACGGGGTGTATTTTCGGTCTGCTATCTTGTTTATTTCCCAGAATGGTTGCGAAATCAGCAGAAGCAAACTGCTGCACGCCTGAGGATTTGAAGGAGTTTTTGAATGGTATGGACTCCGTCTTGAGGAAAGCTTTCATGACGAAAATTAATAAATGTAGAACAAAACTATTGAAATGCAGCCGAAAGAAACCAGAAACCTCTATGACACCAAATTGGCAGGTGAAAAACTGAAGGAAGTAGGAGACTTCTGTTACTTAGGAAGCAAAATAACCAGTGATGGACGAAGCAAAGAGGATATAAAAAGTTGGTTGGCTCAGTCAAGGAAAGCATTTCTACAAAAAAGGAATCTGTTGACATCGAATATAGATTTAAGTATTAGGAAGTCATTTTTGAAAGCCTTTGTCTGGAGCGTGGCACTCTATGGAAGTGAAACTTGGACAATTGTTGCAGCAGAAAAGAGGAGAATTGAAGCGTTCGAAATGTGCTGTTACAGGAGAATGGTGAAGATCAGATGTGTAGATAGGGTTACAAACGAAGAGTTATTAAGACGAGTGGGAGAGGAGAGATGTTTCTGGCGACTGCTATTGAAGAGAATAGATAGGTTGGTAGGACGCTTACTAAGACACCCAGGAATAGCAAGCTTAGTTATGGAAGGAAGGGTCGAGGACAAGAACTTAGGGGTAGACCAAGGTTAGAATATGTTAAACAGATTGCCTCGGATGTATGGTGTCGAGATGAAACGATTAGCTCAGGACTGGGAGGCATGGAAAACTGCATCAAACCAGTCAAAAGACTGAAGACTCAACCAACAACAAGAATAATATTTAATGTGCCTAAAGGCAATTCATGATGATACAAGACAATACTGGAAATTAAAGAACATACCGTAGTTCATTCATTGCAGAATTTGGTCATGGATTCTTTTCTTTGTGGACATATCAATATGTGGTATCAACAGGGTCGGTCAGTATGGGTCGGCTACATAAGACGTCCAACTACCACCCACGACAGAAATACGGGTGATAAAAACACTGGCTGACCGCGCGAAAAGAAGTTGTGAAAAGCAGTGCTTAAAACAAGAAATTTTACACCTCAACGAGGCGTTACGCGCCAATGGGTACAGCTAGAAAGATATCCAGCGAGCACTCCATCCGAGACGTCCAACTACAAGGTTAATTGGAGGCAAGCCCCTGGCTAGAGCTTTTCTTCCATATATAAAAAGCTCATGGACAGAATAGGGAGGCTACTCGAGTCCCATGATATAAAGACTATGTACAGGCCTACACGAAAAATTAAGGACATGTTTAGGTCCGCTAAAGATAAGCGACATCCTCATACCGCGGCAGGGGTTTATAAAATCCCGTGTGATTGTGGCCAAGTATATATTGGAACAACGAAAAGAAGTATTGCCACTCGCCTCAAGGAGCACGAACAACACAGCTGGCTGGGACAAACAGATAAATCCACTGTAGCAGCAGACTCACTACTCGCAGGTCACGATATAAGATATGGAGACACCGAAGTTCTGTCCACCACGGTGTCTTATCATGCCTGGCTACAAAAGGAGGCCATTGAAATCCTGAAGCATACTAACAGCTTCAATCTTAAGGAGGAAGCAGAACGTGTGAACAGAGCTTGGCTTCCAGTCTTAAATCCCCTCAAGCCTGCCCTTATTGACCGTCGTAGACGAGAAGATGCAACCGACGAGCAGCCCTGTCCTTGATGCATTACTTTTATGTGGTACGCCGTTGCTATGGTAGCCACTATGTGTGGGTTGTTGACTATTTATATATCTTGTTTACTTTTTTTACCTCGCATAATGTAACCTGTGAACATGCTGAACGCAGTATTCAGCGAAACGTCAGGACGACAAAATGTCTTTGGAACACGGCCTATAAGCCAGCGAAACAGAGATTCCTATTTTGACGAGTAAAGTTGACATACCGTAGTTATTTCGTTTATAGCCTATTTTAAGTTACACGTGTTATAAGTTTATAACGTGTGTACGTGGTTATTGTTTAATTGTTATTGTGTTTCAAAATTGTATAACGTGTTATTGCTAAGTGTTAAATCCTATTGCTTCATTTTTTATTGATGGGGAAAATTGAAAAATAAGGTTAATGCAACAAACCCTCAAACTCTAGATGAACTCAAAACTAAATATCACGAGAGAAATTGAGGCTATCTCGGTAGATGAACTAATGCGTGTGAATGAGAATTTCCTTAGAAGATGCCAGGAATGTGTAAATGAATCGGTCATTGTTAGAAGGCACTAAGTCATTATTGTAAGAATTGAGATAATTGACAAAAATGTTTCTCTCACTTAATTGTAAAGCATAGTTGCTGTCACGTTTAAGTATCATTGCCAGCAATAATACTGTTCTAGAGAGGTCTATTTGAATGGATTTATCCGTTTAGAAAGGGGGAAAATAGAAAAAGAAATGTTTGACTTAGTTCCCTTTGACAATGAATCAGATCTTTAAAAAGTAGTTAGTTCACTTTTATGACAAATATACAGATCTATAGATACCAGTATAGCATATTACTATATTTTCAATGCTAGCAATTCAGCAGTGGGCAAATAGAAGCAAAAACGTCTGGAACTAAGTCAAAATACTGAACGTTAAATTCAGCTAGTAGTGATACAACATACTGAACGGGCAGACATTGTTCCTTTTAACATAGCTAGATGAGTCGACATTCATACTATACGTATCCATGGAAATCTCAATTTCGACAAGAATTGACTTAGTACCTTCTAAGAATGACCGATTCAAATGCAGGTGGAGGACATTTTCAACTTCTTCTGTGACATGTTGAGTAATTACTTTACTTTGATCTATTGCGTGCTTGTTATTTACATGCAATTCGTACGGGCGCTCTCTCGACCCCAAGCTCAATGAGTTGCCGTGTGCTCGTCCGACCCTCCACGCGCTACGCGGCCGGCCCCACTTTGAGTGAAAGGCCCTGTATAACAAACTTTCGTGTTAATTGGATCCTGAGTTATGGATTTTGAAGTTTCAATGGTATGCTCAGCCACCATCTCGAATATATGGCAGGGGTGTTATTTTGCCTTAGGAATATAAAGCCCATATAGGGTTCTACATTAATTCTAATTTGAGACACTGTATCTCTAATATAAGTATAATTATTTGTTTGCTTATTTTATAATTTCAATATGGCCACTGCGCGCTATAATCAATATCATGTTACTAAGAATTATGGTAGCGTGGTCATTTGTGACTGAAGTCGGTAATTCCGCTTTTTCTATCGAGGGGAATAGATTGAAACATTAGAAAAGTACGCCCATCCACCATCTTGATTGTATGGCATCGTTTATCTTTCCCATTCTGAAGTGGAAGCATTTTATGTGACTACATATTTGCCGCGTTTTGTAAGTGAAATAACTTAAATAGTGGTTTGTCGATATTAATGTCCTATATATTCAAGATGATGGTTACGTGCTATATGCAGTGTGATAGTCTTGTGATTAATTATTTTTAGAAAATGGGCAGATGACTTCAATGACCCCTTAAAACATCAACCTATTACTGTATTTAAATTAATTATTGCCAGATTATAACATAAAATAATAAATTACTCTACTTAATTAAAGAGGTAACGGAAAATAATCGATGCGTTACTGTTTTTGATATGTAACGGTAATAGTAACTTTACTACTTTTATAAAATAACTTACCCAACCCTCATTCCTACCATGCACTTCAGATGCTGCGGGCAACGATATTCAGACTGATGCCCTCCGCATCAATTCAGTCGGGAGTAAACACGCAATAGCGTAACAGCTGTACAACAAACGGCTCCGCTCAGATTAGTAACCATATACATAATAGAATTCAAGTACAATAATGCTCTAATTTTATTTTATTTTTATATTGTGTTGTTCTAATTGTATACCTAGGTACACGTGCAAAATACTCATACGTAATTCACAAACCCTTACAAAATAAACTAACCTTATATAACGAGATTCAAACTGCAAATCGAATTACAAACACCGACTAAATGCACTAGGCTACATTGATTGTTGTTAGATAATATTTGTATATAAATTTAAACCTCAACCAGTCATCAGGAACTGATGATGACCGCTTGACAGTCGAAACGCGTAATCCTAAAATTGTCCCATTATAATAGTGATGACAACTAATACACGTATTTTTCCAGGAGTGTTATTTACTTAGTATTTATGTATTATTTATATACATTGTACCCCGCCCCATCATTCAGCAAATTCATGTTCACCGACTGTAGAGTTACACCTGACAATTTGTATAGGAAATAATGAAAGAATGGCTCAAAGACTTTACATACTAATTAAGGTTGGTAATGAAATTTGGGATGAGTTCACACTGTAGTGTTCATACTTCACAGTGTGATTGGATAGTACATTATGCTGCGAGCCTATAATGGCAATAATTATGTCACGAGTTTTATAATTTCCATACGAGTGTCTTAATTACCATTATAGGCGAGATGCATACGACTGTTTATGTTCGACGATAATTATAACTTTATTATATGTTTTAACATAAATATTCATAAATATCTGTGGGATTCAGTAACTTCAGTTAGTGAACAGAATGTGCTGGGTGGTTTGCTGACTGAACAGAGCACATGCGTGGGTCAAAGAATTTCGAAAGCAGAGACCATTTACTTTGCTTGGCAATGCTATTGTTTACAGCCTGCATGATGTCTAGTGAAGATCAGAACTAGCATTCACTAGTATTGTCACCGAAGTCGTTTGAAAGCAATGCGTCGTGTCGAAATCGGAGTTGGGGATATTAAGGTACAGTGCTATTTCTTGTCTCATATTCGCCAGTTTATTTACGCGAACATAAGGGACGGTGCACTTTCCATGCCGGTAATTTATATAGAAGGATGCTGTGTTGCTAACTTCTGGACGTACATTCATAAATTTCTTGCATATGTCATAGTATTTTCTTGTTACCGTAAAGGTTCGTGCTGATTTTTTGTCTTTGTGTTTGGGATTGTAACTACGATGGTTGATCTGATATCCAATTTGAACTTTCAAATCATGTAATTCATGTCTGACATGTTGGATTTTGAGCGCATGCGTGAAGCTATCCTTACCTAATTGGTCAATGAATGAGCTCTGATTGGCTGGAGAAACTGTCTCATAATGAAGAATAGTGCTATAATGACCCTCATTATGATACAGTTTTCTGACATATAATATTTACATTTCGACATCGTCGATCATAAAATACTTTATACCTCTAAATGTAATAAACCTTTAAATTGATCATTTTATACTAAAACCCATATAATACATATTTGTAATAATTGATGAGGTGTTATAAATTTTCTGAGTGTTTGTACAGTATATCACTGTTTATAGAATGCACGCAAGATGTGATTAATCATTTCAAGTTTAAATATGATAGGTCTATATTTTACAAATATCTGAGCCATCTCATTTTACAAACACAAATGTACTGTAGTCGCTGCTACCGGAGGATTAATATGCCAGTGGGTAACTTCTTTTATACAGAATGGGTGGGGTATAACCAGACAACCGGTAATTCCTCAGGTTACGAAGCGCCGAAAGACGTAAGAAAAATGTCATACCGAGGCGTAAAGTGCCGAAGTGATATAACATTTTGTTTTGTTCACGAATAATGCTTATATATACCGGTACTGTAGTACTGTAGGTTAGCTCAGGCAAGGAAAGCATTTATACAGAAAAGGAATAATGTTGACATCGAATATGGATTTAGGATTTAGGTATTAGGAAGTCATTTTTGAAGGCCTTTGTCTGGAGCGTGGCACTCTATGGCAGTGAAACTTGGACTATTGGTGCAGCGGAATAGAGGAGAATTGAAGCGTTTGAAATGTGGTGTCACAGGAGAATTATGAAGATCAGATGGGTAGGGTTACAATCGAAGAGGTATTAAGACTAGTGGGAGAGGAGAGATGTTTCTGGCGACAGCTAATGAAGAGAAGAGGTAGGTTGGTAGGACACATACTAAGACACCAGGAATAGCAAGCTTAGTTATGGAAGGAAGGGTCGAGGACAAGAACTGTAGGGGTAGACTAAGGTTAGAATATGTTAAACAGATTGCCTCGGATGTAGGGTGTGGTAGCTATGTAGAGATGAAACGATTAGCACAGGACAGGGAGGCATGGAGGGCTGCATCAAACCAGTCAAAAGACTGAAGACTCAAACAACAGTCGGTCCACACGATCGTACCCAATTGTAATGGGTGTTTCCCTACTTAAGCTGTTGTTGTTTTTGATTGGCATTGCCAACACCATATAATAATAATCAAAAATCAAGGTTTTTTTTTCTTATCGCAGTAATTGGGATTGTAGTCTGTGCGTTGACCGACTGAAGAGTTGCAATATCAATTGTCAATAGGGCAACAATGAAAAATTGCTTCAATAATAAATCGAAGGTGTTGTTGATCCTTAGGGGCTTTGTGACATCGTGATCATGTAGCTCTGTGTACTGTACTTGGGTGTGAGCGGAATTTGTTTGATAACTTGTGTCACTGTGATGTCTGTACAGGTGTATGAATTTATAAACGAGGTATGATTTTGGTAGGAAGCAGCCGTGGGCTTAAGTTAGATACCATTCCGGAATTTGCCTGGAGTAGAAGTGGGGTACCACAGAAACCACTTTTACGAAGGTTGAGGTAAGAATGGAAGCCACCGTTTCTCAGTTTTGCCTCATGAGGCTGAGTGTACCCCGTTCCTGCCCTCAGAACAGATTTAAATTCTTTGGCTGTGTCGGGGATCGAACCCGGGCCTCCGGAGTGACAGCCGAGAATTCTAGCCACTACGCAACGAGGCGGACTGGTCCTAGGTCCAATTCCCGACTCTGCCAAGGAATTTATTTCTGGTTTGAGGGTTGGAACCGGGTACACTCAACCACACGAGGTAGAACTGAGAACAGATGGGTTCGATTAGTCGCCTTGAAAGTGGTTCACCGCTGTTTCTCATCCAGACAAATACTGGGATTGTACGTAAATTATGGCCCCTAGATCATGGTTGCTATTGCAAATAATTACACAAGCACATCCCCCACAATTATCTGAGGCTGAACCATATTTGATATCAGGATGAGATGGAGGTACAAGAATAGTTAGACGTAATAAATGAAAAGATTGAGCAATGTGCATTGAAGATAAATGTGGAGAAGAGTAAAACAGTGTTGATGAGTAGCGGTAAGAATGAATGAAAAGGAGTAATAAAAGTAGGAAATAAGGAATTGGAAGTGGTGAAACACTTCAAACACTTGGGAAGCGAACTGACTGAAGTTGGAAGACTAGATTTGGTAATTAGCAGAAGAATACAACTCGCGAGTGCTTTCTGCCAATAGGTACGGGGACTAGTATGGAACAAGGATATACCAATTAAGGCTAAAGAAGTTATGTACAAAGCATATTATGTTCCTATAATGACATATGCAGCAGAACTTGGACAATGACTAAGAGGGAAGAGAGTTATGGACAGCTGAGATGAGATTCCTGAGAAGTATGGTCCAGAAAACGAGGAGAGACAGAGTGAGAAATGAAGATATACGGAAAGAACTGGGAGTACAGAAGTTAAGTTTGTCGCTTAACAGTCTTCTTTAGTGATGTACTAAGACGTTGTTGCTACTGCTAAGTCAGTAGGTCTCGTGGTTCTTACTTCTGATGAGTAGTATCTGCTTTCTATGAATGAGAACTCGTTGGTTAGTTTTGTAGAAGTATTTATTAATCTTTGACAATCCAATATATACAAGTTAACACCAGACAGTCAACCTGTTTAGTCGCTGCTGTAACTGGAAGAGAGCAGTGCTCCTCAGCGCAGGGCTTTTATACAAGTCCCTTCACAAGGGAGAGGGCAATGTGCGTCATACAGGATATGGACTCATGGTTCCGATAACAGGAATTCCATGAAGCGAACACTCATAGGCAGTGTGTCATTTCCTTGGTTCCCAGAATAAGAATTCTCTGAATTGAATACAAGCGAACACTCATAGGCAGTGTGTGTCATTTCCTTGGTTCCGAGAATAAGAATTCTCTGAATTGAATACTCACAGGAAGTGGGGTAAACATATCGAGATACACAGAATGACAGATACACGCGGCTTGCTATTCCATCTCTAGTAATAATAATCATAAGTCTTAGTTTAGAATGGGGTCTGGAGTTCGACCCTAGACGGAATACATAACTCCTCCACCCTTTGTTGTTCGTTATCGTCCTCGATAACAATTTTCTTAAATCTATTTTTTACAGATTTAATACATTGATTTATCCTTGTTCTATGTATTAACAGGATAACAGAGAAAATAAGTATTATAATACTTGTGTTCATAGACACAAAAGTCTTCATTTTAGTATTATATTCTTGAATGGGTTTTAAATCTAACTTCATTCCATTTACATCGAGGTGGGATGAATGGAAATTTATTTCGGTCTTAACGTATGGATCACTTGGAGTTGTCAGGAGTGGAAACAGGTGCACATAATTTGTAGGTTGCTGTTGCAAAGTTATGCCCATACTTGTAATAGGGCAAGACTCATTTGAGTAGATAACATATCCTGCTAATTTTATAGTTCTCTGAGATTCTGGGCAGGTTTGCAAGATTATTTGAGGAATTTTACTAGAGAAAAGGCTATGCTTCTTATTTAGTGGTTGAAATAGTTGTACCTCGTTTTTTACAGTGGCAAATTGACATCTGGTAGTGTCCGTTAAATTACATGAAGTTATTCTAGTATTAAAGAGTATACATGCATAATACAGGGTGTGTTAGACCATCTTAAGGTAGGTCCTTGCAAGTAATATTTTTCCGGAGGGATTAATATTAGATTATTGCTAGGTACAGGAGAAATTTTATACAATGTATAAGTTTTAGCATCAGTGATTGGCATATATAATATTACAACCATTTCTTCGTTCATCATGAGAACTTGCGTTTTTGACAGTTTAAGGTTCTCAAATTGATGACACTGGTCAGTATGAATTATAGTTTTTGTTGGGTAGATTAGTTGTAAATGTTTTACAACATTTGTTAAATCCTTTTGGGAGAACATGTTGATATTTGTCATTTCATTAAATGACAAGCTAATAGTATCTTGCATCACTTGTATGATTTTATCTAATTTGTTCGTACACAAGAGCACATATTGTTGATGTTCCAGAAGGTTAATCTTGAAGTCTTCTTCTTGTAAAATACCTTTAATTACCTTCATATTATAGTTTACATGGTTCATTTCATTATAGAACTTTTGAGCAATGGAGTTACTGAATGATACTAATTTATTAATATGTTTAATTTCTTTGGCGTTACTTTGTTTTAATGCTTTTAATTGTTCCTGTAGATTGTCTAGATCATCTTGGTCTAGATTGCCTGATATGAATTTAATTATACTACCTAAACCATTTATAAGACCTCTCTTACTTCTAGGTGTAGCAGGCAGCAACTTATTTAATTCCTTTTTTGTTTCTTTAATTGATTCTCTTAATTCTGATATTAGATAAGGAAAAGTATTATTGCTTCGTGATACGAGACTTGAGATAGTGTCTTGAATATTATTATAAGATTCTTTTAAACTCGTTAAATTGAAATGAAACATGAACCGGTGATAATCGTTAATTATTAAGGCTGGTCCTAATGAGTCGGCATAGAATCCTTGTATCTGGATGGGCTGTGTGATGATGGTGCCATATCCAGGGAGGAATCTGGAATAAGAAATTTTCTTTTTGGTTTAATGTCCCGAAAATTCCTTACATGAGTTTTACCGTTTCTCATTTTACAGTATACCCTGTTTTCTTCAATTTTGGTAATGATACCTTCGTTGTACAGGTTTTTTGATTTCTTGTTTCTGGTGAGGGGATCTAATACGTAGACAGTTTCATTAATTTGGTAATTATGATTGAAAGTGTCGGTGTTTGGTTTAGTATGACTCTCGTTTACAATTTTCAACTGATTTCCTTGTCTTTCAATGTATTCATTGATTTTGGGACATGGCGAGAAGACGTGGTCTAAAGCCTTATAGTAGGGTCCGTATAGAACGTTGAAAGGAGGTTGTTTAGTAGTGGAATGGATTGAAGAATTGTAATTCGTGATTATGGTGGTCACGAGCTATGAGAGCGGAGTGAACTTATCGTGATCTCTGGAGATACGAAGTTTCTCTAGAAGGGTCGAATTCAGTCTTTCTACTGGAGAATTAGATGAAGAATTCAAATGGGTAGTAGCGTGATATTCGATGTTCGTGGCTTTACAATATTCTTTTATGACATTGTTTTCGAACTCTCCTCCTTGGTCATGTGTGATTTTCCCTGGGAATCCATGGTGGGGAAAAGTAAACTTGTAATTGGCTTAGTGTGGCCAGACCTGTACCATTTGGTAAAATGTAGGCTTGTCCATACTTTGAGAAAATGTCAATTATAGTTAATATGCGACTTTGCTCGAAGTGAAACGTGTCGATGTGAATTTGAGAGAAAGGGTGATCGGCGGTGATGGGACCTTGGTTCGATACCTCGTTAGGGTGTCTCTCGTATTTGTTTCTCTGACAGAGGTTACATTGATTGATGATTGTCCTAATTTGTTCTCTTAAATGAGGCCAGTAGTATTTGGTCTTAAGATGTTCGTAAGTTTCTACTATACCATTGTGGTTTTCAGAATGATAGTGTGAAATCAGCTGTCTCTGAGTTTCGGGGCTCTCAATGTCTTCCAAGAATTTGGATGACCTGATAATGATTAGTTCAGAAGTAAATAGCTTCTGGCATGCCCTGATGAATGGGATCTCGAGAGTGATATCGTCATAATAAGTAGCGTACTTGTTTGAGGTTACTATTATTTTGAGGAGGTGATTTGCTAAATCTTCCTGAAGATTCATCTTTGTGACAATCATTATGTGTCTGGTGCATTTTTTAAACAGGTTTTGTTTAAGTACCTTAGGATAATTACCATATTTTACAATAATCTGATTGCGGTTTTTGTTTAAGTTCCGTTCAGATATTTTCAATGTGAATATGGGGTCTGCTTGGTTTGAATGGACAGTTTCATTATCCATATAATTTTGGTAGGTGTCATCTCCGGCGATGGCAATAATTGAAGCTGTTTCATCAGCCATGTTAATTTCTATTCTAGAGAGTGCGTCTGCGACATTGTTAGTTTTGTCTTTGACGTAATCAGACTCTTCTAGATTTGTGTGGGGATATTCTTGAATATTGCCGTATGTAATGGAATTTATTTCCAGTGGCTCAACAAAAATTGGTTTCTTGAACTCTTGTTTTAGTTGTCTCTCTGTGGGCTGTATGGCTTGGAGAGTTTTGGCATGTAAGAGATACATTTCACCATATTTAAAATTCAGAACATACTCATCTTCTTTCTCGAAGCTGACGGGAATCGCAGTGTTAGCTGTATCTACCGTGGGTTGATAATGATTCACTTGCGTATGCGAAGAATGAAAGTGAAACGGTATGTACGTGCTGTTGAGAGTGACTAGGTTCGAGGCGTAGTCAATCTTTGCGTCTAATTGAATGAAATCTGCGCTACCTAAATTATTTAAGTCTTCGATTTTGATGGCTGGGCCAAGCGAAAATCCTGAGACTGTTCCTCTGTATCGTACTCATATTCATAGTACTGAGTGTCGTACTCTTTCGGGTAGTTTTGTATGTTGTACTCATCTACAAACTCTAGTGATTGCTGTAGGGGACCTAAAGCTTCCTGTTCGATGTGTTCTGAAGGTTCTAAGTGAGCATTCAGATTACCTCTAATGCTTGAAACACCTGACATCGGCTGTGGAAATCTTTGCTGGTTAGTGGGTGTGAAACGTCGGCCAATATTATTGGGAGTTGGGTAAGGACGATTCATGGAGTTTGGTGGCTTGAAAGGCTGAGTGTTCGGAGCTTGAGCGTGTCCGAAAATTGGTTGTGGTTTATCTTTAAAGAAGGGTCTGTGGGTTTGATTTTGCATGAAAGGTTGGTTAAATGGGTTCCTTGGTGGAGCTGGGTTAAAATTCGAGAATGGATTGTGTGCTGAGTGGCCTAGTGGTCGAGTTGTTGGTGGAAACTTGCTAGGAGGAAGTTTTCCTCTTAGTTGGTCCATGTAATCTTCATGGGCACGATCGTTATCATAAGACTTGCAAAACCTGAGGCAATGATTCAGGTCTGTAATCTGTGCATATCTTAAGTATGACCGGTAGGGTTCCAAAACTCCTGCTTTAAACGTGTTTAGGCTTAACTCTTCAAGTTCTCTTAATTTTAATTCCAAAATTTGGTTTTGGTAATTGAGTTTGCATAAGCTTTTGCATTGCAAAGTCAATCCTTCTAATTTATCATGGTAGTCATTGTATGATTCGTTTCTTTTCTGGTAGCAATTAGAGATCTCCTGGATGAGAAGTCTCTCGTCTTTGACGTTACCGTATTTTCTTATGAGTTTATCTTTAAATTTTTCATAAGTACTGTTGGCTTCTAAGTCAAGAATGCTACATGCTTCACCTTTTAGTTTTGACTTTATGACGTTAAAGAGGAAATTATTTATTAATACTGAGTTTGTAGCTGACGCTATTCTCTTATGTGTGTTTAGAAATGATTCTGTTCTTGCTAAGGAATAGTCAAGACTGCAAGAATTAGTGCCGTTAAATTCAGGCAAAAGCTGTATCTGAGCATATTCGCACTTTGAAAGTAACTCGGTTTCAGGCATTTTGTTTGAATTTATAAAGACGGTTTTCTAAATTGTTTATGAAATTTAAAACAATTAAAAGTTAAATGAAAATTAAATAAATTTAAATGGGTTTCTTTTAAAGGTTAATTACTTACTTATAAGTGTTAATATTGATCAAAATATATGTGAAAGAGCCCCGGTTAGGTTTTCACAATAAAGGAAATTACTTATTATTATTATTACTTTAAAAATTAATGATATGTGGATATCTCGTTTAGATTCTCCACAAAATAAGCTAGTAAAATGATAAAATTAATGATATGTCTTTTGAAATGAGAATGTTGAATTATGATGATGTTTTTTGTTTGTTTATAATAAATATTTAATTGTTTGAGTAATTCCTCTAATCGTGATAAGCGAAAGACCGGTATGGGCTGCAATAATTCACTTGTTGTTAGGAAATGATATTACTTTATTATTATTATTTTTGTTTTAATTGTTTAGTTACAATATTAATTCAAAAGTAAATAAAGAGTGTAAGGTCTGCTAATTAGAGTCCACTAAATTATTTCTTCATGAAAGTACAAATATTTATTATTATGTATTTATTATTTGTTTTAAGTTTATTAATTTTAATTCAAATCGAAATGACAAGGCAAACTCTACTAGTTAAAGTTAACTGTAATTTGTTTTCGTTTGAAAGGGAAAGAATGTATTATTTAGGTTTTATTATTATTATTGTGCTCTCCCAATTTGTCTACTTGAAATATTGAACCATGCTTTACTAATAATACTCTAGTTCACAAATAAGGTATTATTTGGAGTTTGACTTACAGACAAGAAAAGATGATCAGTGCTGGCTGCATCCTCTTGGAACTGCGGAGTCGGTTGGTTCTCTTGTGTCGTCGTGTGGTCGGAAAGCGCTTCTGGAGCGTTGTCGGCACGTACGGCGATGGCGGTCGGTTGTTGCGAAAGGCGTTACTTGGAGCGTGGGCTTCTTTGAACGTTTGTTGGCGAACTTCCTTCCTTCCGTTAAGTTAGCAAAGTTGGTTGTGGACCAAAGGCGTCTCTTGGAGCGTTTGCTTCTTGGTACGTTGTCAGTTCCACTTCTAACTTGCTTCCTTCAAGCTAGCGAAGTCGTTTGTGGACGAAAGGCCTCCCTGAGGTTGTCAGTTCCACTCCTGGCTTGCTGGCTGATTCATAGAAACGATGACTGCATCTAGTGTTGAAGATAGGTACCTTGGTGTCGCTAGTATAGTGACGAAAGGCCTCCTTGTGAGGTTTGTCAGAACACTGTACTAACTTACTGGTAGATTATCTGGCAAGGATAATCGTTACCTATCTCGGACTGGGCCCCCAGTTAAGTTTGTCGCTTAACAGTCTTCTTTAGTGATGTACTAAGAAGTTGTTGCTACTGCTAAGTCAGTAGGTCTCGTGGTTCTTACTTCTGATGAGTAGTATCTGCTTTCTATGAATGAGAACTCGTTGGTTAGTTTTGTAGATGTATTTATTAATCTTTGACAATCCAATATATACAAGTTAACACCAGACAGTCAACCTGTTTAGTCGCTGCTGTAACTGGAAGAGAGCAGTGCTCCTCAGCGCAGGGCTTTTATACAAGTCCCTTCACAAGGGAGAGGGCAATGTGCGTCATACAGGATATGGACTCATGGTTCCGATAACAGGAATTCCATGAAGCGAACACTCATAGGCAGTGTGGCATTTCCTTGGTTCCGAGAATAAGAATTCTCTGAATTGAATACAAGCGAACACTCATAGGCAATGTGTGTCATTTCCTTGGTTCCGAGAATAAGAATTCTCTGAATTGAATACTCACAAGAAGTGGGGTAAACATATCGAGATATACAGAATGACAGATACACGCGGCTTGCTATTCCATCTCTAGTAATAATAATCATAAGTCTTAGTTTAGAATGGGGTCTGGAGTTCGACCCTAGACGGAATACATAACTCAGAAACTAAATGACAAACTGGAGCAAAACAGATTGAGATGGTTTGGACATGTCAAACGCATGAATGGAGTAATGCTACCAAGTCTAGCACTGGAACGACGGATTACAGCGAAGAGAGGACGAGGAAGACCAAGAATGCGATGGATGGACTCGGTGAAGTATATCATTAGAAAACGGATCCTGGATTGGAACACCGTGTCGGAAGAGGAATGGTGGAACGACAGAGCAAAGTGGAGAGGAACCATATTTTTCCCAAACCAGTGTCAGCTGGAAAAGGGGAAATGATGATGATGATGATGATCCCCCCACAATGTCACAAATCATCGGACAGATTTTACACACAACAAAGGGCACGGGTCACCTAAACGAATCAACAACAAAATAATGTTAAGAAGTCTAAAGACCTGTCTCGTACAGATGAACGCTAAAACGCTCTTTATAAGGATTTGCAGTTCTTCCCCAGTTGAAATCCAAACAGCATTTACGAAGTAATTACCACATTGAGTGTGTTATAGCAGCGGGACACTAGATTGAGACGTCTGTGTCGTAATAAATGATTCGTGTCACAACTAATACGTGTACAAGTACGAACTCTGTTCCTCGCTACTTGTTAAGTAACTTTGAGAGCAGTTCCCACTTGACTAAGAAGTGGTTTGTGGTCCACCATTCCTCTCCACTCCACCTGCATTCTTGGCAACTTCACCGTAACTTCATCATAGTAGTAATTACTGCGTTGAGGACTCTGTCTACCGACACTTTAATAATCAAATACAAATTTCATATTATACCGAGTGTTAGGAAGATATATGCCAAAAATCAATACAAAACGAGCCATACAGTAGTCGCATATGATGTGTAACATCTGACATGTTATCCTACTATGAAATTGAGATGAAATATATGTGAAGTCAATTTTTTTTCGGCTGTACTCCTCCAGTTTTTAATTTTTTCTCACCCTTCTTTTGTTGATAATTTTGCATATATTCGGCTCTGGATTTACCCATCTCTGCATATCACAAAATCATTAAAAAAAAGGGGGCGTCCTAGTCCTACAACACCGCATACAAGTCCCTAGATTTATTGGTTCGCGAGATATTAAAAAGCCGATGGCCTATTAGTTTTGGGTCATTTCGTTAAATTAAGGGAGCTATAGGAAAAGAGGGGGCGTCACCTCACGCAAAATGGGTTGGCACCATCTCACAGCAATCTCTCCACCAACGCCCGCGCTCATTGGTCAAATCAAATAGCGCGCACTTCCCAGGTTTCCGTCCCTTTTCCAAAATCACTCCCACAAAAAATATCCAGCGACCGAGAGGCAACACTATGTTGGCCGACAGTACATTGTGATACCAATCTCCGCCACCGCGCGCGCTCATTGTTTCCTGTTCCACATTTTCGTCCCTTTTCCAAAATCACTCCCACAAAAAATATCCAACAACCGAGAGGAAAGTTGTTACACATCAAAGAAACAAGATAGAAGGAACCAAATGTGGTAATGTGACATACCGTAGTTTACACGCAGAATCTAGAGAATTTAAAAAGAGAAAGATGAAGTTCGGGAAGAAAGTTGTAGAGAGCCGCAGCGATACATCACTGCCTAGCCCAGGGGTTCTCAGGGCTGTTTTCATCAGCTCTTTTCAATCACAGTATGATTACGGATTTGCTTTGGGGTGTTCAACTTAACCTCTTATGTTCGGTGACCCTTTCAGCAGGTCACAGCAACCCTTGATCCATAGGTTAAGAATTACTGGCCTAGTCAGACGAGGTGAATGGAGTTGAGAACATGAAAAGTGGGCAGATGAGTAGCCCCTGCGCGGATAAACAAAACATTAACCGCATCCACCCCGCATCCGCACAACTGTTATCCGCATCCGCCCCACATCCGCATGACTGTTCTCCGCATTTCCATGTTTGTTATCCGAATCTACTGGCATTGCAATAATATTTTAAATTAGATAAAGCATAAATAATAATAATAATAATAATAATAATAATAATAATAATATGATACCGGTATATCATAAACATCCGGGTTCTAATAATGATTTTAAACAAGTTCGGATTGTATTCTAAAAACTATCCGCAAATTACTCCAAATATTATCCGCAGCTTATCCACTATCCGCACAGCCATGGAAACTATATCCACATGACAACACATTTTGTGGATATCCGCAGGTTTCTTCGTGGATATCTGCATCCGCGCAGGGCTTTACGAGATGAGGAAACGTGAAAATAGGCTGTAGTTTAGGCAAGCTAGGCAGAGTGGAAGGCTAGCTCGGAGTTGAAGCAAAGAACAAAATCGAGCCGTGTAGCCCTCCTTTTCGTATTTGTGTATCCATGCTCTACATCAGGTCTTCACGAGGTGCATTAAGCTGTGCAACGAGCTTTGCACGTGCATAAGAACTGTCTCTCTCGGCCGCCTCGTGACACAGTGGTTAGCTTTCTTGGTGTCACACCCAGAGGTCCGGGTTCAATTTCCGACTCTGACAAGAAATGTAATTCTTGTCTCAGGGCTCAGCCTCGTCAGGCAAACCTGAGAAGGGGTGAGTTCGATTCCCACCTCAGCCATCCTGGAAGTGGTTATTTCAAGGTTTTCCACTTCTACTCCAGACAAATGCCGGGATGGTTCCTAACTGAAGGCCACGGCCAACTTCTTCCCTATCCTCACCTAAAAAACAAATACCGGTACACACACTACTACAAACACTAAAATAATACAGGTTATCAGACAAATTGACAAGGGGGGTGAGTGGTTAACGTGTCAGACTACTAACCCCAAGATTTCAGGTTCGCTCCTGGCCGTGGTAAGTGATTTTTGAAAGGCGGCAAAAGTCACGACACGCATGTCATACGATGTTGGCATGTTAAAGAACCATTTGAATTCAGTAGGCCGTGTTCATAATGGCAAAATGAATCTTGGGATTTTCCACCACCACAAAGTTCCTCATTTCTCTACTAGAAAGCGCAATAGTGTAAAGGAGCTTTGATCTCTAACTTCCTTGACTTTCATAGTGCTTCAAAGAACAACAAAATTTGACATGCAAGCTGCCCTATGGGTGTCAAATAACAAAGCTTGCACCCGGCACCGAGGCCATACGATATGACCTCGATATCCAAACCCATCAAACGAAACTACAAAAAGTGCACCTTCCCTTGCTTTTTCTGTGAACTTTACTCGATCCCACGACGTTGCCGTGCGCGTTAAACCACTCACCACGAAACAGATAGGATAGGATAGTTCGCTTGCATTAGTCACAAGACTGTCACACTACCTAAAGCACGCAGCCGCCATCTTGAATGTATAGGACATTAATATCGACAATCCACTAGTTATTACAGTTACAATGGTGAAACGCAGTGTGCGGTGCTGCTCCCTATATTAACGGTAGTTCACCCAGTGCCCACGTACGGCAGCGCCCGTAGCACGGTCGGGTATCTTGCGCATTCCGTGTAATGCCATATCTTTGGCTTCATGTGCTCCTTGTATTATATTATTGTATATTGTCCATTTATGTTCCAGTTAGTTTTATGATAATAAACCTCGTAATTAAGTAAATGTGGAATTCCCTTATGAGCTACCAGAGAGAATGTTTGCACACAACATTTTTTGGTCCTTCCGATTGCCGGATATAGGTGAACTACATAACCATCTATGAAAATAGCTAACTTGGTTGAGTTAGAGGGCACAGAACTACATCAGTAAGTACATTCTGGTTCAACATTTCCTTTGTCCTTTTCTTACCGGGTCATCATGGATACCAATCAAAAACGTGTATTGACAAAGAAAAGCGCAGTCATCAAATCTCGCATAACTCGCTGAAGTACATTCGTGAATGAATTTGCGGGTGGGAATTTTAACGATATAAAGGTTAGGAAGCAATCATTGGCGAGTTTAATGGATGAGTATAATGACATTCAGATAAAATTGGAAATCGATGATGCTGAAAACGAATCACATGATCTAGATAGAGCAGCCTTTGATGATTTATGCTTGGATATTAAGTCAAAAATGGAAACGCTATTGTGCCCCGAACATACACACCCACCTCCGCCTGTAAATAGTGTTAACATGAGCAATAGTTGTCACTAAAACTTCCAACTATTTCACTACCCAAGTTCAATGGCGCTCTACAAGATTTCATGCATTTCTATGACACCTTTGTAGCGCTGATCAACAATAATGAAACAATCACAGACATTCAAAGATACTATTATCTTCTATCATGCTTGTCTGGGGAACCACACCACCTCATTGACAATTTACCAATTTCACATGATAACTTCAAGGTCGCCTGGGAATTGATTCGCAGTCGGTATCACAATCCCAGACTTATATCAGATCTCCACATCAAGGAATTGTTGTCACTCCCTAATGCAAAGCACGATTCCCCTAAGGAGCTGCGCTTGCTAATAAATCAACTTAGCAGCAACTTAAATGCCATAGTAGCTTTAAAAATCGAAACGCCTTTACATGACCTCGTGCTGTCGCACTTAGTTTTGGAGAGAATCAGTCTCAATCTCAGGAAGCAATGGGAGAACGGTATGTCGAATAAAATGCACGCCAACTTGAAGGACTTAATTCAATTCTTGGAAAACAATTGCCAAACTTTAGAAATAGTCACGTCCAACAAGTCAGCTGCTGTAACCCAAGATGAGGTCAAGCATGGTACAAGTTCAAGGGGACCACACCGAACATTCGTCACCACGTCACCTTATTGTGTGCTATGTAAGACATCTCACAGTCTGCATAAATGCCCCAAATTTAAGTACATGGATGTAAATAGACGGGTAGGTGTTGTGAGGGAACATAATCTTTGTTTCAATTGCTTGCGAAGTGACCATGTAGCCAATAATTGCAACTCAGCCAACTGCAGAACATGTAATAAACGTCACCACACATTGTTACATATACACCAGAATATGAACAGTGCTGCTACCCCGGTACTCAGTGCATCCCAGCAGCAAGCATATTGTTCTGTCAGAAGCGCATGTCCACACAATGAAGTATTGCTATCAACTGCCAATGTTAACATAAGGAATAGCAAAGATCAAATGCATCAATGTCGAGCACTATTAGACAGTGCATCACAGATGATCTTCGTGTCTCGAGACTTAGTAGACCGTTTGGGTATAAAACTGAATCGTCATTCGATACCTATAAATGGTATCAGCAACACGCGAGCGACTCAATCCTCTTACTTCTGTCAGGGGGCGTGGTGGCTCAGCGGTCTAGATGTATGCCTCTCACCAAGGCGGACCGGGTTCGATTCCCGGTCAATGCATGTGAGATTTTCGATGTGAAAAGCCATGTCCTGTGGTTCGGATTCCACGTAAAACGGAGGTCCCGTGGCTTATGATCGCGAGATTAACGGTCACGTAAAACTACAAGCTTCCTTTACTTCTGTCAACTTCAGATAGAGTCGAGAGTTAGTACTTATAGTCGGCATATAGTATGTTCTGTCCTGCGTCAGATTACTGGTCCACTGCCTTCATCTAGAATAGATTACGAGCACTGGCAACTGCCCGTCAACATTCCATTAGCTGACCCGAATTTCTACCAGCCCAAAGAGATAGATCTACTGTTAGGGGCTACTATATTCTTTGAACTCTTAAGACTTGAACAACAATCTAGGGATGGTTACCCTACTCTTCAAATTACACAAATTGGTTGGGTGCTATCTGGATGTATCCCCTCTCACTCAGTTCAACAACGTAAGAACGGAACAACATCATTATTGTCCACGGCTGAAACCTTGCACACACAGGTGGAACGCTTTTGGGAACAGTAAGATCTTACGACTCGTAGCCATTCCAAGGAAGAAAGTCAATGCGAGGAACATTTTCAGAAATCCTTCACGCGCGATGAGTCGGGCAAGTTCGTAGTGAGACTACCACTTCGGCAAGGAATAGGAGAACTTGGTGACCCCTTTGACAATGCCAGGAGGAGCTTTGGCTTTATAGAGAGGAAATTGCATCGACAACCTGACCTGAAGAACGAGTATATCGAAATCATGAACGATTATTTACAACTAGGACAGATGGAACTTGTCGATCCTAGTGACCAGCAGAAACCTGCTTATTACATGCCTCATCACGCGGTAATCAAGGCTACGAGCAGCACTACCAAGGTCAGAGTTGTCTACAATGCGTCGGCTAAAACTACTTCGTCGATCTCCCTGAATGACGTGATGTTGGTTGGGCCAACTGTTCTGCAGGATCTGTTCTCGATCGTTCTTCGCTTCCGTACACACAAGTATGCGCTAACAGCAGATATCGAGTAGATGTACCGACAGATCCAGATTCATGAAGCAGATCGAGACTTCCAGAGAATCTTATGGCGCAGTTCTCAGAATCAACAACTGGATATGTACCGATTGACTACAGTAACCTATGGTACTTCAGCGGCTCCTTATCTAGCTACCCGTTGTTTACTGCAGTTGGCACTCGATGGTCAAGACATATACCCTACAACAGCCAAAGTTACCAAAAGAGACTTCTACGTTTATGATATTTTGACAGGGTCAGATACCATTGAAGAAGCCATCCAATTATACAAAGACCTCACATCGCTCCTGAAAACCGGAGGATTTCCCATCCGTAAATGGCGATCCAACAATCCTGATATTTTGGAAGCCATCCCATCAACACATCGCGAGAGCCAGGTGTCATGCAGTCTTCCCTTTGAAGATGGCGCCGAAAAAACTCTTGGCTTGTTGTGGCATTCGAGTCGTGACTCATTTCAATTCTCAGTGGGGGCCCTCAACTTCAATAATGTGACTTGGACAAAGAGATCAGTGTTGGCCAATGTAACGTCCATTTATGATCCATTGGGACTCATAGGGCCTGTTATTGTTCAATGCAAGTTGTTTATACAAGTTCTTTGGCAACAACATCTGGATTGGGATGGCAAATTGCCCTCAGAACTTGAGACACAATGGAAACAGATACATCAGCAGCTCCCTAAACTAAATGAAATTCATGTACCACGGGGGGTAACAGCAGACGGCATGAATGCCAACGTTGAATTTCACGGGTTTGCGGATGCGTCAGAAAGAGCCTGCGGTGCATGCGTTTATCTAAGTTGCATCAACTCCAATGGAAAAATCTCATTTCATTTACTTTGTTCAAAATGTAGAGTAGCCCCTTTGAAGAAAGTGTCGCTTCCAAGACTGGAGTTGAATGGCGCACTACTTCTGAGCAGACTAATGGAAAGGGTGATTGAGGCCCTTAAGTTACATTCATGTCGACGATATTATTGGACAGACTCCATTGTTGTTCTAGACTGGATTGCAGGCAATTCTTCAGCTTGGAAAACATATGTGGCCAACAGGGTATCGGAAATTCACAAACTGACGTCTCAGCAAGATTGGAACCATGTCTCATCACAGGACAATCCAGCAGATATTATCTCCAAGGGAACTGAGCCACATCGACTTCGAAGCAATCGAGCATGGTGGGCGGGGCCCGTTTGGCTGATTACGGATCCTTCAACCTGGCCTGAACTTACCACTGTTCGACCAACCGAAATTCCTGAACAACGAGGAGTAAGATCGTGTTTCGTGGCGAGTTATCACAATGCAGATAATATTTTCATCCGTTTTTCCAGCTGGACTAAACTACACAGGGTAGTTGCTTACAATCTCAGATTTTTTCACAATCTAAAGCAGGATGCAGCAGCAAGACGGCATGGACCTTTGACTACTGCCGAACTTCGCGATAGTCTGACAGCAATCATTCGCATCGTTCAGCATTGTTCGTACAGTCAGGAAATTCATAATTTACATAAAAGGAACGCAGTGTCACTTCAGAGCAAACTTCTCACTCTGCACCCTTTCCTAGATAATGACAATCTATTGAAGGTGGTCGGCAGGCTAGAGAATGCTGAAGCATCATTTGAACAAAAACATCCTTTGATACTGCCACCTAAGCATCATGTCACGAAATTGCTTATTTGGAATGAACACATACGACTTCTGCACGCAGGAAGCCAACTTATCTTAGCTTCGTTGCGGCAACGGTGGTAGATAACCAATGGCCGATCTGCTATCAGGCAGGTGATCCGCAGTTGTGTAACATGCTTCCGAGCGAAGACCAATGGCACCAGTCAACTCATGGGACAATTGCCTAAGCCTAGAGTGACCCCTAGCAAGCCATTCTCTCATTGTGGTGTGGACTATGGAGGTCCGCTGCATGTGAAATATGGAAATCCACGAAGTAAAACTCAGAAGAAATACTACATAGCATTGTTTGTGTGCATGGTGACCAAGGCAGTACACATTGAGGCCGTCAGTGATCTATCCACAGAGGCGTTTATTGCCGCCTTAAGAAGATTCATTTCAAGACGTGGCCGTTGCAGTCACATGTACAGTGACAATGGCACGTGCTTTACCGGAGCAAGAAGGAAATTAGATGAATTGTCACGCTTCATCCGGACAGAAGATCATCAAACGAACGTATTGAACTTCACAGCTGAAGAAAGAATTCGTTGGCATCACATACCTCCTCACTCCCCTCACTTTGGCGGACTGTGGGAAGCAGGTATAAAATCAGTGAAGACGCACCTGAAGAAGGTTGCCAGTAACACTGTGCTAACCTTTGAAGAAATAACCACACTGCTCACACAAATTGAAGCATGTTTAAATTCAAGACCAATCGTCGCAATACCCAACAGTCCCGATGAATACGCTTTCCTCATCACTGGTCATTTCTTGATTGGCGAGCCTTTAGTCTCTTTCCCTGAACCTGATTGTCACTTGGTGCCATCAGCACGGCTGTCAAGATGGCAATTGGTCCAGCGGTGCCGACGACTCATCTGGAAACGCTGGTCAACTGATTACTTGGGCCAGCTCCAGCAGCGTTCCAAGTGGCTTCAGAATCAACCCAACCTCAAAGCAGGAAGGCTGGTACTTTTGAAAGGAAACAATACTTCCCCCCCTCACATGGCCAACCGGAATAATTGAAGAGCTTCATCCTGGGATTGATGGTTTGGTGCGTGTAGTAACTGTGCGGACAAGCAAAAGGTCATTTAAAAGGCCAGTGACAAGGATCAGTCTTTTCCCTGACGAGCTCATTCAAAGGACTACCTCTGTACTGTGTTCCTTTTTGTTTCTTATATGTGTATGTGTACAGTTTCTGTTGTTAGTTGCTAGAGACTTGCGTTAGAGAAGTGTGTCTATGAATTGCTACCAATTTTGTAATTTGTTTGACAAATTAGGTGGGCGGCATGTACGGTGCTGCTCCCTATATTAACGGTAGTTCACCCAGTGCCCACGTACGGCAGCGCCCGTAGCACGGTCGGGTATCTTGCGCATTCCGTGTAATGCCATATCTTTGGCTTCATGAGCTCCTTGTCTTATATTATTGTATATTGTCCTCTTATGTTCCAGCTAGTTTTAAGATAAACCTCGTAATTAAGTAAATGTGGAATTCCCTTATGAGCTACCAGAGAGAATGTTTGCACACAACTCGCAGCAAATATGTTGTCTCACATAAAAGACTTTCTCTGCAGATGTTCCAACATAAAAGATTCCATACATTCAAGATGGTGGATGGGCGTACTTTTCTAATGTTCCAATCAATTATTCTGGATGTGGAATTGCAACGAATTAGTTAGTTCCCTCGATTAGGGGCTCCAACAACGCGGTCATGTAGTCTCGTGTACTTTGGGCGTGTGTAGACTTTGTCTGATAACTGGTGTTAATTGTGATGGCTGTATCAGTGTGTATTATCTGTGATTCTGGTTGAAGGACTGTAGACGATTAATATTTTTCAAGTAGTTCCGACTTTTGCCACCAAAAGCTACCATCGACGACACCTAGCTGCGGAATCGGCTACTAAATGCCATATCAGTCAGCACTAATAGAGCGTGATCAAATTAAGCTACAAATTTTGGCTTCCACAAGTGTAATTAGTGAAAGGTTCTTTTTCATGCCATCAAAAAAAATCCCTCAGTATGCCTTCCTTTGGAGGGGGAGTAAAGCCGGTGGTCCCATGTCATAGATTTAAGGCATGTAAAAGAACCTACCACGAATTACACTTGTGTGAAGCTAAGTAATAGGTTAGATTTGACTAACGCTCTTAGGTTCCAACTTTCGTCGCCAGGAACCGACTGCGGTGGCTTGTAGTAACAAAGTTCAGAACTAGTTGTCGTTGACGGTAGCAAAAGTAGAAATTTAATGTCTGCAGTCCTTACTTGAATTAAAAACGGATAGCACACACTATTACAGCCATCACAATTGACACCGGTTATCAGACAGATTTTACATACACCTAAAGTACACGGGGCTACACGACCGCGTTGTCGCAGCCCCTATGAGGAACCAATCAACCAATCCCTCAAATCCGAACCCCAGAAATGCGAATTCCCGGGTAATCCGAACGAGATTTTTCGACAATTTTAAGTTTGAACAAAACGCGTAAAAAAGAGAAACTTATTTATTTAGTTATAAAACAATTATATATTCTACATTATAAGCTTATTTTACATAATTAGTTGAAAAATTCACAAATGAGTACAGTTAGCATACCTAGCAAAGTGTAAATGTGCCTACATACTTATCTCATCCAGGATTCGAAAACGAAAAATGTCGTTACCGGTATTGTAATTCCTTAGGTTAATCACTTTGCAGAAACAATGAAATAACAATGGAAACACACAAAATATCACTTAATCTTTCATTTGAAATCAGTTATCTTCAATATTGTCGAAGTGACGAAAACCTTCCCGCGGAGGCAATTGCGAGCCAGCATCGCATCGTTTTACGTGGCTGCACAACGCGATGTTAAGAGCAGATGCAGCCTCAGTATAAATCACATTGTCTGTCGAAGTTTCTACTTCCTCATTGTCACTAGCTCAATGTACAGTCCTATACTGTAATGAGAGCTGGTTATTATGTTATAGATATTTTTCGGCTAAACCGAAGAAATTGAAATCCAAACGGGATACAGTCCCAATTATTTCAGATTTGAGAGGTTTCACTGTATTATATCCTCCTCGTATTCTTCTTCTTCGTTCTACCCATTCAAACGCGTTGAATTTGTTAGGTGGCCCGATTGGTTTTCGCTTTCGTATCCTCCCAAACTCTCTTCATGAATGCACTGTGTTGCGTCTTGTCTTCTGTGGATCACTTCCTGCCAGTTTTCGTTTTAGTATTATTATTATTATTATTTTATTGCCGGCCCCGTGGTGTTGGGGTAGCACGCCTGTCCCTCACCCGGAGGCCCCAGGTTCGATTCCCGGCTCCGTCAGGGATTTTAGAAACTGACGTGAGGGCTGGAACGGTGTGCACTCATCCTCGTGAGGACAATTGAGTAGCTGACTGACAGTGAGGCAGCGCCCCGATCACGAAAACCAAGATTAACGGCCGAGGGGACCCGATGCGCTGATCACGCGTCATCCCAATATCTGCAGGCCAAATGGCTGGGCAGCGGTCGCTTGGTAGGCCTAGGCCCTTCATGGGCTGTAGTGCCAGGGGTTATTTATTATTATTTTTATTATTTTTTTATAATCGTTTCGGTCGTCTATGGACCACGTTATTTCAACTGCCTTTTCCCTCTTTCTTTCACATTGGCCCAGTATTCGCGCATTCTTCTTCGGTGAGCTTCCTTCCGTTCTTCGGTCCACTTCTTGCCGGTTTTCAATATAGGTTTTGGCTGAAAACTCTGTATCTCCCCAAGTTTCTGCTTCAAAGAGTCACGTTCCAAGATGTCCTCATGTGATATCCCCAGTTCTTGTAGGCCTTTTTCCACCTCTGTAAACCAGATCCCTTTGGTTTTCTTTCCCACAAAGTAGGCACAGACTCGATTGGACAATCTTCCAGAGATCATTCGTGTTAAGTGGCCATAAAAGGAGAGTCTTCTTTTGCGAATGGTGTCCGTATTTACTCCACATGTAGATAAAGTTCATCGTTGTGTCGTCTTCTATACTCTCCTCGTTCCTTTACCGGGCCCAAAATCTTTCTCAGAACCTTCCTCTCTTTGGTTTCGAGTTGTTCTGCTAGGACTTTTTATTCATCGCCAGGCATTCTGTCATCTGGCAACAGAGCATGACTCCACTGGTTAACTATTGGCTTTGTGGGACACACAATTCTGACTCTTTCAATTAATTCCTTGCGTTCGCTCTTTCTTGCGCGATTCCTCAATTTATTACGTTCTCCATTTCACGAAAGAAAGAAGAGTTTCCCATAATTACAAAACTCCGTAATAACTATTTTCAATTCAGCTATCAGCTGGTCATCACAATGCTATCTCGAGCATTGATCTCCTTCCGGCTGGGGCCTATTCATTCTTCGTTAACCTTGGATCTTCTCTTCTTCTCAATAAGCAGTTCAGACCCCATCCTCCTCATTCTTACATTAGACTGCCAAGTCTTTTCATACAGCGGATCTATGAGTATAGGGGATTGGAAATTGAGAAATGAATATATTAATTTAGAGCTCTTGATTTTATGTTGTTTGGAGGGAGAAAAGTTACTTAACCTAAATACTCATGGACATAGTGATGTGAAGTACCAGTAATACATATATATGCATGTATGAATTCTCTATTGTCAGACAGAGAGGCCCCACTAGTGACAATATAATAATTAACAATAAAATTTACAAGTATATATTTAAAAAAAAAGATACAAACGGTCTGAGAGAATAAACTTTATATCATTCAAATGACGCATTCTACAAATGCTACACATGTTAGAAAGGCTCAGGAGGGCTTCTCGCTTCGCTCAAAGCACCAGGACTCTTTGCACTCTGCTGCATGTCACGCACTCGCCGTCTCCGTATCGCATAACGCCAGACCCCAGGAGTAAACTCAGACTCAACAGACTCCATTACCCTTTAACTTAGTCTTCCCGCGCGGGGGCTGCATGTCGTCACGCACCTGCCGTCTCCGTTTGCATAACGCCAGACCCCAGGAGTAAACTCAGACTCGGTGCATATGCACTGAACAACATGATGACGTCATACTCGCCGTAACCGTGACGCCTAACGGTAGACTTAAGCATAACGATGAAGTCGACAAGATCATTTGAAATGATAAAACAACAAACATGAACAAAAATAGAAATACACTATTATACATGGTGTCGCAAAATTACGTTGACAAACTGAAACCAGAGGTTCCTGCCCTTATCTGAAGCAACTTGAGATAAAACACTTACGGCTGGAAACGAACCGCTAAAAATCTGTGCGACGTTAAACTTTTAACGAGGCAAATCGGCAACACAGCGACTTTTTCTAATGTTTCCGTTCGTGGAGAAATGCCGCCACTACCAGTATGGCGAACTAGCTCTAAATGGTATCATGCACGGCACGGCGTGTTCCTTGAAACGAGTCATCAGAGCCAGCGCAAGTTTTTTCTTATCTTATATTTTCCATTTTAGAGCTAGTTCACAGACGGTAAGTGGCGGCATTCCTCTGGGGCGGGTAAGTAACGGTAACATTAGAAAAAGTCGAACTTTCTCGACGCAGAGTTGCTGATATGCCTCGTTAAAAGTTTACCGTCGCACAGTTTTTTAACGGTTCGTTTCCATCCATAAGTGTCTTATCTCAAGTTGCTTCAGATAAGGGCCGGAACCTCTGGTTTCAGTTTGTCGACGTAATTATGCGACAGCCTGTATATCAACAACCACAACCATACAGACTCGCACTCAAACATCCTATCTCAAGCATACAATCCCTTTGTACAAGAAACATTAAAATAATTATTACATAAAAATCACTATCTACAGTAAGCAGAAAAATGCAGAAACATAAATGAAAAGATAAGAAGAGAAAGTTTAGGAACTGGGAACAAAAAAAAATACAAGAGTGACATTCAAGGATCTAGAAAACAGCAAACAGCAAGTAGTTCCGTGAAGCACTATACATACTATTTTCATATAATATCCTACTTATGTTAATTGCCTCATACAAAATTTCAGGTTGATCGCTGCAATACACTCGTAGATATTGAGAACCATCTAAATATTTCGGCTGCTCACCATTTTGGATTTTTAGCCTACTTTTCACATTTTGCAAAAATTAGGAAAAAGTAGACTTATGAGATCGGGCAAATGTGTGTCTGTCTGTCTGTCCTTCTGTCTGTCTGTCTGTCTGGCTGGCTGGCTGTGTGTGTGTGTGTCCCCCTATCAACTCCAAAACGGCTGCAGCAATCCAAACAAAATTTGGTAGGAGTAAAGATCTATACCTGAATATCTCACGGCCATATTTGAAAATGATGTCAGTGTTACCAACTGCTGAAAGATCGCAATTGGATTTTGATCTCCATTTTGGATATCTTGGAATGTATGAATGGGATCTATTTCAAAATTGGCACACGTATAGATAATAATATTGCAGTTTAATTTCCAGGAGGCCATACATATCAGTGTTGCCAAAATGATTATAAGTCTGCTGATAGGTCCAATATTTAAATGCATATAACTTCTACACTATCAGTTGGAATTCGACCAAATTGTGTATGTGCTATGGGTACATAAACATATATGAATGATCGTATTCTTAAGAGACACCAGGGCTGCCAACTGTTAATAAATGCTCTCAGTTTTTTAAAATCCAAATACCCATATATCAGAAAGTATGCAAGCCGACAGCATTAAACTATGCACACGTATAGTACCTGACATTCTATATTAATTTGGAGTAACTTATATACGTCAGTGCTACCAACATGATTCTAAGCCTGCTGAGAAGTCCAACTTTAAATACATGTAACTTCTATACTATCATTTGCATTTCAACCAAATTTCGTGTGTGCTATGTGTACTATAACAGATATGACTATGCCGATTCTTAAGAGTAACCAGGGCTGCCAACTGTTAATAAATACTGTTTCTATTTTTGTTACCCTAATATCAATATATCAGAAAGTATGCAAGCCAATAGCTCTAAACTTTGCGCACGTATAGTACCTGGCATTCAAGATTAATTTTGAGTAACTAATATAGGACTACGCCAGTGCTGCCAACATGATTCTAAGACTGCTGATAGGTCCAATTTTTAAATGCATGTAAATTCTATACTCACTAGTGGATTTCATTCAAAATTGACACAACAATATATCATATTATTTCAGATTATTTCTGACCAATACACGTATGTCATTGTTGCCAATATGATTTTACGCGCGCTGTTAGATCCAATGTTTAACTGCTTGTAACGCCCATGCTATCCATTGGACTTCAACCAAATTTTGTATTTTGTACCTTAAGAGATGGAACTAAGAATATATTCAGTCACCAGGGCTGCCAACTGTAGTTCTCTATTAGGCTTCATTATGCCAGGTAGCATATACAGTATTCCGAACTAATTAGAAATTTTGATATTACCAACTTAATTTCGTCATTATTCTAGATAGATCCATATAAATTAATCATTGGCATTAATCTTAAATTTTAAGAAAAGTAGGCTCTTTAGTTCGTTACGGAACTTCTTGTTATATATGTACAAGTTAGAGTTATGAACTATTACATGAAGATTATTGTGAAGGAGTAGTATTCAAACATCAATCGCATGATTAGGACACAATGAATTAAAATCAGATTTTAAAATCCCGTGGTTATGAAAACAATATTGAAATAAATTAGATGCCAGTGGATTAAAATGTGTATAAGCATTTGCCATGCCAGGTTTTACTGCGCTCGGCTGGTTAAATCGAGAGAAACGTCCATTTCAATATTTATAGGCTATTTTGCGTCGCCGCCATGTTGTATTTTTGCTCACCGGGTTATTTTAAGTCCTATAGATGAACGTATGTCGATAATATCTATCGACATACGCAATTTAAGTTTGATTGCTATCATACATTAATAGATATTGAGAACCATCCAATATTTCGGTTGGTCGCCATTTTGTATTTTTAAATGTGTAGGTCATAGAGTTATGTACTGTTAGACGATGATTTTTGCGTAGTTTCATTATTAAAACGCTCACTTTTATCGCATGATTAATACACGATAAATAAAAACTAAATTTTAAAATTGCGCACAGCCGCCATCTTGAGGCTATGTAAACAATTGAACTAAATTAGATGCCAGTATATTACAATGTTTATAAACATTTACTCTACAATATTCCACTGCACTCAGATGGTTAAATCGAGAGGAACGTCGATTAAAATGTTTCACTTTCGCTTGGCCGCCATGTTCGTTTTGTATTTTACAGGTTTTTGAAAGTCTCACAGCTGAACTTCCAGTGGTACCCTTTATCACCGTACAAAATTTCAGGGTGATATCAATAATAGTTTCGGAGATATAGAATATTTCGCACAGCCGCCATCTTGAGGTTTACACAATTGAACTAAATTAGATGCCAATGCATTGCAATGTGTTCAAAACATTTGCTGTACCAAGTTTCATTGCGTTTGGATGGTTATATCGCGAGAAAAGTCTATTTAAAAGTTTCAACTTCGCTTGGCCGCCATGTTTGTTTTGTAGATAACAGGTATTTGAAAGTCCTATAGGTAAACTTCTAGCACGGTAGTGCCTTTTATCACCGTACAATTTGTCATGGTGACATCAGTAATAGTTACGGAGGTGTGGAAGGCCGGTGAAATATTTCGCACAGCCGCCATGTTGGATTTGTGAGACGTAATAAAATTTGAAGGGCACGGTCGGTGTCGGCCGAGATAGTACTGTGACCTTAACGAGTTTTATTGAAATCGCTCCAGCCGTTTAGAAGTTAATTGGACACACACACACACACACACATACACACACGGACAAAAGGTGATCTCATAAGCCTATTTCTTCTTAAAACGAAAATAGGATAAAAAATACATTACTTCTGTCGCTGGTAAATTCATTTAAAAATCAATCAACCATTCATTCAACCACATATTCAGTCAAACTATCAATCAAACACAAATAGAAATGAACACAATATTTTACAGCCCACTTGAGATGTTTCTCTTAACAGTTGACAGAGAGTCGAAATGAGGATAGGCCCAGTTTTTCAGATGAAGCAGAAACATTAATCATCTGTTTGATAGACGTATTCACGTTTCTATTAATTGAGTTTACTGAGGGATACATGTTAATATTATAATGTTTATTGTAACAGGTTTTTCTCCGGGTACTCCGGTTTTCCCTGTCAAAAATTTCATTCCAGCAACACTCTCCACTATCATTTCATTTCATCTGTCATTCATTTAATCATCGGCCCAGAGGAGTGCGTCAGGCCTCGGCAGCCGGCACAGTTCATATCCTCGCCGCTAGATAGGGCCTTCATTCATTCCATTCCTGACCCGGTCGGAGACTGGAAGCAGGCTGTGGATTTTCATTTTCACGGTAATCCTACCCGATTATCACCATTACTAATTTCAGCTACACACACCAAAACAGTCATCAGAGAAGCACAGGTGTTCAGACAAATTGAACACACACGCAAGCACACCAAGTTGTCACAAGCCTCTAATACTCATTAATTTCTTCACAATCTCTCTTTATTTTTAATTAATTTGTTTGCGTTCTTCTGAACATCCTGTTTTCTCTTCTACATTGGGATGTTTATACTCGTTGCTGTTACCAAAATACAAAGAGAAAACATATTAATTGTGTCACAAACCTCTTTATGGATGCAAAATTGAAGCTTGTCCGGTTGGATTTTATTTACTTTTTATTTCACTACAATGGATTCATTTCCTACAAAGTTGTACTCTAAATGGAAAGCACTGTGTGACGTCACGCTTAGTTAATGTGATTGCGGAGCGACCACAAACTAACTAGCTTCCTCGCCATCCAGTAGAGCTAGTTGAAAGTGCTCACTTTTAATGGAAATGCACTGTAACCTTTAGACCTCACAAATGCTTATTTTGCCTAACCAATACATACAGGGTTAGCACAAATGATTTTAGCAATATCATGCACACGTATTATTGAAAGTATATAGCTTACAGCATTGTCACTTATACCAATTAAAAGAGAAACTCATCAAGTTTGAGTCTGCTTGCTACAAATTCTCGATGTGCCCTCCTCGCGACACACGGAAAATATCGATATGCTAGTGCAGCTCCGACAAAAATATTGGAATGCAGCCGAAAAAAATCAGTAATCTCCATGGACATCAAATTGGCAGGTGAAAAACTAAAGGAAGTAGGAGACTTTTGTTACTTAGGAAGCAAAATAACCAGTGATCGACGAAGCAAAGAGGATATAAACAAGTAGTTCCGTGAAGAACTATACAGCCTATTTTCATATATCCTGCTCAACTGCCTCTATCAACATACAAAATTTCAGTTTAATTGCAGTAACAGATTCGTAGATATTGAGAACCGTCTAAATATTTCAGATTGTCGCCAGGTTGGATTTTTATTTTTGTACTATTACATTAATATTATTTTGTACGTGTGGTATTCAAACTTCAATCGTATGATTAGAACACAAGAAGTAAAAACGAGATTTTAAAATTACGCACAGCAGCCATCTTGTTATTATGCAAACAATTGAAATAAATTAGATGCCAGTGGATCAACATTTGTATAAGCATTTAACGTGCAACGTGTCACGGCACTCGGATAGTTAATTCGCGAGGTGGCGCGCAGTTCGTCACTCCTGTGGGGGTCCGGGCGGGGACACCAAGAGCCCGCCGATGAGCCTAGCTTGGTGTCCTAGGCGAAACCCCACACAAGACACGGCACAAACCTAGAAGAATTGCTGAGTTTCGTCCATTTAAATATTTATACTTCGCGTCGCCGCCATGTTGGATTTGTGCTCACCAAGTTACTGAAGTCCTATAGGTGAACATATGTTCATAGTCTCTATGAACATTTAAAAAATCAGTTTGGTTGCTGTAAAAGATTCATAGATATTGAGAACCATCTAAATATTTCGGATGGTCGCCATGTTGGATTGTTAAATGTATAGGCCATAGTCTTATGTACCATTCAAGGACAATTATTGCCTAGGTTCATTATTCAAATTTTCACTTCGATCGCATGATTACGACAAATGAAATAAAAACTTAATTTTAAAATTTCGCACATCCGCCATCTTGAGGTTATGTAAACAATTGAACTAAATTAGATTGTAGTGCATTACAATCTGCAAAATCATTTACTGTACCACATTTCACTGCGCTCAGAGAGTTAAATAACGAGAAAAGTCTATTATAATATTGCAAATTCGCTTGGTCGCCATGTTCGTTTTGTATTTTACAGGTTTATGAAATATACATAGGTAAACTTGTATCAGTGCCCTTTATCACCGTACAAAATTGCAGGGTGATATCTGTAATAGTTTCGGAGATATAGAATGTCAGTTAAATATTTCACACAGCCGCCATTTTGAGGTTATGTAAACAATTGAACTAAATAAGACTCCAGTGCATTACAATGTATATAAACATTTGCTGTACCAAGTTCCATTACGTTTGGATAGTAAAATCGCGAGATAAGTCTATTTAAATGTCTCAACTTCGCTTGACCGCCATGTTGGTTTTGTAGTCACCAGGTTTTTGAAAGTCTCATAGGTGAACTTCTAGTAGTGCCCTTTATCACCGTACACAATTTCAGGGCGATATCGGTAATAGTTTCGGAGATATTGAATGTTAGTGGAATATTTCGCACAGCCGCCATTTTGGATTGCTGAGACGTACCAAAATTTGAAGGGGACGATCGAGGTCGCCGGGAATAGTGCTATGAACTTACCGAGTTTCATTGAAATCGCCCCAGCCGTTTAGATTTTGTTAGGGGGGAAACATACACACCTCACACACACACACACGCACACGCACACACACACGGACAAAAGGTGATCTCATAAGCCTATTTTTTCAAAATTGAAAATAGGCTAAAAATAGATTATCTCAGGCAAGGAAAGCATTTCTACTGAAAAGGAATCTGTTAATATCGAATATTTGATATTTTTGAAGGCCTTTGTCTGAAGCGTGACTCTCTATGGAAGTGAAACTTGGATTGTTGGTGTAGCAGAAAAGAGGATAATTGAAGCATTTGAAATGTGGTGTTACAGGAGAATGATGAAGATCAGATGGGTAGATAGGGTTAGAAACGAAGAGGTAGTAAGTCTAGTGGGAGAGGAGAGATGTTTCTGGCGACTGCTAATGAAGAGAAGATATAGGTTGGTAGGACACATACTAAGACACCCAGCAATAGCAAGCTTAATGAAGGAAGGAAGGGTCGTGGACAAGAACTGTAGGGGTAGACCAAGGTTAGAATATGTTAAACAAATCGCCTCGGATGTAGGGTGTGGTAGCTATGTAGAGATGAAACGATTAGCTCAGGACAGCGAGACATGGAGAGCTGCATCAAACCAGTCAAAAGACTGAAGGCTCGAACAACAACAACTCCGACCCCACACGCTGGAGCATGTGCTGGTCAATTTTAGCTACAGCCACATGGGTCCATTTCCTCTGTTAAACAAGATTAACTGGCATGGGTGGTACATAAACTACATGTTTGATAAACCTCCATAAAAAGAAATCACACGGGATCAGATCAGGCAACCGAGGGAGGCCAGTACATAAGACACCGATATGCACCTGTCACAATATGACAATAATCTACGCTATCAGTTTTGCCCTTGTTGAACTGAGGAATCTGATCCATGCGGCTGTAACTAAAATTGACCAGGACATGTTCCAGCGAGAGTGGTCGGAGTTGGACTACCATATGGATATTTGCCGTATGACGCGAGGAGGGCACATCGAGAATTGGTAGCAACCAGACTCAAAAAACTTGGTGAGTTTCTCTATTAATTAGTATATTCTGCTGCTCCAACAGTCCAAGTTTCACTTCCATAGAGTGCCACGCTCCAGACAAAGGTCTTCAAATAAGACTTCTTAATACCTAAATCTACTATAGCCTATGCGATGTCAACAAATTCCATTTCTGAACAAATGCTCTCCTTCCCTGTGCTAACCTACTTTTTATATCATCTTTGCTTCGTCCATCACTGGTTATTTTACCTCCTAAGTTACAGAAGTCTCCTACTTCCTTTAGATTCTCACCTGCCATTTCGACATCCATAGGGGTTCCTGATTTCTTTCGACTGCATTCCAATATCTTTGTTATACATTTATTAATTTTCAAAATGAATTCTTTCCTCGAGACAGAATCTATACCATTTAAAAACTCACACAAATCCTCTGGCGTGTCGGCTAAGATGACGATGTCATCAGCAAATCTTAGTGTTGAAATTATTTCTCCTTGAATCTTTACTCCCACTTTGAATTTTTCTTCAATTTCCTTCATTGCTTGTTGAATAATTTATAGATTGAAAAGTATGGGTGATAAGTTGCAGCCTTGTCTTATACCTTTCTAAATACCAGATTCTCTCTCATGTCTTTTTACACCAGTTTGAAGCGATTGAAAAGACGCGGAACAGGAAGTTAGCGCGTGGAAATAGAAGGCTGTCGGTTGCCAGGCACATGAACATGGCTGCCTTCCACTTCCACGTGCTGACTCCCAGTTCCGCGTCTTTTCAATCGCTATAAAAAGAGGCTTAATGTTTACTTTAGCCGATGTTTTACCACTATCGAATAGAGTGACCTTCCAAGAGTATCCTCTGCCAATTGCAATCCGATTACAATGTTGCCGTCGCTGTATGGCCCACCACAGTGTTCCGAGGTTTAATGTTGAGTGTTATTCACTGTAACAGTCACTCCTTACGACGTATAGTGTGTGTGTTCTAACACCCCCCCCCCCCCCCTCACTCTAGGAAAATGCGTGTTTCAAATGTCATATTGAAGAAATAAAATACATATAGGTACCGTATTTGAATAAAGCCCTCCTAGGGAGGAGTTCAGTGAGTGTGCTTTAGAGCCACAAATGTGTGCGGAAGTTGAACACGATTGTAATTTCCGTCGGACGTTCAGCTCAGGCTACCTTGTTATTTGTGAATGGTGCATGTTTATTTTACACCTTGTGAGTGAGTTAGTGTTATGGGTACTTGCCGTTTAACGGCCGCACCACGTCTGGTTACGATATCCGGTGCCAATAACTCAAAGCGTTCTAAAGGAAACTGCCGATCTATTAAGAGTTTACACCGGTTGACTCCGGTACTTGCAAGTTTAAAAGCACCCTCATAAGAATGAATTTCGTAAGAGCTCTGTTTGAAGTAAAGACAGGGGTGATTTAGGACTGAGTAACCAATAAACAAGCGTCAGGGTCAAAGTCACAGTGGGCGTTGGTGGGGACCAATTACTCCCTCCGTAATGGTCAATGACTCTCCACCAGTAATAAGAATCTGTAAGCTGCTCCTGAATATAATTGATGATGAAGATGATAATTGTTGTTTTAAGAGGCCTAACATCGAGGTTATCGGCCCCTGCTGAAATGAAATGGCGTGAAATGAAAGGATGAAGATAAAAACAGCTCATTGCCATGGAGCAACAATTATGCTTTATTTGAATAAAAAGAATAAAAAGCGGATGGTAAAAAACAATAAAACAAATAAGGCATAATCAACAATAAAATAGATGAACGCAATAAAAAAACATAAAACAGACTTAGCCTGAATAAAAAGTCTGAACTTACATTAAAACTTAAAAAAGTAACCACTCTCCCTCATGAACCGGATGACGAGGTCTACTGACGGCCCGTCATCACGGAGAATAAGTGAGAGGGTATTAGGCAGTTTAAGAGTCCTTCGCAGATCGGCCAGGTCCATACACTCCAAGAGAATGTGTGCCACGGTAAGGTGGGCGCCGCAAGTAAACACAGGATGGTCTTCTCTCTTGAATGTAATTGAATCCTTTCTTATTCCCGTTAGTAGAGGGGGTCGGGAATGAGGTGAGATGATCTTCCCATGTGGCAAATGGTGTTTTTGGCTGAATGCCCTTCCTGACGCCTACTTTAATGGAGGAGATTGAATAAACTGAGGTGAATGAAATTGGACAAGGATTTGAAAGGAATTGCCCGAATCATATTAGAAGGTACCACCATGGCACTTGCTAGAACTTGAAAATGAGAAACTACAGAAAAGTATTTTGAACACGAACACGGTGGTGTTTCACACGTATTTTGAGTCTAGATACAGTCTGGTCTTATGGGTTTGCTCGTAAAACAGCGTAAGCGACAGCATACTGTATCAGTCTGTGTTTCTCAAATACATTTATTTATTCTTTCATTCAATCATTTATTTAAATAAACATTTAAAAAATACGAGTAATTTATGAAAAAAATATTTTTTTAAAATTTATTTTTTATTAATTTATTTAAAAATTATTTACTTATTTATTTAATTTAAATGTTTAAAAAATATTTATTTACTTATTTAAAAATGTATTTATTTATTTAAAAAATATTTGTTTATTATTATTATTATTATTATTATTATTATTATTATTATTATTAGTATTAGTATTATTATATAATTTTTGCCCTTATGGACAGTGTTTGAACTTAAATATGTCATGTTGACCCAATTTTCACTTCTTTTCCTTCTTCCTCTTCTCTTCCCAAAATCTCTTCGTCCTTTGACTGTGATCCTGTTTCCGTTGTTTTGTCCACAATGTCCCCGTCTTCTTCTTTTCATTTACTTTGAATTTTGTATTCTTAATTTGGTTTCTGAACTCTCCTCTGCCTCCAATCATTTGCCTGTAAATCCCCACCTGCCTTAAGTCTTCCTCTATTTCAAGATACCAATTAGTTTTCCTGTTTGAGCTGTTTACTACTATTAATTAATTCAATCATTTATTTATTCGTTTATTTATTCATTCATTTATTTATTTATTTATTTATTTATTTGTTTATTTATTCATCTATTTAGCCTATACGGCAAAGGGACTGCTACTTCCCAATAAAGAGACTCAGGATACACTTTGCATTTGAAATAACATTTCCACCGAAATGTCTACAAAAATGCGTTTACAAATTTTGACAGATATGTTGTTGGTGGTGTTAGTTAATATGGGGCTGGAAGCAAGGAAGGAAGCACGTAGGGTTAGGTGACCGTTATTCTCTCGATAATGATTCATGGGACGTCTTTTTTACATGGAATCCGAACCAACCTCCAAAATACCCCACGTGCACTAACCGGGAATCGAGCCCATTCTGCCTCAGTATCAGGTTGAATCAGGGTTGCATTCATTGTTACCACGCATGTTTGAAAGCCACCTCCGCATATGATTGACAGAAGATCATTGATCTTCTGCAGTGTAATTTTACGATGGTTGCATTGTCTCAAATGAGAAATTTCTCATATAATAAATAACATACCTTTCAGTGGTACAGTAACGTGACGCCGACTATAGCTAGCGCTACCTCAGCCTTGCTGATAGTTCTAAGATAGTAGAAGAAAACGTTGTTGTTATTTCATTTGAGGGGCTCGGACCCGTGTATTTGAGTGTGTATATTTTGTCTCTATATAATAAAAATGAACTCAACTTGATGGTTTGTTTGTCTGTTTGTCACGTATGCGTTCACACACCATTCGTCCGATTGCGATGAAACTTTGGTGAGTTGTTGTGCGCATGCCTGAGAAAGATTTGGAATTATAAAATCCATTTTACAATACGAGGCGCGCGAGTAGTTTCAACAAATGAACTTTGGTCAGCTGTTGTTCACGCCCACGAAGGTTTCTGAATTAGCAAATCCATTTTACAGTATGTGGCTCATGAATCATTTCAACAAATGAGTGTATTTCGTACAGTTAGTGACAGTTATAAGTTTCCAAACGTTTGCAGTTTCCGGTGCGACCCACATTTGCGATGACCATCAACAAAGCACAGGGACATTCCCTACAAGTCTTTGGAATAAATTTGGAACATCCATGCTTCTCACATGGACAGCTTTATGTGGCCTGACAACGTGTCGGAAAGCCGCCTGATTTATTCATGCACGCAAAAGACGGAAAAACCAAAAATATTGTGTATCCAAAAGCATTTCAGTAAGCAAAATTACAACCCAAACACTTTCGTTCTTTCTTGCTTTCTTTCTTTCTTTCTTTCTTTCCTTGATTAGTATTGAGTAATAAATAGGTTGAAAGTTCCGCCTAATCAATACTTTTTATTAAATAAAGATCATTGTGTGGTCATTGGTGGAACATGTTTCAAGGCCTAATTGATTTTGGCTCCTTCATCAGCCGATATGAATAAATAAATGTCAAATACACAAATGTATAGCGAAACACACTGAAAGTACCTTATAAGGTACACATTTTTGTATAATCCTGTGGGGCTCTGAACGCTGACACCAAGAGCCCGCTGATGAGCCAGCTCGGTGTCCTTGGCGAAACCCCACGCAAGACACGGCTCAAACCCAAGAAAAGTTGCTGAGTTTTAACCCAGTATATATTTATTATTAAAACATCGTTTTATAACCTGTGTTATTGTGGGGTGTGTATTTGCATTTCAGGTGAGGATTGGGAAGGAGGCAGCCGTAGCCTTTTGCTATTTGCCTGGAGTAGAAGTGGGAAACCACGGGCAACCACTTCCTGGATGGCTGATTTGGGAATCGAACCTCATGAGGTTGAGTTTACCTCATCCCAGCCCTCAGACCAGAATTAAATTTCTTGTCAGAGCCGGGAATTGAGCTTGGACCTCCGGGTCGCAAACAGCAATACTAGCCGCTACACCACGAGGTGGTCTGTAGAAGAAAACATATGGGGTATCGGATGATCAGCCTTTTGAGGCTTTCTCCCCGTCCCAGTACTTCGTACTGTACAGAGCATCATCACTTAGAGTGGATAACATGTGCAAATTGGCTGAGGTTGATTAGGGGCCATTGAAGAACCCCGCAATAAAATGGATAGATTACCTATCGGCAACTCGGTTAAAATAATCTGACTCAGAAACTTCCAGATTCTTCTTTGCTAACGTTATGATATGACTTTTAACACTTTTGAGAATGTGAACAAAAGACGACAAACTGAGAAATTTGAAAGAAGATAGGCCTACCTTCCATGCAAAGACAAGGCAATGACTTTCCAGTTCAAAAGTGCACCAGATCGGTAATAGCAGTTCTCGCCTGTTCCGTGACAGACAAGGGGCGAGTTAAACAACAGCTGGATTTGAAAGGCCATGAATGGCCAGTCACAAACAATACAATTTTCACAGTATTCGTTGTATAAATAATTAAAAGTATGAAGAAATTAATACAACAATATTATACAAAACAATTGCGAACAATGAATTAAGTAATCAAATAAATATTACAGTAGATCATTTTATTATCTAGAGTTACAAACCATTGTTCACACAAAAAAGCCAGAGTAGTTAAAAGGGATGTAAAACCAATAACATTATTATTAGTTCACACAAAATCTCACCTTCCTAATCCCAGACTCTACGGAAAACGGAATAATAATAATAATACTCATACATCGAAGTCGACATCAGAAAAAGACGATTGAAATTCTTCGGGCACATAAGTAGACTGCCGAATACCCGACTAACCGAAAGAATACTAGATTACATATCATCAATCAAAAGTACAACACCATGGATGAAAGAAGTACCAAAAAGACATGCGAACTGCTAACATAACCGACACATCAGACAGAGACTCCTTCCGTAACAAAGTGAACAACTGGGAAGTCCAACCAGAGCAACCAAAACCTACACCTTACAAACCTCAATGATCTGACGAAAGAAAATTGGCATTCTACAACAGAATGAAACAATACTGGCAAAATAAGAAGAACGTCAAGAATTGAGTCAAAGTGCTTAATGCTTTCCAATATTGGGAAAATACGCTATAAATAAATAATAATAGTAATAAAGGTTAAAATTCTCTTCTTTTATTACTGCGGAACTAGAGAGACAGACCAATTAGCTGGAGTTGTCCTTTCTTTTTAGCCTATTTTCATTTATGATAAAATAAGCTTATGAGATCACCTTTTGTCCTTGTGGCTGTCTGTGTGTGTGTGTGAGAGATGGTGTGTGTCCCCCTAATAACTTCTAAACGGCTAGAGCTATTACAATGAAACTCGGTAGGTTCATAGCACTATTCTGTTCGAACCCAACCATGCCCTTCAAATTTTGTTACGTCTCACCAATCCAACATGGCGGCTGTGCGAAATATTTATCCAGCATTCAATATCTCCGAAACTATTACCGATATCACCCTGGAATATTTTACGGTAATAAAGGGAACTAATAACAGTTCACCTATGTGACTTTTATAAACCTGGTAAACACAAACCAACATGGCGACCAAGCGAAGTTGCGACTTTTAAATAGACGTTTCTCGTGATTTAACCAACCAAACGCAATAAAACTTGGTACAGTATATGTTTATACACATTGTAATACACCAACATCTAGCTTCGTTCAATTCTTTACATAACCTAAAGATGGCGGCTGTGCGAAATATTTCACTGGCATTATATATCTCTGAAACTATTAGCGGTATCACCCTGGAATTTTGTACGGAGATAAAGGGCACTACTGTAAGTTCATCTATAAGACTTTCAGAAACAGGTTGACTACAAAACGAATATGGCGGCCAAGCGAAGGTGAAAATTTTCTCGCGATTTAATTATCCAAACGCAATGAAACTTGGTACACATAACACACATTGTAATGCCCTGGTATCTAATTTAATTCAATTGTTTACATAACCTCAAGATGGCGGCTGGGTGAATTTTAAAATTAAGTTTTCATTTCTTGTGTCGTAATCATGCGATCGAATTGAAAGTTTGAATAATGAACCTACGCAATAATTTTCCTTTAATGGTACATGACTCTATGGCCTATACATAAAACAATCCAACATGGCGAACATCCAAAATATTTAGATGGATCTCAATATCTACGAATCTATTACAGCAATCAATCTGAATTTTTTAATGTTCATAGGGACTATGGACATTAGTTCACCTATAGGACTTTCAATAACCTGGTGATCACAAATCCAACTTCGCGGCGACGCGAAGTATAAAATATCCACATGATCGTTTCTCGCAATTTAACCATCTGAGTGTAGTGACACTTGGTACAGTAAATCCTTATACAAATGTTAATCCACTGGCATCTTATTTTTTTCAATTGTTTCCATAACCGCCAGATGGAAGCTGTGCGAAATTTTAAAATCTCTTGTACTTCTCTTGCCCTAATCATGCGATTGAAGTTTGAATACTACACGTACACAATAATCTTCATATAACAGTACATAACTCTAAGACCTACATATGTAAAAATCCAACATGGCGACCATCCGCCATATTTAGTCGGTTCTCATTATCTACGAATCCATTACAGCAATCAAACTGAAATTTGGTATGTTGATAGAGGCAATTAACATAAGTAGGATATATGAAAATAGGATGTATAGTTCTTCACGGAACTACTTGTTGTTTATGTGCTAGGGCAGGTGTTCTCAATCCGGTGCCCACGAGCACCAGGTGCTCTTTATAAAATCTGGTGCTCGTCATTCAAGCCAAAATGTGCTCGCTAGCACAAGCTCCCCTGAGACCTAAGTAAAAATTTAGACTTTCGCGACCGGCGTTGAAATAGGAATCTCTGTTTCGCGGGCTTATAGGCCGTGTTCCAAGGACATTTTGTCGTCCTGACGTTTCGCTGAATACTGCGTTCAGCATGTTCACAGGTTACGTGGGACTGCCAGCTTTACTTCCCCTCCGAAGGAAGGCATACTGAGGGATTTTTAACGCTCTTAAAAATAGATTCCTATTTCCCCTGAGACCCATTCCTCAATTCAATTTCTGTTGCACGAACCAGAATAAAAGTGTTTTCATTAACCTAAAAGTTTCGACAGTCATCATTGTTTGAAATACAGTACGGTAGTATTTTTAATCTTCAGTAAAAAAAAATGGTTGGTTGGTTGGTTGGTTTGTTCCTCAATTTAGGGGCTGCGACAACGTGTTGATGTAGCCCCGTTTACTTTGGGTGTGTCTAGAATCTGTCTGATAACCGGTGTTAATTGTGATGACTGTATTAGTGTGTGTTATATGTTTTTTAATTCAAGTATGGACTGCAGACTTTGAATTTTTCAAATAGTTTCTCCTTTTGCCACCAAACGCCACCGGTAACGACTACTAGTTCTGAACTTAGCTACGGTACTAGATGCCACCGCAGTCGGCTCCTGGCAACGAACGTAGGAACCTAAGAGCGTTGTTTAAATTCTTAACCTATATAATTTAGCTTCACACAGGTGTAATTAGTGGATGGTTCGTTAACATGCCATAAATCTATGACGTGGGACCGCCAGCTTTACTTCCCCTCCGAAGGGAGGCATGCTGAGGGATTTTTAACGCTCTTAAAAAATCCAACGACTTCGGCCGGGTTTGAACCCGCGGTCTTGGGCTACCAACTACGCTACAAAAAAAAATGGACAACCCTGATTTATGAGTAACATCAAACGTGCTGATTCGACTCGACTGTCCACACGTAAATGTATTAATATCTCGCCAGGATATCTACAGTACATGAGTCATACAAGCAGTTGCAGCATGATATACCTAGCTATTTCAGCACTTCTGAGGAAGAGAGAGATAGGCAAGAAAAGGAGCATGTTTCTTGCATTCTTTTCTTTCTTCGTTTAGGGCTTTAGGCCAACCATGGACCATGTCATTTCAACTGCTTCCGTCTTTGGGCCTTGATCTTACCCAGTGTTCGCACATTTGCTGCCTGTGAAACTCCTTTCTTTCATCAGACCACTTCTTGCTTGTTTTTAATTTCGCTTTTTCTTGGAATTGGTGGTGTGCTCCAAGCTTTTCCTTCAAATGACCACGTTCCATAATGTCTGCGTGGGTGATCCCTACTTCTTGTAAATCCTTGTCTACGTCACAAAACAAGGGAATCTTGGTTTTCTTGTTAAGAAAATAGGTAATTATCCGATGGGCGATTCTCTCGGGTTTCATAGGAGTTAAGTGGCCATAGAAAGATATTCTTCTCTTCCGAATTACTTAAGATATCCTTTCTACATGATGGTACAGCTCATTGCTATGCCGTCTCCTGTATTCACCATCGTCTCTCAACGGCCGTAAGATCTTCCTCATGTTCGTCCTTTCCTTGGCTTCCAATTTCTCAACCAGACCCTCCCTTCCTATTCATTGCCAGCCATTCTGCTGCGTAGAGTGCCTCAGGTCGGATAACTGTACGATAGTGTGTACGTTTGGCATTGCGGGACACTGTTCGCTTGTTGTACACTACTTTCGTTAGATGGTAGGCTACTCCATCTTGTTCATTCTCGATGTGAAGGCTTCCTTCTCTGATATGTTGGGCTCGATCCACTCTCCTAGGTACTTAAACCTTTTGCCTGACGGATCTTTCCATGTTCAACATTTAATTCTTTGACTGCAGGGTTAATATTAGTTATAAACTCGGTCTTCTCAAAAGAAATCTGTATGCCTGCCTTTGCCGCTTGTATTCTGAGTTGGTTGACTTGTTTTGCGGCTGTGTCTAGGGAATCAGAAAAGATTGCTAGATCATCTGCAATAGCTAGGCAGTCAATTAAAATTATCCCATAAAATTTGTTGCATTATTATTATTATTATTATTATTATTATGCTACGTTATGCCAAACTAAGAAGCGTGATTGGACCTATTTAACTGATATTAATAATAATAATAATAATAATAATAATAATAATAATAATAATAATGAAAATGAAAATCCACAGCCTGCTTCCAGTCTCCAACTGGGTCAGGAATGGAATGAATGAAGCCCCCATCTAGCGGCGAGGATATGAACTGTGCCGGCTGCCGAGGCCTGACTCACTCCTCTGGGGCAATGATCAAATGAATGACAGATGAAATGAAATGATAGTGGAGAGTGTTGCTGGAATGAAATTTTGACAGGGAAAACCGGAGTACCCGGAGAAAAACCTGTCTGCCTCCGTTTTGTCCAGCACAGATCTCACATGGAATGACCGGGATTTGAACCACGGACCCAGTGGTGAGAGGCCGGCGTGCTGCCGCCTAAGCCACGGAGGCTTCACAATAATAATAATAATAATAATAATAATAATAATAATAATAATAATAATAATAATAATAATAATATCGTATGGCCTCGGATGCCGGGAGCAAGCTTTGTTATTTAACACCCAAAGGGTAGCTCGCATGTCGAATTTCGTTGTTCCTTGAAGCACTATGAAAGTCAAGGAGGTTAGATATCTAAGCTCCTTGAACACTATAGCGCTTTCTAGTAGAGAAATGAGAAACTTTGTGTTGGCGGAAACTCCTGAGATTAATTTTGCCATTATCAACACGGCCTACTGAATTCAAATGGGTTCTTTGACATGCCAACATCGTATACATGGCGTCGTAATTTATGCCGACTTTCAAAATATCACTTACCACGGCCAGGAGCGAACCCGCAAGCTTGGGGTTAGTAGACCGACACGTTAACCACTCACCCACCGTGGCAAGCTATTTAACTGAAGAATTTGAATGAGCTTTCTTCTTTTCCCAAAATCTCTTCATTCTCTCACTATGATTTTCCTTCCATTCTTCCGCCCATGCAGTGGTGGCTCTCATTTGGAGGTTTGCAGCGAAGTGATGTTTGTTCACCAACGTTCTGAATCTAGGCCTGTCCCATAACATTTTGTCTGTTACGTTCATTTCTAAAGGTCATTTTCAATTTATATTACCCAGTTATTCTTGACTTTTAATGAGGAGGCTTGATTAAATTTCCTATTAGTAAGCCTTCCATTATACGTTCTTCGAATGTGCCCATAGCATTTTAATCGCCTTATTATTATTACTTACTTTTATCGTTTTGGCCACTAGGGACCGCGAGATCTCAACTCGTTTTGTTCTTGTTAGCCCACCATGCATTCATCCTTTCGGAATGGGATTTATTCCATTCATCCGAGTGAACATATATCTCTTGCTGGGTTTTACTTCCTCTTGATGAACCTGACGGAGTTTTTGTTTCAATGGGGTTCTGAGCAAGATATCTGATTCGGAAATTCAAACTTTAACAAGTCCTTATCCACTTCCACCAGCCAAAGAAGCATCACCTTTAGACCTCGGAAGTATGGTAATAGGTGGTTGGAGAATCTACTGACTGGCATTCTGAGGAGGTGGGTATGGAATGTTATTCTCCGTTTCCGGATTACACTTGAGATCTTTTCAGTGTGGGAGTATATTTCTGAATTACCCCAGAGCTTGTAACCTCCATATTTGAACTTAGGACCAACAATTTTCCTAATGATCTTTCTTTCCTTAACTTCAAGACTCTCGAACGGCCCCTCCTGTGCGGTTTGTTAGGTATTCTGTTGCATACAGTGCTTCCGGTCTAATCACAGTTTGATAGTGTCCTAGGTAACTTTGGATTCCTAGAGATGGACTTTTTATTGTCCAGTTGGTGAGTGAGGCGGAAGGCTGTTTCGAATTTATTGACTCGTCTTGAAATGGTGAACTATTCAGAATTATTTGGTTCGATCCACTCATCAAGATATTTAAACTTTTGAACTTTTAAGATCTGGCCGTGGGTGGTTTGAAACTGAGCTGGAGCTTCTTTTATATTAGGTTTTAATGTAAGATATATTACTATTATTACTATTATTATTATTATATAATATTATTATATATATCGAGCCTCCGTGGCTTAGGCGGCAGCACGCCGGCCTCTCACCGCTGGGTCCGTGGTTCAAATCCCGGTCACTCCATGTGAGATCTGTGCTGGACAAAACGGAGGCAGACAGGTTTTTCTCCGGGTACTCCGGTTTTCCCTGTCAAAATTTCATTCCAGCAACACTCTCCGCTATCATTTCATTTCATCTGTCATTCATTTAATCATTGCCCCAGAGGAGTGCGTCAGGCTTCGGCAGCCGGCACAGTTTACATCCTCGCCGCTAGATAGGGGCTTCATTCATTCCATTCCCTGACCCGGTCGGAGACTGGAAGCAGGCTGTGGATTTTCATTTCATTATATATATAATGCGTTTGGTCTTCTAAGGAGCACGGAGAACCATTATTTAGCATTGGCCTTCTTGTTGTTGTTGTCTTCCCAAAACTTCCCCATCCTTTCGCTTTGTGCCTGTCTTCTTTCTTGTGTCCATGCAGCTTTGAGTTTCAAATTCCTTCCCGTAGGAAACTTGGGTGGAATCTTATTATTATATAACACTATAAGGGAACAAAATTGTCCACAGACATACAAACAGACAGACAGAAATATTGACAGACAAAAATTATTTTCGCGCGCATCCTTCATAAAACAGTCGGAAACGCGTAAATAACGCAAATTTCCGTAGAAATTCAGAAAAAAAAACAGACAAACTGTCATTTATATATAGAGAGATTATAATATAGCATATTATAACATTAGAATAACAACATTTTGGTGCTGTTTAGTCGGTCAAAACGATTGTACCCAAACGAGATGGGTTATTCCCTAATCCTGAAAAAAAAATACATGAGATTAATAAATAAACTTGGATGACCAGTTTCGATCTTCAAGCGATCAGGGGGCATGGTGGCTCAGTGGTCTAGCTGTATGCCTCTCACCAAGGCGGTCCGGGTTCGATTCCCGGTCAATGCATGTGAGATTTTCGAAGTGAAATGCCATGTCCTGTGGTTCGGATTCCACGTAAAAAGGAGGTCCCGTGGCTCATAATCACAAGATTCACGGTCACGTAAAACTACAATCTTCCATCCTTCCTTCCTTCCTTCCTTCAAGCGATCATCATCAGATCCATTACATTAGGGTATAAAATATATGTCTGTAAATATGGGTGAAAATATTTACAATATATACACTTATTGAGTTGCAGTATTAGTTGAGATAACGCAACTCAATCAATATTTGTTAGTTGTGGTCTATGTGATGTTTTGTTGAGATACTGGAAGTGGTGATTGCCCTCTGGATTTTTCTTGTTTGGAGGGAATATGTGGTTGTTGTAAATGGTCAATTGAGATTGTATTGTGCAGGCTACTTATCTGGTTGAGTATTGCGTGGTCCTGTTGAGAGCAGTTAACTTGGTCACTGTATGCACTCGACTGAGGGGAAATTCATGTGTGTGAGGGTCTCATATCTCCTTGGGCTATTTCCCTCTCGCATCCCTAAGTGCTTTGAGTTCCTCGTACAGATGTATCTGTAAGTTGCCAAGTCTAGTCTCTCTAATTTGGTGTATGTTACTGTATTCAGGATAATCTTCAACTATTAAAGACCTGGTTTCAAACTCTCCACGCATAAGCTAGAAAGCCTTCATTAAGCGCAAATGGACTAATGAGATTGTCCCGGCACTTTTACTGGCTTCAAACACCATAGCATTATAATAGCATCATTATTATTATGATATGTCATGACAGAGTTTGGTTTCTCTCTTAAACTTATTAACCAGTGTAGATTGTGTATGGATGGCAATACAAGTAGAATTCTCCTGAATGGGAAAATATCTTTCCCATTCACAAACAGAACCGTTTTAAGCCAGGCGATGTTTTGTCCCCTCTTCTCTTCAACATTGCTCTCAAAAAAGTTATCAGATCACTAAAATTAGTTCCAGCTGGCATGCAACTCGGACAGTATCATAAAGTGCTTGCATACGCAGATGGTACTGTACTCATAGGAAGAAATGAGATTGAGGTAAGGAAATTCTTTGTCGAACTTGAGGAGATAGCTTCAAAATCAGGCCCTAGAATTAATGACCAAATAACTCAGTACATAGTAATGAAGAGGAATATTGACGTGTTTGGGAATCGGTTACCTCTCCTTATTGGCAAGCATAGTTTTGAGCGGGTTGAACATTTCAAATTCTTACGAGTCATGATTGATGAACAGAATCATAGAGAAGTGGAAATTAAATTTAGAATACAGAACGCTAACAACGAGTACTACTCGCTGCAGTCTTTATTGGGATCCAAATTTTTGACGAAAAATATAAAAATGAATATAATATACCATCATTAGGCCAGTATGGTGCAGAATCATGGAGTTTAACAAAACAAAAAGAACACCAATTGCAGGTTTTCGAAAATTTATAGTAAAATGTTTGGACCATTTTTTGACCCCGCATCTAAAAAGCTGGAAGAAAAGATCAAATAAAGACATACACTCACTATCACAGCAAGCACCAATACTCAACATCATTAACTCCAGAAGACTTCAATGGGCTGATCATTTACTGAGGATGGGAGATGATAGTATGGTCTTACAAATCTTTAAAGAAGAACCAAGAAGAAAAATACCACAAAGTTCCTGGAGAAATGAAATCTCCAAACTTTGTAGACATCTGAATGCGGATAGCTGACAAGAACTTGCCCAAAACAGAGTTCAGTGGAGGCATTTTGTGAGATCGGTGCGGGATCTTCGTGTCCCTTCTGAGTGAGTGGTTGAGTGAGTGAATTTGAATTAATGGTGCTCGAGCATTTGGCATGGCATGAAGGAGGAGCACACAGTTTCAAAAAGGTTGAGAACGCCTCTAGTAGAAAATATGCTAATATAGGTCTCTCGCATTTGGACACTCTCAATCGCCAAATAACTGCGAACGGATTCGATCTTGCTGCCTTTGATACAGGAGGCGGACACCTTGCCAGTTACGACACACAACTGGATAATATAGAAATATCCGTATTATGTCATAACCACAATCGTGGGTATCGATGTGATGAACCACTCGAGTCGGATCGTTTTTCTTATCAGTAACCCGCTATCTGGCCGAACTATTCATCAGACTGCAGAATGTATGAACTTGGTGCACTTCAGTCACAGAGCTCTTCATGTACTCGAACGTTTCTTCTGCTGTTGTTTTTCTTTACGGGATTTGCGACATCGTGGTCATTTAGCCCCATGTACTTGGGTGTGTGTAGAACTTGTCTGATAATCTATGACACTGTGATAGCTGTACTAATGTGTGTAATTGTAATTGAGGTAGGATTTGGGAAGGAAGTGGCCGTGGTAAGTTAGGTAGGCTACCTTCCTGAAATTTGCCTGGAGTAGAAGTGGGAAACAACGGAAAACCACTTTCAGGCTGATTGAGTTTTGCCTCACGAGGCTGAATGTACCCCGTTCCAACCCTCAGATCAGAATTATATATCTTGGCAGAATCGGGAATCGAACCCTGGCCTCCACGGTGATAGCCACTGTGACACTGTGACGGTCACTGTATGTCACGTTGCAGCTCCAGGACCCGTGGAGAACAATCGAGGGCCCTCAGGGAATAACCACCGTGCCGCATAATGAATATGTTTCTTCGGTGACATCATCAAGTTTGTATCCTTCTTGTATAACCCTTAAATTACAAAAAAGTATGAACTTAAACATATAACTTAATTAACCCTTAAATTACAAGAATAAAGAAAGAATTCAAGAAATGTATACTATAGTGCCGGATACAAAACTTTCTGATTTTCAGTTATTGATTATTTTGTGCGCCCGTTGTCCTTTGTTTTTTCTTTAAGCGTCGACTTGAGCCCCCATGGACTGCGTGTTAACAACTACTCTCCTTTCAGTGTCTGCGTCTTGTTCGTTTTCCGGCTTTGATATCTTGCTAGTATCTCTTGAGCCCATCTCATCTTCGGAAGCGTGGTGGCTCAGCGGTCTAGCTGTATGCCTCTCACCAAGGTGGTCCGGGTTCGATTCCCGGTCAATGCATGTGAGATTTTCGAAGTGAAATGCCATGTCCTGTGGTTCGGATTCCACGTAAAACGGAGGTCCCGTGGCTCATGATCTCACGATTAACGGTCACGTTAAACTACAAGCTTCCTTCCTTCCATCTCATCTTCCGCTCGTCTGTTAAAGGGCCTTTCCGTCTTCTGGGTGCTTCCTCCACAATAAAACCCTGATAGCTTTTCAACATCCCTCTAAAACTATTCCTGTCTTCGATTTTATCCTCCGTATTGCCCACCTGCCTCCTTTGTTTTATTATTAAAGATTTACTCATTTTCATTTTGAGTGTGTGGCTTGCCACTATCTTATTATACTTAGTCTTGGACATGTAAAACTTGTAAAAGGATGTGCATTTGTTAGTAAACATTAGGGGGATTGGTTATTGGATTTCTGAAATTTAAAAAATATACAAATAATAACATTATTACCAGCTTAATATTTCGTATATTTCCAAAATTCAGCAGAATTTCTTGTTCTCCACTTTGCACAGATTTTTCAGCGAGTGCAAAATTGTGGAGAGTGAATTCGGACTACAAATAATTTGAAAGGTGATTTTGGCATTCGTTGTTGCTAAATTTGAGGGGCTTTGACATCGTGGTCACAGCCCCGTGTACTTGGGTGAGTGTGGAATTGTGGAATTGTGTTATTGTGATGGCTGTATTAGTCTGTGTATTTGCAATTAAGGTGAGGATTAGGAAGGAGGTGGACATGGACTTGAGTTGGAAACCATCCCGGTATTCGCCTGGTATAGATGTGGGGAAATGACGGAAAACCACTTCCAGAATGGCTGAGGTGGAAATCGATCTCACCTCTACTTAATTTTAACTTACGAGGATGAGTGGACCCCGTTCCAACCCTCAGACCAGAATCAAATTACTTCGGCAGAGCCAGAAATTGAACTCGGACCTCCGGGGCGACAGCCAAGAATACTAGCCACTGCATAAGGCATTCGTATGTTTAATACTATAATTAGTATTATATATTAGGAGCAGAACATCGCGCAGTCTCCTCGAAGTCAATAACTTTTGATGTGGAGTGTACATGCCTTCTCGCTTGCCCCACAATAGCCCTAACGTGTCGATACACAGATGTTAACATTTTACAGCACGCTCTCTTCAGAACGGCAAAGACTCGTCAACGACTAACAACAAGTACAGTGAGGACCCTCAGTAAATAACGGAGCCTCGCAAGGGCCGTGTAGCGGCAGGGGCACTGTGTATTGCAGCGTGTTGAGCAAGGCACTGGTGCTCGCAGCAGCATAGCACCCAACTAGTTAAACACATTTACACTTCTTAACGTATTTATTATTCATAATTACTTAATGAATTTACCATGTTTACAGGATAGGAGGTAGGCTACAGTACTTCACAGCAAGTCTTAATTAAGGTAAGGTATCTTGCCAGCTGCGTCCAAATCTTCCAGACCCGCTGTTGAAATCGGTACATGTTATAATTCTGGTGGTGACTCATTGCGACCTGCCACGGCACGGCCTCTGCAAAGCTCCGTTCTATGGTGACCTCTCCTGTAGTGTGTGAACTGAAAGATGAACAACCTTAACACACGAAGGATGACGGGTTATTTCGGTAGTACTTGACAACAGCTACTCAATGGGTAAACATTCTTAAACTACTGAAATAAGTCAAAATATCTGAAGTACTGTAATGGTCGGGAAAATATCTGGAGATGACGTAGGGTCTAGTAATAGATGTTTATTCCTTAGTAGCTAGGAGTCGTGGATGGTAGCATTTGGTGCAGAAAGTAGAAACTACTTGAAATTATCGTCTGCAGGCCTTACTTGAATTGAAAAATTTCCTCTCGGCACGCCGGAAGGCGGAGGTAGATTTCACCGGGCGAACTAGGGGGTAGGCTATAATAGGCAAAATATGCAGGTTTTCGTAGAAGGATCAGACCTCATTTATTGCTAGAAAGAAATTTACAATTGGAGCTTAATTAACTTTGTTTTTAGTCTTTCTATGCATATTTTTAACATTTTATTGTCTTATGGGGACGGTAACCTTCTTGTCATTTGGGGTCCATTTTTAGCCTATTTTCAATTTTGAAAATGTAGGCTTATGAGATCACCGTTTGTCCGTGTGTGTGTGCGTGCGTGTGTGTGTGTGTGTGTGTGTGTGTGAGGTGTGTGTGTGTCCCCCCTAATAAAATCTAAACGGCTGGAGCGATTTCAATGAAACTCGGTAAGTTCATAGCACTATTCCCGGTGACCTCGACCGTGCCCTTCAAAGTTTGTTACGTCTCACCAATCCAACATGGCGGCTGTGCGAAATATTTCACTAGCATTCAATATCTCCGAAGCTATTACCGATATCGCCCAGAAATTGTGTACGGTGATAAAGGGCACTACTAGAAGTTCACCTATGAGACTTTCAAAAACCTGGTGACTACAAACCCAACAGGGCGGTCAAGCGAAGTTGAGACTTTTAAATAGACTTTTCTCGCGATTTAACTATCCAAACGTAATGAAACTTGGTTCAGCAATGTTTATGCACATTGTAATGCACTGGAGTCTAATTTAGTTCAATTGTTTACATAACCTCAAAATGGCGGTTGTGCGAAATATTTCACTGACATTCTATATCTCCGAAACTATTACAGATATCACCCTGCAATTTTGTACGGTGATAAAGGATACTGATACAAGTTTACCTAGGTATATTTCATAAACCTGTAAAGTACAAAACGAACATGGCAACCAAGCGAATTTGAAATGTTTTAATAGACTTTTCTCGTGATTTAACTCTCTGAGCGCAGTGAAATGAGGTACAGTAAATGATTTTGCATATTGTAATGCACTGCCATCTAATTTAATTCAATTGTTTACATAACCTCAAGATGGCGGCTGTGTGAAATTTTAAAATTAAGTTTTTATTTCTTGTGTTGTAATCATGCGATCGAGGTGAAACTTTGAATAATGAACCTAGACAATAATTGTCCTTGATTGGTACATAACTCTATGGCCTATACATATAACAATCCTAAATGGCGAGCTTCCGAAATATTTAGACAGTTCACAATATCTATGAATCTTTTCCAGCAACCAAACTGATTTTTTTTATGTTCATAGGGACTATGAACATATGTTCACCTAAAGGACTTTCAGTAACCTGGTGAGCACAAATCCAACATGGCAGCGACGCGAATTATAAATATTTAAATGGACGTTTCTCGCGAATTATCTATCCGAGTGCCGTGAAACGTTGCACGTTAAATGTTTATACAAATGTTGATCCACTGGCATGTAATTTATTTCAATTGTTTGCATAATCACAAGATGGCTGCTGTGCGTAATTTTAAAATCTCGTTTTTACTTCTTGTGTTCTAATCATGCGATTGAAGTTTGAATACCACTCGTACACAATAATCTTAATGTAATAGTACAAAAATAAAAATCCAACCTGGGGACCATCAGAAATATTTAGACGGTTCTCAATATCTACGAATCTGTTACAGCAATTAAACTGAAATTTTGTATGTTGATAGAGGCAATTAACATTAGCAGGATTTACGAAAATAGGCTGTATAGTTCTTCACGGAACTACTTGTTATACTTGTGGTCACACTGTCTTTATGCAAGGTTTGGAACTGATGTGTACTGTAACGATATAACAGTCAGTTACTTCTTCACTAGAAATTTTTATCTCCCGTAGAGATGTTGGTTGATTCCTCAGTTTAAGGGCTGCGATAGCGATATTTCACTTTTTCGAAAGGAAAAAAAAAGCCCACCATTTTCACCCCTTCGACCGAACTTGCCCATTAACGAACTCGACCAAGATTTTAAAGGGATACACATTATGTAAAACATTCAAAGAGATAGGTGCAAAATTACGGCAGTTATCGTGTCCACAAGAAACTGGTAGACTATAATGTATATATACTGTACATATATACATATATATACATGAATTATATACTGTATAAACTTTTGAGCTGACGGTAGTTTTGGGGTCGAAATGTCGACATTTTCCAAAAGTCGAAACATGGTACCCATTGCAATAGTTAGCTTTCTAATGAAATCTACCTAACAGATAACACGCACTAATACAGTCATCACAATTAACACCTGTTATCAGACAGATTCTACACACACCCAAAGTACACGTGGCTACATGACGGCGTTGCAGCCCCCAAACTAAGGAACCAACCAACCTTACTCCTTCGCCGTCCCAAATACGATCACGACTTATATACTGGTAGATGAAATTCAAGCTGACTCAACCATTTTTAGCAACATGTACAGTATTGCCATCCCTAAGCATTCGGTACTATTCTTCGATCATGAATCCAATAGGCTGATGAAGTCACATGGTTAATACCAACATCTCGATCAGCTGACTAAAGGGGACTGCGGTAGCTTGGAACACTGAAATACTACACGTGATGATAGAATTGGGCTAAGTGGTTAAGTGTAAGAGAGGGCCAAGAGCCCTAACTGCGCCACCAATAAAGGCAATAATAATAATAATATTTAAAGTGAGTTCATTCTATTCATTACTAAGCCAGAATGGTGTATTACTGTGTCGGGTATGGCTGTAAGGAGACGTTTAAAAAAGGATCGGGCATTTGTTTCCATAGGTAGCCTAAACTAATTCATTGTAAAATAACCCCAAAATTCTTGACTTAACTACTTGCATTTCTTTAGCCTACGTTTCCTCTTAACTCCGAAACATGGAAGAAAAATAATAACATGTAATTATTATAATTTACCCTATCCCTTACTCCACTGAACAGGCCTGTATTTATGCTCGAAGGTATCAAGTATTTACTTGTCCATAATCTTTTTCTTGGTGTTTTGTTGAGACTGCTAGTAAATGCATCTCTGAACATAAAAATGCATTTATATCCCTATGCTGGACTAAATGTACGCAGTGAAGTCGTCAAACATGTTCAGTGTCAAATTGCAGGTTATGCTACAGATGTGACTGTGTAGTCATCGATAATATAAGGTGCGTTCAAACAGTAACGAGCCGGAGGCTGTAATGCGCAAACCGGTGACGACATCGGCTAATCGTGGCGTGTGTAACGAGGTGTGGTTCCGACCAGAGCGTGGAAGGTCACAGCCCGTCGCTAGAGGGCACGCGTGCACGTCACGTGACGATACAAAGCGAGCAGCAGCATGCATCAATCGTCCAACCAAGACCATGACAGTAGGTCATTCGACATGCTTCCTGGTGTGGTTGAAGACTGTGGGGCACCCATTGGGCACACACTTTGCGCAAGTGTAGTCGTTCCTTCATGATGGTGTGCACACTTCCGACGCTCAATGCGACCACGGCGGCTATGGCGTTCACTGTAACTCGGCGGTCCTGGGTAATGAGTGCATCAGCCAGCTGGACGTTGTCATCGGTAATGCTGGGGAGTGCCCCAGACCGGGCATCATCGGCTAACGACACCCGTCCTTCCCTGAAGCGCTTGTGCCACGCCTTGACCCTTGCAAGGGACATGCAGTGTTCGCCGTACACTTGTGGCATTCGGCGACGAATGTCCGTCCCCCCTACTTCTTTCGCTGTCAGAAACCGAACAACATCTCTTTGCTCTTCGTTTGAAGCCTCCATGTCACTGTTTGCAATGCGACTGACAGCGTTGGACGATAGATGTAAGCTCGCTTTGTATCGTCACGTGACGTGCACGCGTGCCCTCTAACGACGGGCTGTGACCTTCCAAGCTCTGGTCGGAACCACACCTCGTTACACACCCCACGATTAGCCAATGCTCATTACAGCCTCCGGCTCGTTACATTTTGAACGCACCTTATAAATACGCTGAGGTAATATTTGTCATCTTATTAAACGTATGAACAGTGCGTTTGGTTGAGGAAATTTTGAGATTCTTCTAGGATACATTGCATCCCTAAATTAGTCGATTCTTCGTAGAATTTCAAAGTTCTGGGTTATTTTTGTTAAGGGTTCTATGATTCATGGAAAATGGAATTTAAAAGGAAACAGTTCAATGCTAATAATGCTTTCCTTTGTAGCAATTGTAATGCATAGTTGTTAAAAGCAACGCTTACTAAATCAATAGACTTGTGAGCTCATCGTACGATGAAATTTTCTAAAGTACCGGTACTGAAATTAGCCAAAATACATTTTATAATGATGAAAAATAAATTAGGAAATGATGTAGTAATAGATTGAATTTGTTGGGAGCCCTCGGGCGTATAATCAAAAATGACCGGCTACACAAACACAAATCTGTTCAAAAATCAGTAGGCCTAATTCAGAGTTGGAGAATTACGGAACACGACAGCCACTTATAACACCAAATATGTTACATTCTTAGCCTTTGCTACCTTCCGGCACGTAAAGAAACATGCGATTCTTTTCCCAATGTCGTATAAATTACGAAAATGTGTATACAACCCCTCATTAAAAAGCATTTCTCCACCTACTCCTAACACCTTCCATTACGAGTTACTATGTTTACCCTTTAGTCAGCTGATCGAGATGTTGGTTTCACGTCACAGTACAGACGCCGTGTGGAAATGCGCACTCTATTGTATTTATGCTCGAAGGTACTATTTCTCATCCGGTATCGTAAAACAAAAGAGCGCCGTCAAGTTAATGTGAAAGTGCGCCAAGTTTCAGTCCTAAGTTAGACATGGATTGAGCGAGTTGCGAGTTAACGATCTCCAATATTTCAATCAAGTATATCATAAAGCATCAATAATTTTCATCCAAACCAATGGTTTTTGCCTAGACCAATAATTATTATATAACGTGGCCCTGCGGGTTTTTGTCACGCACAGTAGAGGTCGTCACGAATCAATAATTTTTATCCAGGCCAATGGTGTTGCCAATATTGCATTTTTACTTCACTTAATTACAACGTTACGTGTGGTGTATTTTGTATCGGACATGTTGGCAACAGTGATAGGACGTGATTTATAACATTAATGCGTGCGCCTCAAAAATGCCTGCCGTCGTTGAATGAGCAAGAAATAAAAACATTTATTTACGTAATATAAGAAACCGACAGCAGTGGCTACGCTGGCTAAAGCGCAGCGTTAGGTCATGGGGCCAATCTCTCTGCTGACTCGGTAGGCGCGTGGGTTCGAGCCCCACCGTTGGCCGTCCTTGAAATGGTTTTCCGTGGTTTCTCATTTTCAACGCCAGGCAAATGCTGGGACGGTACCTTCTGACAGACCACGGCCGCTTCCTTCCACATCCTTGCCCAGTTTCATTCACCATCATTCATTTCATCTATCATTAAGTCCTCTCATGAGGTTTGCGTCGGGAAGGGCATCCGGCCGTAAAAACCATCGCCACAAAGACTTCCATCGCATCTCATCCCCGACCCCGTTGGAAAAACGGGAATAATAAGGAGTAGACATACATTTACGTAATATGACAAATATTTCCGGTGCAGCAGTGATAATTGACAGTCATTTCAATTCCTAAGACTCCCAGAAAGGTATGTGAATCATGTATCATATATTTTCAATAATCTGCCAGGTAGAAGTGTAAAAGCAAAAAGTAGCTGTTGTCAAGCTTCAGTAATGTTCCTCCCAGGGGCTCACATCTAGTGGGACGTGGGTTGGGGATCACGGGGCCCCAGCGGAGTCCGCCATTGCTTCCACTTACATGTGCCGGGCTCCTCTCCGTCTTCTTTCCTGTCGATCGCACTTGGTCAACTCTTGTTCTCTTCCTACCCCGACGGTATTAGGGTATCCGAGGCCTGGGGAGTATCTTCCTTTCCCGCCTTAATGGGCCCTTGTCTCATCTTTCCTGATACCCTCCTTCTGTGAGCGGTCAGCCTTCTTTTTCTTTTCATGTTATCTCCTGCCTTCTGCTCAAGGCCCTCAAGGAGGCAGGGTGTATGTAGCCCCACCACTTCTGGTGCACCCTGGATATTGCTACACCCTCAGGGGCTCACGGCTGGTGAGTTCGGGAGTTGGCGACCCCAAGGGATTCCAGAGCTCGGTCCGGTCTTCTCTCTTTTCCATTAGGGTACCTCTGGGGCGGACCCTCTCCTGTTTCACTTTCCTATCTGCCTTTCATGGCTCTCCTTCCTTCCAAGTCCCTCAATCTGCATTCTTCGAGGGTTGAGGGCATTTCTTTTCCTCCTGTCCTTTATTTGCCTTATTCTCCTTTCGTTTTTAATTTCTTCTTCTAGTATATAAGTTAGTAGTTAGTTTTAGTTATAGTTTACTTATCATTATCATCTTCACGTTCATCCAAACCATTAGGGACCAATAACCTAGATGTTAGGCCCCTTAAAACAACAATTATCAACATCATTAATGTTATTTCTACAGCGACATGCATGAACGGCAGTTATTTCTAGAGATTTCTAAGAACAGGTCAGCCACGACTTGTGGTTTCTTTCACCGCGATATGTTTGTACGGGTTGGTTACGTGAACGTGTTGTTTGATGGGTAGGCGACCTTGACGGATAGTAAACCGGTCTCGTGGGCACCCCTGGTGCTTATCTCGCAGTCACGCAGCAGTTGTGATTCAGTAGGCAGTCACTATTCAGCAGGCATGGAGCGTTGGTCTGGCCGTGTCGCCCTAGTAACAGGTGCTAGTTCCGGTATTGGTGCTGCCACTGCTGTTTCTCTAGCACAGTGTGGCTTGCAGGTGGTAGGACTGGCCCGGCGTGACGACAAGGTCAAGGTGAGTATAAGTGGGCCATTGCTTCTTGACCGGTACATATTACGTTGGCAGTGGTGTCTCCACGCACAGTGAGTCTCCTTACCATTGTGATTAATGCAAATAAAGTGCGCAATGTAGTGTTCCACTCGGGCTTTAACCCTCTACTGCTCGGATCTAAGCTGCGAGAACCTGAGAGGAATGTGCATCGCAGACTATGAGAAGTGGTGTTGACGAGTGATGAGGTTTCTCGGTCCGTGCATGGAACAGAACCAAATACATTGGTCGGTGACTCACTCACTCATTCGTAACACCACACTGGTTTCAGAAAATACCCTATGTTAGCAGTATTGGAATAGACGAGAATGTTAGGTAACACGGCGGGCTGTCGACAGGCTTCTCAATTCTCGTCTGCTCCTTCCCTGCCTCTGCCCTTCATCCCGCAAGCTCACAGAGTTTAGACCCGAGCAGTACTTGGTAGGTGGTATTACCGTGACGTACATTGTGAGGTGAGGTCTGAGTGACCAGCGATTAATCTTGCTTGTCATAGGCACATACAATAAAACTATTTACTTGACATTTGTCGTGTTGGAACTTCAACCACTCTACAGTAACACACGATACAAATATAAACATTTCCTAAAATCAGAGTATAGGTTTCTCGTACTCATATTACATTTGTAATGCGAAAAAAAAAATTTTTTTCTCTGAATAATTTTAAAAATGAAATTATAATTATACAATTATTATTTAGAAACACATATACATGGTTGACACAATGAAACAGCAATACATTCTTCTTCAGCTGAAATTGTATCTCCAGCCTGCATGGTCAGCGTGGAACGTTAACTGTGAGGTGCGATAAGTGATACGGTTCGAAATCTTTACAACGCAATCGCCCGCACGTAACAATAGCTAGAGCTCCACTGAGCTATGCAGTGACTCAAGTTCATTTGCTCGGAAGGTACACAAAAGAAAAGTAACAATAGAAGGGATAAAAATAACACTTCAAAATATTCTTGCGGTCGGTCACCTTGACCGCACATCGACATCACAAGTAGAGGGTTAAGAAAAATTCACACGCGCTTATGACCGACCCATCTACAGTATATCTATTGCACGCTCCTCTGCATATTGACATTGAGCCACTCGCTCCCCGTTATTCAAAACGTCTGTCTCGTTGCGTAGTGTCGAGCATATTCGCTGTCACAGCAGACGCACGAGTTTGATTTCCGGCTCAGCCAAGAAACTTAACTCTGGTCTGAGGGCTGAAACGGAATACACCCAGCCTTATGAGGCAAAACTAAGAAGAGTCGGGTTTGATTCCCACCTCAGTCATCCTAGAAGTGGTTTTCCATGATTTACACACTTCTACTCCAGTCAAATCCCGGGCCGGAATGGTACCTAACGTAAGGCCGCTTTCTACCCAAATCCCAACTCAATTACAAATACACACACGAGTACAGACATCAGAGTGACACAGGCTATAAATAGAGCCCTGCGCGGATAAACAAAACGTTATCTGCATCCACCCCGCATCCGCACGGCTGTTATCTGCATCCACCCCGCACCCGCACGGCTGTTATCTGCATCCACCCCGCGTCCGCACGGCTGTTATCTGCATCCACCCCGCACCCGCACGGCTGTTATCTGCATCCACCCCGCATCCGCACGGCTGTTATCTGCATCCACGCCGCATCCGCACGGCTGTTATCTGCATTCACCCCGCATCCGCACGGCTGTTATCCGCATCCACCCCGCGTCCGCACGACTGTTATCCGCATCCACCCCGAGTCCACACGACTGTTATGCGCATCCACCCCGAGTCCGAACGACTGTTATCTGCATTCACCCCGCATCCGCACGACTGTTATCCGCATCCACCCCGTGTCCGCACGAGTGTTATCTGCATTCACCCCGCATCCGCACGGCTGTTATCCGCATCCACGCCGCATCCGCACGGCTGTTATCTGCATTCACCCCGTGTCCGCACGAGTGTTATCCGCATCCGCCCCGCGTCCGCACGGCTGTTATCTGCATTCACCCCGAGTCCGCACGAGTGTTATCCGCATCCACCCCGTGTCCGCACGAGTGTTATCTGCATCCACGCCGCATCCGCACGGCTGTTATCTGCATTCACCCCGTGTCCGCACGAGTGTTATCCGCATCCGCCCCGCGTCCGCACGGCTGTTATCTGCATTCACCCCGAGTCCGCACGAGTGTTATCCGCATCCACCCCGTGTCCGCACGAGTGTTATCTGCATCCACGCCGCATCCGCACGGCTGTTATCTGCATTCACCCCGTGTCCGCACGAGTGTTATCCGCATCCGCCCCGCGTCCGCACGACTGTTATCCGCATCCTCCCCGCGTCCATCTTCTGTTATCTGCATCCACCCCGCGTCCGCACGACTGTTATCCGCATCCACCCCGAGTCCACACGACTGTTATGCGCATCCACCCCGAGTCCGAATGACTGGTATCCGCATCCACCCCGCGTCCGCACGACTGTTATCCGTATCCACCCCGAGTCCACACGAGTGTTATCCGAATCCACCCCGCGTCCGCACGAGTGTTATCCGCATCCACCCCGCGTCCGAACGACTGTTATCCGCATCCACCCCGCGTCCATCTTCTGTTATCTGCATCCACCCCGCGTCCGCACGACTGTTATCCGCATCCACCCCGCGTCCGCACGACTGTTATCCGTATCCACCCCGAGTCCTCACGACTGTTATCCACATCCACCCCGCGTCCGCACGACTGTTATCCGTATCCACCCCGAGTCCGCACGACTGTTATCCACATCCACCCCAAGTCCGCACGTCTGTTATTCTCATCCGCACGACTGTTATCCGCATCCGCACGTTTGTAATCCGAATCTACGGGCATTACAATAATACACTGAAGAAAATGGAAATTGCAACACCATGAAGGCATTGGTCGTTTGTGTTGATTTTCAAGATATGGAACGATTCCATGTAGGTATGTAAACGATCAAAGTTTCAGACCCATTGATTTGTTGCTACAGGTCTCCCCACGTGATTGGTCGCGGAATAATCAACTCCAGTATACGGACTCTGGTGTAGCGTAGTGTATTTGCAGTATGTGCAGTGAAGTGTTCCCCGTGAAACATGTCTAGACGACAGAGGAGCACGCTATCAACAACTGTCGCCGTTTGAGAGGGCTCGGATAATTGGGCTGTGTGAGGCTGGATTATCACTAAGGACTGTCGCTGAACGTGTTGGCCGACAGGCATCTATGGTACAACGTGTATGGTAGCAGTGGTCAAATGAAGGTACCCACAATCATAGACCTGGCACAGGACCAGCGCGACAGACAACTGTGAGAGAGGATCGCCGCATCATTCGGATGGCCCGCATGGAACCCCATGCAACAGCAGCGCAAATTCAAGCAGCTGTGGCACCCCACGTTACACAACAAACATTTGGTAATCGCCTGCGTGCAGCTGGCTTACTATCTCGTGTCCCTGCCGAAGGTGTTCCATTGACCCCACAACAGCGACGTGTAAGGCTGGCCTGGTGTCGAGAACGATCGACGTGGGTCGACGAATGGCATAGGGTCGTCTTTAGTGATCAATCGCGCTTCTGTCTTGCTCGCAGTGATCGCCGGAATCGTGTGTGCCGACGTACCGGGGAGAGGGGCCGCCCAGACCTTATTGTCAAGAGGCACATAGGGCCAACACCAAGCATTATGGTCTGGGGAGCTATTGGCTTTAATGTGAAATCACAATTAGTACTTGTTGAGGGCACTATGACTGCTCGACAGTACGTTGATAGGGTACTCAATCCAGTTGTTGTCCCTATGATGGCAAACATTGCTAATGGGATGTTTCAGCAGGACAATGCCCGGGTTCACACTGCACGCATCTCCAGAGAAGCTCTCCACGACATAACAACCTTAGAATGGCCCGCCAGATCCCCGGACCTCAGTCCTATTGAGCATGTGTGGGACATGATGGGTCGACAACTGGCCAACCGTCCTCAGCCACCCACAACTCTGGAACAACTGACCCGAGCAGTGCAGCAAGCATGGGCCACAATTCCTCAGGAAGCGATCCAGGGCCTTATTGACTCCATGCCTCGCCGAATTCATCAATGTATTGCAGCTCGTGGTGGGCACATCCTGTATTGATTGTTGTCCTAACTTGCGGTCAGAGGGACCTGAAAGTGTAATCATCGAATCACAACCAAACACTCGTCCTGCATGTTCAATTGCAGCAATGTAGCACTACTCTTTCTGGGTGTTGCAATTTCCATTTTCTTCAGTGTATTTTCAATTAGATAAAATATTAAACCAACACATTTTGTTTTGAGGAGAAAGTCGTTTCCTAAGGCTATGTATGTCAAGTTCCATGAATGTTATACAGCCAGAATTGCAACCCTTTTCAGTTCGGAGTGATAATTGTGCTTAATGGCATGATTAGAATGTGATTAACGTAAATCATCATCTTACAGTACATTTATCATTAAAAAAAGAACATAACAGAAAAATGTCATAAACATCCGGGTCATAGTAATGAATATTCAACAAGTTGGGATTGTATTCTAAAAACTATCCGCAAAATTACTCCAAACATTATCGGCAGCTTATCCGCTATCCGCATAGCCATGCAAACTATATCCGTGTGTCGAAAAATTTTGTGGGTATCCGCGGGTTTATCCGCGGCTTTAGCTATAAGACAAGTCCTACACGTCCAAGCACACTGGACTACATGACAGTGATGTCGCTAACCCCCTAAAGAATCAAACACAACGCAATTCATATCACGGTGTGTCAAACTATTGTTACTTGGGGCGTCTCAGTCAACAGCCCCGTGTACTAGGGTGTGCGTTAGATTTGTCTAATAACCTGTATTAGCCTATATGTTGATGTTGTTAATTCATTTAGGGGATTTGACACATCGTGGCCATTGAGCCCGTGTGTTATTGTGGTGTCTGTATTAGTGTATGTAATAAGGGATGGAAGATTGGGATGGAGGCGGCCGTGGCATTAACTTGGGAACAATCCTGACATTTGCCTGGAGTAGAGATGAAGAAAGCACGTAAAATCACTTCCAGAATGGCTGAAATCGGAATCGAACCAACTCTTATCAGTTTTGCTTCATGTGGCTGAGTGTACTCCGTTTCAGCCCTCATACCAGAGTTAAGTTTCCTGGCAGAGCCGGAAATCGAATGCGGATGTCCAAGGCGACAGTCACAAATGCTATCCGCTACACCAGTAAGTGGTTTCTGTATTAGTGTAATATGCTACTGTTCGTACCTGGACAGTGACAGAATATGATTGTTGTCTCATTAAAATATTTTGGGTGGCTTTGGTTGCGCAGTTGGTAGCATGCTGAGTTTCTATGACCGAGATCACAGGTTCAAACCCGGCCAAAGTAATCGGATTTTTTAAGAGCGTTAAACATCTCTCAGTATGCCTTCCTTCGGAGGGGAAGTAAAGCCAGTGGGCCCATGTCCTACAGTAGATTTATGGCATGTTAAATAATAACTTTACGAGCCTTACAGTAGTCGCATACGATGTGTAACATCTGACATAGAAGAAACCTCACATGAAATTGTTGATACACCGGTATTTTATAATATTATTGGCACAAAAGTTTATAATACGGAACTCATTTTATAAGAGGTTTTGTAGCTTCCACCAGCAGTAGCCTAAATGAAGATCAACTAGATTAATAGACGCGACACCGCTCATTAAATTCCCTATAAATAGGCCAATTTCCTCAGTTCCCTGACCTCTTGATTCACAGACCAACACGTAATTTCTTATGGATTCTGTTAAAATGAGTCATATTGATATGATAAATATCGTTTAAAACGATAATCTGGTAGCAAAAATATCTATCCTGTCTGGGATTCGCACCCGAGATCTCTAGATTCACCGTCAATGACGCTAACACCACGGCTATTGCGACCACGCAAACATTAAGCACAAGATGGTGACTTATTTTCACGTACCAAAATAATGCCCAGCTCGCTTCCAGTTGGTCGTGGTTGAGCAATGCGATCCAACTGGCAGTGCGTCTTACACACTTTCGTCCGATCCACTTCCGTCCCATTTTTCAAAATCACTCCCACAAAAATATCCAGCAACCGAGTGGAAAGATGTTACACATCAAAAACCATCCACTACATACAATTCTGTGAAGTTAAAATTTGTAGGTTAAATTTGATCACCACTAGGTGCGGTTGTGGTGCCATCTAGTAGCCAAGTTCACAGCCAGGTGTCGTTGACGATAGCAGTTGGTAGCAAAAGTAGGAACTACTTGAAATTGATCGTCTGAGGTCCTTACAGATAACACACACTAATAGTATACAGCCATCACAATTTACACTGGTAATCAGACAAATTCTAAACACACCCAAAGTACACGGGGCTACATGACCGCGTTGTCGCAGCCCCTAAACTGAGGAACCAACCAACAATATTTTGAGATTTTGTTTCAAAAGGTGTTGGAGATTTTTATGTACAGTATGGCCCTCACTGATTCAAAGGAATCGCATAAACAGGAATTAGCTCAAAATTAAGTCTTTCACGGATGTTACCAGTGACGACGTCGTGAACCGTGGTCGCAATAGCCGTGGTGTTAGCGTCATTGACTGTGAATCTAGAGATCTCGGGTTCGAATCCCAGACAGGATAGATATTTTTGCTACCAGATTATCGTTTTAAACGATATCAGGGGTGACAGCCAAGAATGCTAGCCACTGTGCCACAAGATAGTTGGACTTAAAATCATGTACCAATCTAGCATTCGCCAGGAGAGAGCGTGAAAAAAAGAGAAAAAGCCAAACTTAGGATGGATACAGTTGAATTCGACTTTGAGATCACCGAGCATCTATAGTAGCTCATTATTGCTGTCGTGAACCGTGATTTAGCGCGTTCGGCTACATAGCTGAGTTAAATGGAACAGAAATTAGGAGAATATTCTCACATTTAAAAACAAGTAGTTCCGTGAAGAACTATACAGCCTATTTTCATATATCCTACTCATGTTAATTGCCTCTATCAACATAAAAAAATCAGTTTGATTGTGAGATAGATTCGTAGATATTGACAACCATCTAAATATTTTAGATGGTCGCCAGGTTGGATTTTTATTTATTTACTATTAAATGAAGATTACTGTGTATGTGTAGTATTCAAACTTCAATCGCATGATTAGGACACAAGAAGTAAAAACGTGATTTTTAAATTTCGCACAGCTGCCATCTTGTGGTTATGAAAACAATTGAAATAAATTAGATGCCAGTGGATTAACATTTGTATAAGCATTTAACTTGGAAAGTTTCACTGAACTCGGATGGTTAAATCGCGGGAAACATCCATTTAAATATTTATACTTTGCGTCGCCGCCATGTTGGATTTGTGCTCACCAGGTCACTGAAAGTCCTATAGGTGAACTTATGTTCATAGCCTCTACGAACATAAAAAATATCAGTTTGACTGCTGTAAAAGATTCATAGATATTGAGAACCGTCAACATACTTCGGATGCTCGCTATTTTGGATTGTTATATGTATAGGCCGTAGAGTTATGTACCATTAAAGAAACATTATTGCATAGCTTCACTATTCAAACTTTCACTTCGATCGCATGATAACGACACGAGAAATAATAACTTAATTTTAAAATTTCGCACAGCCGCCATCTTGAGGTTATGAGAACAATTGAACTAAATTCGATACCAGTGCATTACAATATGTATAATCATTTACTGTACCACATTTCACTGCGCTCAGATGGTTAAATCACGAGAAAAGTCTAATAAAATGTTTCAACTTCGCTTGGCCGCCATGGTCGTTTTGTACTTTACAGGTTTTTGAATGATACATAGATAAACTTGTAGCAGAGACCTTTATCATCGTACAAAATTTCAGGGTTATATCTGTAATAGTTTCAGAGATATAGAATGCCAGTGAAATATTTCGCACAGCCGCCATTTTGAGGTTATGTAAACAATGGAACTAAATTAGACGCCAGTGAATTATAATGTGTAGAAATATTTGCTGTACCAAGTTTCATTACGTTTGGATGGTTAAATCGCGAGAAAAGTCTATTTAAAAGTCTCAACTTCGCTTGGCAGCCATGTTGGTTTTGTAGATACCAAGTTTTTGAAGGTTTCTTAGATGAACGTCTAGTAAAGTCCTTTATCACCGTACAAAATTTCAGGGTGATATCTGTAATAGTTTCGGAGATACTGAATACTGGTGAATTAATTCGCACAGCCGCCATGTTGGATTGGTGAGAGCCAATAAAATTTGAAGGTAACGGTCGAGGTCGGCCAGAATGGGGCTATGATCTTACTGAGTTTCATTGAAATCGCTCCAGCCGTTCAAAAGTTATTAGGGGGACACACACACACACCTCACACACACACACACGCACGCACACACACACACACACACACACGGACAAAAGGTGATCTCATAAGCCTATTTTTTCAAAATTGAAAATAGGCTAAAAATCGTTTGTTGTACATACCAAATTCATATCATGTTTTATAGCAGATATTCATCTCAAATTATAAAAGCCGCCTTGTCAAACACTAGAAAGTAGTTTAATAATTAAATTAACGCGTACATGTTTCGTTATATCTATAACTTCGTCAGCATGAAAAATATTCGAAACTATCTTAACAAAAACTAAAAAGAAAATGGATACCCTTACAAAAATTCACTTAAGTTAAGTTAATTTACATCCAAGTTCATTTTTAGCCTATTTTCATTTTATGGAAAAATAGGCTTGTGAGATCACCTTTTATCTGTGTGTATGTGTGTGTGTGTCATGGTGTGTGTGTGGGTCCCTGCCAATAACTTCTAAACGGCTGGAGCGATTTCAATGAATCTCAGTAAGATCATAGCACCATTCTGGCCGACCCCGACCGTGCCCTTCAAATTTTATTATCTCTCACCAATCCAACATGGCGGCTGTGCGAAATATATCACTAGCATTCAGTATCTCCGAAAATTACCGATATCACCCTGAAATTGTGTACGGTGATAAAGGGCACTACTAGAAGTTCACCTATGAGACTTTCAAAAACCTGGTAACTACAAAACCAACATGGCGGCCAAACGCAAATGAGACATTTAAATAGACTTTTCTCGCGATTTAACCATCCAAACGTAATGAAACTTGGTACAGCAAATGTTTATACACATTGTAATGCACTGGCATCTAATTTAGTTCAATTTTTACATATCCTCAAATTGGCGGCTGTGCGAAATATTTCACCGGCATTCTATATCTCCGAAACTATTACAGATATCAACTGAAATTTTGTACGGTGATAAAGGGCACTGGTACATGTGTATCTATGTAACTTTCATACACCTGTAAAGTACCGTACAAAATGAATATGGTGGCCAAGCGAATTTGAAACATTTTAATATACTTTTCTCGGGATTTAACTCTCTGAGCACAGTGAAATGTGGTACAGTAAATGATTATGCATATTGTAATGCACTGCCATCTAATTTAGTTCAATTGTTTACATAACCTCAAGATGGCGGCTATGCGTAATTTTAAAATTAAGTTTTTATTTCTTGTGTCGTAATCATGCAATCGAAGTGAAAGTTTGAATTATGAAGCTACGCAATAATTTTCCCTTAATGGTACCTAAGTCTATGTCCGATACATATAACAATCCAAAATGGCGAGCATCCGAAATATTTAGACGGTACTCAATATCTACGAATCTTTTACAGCAATCAAACTGATTTTTTTATGTTCATAGAGGCTATGAACATAAGTTCACCTATAGGACATTCAGTAACCTGGTGAGCACAAATCCAACATGGCGGCGACGTGAAGTATACATATTTAAATGGACGTTTCTCGCGATTTAACCATCCTAGTGCAGTGAAACTTTGCACGCTAAATGCTTATACAGATGTTAATCCACCGGTATCTAATTTATTTCAATTGTTTTCATAACCACAAGATGGCAGCTGTGCAAAATTTCAAAATTAGGTTTTTGTTTCTTGTGTCGTAATCATGCGATCGAAGTGAACATTTGAACTTAAAGCTACGGAATAATTGATCTTTATGGTACATAACTATATGGCCTATACATACAACAATCCAAAATGGCGACCATCCGAAATATTTAGACGGTTCCCAGTATCTACGAATCATTTACAGCAATCAAACTGATTTTTTAATGTTGATAGAGGCTATTAACATAAGTTCATCTATAGGACTTTCAATAACCTGGTGAGCACCAATCCAAAATGGCGGCGACGCGAAGTATACATATTTAAGTGGACGTTTCTCGCGATATAACCATCCGAGTGCAGTGGAAATTTGTACAGTAAATGCTTATGCAAATGTTAATCCTCTGGCATCTAGTTTGTTTCAATTGTTTTCATAACCACAAGATGGCAGCTGTGCGAAATTTTAAAATCCTGTTTTTACTTCATGTGTCCTAATCCTGTGATTGACGTTTGAATAGCACACGTACACAATAATCTTCATGTAATAGTACATAAATAAAAATCCAACATGGCTACCATCTGAAATATTTAGTCGGTTCTCAATATCTACGAATCTATTACAACAATCAAACTGAAATTTGGTATGTTGATAGAGGCAATTGACATGAGTAGGATATATGAAAATAGGCTGTGTAGTTCTTCACGGAACTACTTGTTTTAATATCTGAAAACATAATTCACTAGACTTTGATACATACTGTTCAGTACCTGTCCTAGAAGATCTCCCCACTACAATCACCGTGAAATATCATATCAATGACCATTTTCGTATCAGGGGCATACCAAACTTGAATTACGATACAAATAGGCCACTATCTTAAATAGGAACGGTTAATTTAGAACATTAATAACAAAATAGTGTAGACAACATCACTACTAAAGTTATTCACAATAATAATTCAATAGATCACAGGCTACATCCGGTACTATAAGTTACGCATTAGTAATAATAATAATAATAATAATAATAATAACAATAATAATAATAGTAATGATAATTATTTTATGTTTATTTAGTCAATGTTACCCTCCAAGTTGGTGGCTCCCACGGACTCAGCGAGGGAACTCACCTCTACGGCCATTCCAGGCAGTGTCATAGAGCTGAGAACATCTGGGCGGAGTGGATATAACTGGTGAGGTGTGATCAGCACCTCGCCCAGGCAGCCTCACCTTCAAAGCGAACAGGGGCCTCATGAAGGACGGGAAGAGGGGAAGATTAGGTTGGATAGGCGAGGAAGAGGTAAGGAGACGGCCGTGGCCTTACAGGAGGTACCATCCCGGCATTTGCCCGAAGACGTAGTGGGAAACCACGGAAAATCACGGAAAACCCCCTCTACTAATTTGGGCCACCCGAGACCACATTTCAAATTTCGTGTCAGAGCCGGGAATCGAACCCAGGACCTCCGGGGCGGCAGCCAACCTTGCTAACCGCTACGCTACGGAGTAGACTAATAATAATAATAATAATAAAATTAACGCAATAACCATATAAGTGAACTAGATTATCTGTAAATAAGTTGGACGCGTTACACAAGTTTTTACAAACCTATTTAATATGAACATTGTATACAGTATACAGTTAGTGTAAAAATTATTCGGACTATCGCAGTTATCGGGAGGAGACGCCTAAGATGAGTGAATACGGGGATATGGCGGTTTAAGAATTGCATTTTCTGTCCATTGACATCTGGATTTATTCATACGTAGCAAAAATACACAAACATAGCAGTAACAATGCCTGGTAAATCGCAATATTAGAAAGAAATGGTCTCTTTTTTCGGCGACAAAAAGTATTCGGACACTCCAGCGTACCTATGATTTAATGCAGGGCTGGGTCCTGATATTGTCCAAATATCACAAACTTAATACTTTTTTGAGTGGCCCTTGGCCTTTACAGTATTACAGCCTGAAGACGGTTCGGCATTGATCTGACGAGGGATTTGGTTAGAGATGTTGGTATTTTATCCCAATCTTCCTGTAGTGCTGTTATGAGGCTTGTTTTACTCGAAATGTCTTTCTTCCGGATTGCCTTTTCGAGAAAACTCCACAGGTACTCGATGGGGTTTAAATCTGGTGACTGAAGTGGCGTTTGTAGTGGTTTGGGCGTGTTATATAGCACCCACAGCCGCGTGTTAAGAGCAGTGACTCGTGTTGAAACACATAATTGTCACGAATTCCCAACAGTTCTGGACTAGCCACTAGATTGTTCTTTACAACGCCTATGTATTTCATATGGTCCACAATGCCGTCGATGACATGAAGTTTTCCGACCCCCGAGGTGCTCATACAGCCCCGGACCATCACCGAGCCTCCTCCGTGTTTCACCTTAGCTTTTAGATTCGCCGGTTGTAGTTCCTTATTTGTTTCCCGCCATACCGTTTGACGTCCATCCGAACCAAAAATATTAAATTTACTTTCGTCACTGAAAATAACCTTGTCCTGGACCTCAGGGGAGTCATTGCGATGCTCCTTCGCGAACTGCAGTCGCTTCTTCCGATTTGCTTCACATATCCATACCTTTCTACGGGCTACGCTACAATGAAAGCCTTCTGCGCGGCACTCATTACGCACTGTACTCACGGGTACATTCACTCCTCGCTTGCGTATGTCGGCTGCTATTGTAGGGGCACTGGTCTTGGGGTTCTTCTTTATCTGTTGCACGATGAACCGCCTGTCCGCGTCCGCGTCCGCGAGGGAGCGAGAGCGCCAACTTTGTGGCTTGTTTTCCGCCATTTTCCGGTGCCCAAATCGTTGAATGACATCATACACCGTCGATTTTGGACTTACAGTGTGCGTTGCAATTTCTCGGAGTGTTTCATTGATTGTGCAGCCGTACAATCAGCTTGCGCTGTGATTCCGTTGTCTCCCGTACTTCGCGACCCATATTGACTCACTAGCATTCGTCCACAGACCTGTTCGTCTGATACTGATCATATGACCACATCATCGCACTCGTGTTCTCCGCGTACACCCCCAAATGTCCAGGTGTCCGAATACTTTTTGTGTCCGAAAAAAGAGGCTTCTTCTTCCTTATTGTGATTTACCACGCATTGTTACTGATATGTTTGTATCTTTTTGCTACGTATGAATATGTGCAGATGTCAGTGGACAGAAAATGCAATTCTTAAACCCCTATATCCCCGTCTTCACGCATCTTTGGCGCCTCCTCGCGATAACTACGGTTGTCCGAATAATTTTTACACTAACTGTATATATTTGTGTTTAAGAGTAATTCATAGACATCGTATACTAACTAAGCCTAAGTGAACAGGATCTGAAGATGAATGCTTGACGTTCGAAACATGTCATCCAAATAAGTAGGTATTTGTACATAAAGGCGTGTTAGTTTGTAATAACTTGTTTTGTTGTTGTTTTTTCAGGTTAGGGTATGTAAATACTAATTTCTCGCCTAATGTAATTGACCACAATTTGTGTTGACCGATTGGAAAGCTTTCTTTAATAAATAATTACATCTGTACTCCACGAGACTATAAATTTACAGAACTGTGCTTGAACTGCGTTGGTTTGCTTGTGTACGTATTGAACCCAATGGTGTTAGGCTGACTGGTGTCGAACCTGTATCTCTGAGGTAAATGAGAACAGACTAAAGATACCAGCAAGAAACGAACACAAGATCTTTTGAGGGAGTTTAAGCTATAAAAACCCCTAGAGAAAGTACACATTAAATCACTGTTTTGATATAAACAAATTCTGACATTATTTGTTAATATAATGTGGGGAGCGTGATGGCGCAGTGGCTTAGCTGCTCGTCCTTCACCCGGACGGCCGGGGTTCGAATCCCGGTGACAGCGGGGTGGAATTTTCACCTGAAAAATCACGTGGCGTCAGGAAGGGCATCCGGCCTTAAATCCACGGCCAAAACCAAAATGAGCCTAGTTGGCTCCGGCGACCCCAATTAATTGGGAAAAGCCGAGGAAGAAGAAGAAGATTTGTTAATATAATGTAGAAAATATTAGCAGAATATGGCAGTATTGGGCTGTAAGATGCATACAACTCTGGACTTAGTGCAGAAAGTTAGAACTCTTGACAGATTGTAAATGGGCCTGGAATAGAGGCGTGGTTTCGTGGAGCCATGCCAGTCACTATGACCTATTTATGCTGTCTGAGACAAGCCAGGACGGTAATATATGGGCAAGTGATTCCCCGCCACATAACGAAAAGTCCAGGGGGGAGAGAAGGTGCCAGAATAATATAACGATTACTCGGGAATGGAGTAACTCAGAGACATGAGGATTGCACCTATGTGAATGAATGGCCAGGAGGCTAATTATCAAGCCGTCAAACATTGAAATCGAGGCAGATTTAATGTAACGCGCATTGACACCGTAGAAATGAGGCCAGCGCCAGAATCTGACCATGTCTTCGGGGAAAAACCAGGGACGCGGCGTTGGGACGCGCTGGCAAAGGCAATTAATATTAATTAATTGGCCGATCGATACTCGAGCACACAGACGGATATGTGATCAGCGAGGCAAAATGGACCAGGAAAACGTTATTTCAAGACCATAAAGATACGGAGAGAGGAGCCGAAGCTCCAAGGAAATTTTAGACCTACTTTTTGTCTCCAAACTGATATAAGGTCAGTGGAGCGAACAGTCGGGGTCAGTTGAACCCTAGTCTAGTGCGAAGCGCACGTCGCCGGAGTCCAGGAAGGGACGCGCGCACTTTAGTGTGTTGAGTGCTCATCAACATATTAACCATGCAGTAAGACACTAAATAAGAACAATTAATAAGGACAGTCGTGCCATACTTTTATAGTTGGCAGTACAAGTGATTACTATTGAGTACGCAGAAAATGTACCGTGTGATGTACAAGTTAAGACAATGTCAGATTAGGCAAATCGTACCTCAGGACGAGGAGATATTATGTGGTATCATAATAATGTTCGTGGAGCTGTCCAATGTTTTGTTATAAGCAGATCATTAAGGGGGACTGTAAGTTCGGCCGAAGGACAATCGAAAGTGGTAATTGTACAAGTACAAGGTACAATGGACGAGCGCAAAATAAAAGCTATTGGTTAGACATATAATAGGATGTCGAACTGCGCAGGTATAAACTTTGTTATGCGAGTGATGAAATTTCGCAGGGATACCACTGTAATTAATGCTCAGGACGATGTGGGAGCATATTTATGCGATATCAGGAAACTTATCTAAGGATAGAAATTGATAGACAGATTGGGGACCGCTAGGAATCATTAGGCAGAGAATCAAGACTTTCGAACGAGATGCGGGATAGTCGTGAAGGAAGATCTTCAACGCCTGCATTTCTGAAATTCTGCAAGGAAACGTCAACCATTAAGAAATGTACATAGTGATCGTGCGATTTTAGTGATGGTCATTTAAATATATGTAAAATTAACAGTGTAATAAGTGATATAACGTGTTTTGTGAAAAAGGAAGCGACAGCTTCGACATGGAGAAGCAAAGTGCAGTGTGTATTGTAATGCAAAAATTATGTAAAATGTGTGTGAAAAGTGTGATGAAGCCTTGCTAATTTGCAAATGATGGCGGGCATTACTGGAGAACATGTTTGGGCGGAGCCACCAGATTAACCAATGTTAGTACCCTAAACCATGATTTTGTAGTGAAAGTAGTCCACTGTATGTTGAGTGATTTCAAAAAGTACAGAATATGCCAATAAGAGTCAATTTTGGGAGGTAGAACCTTCAGATATTAATGTTGTGTTGATTTTAGTCAAGTTGAGATGTCTTTGTACATCATTGAGTGGATAAATCGTTACCACTAATGTAAAAATGGCAATTGAGTTAAATAGAAAGTTAACATAACGAACACGGATGTTCGGTTATTGATTATATAAATACGGTTACGTTGTGTCGGTATAGGGAAAAATTTATGTCAGTAATAATAATAATAATAATAATAATAATAATGAGAATAAATGAATACACATCAGGGAGAATGTTTGTAAGCAAAATATATATGCTAATTGGAATACTTGTGTATCCAAGCAGTAGTATTATACGTGATGGGTTAAGCAAAGGAATTTAATATCAGAGTATATTATGATAATGGAAATAAATATGCAAGAATATAGGAACTGGAAGGGTTTAATAGTGACTTGAATCGCAGCTTGATGAATTAGCTTATAAGAGTAATTGATAGGGATTATCTTACTAATTAAAGGACGAGATCATATCACTATGGTCATGGGAGCCAGGTAATCTAATCGACGTGTGAAATGTCGTATAGCCAAGGGCATACAGAGATATTATTATGTGCCAGAGCGTATTTAGTGAAGGAAACCCTAGCTCTGAGAATTGCTATGAAATGTTCCGGGTTCGAATCCAGTGGTGCATGGGAGGATAACAATGGACACCTCAGCATGACACCTGATATCGACCGAGAACTAGCTATTGAATAAATGCAGCTCCTGGAAGTGAATTTAGACGGCAGGAAGTTGTACCTGACCGTGTTCTTTAACAAGAAGATGCCGGTTATCCCGATTCGACATGTGTTTGATGAATCTCGTTCCTTCATATGAATGTGAATGGACCTGTTGAGGCCAGCTATTAATATCCTAAGGATAGGAATAAATGCTTAAACAATTCCATATCCTGTATTGTATACGGTTCAGTTAGATCATCTGTGTTGTGCAGGTCAGTGAGACGGCACTATTGTATTTGGAGCCACGTGCTACTGCTTGGAAATAAAAGAGAAGGGACAGAGCGAGGGAGGTAGCAAGTGTTTTGTTACAGCCCAGCGCAGACCCATTATATACAGGAAGGGCCAGGGGGAAGAGATTTTAAACTACCCTTGAAGGGTGACGTTTAGAGTGGAAAGACTTTGAAACTCTGTTTGTAATAAAATAATCCTTGTTGTATTGTATAATGAATTTGTGTGGTTTGAAACACATTGATAATTAAGGATCATTCTCATAACTTATCACTTGGCAAACTTATGAGATGTTGAAAGTTGCATTTTTATACTGACATTGTCGCCTATTTCCGAAGGTGGACACTAGATGACATATGCTATGCCCAGGCAAGGGTAGCATAAAATCCCACCCGACACAGCGGTAACGGAATCATTGAAATTGAACTCATGACGGCATACAGTGGAACTGCAGAAAGGGGTAGAATTACAAATAACAGTGGAGTTGCAAGTAAATCTGATGTGCAACTCATAAATTGGTTAATGCATGGTAGAGCATTTTGGTGGGAAGAGAAATACAGAACATAATTGTACGCATAATGTAAAATAGGATGTGTTGAGAATAAACAACTAGATTGTGAAATTAAAGTGGTCACAATAGGTGACGTAAGATTGTAAGTACAGTTGTATGTGTATTTTACCAGTGCATCAGTGCACTTGAGAATGAATTTTATGTTTATCTCATGGTAAATGAATCAATAATCATTTGGATTTGCGAGGATAAAATGCGAATAATAGTGGATTGAAGGAATAAGTTTTGCATTGTTTTGTGTATTATTGTTGGGATTGTGTTTTTTGTTTGTGTGAAGCCATGATTTGGAGCTCAATTAAAGTCTTTAGTATAGAGTTGTGCCTTATTATTGTAGAGTTGATACCTTTTAGTCTCAGATCAAAAATATGCAACTGCTCAGTGGATGAAGGGTACACGCCTGAGGACTGATGCTAGCTGGAGGCAGAAGCATGTTTTCCATGGAAGGTATTCACATGGGTACAGTATTGCATTGTATAGAATTAGGAAACTGAATATATTATGAAAAATAATATGCAAATGCCGAAATGCTAGCCACTAGGCAACGAAGCGGACCTGAAAAAGATTCATGACTGATGTCAATTGTCGTAACAGAGCTTTAACCTTTTGGAAAAATGCCGAAAAATACTCATCTGCTCGCAAATATTTTATGTTTTAACTTAATACGGGATGTATAAATTTACCAAATTTCTCTCAAAAGTACAATTTAAACAAGGTTTTCATACCGTGTCAAAATATTTGGCATTTCATGTATTGGTCTATGATTAGAATACATAGCACACTCCATCCTTCTTATAAAATCAAAATTAAAAACAAAAAAATAATTAATGAAATATCCATTAAAATTTGGCCTACAATTGTAATCCACGCGACTAATGGCGTTACAATCTCAAGCGCGATCACCACCGGAGGGCTAAAATGGGTATTTGCATATCTGCCGATGTTTGTCTTCAGATTCGTTGAGTTGGAATGTGGTTCTCGTTGCTGGCACGAGCCAAGGTGACACTCGTGATGTAACAGAGAATTATACAGCTTTCACATCGGCGGCACGTGAGTGCAACTGTACTCAGTGAGGCAGTATGAATCAGGCTCAGATTCAGATCTTCCTGGCGGTCTTTGTCCCTTTAAACATTATGATGAAGGGAACAAAAGGACTTTTCAACTTTTTTTTTTGATGTGTAACATCTTTCCGCTCGGTTGCTGGATAGTTTTGTGGGAGTGATTTTGAAAATTGGGGACGGAAGTGGATCGGAACGATCGAGCTGGCAGTGGTGGATCGAACGGAAGTATGCACTTCCCGCTCGATCGATCGAACGGAAGTGTACTGGCTGGCAGTGGTGGAAAGCGGAAGTATGCCCTGCCCGCTCGATCAATCGAACGGAAGTGTACTAGCTGGCAGTGGTGGAAAACGGAAGTTTGCACTGCTCACTCGATCGATCGAACAGAAGTGTACTAGCTGGCAGTGGTGGAAAACGGAAGTATGCAATGCCCGCTCGATCGATCGATCCAGCGGGCAGTGGTAAGGCCCAGCTGGCAGTGGTACGAGAAACAATGAGCGCGCGGTGTCCGAAATTGATACCATGACGTACTCTCGGCCATGTGGAATGTATATGACATAATGAACAGAAAACGCTCATGCGAACTCTGGTGTCAAGTGATTGAAACAAATGTCATGGTACATGTTCGAAGTCTTCGTATCAATATTAAAATGGTAAAATGCCTTAATATCAAACATTGTAAGTAGTTGGCATTGCCGGTATTGTGTTTCTGCACAATGGCTATTCAAATATTAACCCACATAACGGTAATGCAGTCATCAATATAATATAATCGTTGTGGTTATACGAGAATTGAGCAAGCCTTCATGAACTGTTACTGAATACATCCTCTTTACTCACAAGAGGGCCTATTCATAAGGCATTTTAAACTCAATTTCACGCAGGAACATTTTCGAAACAAGCAAAATATAAATGAAACTTAATTCCGTAATGCAGTATTATTGGAACGTGCAAATAAGTCACCATCTTGTACCTAATATTCGTGTGGTCGAAATAGCCGTGGGGTTAGTGCTTATGACTGTGAATCTAGAGATCTTGGGTTCGAATCTCGGACGGGGTAGATATTATTGCTACCAGATTATAATTTTAAATGATATTTATCATATCAATATGACTCATTTTAACAGAATCCATATGAAATTACGTGTTGGTCTGTGAATCAAGAGGACCTGTTCATAAGGAATTTAAGGTTATGAGCGGTTTATTTATTCGTCGCGTATATTAATCTAGTTGATCCATATCGTATTCTTTATTTAGGCTAGTGCTGGTGGAAGCTACAAATCATCTAATAAAATGAGTTTCGTATTATAAACTACATTATCTGTAAAACACTCCCTTTTACAATAGATTAATATTTGTGCCAATAATAGTATAAAACACCGGTGTATCAACAATTTCACGTGAGGTTTCTTCTATGTTAGATGTCACACATCATATGCGACTACTGTAAGGCTCGTAATTTATTTCAAATTCTTAGACCTAATATCAATTTATTTACTGCATCTATAATAAAAAAATAAATAAATAATTAGATCTATGATTACAAAAGTATTTTATATTTTGGAGGTAAGTTTTAAAAGAATTGTGAGTAGATTATTTTTGAGAATGGATAGAAATAAATAATTTTTATATCGATTTATTTTTTAAATAAAAATTTTAAACATTGGATCGTTAATTAATTTTATGAAATATTATCATTTTAAATGGTCTTGTCGACTTCGTCGTTACGCTGGGGTCTGGCGTTACGTTACGGTGACGGGACGAAATGTACCCAGATGCACTGAGGTGTGTGACGTCATAGTACTGCTTGGTGCATGTGTTCCCCGACAATCTCTAGTGTACTTCGTTAGTATAAGACAAAAATCCCCGATTCTTGGATGTCACGGGTAATCTCGAGAACCACTGGATGGATATTGATGCAGTTTTCACCATTCTGTAAAGGATATCTCGAGGAAAGATTCTGTAGAAAATAATTTATGTATGATCAAAGGAAGCCAAGCAGTAACGATTTCAGTGAAAAAGTCGGGAACAAACTTGGCGTCCGTGTGCTTCTTAAGCTTACGCTGGGCAAACCGTTAAAAATATCAATATACTATGAGCGTAAGAATTGGTCAGCATGAAAAGTTCTACAAAAAAAGTCCGTGAGAGCATATCTCTATCTTCAATATATCGCCCACTATAAGTGTTTTAGACTGGATGGATAGGGCACGTCCCTGTGCGCTCTGGTGAGCGTGACGGCATCCCGCGCACTTGACCTTGCTTTGCCCTTGGTTTGCACTTGCCGTTCGCGAGTAATTTGAAACAAGATAAGCAAGATAAATATTATGCAGATATTTTTCTAACATGTCAAGAGTCTTTGGCTTCGAGCGAAGCGAGAAGCCTCCAGCCTTTCCAGCATTTGCAGCATTTAAAATGATACAAAGTCTAGTCTTTCAGATTGACTGTCACTTTTTTTTATTAAGAAAACTAGTAAATTTAGAGAAAAAAAAAGAATTTTAAGATGTGCTAAGTACTCCTGAAGGTTAAAGCTCAGTTAGCACAATTCATATCAGTCATGAATCTCTTTCAGGTCCGCTTCGTTGCCTAGAGGCTAGCATTCTTGGCTGTCACCGCGGACGCCCAGGTTCGATTCCAGGCTTCGCCAAGAATTTAATTTTGGTCTGAGGACTGGGACGAGGTACACTCAGCCTCGTGAGGCAAAAATGAGAAGAGGCGGTTTTGATTCCCACTCTCAGCCATCCTGGAAGTGGTTCTCCGTGGTTTCCTACTTCTATTCCAGGCGAATGCCACGATGGTTCCTAAATTAAGACAACGGCCGCCTCCTTCCTAATATTTGTCTGAATTTCAACTACACACGCTATTACAGCCATCACAGTAGCACAAATTATCACACAAGCTCCACACACACCCAAGTATACGGCGATAAATGATCATGAGGTCGCAAAGCCCCTCAATGAATCGACAACAACAAAAACGAATCTCTTTCAAGCTCGTCTGTTTGAAAGGACGTTGACCCCCCCCCCCCTTACAAAAATATTGTTAATTAGGGGCTTTGACCTCACTCCATGTGAGATCTGTGCTGGACAAAACGGAGGCAGACAGGTTTTTCTCCGGGTACTCCGGTTTTCCCTGTCACAATTTCATTCCAGCAACACTCTCCACTATCATTTCATTTCATCTGTCATTAATTAAATCATTGCCCCAGAGGAGTGCGTCAGGCCTCGGCAGCCGGCACAGTTCATATCCTCGCCGCTAGATGGGGGCTTCATTCATTCCATTCCTGACCCGGTCAGAGACTGGAAGCAGGCTGTGGATTTTCATTTTTCAGGGGCTTTGACCTAGTGATCACTTCAGACTCGTGTACTTAGGTGTGTGTGTGTATGCATAAATATAGAAAGAATTTGTCTCATAACCTGTGTTATTGTGGTGTCTTTGGTTGTGGTTCCATTCCCAGGCGGCAGACTTCTACGACACAGCAATACAAAAGTTGATTCCACAATATGGCATGTGTCTCAGTCCTGGTGGTGATTATGTCGAAATATAGCTCAAACATTGTTGTATCTGGTGCCAATACAATCGGTTGGTTGGGTTGACACCTCAGTTTAGGGGCTGCGACAACGCGGTCATGTAGCTGCGTGTACTTTGGGTGTGGGTAGAATCTGTCTGATAACCGGTGTTAATTGTGATGGCTGTATTAGTGTGTGTTAAGTGTTTTCAATTCATGTAAGGACAGCAGACATTGAATCATTTCAAATAGTTCCTACTTTTGCCACCAAACGCCACCGTCAACGACTACTAGTATAGAGCTTGGTTACCAGACGCCACCGCAGTCGGCTCCTGACGACGAACATAGGAACCTACGAGTGTTTGTCAAATGATTAACCTATACTTTAACTTCACACAGGTGTAATTAGTGGAAGGTTCTTTTACATGCCATAAATCTATGACATGGGGCTGCGTGTTTTACTTCCCCTGTGAAGGAAGGCATACTGAGGGATTTTTAACGCTCTTAAAAAGTCCGACGACTTCGGCGGGGTTTGAACCCACGATCTTGGGTATAGAAGCTCAGCATACCACCAACTACGCCACCGAAGCCGCCCCAATAAATTCTTTGATGCAACTATGTTTTCTTTTTCTTAAAAAGAAAAAGGGAAACTTATTTTCTGACTGGGCCTCGTAATAGGACGCACGATTGTGGGATAGTATAACGAAAGTACCCCCGGGAATGAGGTGTGGAGTGTAAGTGCGAATTGATCAAAGATCCAAAATGTTTTTTGTTGTTTTGTTTTTTTTTAGTTTTTCTCCTGGAAGTGATATATGTGTCAGCGCTAATGGCGTGCTATATGATCTAAGTTCCAATTATTTTCCTGGCAGTTGTATTACGCGTCAACAAATGGCCGAACCCGTACGTCCTGAGCTCATGCGGTGCTATTTGATCTAAGTGCCAGTAGTGGCATGACAGTACGAAGTTACACTGCCGCCACAGTAAAGCGACGTGTTGTTATCCGGCCGTTTGTAATGGATGAAGATGTTAATTCAAGTGTTTTTAGCGATGAGAAAAGAAAGTCCAAATCGCATAGAACTCTACAGCATGAGAGGAATTACTGTACACGATGTTGTGTCAACTGAACTTAACAGCTTACCGAAAGTGCAAGCATTGCTTGAACACAAAAAGAATGACATTTGCACTCTGCTAAGGTTTATCGATGAGAAAAATTTTTTGTTTATTGAATTGAAACTATGTTGTTTTGGACAATATTGGACACACATGTTTTGCAATAACTTTAAAAATGTATTTTTCTTCACTAGTATACAGTTTTTATCCTTTTACTCAAAAACTACTTTTTGACACTTAGGTCATTTAACACTTCCACTCTACGGATATAAAAAATATGTGCACCGTATGAAAGCTAAAAGTCTGAAGATTAATACGGTGCAATAACAAAATTTTGAAAATATTGAAGATTTTGGGCACTCCAGAGAAACTGGCGCCAGCGAGTGAAACTGCTCGTTCTTTTTTTTAGCTATTTTATAAAAACCAAAAACATTTACCATAATAGGAAAATGTGAGGAATTTGTCGTATTGATTAATAGATAATTAATTAAAATGCTCCGCCAAACAATCCCTCCCTATATTATTCTACTAAGTTCCCATTCCAGTTTTGTACCGAAAATAAGGTCCTGTTAACACCAACCTGCACATATGGGGTACCTACAGGTTCAGCATAACCCGATGCGTAAGCGAAACGCACTCACTCTTTAAATGCCTCACAATTAAATAAATACCTTAAAACATGTATATTTACAACTAGCAGTAGTGCCCGGCTCCGCCCGGTGGATTTATATATCTTATGGATGATAATGTAAACTACTATATAACTGGCACATTATACATAAACTAACAGAAAAAAACAAATGTAAAAATATAACATTTTGTGGTGGTAGTGGGAGTGATACGTAGTACGGTATAATGAACGTAACATTCACGTAAATTTCCCGTAATGATAATGAGAATACTGAATAGGGAAACGGCTATTTACTAACTACAGAACTGACACATGTAATTTACAAACGAATTGAAAAATATGATTAGAAAGAGGAGTAAGTGAAATAAAAGGCATTGGCTAGGGCCTATATCTCATTGGCTGTTCGAAAAGTAGTGACCAATAGTGTCGTCTGTTGTCGCATAGAGCTGTAGGAATATAATCAGAGCACTTTGGAAAACTTTGGCTCTCCCAAGCTCTTGAGGTAACAACAGTGGATAAGGATCGGAATAAATGGAAGTAAATTTGAAAGCGCCAACGCTTATTGCAGCTGATCTACACCTCAATGTACTGCACCAACACCATCGCACTTATACAGAGGCATAATATTTTCATGATGATAACTGTTTTCAGGGGCCTAAGAAATCTTTTTGTACTAATTCCTCCCCGCGACTGCAATTTATAAGCAGCGCAACATGCCAACTATTTTCGCAATTCTGCTCCAGAACACGGGTAGGGGCGGCGTGATGCAGCCCACTTTGTCAGTCAACAATAGACTTATTAAGAAATTCTTACAATTACACTATTCCGTTGTACATGAATGGTTCTGAAGTTCCTTTTGTCTGTTTTTCTAAATATAGAAAATGGAGAGGGTTGTCCAAAATATCAAATGGACATTGTTACCAGCAGGGTTTCAAACGCTATGTAAAATTCGTTGTAATTAGGTGAAACGGTTTAGATTTGTGACAAAGGGCTTAAATGCAGGGAAGGGAGTGGTCTGTCCGAAATTTCAAGTAGACATTGTTACTCGTCGGGTTCCAAAGGGTAAATACATAAAGTTTGGTTCAGATCGGTGAAACGGTGTAGATTTGTGCCAAAGGGCCTAAATGCAGGATATGGAGTGGCCTGTCCGAAATTTCATGTTGACAGTGTTACTCGCAGAGTTCCAAAGGGTAAGTATACAAATTTTGGTACAGATCAGTAAAACGGTGTAGATTATTGCCAAAGGGCCTAAATGCAGGGAATGGAGTGGTATGTAGGAAATTTAATGTACACAGTGTTACTCACAGGGTTTCAAAGGGTAAGTATACAAAATTTGGTTCAGGTCGGTGAACAGGTGTAGATTTGCACCAATGGGCCTAAATGCAGGGTATGGAGTGGTGTGTCCGAAATTTCATGTAGATTGTGTTACTCGCCTGGTTCCAAAGGGTAATTATAAAAATTTTGGTTCAGATCGGTGAAACGGTGCAGATTTGTGCCATAGAGCCTAAATGCAGAGAATGAAGTGGTCTGTCCGAAATTTCATGTGAACAGTGTTAGTCTACTCTCAGGGTCCCAAAGGGTTGATATACAAATGTTGCTTGATATCGGTGAAACGGTGTAGATTTGTGCCTAAGGGCCTAAATGCAAGGAATGGAGTGGTCTGTCCGAAATTTAAAGTAGGCTGTGTTACCTGCTGGGTTCGAAACGGTAAGTATACAAATTTTGGTTCAGATCGGTGGAACTGTGTAGATTTGCGCCAAAAGTTCCTAAATGCATGGAATGGAGGGGTCCGTCCGAAATTTCATGTAGACAGTGTTACTCGCCTGGTTCCAAAGGGTAGGCTAATTATACAAATTTTGGTTCAGATCAGTGAAACGGTGTAGATTTGCACCAATGGGCCTAAATGCAGGGTATGGAGTGGTGTGTCCGAAATTTCATGTAGATTGTGTTACTCGCCTGGTTCCAAAGGGTAATTATACAAATTTTGGTTCAGAATCGGTGAAACGGTGCAGATTTGTGCCAAAGGGCCTAAATGCAGGGAATGGAGTGGTGTGTCTGAAATTCCATGTAGATTGTGTTACTCGCGGGTTCCAAAGGGTAATTATACAAATTGTGGTTGATATCGGTGAAACGGTGTAGATTTGAGACAAAGGGCCTAAATGCAGGGAATGGAGAGGTCTGCCCGAAATTTAAAGTAGACAGTGTTACCCGCAAGGTATACGATTGCATAGAGAATACTACAGTTCATTAAATCCTTGAACAACACTGAGAAATGGCTTCAAATACCATATCCTATCTCCAATTTACACATGCTAGTGTAACAATCACAATAACGCAGGTTATCACAAAAATTCTACACACACATCCATGTACACGGGGCAAAATGACCACGATGTATAAGCCCCGCAAATGAAATGACAACTGTCTACACATGAAAACTGCATAATGGTGATAGGTGAATGTAGGAAAAGTATGCCACTATGTTTCCCTGACAGGATAGCATTACATCGGTCAGTTTTCCCATGTGTCCTTTAGCAAATTTTACCGGACTATCATGATACAGAGTAAATCGTTGTTGCCTAGTGACAACCTGTCCATCAGTGGTGCGGCGTTGAATATGATGATTAGCGTTACTCGTTGTCGCCTAGCGACAATATGTCCTTCAAGTTATTAGATAGGTGAAATGGTGTAAATTTGTGCAAAAGGGCCTAAATGCAGGGAATGGAGTGGTCTGTCCGAAATTTAAAGTCGACAGTGTTACCCGCTGGGTTCCAAAGGGTAAGTATACAAAATTTGGTGCAGATCGGTGAAACGGTGTAGATTTGTATAAATTACAAGCTGTACCCGGCATGCGTTGCAATGCCAATCAAAGAAAGTGTTGGCGTTGACATTCTGTTTCTTGAAGTGCTTTTGGATACACAACATGTTTTTCAATTTCCGTTAACTGCCCCTATGCTATCGTAAAATGGATTTTCTAATTTAGAATCAATTGTGGGAGCGTGCACAACAACTTTCAAAAGTTTCATCGCAATCGGATGAATGGTATATGACCGTATACGGGATTTTTTTTGAACGATTCGTGCGCTGTCACTCATTTTTTGATTCTACTCGTACGCTACCTATTGAGAAATGGATTTACTAAGTCGAAACCCTACCCTGGCGTGTACACAATAACTCATCAAGGTTTCATCACATCGAAGAAGGTTATATGAACGCATAGGGGATTTCGTTGAAACGCTTCGCGCGTCGTCACACATTTGTTGCATATACTCGTGCGCTACCAATTGTGAAATGGATTTACTAATTCGAAACCCTTCCCTGGCGTGTACACAATAACTCATCAATGTTTCATCGCAATCGGATGAATGGTATATGCACGTATACAGGGTTTTGTTTAAACGATTCGTGCGCTGTCACTCATCTGTTGAATCTACTCGTGCGCTATCTATTGAGAAATGTATTACTTAGTCGTAGCCCTTCCCTGGCGTGTACACAATAACTCATCAAGGTTTCATCGCAATCGAAGAAGGTTATATGAACCCAATAGGGGATTTTGTTGAAACGCTTCGCGCGTCGTCACCCATTTGTTGCATCTACTCTTGCGCTACTTATTGTGAAATGGATTTACTAAGTCGAAACCCTTCCCTGGCGTGTACACAATAACTGCTCAATGTTTCATCGCAATCGGATGAATAGTATATGAACGCATACCGGATTTTGTTTAAACGATTCGTGCCCCGTCACTCATTTGTTGAATCTACTCGTGCGCTACCTACTGTAAAATGTATTTACTAAGTTAGAAACCGTCACGTAAGTGTCCACAACATCTCACCCAAGTTTCATCGCTGTCGGACTAATGGAATATGAAGACATAGGGGACTGTATTGAAACGCTCCGCGTACGTCGTTCATTTGTCGAATCTACTCGTGTGCTACCTACTGTGAAATGTATTTACTAAGCAAGAAACCTTCCTTGGAGTGTCCACCATATTTCACTCAAGTTTCACCGCTAACGGCAGAATGGTATATGACCTTATACGGGACTTTGTTGAAACGCTTCGCGCATCGTCCCTCATTTGTTGAATCTACTTGTGCACTGCCTATTGTATAGTGGATTTACTAAGCCAGAAACCTTCCATGAAGTGTACACAACATCTCACCCAAGTTTCATAGCTATCGGACGAATGGTATATGAATGCATACGGGACATGGTTGAAACGCTTCGCGTGTCGTCGCTCATTTGTTGATTCTACTCTTGCGCTACTTATTGTAATATGGATGTACTCAGCCAGAAACCTTCCCTGGAGTGTACACAACATCTCACCCAAGTTTCATCGCAATCGGATGAATGGTATGTGAACGTATACGGGACGTTGTCGAAACGCTTCACGCGTAGTCACTCATTTGTTGAATCTAAACGTGCGCTTCGTATTGTAAAATGGATTTACTAAGCCAGAAACCTTTCCTGGAGTGTACACAACAATTCACCAAACATTTATCACTGTCAGACGAATAGTATATGACCTTATACGGGACTTTGTTGAAACGCTTCGCGTGTCATCGCTCATTTGTTGAATCTACTGCTGCGCTACCTATTGTAAAATGGATGTACTTAGCCAGAAACCTTCCCTGGAATGTACACAACATCTCACCCAAGTTTCATCGCTATCGGATGAATGGTATATGACCTTATATGGGACTTTGTTGAAACGCTTCGCGCGTCGTCGCTCATTTGTTGATTCTGCTCGTGCTCTTCCTATTTTTAAAGGGATTTACTAAGCCAGAAACCTTCCCTGGAGTGCACTCATCTCAGCCTAGTTTCATCGCTATCGGACGAATGGTATATGAACGCATACGTGACTTTGTTGAAATGCTTCGCGCATCGTAGCTCATTTGTTGAATCTACTCATGCGCTGCCAATTGTAAAGTGGATTTACTAAGCCAGAAAATTTCCCTGAAGTGTACACAACATTTTACGCAAGTTTCATAGCTATCGGACGAATGGTATATGAATGCATACGCGAATTTGTTGAAACACTTTGCGTGTCGTCGCTCATTTGTTGAATCTACTCGTGCGCTATCTACTGCGACATGTATTCACTAATTTTGAAACCTTCACGTAAGTGTATACAACATTTCACCCAAGTTTCATCGCTATCGGACGAATGGTATATGAACACATACGGGACTAGTTTGAAACGATTCGCACATCGTCACTCATTTGTTGAATCTACGCGTGCGCTACCTATTGTAAAATGGATTTACTAAGTCTGAAACCTTCCTTGGAGTGTACTCAACATCTCAGCCAAGTTTCATCGCAATCGGATGAATGGTATATGACCTTATACGGGACTTTGTTGAAACGCTTCGCGCGTCGTCCCTCATTTGTTGAATCAACTTGTGCGCTGCATATTGTATAGTGGATTTACTAAGCCAGAAATTTTCCATGACGTGTACACAATATCTCACCCAAGTTTCATAGCTACGGACGAATGGTACATGAATGCTTACGGGACTTGGTTGAAACGCTTCGCGTGTCGTCGCTCATTTGTTGATTCTACTCTTGCGCTACATATTGTAATATGGATGTACTCAGCCATAAACCTTCCCTGGTGTGTACACAACATCTCACCCAGGTTTCATCGCAATCGGATGAATGGTATGTGAACGTATACGGGACGTTGTCGAAACGCTTCGCGCGTAGTCACTCATTTGTTGAATATAAACGTGCGCTTCGTATTGTAAAATGGATTTACTTAGCCAGAAAGCTTTCCTGAAGTGTACACAACAATTCACCAAACATTTATCACTATCAGACGACTGGTATATGACTTTATACGGGACTTTGTTGAAACGCTTCGCGTGTCATCGCTCACTTGTTGAATCTACTGGTGCGATACCTATTGTAAAATGTATGTACTAAGCCAGAAACCTTCCCTGGAGTGCACACAACATCTCACCCAAGTTTCATCGCTATCGGATGATTGGTATATGAAATTATATGGAACTTTGTTGAAACGCTTCGCGCGCCGTTGCTCATTTGTTGATTCTACTCGTGCTCTACCTATTTTTAAAGGGATTTACTAAGCTAGAAACCTTCCCTGGAGTACACACAAAATCGCAGCCAAGTTTCATCGCTATCGGACGAATGGTATATGAACGCAAACGTGACTTTGTTGAAATGCTTCGCGCGTCGTAGCTCATTTGTTGAATCTACTCGTGCGCTGCCTATTGTAAAGTAGATGTACTAAGCCAGAAATTTTCCCTGCAGTGTACACAACATTTTACGCAAGTTTCATAGCTATCGGACGAATGGTATATGAATGCATACGGGACTTTGTTGAAACGCATTGCGTGTCGTCGCTCATTTGTTGAATCTACTTGTGCGCTATCTACTGTGAAATGTATTCACTAATTTTGAAACCTTCACGTAAGTGAACACAATATCTCACCCAAGTTTCATCGCTATCGGACGAATGGTATATGAACACATACGGGACTTTGTTGAAATGCTTCGCGCATCGTCACTCATTTGTTGAATCTACGCGTGCGCTACCTATTGTAAAATGGATTTACCAAGTCAGAAACCTTCCTTGGAGTGTACTCAACATCTCACCCAAGTTTCATCGCAATCGGACGAATGGTATATGAACGCATAAGAGACATACATACCCACAGACAAACTATCACGTTACATTGATTTTTATATATATAGACAAACAAACAAACAAACAAACAAACAAACCAACATTGAGTTATATATACAGTATACTGTATATAGATAGATTAAATAATAAAAGAATGCAACACGGTAACCATGGTAACAGAATCTCACATGTCCATCTATTTCTGTAAGATGCAAGGCAATTCCAAATATTACATTACTGTGAAAGTTTCCAAACGGTTATAAGGTTATCACTGAATCAAATTAAGCAGAAAAAATCATCAATACATACATTATAATGCGTTTAATGGGGTCAAGGGGCACTCCAGATTTTTTTCATGCAATTTTCATGTGTGAGTGTGGTACGAAAGGTCTTTTTCACCAGACTATAAAGGGTCTCCGAAAACCGCATTTAAAGGCCCTTAAATTAACAGTGTCTGTGATATTCCCAGAAAACTAACTTCGCTCTGATATACCTATGAAGGAATGACAAACCCCTAACCACTGCACCAGTAGCTGAATTGATAAAGTCGGATCATTCATACCAAGGATAAATCAGTCATAGCATTCATGATTGAGATTTTGCTAAGTGTACTCTTTACAACTAGAATATTCGCAGGCGAAGCCGCGACGGGTAATGCAAGTGCTAATTATTTGTTTAAGTCAATGGTAATGCTGCTTCGTCTAAGACAATACCAGTGTTTCATATGCACAAAATGTAATTATTGTAAGTATTGTGGTTTCAAAGCAAAGAAATGTTCAAAGTTGCTAAAGTTTTACTACGGTAAGCTGTACCAGACCCGAGTTGCCTCCTAACTGTGGCGACCATCCAAGACGTTTGCCTGGTTTAATGCCCCCAAAATCCTTCGAGAGCTGCTCGTAGAATAATGAAAAGTATTTTGTTTAATGGTGGGGCTCCTCCCCGCCCTCACCTGTGGCGACCATCCATAACGTTAGCGTACTTTGTCGCCCCCAGATTTTTTTCGTAGCTGCGTTTAACAAGAAATTGAAATAATAAATAATAACCAATAATAAGAATAGCCTAATAAAATATTCAAAATAGTCAAATAATGACAAATCAAAAAAAAAAAAAAAAAAAATAACTTAGCAAGCTGAACATGGTAAGGGCCCCTCCCTGCCCATACCCGTGGTGACCAATCTGAGGAAGTGCGCCACTCAGCTTCGTGTGGCAAAACTGAGAAGAGGCGGGTTCGATTCCTACCTCAGCCATCCTGGAAGTGGCTTTCCGTGGTTTCCCACTTCTATAATAACCCCTGGCACTACAGCCCATGAAGGGCCAAGGGCTTCCAACGACCGCTACCCAGCCATTTGGCTTGCAGATATTGGGGTGACGCGTGGTCAGCGTACCGGGTCCTCTCGGTCGTCAATCTTGGTTTTCATGACCGGGGTGCTGCCTCACCGTCAGATAGCTATTCAATTGTCCCCACGAGGCTGAGTGCAGCGGGTTCCAGCCCTCACGTCAGTTTAAAAATCCCTGACGGTGCCTCCGAATTAGAGGCAGGCGCACTACCCTAACACCACGAGGCCGGCGGCGGTTTCCTACTTCTACTCCAGGCAAATGCCGGGATAGTTCCTAACATAAGGTCACGGCCACTTCCTACTTAAACCCTAACTCAATTACAAATACACACAATAGTACAGACAGCACAGAGAAGTAGGTTATAAGATAAATTCTACACACACCAATTACCCGGGACTACATGACCACGATGTAGCAAAGCCCCTAAATAATCAACAACAACAACAACAACTCTGTCACATTGGGACTTGTCAAGCTGTTGGTATATATTTGTACAAGTGCCTTAAGTTACTACCGAGATTTGAGGCTACATTTTAACCCCCTCACCTCATTGTACCTACAGTAGGTATCAGGGGTGTATATAAGGGGGGGGGGTTGAGGCTGCTACAGCCCCCTACTCCCCACCCCCCGAAAAAAGCCAATATAAATTAAGGAAGTGTTACTTTGGTAAGAGCATAAATTAATTGTAAATTTGGTTGTACCCTAATCTTAACTAATTGGATAAGTTATAAACAATAATCAACTTGTAAAGAAAAAAATCTGTTTACATTTCTGCTTAGTAAATTGACAAATATTTAGATATTTGGCATTCATACTCCATATGCCATAAAAGAAAATTCATATAACATGTTATTTGTGTGTTGTGTTGTATGTATTTTACAACTTTTTTGGATTGCCAGTAATTATAGGCTACCATACATAAACTTTGAATCTTATCTAAAATAATTTCACAAATTTATATGCTCTAAGATATTGGTTGATATTTCTGGGTATTTTGCGCTGACAATTCCCTGAGAATACTCCCAATTTTCTAAGATAGTCAGCCCCCCATCCCCCGAAAAAAAATAAGTATATACTGTACGCCCCTGGTAGGTATTACAGAGTTGTATCCCAGAGGTGTCTTCTGCCGCCTCTGTCCGGTTCGGTTCCGGCAGTCGACTCGTTCCGCTGTGTTGTCAGTAGGCTACATCTTGGCGTAAAGGTTAATGTGTGTGAGCCGTACAGAACATAAAGGAACTGCCGGTAAGTTACAAATCGGCGACGACAGCTTAACGGTGCGGTGAAGAGTCACAGCCAGAGAATGCAGCAAAACATGAGTCAAATGGCACACGTGCCAAACTTCCGTCCATTGCCAAGTTGTTGTTGTTGTTGCTTCATTTAAGGGGCTAGGAGATCATGGTCGTTTAGACCCGTGTACTTGGGTATGTGTGGATCTGGTCTGATAACCAGTGTTATTGTAATGGCTGTATTAGTGTGTATATTTGTAATTTAGGTGCGGATTTGGAAGGAGGCCGTTAGGAATCATCCCGGCATTTGCCTGCAGTAGAAGTAGGAAACCACGGAAAACCACTTCTAGGATAGTTGAGGATTCTGCCTCGCGAGACTGAGTGTACCCAGCACCAGCCCTCAGACCAGAATTGTACTACTTGCCATAGCCGGGAATTGAAACCAGATCTCCGGGGCGACAGCCAAGAATGATAGCTGCTACACCACAAGGTGGTCCCTTCAATTGCCAAGAGAGCTTCCTCAGCGGATCATTGGTTGAGTGCCCGAATCATAATCCCAACATTATGGGTTCGATTCCCAGCCGAAGAAGTTGGATTTTTGTAAGGTGGGAAAATTCTCGAGTGAAGCATGTTGCCAATATTAAAATAGCTCTATGCATTAGAAACTTGAAAACAGATGGACTTACTCTTGCGTGAAGAAATGTCATCAGTAGAGTTAAGAATTTTAGATGTAGCACCTTAACATTTGTTGGCTATTGAAGTGCCGAAATTAGCTTGTCTTGCACAGAAAACATTAAACGAACACCCCTAATTGAGTTTCGGAAAAGAGTTTACATGGGCTAAACTAATAGTGACCTCTTCACTTTGGAAAATGTCAGGCAAGATTTTTAAAGGTCACCACTTGCCATCACTACCAAGGTCATCACGGCTAGTCTATGAGCTTGCTGGGAAACCTTTCCTCATAGAAGATTTGAGGTTCAAGTTTGCTTTCTCTTCTACGGATGGCTGGAAGAAATTATTGGAAGAAAGGGAAATCAAACGAAAGGATATTTGGCTACAGTTCTACTCGACTGAAGCCATGATGAACAAGACAGGATCTTTGAGACTTCGTAAACTCCATGGCTGTGCATGACTATCATCATAGAGCTTACAAGCTCAAGTCCTATCACGAGTTTTCAGCTGATTGTGTTTGTCAGCTGTGAGATCAGCATTGTGAACGGTACCATGTTCAAAAATGCACACAACGACCTTGCTCCATTATTAATTACTACACAATGTGAATACTTATTTGTTGAAGTGCACAATTTGAGTTTAATAAAGTTATTACTAATTGAGTTTTGGTTGAACCTTTCTGCTTTTTGCACCTTCTCTCAACGCAAGCACATATTTGCACCTTAATTTCAGGATCTTTTGCCATCCTTAAATACATTTTGTTATTCATCTGCCGTATATTATTCCTTAGAAAATAAACAAGGTGAACCAAACATGTGCGGCATTACATTAATTTAGCTGTTCTTCAGTTCCGTTCGGCTAAGCCAACTTGGTTGTAAGAAGACTGAAGTATTAACAAGTATTTGCTTATGCATGAGTTATGTACCTCGCCTGGTTTGGAACCCAGACCATCTCATACTGTATATTCATTCTAATTATGATATTGTAGCACTTGTTATTCATATTACTGAGCTCAGTATGTGAAATCATTCTCAAGCCTGCAGACGACATTCAGCCGCCAGCTATCTTGTTGACATGTTTGTAAAGGAAGTTTGCTTAACGCTGCGATATTTCCTTAGATTGTTATTGAAGCTTCTTATTGTGCCCTCATATTGACTTGCTCTTTCGCCCCCAAGAGATTGTCCGGTATTGTAATTGTGCCACACTGACCCTTGAGGCTGATTACTAGTGTTCGGAAGTTTAAGACCTAAAGAAGTACAAAATATGCAAGCAAATATGCCCTAAAAACTTGCTAAATATGACCTTAAAACTATAAAATATGATCTAAAGAGCTATGAAATATGACATGAATTTTTGGGATAGGTAGAATATCACTAACCTTCAGTAAACGACTTCAGTGCCAAAACGTGATCAGCGATAATACACCGGACACATTTAATCATACAAACTGACAGAGAGCTACAGTATATTAAAATTTTCAACATTCATTCAGTATCACACTAATGCGGAAATCCTGGGTTTTAAACTCGACGCAGATAACATGTAGCCTACCTTGTTAACGCCGCCTCAATTTAAACAAAAATGCTAAAATTATAACCAAATATGACCTTTTATCACTAAAATATGACAAAATATGACCAGAACAATAACAAGAAGTTCCGTGACGAACTAAAGAGCCTACTTTTCTTAAAATTGAAGATTCATGCCAATGATTAATCTAAATGGATATATCTAGAATAATGACGAAATTAAGTTGGTAATATCTAAATTTTTAATTAGTTCAAAATACTGTATAACTGGCATAATGTAGCCTAATAGAGATCTACATTTGGCAGCCCTGGTGATTGAATATATTCTTAGTTCCATCTCTTAAGGTACAGAATACAAAATTAGGTTGAAGTCCAATGGATAGCATGGACGTTCCACGCAGTTAAACATTGCATCTAACAGCGCGCGTAAAATCATGTTGGCACCAATGACATACCATATGTACCCTTCAGTGTTCTTCTAGGATGCCGACTCTGGCTCGGGTAGTAGTCTGTTCGGTGTGGCTCTAACTTATTCTAAACATCCTAGGAATATCGTCGAGGATCACAGGAGGCTTAACTTAAAATCAGTATGTCAGAGAACTCCTAATAAAAATAATTTTATTCACAAAAACATCATCTCCCATTTCTCCCATCCATAGACAATAAAAAACAAACTAAACTCCCTTAAATTACTCTAATCATCAACATCAAAAAATGCAAAAAATAAATTTATCACACTGGCTGAAACCAGGAAAAGAAAAATAATCTATTTCACTGCAGTCCACTGCTTCAAGTTCAAAAATTAACGTCAACAGACTTAGTTTATCAAAACTATGGCCTAAATAACCCAGCCATTCTATCAAAACAAATATGCGCACTCATGTTTATAACTTGCAAAATTGGTTTCTGGGAGCTCGGACATGTTTTCTCGTACAATCATCATCCTTCCTCACAAGAGTCAGACAATGAAGGCAACAGATTTATTCTAGGCCACAGGCATGTGTGCACGTCTAACTTTAAAAACAATTAATTCTCTCAGAGCCATGACTCTGTTAATTATGGTAAAACAAACAAGTCATCATACATGAAGCATCAAATAAATACTTCGGCGGCCGGTGCCCCGCGAATATTAATAAACAAACAACTATAATGAATGCACTCAACATAAATGACAATACAAGACGTCGCTTCCTAAAGCGGTACAAAAAAAGAAACCCTGGGAAGCCAGACTACCTTCCCTCATAGAATAACAATACCATCCTCGACCTTGTGACTGACACTTTCACCACACTAACCAGCTGGGCAGGCAATAACCTTCACTGCTACTTTTAGAATTCAGACGGCTGGCCGTACTCCTATACCTGCTTCCTAAGACTCTCTTTTGACTACCTGGGGTTCGAGCTGTACAATTACCTTTCCGACGGAGCTAAAGTGCACTCTCATCAGACAATGAACTCAATCATTTCACTCACCATTTATATCATCGTAGAACACGGGAATACCACCTCCGTTATTAATTTCACTTACCATTTATATCATCGTAGAACGCGGGAATACCACCTCCGTTATTAATTTCACTTACCATTTATATCATCGTAGAACACGGGAATACCACCTCCGTTATTAACTTCACTTACCATTTATATCATCGTAGAACACGGGAATACCACCTCCGTTTATTAGTTTCAGCTCAACCCAGGATCAACTCTCAACCTTTTCTGAATATTTCATTACCATCCAGCCATTGTGTCTTACCTTTCTTTACCTTAGTGTGATTATCAATTACCGTACTTAGTATCCACATAATTTCAGTGTCATTACTAGTCTTGTCACAATATCGAGCTGTCTTCCCCATATTAGCTTTTACGTTAATATCGTGCATAAGCACTATCAAACCAATTATTCCCTTAATTGTGCATTCAGAAAAATTACTGACACTCTCGAACAAAACATATTTAAACAAAATTTTGATGCTCATATACTATTTACGTTATAAAACACACAAAAAATAATCATTACTGACAAATGCACAAATCTACACAAAACATGCCTGCTATGCCTAAAATATCTATTTTATCATAATTGCTTATGATCGAGATAAACTTATCCGATCCCCATGATGGGATACGCTATGGCAAACATGCCCCATACAATATTTTACTTATCTCGTATACATCCTGATGATGTTCTGGTCCTTGTTATCAGTCTTCTGGATCAGTTGGTTCATCTTGCAAGGAGGATAATTTACACACGGTTTCCAAAATTCACCAAAGCAAATGTCCACTGTGAATTATTATTATTATCACAATGCACGGTTCTCGCATATGAAGCTCCTACCTCCTACAGCTATCATCAACCTACTTAGTTCAGCCGATAGTTCAATAGCTTCCTAGATCACTGATTTAGCTACTAATAGCTCGTGCGGCTATCCCTATCATTATAACTGCATACTGTCACGGTATGCACTGTTCTATTTCGCACTCGCGAATACTTAGCGATATTCAAATTACAAAGGTATAACTGTTTCTACTTATAAAACTTGTATAAATTATCACTTTTCTGACGGCTTCGGGGTTAGGCTTCCGCCTCCACAGCGCCCCGATATGAAACTTATAAAAACTTGTAAAATTTATTAATATTCTTGTTGCTTCAAGCGCGGGCTTCCGCCTCTACAGCGCCTGGAGTAAGAACTTATAAAAACTTGTAAAAATTATCACTTTCCTGACGGCTACGGGGATGGGCTTCCGCCTCCACAGCGCCCCGAGTAAGAACTGTTTTCGCTGCGTATCCAACCATTATTTATATGATTTCTCTTAGGGGGACTTGGAGTGGGGAGCTTTTAGAATTTATTTCCATAATAACTCTCACATGAATATGCAAACTAGCTCCTTTGAACGTCCTCATTTCTAATGTCTCAATTACCTCTTTTTATCCAAAATCTGATCGTTGGATCCTTATATAATGAGCTCCGTAATTTCCTTCATTGTTCCTTAATTTCGGCGGGATTTGGTCGCGTCTCGCGTCCCTCGCTGCTATTGGTAGTTTTAAATCCACCCCCTGATTTCATTTTAATTCTGGCAAAAATCACAGAATGATCCAATTTAAATTTTGACGATACTTCTGAGAGGCTGGGATTGTCCCCTATACGATGGTATAATTCCTGTTTCTGTATTTTAATTACTGCTCCATTTCCTCTCAAATGGGCGGGGTTTATTTAGTGAGTGATCGTTGAAATTCTTGCATTTACCCGCTTAGTTGAAGGACCTTCGCGCGTTGTCTGAGCGCATGTGGTATCCAGATGTTTAGCTTTCTCTCCCTACCGTCATTGTCTGCGCTGGGTGAAAGTTACTCTAAGGCACGTACGAACCTCCCTTTGTAATGCTCTGTTCCACAAGCAACGTCTTTTCTCACACCGGCTTTGAAACATGAGTAAAATCTTGTTGAAATAAATATGTAGAATTTATGCAATCACAGATGCATAAAGGTTACAATGTATTGGTCAGAAATAATCTGAAATAATATGATCTATTGTTGTGTCCATTTAGAATGAAATACATTTGTTAGTAGAGAAGTTACATGCATTTTAAAATTGGACCTATCAGTAGGCTTAGAATCATGTTGGCAGCACTGGCGTAGGCCTATATTAGTTACTCCAAATTAATCTAGAATGCCAGGTACTATACGTGCTTAAAGTTTAGAGCTATTGGCTTGCATACTTTCTGATATATTGATATTAGGGTAACAAAAATAGAGACAGTATTTATTAACAGTTGGCAGCCCTGGTTGCTCCTAAATATACGCATAGTCAAATCTGTTATGGTACACTTACCACACACGAAATTTGGTTGAAATCCAAATGATAGTATAGAAGTTACGTGTATTTAAAGTTGGAACTCTCAGCAGGCTTAGAATCATGTTGGTAACACTGACGTATATAAGTTACTCCAAATTAATATAGAATGTCAGGTACTATGCGTGTGCATAGTTTAAAGCTGTCAGCCTGCATACTTTCTGATATATTGGTATTTGGATAAAAACAATAGGGAGTGCATTTATTAACAGTTGGCAGCCCTGGTGGCTCTTAAGAATATGCTCATTCATATCTGTGTATGTACACATAGTATATACGAAATTTGGTTGAATTCCAATTGATAGTGTAGAAGTTATATGCATTTAAAAATTGGACCTATCAGCAAGCTGATAATCATTTTGGCAACACTGATATGTATGGCCACCTGGAAATTAAACTGCAATATTATTATCTATACGTGTGCTAATTTTGAAATAGATCCCATTCATACCTTCCAAGATATCCAACATGGAGCTCAAATTTCAATTGCGATTTTTCAGCAGTTGGTAGCATTGACATCATTTTCAAATATGGCCGTGAGATATTCAGGTATAGATCTTTAGTCCTACCAAATTTTGTTTTGATTGCTCCAGCCGTTTAGGAGTTGATAGGGGAGGGGGGGGGGGGTGACACACACACAGCCAGACAGACAGACAGAAGGACAGACAGACAGACAGACAGACAGACACACATTTTCCCGATCTCATAAGTCTACTTTTTCCTCATTTTTGCAAGATGTGAAAAGTAGGCTAAAATTGGCCGAAATATGCATTTATAGGCAATATCAAATTGCTTTAAACGTGGTCATGGCCCCGTCATTCAAACTTATTTTTCAGATTTCGGGTAAAATGAGCTCAGGAAGAAAATATGAGTTGTCATTAACGTCCGAACCTTACTGATTACTAGAGTATATAAGCCAGAGATTGTTGGCTTGCTATATTCACACCTTACGATCAGCTCCAAGAGTAGTCATCCTGGCTGATCACGCTCCATAGTAGTCGTCATGACTACTGAGCACATAAGAAACTGTTCCAGATAGTACTAACTTGTGAAATAAAGTATTTACTTCAATCTTCGACAACAGCATGCTGAACTGCTGTGCCTCAGATAGCGGGTTCAAACCCGGCCGAAGTCATCGGATTTTTAAGAGCGTTAAAAATCTTTCAGTATGTCTTCCCTCGGAGGGGAAGTAAAGCCGGCGGTCCCATGTCATAGATTTATGGCATGTAAAAGATCCTTCCACAGACTACATTTGTGGGAAGCTAAATTGTTAGGTTAGATTTCGTCAGAACGCTCTATCCAAGTTCCAACGTTCACCACTAGGTGTCATTGATATCTGGTAGTGAAAGGCGGCAAAAATCACGACACGCATGTCATACTATGTTGGCATGTTCAAGAACCCATTTGAATTCAGTAGGCCGTGTTCATAATGGCAAAATTAATCTCGGGATTTTCCGCCAACACAAAGTTCCTCATTTCTCTACTAGAAAGCGCTATAGTGTCAAGGAGCTTAGATATCTTATCTCGTTGACTTTCATAGTGCTTCAAGGAACAACAAAATTTGAGATGCAAGCTGCCCTCTGGGTGACAATTAAAAAAGCTTGCACCCGGCATCCGAGGCCATACGATATTATTATTATTATTATTATTAAACCGACAGTAGGCCTGTTTGACATACCTTGATGAATGCAGTACATTTGTATTTGTCTGTTGGCACAGGCTAGAGTAAAAGGTGGCTTTCCACCGTTGTCTCAGTCTCACTCATGGCTGTGATTATATGGAAGCTACTGAGGAATGGGTGGTGCTTAGTAATGACATTCAGGGCACAGTCAGTGCCTGTGGATGCTGTGAAAGGTTCTTCTCATAGGGTTAGTACTGCTGTTCTGACTCAGTGAGGAAAGCAATGGCAAACTACCTCACTCCTCTTTTTTGCCTGCTACGCCTCAATATAGCGCTGCCTTGGGTTTTTGTGGGTATCTACTCACATAACCTAACGGCGGTACTGTTTGAGGATCCAACCAGCCTTCGGGCTGACTACCTAACAGACAGAAACCGACAGTAGTGGCTACACTGGCTAAAGAGCAGCATTAGGTCATGGGGCCAAGCTCTCTGCTGACTCGGTAGACGCGTGGGTTCGAGCCCCACCGTTGGCCGTCCTTGAAATGGTTTTCCGTGGTTTCCCCATTTTCAACACCAGGCAAATGCTGGGACGGTACCTTCTGATAGGCCACGGCCGCTTCCTTCCACATCCTTGCCCAGTTTCATTCACCATCATTCCTTTCATCTCTCATTAACTCCTCTCATGAGGTTGGCGTCAGCAAGGGCATCCGGCCGTAAAACCATCGCCACAAAGACTTCCATCGCATCTCATCCCCGACCCCACTTTATTATTATTATTAAACCCATGTTAATTTCCAACATTTTATTTGTCTTCCAGAAGCTATGCACAGGAAATAATCGAGTCTTTTCAGGGGTGTTCTTGAACACTCTCTCCTTACTTTGAGACAAGTTTTTTGAAAATAAATGTATTTTTGAATTATCATGAATATTCTTAAAATTGCATAATTTTAACAGCACTTTCATAAACATGTCCATCTGGCAAAATTAAACTGAAGTACATTTTGAAAAACTAACATGTGGAAATATAACACACCAAAGGAGAAGAAATGTCAGCTTTGTATGTTGAAACGTTACGGAAAGAAAAGGAAATGTTATATCTAGAAATTGTGATCAATGATTTTTCGGGTTCTAGAACATGCCATTACCATAGGATTCCTCTTCTTCCATTTAAAGCACTAATATCCATTTTTCTGTTATTCTATGTCCCCTTGCCCTTGCTTTTAACGCAGCCTCTTTCCTGAAAGAGGGCTTTTATTGTATCAATCGAAAGAAATCAGAAACCTGTTTGGATGTCGAATTGGCAGGTGAACAGCTAAAGGAAGTAGGTGACTTCTGTTACTTGGGAAGCAAAGAGGATATAAAAAGTAGGTTAGCACATGCAAGGAAAGCATTTCTACAGAAAAGGAATCTGTTGACATCGAATATAGATTTAGGTATTAGGAAGTCATTTTTGAAAGCCTTTGTCTGGAGCGTGGCGCTGTATGGAAGTGAAACTTGGACAATTGGTGAAGCAGAAAAGAAGAGAATTGAAACGTTTGAAATGTGGTGTTAAAGGAAAATGATGATCAGATGGGTAGATAGGGTTACGAATGAAGAGGTATTAAGACGAGTGGGAGAGGAGAGATGTTTCTGGCAACTGCTAATGAAGAGAAGAGACAAGGCTGGTAGGACACATACAAAGACACCCAGGAATAGCAAGCTTAGTTATGGAAGGGAGGGTCGAGTTTAAGAACTGCAGGGGTAGACCAAGGTTAGAATATGTTAAACAGATTGCCTCGGATGTAGGGTGTGGTAGCTATGTAGAGATGCAACGATTAGCTCAGGACAGGGAGGCATGGAGAACTGCGTCAAACCAGTCAAAAGACTGAGGACTCAAACAACAACAACGGCCAATAGAAAGGAAAATAAATATGTACTTTGGTGTGTTTACTAACAGGATGCACGATTGTGGGACAGTATAAGGAAAGTAGCCTCTAATGAGATATTAAATAAATAAGTGTAACGTTTGAAAGCCTTTGTCTGAAGCGTGGCGCTGTATGGAATAATGTGGTGCAAAAAAACGGTTTGGTCATTCTGGAGTTTCTTAATACAGGATAACATGAGCCAATTTTCGAATTAATATTGTCAATAACCCAACACAACTAAAAGGCTTCAAAACTATCTATATGAGTGAATTTTGTATTCTTATATACACTAGTGTCCAAAGGTTAAGTATAATCACTAAACGAGGCCATACCGCCTGAAAGGAATGCCAGACGGATTGCTGAATAAGCGGAAGCTGAATCACACACCATATGTCACAAAACTTGTCCAGAAAAACAGTGTCAGAAAGGTTCCGATATCTAAGGTACACCTTTGACAACCACTAACAAAACTTGGCAATGTCTTCCACAACAAAATATGCTGTTAATAGGGTGTATTGTTACCCCTAGCGGCCACACATGCTTCGCAGCGACGTCGCATGCTCTCTATCAGATGGTCCAAGAGCTCTTGTGGCATTCAATCCCATTCCTCCCAAAGGGCAATGAGAAAGTCTTGGAGAGTCCTTGGTGGAGGCTGACGGGATGCAATTCACCTCTTCAATGCATCCCAGGCATGTTCTATAGGATTCAGATCCGCAGATCTCACTGGCCAGTCCATGCGATGAATGCCATCCCCAGCCAGAAATTCATCCACCAGAGCAGCGTGGGGCGGTCGGGCATTATCGTCCATTAAGAGGAAGTCTGGACCAACCGCACCCCCTAAGAGTCGAACATGTGGTCTCAGTATATCATCCCTGTATCTCCGAGCGTTCATAGAGTTCCTCGGACCACCCATGAAGATGTGCAGGTCCGTACGGCCATTAAATATGATGCCGCCCCACACCATGACGCCACTACCACCATACTGGTCCCGTTCTACGATGTTCCTGTGGTTGTATCTGCTACCCAGATTAATGTGTGACGAGAATCGTTCTGCAAACTGAAGCGGGATTCATCTGTGAAGAGCACATGCCTTCATACATAAATGGTTCAGTTTCGACGTTGACGGCTCCACAGTAAACGGTCCCGTCTCTGTGCTGGTGTGAGCGGGACGCACACCGCTGGACGTCTGGAAAACAGCCCTGCTGTTCTGAGCCTCCAGTACACAGTTTACCGGGAAACGGCAACCCCTGAGACGGCTGCAAGCTCCGCCGACAATTATTGTCTTGCAGGTGCACTCCGATTTCGTCGGTTAAGGCCAGATTTCGGTCCTAATGTGGGGTGGTTACTCTTGGTCGAATTGGTACTGGCTTACGACTAACATCTCCTGTGTCTCGAAATCGTATCCAAAGGCTGGAAATGACACTTTGTTGCACATTCAAGGATACGGCGACTTCGGTCTGTGTCTGGCGTGCTTCCAGGCGGCCGAGTATTCTGCCCTGCCAAACGAAGGTCCAAATGGCGTCTTTGTGCCATTATGTTGTCACATTCACCACGAGGCTACATTACACATACTATAACAGGACAAACACGGCTGAGGGTATCTGGGGCGCTGGCACTAGCTGTGTTTACCTTGCGGTTACACCGCTAGTCAAAGCAGGGAATCCTCCTTTCCTATACAGAGCGAAGACGTAAGGTCGGTAGGGGCGTACGTCGTGCGATTTGCGGTCTATTTCCTGTTGCCCTGCTTATTCGTAACTTATGCTTAACTTTTGAGCACTAGTTCTGATGCAATGTTAGTTTTGGTAATGTTTGTATGAATGTTTCCAATTGAAAGTTGCACCTTCTTCACGAAAATTGTGCACCCAAAATTCCTAGCTATAGCCATCACACTATAGGAGTCACGAGGTACGCGAAGGCAATTGAAATTAATTCAAGCAGCCTTCGTCTATTAATCATCACTTGTAGAGAACGTGGTTGATAAGGATTATCATACAAGAATCTTATCCTGCATACCTGTACTTGAAGTACCAGTATGAAGATTAGGTGCCTTCCTCCTCTCGCCAGTGTGTTGTTGCTGTTGTTGATTCATATTAGGGACTTTTTAACATTTTGGTTATCAATCTCTTGTACTTGGGAGGGTATTGGATTTGTCTGATAACTGGTCTTTCTCAGGGAACTGTAAAGGGTGTGAGTAACTATAGTTATTTTTAGCCTATTTTCATTTATAAAACAAGATGTTCAGTAAAGAACATATAGCCTACTTTCTCCTAAATGCATGGGTATTGTTATAACTCTGTCCTTTTCAAGGAGTATAATTGAACGTTGGTTGTAGTAGCTTGTTGAAATACAACGTGCTATAGGGATATTAAACATGAATATGAAGTGCCATTTGCCAGTGCTACCTCTGTAAAAAAATCATTCAATTCGGTTTCACCGTGTTTGAATTGATATGGGGAATGGATTTGCACACATACATGGCCGCTATTTGCAAACTATTGGGCTGATGACCTTGTAGTCAGTCATAAGATGCTTTCCACAAAAAGGCATGTTGTTGCAAAATCTGGTAGAGTTCAAATTATTAGGATGATCGTAATTTGATTTAAGCTTTTAACATTTGGGTGGCCGTCATTCCGTATCCGTCAAGACGGCGGCGATATAAAACATGACACTGAGGTGCCCTTTGCTAGTGCTACCTCTGTACCAAATTTCGTTCAATTCGGTTTCACCGTGTTTGAATTGACAGGGGGAATCGATTTGCACACATACTTGGCCACCATCTGCAAACTATTGGGCTGATGATCTTGCAGTTTGGTCAGAATATGCTTCCTACATAAAGATATGTTGTTGCAAAATTTGGTAGAGACTAGATTATTAGGTTGGTCGTAATTACATTTTAGCTTTTAACATTTGGGTGGCCGCGATTACGTTTCCGTCAAGATGGCGGTAATATAAAACATGACACTGAGGTGACCTTTGCTAGTGCTACCTCTGTACCAAATTTCCTTCCATTCGGTTTCACCGTGTTCGAATTGATAGGGGGAATCCATTTGCACACAAAGATGGCCGCCATCCGCAAAATATTAGGCTAATGACCTATTAGTTTGGTCAAAGGATGCTCCCTCCACAAAGGTATGTTGTTGCAAAATTTAGTAGAGGTCGGATGATTAGGTTAATCGTAATTTGATTTAAGCTTTGAATATTTGTGTGGCCGCCATTACGTTTCCGTCAAGATGGCAGCGATATAAAACATGACACTGAGGTGCCCTTTGCTAGTGCAACCTCTGTACCAAATTTCGTTCCATTCGGTTTCACCGTGTTCGAATTAATAGGGGGAATCGATTTTGACACAAAGATGGCCGCCATCCGCAAACTATCAGGCTAATGACCTATTAGATTGGTCAAAGGATGCTCCCTCCACAACGGTATGTTGTTGCAAAATTTGGTAGAGATCGGATGATTATGTTAGTCGTAATTTGATTTAAGCTTTGAACATTTGTGTGGCGGCCATTACGTTTCTGTCAAGATGACGGCGATATGAAACATGACACGGAGGTGCCCTTTGCTAGTGCTACCTCTGTTCCAAATTGCGTTCCGTTCGGTTTCACCGTGCTTGAATTAATAGGGGGAATCGATTTCGACACAAAGATGGCCGCAATCCGCAAACTATTAGGCTAATGACCTATTAATTTGGTCAAAGGATGCTTCCTCCATAAAAGTATGTTGTGATAAAATCTGGTAGATATCGGATGATTAGGTTAGTCGTAATTTGATTTTAGCTTTGAACATTTGTGTGGCTGCCATTACGTTTCCGTCAAGATGGCGGCGATATAAAACATGACACTGAGATGCCCTTTGCTAGTACTACCTCTGTACCAAATTTCGTTCCATTCGGTTTCACCGTGTTTGAATTAATAGGGGGAATCGATTTTCACACAAAGATGGCCGCCATCCGCAAACTATTAGGCTGATGACCTATTAGTTTGGTCAAAGGATGCTCCCCCTGTAAATGTATGTTGTTTCAAAATTTGGTAGAGATCGGATGATTAGGTTAGTCGTAATTTGATTTAAGCTTTGAACATTTGTGTGGCCGCCATTAGGGTTTCCGTCAAGATGGCGGCGATATAAAACATGACACTGACGTGTCCTTTGCTATTGCTACCTTTGTACCAAATTTCGTTCAATTCGCGTTCACCGTGTTCGAATTGATAGGGGGGAGGGGACAGACATTCAGAGTACACACACTCACACACACACACACACACACACACACACAGACTCACACACACACACACACATACACAAACACAGTCAGACACACTTTTTTTCGCCCTGTGTTGATCTCATAAGTCTACTTTCATTTTTTGCAAAAATAGAAAGTAGGCTAAAAATAGGCTTATGAGATCACCTTTTGTCCGTGTGTCTGTGTGTGTGCGTGTATGATGGTGTGTGTCCCCCTAATAACTTCTAAACGGCTGGAACGATTTGAATGAAACTCGGTAAGTACATAGCACAATTCGGGAAGACCCCGACCGTTCCCTTCAAATTTAGTTACGTCTTACCAATCCAACATGGCGGCTGTGCGAAATATTTCACCAGCATTCAATATCTCCAAAACAATTACCGATATCACCCTGGAATATTTTACGGTGATAAAGGGAGCTACTAGAAGTTCACTTAAGTGACTTTTGAAAACCTGGTAACTACAAAACCAACATGGCAGCCAAGCGAATTTGCGACTTTTAAATAGACGTTTATCGTGATTTAACCAACCAAACGCAATTAAACTTGGTACAGTATTATGTTAATACAGATTGTAATACACCGACATCTAACTTCGTTCAATTGTTTATATAACCTCAAGATGGCGGCTGTGCGAGATATTTCACTGGCATTCTATATATCTGAAACTATTACCGCTATCACGCTGAAATTTTCTACGGAGATAAAGGGCACTACTGGAAGTTCATCTATGAGACTTTCAAAAACCAGTTAACTACAAAGCGAACATGGCGGCCAAGCGAAATTGAAAGTTTTAAATAGACTTTTCTCGCGATTTAATGATTCAAACGCAACGAAACTTGGTACAGCAAATGTTTATACACATTGTAATCCACTGGTATCTAATTTAGTTCAATTGCTTACATAACCTCAGGATGGCGGCTGTGCGAATTTTAAAATTAAGTTTTTATTTCTTGTGTCGTAATCATGCGATCGAAGTGATAGTTTGAATAATGTACCCACGCAATAATTTTCCTTTAATGGTGCATGGCTCTATGGCCTATACAGTACATACGAGTATAACAATCCAACATGGCGACCATCCGAAATATTTAGATGGATCTCAATATCTACGAATCTATTACAGCAATCAAACTGAAATTTTGTATGTTGATAGAGGCAATTAACATAAGTAGGATGTAGTCTATTAAAATAGGCTGTATAGTTCTTCACGGAACTACTTGTTTAAAATGCGCCGCATATCCATAGCTACCTGGTGTAGATTTTTGTTGAAACCATTTAGACGATCTACTTTCCTAATTCGACGTTCCCTTTTCCACTGCCCTTTGGTAAAAAAAAAAAAAAAAAAGAAGCATCCTGTGGCTGAGATTTTATTAATTTTGTCTCGTAATCGCCAAATTTGATACAAGATATCTTTTATGAGCCAAGCCGTGGATTTTATTTCCTTTTTAAACATACAACTTCCTTGCCCGATAATAAAATCTGTCATTTTAGAACCATGAGATGAACATTTTAAATCTCATCTAAAGAGCTACTTTAATTATTAAGTTCTAAGATTGGATTAGGGGCTCCATGACTTAAAATAGGACACCATTTTAGTGAAAAAGAGCGGGAGAATCTCTGAAGAGGGGGTTATAATTATATTTATTAATTGACAAGCTGTACCCGGCATGCGTTGCAATGCCAATCAAAGAAAGTGTTGGCGTTGAAATTCTGTTTCTTGAAGTGCTTTTGGATACACAACATGTTAACTGCCTCTAAGCTATCGTAAAATGGATTTTCTAATTTAGAACCATTCGTGGAAGTGTGCACAACAACTTTCAAAAGTTTCATCGCTGTCACTCATTTGTTGAATCTACTCGTACGCTACCTGTTGTGAAATGGATTTACTAAGTCGAAACCCTTCCCTGGCGTGTACACAATAACTCATCAATGATTCATCGCAATCGGATGAAATGTATATGCACGTATACGGGGTTTTGTTTAAACGATTCGTGCGCTGTCACTCATTTGTTGAATCTACTCGTGCGCTACCTATTGAGAAATGTATTACTAAGTCGAAACCCTTTCCTGGCGTGTACACAATAACTCATCAAGGTTTCATCGCAATCGAAGAATGTTATATGAACGCAATAGGGGATTTTGTTGAAACGCTTCGCGCGTCGTCACCCATTTGTTGCATCTACTCTTGCGCTACTTATTGTGAAAAGGATTTACTAAGTCCCCTTCCCTGGCGGGTACACAATAACTGATCAATGTTTCATCGCAATCGGATGAATAGTATATGAACGCATACCTGATTTTGTTTAAACGATTCGCGCTCCGTCACTCATTTGTTGAATCTACTCGTGCGCTACCTACTGTAAAATGTATTTACTAAGTTAGAAACCGTCACGTAAGTGTCCACAACATCTCACCCAAGTTTCATCGCTATCGGACTAATGGGATATGAAGACATAGGGGACTGTATTGAAACGCTCCGCATGTCGTCGTTCATTTGTCGAATCTACTCGTATGCTACCTACTGCGAAATGTATTTACTAAGCCAGAAACCTTCCACCATGTTTCACCCAAGTTTCACCGCTAACGGCAGAATGGTATATGACCTTATACGGGACTTTGTTGAAACGCTTCGCGCGTCGTCCCTCATTTGTTGAATCAACTTGTGCGCTGCATATTGTATAGTGGATTTACTAAGCCAGAAATTTTCCATGACGTGTACACAACATCTCACCCAAGTTTCATAGCTACGGAAGAATGGTACATGAATGCATACGGGACTTGGTTGAAACGCTTCGCGTGTCGTCGCTCATTTGTTGATTCTACTCTTGCGCTACATATTGTAATATGGATGTACTCAGCCAGAAACCTTCCCTGGAGTGTACACAACATCTCACCCAAGTTTCATCGCAATCGGATGAATGGTATGTGAACATATACGGGACGTTTTCGAAACGCTTCGCGCGTAGTCACTCATTTGTTGAATATAAACGTGCGCTTCGTATTGTAAAATGGATTTACTTAGCCAGAAACCTTTCCTGGAGTGTACACAACAATTCACCAAACATTTGTCACTATCAGACGACTGGTATATGACTTTATACGGGACTTTGTTGAAACGCTTCGCGTGTCATCGCTCATTTGTTGAATCTACTGGTGCGATACCTATTGTAAAATGTATGTACTAAGCCAGAAACCTTCCCTGGAGTGTACACAACATCTCACCCAAGTTTCATCGCTATCGGATGAATGGTATATGAAATTATATGGGACTTTGTTGAAACGCTTCGCGCGCCGTTGCTCATTTGTTGATTCTACTCGTGCTCTACCTATTTTTAAAGGAATTTACTAAGCTAGAAACCTTCCCTGGAGTGCACACAAAATCTCAGCCTAGTTTCATCGCTATCGGACGAATGGTATATGAACGCAAACGTGACTTTTTTGAAATGCTTCGCGCGTCGTAGCTCATTTGTTGAATCTACTCGTGCGCTGCCTATTGTAAAGTGGATGTACTAAGCCAGAAAATTTCCCTGCAGTGTACACAACATTTTACGCAAGTTTCATAGCTATTGGACGAATGGTATATGAATGCATACGGGACTTTGTTGAAACGCATTGCGTGTCGTCGCTCATTTGTTGAATCTACTTGTGCGCTATCTACTGTGAAATGTATTCACTAATTTTGAAACCTTCACGTAAGTGTACACAACATCTCACCCAAGTTTCATCGCTATCGGACGAATGGTATATGAACACATACGGGACTTTGTTGAAATGCTTCGCGCATCGTCGCTCATTTGTTGAATCTACGCGTGCGCTACCTATTGTAAAATGGATTTACTAAGTCAGAAACCTTCCTTGGAGTGTACTCAACATCTCACCCAAGTTTCATCGCAATCGGACGAATGGTATATGAACGCATAGGAGACATACATACCCACAAACTATCACGTAATGTAATCGGTATTCTGCCCGAAGGCAGGTCCGAGCCTCCGAAGAGGCTTCCCCCAGCCGGAGTTTACGTGCGGTAGGGTGGCCAGGGCCTTTCCGCTCCTCCTTATGTTGGCCAACAGCGCGCAGTACCTAGAACCGGCATACCATCCAAGTTCCGACTGCGCCCAATGTTGCTTAACTGCGGAGTTCTCATGGGATCCGGTGTTTCAACACGGCTAGGCCGTTGGCAACTATCACGTACATTTATTTTTATATTGTGACAGACACGTGTGAGCGCACCTGGTGGCAGACTCGTGCGAGCGCGTGGCGCGCTGGCTGCAATTGTGAGTTGGGCCGGCAAGCTGGCAGTGGATGAATCGAGAAGGCGACGATACGAGAGAAGAGATTTAGGATTCGGTGGAAAGGCAGTGTTGAGACTTGGAGTGTAGTAGTTTCAGAAAGACTAGAGCTCGACGTTCCCAGTTTAAATATTAATGAACACTACATTAATATTTAGTAGTGTAAGGTTTGCTAAATAAAGAAGTACGGTAGTGTATTTGTATATGCCTGACCGGTTATTTCAAGAACCGTAAACGTAACAACTGGTGTCAGACGTGTGGGGTCAGGCTATAGAGTAAATACATAGTGAAAGTCTTGAGGTACCGCATTTTAGAGTGTGAAATGACGACCAGGAAAGTTAAACTTTCAGCACTGAAGGTTTCGGAGTTACGTCAGGAACTGGAAGAAAGGGAAGTTGATTCTACGGGAATAAAATCTGTGCTGCAAGCGAGGTTAAGACAGGTACTGGTGGACACAGGTGAGGATCCAGAAACATTTCTTTTCGAGATTACTGGTGGGACTGAGGGTTTGTGTCAGGTATTAGAAAACTTGGAAAAGAAAATAGCGGAAAACTCAGAGAATTTGGAAAGGAAGTTAATGGAAAATACTGCCAACCTCGAGAGGAAACTTCAAGAAGTAACGCTCACTACCGAAACCAAACTGAGGGAAGAATTTCAAGAATCCCTGCGGAAGTTTGAGGACGAGCTTGCGAGCGGTGTGCTTCCAAATAAAGACAAGCAGGAAAACGAAATCATTACCGCTGGTGGACCATCGGAAGGTAAGGAGCGTATACCTGTTTCCGCGTTTGGTCGGACTGACCTGCCGACTTTCGATGGGAAGTCTGCGTGGGAAGAATACCTCACCTTGTTCGAGACCGCTGCCATGATTAATGGATGGTCGGATGCCACGAAGGCTTCATTGATGAGTTTGTCGCTGCGCGGGGAGGCCCTACGAGTCCTGCAGGCTGTTCCCTTGTCGGAAAGGCAGAACTACAACATTCTTGTACAGAAACTTGAAATGCGGTTCGGTCATCGTCACATGGAACAGCTGTATCGCTCCCAGTTGAGAAACCGTTGTCAGAGACCCAACGAGAACCTACAGGAGTTCGAAGCAGACATAGTACGTCTCGTTAGGAGCGCCTATCCAACAGTGCCCAGCGATGTGTATGAGAGTCTTGCTACCGAGAAGTTTCTCGATGGGCTCCGCGAGATTGATACGCAGCGGGCTGTGAAACTGGCGCGTCCGCAAACATTGAATGATGCCTTGACTCTGGCTCTTGAGTTTGAGGCTGTCGAACAATCCGTGCGCGGCCAGGCTCGCATTCGAGCTCTGGAGAGAGACAAGGAGGTCCAGCCAGTGCCTTCCATAGAAGAAATCGTGGAGAAAGTACGTCAAGCCTTGCAGTCCAAGAAGAAACGGACGAGGTGCTGGGGCTGCGGGGAGATGGGGCATCTCAGAGATCGATGCCCTAAGTTTATGAACGGGAAGCACCAGCCACAGGAAAACTAAACAGGGTTGATAGAAAGGGGCGACTGTCAACCAGTGGCAACACCAGAAATGCCCCCACTTCTATCGTCGCGTCTCTGGGTTGTCAAGCCAAATCTATTTTTATTAGTGGCCATGTGGACGGAGAGCCCAGAGACCTACTGCTGGATACAGGGGCCACAATGACAATAATCAGACCAGGCATCGTGAGACGAACAGTAACAACCACGAGATGGACACTGCGAACGGCTACGGGGGAACCAGCCAACGTTCACGGGGAGGTAGACGTCAACTTCGTCATCGGTGATACCCAGTTTCGCCATCGTGTCTTGGTCGCTGAAGTGGAGGAGGACGTCATTCTCGGGATGGATATCATGACTGAGTATAAATTTAGACTGGACCTGGAGAGTGGGATTTTGAGAGTCGGAAACGAGGAAGTAGTGCTGCAGAGGAGGAACGCCTCATCGGTACGGGTGATCGCAGCGGTAGATGTTGTACTACCTGGGCTTAGTGAAGTGATGGTAGAAGGAAAGCTGGATGGTGGAGTTCCTCATGGCTGTGTCGTCATGGTAGGGCCTAGGTTTGCTGACGATGAACCTGAACGTGGAATACTGGTAGCCAGAGCTTTGGTCCGTGCAGGGGCGAAAATTCCTGTGCGAGTAATGAACCTTAATGATCGCTCGATAATCGTTCGGAAAGGAACCAGTTTGGGAAGCTGTTCGTCTGTGTCCTCCGTCGTACGCCAAGTACAAACAGCTACTTCCTCATCCGATATATCTTCGGTGTGGCTCGACGGTCTTATCGAGGCAGCGTGTCAAGAGCTTAATCCTGGGCAGAGCCGAGAAGTGAGGGAACTTCTTCGACGTCATAAGGATGCCTTCCAGGACGGGACCAGTAACGGAAGAACGAACGTGGTTCAACATCGCATCGATACGGGTGACTCAAGACCAATTCGCCAGACTCCCAGAAGATTACCACTAGCCAAGCGAGAGGAAGCCGAGCAGATAATAAATGATATGGCTCGCGATGGGGTGATTGAACCTTCAAGCAGCCCATGGGCTTCGCCAGTGGTCCTGGTGAAGAAGAAAGATGGATCTACACGGTTTTGTGTAGACTACCGTCAACTGAACAATGTAACGAAAAAGGACAGTTACCCACTACCACGCATCGATGACACCCTAGACACCTTGGGTGGGAGCACGATCTTCTCCACGTTGGATCTCAAGAGTGGATACTGGCAGGTAGGATTGGACCCCAGGGACAAGGAGAAGACCGCTTTTACGATTGGTTCTGGGCTTTGGGACTTCACAGTTATGCCATTCGGACTCTGTAATGCCCCTGCGACCTTTGAACGACTGATGGATCGCGTTTTAAAAGGGCTGTCTTGGGAAACATGCTTGGTCTACCTGGATGACATCATCGTTCTGGGAAGAACTTTTGAAGATCACCTGAGAAATCTCGACCAGGTGTTCTTACGTCTTAAGCAAGCCAACCTTAAGCTTAACTCCAGGAAGTGCTTCCTGTTTCGGAAACAAGTTAACTACCTCGGCCATGTTGTTTCCGGAGAGGGAGTCACCGCGGATCCGGAAAAGATTAACACGGTGAAGGAATGGCCAGTACCGAAAGATAAGCAAGAAGTCAGGAGTTACCTCGGACTGTGCACCTATTACCGTCGATTCGTGCCAGGATATGCTAACATTGCTAAGCCTCTGACCAGACTTACCGAGGAAAGTCGGAGTTTTGTGTGGGACGCGACCTGTCAACAAGCCTTCGAACAACTGAAGGAGGTATTGACCAATGCTCCTATCCTGAGTTACCCACAACCGGAAGGACTATTCGTTTTGGACACCGATGCTAGCAATGTGGGAGTAGGTGGCGTGCTTTCCCAACTGCAAGGTAGGCAAGAAAAGGTGATAGCTTACTTCAGCAAGGTTCTTTCTAAACCGGAGAGGAACTACTGCGTAACTAGAAGGGAATTGCTCGCTGTAGTGAAGTCAGTGGAGCATTTCCACAAATATCTCTATGGGAGGAAGTTCCTTCTACGGACTGATCATGCAGCGCTTACGTGGCTACTGAGCTTCAAGAACCCGGAGGGACAGGTAGCCAGGTGGATTGAAAGGCTCGAGCAGTACGACTTCGACACTGAACACAGGGCTGGCCTTAAGCACCGAAATGCTGATGCTCTGTCAAGGAGACCATGCGCACAAGACTGCAAGCACTGCAATCGGATTGACGAAAAAGTTGCAGCAGTGAGAAGAAGCACTGTGATCGACGACCACTGGAAGGATGAGGAAATCCGTAAGGATCAAGAAAATGACCCGGACTTAAAACACCTACTGCGGTGGAAGACGTCTGAGCAACGACCGACTTGGGAAGAGGTAGCACCCTACACGCGCACTGTGAAAGCCTACTGGGCTCAATGGAATTCCGTGATTTTGGAAAACGGGGTGCTAAAGAGGGTACTGGGGAGAGAGGACGGGGCTCAGGAGAGGCTACAGGGTATTGTTCCACGAAACAGAGTGCCCGAGGTACTACAGTTGCTGCATGATGGAACCTCTGGGGGGCACCTTGGAGTTCGAAAAACCATGGAGAAAGTTCGAGAGCGGGTTTATTGGGCTAATTACTCAGATGACGTACGTGAATGGTGTAGGAAGTGCGTGGTTTGTGCCACTGCGAACGGGCCACAGAAGAAGGGAAGAGCAGCGATGAGACAGTACAACGTTGGTGCCCCGTTTGAACGGATCGCCATCGATGTAGCGGGCCCTTTCCCTACGACTGAGAGTGGGAATAAATACATCTTGGTGGCAATAGATTACTTCAGCAAGTGGGTAGAGGCATATGCGTTGCCCAACCAAGAAGCTGTGGTGGTTGCCGAGACGCTAATAAAGGAGCTGGTGAGCCGATTTGGTGTACCCTTGGAACTGCATTCCGATCAGGGGCGAAATTTCGAGTCGTCGGTGTTCCAGGAGATGTGCCAGATTCTCGGAATCCGGAAAACGAGAACGACTGCCCTGCACCCACAGTCCGATGGAATGGTGGAGCGCATGAACAGGACAGTAGAGAAATACCTGTCGAAAATTGTCTCCGACCACCAGCGGGACTGGGACAAGTTTCTCCACTTGTTTCTACTGGCATATCGCTCTTCTATCCATGAGACCACAGGCCAAACACCAGCTAATGTGCTGTTTGGCCGAGAACTGCGGTTGCCGTGTGACCTGGCGTTCGGTTGCAAACCTGAGGATAATGTCGTTGGGGAGGACTACATCTCCGGCCTTCGTCGAAGGATGGATGACATTCACGACCGCGTTCGCACAAACATTCAGAATGCGAGCGACAGGATGAAGGAGCGATACGACGTAAGAGCCGAATCAGGCGGGTACCAAGCAGGAGATCTAGTCTGGCTTTTCGACCCTAAACGACGGCGAGGGTTCTCTCCAAAGCTGCAACGCTCCTGGGACGGACCATATGAGGTACTGAAGAGGATTAACGACGTCGTCTACCGTATCAGGAGGAGACCGAATGGCAAACCCCGAGTGGTCCACTTCAATCGGCTGGCATCGTTCCTGGGCGACAACCATGACGAGGAGCACGGGCAACTCGCCCGTATATGTCGAGTCCCGGAGTCGGAACGATCGTTCGAAGAATTCATGTCCCAATGTGGTACTGACCGCAATGTTTGTTATGGCGTCAGTACTGAGATTCGGCAGGATTTATTCCAAACCTCCAGTGAGTATGCCTTGGCTCACTCTGTGGCTAAGGACCTGAGGATGAGCCAAGGAATCGCCCAAGTATTCCGGCGGAAGTATGGTGGGATTGAAGAGCTGCAGCGTCAAGAGCCTCGTGTCGGAAACGTGTTGTATTTACCCAGGAACGAGCGATCGCTATTCTATCTAGTGACGAAAGAACTTTCCCATCAGAAACCGACCTATCGTGCCGTCTGGGATAGTCTACTTGCGATGCGAGAGCTCCTACTGCAGCGGAACATATCCAGATTAGCTGTGCCCAAGTTGGGCTGTGGGCAGGATGGATTGGACTGGAGGATCGTAAGAAGCATGCTAGAAGAAGTCTTTCGGCGCACAGGGATTGAAATTCTGGCATGCTGCTGGTCCCAAAGACGAGGTGTCTGCTCCGGGACGGAACAATCTTAAGGAGGGGACAGTGTGACAGACACGTGTGAGCGCACCTGGTGGCAGACTCGTGCGAGCGCGTGGCGCGCTGGCTGCAATTGTGAGTTGGGCCGGCAAGCTGGCAGTGGATGAATCGAGAAGGCGACGATACGAGAGAAGAGATTTAGGATTCGGTGGAAAGGCAGTGTTGAGACTTGGAGTGTAGTAGTTTCAGAAAGACTAGAGCTCGACGTTCCCAGTTTAAATATTAATGAACACTACATTAATATTTAGTAGTGTAAGGTTTGCTAAATAAAGAAGTACGGTAGTGTATTTGTATATGCCTGACCGGTTATTTCAAGAACCGTAAACGTAACAATATATATAGATATTAACATATATTGTTATTTAGTTTGAATTCTTCGTACAATAATTGTAGGCTGACACAAGGACAAAAAGTACAAAAGCATACAATATTGCCTGCTGTGCCCAAGATTACAGGATCGAATCCTGGCGCAGTCAGGGACATTTGAGGGTTCGAGGGAGCCATGTCAGTAGATTTACTGGCACGTTAAAGTTCCTCTTCGGGAAGTTCCCCCAGCGCCTCTAAAACGCACAGTACTTCGAAGAGACGTAGAAACAAATGACTCACATTCAAATATAATTCCCCTACAAAATGTTTTATTATCGTCAAATTGGGACTATTTTTTACATCTGTCCCTGAAGAAATTGTTGCAACAATACATGTAATATGATTAGTAGAGATCAATATTTTAGACTATAAAAATAATCTCTTCAGTTTAAAAATTTGAACTTGTCTTTACGTTGACGTATACGCAGGGTGGTCAGACACTTCCCGTCAAATTTGCTGAAGAAGCTTTTGTCCTACAACATCACTGTGAGGACGGACGTTGTCATGAAACAGAAGAACTCATTCTTTGATGGAATTTCCACTGGACTATTCCCTTATGCTTGAAGAAAACGAATTACAGTACGGACGGTATGTGACGACTAATGAGGTTTGTAAGTCGCATTACAGTATGAGTGTCGGAGAGGTGGAGCGCTGGAAGAGAAAACCTTCCCTTAACAGCGCCGAGCTCAAGACGATTGTTTGCACCGATTTTAAGTATTAGCACGCGATGTGGGCAACACGGTGGATGACGAGTGACTGCTGGCGATATTCCCCCACCACTGAAACGTGGCTGGAAATCTGTATGCTCAGAGCAGTCAGCTTGACCTTGAAGCCCAGCCACATAGAGTCCGTACTCGACACTACGCAGCTCACACTTGGCGGGAGAATTAATCGTAGAAGCCATGATCCCAGGGTTGTAACTTAGCTCAGAATGATATAATCACGTTGGAAGGGGTAGTGATTATAGTGGGGGAGAATCCCAGACGCCCTCCGAGCATATTCCGCCTCTTATCACTCCATTGGCTGTTAACCGGCACAATCAAAAGTTGAATAACACAGACTTCATCGATACAAACTGCGCTGTATTCTTTGTCACTTTTCTTTCACTTCACTTCACTTCACTTCACAGCTTTTTGCAATTATTTGTCTCATTCATATGTGTGAAATTTATGGCATTTATGTCTCACTAGTCTTTTCTTTATGATACAAATTTAATCTGTCGGTTATAATTACATAGGTTTCTTCCATTCTTGAAACTGCAGAATCACGTGGTTCGATTCTAATTATTTTATTGGATCCATCTTCACTTGTGGGAGCATGCGGTGATAGTTGACTAACATACTCAAATTTCTGTAGTCCAAACGTACTATACTGCCTCTCATTCGCCAGCAGTGGCTGGCTCACAGTGTTCCAAGCACCGCGAGGTTGGCTCGGAATGCTGGCACAGTTGAAAACCCTTGACTTAGAAAGTAGACCTACAAAATAGGGCCGTTAGAATCACTACATTGAATAACGACTTGAACACATTGTTTGAAATAAGGGGTTAATTTCTATTTGCAGGAACTTGCAGCATCCCTGAAAGACGCTCCTGGAAAATTACATGCTGTGAAAGGGGATGTCAGCAAAGAAGAAGATGTTCTGAGGACTTTTGCTTGGATCAAAGAGCACCTCGGTGGAGTGGACGTACTCGTCAACAATGCGGGTGTCATCCACGAGTCCAATCTTCACGGTAATGTACATCAGTAAATATTCACAGGCAGAGCCGGATTAAGACACACAGTGGCCCTAGGCAATTGTTAATTTGAGGCCCCTTTTCCCCTTTTTTTCAACCCCCTCCCCCTTATCCCTTCATAAAAATGTCAATCATAACTTTAAAAGAGATTTTATTTACTAATTTACAATGAATGATGAATACAATACATATACAAATTTTGTTTCGCAGAAAGTTTCAATAACATCATCGAAGTTTTCCTTAAAATATCTGATTCTGATTCTGAGTCTGATTCTGATAGAAGTCAAAATTGAATCCCACAAAATTAACATGAACCCGAATTCGAATTTCTGCATTCCGTTTGCGGTACACCCCGTTTCATTCCGAGTGTCATTATTTTCCGACTCGTCATCTTTCTAAAGCCTCGACAATATTATGAAACGAATCATAAACCGCGTTCATTACATTAGCATGTGCTTCCCAGCGCGTATCTGACAATGATTTCAAAGTTTTAGCGCTTTTTATATAATTTTTCAACACGCCCCAAATGTGAGGGTTTTCAGAAAAGAAATTATACAATGATTGCATTATCGAAAAAAAAATCAACTGCGTAAAAACAGCTTTTAACAGCAGATTGTCCAACTAAATCGAGGGAATGTGTACCTCAAGGAACATATATCGCATATTTATTTATTCAGTTCTAATATTTTGGCTTGCAGACCCTGATACTTTCCAGACATGTCTGGTGCGTTGTCATAGGACTGTCCTCTACAATCTTGAATTTCCAAACCTCAATCTTCAGTGATGAAGTTCACAGTTTGAGTTTTCAAACTTTCGCCAGTATGACCTTCTGTTTCAAGAATTTATTTGATTCCCCTTTCCCCCTCCCCTCCCCCTCCCCCCCCCCCCCCCCAAATGTGTGTTTTTTCATTTTTAGGTGGGATTTTTTTCATTTTTGGGGGCCCCAGGCAATTGCCTATTGTGCCTTATGGTTAATCGAGCACTGTTCACAGGGTACAATAAGGTAATATTGTGCCTTAACTTACAGGGCACAAAGGAATTGCGTTGGAAATTATAATAATAATTATTATTATTATTATGTCAAATAAATTACATACATTTCTATTATATTGCATTGACGTCCTTAATCAAGTGCAATTTTTATATCACAATACAATCCCGCTCAGTATAAACATTTTAAAACTGATGGGCTAAAATGAATAATAACGTATGATTCTTTCAATCCATAAATCTAAGTTGCACAAAAATACACACTACTGTAGACAATCCTGTAACCTATGTTGCCGTTACGTCTGCAGTAGCACACATCTGATAGTATAGTTAACTTCCATTGTTCTCTTTATAACTGGTCAGTCCTCTCAGCAATGCATGAATATTCAATCCAACACAACTATTTTCATTAGGTTCTTTTCCTTTATCTTGAAGTGAAAACTCATTCATTAATTTTCATTATAGACTGATGCCTTTCAATATCCAGTTTAGTCTGCATGGCTATGTGAGCGAATGAAGTGCCACCATGCTCCCCTATTGGCAGTTAGCACTAGCACGTTCAGCACTGAATCTCACCTTGCCTTAGGATTACCTCTGCTTCTCATCATCAACGTTCTAAATCAGCAGCGTCCGAAGTACTTCACACTGTGCAGCTGCCATACCTGTGAATGTACGGCGCAGAGTCGTAGTAGGCGTGGTGCCTGGTCGGTCACGGTCGACAACGGTGCGCGCGCATTATGGAAAGGACGTATCCCGCAATGCGACTCGTGTCTTTCATTATCAATTCGTGATCAGACCACTCCCTTGCGATATTTTAAATGTCAGTGACCATATCATTACAACATGGCAAGTGCTAAAAAGCGACGGAGCGGCGATGTGCAACAACAATTTAAGGAGGAATGGGAGTATGTCTGTTAGGTAGTCAGCTCGGAGGCTGGTTGGATCCTCAACAAGTAGTTCCGTGAAGAACTATACAGCCTATTTTCATATATCCTACTTATGTTAATTGCCTCTATCTACATACAAAATTTCAGTTCGATTGCTGTAATAGATTCGTAGGTATTGAGAACTGACTAAATATTTCGGATGGTCGCCATGTTGGATTTTATATATGTAGGTCCTAGAGTTAGGGCCTATGTACTGTTACATGAAGATTAATGTGTACGTGTAGTATTCAAACTTCAATCGCATGATTAGGACACAAGAAGTAACAAGGAGATTTTAAAATTTCGCACAGCTGCCATCTTGTGTTTATGGAAATAATTGAAATAAATTAGATGCCAGTGGATTAACATTCGTATAAGGATTTACTGTACCAAGTTTCACTGCACTCGGATGGTTAAATTGCGAGAAACATCCATTTGAATATTTATACTTCGCGTCACCGCCATGTTGGATTTGTGATCACCAGGTTATTTAAAGTCCTATAGGTGAACTTACGTTCATAGCCCCTATGATCATAAAAAAATCAGTTTGATTGTTATAATAGATTCGTAGATATTCAGAGCTATCTAAATATTTCGGATGTTGACCATGTTGCATTGTTAAATGTATAGGCCATAGAGTCATGTACCATTAAAGGAAAATTATTGCGTAGGTTCATTATTCAAACTTTCACATCGATCGCATGATTACGACACAAGAAATAAAACTTAATTTTAAAATTCGCAAAGCCGCCATCTTGAGGTTATGTAAACAATTGTACTAAATTAGATACCAGTGTATTACAATGTGTATAAACATCTACTGTACCAAATTTCATTGCGTTTGGATCATTAAATCGCGAGAAAGGTCTATTTAAAATTTTCATATTCGCTTGGCCTCATGTTCGTTTTGTAGTTAACCGGTTTTTGAAAGTCTTATAGATGAACTTCCAGTAGTGCCCTTTATCTTCGTACAAAATTTCAGGGTGATACCGCTAATAGTTTCAGAGATATAGAATGCCGGTGAAATATTTCGCACATCCGCCATCTTGTGGTTATGTAAACAATTGAACCAATTTAGATGTCGGTGCATTACAATGTGTATAAACATACACTGTACCAAGTTTTATTGCGTTTGGTTGGTTAAATTGCGAGAAACGTCTATTTAAATGTCGCTAATTCGCATGGCCGCCATGTTGGTTTTGTAGTTACCAGTTTTTAGCCTACTTTCGATTTTTGCAAAAAATGAAAGTAGACTTATGAGATCACTACAGGGCGAAAAAAGTGTGTCTGTCTGTGTGTGTGTATGTGTGTGAGTGTGTGTGTGTGTGTGTGTGTGTGTGTGTGTGTGTGAGTGTGTACTCTGAATGTCTGTCCCCGCCTATCAATTCGAACACGGTTAAACCGAATTGAACGAAATTTGGTACAGAGGTAGCACTGGCAAAGGGCACCTCAGTGTCATGTTTTATATTGCCGCCATCTTTACCAAAAGGTAATGGCGGCCAATCGAATGGTCAAAACTTAATAATGCATTACGACCAAACTAATCATCGGATCTTTACCAAATTTGGTAACAACCTACCTTCATATGGGACGCGTCTTGTGCCCAAACTACAAGGTCATCAAACGTACCATTTCAGGATGGTGGCCGTGTGAATTATGCAAAATTTATAATCCATAACATGGGACCCACCAGTTCCGATTATCGAACCAAGAATCGTTTAATCTGTACTAAGCGACGTGGTTCGTTCGAAATTAAAAGTTTATATTGTAATTTTATAATCTAGAAGTGACTTTAAAAATCTGAATCGTCTCGGCTATTTGACAAGATGGCAGCTGATCTCTCGTTCTGACCTATATTTTACTAATTTCAGTATGTTGCATGCAATATAACCTACTGATAAAAATTATATGAACTTAATATGAAATGAACTCGGTTTGAAATATACTCCAGTGAAGAAATCTTCAGTCCAAGTGATTATTTGCTAATACAGTACGTTATATGTATTTAATCGATAACGCGTGAGTTATGAGTGTACGATTGGCTGTGTGGTTAGAGCTCCCGTCTCTCATGTGGCTGGCCGGGGTTCAAATCCTATCAGAGTAGAACTTTTTTGCTTGATTTTTTTTATATTTATTGTTTCTTGAGTACTGAGACGTTATAAAATAAAGCGTTATATGGTGTGTTTTGCAATGGAAATTATATATTAAATAAAAAACACGATGTTCAGTAAAGAACATATAGCCTGTTTGTTTGAGTCTTCAGTCTTTTGACTGGTTTGATGCAGCTCTCCATGCCTCCCTGTCCTGAGCTAATCGTTTCATCTCTACATAGCTCCGACACCCTACATCCGAGGCAATCTGTTTAACGTATTCTAACCTTGGTCTACCCCTACAGTTCTTGTCCTCGACCCTTCCTTCCATAACTAAGCTTGCTATTCCTGGGTGTCTTAGTATGTGTCCTACCAACCTATCTCTTCTCTTCATTAGCAGTCGCCAGATAAATCTCTCCTCTCCCACTCGTCTTAATACCTCTTCGTTTGTAACCCTATCTACCCATCTGATCTTCATCATTCTCCTGTAACACCACATTTCAAATGCTTCAATTCTCCTCTTTTCTGCTGCACCAATAGTCCAAGTTTCACTTCCATAGAGCGCCACGCTCCAGACAAAGGCTTTCAAAAATGACTTCCTAATACCTAAATCTATATTCGATGTCAGCAGATTCCTTTTTTGTAGAAATGCTTTCTTTGCCTGAGCCAACCTACTTTTTATATCCTCTTTGCTTCCTCCATCACTGGTTATTCTGCTTCCTAAGTAACAGAAGTCTCCTACTTCCTTTAGCTTTTCACCTGCCTATTTGATCTCCATAGAGGTTTCTGATTTATTTCGGCTGCATTCCAGTATTTTTGTTTTACATTTATTAATTTTCATCATGAATTCTTTCCGTAAGACGGAGTCCATACCATTCAAAAACTCATTCAAATCCTCAGGCTTGTCGGCCAAGATGACGATGTCATCAGCAAATCTCAGAGTTGAAATTATTTCTCCTTGAATCTTCACTCCCACTTTAAATTTTTCTCTAATTTCCTTCATTGCTTGTTCAATGTAAAGATTGAAAAGTATGGGTGATAAGTTGCAGCCTTGCCTTACACCTTTCTGAATACCAGCTTCTCTCTCATGTCCTTCAACTCGAATGACTGCTGTCTGGTTTCTGTACAGATTGTATATCACCCTCCTATCCCTGTACTTTATTCCAATCGATTTCAAAATGTCAAACAATTTAGTCCAATCAACGTTATCAAAAGCCTTTTCTAAGTCTACAAAAGCCATGAACGTTCTCTTATCTTTCCTTATTCTACCTTCCAAAATCAGCCTAAGACTTAGTACAGCTTCCCTTGTTCCTACATTTCTCCTGAAACCAAACTGGTCTTCACCCAACTCCGTTTCTATCTGGCTTTCAATCCTCTTGTAAATTATTCTAGACAGGATCTTTGAAGCATGAGTAATCAAGCTGATTGTACGGTAATCTTCACATCTGTCAGCTCCCACTTTCTTTGGTATAGGGATGATTACATTCTTCTTGAAATCAGGGGGTACCTCACCTGCCTCATAAATCCTACACACCAAGTGAAATAACCTGATCAGACCTTCATCTCCTATGCAGCATAGCAACTCAATCGGTATATCATCTATGCCTGGTGCTTTGTTCCTGCTTAAGTCTTCCAAAGCTCTATCAAATTCTGATCTCAATATTAAATCTCCTTTCGCATCCTCATTAATTTCCTCCTCCCTTTCCATTACATGATTCTCAATCTCCTTTCCCTGATACAAACTCTCTATGTAAGCTTTCCATCTCTCAACCTTTTCTTCCCTATCTGTTAGAGGCTTTCCATTTGTGTCCTTAATATTACAGCACTTAGTCTTCTTTTCCCCAAAAGTATTCTTAATCCTTCGATAAGCTGTGTCTACTTTTCCTAATTTCAGACAATTTTCTATACCTGCACATTTCTCTTTCAACCATTCTTCTTTCGCTTCCTTGCACTTCTTGTTAACCTCATTTCTCAGACGTCTGTATTCTGCTTTCCCCTTTTCATCTCTTAGATTCTTGTGTTTCCGCCTTTCATCCATCAATTCTAGTATATCCTGAGTGATCCACGGTTTTCTACCTTTTCTTTCTTTCCTACCAATGTTTTCTTTTGCGGATTTTGTTATTTCATTCTTCAAAAGTGTCCATTCGTCTGCAATTGAAGTTTGTTTAGGGTTTTTCATTAGTCCTTCCTTTATACTCTTCTTGAATCTTTCGTTTACATCCTTCTCTTTCAGTCTGTCTATTGCCCACCTTTTTGGCTTTTGACTTTTCTTCAGTTTCTTCAACTTTAATCTGCATTTCATTACAACCAGATTGTGGTCAGAGTGTATGTCAGCACCAGGATATGTTTTACAATCCAAAATCTGGTTTCGAAACCTCTGCTTGACCATAATGAAGTCGATTTGGTAACGCCCTGTATCTCCTGGTCTCATCCATGTGTATATTCTTCTATTGTGGTTATTGAATAAGGTGTTAGCAATGACCAACTCATGCTCGGTGCAGAATTCTACCAGCCTGCTTCCTCGATCATTCCTTTCACCTAATCCGAAATCTCCTACTATCTTCCCTTCTCTCCCTTTTCCTACCACAGCATTCCAATCTCCCATTACTATAACATTTTCATCACCCTTGATATACCTCAGAATTTCGTCTATTTCTTCGTAGACCTTTTCAACATCCTCATCATCAGCTTGACTGGTAGGCATATAGACTTGTACCACTGTGGTGCAGGTAGGTTTAGTATTGATTTTTGCTACAATAATCCGTTCACTATATTGCTCATAATATTCCACCCGCTGTCCAAGTTTCCTACTCAATATGAGGCCAACCCCTGCTTGGCCATTGTTTGATTTAGTGCTAATGACCCTATAGTCTCCTGACCAAAAGTCCTGTTCTTCCTGCCAGCGCATTTCACTAATCCCAACCAAATCCAACCTCAACCTATCCATTTCCCTTTCAAAGTTTTCTAACCTTCCACTTCCTAGCAGACTTCTAACATTCCACGCTCCGATCCGTAGAATGTCAGATTTCCTCTTTGTCACTTCTGTGATGTTAACCCCCTCTCGAGTAGTCCCCACCCGGAGATCCGAACGGGGGACTAGTTTACCTCCGGATTGAAATTTTACAAGGGAGGAGGCCATCATCACATGTAATTATGCATAGAGAGGTGCATATCCTCGGGAATAGCATACGGCTGTAGTTTCCCGTTGCTTTCAGCCATGCAGCAGGACGCAGTGTAGCCATTATTTGGCTTATATTATCAATATCTTAACCGTCTATAAGACTAGTAAAGATTTGATTTATTCTGAAAGGCTGCTACTCCCTTTCAGAATAAGTAAAGAGCAATTCTACTAACAAAAATACTAACCTTCTACCGTACTAACAATTAAATACCAAAATTCTACTGACAAAAAAAAAAAAAAACTCTATCCCATTCTGCTCTATTTGATTCCTATTGCAAAATAAATAAATGCCACTACCCATGATTTGGGGGTAAGTACTGAATCTAAATGTTATATAAAGAGAGGATGTACTGCAAACCAGTGAGTACTAACGCATCTGATTTTTGAGCATGTATTAGTGTAATGCATGAAGGAGGAGTGTATTAGTTGTTATGTAAAGGTGTTCTTGCATGTATATTGTAGTGTAATTTATGTGGTTTAAGGTTATTTTCTTCTGGTGATATTAAACTATTATTAATTATATAGTATTGTATTTATTTACCAGGCTATTTAAGGGTTATTGCCGGCCCCGTGGTGTTGGGGTAGCGCGCCTGCCTCTCACCCGGAGGCCCCGGCTCCGTCAGGGATTTTAAAACTGACGTGAGGGTTGGAACGGGGTGCACTCAGCCTCGTGAGGACAATTGAGTAGCTGTCTGACAGTGAGACAGCGCCCCGATCACGAATACCAAGATTAACGGCCGAGGGGACCCGACGCGCTGATCACGCGTCACCCCAATATCTGCAGGCCAAATGGCTGGGCAGCGGTCGCTTGGTCGGCCTTAGCCCGTCATGGGCTGGATAGTGCCAGGGGTTGACTTGACTTTGATTTAAGGGTTATTTTCCGGCTTTTGGGCGCATGGCCCGCTTTCACACAACGGGCTTTGACTCGGTTTCCCTCTCCTCTTTCTAATGGATAGCAGTAGTAATATATTAGGAAATGGGAGGAGAGTGCAAACAAGGTAACTTTCTTTAAAGGGGGGTTACAAATATATATTGCACATTACATAGCTTCGAAAAACCTATCCAGAGTGGACTGCTTTTTCTTTGGTCCAAGTTTACATAGTACCGAATCCATCTTTGTTAATAAAGCCATATCATCATCATCATCATCATCATTATCATCATCAACAAAACTTGTGACATATGATCGCACTGTGCCTATTGCTTCTAGAGCTTTTGAAAGTGTTGGCAATGGTGTGGGTTCTGGTTCATCTTCTTCTTCACTTTCTTCCTGTCTTTTATCTGCCGTCTGCTGCTCAAGAATTTTGTAAATCATCATAGACTGACATACCACAACACTGTCATCACAGTCTATATAAGCATCGAAGCTTACGTTCGGTTCAACTGAATCCCAGGCAGACTTTACAAAATGCATCACTTCCAGTACTGTTATTTTCCTCGTAGTGGTTTGAAGTGATGCCAACCACTTCTGAACAATCCTCTTCCTGTATATTTGTTTCAAGCATCTGATGATGCCCTGATCAAGCGGCTGCAGGTGACTAGAGCAGATAACCGGGAAAAAAACAACATTCACGTTCCGTGGATAAGCCTTGTCAGTGGGATGTTTTGCACATTGGTCAACGAACAACGAGATTTTCCTGTTCTGAGCACCCATTTTTGCATCCAACGCACGTAAATATTGTTCAAATATTGTTGTTGTTACCCAGGCGTTTGCGTTGGATGTGTACTTGCAAGGAAATGTTCGCACATTTTTAAAGCAGCGTGGATTAATCGCTTTTCCTATTAACAGTGGAACCAACTTTTCCGTTCCACTTTCATTGCAGCTCAACAGGACTGTCAGTCTCTCTTTATTCAACTTTCCTCCATGACATTTTTCTCCTTTAAATGACAGGGTTTTGTCATATAAGAGGTGAAAAAACAGGCCTGTTTCGTCCACATTGAAAACATCAGAAGGACTGTACTTTTCGAGAAGCTGAGGAAGTGTCATACATTTCCACGCTTCTATTGTATCAGTATTTACGCTAGCAGCCTCGCCTCGCACACATCTGTACACCAGCTGGTGCTGATTCTTGAATCTCTCGATCCACCCATTCGAAGCTTTAAAATCAGTGATGCCCATCTGCACTGCTAAGTTACAGGCCTGCGCTCGAACTATGGTTGTGTCGAATGGTATGTTTGAAGCACGAGCTTGCTTGAACCACTTCAATAACCCGTTTCTAGTTCAGAAAACTTTCCCTCTCGCACACGTATACTTTTGCCGCTCACCCCTTCTTCAAATGCATGTTCGATTTCCATTTGCTGAGAATCGCATTCAGTGTAGACTGAGGAATGTTCCACTCTCGCGCTATATCCACACGCTTCATGTGAGGATTACAGTCCACGTCTCGAATGTATTTCAACTTCTCATCATTTGTTATCTGCCGTACTTTCTTCTTATCCATTATGAAACATGCAGTAAAATAGGTCGTAACTAGACGTAAATCTGTGCGAACTCTGAGAAAACACTAAGAACAACGAGAGAAATAGACAAAAAGGTGGAGAAAGGACAGCGAGAGAGAGACACGTCAGCTATCTTCTGTGTTGTGTCATAGCTCAAGCCGCTACTACACTCAAAACACACTAAAATCATCTGTCAATAACTATCACCGAATAGGAAGCAATATCGCATCGTGTTTTCCAAATGCCGAATTTTATTATGAAATAATAATAAAATCCTGTTCGCTGACTAATAGTACAACGGAAATTTAATCGTCGTAAGCAGGAATAGAAAATGGTTTAAGGGGATATATCAACATCATACCTGCCAACCTTCGGAAGTCAAAAATAGGAAGATTTTTTAAAATTATAGCCTACTTTCTCCTAAATGCATGGGTATTGTTATAACTCTTTGTCCATTTCAAGGAGTATGATTGAATGTTGGTTGTAGTAGCTTGTTGAAATACAACGTGCTATAGGGATATTAAACATGAATATGAGGTGCCCTTTGCTAGTGCTACCTCTGTACCAAATTTCGTTCAATTCGGTTTCACCGTGTTTGAATTGATAGGGGGAATCGATTTGCACACAAACTTGGCCACCATCTGCAAACTATTGGGCTGATGTTCTTGCAGTTTGGTCTGAATATGTTTCCCACATAAAGATATGGTGTTGCAAAATTTGGTAGAGACTAGATTATTAGGTTGGTCGTAATTACATTTTAGCTTTTAACATTTGGGTGGCCGCGATTACGTTTCCGTCAAGATAGCGGTGATATAAAACATGACACTGAGGTGCCCTTTGCTAGTGCTACCTCTGTACCAAATTTCGTTCCATTCGGTTTCACCGTGTTCGAATTGATAAGGGGAATCAATTTTCATACAAAGATGGCCGCCATCCGCAAAATATTAGGCTGATGACCTATTAGTTTGGTCAAAGGATGCTCCCTCCATAAAGGTATGTTGTTGCTAAATTTGCTAGAGATCGGATGATTAGGCTAATCGTAATTTGATTTAAGCTTTGAACATTTGTGTGGCCGCCATTACGTTTCTGTCAATATGGCGGCGATATAAAACATGACACTGAGGTGCCCTTTGCTAGTGCTACCTCTGTACCAAATTTCGTTCCATTCGGTTTCACCGTGTTCGAATTGATAAGGGGAATCGATTTTCACACAAAGATGGCCGCCATCCGCAAAATATTAGGCTGATGACCTATTAGTTTGGTCAAAGGATGCTCCCTCCATAAAGGTATGTTGTTGCTAAATTTGCTAGAGATCGGATGATTAGGCTAATCGTAATTTGATTTAAGCTTTGAACATTCGTGTGGCCGCCATTACGTTTCAGTCAAGATGGTGGCGATATAAAACATGACACTGAGGTGCCCTTTGCTAGTGCTACCTCTGTACCAAATTTCGTTCCATTCGTTTCCACCGTGTTCGAATTAATAGGGGGAATCAATTTGGACATAAAGATGGCCGCCACCCGCAAACTATTAGGCTAATAACCTATTAGATTGGTCAAAGGATGCTCCCTCCACAACGGTATGTTGTTGCAAAATTTGGTAGAGATCGGATGATTAGGTTAATCGTAATTTGATTTAAGCTTTGAACATTCGTGTGGCCGCCATTACGTTTCTGTCAAGAGGGCGGCGATATAAAACATGACACTGAGGTGCCCTTTGCTAGTGCTACCTCTGTACCAAATTTCGTTCCATTTGGTTTCACCGTGTTTGAATTAATAGGGGGAATTGATTTTCACACAAAGATGGCCGCCATCCGCAAACTATTAGGCTAATGACCTAGTTATTTGGTCAAAGGATGCTTCCTCTATAAAGGTATGTTGTTGCAAAATTTGGTAGAGATCGGATGATTAGGTTAATCGTAATTTGATTTAAGCTTTGAACATTTGTGTGGCCGCCATTACGTTTCCGTCAAGATGGCGGCGATATAAAACATGACACTGAGGTGCCTTTTGTTATTACTACCTCTGTACCAAATTTCGTTCCATTCGGTTGCACCGTGTTCGAATTAATAGGGGGAATCGATTTTCACACAAAGATGGCCGCCATCCGCAAACTATTACGCTGATGACTTATTAGTTTGGTCAAAGGATGCTCCCCCCATAAAGGTATGTTGTTGCAAAATTTGGTACAGATCGGATGATTAGGTTAATCGTAATTTGATTTAAGCTTTGAACATTTGTGTGGCCGCCATTACGTTTCCGTCAAGATGGCGGCGATATAAAACATGACACTGAGGTGTCCTTTGCTAGTGCTACCTTTGTACCAAATTTCGTTCAATTCGCATTCACCGTGTTCGAATTGATAGGGGGGGACAGACATTCAGAGTACACACACTCTCACACACACACACACAGACACACACACACACAGACTCACACACACACATACACACACACAGACAGACACACTTTTTTCGCCCTGTGTTGATCTCATAAGTCTACTTTCATTTTTTGCAAAAATCGAAAGTAGGCTAAAAACGACATTCTCCACCGGAGTGACATCTACCAGCCTTCAGTTGTACTATGCAGAAACTATAGATTCGAGCAGCGCTCTATACCGTCCAGTTAGTGAACCCAGTCTTAACGACTGCTAGGAGTAATAATACAGTAACATTCGTTTATTCCTTGTGCACATCGAACCAAGAATCGTTTAATCTGTTCTAAGCGACGTGGTTCGTTCGAAATTAAAAGTTTATATTGTAATATTATAATCTAGAAGTGACTTTAAAAATCTGAATCGTCTCGGCTATTTGACAAGATGGCAGCTGATCTCTCGTTCTGACCTACATTTTACTAATTTCAGTATGTTGCATGCAATATAACCTACTGATAAACAAGATGTTCAGTAAAGAACATATAGCCTACTTTCTCCTAAATGTATGAGTATAGTTATAACTCGTTGTTATTATCAAAGAGTATAATAGAACTATTCTTTGTTGAAGACCTTAGAAACGATTTACCTCTACCAAACGCCACAACCTAGATAAAAACTGCTACCATCATTGAAGAAAGAAAGATAAGAAGTATCTAAAGAATGTTATGGATCTGGAGACATAATCGACCGGACTGGCGGCGTGGCTCAGCGGTAACGTTCTCGCTTGCTGGACCGTATGTTTCAGGTTCGTATCCTGGCGCAGTCAGCTGGCATTTGAGGGTGCACAAATGCGAGGGAGCCGTGTTAGTAGATTTACTGGCACGTTAAAGATCCCCTTCGGGACAAAATTCTGGCACCCCGGCGTCCCTAAAAGCAACAGTAGTTAAAAGGGACGTAAAACCAATAACATTATTATTATTATTATTTTTATTATTATTATTATTATTATTATTATTATTATTATTATTACATAATCGGCCTGACGCGGGCAACATCCAACTTTGAGTTGAGGCATGTCTTTACACGTCTGGCTGCGTATGACTTTCACAACCCTAATTGAATTAACAAATCTTTCCATGACCCTACAGAGACGTGTGTATACCAACTATGTGGATATTTTCGATTGCTATTTGGCTGAAATAGAAGTATTAATTAATATCCTGAACTAGCACCAACGGTAGAGTTCAGATACTATGTAAAATCGTTTTGTTCTTTACTTCAATTAACATTTTCCAATAACGCACAATAGGCTGTTACAAACCCTTTAAAATAGAAAGTAAAAATGTATCGTAGTATCATCTTGTCATTCTTCAAATTCGATGCGCATAGAATGCAAATGGTATAGTAATCAATGGAGCCCCACGTAGACTAGTCGTGATATCTAGTGGTGAAATATCTAACAATATAATCCTAACAGAGCGAGTGCATTCTAGCGGCCAGAAGAAGAAACTTTTCAATAAAATCTGGTCGGAGTGCAGTTACCTTCTTGGCAGCTAGATGTCTCGAGTAAATCTGCTGGCGAATTATGTTTTAATTAAATATATATTTTACACCATAATATGCACAATATAACGCTTAATTTTAAAACATCTGAGTCATTACAAAACAATAAACATATAACATTTCAAGCAAAAAACCTAGCTCTGATCGGGTTTGAACCATAGGCATTTGAGCGATAGGCTAACGCTCTACCACTGAGCTAATTGTGTCAACGAATATAGTTCTATATAAAATGACTTACATAATACTTGTTAGCAAATAATGATTTATACTAAACGATTTCATCACTGGAGTATATTATTTATATATAAAGCATTTCATACAACGTTTATTTATTTTGTATCAGTACGCTATATTGCATGCAATACTCAAATTAGTGAAATATAAGTCAGGCACAAGATATCCGCTGCCATCTTGTCTTATTACTGAATCGGCTCAGCTTTTTAAAATCACGTCTGCACTATAGTATTACAAAATAAATTTTAATTTCGAACGTGCCTCTTCCTTTAGAACAGTTAAAACGATTCTCGGCTCGATAATCGGAACTGGTCGGTCCCATGATATGGATTATAAAGTTTGCATAATTCGCACGGCCGCCATCCTGAAATGGTATGGCGGACGACCTTGTAGTTGGGTCACAAGACGCATCCTATACGAAGGTATGTTGTTACCAAATTTGATAGAGATCGGATGATTTGGTTAGTCGTTATTTGATTTTACGTTTTGAACGTTTGAGTGGCCGCCATTCAGTTTTAGTAAAGATGGCGGCGATATAAAACATGACACTGAGGTCTCCTTTGCTAGTGCTACCTTTGTACCAAATTTCGTTCAATTCGCATCCACCGTGTTCGAATTGATAGGGGGGGACAGTCATTCAGAGTACACACACTCACACACACACACACACACAGACTCACACACACACATACACACACACACACACAGACTCACACACACACATACACACACACAGACAGACACACTTTTTTCGCCCTGTGTTGATCTCATAAGTCTACTTTCATTTTTTGCAAAAATCGAAAGTAGGCTAAAAATATATGAACTTAATATTGAATGTACTCGGTTTGAAATACACTCCAGTGAAGAAATCTTCAGTCCAAGTGATTATTTGCTAATACAGTACGTTATATGTATTTGATCGATAACGCGTGAATTATGAGTGTTCGGTTGGCTGTGTGGTTAGAGCCCCCGTCTCTCATGTGGCTGGCCGGGGTTCAAATCCTATCAGAGTAGAACTTTTTTGCTTGATTTTTTTTATATTCATTGATTCTTGAGTACTGAGACGTTATAAAATAAAGCGTTATATGGTGCTTTTTGCAATAGAAATTATATATTAAAAAACGACATTCTCCACCGGAGTGACATCTACCATCCTTCAGTTGTACTATGCAGAAACTATAGATTCGATCAGCGCTCTATACCGGCCAGTTAGTGAACCCAGTCTTAACGACTGCTAGGAGTAATAATACAGTAACATTCGTTTATTCCTTGTGCACAGAGGCATTGTTGATAACCTCAAAACTTGCAATATGGATGATTTGGAGATGGATTATTTTGTTATACCGTGTATTTAAGATTAGCCTATAAATTAACGGGTTGCGAAGTTACTTCACTTAGTCCTGTATCATTCGTATACGACACAGAACAACAACGTGACGTCAGTTTCTGATCTGCTCTGATTGGCTATTACATTGCTGCAGTCGGGTAGTTGGCAGTCAAGGATAAATTTCGCGACTGCCAACTGCCAGCTACCAACTGCAACTTCATGTTGTGTATGGTGCCTATAGTATACACGGAGTCGATCGCGACTGCCGACCGAGGACTACCAACTACGGACTGCCGACTGCGCATTGTAGATGGGCCTTATTAGAGCAACGAAGTTTCAATTATTGTAAGTAGTCGGTGTTTGGAGTGTTTGCTGATGAAATTGCAAAATGCTGGGGTAAATTATAAACTATGGTTTGAACGCCACTGTTCAAATCCTGTGTGCCAATTTGCACTTCAAATAGGAAGAAATTAGGAGATGATAAGGACAGAGAGTTATAACTATACCCATACATTTAGGAGAAAGTAGGCTATATGTTCTGTCCCGAACATCTTGTTCAAAAGTCACATAGATGAAATTCTAGTAGTTACCTTTATCACCGTAAAAAATACAGGGTGATATCGGGAATAGTTTCGGAGATATTGAATGCTGGTGAAATACTTCGCACAGCCGCCATGTTGGATTGGTGAGAGTAATAAAATTTGAAGGGCACGGTCTGGGTCGTCCGGAACAGTGCTATGAACTTCCCGAGTTTCATTGAAATCGCTCCAGCCGTTTAGAAGTTATTAGGGACACACACACACACCTCACACACACACACACGCGCGCGCGCACACACACACGGACAAAAGGTGATCTCATAAGCCTATTTTTTTTTCTTCAAAATTGAAAATATAGGCAAGATGAGGAGTGAGGTAGTTTGTCATTGCTTTCCTCACCGAGTCAGAACAGCAGTAGTAACCCTATGAGTAGAACCTTTCACAGCATCCACAGGCATTATCTATGCCCTGAATGCCATTACTCAGCACCAATCATACCTCAGTAGCTCTCATAAAATCACAGCCATGAATGAGACTGAGATATCGGTGAAAAGCCACGTTTGACTCTAGCCTGTGCCAACAGACAAATGCAAATGCACTGCATTCGTCAAGAGATGGTAAACAGGTACAGATTTTTTACGTCGGACGAATTTCCTCGCCTTCATCACGAGACCACCAAACTTATGGAGTATGTTCGGTTCTACCTATGTATGTGAACGTTTTCTTTCGATAGTAAAACGTAACAAACCGAGATTCCGAGCGGGCATTTCAGATGAAAAATTGAGAAGTTGTTTACGCTTGTCTGTAACACGTTCATTTGCACCTAATTGTAACAAGATTGTTAACCACACAAACAAGGCGAACTGTAAATGAGAACAGCAATTAATATCATGTGTATCAGCCAAAATGTACGGTACTAGTTTTTTATTGGTGTATGAAATTAGTTGTACGTTTGCCATTGTGGACTCATTAGGTATTTTGTCAGCAAAGCTGTTATTGTGTGATATTTGGCACAGCGGAAATATGTTGTCCTTTTCCCATTTGCATAAGAAGAGAGACATGTACATGAATGACTATACATGTTGTGCGTGAAACCGTCCAAAGTTAACGTGAGCATACTTCTGAAAGGAAACTTTTTTGCCGCTCTTTCCTAGTCCCTCTCTTCATACGATAAGCAGTAATTTGATTAATAGAAAATAATATTTCATGAACAATACGTTCAGTGTTCTTCCTACGTTGCCTGCAAAATACATACGTCGCCTGCTAATTGACCTGTACACGTTTCTTGAACGATAACACTCCCCATCGCGCGGAGTGGAGAGGAAGTGAGGACGTACGGTAAGGGAGGGGATGCACACCTGCTATTCTGAGACACACACACTGGCTGCACCGTGCGGCTCGACCTTGGACGGTGCTGTTCTAGATTCTGTACTCTTCTATTGGCATCACTTGACCCCACCAATTGAAGCTGCTTATCCGAACAGCCTCATCTAACGTGTCCATTGGGAACTTAACCTGTTATCTCTTCATTACGAGTACTCTCTTGCCATTGCTGTGTTTTATTTGGCCGAGCAATCAATCGTGCTACATTTGTATCAGTTACTTCTTGTTTATGTATAAGATATCCTGAATCTACTAACGAGGGAAGTATTCCAGCTCGAACGACGAAAACCAACTGAAAGTGGTTCTAGGAGACCATACACCATACTGAAGAACAATATTCACCCATGGCCCACGATTATGGTAGTGTCGTACCTATGTCAATAGCTATCAATGCCATTCATCTGTAAAAGTACGTGTTCGGTCGCCAGCGCCATCTGAGTATATGATAATGTGATCACCGTCGCATTTGAGTTTGGACTATTGCAATGCGGGAACATTGTAAATAATCGAGTATGTTTACATATTGCCCTTGTTATGTGTGCGTACTGTTCCAGTCAGCTGTTTTTAATCACTTCATTGCAACTCCACATTTACACTTCGACATCGAATGAAGGACAATTCAGTATCTTCTATTCTGGGAAAGATGACTATGTCAACACGGTACTGCATGTGTTAAGATTTCTTGTTGCAAGCAGGTGTTCAGCCTTTTGCCATATGATACTGCACCACATCTGTTTCTTGTTAATACACAGCTCACAAAAATTAGGGGATATTGTAAACTCAGCTATGTATGCTATGAGTTTCGTACCGCATTAGATGCAATAGCTTTCCTTTACTCCCAGAGAAGGTAAACATGTGTTTGCGTCACCCCTGCACATACACCACTTGACGGAGGGCACTGTCCGTACTGTTGCTGTCAAAGGGTCACACGGCGGTGGTTTGTTGCTGAGGTCAGAGCCATTCCATTCCCGTTGTCAGTTAGTGAATGACATGACTTATGGACAGCAAGGCCTCCACAACGTGATTTACCTGAATCAATGGCTTGGAGGTCCATAGGATGGATGGAAGCTGAACAGACACAACAAGTTGTGGCTCGAGCCCTTGGGATGTCTCAAAGTTGGATCTCAAGACTGTGGAATCGCTTTCAAACAACAGCTACTGTTCACAGAAGGGTAGGACAAGGTCGCCCACGGGCAACAACAGCAAGGGATGACCGTTACCTCGTGTTAACAGCCCGCCGAAATAGACGGCAGAATGCAACTCAACTGAGAAGCGCCCTTTTAACAGCAACAGGACGCAGAGTATCAACTCAAACTGTCCGTAACCGACTTCATGCACGTGGCCTCAATGCCCGTAGGCCCATGGTGTGAACCAGGTTAACTCCACAACACCGTAGAGATCGTAGAAACTTGGCGGAGGAACATCTTGGGTGGAGGCATGCTGATTGGAGCTCAGTTCTGTTTTCTGATGAGCAGCGATTCAACGTGGAATCGGATAGTAGACGTGTTCGCATCTGGAGGGAACGAGGGACACGAAACAAACCATCTTTTGTACACGAAAGATCCTCATATGCCAGTGGTGGGTTGCTGGTGTGGGCTGGAATTAGCCTGGGTGGACGTACGGACCTCTACATCATCCCACGTGGTACTGTGACCGCTGTAAGGTATAGAGACGAGATTCTCCGACCACTTGTCGTGCCGTATGCAGGTACCAAAGGTGCTACCTTTGTGTTTATGGACGATAATGCACGTCCCCCACAGAGCTGGGTTGGTGGACGACATGCTGGAGGAGGAGGGTATCCAGCGTATGCAGTGGCCAGTTTCCTTGCGGGACTTAAATCCGATAGAGCTCGTGTGGGGAGCATTAGGCAGGCGCATTGCAGGCAGACCAGCACCTCCCACAACTGTTCCACAGCTGCAGATTGCTATTATGGACGAGTGGCAACGTATCCCCCAAGAACTCATTGATCATCTCATTGCATCAATGGCACACAAGTGTGCAGCAGTGTTAGCCGTTCTAGGAGACCATACACCATACTGAAGAACAATATTCACCCATGGCCCACGATTATGGTAGTGTTAATGTTGCTTTGTTTGTTTGCCATATTCTCTCTTCATTCATGTCCTTTGATTCTAACACTCATCAGGGACTCTCCAGAATCATGGGCTGCTTTATCTGTCAGTATAGCATTACATAAGTAATAAATGATCTTGTATATTATTGCACCATTATGAGCTGACCTTGCAATATCCTCTAATTTTTGTGAGCAGTGTATAATGGTCCGAATTTCCTGTTGCACGGTAGTTTCTGCTGCGAATTGTGTTTCTGAAATATTTTTGTAATGTTACCACATATATGCTAAAGGTCTAACCAATTGCTAGGAATGGATTTTCCCTAATATAATGGTCCGAATTGCCTGTTGCGCGGTAGTTTCTGCTGAGAATTGTGTCTCTGCAATCTTTGGACGCCGTAACCTCCAAACACTGATTGTACACTAATGCGGGGTTTTACAGATAAATGCCCGTGATGGGCAGTAGAACAGACATATCTTCGTATATTAAGCGCACTGCCAGTCGGATTTAGCCGTTCGAGCTGGGGTACTTCCCTCGTAAGTGAAAAATGAGGCTCATATATGTTGTAGCCTATAGTAGTACTGTATATCCACGTGCAGCTGGTAGTTGGCAAACAGGCATCAGGAAAGGAATGGAATGGTGTAGTGTAGTAATTTTGAGCTAATTTTAAATGCAAATATCAAAAATTTGGGCCTGTATATCTGCATACGGTTTGGAGTGGTCAGTGATATTTTCTCAGTCGTGTAACGGGGTAGTAACTGAATTAATTTTCGGCTTATTTGATGTTTTTCTGTGTTTCAGACGGTGAACTTGCGGAATGGCGTCACATGCTAGATGTCAATGTGCTGGGGCTCAGCCTGTGTACACGAGAGGCTGTGAAGGACATGAGATCACGGGGTGTCAACGATGGACACATCATACACATTAATAGGTAAATTGCTTCTCAATCTAAAGCAGAGAAAGCTGGACCGCGGACATTTAGGTGCTTAAAATACGCTTTTTAGTACCTCATTTAGGCTATATAATACCTAAAAGAGGTTCTAAATTGTGTGCAGTAAAGCAGTAATAATTTATTTATTTTCCGAGTCCAAATCAAATCAGATTTTGCCAGTAAGTAGCAACAGTTATAGCATTAGTGTTTGCAGCCAAAAGATCGCCTTTTTAACATATGACCTCCATCAAGGGGCAGATCAGCAGGTGTTTTGGATTTTGTAACATGCTGCAGTCACAGAACTCATCATTGTTGACGAGCATGTTCCATTTCTTGAGATTGTTCTTGCAGCGTGAAACCCCCGTCCTCAGCCTGTTCAATGATTTCCAAATTCCATATGGAAAGTTGTGACCAGGTGCCATTTTTTTCTGATAGAGTTGGGTCTGTGATCTCTGTCTTTCATATCTTCATACGGGCAGCTTCTTGTGAGCCTTCTAGGGCTGTTACTCCCCTCAAAAAGCTGTTTCTGGACTTAAGTCTCTGTCGGGCTGGTTGTTGGCCGAAAAGTGGATGCCTTGAATCGGTTTCTTGCCGTTTCTTCTCAGATGCTGCTGCTACCATTCTTCGAACATGAGGTGGAGAAATTCCTATAAGAGGGTAGATTTTCTGAAGTGGTGATGGTCTAAGACACCCAGGTTCAATCCTGGAAGTCTCATTCAGAGCTATATCCACCTCTTTGGATTGTGGAGAAGAAAGCCAAACTGGTGCTGCATATTCAGCAGCTGAGAAGCTCAGTCCAAGGGCTGAAGTTCTGAGAGTGTTGGGGTTAGCACCTCATGTCCTTCCTGTTAGGCATCTTAGTATGTTATTTCGTGCAGATACTTTACTTTTGGTGTTCAAGCAATGTTGCTTGAAAGACAGAGTTCGATCGAGGGTGATACCAATATATTTTGGTGTAAAACAATGAAGGATTGTTTCACCTTGCCACTTAATGTTCAATGTCCTCTTTGCTTCTTTATTTCGCAAGTGGAAAGCACAAACTTACGTTTTGTCTGGATTTAGCTTCAAATTATTTCTGTGATAGAATCAACCAAGTTCTTCCAAAGCACAGGACAAAGAATGTTCTACTTCTTCAAAGCTACGACCTTGCTCGGCTACTGCAGTGTCATCTGCGTAGATAAATCACCTGGTGCCTTCTGTTCTGGGCTGGTCATTGGTGTATACATTGTAAAGCAGTGGTGCTAAGACGCTACCTTGAGGTAGTCCATTCTTATGGAGGCGCCAGCGACTATTTTTCCCAAGGAGAGACTCGTAAAATCTTCTGTTCTCAAGGAAAGTTCTTAGCAGTGAGGTCAGCCTGTAGTCCTTTGTCAGTTCATAATTCTTACGAAGTAGTGTGTTATGATTAACAGTATCGTAAGCAGCAGTTAGATCTATGAAGGCTACACCAGTAATGCACTTTTCCTCAAATCCATTCTCTATGTGCTGAGTAAGGTTCAGAATTTGTCCACAGCGTGACCTGCCTGGTCTTAAGCCTGCCTGTTCAGAAATCAGTTTGCCATCTATAGAATCAGATATTCCATTAAGAATCATTCTCTCCAGCAACGTATAGGTGTGACACAGAAGTGAACTGGCCGAAAGTTCTTTGGGCTATCAGGAGTCTTCCCAGGTTTTAGGATCGCAACTATGCGAGCTTTTCTCCATACCTTAGGAATCTTCAGCCTGGATGTACAGTTGTTCATCAATGAAAGTAACCATTGCAGTGTTGCTGGTCCAAATTGTTTTATTTGCTCCACTCTGAGATCATCCAACCCAGCTGCCTTGTTCGATTTCAGACCGTCGATTGCTTTCATAAGTTCTTCCATCGTAAACAGGTCCTTAAGGAAATCAGTCTCTTCTTCAATACACCATTCAAGTTTCTCTGAATTTGACTTAGATTTTGAAGTCTTTCCATTTAAGATCAGTTGGTGTGCTATCTGATTAGCAGTTACTTGAATAAAGTTAAAAGGCGGGCTAGTTGGATCTCCACTGAGGTTCTTAAGAAGACGCCATGCTTGTCTACTATTCTTTGCCATATCGATATTAGAAACCAAGCTATTCCATCTGTCTGCGCGTGTCTGACCGAGAGAAATCATCAGTGCATGCCTAGCTTCCATTGTTTCCTCGGAGAAGGGGTCCATATCATACAAGTTGCGGTAGTTATCCAAAAGAGATATATTCTGATCAGAAAGACCTGGGATATATTCTGTTCAGCAGTAATTATAATAATATCGTATGGCCTCAGGTGCCGGGTGCAAGTTTTGTTACTGTATTTGACACCCAGAGGGTAGCTTGCATGTCGAATTTCGTTGTTCCTTGAAGCACTATGAAAGTCAAGGAGGTTAGATATCTAAGCTCCTTGAACACCATAGCGCTTTCTAGTAGAGAAATGAGGAACTTTGTATTTGGCGGAAACACCGAGATTATTTTTGCCATTATGAACACGGCCTACTGAATTCAAATGGGTTCTTTGACATGCCAACATCGTATGTCATGCGTGTCGTAATTTTTGCAGCCTTTCTAAAATCACTTACCACGGCCAGGAGCGAACCTGTAAGCTTGGGGTTAGTAGACCGACACGTTAACCACTCACCCACCGTGGCAAGCAATAAAGCAGTTAACATAATCTACAAAAAGTACACAATATTGAATGCAGCGTTTAGGGTGCCCCTTGTCCGTAATTTACTAACAAGACGCCTGACAATCTCTCCATTTGGAACTGGAACGGTAGGGAATTTGGCTTTGAATTGTCCACACACCGCTCTGCATGACTCTGTTCTTACATACGTGTCGTACATGAACACTCTTTGTTCAAGCGGGAATTTCGCGTAATTCGCCATATAAATAGATTTTACAACACACCAGTGATGGACGAATCAAAGAGGATATAAAAAGTAGATTATCTCAGGCAAGGAAAACATTTCTACAGAACAGGAATCTGTTGACATCGAATAGAGATTTAGGTATTAGGAAGTCATTTTTGAAGGCCTTTGTCTGGAGCGTGGCACTCTATGGAAGTGAAGCTTGGACTATTGGTGCAGCAGAAAAGAGGAGAATTGAAGCGTTTGAAACGTGGTGTTACAGGAGAAAATTGAAGATCAGATGGGTGGATAGGGTTACAAACGAAGGGGTATTAAGACTAGTGGGAGAGGAGAGATGTTTCTGGCGACTGCTAATGAAGAGAAGAGATAGGTTGGTAGGACACATATTAAGACACCCAGGTATAGCAAGCTTAGTTATGGAAGGAAGGGTGGAGGACAAGAACTGTAAGGTTAGACCAAGGTTAAAATATGTTAAACAGATTGCCTCGGATGTAGGGTGTGGTAGCTATGTAGAGAAAAAACGATTAGCTCAGGACAGGGAGATGCAGCTGCATCAAACCAGTCAAAAGATTGAAGCCTCAAAAAAACAACATATCACACGTCTTATACACCGCAATACGATTTATACACTGTATAGATAAACGAAACGTCTTCTACAATGCACAGGCAAGCGTATACTGACTGTTTTACGGAGACCACCGTTGTTGCATTATTGCTGCTCGCTCTGCCAGGGAAAGCGAACGAATCGCCCAGCCGCAGGGGGAAGCGAACGCCCTGCATAACTGCCTAAAGTCTGTTCGCCGAGTCGAGATAGTGAAAGGCTTTTTTTTTTTTTTTTTTTTTTTTTTAGCGTATGGCTTTTAGTGCCGGGAGTGGCAGAGGATATGTTCGGCTCGCCGATTTGTAGCTACTTCTAAGCGGACACCCATTGGGTGAGCTACACGTACCGTCGCGTGTGGAGTGTTGTCTGGGGAGGAAAGTTTGAATGTAAGGACGAGGAGTTGGAAGATAGCGGTTGTGGCCTATAGTTAGGGACCAACCCTGGCATTTGCTTGGAAGGAAGATGGGAAACCACAGAAGACCATCTTCAAGGTTGACGGTGGGGGGGATTCGAACCTCCTCGCCTCCCGGATGTGAGCGACTGCCAGCAATCATGCCGTAACGACCACGGCTAACTTACCCGGTAGTGGAAGTAAGCCCAGTTGTACACGTGATTGCAGGGCTGCCCGCAAGGGGTGCATAGAACTGTGCTTGTTGAACGTACGCCAACTTCAGTGCTGTGTATAGCGGGCTGACTTATCGGTTACACGCTACAGCGCGTTTTATTTATTGTTCGTTTATCTATTTATTGAATTAATTATATAGTTCTTAACTCCTTATGACAGGCAACAGTATTCAGTGCAGCACAGCACTAACTGCAGCAAGTATTGTCTTTTCTAGGGCTACGGCATGACTAATGATCTCGGACAGGTAGGTGTATTCCGGCTTCCCGCCATACAGCCAGCCAGGGAGCACCTACGTCACTGGGCAGGCATCTAGTCTCCACGCGCGGCATTCCCTGTGTAATCATTGTCTGTTTATGAGTGGTATTGTTATTGTTTATGGTATACGAAACGTATTTACTGGAGAAGTTAAGGTACCAGGTCATACTTTATTTAATTTCTGTATTATTTCACTTGCGTTTATGGTGAAATGAGTAAAAATAAATCTAATTGTGCCGTTGCACAATGCAATAATATTGCTTACAAGACTCAAAATGTAGTTTACCATCGTTTCCCCAAAAACCTGGAATTTCAACGTAAGTGGGTATCGCGTTGCAAGCGAGCGGACTTCATAAATGTGCTCAATGCACGAATATGTTCAGTACATTTCCTTCCCGAGGACTACGAGCGGGATTTGAAAAATGAATTATTGGGTCTGCCCTTAAGGAAGATACTGAAATCAGACGCTGTTCCATCTCAAAAAATACCCAACTGGCATGGAGATAAAATTGAATGTCCTGTAGCAGGGGCCAGCAATACAGGAGATAAGGTACGATATAATTTATTATTGATGTTAAACACAGTCTTCTTTACAGTCTTCGTTACCGTACTTCTATGTTTTCCTTTTTTATTAGGCCTACATCATTGGGCACGCTTGAGAGTTTTAAAATGGCATTACTTTTTATAATTAATCTACGAATTGAAGTTAAAGTGGTAGTGCAACTTCACGTTTGTGCAGTAGGAGTAGTGTCTTGACATTCCTTTACCCTATTGTTCTGTAGGGACGAGGAAATACAGTATATTAGGTGCGGATCTGTTGTAATGAACTTTCAGATGTAAGTAGCGTTAGCGTTAGAGCATTGAAGAAAATCACCTTTAAATAAGAGCGTTATTTATGAAAGCTGTCAATTCATGAGTATATATCTTGCATGAACTGTTGTTATCAAGTTCTTTCTCTCTATAGGTTGTAACAGATCGGGAACTCCGCTGTGACACAAGATCAGTGCGGAAGAGGGTTCTAACAACATTGTATTCGTCATCCCCAAAGAAAAGAAAACTCGATAAGGAAACCAACACAGACGTAATCACCGACCCTGTCCTATTAATGAAAGAACAAGAAATTAAAGAATTATTGAAAGAAATAGAGTTCTTGAAGAGGAAAAATGCTGCCCTGGTGAAAAAGAATGCTATCCTAGTGCAGAAGAATGCTGCTTTCAAGAAAGTTAAACTTAAAGGACATGTGGTATCCTACAGAAGATCACATTGGAGCATAAAGCAAGTGATAGACAAAGAATTAAAATGTATTTTGTTGCAATGCTTTACATCTGGCCAAATTCGCTGTTTACTGAGAATGAAAAAACGCGTTAGATGGGGTCCTAGAGACATCGCGAATGCTCTCACTTTAAGAGCTCTTTCTCCCAAGGCCTATGCGTACTTGAGGAAAAGGAAGTACCCATTGCCTTGCCGCTCAACTCTCCAAAAATGGGCAAGACAGTTCAAGTGTAGACCGGGCATTTTAACCGAAGTTCTTAGTTTAATTAAAGCTAGGTCAGAAACTTTCAAACCTTTCGAAGCACTGGCTGTTCTAAGTTTCGATGAAATGAACATCGACGGTCGCGTGTGTTACGATTCGTCTGATGATGTGATACTTGGGCCTCATAAGAACGTTCAGGTGGCGATGATTCGCAGCTTATTTTCGCCATGGAAACAACCTGTGTACTATGACTTTGATGTCACGATGACGAGCACACTGTTACAATCCATAATCCGGGAGGTAGAAGGAGCTGGAGTGCGTGTTGTGGCTGTCACTTGTGATATGGGGGGTAAAAATGCGAAGGTGTGGAAAGAACTGGGGGTATCCTCTAGCAAGACGTATTTCTACAACCCAGTAGACAGTAATAAGAAAGTGTGGGTTTTTTGTGACGTCCCTCACTTGTTAAAACTTCTTCGAAATCACTTCCTAGATGAAGGAATTACTCTACCCGACGGAACAACTGTCACGAAAAAATTGATAGAAGATCTCCTGGAACATCAGAGAGGTGATCTAACAATCACACACCATATTTCTCAAGCCCACCTGACTGTTAGTGGACGTGCTCGACAAAATGTAAGAATGGCTGCACAGCTCTTTTCCCGCCGCACTGCCCGAGCTGTGAAGTACATTCTAAACCAAGATCAGGAAGGAATTATTATTGAATTAATTAACGATGTATTTGATGTACTAAATTCTAGATTCCCCAAGGATGAGAAGGCTCCCCTTAGAAGTGGTTATGGACTGAATCACATAAGCCAGGAGAACACCTTAAGAAGGTTCCTAGACATTTGTTCAGGCATGCGTCTAGGGAAGAGAAGCGGCCTTCTTCCATTTCAGAAAGGGTTCTTAATATCAATAAACTCTCTTTTTGGACTTTTTCTAGATCTCAAAAGCATTGGTGTGACCTATATTTTGACCTCCAGACTAAACCAAGATTGCCTCGAAAATTTCTTTTCTCGTCTTCGCGGCCTTGGTGTATTCTATAATAACCCTACACCTTTCGAAGTAAAGAACCGAATGCGCCTCCTAATATTAACAGGGAATGCGAACGAGATACCTTTGTCCGGTGGTGTCTCTGTTGCTGAGGATGCAAGTCAAACTGGTTGCTCTTCTGACTGCATAGTAGAAGAAACAACAGAAGAATTCGAGAAGTTCCTCTCAAGTGAACTGTGCATCTCAGTGATAGGCACCTCATCCCATGTACTTCGCGAGTATTCAGGTGATGGAAGTGAAGAACAATTGCTTCAAGATATCAACCTTGACCATGGCAATTCAACATGTCGCAATGAGGATGTGACTCACGATGCCTTAAAATACATCGCAGGATTTATTGCTTTCAAATGCAAAAACATTGACAGTTCTTTAGGAAATGTGGCTGAAACATGTCCTATTGTTGAAAAAGTAACTGCTGAACACGTCTGGATCACTATCATTTCTAAAGGAGGGCTCACTTCTCCAACACCAGAATGGATGATTGCAATAACGCAGTTTGAAGTAATTTTCGCTTCCTTCCACGGGCAGCAATATTCTAAGTCCAGCAAGGTGATGGAAACCCTAACATCTATCATACAGACTAAATTTCCTGAAATCAACAGGAAAATTATTGCCTTGTATGTGAGAACAAGGACTTTTATTCGCATAAGGCACTTGAACAAAACGTCGAAGTTGGAGATAATGAAGAAAAATGCAGCAAGGAAGAACCTGCTTTGGATGGCATCATCTTCAGGACTGAAGGTTTAGACGTTCAGCCACGTTATAACGTAAGTTGTTAGTCTTTTTTGATTAACGTCTGTTTAGTAAAAGTTTGGAATGAAACGAATTGATTGCATAAATATTAGCCCAGTACTGTTTGTACGAGAAGCATGGAAAATGTAAACATTATTCACAGTCCACATGCTCCCTGGTGGCAGTTTAGATTAGTTAGCAGTCAGAGCCAAGCACTGAAAGTCTGCGTCACCCTGAATAAGTTGACAGTCCACGGCCGCTTCCTTCCACATCCTTGCCCAGTTTCATTCATCTTCATCCATTCCATCCCTCATCCCGACACGCAGGTCGCCCACGGGCGTCGACTAGATAGACCTGCACTCGGCCTCTCAGGAGGCTACACGACCAAGTCCAACAATTAAGATAATTACATGACATACGGTAAAACAATAAGTTACATGATAAAAGAAATGATTTAGGTCAGACTTTTCAATACACTAAAATTGGTACAGTTACATGGACAATTAGGCCTACAATTGATTCATTTGAAAGGCTTGGACATCGTGGTCATTTAGCCCCGTGTAGGCTACTAAGGTGTTTGCAGAATTTGTCTGATAATCTGTTTTATTGTGGTGTCTGATATAATATAGTCCATATATTTGTAATTCAGGTGAGGATTGGGAAGGAGGTGGCCGAGGCCTGAAGTAGACATGAGAAACCACGGAAAACCATTTCCGGTATGGCTGAGGTGGAGCCGATCCCTCCTCTTCACAGTTTTGCCTCACGAGGCTCAGTGTACCCCGTTGCAGCCCACATACATGAATTAAATTTCTTGTCAGAGCTCGGAATCGAACCCGGACCTCCAGAGTGACAGGTAAGAATGCTAGCCGCTTCACCAGGAGGTATATGAAATAAATTACGAAACACAAGGGTACGGAATATCTCTGATTAACTTTTGTGGGCGTCTCTAAAAGCCAGGGTAGTTAAAAGGGACGTAAAACCAATAACATTATTATATAACTTTTGTGGAGGTGTACATATTGAAAGGGTAACAGAAGCGCATTTATAGTATTATTATAATATTGTTTAGTTAAAATGATAATGATGTGTGGCTTCCGTAGAGCCCTGGTGTAGGACTCCCAAGCTGACAGCCGTAGGCAGCCAGTGCGTTACATATTGAACATGCATAATTAAAGTTTACTGCAAGGTTGGCAGCAAATATAACGTAGTTTATTGCCAGTTTATCTGCCTGATTGTTATTCAATGTCTTTCTATCGAAAGCAAAAGATTTAAAATACAATACAGTCCATCGGTGTTGTCCTTTAATGTGGACAGAAGTAGAATAAGAGTGAAACAGTATTCATATTTCTGTGGGTAACTCAACGCTAGAGAGCGTTCTGCCTGCCTGACTGCGTCACGGAGCGCTGACCAATGACAGCGCATACCCCGGAATGGCTTACCTATTGAGTATTCTAAGTACCTTGGATCTCGGAGCTTCTTGGCTACCCCTGTCCGGCGGAGCCGATGACGTGAACTGGGCGTGTTTCCTTGTCCAGGCAGTCAAGTTATTATTTATTTATCGTATGACGTTTAGTGCCGGGAGTGTCCGAGGACATGTTCGGCTCGCCAGAGGCTGTAGCTGCTTCAAGCGGACACCCCTAGGGTGAGCTACAAGTTCCGTTCAATTTCAAGTAGGGCCTAGTTCCTACTTTCGCTACCAGATATCAATGATACCTAGTGGTGAACGTTGGAACTTTGATAGAGCGTTACAACGAAACCTAACCTAGAAATTTTGCTCCACACAGGTTTAGTCTGTGGAAGGACCTTTTTCATACCATAAATCTATGACATGGGACCGCCGGCTTTAGTTCCCCTCCGAAGGAAGGCATACTGAAGGATTTTTATCGCTCTTAACAAGCCGACTACTTCGGCCGGGTATGAACCCGCTATCTTGGACACAGCAGTTCTTCATGCTACCAAGTACGCCACCGAAGTCAAGTGACCACGTGCAAGTATTTACGCGCACTATCTCAACTCGGCGAACAGACTTAAGGATGTAATGTCTTGAAATGAGCGATTTCTTCAGTTCTTTATTATTATTTCTTTATTTAAAACTATTTAACACTAAATTTGTATTATATCGTTCAGTACATTCCATACAATAGTTAGTTATTGAGGTTTTAAGGGGCGGAACTACGAGGTCATCTGCCCCTACATTCCACAAAAGAGTTTCAAGTTACTGAAATATGGACCAGCCAGCAAACAATACGCTAGGTTAGAATGCAAGTGTACCATCTCTAAACATGAGTTTGTTGTGCTTATGTTCGGCATACATCAGTTGAGGATGCAGGTGTTCAATGTTACTTTCAATTTCTTGATAGCTGCTGCCACCTATGAGAAATTTCTCGAGAGAAAATGACATTGTTGGCCATTTGCCAGCAATTCAAACTTTCAAACTCATTTATCTCAGAACTAGCTAAAGTGGATATGGAACACTAATACATTCTAACTTAGCGATTAGTCGCCATTTTGACGAGTGAGCTCTAAGCTGAAAATTAAATCAGCCACGGCACGACACGGGACGGTTGATCGGCCTGAGTACTCTAATCACATCTACAGTATAATATTCTCATTTAAAATTACAATATCCGACAGGTCACCTCCTTGAGAACCGTTTAAAACATCCTCTGTACGGTAAATGAAACTGGGAAAACTGGGCCTTGTTGGTTCATAAGTTACGGATTAGCCTATAATGCTTGCATGATTCACTCGACCGCCAACTTGAAACTGTGTGGCTGATGACCTGGCAATTTGAACAGCAGACTCTTCCCACATAAATGTACATTTTTGAAAAACATGGTAGAGATTGGATGATAAGTTTAGTCGTAATTTGATTTAAGCTTTGCACATTTGGGTGGCTGCCAATTTGTTTCAAATAAGATGGTGGTGATATAAAACATGGTACAAGTTGACTGAGTTGACCTTTGCTAGTGCTATCACTGTACCAAAGTTGGTTCAATTCCTTTCGTCAAATATGAATTGATGGGGGGATCGACTTACACGCATACACGGCAGCCATCTTGAAATTATTTGGCTGATGACCTTGTAGTTTATGTGACAGACGCTTCCCACACAATGGTATATTTTTCCAAAATTTAGTAGAGATTGGTTGGTTAGTTTAGTCGTAATTTGATTTAAGCTTTGATCATTTGGATGGCCACCATTTTGTTTTGGTTAAGATGGCGGCGATATAAAATATGACACTAAGGTGTTCTTTGTTACAATTCGATTTCGTCATGTTTGAATTGACAGGGTAGAGAACCACGTCAATCAAATCAATCATGTACCATAATATTATAGAACTTAATGCATTAGTCATAACTCACAGTGAACGGATCTCTGAAAACGTGGGCAAAAGTCTAAATCTTTGTCAATGTAGAAACAAGTTGAAATAATTCAGTTTCTGACCTCACTAATTACGAATTTGATATTGAAATTGAAAATTTTGAAGTCGTGGATACAATATGGCTGACCAAATCCTAAAATAAAATAGAATTAATCAGACACGAATCGATATTATTAGGCCTTTGACGTAGCCGATTGTGAGTCTCACCTCTAAGTTTACAAGTTAACAATTGTAGACCCAATATGGCGGCCAAATTTTAAATAAGTACGAAATTTTAGTGGGAAAAAATATATTTTGGGTTATACATCAGATCCTTCAAAAGAGAAAATTATATTTTTCCTCTTTCTTCACGTCCTGTTCTTTACCTTTCTACAGGTATCAATAAATACACAATTCATAACCGAATTCTATACCATTTTTATGAGTTTTTAAACTTTACTAGTTTAAAACGATTGTATTAAAGAGTTAAAACTCAAAACCCGAAAGTTATATCACAATGTTTTGGTTCATGTGGTAAGTCTAATTTACTAATTATTTTAATAAAATAGTATCAGAAGAATTTACTGTGGAATTCTCTTCACTTATAAGCACGTTGATCTGTGATATTGAAATCGCGGAGACACGGAGAACAGGGTTTGATAAAATAGTAAAAACAAGATGTTCAGTAAAGAACATATAGCCTACTTTCTCCTAAATGCATGGGTATTGTTATAACTCTTTGTCCTTTTCAAGGAGTATAATTGAATGTTGGTTGTAGTAGCTTGTTGAAATACAACGTGCTATAGGGATATTAAACATGAATATGAGGTGCCCTTTGCTAGTGCTACCTCTGTAAAAAAATTCATTCAATTCGGTTTCACCGTGTTTGAATTGATCTGGGGAATGGATTTGCACACATACATGGCCGCTATTTGCAAACTATTGGGCTGATGACCTTGTAGTCAGTCATAAGATGCTTTCCACAAAAAGGCATGTTGTTGCAAAATCCGATAGAGATCAAATTATTAGGATGGTCGAAATTTGATTTAAGCTTTTAACATTTGGGTGGTCGTCATTCCGTTTCCGTCAAGATGGCGGCGATATAAAACATGACACTGAGGTGCCTTTTGCTAGTGCTACCTCTGTACCAAATTTCGTTCAATTCGGTTTCACCGTGTTTGAATTGATAGGGGGAATCGATTTGCACACATACTTGGCCACCATCTGCAAACTATTGGGCTGATGATCTAGCAGTTTGGTCAGAATATGCTTCCCACATAAAGATTTGTTGTTGCAAAATTTTCATATTCATATTCATTCATTTATTTGCAATGGGGGGGGGGGGTGTCCCCCGGTGGCAAATTGTATATACATAACAAATAAATAATTATACATAACAATTCAATAACAGTTATACAACAATTAAACTGGAGTATTTACACAAATAGTCAGTCTTTTCTTAAACACACCTATATGTTTGGGAAAAGGCTCTAAGACTGCGGCAGGTAGAGAGTTCCAGTTATCAATGGCACGGTTTACAAAAGAATATTTACCATAATTTTTTCGCTGTGGTCGGCCCTTAACTTTGAAAGGATGATCGCTCCTACCCATGTAAGTGGGCTTTCCCAATCGTTTGCTAAGCTCACCCCATGCTGGTTGATTTGCATAGGTGTTGTACATAGCGCAGAGTCTAGATTTCATCCTCCTAGCCTCCAGTGATTCCCACCCAAGTTTCTTTAACATACGGCTCACACTGCTCCTGGGATTAAAGTCACTGAGCACAAATCTAGCGGCCTTTCTTTGTACCATTTCCAAATCATTGATGAGCCCTACTTGACATGGATCCCAAACCGCCGAGGCATATTCAAGAATAGGTCTTACAAGTGACAAATAGCCTAATTCTTTAGCAGAGGTACTACTTCCTTTTAATACCCTCATTACAAAGTGCAGGGATTTGTAAGCTTTTGAAACTACACATCCTACATGACTACTTCATTTCATATCATTCCTTACGTGAACGCCCAAATATTTTCAAGAATCTTCTTCTACAAGTATTTCCGAGCCAATGTTATATTGAAAATCCTGCCTTCGCACTTTCCCTATTTTTAAGAGACTACATTTTCTTGTGTTTATTTTCATTTTATTTACAATCGCCCACTTATAGACCAGGTTCAGGTCCTCTTGAAGCACTGCATTGTCTTGTGAGTCATGTATCTTTCGATATATTACACAATCATCCGCAAACAATCGACAGTCACTGCGAATCCCATTTGGTAAGTCATTTATAAACGCCAAAAATAACAAAGTTCCGATTACGCTGCCCTGAGGGATACTCGACGCTACGGTAATTTCATCCGAGAATATGCCTTCGACTTTCACTTTCTGGGAACGACCCGTCAAAAATTCTTGGATCCATAAAATTACTCTTCTATCAATCTTCGTCGAAGCTAATTTATGGAGTAGCATGTCATGCGGAACGACATCAAATGCCTTCGCAAAATCTATAACCACGGCGTCGACTGAAACTCCATGGTCTAACGATTCGCTAATGTCTTGAAAAAGTGATAGCATCTGACTCTCGCATGAGTAACCTTTCCGAAATCCATGTTGCCTATCATTAAACCATGATAATGTTTCCCACTGTTCCCTCAAGTAGTCGCAAATGAGATGCACCATCTGTTTACAAACGACGGACGTAAGGCAAACCGGCCTGTAGTTGCCCAATTCAAGTCTGCTCCCTCCCTTAAATATTGGGACTACCGTAGCTCTTTTCCAGTCATCTGGGATTTGCGCATTGTTTATGGACACATTAAACATCACCTCCAAGTATCGTGCCACGGCCCTACCTCCTAGTTTAAGTACTTCACTAACAATATTATCAGGACCCTTTGATACATTGAAACGTAGTTTTTGTATTAGCTTTACAATTGCTGACTGGTTTATTTGGAACAGGGGAGCCCCTGATTCGTCGTTAAGGTCCAACACACAGCTATTGGATTTATTGAATACACTACCGTAAAATACATTTAATTCATTAGCAATGGCCTGTTTCACAGTAATTAATTTACCGTCACCGGACATTATCATCGACAAACTGTAAATTTTTTCCACCCATCACCTCCCGAACCAAGTAAACCTTGCATATAACTGTCATGAGCAGCCCTCTTTTTTAAGACGAGCTCTCTTGATAAGGACTTAAATTTCAACATATACTTGTCACCATCATGTCTTTTATTGTATAATTTCCTAATTTTCCGTTTTAGACTCCTAATTTCTCGTGTGTAATACTCAGGATCTGGGTTTTGTTTCAGCAATTTAAATGGGAGAAATTTATCAACAGCGCTATTTAAAATTTTCAAAAAGTTAGTCCACAGGATATTAATGTGATTTCCTTCCGATGCCCATCCTACAAATAGCTCATTCAAATACCCCTGAAACTTGCCCTAATCCGCCCTGCGATACTGGAATATGATCTTTTTTGCTACATCAGAATCTAATTTTGTAATGTCACCATATCTAATATTTAATTCAACCCCAGAATGGTCACTAATTCCTGGTACTTTCAGACAGTTAATATACAGCTCTACAGGCCTTACGAGATAAACATCTAAGGTATTATTGTCTCTAGTTGGGAAGTCACCTACTTGGGAAAATCCCCCCTCCCTTAAGAATTTATTTGCAGCACTCTGAGCCTGACCACAGCTAGTTGACTCACCAGACCAGTCTACTTTGGGGAGGTTTAAATCTCCAGCAATTATTATGCTCTTTTTCATAGCATTACCCGTACAAGTTTTATCATACAGTGTTTCGAGGAGAGAAAGGTTATCTTTCGGTGCTCTATACGCCCCTATCACCTGAAGAGGGAATTTATTTCCTTTATCCGAAATTTGTACACATAACATTTCATGATCCATATCAGCCCACTTTAAGAAACTAGCTATATTTTTGCGCACACAAATAAATAGCCCAGCACCTCGCTTCCCCCGATCCCTTCTGTACATCTCGTAGGTCCCTTGAATTATTTCGCTACTATTTATGTCCTCATATAACCAAGATTCAGTTGCAATGACAATGTCCGAAGAATACGTCTCTACAAGATTCCAAAATTCAATTAATTTATTTCCTAAACTCTGACAATTAACCTGCAGTAATCTTAGAGTCTTACCTCCGCAGCAAATATCTCGAAATAGCTCCTTCTGTTCCCATCGGCTGGCAACCTCTGGACCTGCTCCTCCTCACAAAAGCCGGCAGGAACCGATGACCCTGTCTTGTAGGCTCCCTAGATTGAAAGCGCCCCGTCGATTTAGATGCAGCCCGTCTCGGGCGAAGTCACGGCCACCAATCCAGCAGTCAGCTTCTACGTACACTAATCCCAGTTGTGCACATACCCAGTCCATGCGGTCATTTACAGTCTTAACTCGCCTCAACGGAACATCTCCCCGCCGAACAATGCCACTCATTATAATTTAATTTTTGCATTTCTAAACTTTCTTTTAGCTTTTCTGCCTAGTTCGTAAAGCTCCCCCATTATGTAATCAGCTGTAGCCCTCTTCTTCAAATCGTTCGTCCCAACATGGAGCAACAACACTTTAACTTTGTCACAGTCCTCTACATTTGCTTCTTCCACTTGTTGGGCAAGCTGGTCAATCTTAATCCCCGGGTAACACCGCACTTTCTCACCTGATTTCCTCGAGATATTCGCACTCCATCGTATCATAGAATCACCCATTATGATAACGTCATCCTCAGTTTGCTCCTGCACGCCCTCTTCCACACTGATCCCAGTAGAAATCCGTTCAGTCACATCCTTCACCGATTCTTCTGATTCAGGAAGCTTTGTTCTAAGTTCCTGTATTATTTGATCCCTTGCTTTGATTTGCACCCTCAAACTGTCCGGCGTATAACATACTTTACAAAACCAATTTCCGACATCACAATCCTCCTTCTTGACCTTAATACAGCCGAAGTGAAACCATTTCTCACATAGTCCACACTCAACACCATTCTTCAATGTTTTACTGCACGTCGAACACTTTCAAGATGCCACTGGATCATTTGCCTGATTCACATTTGGAGTAACAGGCCCTGGATTCACTTCCACTCCACCAATAACTAACAACGCAGTTATCACTAGGGCTATAAACCACAAGTTACTAGGTCCCGTACGCACACACAAGCACCGGAAATCCCGATTACCCTTCGCATACCACAGCCCGATCCTCGCCCGATAACACTCCAGAGAACAACCCATTTCAGCACACCTGAGAGCTCGGGAAAAACACGACCTTTCACTTTGACTGCCAACTGATACAATACAATTTGGTAGAGACTAGATTATTAGGTTGGTCGTAATTACATTTTAGCCTTTAACATTTGGGTGGCCGCGATTACGTTTCCGTCAAGATGGCGGTGATATAAAACATGACACTGAGGTGGCCTTTTCTAGTGCTACCTCTGTACCAAATTTCGTTCCATTCGGTTTCACCGTGTTCGAATTAATAGGGGGAATCGATTTTCACACAAAGATGGCCGCCATCCACAAAATATTAGGCTAATGACGTATTAGTTTGGTCAAAGGATGCTCCCTCCATAATGGTAAGTTGATGCAAAATTTGGTAGAGATCGGATGATTAGGTTAGTCGTAATTTGATTTAAGCTTTGAATATTTGTGTGGCCGCCATTACGTTTCCGTCAAGATGGCGGTGATATAAAACATGACACTGAGGTGCCCTTTGCTAGTGCTACCTCTGTACCAAATTTCATTCCATTCGGTTTCACCGTGTTCGAATTAATAGGGGTAATCGATATTGACACAAAGATGGCCGCCATCCGCAAACGATTAGGCTAATGACCTATTAGATTTGTCAAAGGATGCTCCCTCCATAAAGGTATGTTGTTGCAAAATTTGGTAGAGATCGGATGATTAGGTTAGTCGTAATTTGATTTAAGCTTTGAAAATTTGTGTGGCCGCCATTACGCTTCCGTCAAGATGGCGGTGATATAAAACATGACACAGAGGTGCCCTTTGCTAGTGCTACCTCTGTACCAAATTTCATTCCATTCGGTTTCACCGTGTTCGAATTAATAGGGGTAGTCGATTTTGACACAAAGATGGCCGCCATCCGCAAACTATTAGGCTAATGACCTATTAGATTTGTCAAAGGATGCTCCCTTCATAAAGGTATGTTGTTGCAAAATTTGGTAGAGATCGGATGATTAGGTTAGTCGTAATTTGATTTAAGCTTTGAACATTTGGGTGGCCGCCATTACGTTTCTGTCAAGATGGCGGCGATATAAAACATGACACTGGGGTGCCCTTTGCTAGTGCTACCTCTGTACCAAATTTCATTCCATTCGGTTTCACCGTGTTCGAATTAGTAGGGGTAATCGATTTTGACACAAAGATGGCCGCCATCCGCAAACTATTAGGCTAATGACCTATTAGATTTGTCAAAGGATGCTCCCTCCATAAAGGTATGTTGTTGCAAAATTTGGTAGAGATCGGATGATTAGGTTAGTCGTAATTTGATTTAAGCTTTGAACATTTGTGTGGCCGCCATTACGTTTCCGTCAAGATGGCGGCGATATAAAACATGACACTGGGGTGCCCTTTGCTAGTACTACCTCTGTACCAAATTTCGTTCCATTCGGTTTCACCGTGTTCGAATTAATAGGGGCAATCGATTTTCACACAAAGATGGCCCCCATCCACAAACTATTAGGCTGATGACCTATTAGTTTGGTCAAAGGATGCTACCCCCATAAAGGTATGTTGTTGCAAAATTTGGTAGAGATCGAATGATTAGGTTAGTCGTAATTTGATTTAAGCTTTGAACATTTGTGTGGCCGCCATTACGTTTCCGTCAAGATGGCGGCGATATAAAACATGACACTGAGGTGTCCTTTGCTAGTGCTACCTTTGTACCAAATTTCGTTCAATTTGCGCTCACCGTGTTCGAATTGATAGGGGGGGGACAGACATTCAGAGTACACACACTCACAAACACACACACAGACTCACACACATACACACACAGACAGACACACTTTTTTTCGCCCTGTAGTGATCTCATAAGTCTACTTTCATTTTTTGCAAAAATCGAAAGTAGGCTAATATAGGTTTGGACAATATCCATTGAAAACTTTTAAAAACAATAATGATAATATTAATTTCTCAGTTTGGAACTCTTCCGGGTTCCGTTAATGTTTGTTGTTTCACCCGAAAGGATTTTCCTAGTCAGTACCTAACTCTAAGCAGAACAGTGAACAGGATTCAAATTACGAAATCACACGGGTACAGGACTGGCCAAACAAGGTCCGACAGCCCAGCCACAGTTAAGCTAACACGAGTCACCAGTGTCTTAAGTGTTACTCTTTGTTACTCGTACCGCACGCACTCGTCAACGAATTGTATTAGAAGCTAGTATAATGTACAAGAATCCTGTCATCTTTAACGCATTGTATTATAGTGTTGCAGGTCACGTGGTATCCAACAGAGCTGGGTTCCTCATGTACAGCGCCAGTAAGCACGCGGTCACTGTCCTAGCAGAGGGTATCAGGAAGGAGCTTGTCAGACTAGGTACACGTATCAGGGTTTCGGTAAGTATTATTATTATTATTATTATTATTATTATTATTATTATTATTATTATTATTATTATTATTATTATTATTATTATTATTATTATTATTATTATTGATACTGTTATTATTGTGGAGTTCTTTGATCAACCAAAGTTTCAAGGCAACAACTCATGTCCTTTTTTAAAATTTCCGAGGACAACTGGGCATTGAATAAAACGTAATTTCATAATATCTGGTATCAATGACCTAGACGAAGGCTTATGTACAGGCCGGACGTTTGTTTTAGGCGATTGCCCTTGACCTTGAAGCCTGCGGGTGAGCCTACACACACTCACTCTCTCACCCTATCGCTTCACACTTGTTACCACCGATCTGATGTAATTGAATTCCAGACTTGAGCAGATAGTACAGTCCACGTCGAAGTATTATGTGACGCGGAAGTACAAGTTGAGTAGTTACGAACAGAACGTCATTATATTTGCCAATGACTGTACTTCAGCAGAAGTGTGAAACAGCTTTGTCAATTATCGGACCGCTTGGGGCAGCTGATAACAACACAGGTACTGTAGTATCTCGCCTCCAGGCTTCCATTAAGATTATTCACTCGTCTAAAACAAACGTCCGGCCTGTATCTGAACATGACACACAGAATGACTCGCAATTCTTTTCTATGTAATATCCCACTTTTGTGGAGAAATACCTCACGCCAAGAATCTTCTTTTTTTTTTTTTTTTGAGGCGAGGAGGTTCGAATCCCCCCGCCGGCAACCTTGAAGATGGTCTTCTGTGGTTTCCCATCTTCCTTCCAGGCAAATGCCGGGGTTGGTCCCTAACTATAGGCCACAGCCGCTACCTTCCAACTACTCGTCCTTACATTCCAACTTCCCTCCTTCCCTCCCCAACGGTACGTGTAGCTCACCCATTGGGTGTCGGTCTCGAAGCAGCTACAAAACTGGCGAGCCGAACATGTCCTCGGACACTCCCGGCACTAAAAGCCATACGCTAAAAAAAAAAAAAAAAAAAAACCGCCAAGAATCATTTGAAAGACGATAGAAATGATAAGAGCCCGAAAACTTTCAATGAATGAGATGGCTGTACAGTAATCCAGAACAGCGTTTCCCAAACTGTGGTACGCGGTGATGTTACGAAAAATATAAAACATATTAGATACGTTACGAAAAATATAAAAATATATTTTAAAAAAATTAACAAGAAGTTCCGTGAAGAACTAAAGAGCCTACTTTTCTTAAAATTTAAGATTCATGCCAATGATTAATCTGTATGGATCTATCTAGAATAACGACGAAATTAAGTTGGTAATATCGAAGTTTCTAATTAGTTCGAAATACTGTATACCTGGCATAATGCAGCCTAATAGAGAACTACAAAGCGGCTTCGGTGGCGTAGTCGGTAGCATGCTGAACTGCTGTGCCCAAGATAGCGGGTTCAAACCCGGCCGAAGTCGTCGGATTTTTAAGAGCGTTAAAAATCCTTCAGTATGCCTTCCTTCGGAGGGGAAGTAAAGCCGGCGGTCCCATGTCATAGATTTATGGCATGTAAAAGATCCTTTCACAGACTAAACTTGTGTAAAACAAAATTGTTAGGTTAGATTTCGTCAGAACGCTCTATCAAAGTTCCAACGTTCACCACTAGGTATCATTGATATCTGGTGGCGAAAGTTGGAACTATTTGAAATTGAACGGAATTTGTAGCTCACCCTTTCGGGTGTCCGCTGGAAGCAGCTACAGACTCAGGCGAGCCGAACATGTCCTCGGACACTCCCGGCACTAAAAGCCATACGATAAATAATAGAGAACTACAGTTGACAGCCCTGGTGACTGAATATATTCTTAGTTCCATCTCTTAAGGTACAGAATACAAAATTTTGTTGAAGTCCAATGGATAGCATGGACGTTACATGCAGTTAAACATTGAATCTAAAAGAGCGCGTAAAATCATGTTGGCAACAATGACATACATGTATTGGTCAGAAATAATCTGAAATAATATGATCTATTGTTGTGTCAATTTTGAATGAAATCCATTAGTTAGTATAGAAGTTATATGCATTTTAAAATTGGACCTATCAGCAGGCTTAGAATCATGTTGGCAGCACTGACGTATATAAGTTACTCCAAATTAATATAGAATGTCGGGTACTATACGTGTGCATAGTTTAAAGCTTTCCGCTTGCATACTTTCTGATATATGGGTATTTGGATTTAAAAAATTGAGAGCATTTATTAACAGTTGGCAGCCCTGGTGGCTCTTAAGAATACGCTCAGTCATATCTGTTTATGTACACATAGCACATACAAAATTTGGTTGAAATCCAATTGATAGTGTAGAAGTTATATGCATTTAAAATTTGGACTTATCAGCAGGTTTATAATCATTTTGGCAACACTGTCATGTATGGCCTCCTGGAAATTAAACTGCAATATTATTATCTATACGTGTGCCAATTTTGAAATAGCTCCCATTCATACCTTCCAAGATATCCAACATGGAGCTCAAATTTCAATTGCGATTTTTCAGCAGTTGGTAGCACTGACATCATTTTCAAATATGGCCGTGAGATATTCATGTATAGATCTTTACTCATACCAAATTTTGTTTCGATTGCTGCAGCCGTTTAGGAGTTGATAGGGGGGGACACACACACAGCCAGACAGACAGACAGAAGGGCAGACAGACAGACACACATTTGCCCGATCTCATAAGTCTACTTTTTCCTCATTTTTGCAAAATGTGAAAAGTAGGCTAAAAAATATAAAAACATTGATATGCTGCCGGGAGACTTTAAGACCAAATATAAGGAGCCGTTTTATGAATTGAATTGTGATTCAAAACTAAGGCAAACTTTTTCAAAAATGGCTCTTGTGAAATTTGGGGTTGAGAGGCGTGCAGATTATGCAGACATACAGTAACTGACAAAGCAGTTAGATTTTTGCTGCCTTTCACTACTTCGTACTTGTTTGAGACTGCATTTTCTTCACTTGTTTTTCTCAAGAATAAATACCGGAATAGGCTCCTTACAGCAGAAAACGATCTTCGTTTGAGACTCAACAATCTTAAACCAGACATTCCTAAGTTGGCTTCTAATCTTCAAGCTCACCCTTCACATTGAAGTTGTTAGTTGAACTTTGGTTTTTCTGTTTAATTATTAAATAGTTCTTTTATTAATATTATTTGTATAGTGTCATTTCTGAATGTTTGAATTGAAATAATGTAAAACAACTTGACACACTTTCTAACTCTAACAAACATAATTTACAATCCATTCTTTGGTCTGCTACGTAGTGGTGGTGAGGGTTATGGGAAGGTGTTGTAGCTCGGGCCAAATTTTAATATTTATTTTTTACAACTTAATTATTTCAATATTTTGACCTGCTCAAAACCAGAGATTGGCATATGCTTCTTCTTGCAGAAGAAGCTGTTTTAAAAACTGGTTTATGATACATTTGAAATTTGATACAGCCCTCCAAAGCAGAGGTTGCAATGTGGCCCGAGGTACAACTAGGAGTTGTACCTTGGGCCATTAAAATTTATTTTGAAATAAAACTAAAATATGCCATAGTTTGTCAAATAAACACTGTAGGTAACATTTTATTAGTATTTAGTTGAATACATTATGCATAGGCCTACTTAACATCATACATGGTAGTGAAATCGACAGAAAAATACAACTTTGAACTTTGCCTCTGGGATGTTCCAATAGTGCATGGTTTAGGGAGCTTCAACACAACATCTGTCATAGACAGAGCGAAAGTTTCTGGTTCTGGCAAAGTGAATTTATTGGTTTTCCCAATTCTCTTTAGGTACTGAACTTCATACTCATCACCATAAACGTTTGAGATTTTTGAGACATAGTATGAAATGTTCTTCTTTCCAGCAACGCAGGTCACAGCATAATCGTCTTCTTTCAATTCTGTTCCTTCTTCAAAATTATCATCGTCCTTTTCTTCTTCGAGGTACTTTTCTCTCAATGTTTCCAGATCATCATCACTTGAATCTTGTAAAAATACTTCGAAAGTTTCTTCTTCTGAGGTGGAGTCTTGAAATTCCAGGCGACGTGTGACTATTGCTTCATTATTCTTCTTCTCCTTTGATTTCTTGTCTTTTATTTCATTTCTCTGGTGTATCCGTTAATATTCTAGTCTCCCCAGCTCTTCGTCCTCCAGTTTGCTTTCGTGGTCCAGCTTTGGGAAATGGACGCAGCATTTCTGGGGATTTATGATTCCCTCCTGATGTCACCTCTGCTCCCTGCTCAGAGACAGCAGTATTCCCATTTTCTTCATTTTCCTCTCGTTCACCAGAATCATAAGGTATGTCGGTAACATTTGCAGGCATGAATTCAAAGTCACCAAAAATATTCTCATCAACTGGATAAATTCCAGTAACCTTAAATCCCTTTTCAATATTTTCTTTGGTGAACGCTCTGGTGCCTTTCCTACAATGCCTGAGATATTGTATATTGATGCTGGTTTACCTGGATTAGTCAACATCCTCTCATTCATAGCAGTGTTATAGAACGTTTTATATGGCCCAAACACTGTGCGGTCAAGTGGCTGCAGTTTATGCGACGTGTGCGGAGGCAAAGTTAACAAAACTACCCCACTATTCTTGCAAATATCAATTGCCCTCAAAGAAATATGAGTCTCGTGGTTGTCCATGGTCAGTAAAACTGGTTCTGCTACAGTTGGTTTCTCACATGCTATGAAATGATTTAAAAAATCTACAAAAAGCTCTTCATTTGACCAACCTAATGGATTTGCTCGTCCGATTGTTCCAGCTGGAGCACCAAATAATATGTGGTCCTTAAAGTGCACACGTGGAAATATTAGCATAGGTAGAACATGATTTCCTATCGCATTAACAGCTACTATCATCGTAATATTCACTACCCTCTCTCCAATCTGCTTGGTGCCTTTTTCACAAATAACGTTTGGTGGAATATGGACAGTTGAATTTCCAGTCTCATCAAGATTGTATATTTTGTTTGGTGGAAAGTGAGTCCTAGACATAACAGTTTTCAAGTTTTTATAAAATTCTGAAACATTAGTGCGATTGAAACTTGTAGCCCGTGAGAGGCTTGTCGCTTCAGGTTTTCTTAATGAAAGGGAAGGAAAACGCTTTCGCAAACCTCTGAACCACATCAACCCTGCTGACTTGTTTTCTTGCCATGTATTTGGAATTTTTACAGCATTGGCCACAGCGTATTCGTAAGCAAGTTCCATGGCTTTCGCTTTTGTTGTCCGTAATTCAGTCTTGCTGCCTGTTTGAAATATTCAATCAGTTCCGATTCTTGTTGTTCTGAAAACACTCTTTTCACATCGTTCCTAGGTACATATACAATTTCTTCCTCTTCACTACCCTTCACAATTAATAAACGTCTGGCTAATGTAGTTCTTGAAATCCCATACCTCTTGGCCGTAGATCTCACCTTAGTTGTATTGGATAAAACATCCTTCACGGCTTTAGAAAGTGCATCACTGTCCACTTTCTCTCTGGTGTTTCCTGTTTTGCTTCTTGGCATTTTCCTAGAAATACTACAATAATTCAGTATGATTCTTAAACACCGTAAAATATAAATTCAAACGTCAAACCAAAAATATTAAAAACATCATGTTGTACCTTGGGCCATGGACCAAGGTACAACATGAGATGTAGCCCAAGGTACAACAACCAGCACTACATTACGAAATGAAACCCCCAACGATGAGGTTATAATTTGGAGGAACGACACACAGGTCATTAAAATTATGAGACATACCATCCTTACCTTGATAACAGTCTTCTGAACACGTCTTGTTTTGTACTCTTAGCAGAATAAATAAGAGGCACCAGAAAAAGTACTTTCACACGATGGAATTTTACTTCTCAGATTAACATGTGTACTTCGCTTTTCAAAGAGCTTCAATGATATGGTGGTCAAGGAGTATACATAATAGTTTACTCTATGACAGTAATTCATTTATATCCCACCAGATGGCAGAATTACACTAAATCAACTGAAGTGGAGATGGCCCAAGGTACAACACCTTCCCTATATCTCCCATCCATTAGGTGGTACGCGAGAGATTCTTATCTCTTAAAGTGGTACACACACAAACAGGTTTGGGAAACACTGATCTAGAACACTTCCCTTTCTTCTTCACTTTACCTCCCAAAACCTCTTCATTAATTAAATGTGTATTTTCTTCCTTTCCTCTGTCCATATTTTCCCCCTATTGTTTCTTTTTTTGAGACTTGTTCAAATTTCTTGTTTTTGATTTTATATCTGAATCGATTTCTGTCCTTAATATCGTCTTCAGAGATTTTGAATCGTTCCAGGCCCTCCTGAGATTCTCTCATCTAACTGGCCATTAATTTACTTGTATTAATGATGTCAAAAATGTTCTTAGTGAGTCTCTTTTCATCCATCCTCCACAGGTGTCAATAACTGTAGGCGTATTTTCCTTAATTGCTCTGTGATGGTGTCTGTATTTCCGTCGAGTTCCTTTGTTGGTCGTCTGATCCAAGTTCCGTCTCGGAGAACAGCGCCGTCTATCATTGTTTCTCGATGTCATGAATTCTTGTCATCCCTCCAATTAATGTTATTTCTGCTGCATACAAGGCTTCTGGAAAAATCGATAATATTAATAATAATAATAAATAAATAGATAAATAAATAAACAAAAACAAATAAATACACAAATAAATAAAAACAAACGATGAAATACAGAAATAAGTAAATAAATAAATAAACACATTTTCATTCTTTCTTTCTTTCTTTCTTTTTTCTTTCTTTATTTATTTATTTCTTTTTTTAAATTATTTATTTATTGCTTTATTTATTTATTCAATTCTTTATTTCATTATTTATTTTCTTATTTCATTCTTTCTTTTTTCTTTCTTTCTTTCTTTCTTTCTTTATTTCTCTAGTTATTTCTTTCTTTCTTTCTTTCTTTATTTATTTATTTATAACAGTTCTGTAATAGCTTATCACTTGTTGCAGAGTATCAGTCCCGGGCTGGTGAAGAGCGAGATATTTGACAGGGACAACATGAAGGACAGCACCGCAGATAAGATGTTCGTCGAGAACTACATGGAAGCTCAAGATATCGCCGATGCCGTGGTGTACGTTCTGGGTACGCCAGAAAGAGTGCAGGTAAATACACAAATTCTATTTTTTTTACATATGTGTTTGGGCTGGAGTACGGATAGTCTACCAACTCGTATCTACCCATGATTAAGGCTGCTGCAATGACAGCCGAAATGTCGGGAAACAATCACCGATACACGACGCGGCTCCAACCTGTAAGCCTAGATGATAACTAGACACAAGCCGCGAAAGCCTACGATTTAAACTAAGCGTAGACTACTTTCCGACGCCTAGTTATCATGACAACAAGTGAAAACATACTTAGTTCCTATGTCCACTTCCTGGAGTAGCGGCAACATTCTTGGCGGTTCGATTTTCAACTTTGGTTAGAAATGTAACTCTGGTCTCAGGGCAGGATCGGGGTACACTCAGCCTCGTGAGGCAAAAGTAAGAAGTGGTTGGTTCGATTCCCACCTTAATCATTTTGGAAGTCGTTTTGCGAGGTTTCCTATTTCTACCCCAGGCAAATACCGGGAAATTTCCTAACTTGACCACAGCCACTTCCCTTCCAGTTCTTACCCGAATTACAAATACACACACTAAGATCAGCCACCACAATGACACAGGTTAAAAGACATATTCGACTTACACCAACTTACACGAGGCTAAATGGTCTCCATGTTCAAGCCTCTCAAATAACTTAATAACAACAACGTTGAGGACACTGGCGTAGCCAAGGGGGGGTTAAAGGTGGTTATAACCCAACCCCCCCCCCCCCCCCCCCCTCCATTGGAAAATCGGCAGGTTGTGATTTGTGTCTGTGGTAATGTACTGTTGTCGCCTTTCAGCCCGGGTCCCCATTTGTGGCTACACACGTCTTCATGACAACGTATAACCACAGTCTACCTACAGATCGCGAAGCTTGGCTCATACTTTTCTACCACCAACAGCAAGGATGTGCCGACTGCGCTATGTTGGTGTATGTTATTGTTGCTGGATTTACTGTATGTGAGCATTGTGTAAAGGTTATGTCTATAATTTATCATGTGCTTTTCAAGAGGAGATTATGCAGTTCAATAAACAGATCTAATATTAGAAGCAATATTTCAGAGTTGCTAAGTAACCTATATGATCGCTTATCAGTTGGTTAAGACGAGCGTACGGTACCCAATTAGATTAGGTGGGCAGTGACAATTTATCTCCTAATGCCTGAAATAAAATACAAATACATGAATCGTTTATACACTTAATAAAACACTTCTCACATAAAAGGGGGGGGGGGTGAGGGGTTGTATGAGAAGCGTTTTATTAAATGTATAAATAAGTATTGTATTATGAATTACACAGGGAAATTAATTGTTACTCCTCGCCCAATCTAATTGGGTGTATTGGGTGTATTCGTGTTGACCGACTGGGAAGTCAGACTGTTCAAATAGCAAGACGACACCCGAGTTTCCAAAGAACCCTAGAGGGTAAAATTTGATCTATGGATTTTTGGCTAGTATTATAAAGCTTTTCAAGGGGCGCGTAATGGTGCAGTGGCTTAGTTGCTCGTCAATCACCCGGACGGCCGGAGTTCCAATCCCGGTGACAGTGGGGTGGAATTTTCACCTGAAAAATTACGTGGCGTCAGGAAGGGCATCCGGTCTTAAATCCCTGGCCAAAACCAAAATGAACCTGATTGGCTCCGGGGATCCCAATTAATTGGGATACGCAGTAGAAAGTATTATAAAGCTTTTCAATCAAACAACGGAACTAGGTCTTTAACTGGTTATAAATTAATAATAATGTTATTGGTTTTAGGTCCCTTTTAACTACTGTGGCTTTCAGAGACACCGGGGTGCCGGAATTTTGCCCTGAACGGGATCTTTAACGTGCCAGTAAATCTACACACGGTTCCCTTGCATTTATGCACCCTTGAATGCCAGCTGACTGCGCCAGGATTAGATCCTGCAACCTTGGGCACAGCAGGCGAGAACGTTACCGCTGAGCCACGGAGCCAGTTGGTTATAAATCAAAAGCATGTCTCGGTAGGATATCTATGCATAGCTTTGGTGGCGTAGTCGGTAGCATGCTGAACTGCTATGCCCAAGTTCGCGGGTTCAAACCCAGTCGAAGTCGTCGGGCCCATGCCATAGATTTATGGCACGTAAAGAACTTACAACTACAATTGGTAGTATGTAGCCAAAATTTGTAGGCTATTGTGTTAGACACGCTCTATCCGGTTCAAACGTATGCCATTGGGTTTCAGTGACAGTGGTGTCTGGTAGCTTAAGTTGGAACTACTTGACATTGATATTGGCTAACCTACGGGCGTTCATGTGAAATGCCCTGCTATGGCCATTGGCTGCAAATCAAATATAAATATCTATGCATTTGGAAAATAAATCATACGGTAGGCTAAGTGGACATTGCTTGTATTCAAGAAACTCGTTGGAGAGGACAGAAATCTCGTGAAATAGGAGATGGATACAAGCTCATCTACCATGGGACAAGCAACCGAAATGGGGTTGCTGTTGTTGTTTGTGCCAACTTAAGAGATCAGGTAGCCGAGGTCAATCGACAGTCAGACCGCCTCATGACTGTCATCATAGATATGCCATCTTGTCGCTTACACATCATTAGTGCATATGCCCCACAAACTGGCTGTGATGAGAGTGAAAAAGAACGGTTTTGGCAAGAACTCCAGGATCTTGTCTTGTTGTACCCAGAGGAGGACTTCTTACTCGTATGTGGTGACTTAAATGGACATGTTGGTCAAAATAAGAATGGTTATAGTTATGATGGTGGAAATGGCTATGGTAGACGAAATGATGACGGATGCCGAGTCCTCGACTTTGAAGAAGCAAACAGCCTTCTCATAAGCAACACTTTCATTAAGAAGCGCACCAGTCATCTCGTAACATACGCCAGTGGTGACAGCAGAAGCCAGATCGACTTTGCACTGTTACGGCGATGTAACTTCCGAACAGTCATAGATGTGAAGGTTATACTTTCCGTTTGTGTTGCTCCCTTCCCCCCCCCCGAACACAAACTACTCATTGCACACCTGAGGATCAGTAAGCGCAGGATAGGTGGATGTACAAGAGGCTCAACAAAAGTAAAGTGGTGGAAACTACACGACCAGAAATCAGCATTGGTTAACAGTATAATATTTCCTCTTGTCAATCCGAATTCCATCGACACCACATGGACTGATCTCTGTGAGTCAGTGACTACTGCTTCAGCAGAAACATTGGGTAACACAAAGCCATGGCATCGCCTTATTGACAAGCAGACATGGTTATTGACAGATCAGGTTCATTCATTCATTCATTCATTCATTCATTCAATCATTCATTCATTTATTTGCAATGGGGGGTATGTCCCCCGGTGGCAAATTGGATATACATAAAAAATAAATAATTATACATAACAATTCAATAACAATTATACAACAATTAAACTGAAGTATTTACAAAAATAGTCAGTCTTTTCTTAAACACACCTATATGTATATAGGCTCTAAGACTGCGGCAGGTAGAGAGTTCCAGTTATCAATGGCACGGTTTACAAAAGAATATTTACCATAATTTGTTCGCTGTGGTCGGCCCTTAACTTTGAAAGGATGATCGCTCCTACCCATGTAAGTGGGCTTTCCCAATCGTTTGCTAAGCTCACCCCATGCTGGTTGATTTGTATACGTGTTGTACATAGCGCCGAGTCTAGACTTCATTCTCCTAGCCTCCAGTGATTCCCACCCAAGTTTCTTTAATATACGGCTCACACTGCTCCTAGGATTAAAGTCACTGAGCACAAATCTAGCGGCCTTTCTTTGTACCATTTCCAACTCATTGATGAGCCCTACTTGATATGGATCCCAAACCGCCGAGGCATATTCCAGAATAGGTCTTACAAGTGACAAACAGCCTAATTCTTTAGCAGAGGTACTACTTCCTTTTAATACCCTCATTACAAAGTGCAGGGATTTGTAAGCTTTTGAAACTACACATCGTACATGACTACTCCATTTCATATCATTCCTTACGTGAACGCCCAAATATTTGCAATAATCTTCTTCTACAAGTATTTCCGAGCCAATGTTATATTGAAAATCCTGCCTTCGCACTTTCCCTATTTTTAAGAGACTACATTTTCTTGTGTTTGTTTTCATTTTATTTACAATCGCCCACTTATAGACCAGGTTCAGGTCCTCTTGAAGCACTGCATTGTCTTGTGAGTCATGTATCTTTCGATATATTACACAATCATCCGCAAACAATCGACAGTCACTGCGAATCCCATTTGGTAAGTCATTTATAAACGCCAAAAATAACAAAGTTCCGATTACGCTGCCCTGAGGGATACCCGGCGTTACGGTAATTTCATCCAAGAATATGCCTTCGACTTTCACTTTCTGGGAACGACCCGTCAAAAATTCTTGGATCCATAAAATTACTCTTCTATCAATCTTCGTCGAAGCTAATTTAAGGAGTGGCATGCCATGCGGCACGACATCGAATGCCTTCGCAAAATCTATAACCATGGCGTCGACTGAAACTCCATGGTCTAACGATTCGCTAATGTCTTGAAAAAGTGATAGCATCTGACTCTCGCATGAGTAACCTTTCCGAAATCCATGTTGCCTATCATTAAACCATGATAATGTTTCCCACTGTTCCCTCAAGTAGTCGCAAATGAGATGCGCCATCTGTTTACAAACGATGAACGTAAGGCTAACCGGCCTGTAGTTGCCCAATTCAAGTCTGCTCCCTCCCTTAAATATTGGGACTACCGTAGCTCTTTTCCAGTCATCTGGGATTTGCGCATTGTTTATGGACACATTAAACATCACCTCCAAGTATCATACCACGGCCCTACCTCCTAGTTTAAGTACTTCACTAACAATATTATCAGGACCCTTTGATACATTTAAACGTAGTTTTTGTATTAGCTTTACAATTGCTGACTGGTTTATTTGGAACAGGTGAGCACCTGATTCGTCGTTAAGGTCCAACACACAGCTATTGGATTTATTGAACGCACTACCGTAAAATACATTTAATTCATTAGCAATGGCCTGTTTCTCAGTAATTAATTTACCGTACCGGACATTATCATCGACAAATTATTTGAATTTCCCTTTCTTCTCCTAACATAACTGTAAAAAAAATTCCACCCATTTCCTCCCGAACCAAGTAAACCTTGCATATAACTGTCATGAGCAGCCCTCTTTTTTAAGACGAGCTCTCTTGATAAGGACTTAAATTTCAACATCTACTTGTCAATATCATGTCTCTTATTGTATAATTTCCTAATTTTCCGTTGTAGACTCCTAATTTCTCGTGTGTAATACTCAGGATCTGGGTTTTGTTTCAGCAATTTAAATGGGACAAATTTATCAACAGCGCTATTTAAAATTTTCAAAAAGTTAGTCAACAGGATATTAATGTGATTTCCTTCCGATGCCCATCCTACAAATAGCTCATTCAAATACCCCTGAAACTTGCCCTGATCCGCCCTGCAATACTGGAATATGATCTTTTTTGCTACATCAGAGTCTAATTTTGTAATGTCACCATATCTAATATTTAATTCAACCCCAGAATGGTCACTAATTCCTGGTATTTTCAGACAGTTAATATACAGCACTACAGGCCTTACGAGATAAACATCTAAGGTATTATTGTTTCTAGTTGGGAAGTCAACTACTTGGGAAAATCCCCCCTCCCTTAAGAATTTATTTGCAGCGCTCTGAGCTTGACCACAGCTAGTTGACTCACCAGTCTACTTTGGGTAGGTTTAAATCTCCAGCAATTATTATGCACTTTTTTATAGCATTACCCGTACAAGTTTTATCATACAGTGTTTCGAGGAGAGAAAAGTTATCTTTCGGTGCTCTATACGCCCCTATCACCTGAAGAGGGAATTTATTTCCTTTATCCGAAATTTGTACACATAACATTTCATGATCCATATCAGCCCACTTTAAGAAACTAGCTATATTTTTGCGCACACAAATAAATAGCCCACCACCTCGCTTCCCCCGATCCCTTCTGTACATTTCGTAGGTACCTTGAATTATTTCGCTACTATTTATGTCATCATATAACCAAGATTCAGTTGCAATGACAATGTCCGGAGAATACGTCTCTACAAGATTCCAAAATTCAATTAATTTATTTCCTAAACTCTGACAATTAACCTGCAGTAATCTTAGAGTCGTACCTCCGCAGCAAATATCTCGAAATAGCTCCTTCTCTTCCCATCGGCTGGCAACCTCTGGACATGCTCCTCTTCACAAAAGCCGGCACGAACCGATGACCCTTTCATGTAGGCTCCCTAGGTTGAAAGCGCCCCGTCGATTTAGATGCAGCCCGTCTCGGGCGAATTCACGGCCACCAATCCAGCAGTCAGCTTCTACGTACACTAATCCCAGTTGTGCACATACCCAGTTCATGCTGTCATTTACAGTCTTAACTCGCCTTAACGGAACATCTCCCCGCCGAACAATGCCACTCATTGTAATTTTTGCATTTCTAAACATGCTTTTATCTTTTCTGCCTAGTTCGTAAAGCTCCCCCCTGATGTAATCAGCTGTAGCCCTCTTCTTCAAATCGTTCGTCCAAAACATGGAGCAACAACACTTTAACTTTATCACAGTCCTCTACATTTGCTTCTTCCACTTGTTGGGCAAGCTGGTCAATTTTAATCCCGGGATAACACCGCACTTTTGCACCTGATTTCCTCGAGATATTCGCATTCCATCGTATCATAGAATCACCCATTATGATAACGTCATCCTCAGTTTGCTCCTGCACGCCCTCTTCCACACTGATCCCAGTAGAAAGCCGTTCAGTCACATCCTTCACCGTTTCTTCTGATTCACGAAGCTTTGCTCTAAGTTCCTGTATTATTTGATCCCTTGCTTTGATTTGCACCCTCAAACAGTCCGGCGTATCACATACTCTACAAAACCAATTTCCGACATCACAATCCTCCTTCTTGACCTTAATACAGCCGAAGTGAAACCATTTCTCACATAGTCCACACTCAACACCATTCTTCAATGTTTTACAGCACGTCGAACACTTTAAAGCTGCCGCTGGATCATTTGCCTGATTCACATTTGGAGTAACAGGCCCTGGATTCACTTCCACTCCACCAATAAATAGCAATGCAGCTATCACTAGGGCTATGAACCACAAGTTGCTAGGTCCCGTACGCAGACACAAACACTGGAAATCCCGACTACCCTTCGCATACCACAGTCCGATCCTCACCCGATGACACTCCAGAGATCAACCCATTTCAGCACACCTGAGAGCTCGGGAAAAACACGACCTTTCACTTTGACTGCCAACTGATTACTCAAGGTAAGGTCCGTGATAAGAAGAAAGCATATAAAAGCTGGCTTTCTCTAAAGACAGACGTGAACAGAGAAAGGTACGTCACTGCTAAACGAGAGGCAAAGAGAGCCGTGGCTGAAGCAAGAGCCAACCACTACAACAACCTCTATCTTAACCTGGACACCAAAGAAGATGAAAAGGATATTTACCGTCTGGCCAAAGCCCGAGCAAGAACAGCAAGGGATATTGAACACTATGTGTGCATAAAGAGCAAAGAAGGCCAAAGACTACAGAACAAACATGCTATTCTCAAGCGATGGAAAGAGCATTTTGAGGAGATCTCAAACATAGAGTTTCCGCGTCCAACAATCCCGGAAGTTGTCCCAACTAATGGGCCTATCCCCCAAATCACTCCACAGGAAGTTACCAGTGCCCTAAAAAGCATGAGAAACCATAAATCTCCTGGGTCAGACAACCTCCCTGCTGACTTCTGGAAACTTCAAGAACTGAAATCTACTGCGATAGATTGGCTTGTTACCTTTTTCAATGCCATATTGGACTCTGGCCACATCCCTACAAGCATTACAGTACCAATTTTCAAGAGCAAAGGAGACCCAGCGGAATGTTCAAACTATCGCCCAGTACGTCTTCTCTCACATCCAATGAAGATCTTAGAGGATTCTTGACCGACGCCTACGTGCCATCACCGAAATCAGCTCCAACCAGTGCGGGTTTGTCAAGGGGGCTGGAACCGCTGACGCCATCTACGCAGCACGGTTACTCATGGAGAAGCACCGTGAAAAAAGAACGCCTCAGCATATTGCCTTTCTTAACCTTCAAAGGCCGTCGATCCTGTTCCTCATGAGTTGATTTGGTATGCGCTGCGCAACCATGGTGTACCAGAGTCATTTGTAAATGTGGTCAAGATGTTATACACGAACGCCAGCAGTAGAGTACGTTGTGCTGTTGGCACCTCGGAAAACTTTCCTGTAAATGTCGGCGTCCACCAAGGCTCAGTACTATCACCGTCCCTTTTTGTTCTTGTGATCGACACCATCACTCGTGACCTGCAACGGAATGTTCCTTGGACCCTTCTGTATTCAGATGAAATAATGGTTGCAGATGACACCCGAGAAAAACTCCAATGTCAAGTTGAAGACTGGAATAACCGCCTCTCCCAGTATGGTCTATGTCTGAATGTGAAAAAGACGGAGTATCTGGAGTTAAACCCAAGTGACGGTACCATTCAAGTCGCTGGACAAAATCTAGTCAAGACAGAATGCTTCAGGTACCTTGTATCTCGTCTGCAGAGTGATGGCAACTTCAATGATGAAGTATGAGCCAGGGTAAACGCAACCTAGTTGCGGTGGAAGGAGGCCACGGGTGTGCTTTCCGACAAGAAAATGCCTCTTCGTCTCAAATCGAAGATATATCGGACAGTGGTACGGCCAGTTGCGATGTATGGAGTTGAATGTCGACCATCAGACAAAATTTCAGAACGTCGCCTGCACGCCATGGAAATGAGAATGCTCCGTTGGACAATGGGCATCACCCTATTGACCATGACTGAAACGACACAATTCGGGAGCAAATGGGTGTCGCCCCAATTGTGGACAAAATGAGAGAGAAACGGCTCCGATGGTATGGCCATGCCCTACGTGCAGCGACTGATACTGTTACTGTACCCGCTTAGCGGAGGATGTTTAGTTAGTACTCGGCTTAGCTACTTGGGTATCGGGGCGCGTTACGTTCCCTCCACCACTAACTTCACATCCGATATGTAAACACAATCAGGTTAACAAGATTTAGGAAAAACTCAACATTAAAGTTATATATTATTTTTATTCATATAAAAAGAAATAATCACTCAAAACACATCAAAAATCCAGATCATTTGGTATTGTCTCTTCAAATGTCACTCAATAAAAATCACTAAAAATCATCAAAATTCACCATACTGTCCATTCATTGTTCCGTGAAGTTTTGAATACTCTGTCTTGCTTAAATTACTATTTTCACACATTAAATCATCATTTAAGTTTTACACTACTTAGGCGTCGAGCGCGCCTATCATTTTAGTCATATTCTTCAGCTAAGGCTTTGGATATTTACGTTTTCTTTAACTACCCTTCAGGGCTTCCTTTATTTATTATATTTATATGATCCTTATTTTATTAAATTCTGAAGATCTTCACACAACTCTTCACAAAGCCTTGGGGTTTTAAAAATGCAACACAAAACTATACAACAATGTGCCATGTCTATCGATCGAACCCCCAATCATCCAGTTACCATCCATGCATCTAGGCGTTTTGCTTTTGTTTTGTGCTATACTGTGCACATTTTGTTTATAAGAATGGGATCTTTATTTGTAACAAACTTTATTATTCCTTAACCCGCTATATCATTATTTATGAAAGAAGGAATTTCTTTTATCAACAATTAACTATTTGACAAAAATCTGTCAAATTTTACATAATATTTCAGAAATAGGCTTGGGACGATTTCTTTAATTCCCGCCTGATGATTTTATATTCAGTTTAAGCTTGCGCCTTTTATTTTGAAATTCATTATTTCCGGGTAGCAGTTTTCCTTTCCACCAGTCTCTGCTAGACCTCACTTAGCTACCGAACTCATTAAGATGTCTCTCTTTCTCCCTCACTAGAGGCAAGGTCGCGCCTGCAAGGCCGCCCCCCCCCCCCCTTTCTTTCTGTGGTTCTTTAAAACGAGATTTACGATGGCTCGCTAGTCCTTCTTGCTTTCACGCCAGGGTAACTTTCAACCATATGATTTCCAAGACTTAAAACTTCATTTCACCACGGATATTTTGTCCGTCTTTTATTTATTATTATTATTATTTATCTTTCGTTCCCAGGATATTAGTATTTAATTCGGAGAGGCTGTACGGTAGTTCCTTATTGTAACTTCTTACGACGCTTATAACGCCTCTCACAACAATACTCCATTCAACAATGTATTGACTGCAACAAAGCCTTTCACAACAATACCTCCCTACAACAATAACAAGCTGTGATATCCATCCTACAGCGGGATTTAAACGACGATTCATTCAACTTCAGTGGGAATTTGCACCTCCACAATAATACCTTACTACAACAATACCAAGCTGGGATATCCATCCTACAGCGGGATTTATACATTCACAATAATACCTTACTACAACGCTTTATTAGGCAATAACTCGGTGGGAATTTGTTCATCCACGACATAACAATACGAGGCTTCTTCATTACAACAATAAATTCGGTGGGAATTTACCTCCACGCATTTCGACGATTTTTACTACATTTTCCATCTCACGAATAAATATATCCTGGTTTAACGCATATTTATGGTCAGCTTGAAACTATACTTTTATTATTGTTATTAACCCTCACGGTAATACAACTTGCATGGATAACTTTACGACATTTGCCCGACTTCGGTATTTCTAATATTTATTTCACGACCTTGGCCTAAGAGCCTATAAGGTAATATATTCGTTATTTGGTGTTTTGTTCCACCATTTTTATTTGGATATTTATAACTTCATTAATTCATTTACATATTATTTCTCGCTCTATTTGACTTTGAGTTCCTAAACACGGATCTTTAAACATAACTTTGTTCTTAGTTTGATCATCATTATTCGCGTTCTTATTATTTCATATTTTAAATCATTTTATTATAACGCTTCATTCCTTTATTATTTGATATTGGTATAAATTTTAACAATTATTATTTAACGTATCCCCTCAATTTTTAGAATTTTATTACGGTGCGCAATTACTTCATAACTAGGCAACAATTTAAGCCATTTAATTTATCATTTTTATTCCTTCTTTCAAATTCATTTATTTATCATATATTTCTTTATCGGGCTTTCATTCCTTTATCTTTACTGATCCCAACAATGCTTTATTTTCACCGAGGCGGTCCTCATGATTAACAATTATCATTTTCCCCAATATTTCAATTATTTGCACACTCATTTCATCAATGAATCACTCGTCAAACTCCCCAGACGAAGAATGATTCCATTGATATTCGTACACAGTACAACAGCAAAATATTAATGAAATTTCATTAACTCACCCGTATGATGATTACATTCCTAGATAGGCTCACCCATCAAATTGTATTTCTAATACTCCATCACGACACTTTTTCCTAACATTTCTATGTTGCACTTATCCATTATTACACTAACACAACAAAACATATTATAACACTTTAGCACTAAAAACACTTTCTCTTCTCAACACACGCCCTTATCTCAGAGCTTCAGCAATGATTTTCCGTACTGGCTGATCCCTGACGATCCCTTACGGTTTCTGCTTTGAACGTGTTAATTCGCTCCTTCCTCATTCCTTGAAACTCCTGGTTTCCTGTTCTCCGTGAAAGACTCTATCTCCACGTCCCTGCTCACTCGGTCTTACTCGATCCTGGTTATAAAAGTTCCTCGTTCTCGCCTTCACTCGTTCCGTACCTTTGACTTGTATCAATTATCTAGTTCCTAGCTTGGTCTCCAATTCGAGAACCTTAACTTGACTAGCTCATATTCCTGACGCTTTTTATCTTGAGTCTCGAACCCGCAGTCTCCTAGGTTCCTACTCATTCAGTTTATATTACGTGATCAATACTTGTTAGGATTCGCTGCTTTATACTGTCTTTCCTTGACGCAATGTTATCTGTATTTCGGGTACCTAAAACACCGATTAATAGTTTTGAACCACTGTCCCTTCAAAACTTCAAGTTCCTTAGTTATCACTTTTACTTCACGTATTACTGGATACTTTCAACTGCAGCTATTTGTTATCGAATCCTCTAACTTTTTTAAGTCTTCACTGTTAAGCTATTACAACTGGTGATATGTATCGCACCTGGCCTACAGTATTTATTGTCCAACTTATATCGTGGTTAGCCTACACTGAGGTCTAGATAACTGTCTTATAACGCTGCCTCCATCAGGAGTCCCTGATGATAACTGTGACTTTCTATGTGTTATTGCGCCTTCCTGAGGCTTGGCGAACTATCGTATAGCGTTGCGTCTCCCCGGGGCTTATTTAGAACTGTGTCTTTTGATTGTTGACTGAAGTCGAACTGTAGACTGTCGTGTACTTGAACCAACATGCAGCACCACAACGGGCCTGCTAATATTGAAGACTAACTTCTGCCGACTGATATCGAACTGTAGACTGTCGTGTACTGGAACTAACGTGCAGAGCTTCCACGGGCCTGCTCATGACTGAAGACTGACATCTCGTGCAGCACTTCCACGGGCCTGCTAAAACTTGAAGACTACAAGCTCACTGCTTGCAATGGCTTCCTTTATATACGATACTTAGAAAATAAACTACTTTGCATATGTTGCAAAAATTATCTTCTAAACCATTTGAGGTAGGCCTACCCTATTGAAAATTTCCCATTTTGAAACTCGTTTTCCAAATGTCCCAATTCTGCGAAGTTTTGCCAGATTCGATCATGGGGATGTATTTATTTAAATTAAATTAGCTCCTCATCTGTGTGGGAGTGTATTCTTTTATTCCCCTGCCTTCCCTTTTGGGCTGGGTGAATTCCCTTTCGTAATCTGCTGACTTTGCTTTCTTATCTCGCGCGTTGTTGAATAACGTTTATTGTTCTATAAATTTCCTTTTCCAAAACAAATGACCTTTACGGAGAGTTTTCTTAAAAAAATTGTTTTTTTTTGGCTAATATCAATGATTTCTGCCAATTTCTTAGCTCCGCCTTCGCGCGACGTTGTCAATTTCTTGATGAATTGGCGCTTTCTCTCTGATATCTTGCATCTCTCTCTTACAGTCGGTTCTTCCCCTGGGTCTATTTTTAGCCTATTTTCAATTTTGAAAAAAAAAAATAGGCTTATGAGATCGCCTTTGTCCGTGTGTGTGTGCGCGTGTGTGTGTGTGATTCGTGTGTGTGTCCCCCCCCTAATAAAATCTAAACGGCTGGAGCGATTTCAATGAAACTCGGAAAGTTCATAGCACTATTCCCGGCGATCTCGACCGTGCCCTTCAAATTTTGTTACGACTCACCAATCCAACATGGCGGCTGTGCGAAATATTTCACCAGCATTCAATATCTCCGAAACTATAACCAATATTACCCTGACAATTTCTATGGTGATAGAGGGAACTACTATAAGTTCACTTATGTGACTTTTGAAAACCTGGTAACTACAAAACCAACATGGCGGCCAAGCGAATTTGCGACTTTAAATAGACGTTTCTCGCGATTTGACGAACCAAACGCAATGAAACTTGGTACAGTATATGTTTATATACATTGTAATGCACCGACATCTAACTTCGTTCAATTATTTACATAATCACAAGATGGCGGATGTGCGAAATATTTCACCGGCATTCTATATCTCTGAAACTATTAGCGGTAAAACCCTGAAATTTTGTACGGAGATAAAGGGCACTACTGGAAGTCCATCTATAAGACTTTCAAAAACCGGTTAATTACAAAACGAACATGGCGGCCAAGCGAATTTGAAAATTTTAAATAGACCTTTCTCGCGATTTAATGTTCCAAGCGCACTGAAACCTGGCACAGGAAATATTTATACACATTTTAATCCACTGGTATCTAATTTAGTTCATTTGTTTACATAACCTCAAGATGGCGGCAGTGCGAATTTTAATATTAAGATTTTATTCATTGTGATGTAGTCATGCGATCGAAGTGAAAGTTTGAATTATGAACCTACGCAATAATTTTCCTTTAATGGTACATGACTCTATGGCCTATACATTTAACAATACAACATGGCGACCAACCGAAATATTTAGACGATACTGAATATCTACGAATCTATTTTAGCAATCAAACTGCACTTTTTAATGTTCATAGGGGCTATGAACTAACGTTCACCTATAGGACTTTAAATAACCTGGTGATCACAAATCCAACGTGGCGGTGACGCGAATTATAAATATTCACATGGACGTTTCTCGCAATTTAACCATCCGCGTGCAGTGAAACTTGGTACAGTAAATCCTTATACGAATGTTAATCCACTGGCATCTAATTTATTTCAATTGTTTCCATAACCTCAAGATGGCAGCTGTGAAAAATTTTTAAATCTCCTTGTTTTTTCTTGTGTCCTAACTATGCGATTGAAGTTTGAATACTACACGTTCACAATAATCTGCATGTAACAGTACATATCTCTAGGACCTACATATATAAAATCCAACATGGCGACCATCCGAAATATTTAGTCGGTTCTCAATATCTACGAATCTATTACAGCAATCAAACTGAAATTGTGTATGTTGATAGTGGCAATTAACATAAGTAGGATATATGAAAATAGGCTGTATAGTTCTTCACGGAACTACTTGTTAACTATGTGTAACCCTTTATATAAAATAGCTGACTGTGCAATGACATCATCTTTGCAGCTGCTGTGTTACCCCATATTTCTTTATCAGCTCTGTGCGTCATACATATGTGCTCTTAGCTATTAACCCTTTTGATGCTTTAACATTTTGTAAAAAGGTCCTCATTTCTCGTTTTTCTGATTGGTCGTGGGTTCAAAGCCTGTGCCAAAATCCATTTGGGCACATTACTAACTCTCTCCTTAATTTTGAGGTTGAAGGTCTACGCCCCAGAGGACGACCGAAGCAGCGTTGGCAAGACACAATAAATGGTGACTTAAAAATTACCGGCCTAAATCCAGCTGACGCAAGAAACCGGACAAAATGGAGGTCAATGACCAAAAATGCGGACCCTGCACCAGCGGGACAACGCTAGGAAGAAGAATAAGAATAATGCGAAGAAGGCTAAGTAAACGAAAAAGAAGTCGATCTCAAAAGCGTGCCGACATTTTAATTTTCAGATATAGAAAATGGCTTTTTAATAGTCAGAGAGCTGATTTAATGAATAAAGATTTTGTACAATAATATAAACTTATTCTAGAATCCTTTGGAAGCAAGTCAATTTATGTCGTCAGGATAATGCTCACCAACTTTGATGTCTCCCACATGACTGCTGTGAAGGTACTGTACACAATTGTTATTGCCGATATTTTGTAAAATTGGCATTGTATTATTTTGTCAAATTCAGGAATGAAAGGTTTCAAACCGACAGCAAAAAATACGAAGTACTTTCGATTGAGCCATTTAAGACCTTAAGATCTTTATATACTTTTCGTTTCACAAATCACACTGGTATTTTTTACTAATTAACTATAATGTTACTCAATTTTACAGAATAACTAGCTTTTGATACGGTTAATAATTTGAAATTATATTATGTCCATACTATCAACCAGCCCCGGCTTCGCCTGGTATCTTAAAGGGGTCACTCAGCGTAAGTTTAAAAGGCGCACGGACGGTAGGTCTCAGACGCTTTTCTGAAAAGCCGAGGTGAACAGCGAAACTCCAAACATTCATAGTCTACTCTTCTCTGAAGTCTTAACTCGACACGACTCGACAGTTAATGCTGGCCGTAGCTGGGGTGATGGGCTCACTTGTAAACTCGCTCCGAAGCTAGTAATTTAAATTTCCACTGAATGGAGGTTGTTGGAAGAAATTAAAACGTAAAATCACTGAGAGTTGGCGATGTATTAAAGATAAAGATATGCTGTCGGGGACTTCTTTGTAGAACTTTTCATGCTGACCAATTCTTACACTCATAGTATATGAATATTTTTAATGGTTTACCCAGCGTAAGCTTAAAAGGCTCAAGGACGGCAGGTTTTCCTTCGACATGATTCACTGAAATCGTTACTGCTCGGGTTCCTTTGGTCATAAATGAACTTTTTCCTACAGAAACCATCCTCGAGAAATTCTTTACTGAATGGTGAAAACCGCATCAAAATCCATTCAGGGGATTTAGAGATTACCCGTTACATCCAGGAATCGTGGACTTGGTTTTATGTAGAGATGCCAGCGACTATCATTAAAACAAATACATGAATTTATAACTAGTATGGACTATGAATTCTACGTAAGACTCACTAAATACGTCATACAACTGCACTTATAGAGGACTGAACTAATAGAAACAGAGCATCCTTTTTATGTTTCAATGAATTAAAAGTGTACAGTATATCAATATTGTGGCTCTTTTCTGTAGTAGTTGGTGATTTAACGTGACTTATGTTCACAATGGAAATAATCACTCAGGTGAGTTAAAATTCAAAAAACCCTTGATAAAGTGAAATTATCTGTGTGGTAATACAACTCCGCCTGCCTCTCACCCGGAGGACCCGGGTTCGAATCCCGGCTCCGTCAAGGATTTCAAAACTGACGTGAGGGTTGGAACGGAGTGCACACAGCCTCGTGAGGACAATTGAATAGATATCTGACTGTGAGGCAGCGCCCCGATCACGAAAACCAAGATTAACAGCTGAGGGGACCCGATGAGCTGATCACGCGTCACCCCAATATCTGCAGGCCAAATGGCTGGGCAGCGGTCGCTTGGTCGGCCTAGGCCCTTCATGGGCTGTATAGTGCCAGGGGTTGAATACAACTCCGTCCTCCCAAGGTTGCCAATCAAACTTTTCCCCCGCGAAATAACGTGTAGCTTATTTCAAACTGAGGTTAGGGCCAAATAATTTTGAATCTCACACAGCGGGACAATATTAGCTTCTTTTCTTTCTTTTCTTGGCGGGAGAGAAGTTATATGTAAATTAATCTAGTTTTTATTAAAATAACGCACTTTAATCAAGACTCAGAGAAATCCATGGGTACAGTAACACTAATTTTGGGATCATTATTAACATATTGAGCATGAGATAACTGTCAGCCGAGTTGATTCATATTACGTAAATAAATGTCCAGCAATTCCCCGAATTACGGTAATCTCCCAGTTACGAATGAGTGAAATTTGTCGTCTGAGTAGTGTAAGCAATTAAAACTTTTTCCGGCTGCATATAGCATTTGTAAGGTAAGAAGGACCTTGGCAGGTGACAAAAATCTTCGAAAATGATACTTTCGTCATTCAGGGCTAATTGCAATATAAAGCACAGGATTTTGTTGGAAAAACAGAATATACATAAAAATGAGTACTGGTATTGAATTACTCATACATCGTGAGAGGATATGCCCACTATTGCTGAGACCTCTGTAAATAATTTCTCTTGTTGAGAGATACGCAGTCTTCATGTTGGTAGCAGATATATTTGAGTTTATTTTGTTCCTGTCAGGGGAACAGGAATGTTCTAGATTTGCCATTGAAGTGAGACATTTTAGTCAAAAATTAACTTAATGTTTTAAAGAATAGATTTGTTTTCGTCTTTTGAGCATATTGTATTACTCGACAAATTCGGGATCAAAATACCGTACATGAAACTTTTATTGTGTAATAATATCTCATAGAGAAATGGAAATACTTGTAGAGTTGTTGTTAATTCATTTGAGGTGCTTGAGACACCTTGGTCATCAGCCCCGTGTAGTTGGTAGCGTGTTGAAGCTGTCTGGCAACCTGTATTGCTGTGATGATTGTAGTTGTGTGTGTAAATGTATTTGGGACAGGGATGGAGTAGACGCTCCGGGACTTGAGCAAGGCACTATCCCGGCAGTTTCCTGTAGAGAGTGTGGCAAAACCCGGGGGGGGGGGGGGATCAGGATAATCGCTGTCAGCACCGGGATTCGAACCTATGATATCCGTACTTACCACAGCTGCCCTCGCAAACATGATGCACGTTTGACGAGCGCGGCTACGCCGCGGGAGAAAATGCTTGTAGAATTTGGCTTGAGTACCCATAACCCCCCCATTGGTCGATCCTGGCTACGCTACTGGATGAGGAGCAGCCTAAATTTATGTAAGAGATAAGAAATTCTCATTTTCCGTTAATGGGGAATTAGTGTTAATATAGCCTAATAATAAACGCAAATAGATTTGCATTTGAAGGGACCGAATCACTTGTTTAGAACGCGTTCACTTCTATTCTTGTTTACCAGTTGGCTATAGCATCGTTGAACTTGAAATGAAAAGGCGGGAATGGCCGTGTTTCATAATACAGTACATAGGTAGAAATGGAATTACTAGAGCAAAGTTGTCTTCAGACTGATGATTTAAACAAGAACAACAATAATTTCCGAAGATCATATTGTCATCATTAGTTCAAACTTTTCTCACCATTCATCGTATTAACAGCTACTTCCAGGTAAAACTAAAACCAACGAGTGAGATCCCTCCTCGCAGTTATTTACGTAATTCCACCTTTAGAGAGGAGGACACATCTCAGGAGCTAAGCGTGCAAAACATCTAAAAAATTCAGTGAAGAAGAGAGGCTTAGCATAGATTATGGAATTGAAGTGACAGCTTGGTAGTTAAATTTTGTTGTCTCTCACATCGAGGGAGAGCGAGAAACTCGTAAAGACACTACCTTCCTCGACTGCACAGGTGAAGTAATCCTTCAATAATCCACTCCAACCTCGTATTATTATGGACTTGGGCTCTTAAAGACATGCCAGATTCTAAGAAGCACTAGTAAATTTAGAAATGGTTACAGATCCAGTTCCAACTTTCGAGAAGAAACAACAATATTTCCAATTCACGATCTTCCCATCCAAGAAGAAAGAAGTTCATGTTCCTGTTCACGTTCTTCCCATCGAAGAAAATACTAGTTCCTGTTCACTATCTTCCCATCCAAGAAGAAACTTGTTTCTGTTCACGTTCTTCCCATCCAAGAAGAAACAAGTTCCTGTTCACTATCTTCCCATCCAAGAAGTAACTTGTTTTTGTTCACGTTCTTCCCATCCAAGAAGACACTAGTGCCTGTTCACGTTCTTCCCATCCAGGAAGAAACTTGTTTCTGTTCACGTTCTTCCCATCCAAGAAGAAACAAGTGCCTGTTCACGTTCTTCCCACCCAGGAAGAAACAAGTGCCTGTTCACGTTCTTCCCATCCAAGGAGAAACAAGTGCCTGTTCACGTTCTTCCCATCCAAGGAGAAACTAGTTCCTGTTCACGTTCTTCCCATCGAAGAAGAAACTAGTTCCTGTTCACGTTCTTCCCATCGATGAAGAAACAAGTGCCTGTTCACGTTCTTCCCATCCAGGAAGAAACAAGTGCCTGTTCACGTTCTTCCCATCCAAGGAGAAACTAGTTCCTGTTCACGTTCTTCTCATCGAAGAAGAAACTAGTTCCTGTTCACGTTCTTCCCATCGAAGAAGGAACAAGTGCCTGTTCACGTTCTTCCCATCCAGGAAGAAACAAGTGCCTGTTCACGTTCTTCCCATCCAAGGAGAAACTAGTTCCTGTTCACGTTCTTCCCATCGAAGAAGAAACTAGTTCCTGTTCACGTTCATCCCATCAATGAATAAACTAGTTCTTGTTCACGTTCCTCCCATCAAAGAACGAATATCCTTTTGGAAGCCTTTGAACTTCAAGGCTCTGAAATCGTACCTGATATCCTAGTACGAAGGCATGACAGCTGGCGGAGCTGGGCATCCCTCCGGCGCTCGTTATTGCTGAATGCAGATACTACACGCCCCAGCTGACGGGAGCATCCGGCTGCTTCCCACCGGCCTTGAGTGACTAGGCCATCACGGCTGTCCACTCCAACATGCACGGTACTCGCTACTGTCCCCATGGTGTCATATGGGTACACTACTTCCCATTGATTTATATGAGAGATTTGCCACATGCTTTCGGAGCCTTGCAGTTCAATCTGAAGGCGGCTTTTCACCGATGTCTGTCTCATTCATAGCGGTGATTATATGGAAGCTACTGAGGTATGGTGGAGCTGAGTAATGGCTTACAGGGTGCAACTAGTGTCTGTGGATGTTATGAAATGTTCTACTTATCGGGTTAGTACTGTTGTTCTGACTAAGTGAATAAAGCAATGGCAAACTATCTCATCATGCCTAGTATGCCTCGATATAGTATCTACTCACATAGCCTACGGCGGTAATTTTAGCCTACTTTCGATTTGGCAAAACATTAAAGTAGGCTTATGAGATCAACACAGGGCGAAAAATTGTGTGTCTGTGTGTGAGTCTGTGTGTGTGTGAGTGCGTGTACTCTGAATGTCGGTCCCCCATATCAATTCAAACACGGTGAAACCGAATTGAACGAAATTTGGTACAGAGGGAGCACTAGCAAAGGGCACCTCAGTGTCATGTTTTATATCGCCACCATCTTGACGGAAACGTAATGGTGGCCACCCAAATGTTCAAAGCTTAAATCAAATTATGACTAACCCAATCATCCGATCTCTACCAAATTTTTCAACAACATATATTTATATGGCGGGCGTATTTTGACTAAACTACGACGTCATAGCCCAATAGTTTGCAGATGGCGGCCATATATGTGTACAAATCGATTCCCCCTATCAATTCAAACACGGTGAAACCGAATTGAATGAAATTTGGTACAAAAGTAGCACTAGCAAAGGGCACCTCAGTGTCATGTTTTATATCACCGCCATCTTGACGAAAACGTAATGGCGGCCACCCAAATGTTAAAAGCTTAAATCAAATTACGACCAACCTAATCATCTGATCTGTACCAATGTTTGCAACATTATATCTTATTTATGAAGAATTTTTTGACCAAACTACAAGATCATCAGCCCAATATTGAACGATGTTTGGTACAGAGGTAGCACTAGCAAAGTGCACCTCAGGGTCATGTTTTATATCGTCACCATCTTGACGGAAACGGAATGGCGGCCACCCAAATTTTAAAAGCTTAAATCAAATTACGACCAACCTAATTATTTGATCTCTACCAAATTTTGCAACAACATACCTTTTTGTGGGAAGCATCTTTCGACTGAACTACAAGGTCATCAGCCCAATAGTTTGCAGATAGCGGCCATGTATGTGTGTAAATCGATTCACCATATCAATTCAAACACGGCGAAACCGAATTGAATGAAATTTTGTACAGAGGTAGCACTAGAAAAGGGCACCTCATATTTATGTTTAATATCCGTATAACACGTTGCATTTCAACAAGCTACTACAACCAACATTCAATTACACTCCTTGAAAAGGACAAAGAGTTATAACAATACCCATGCATTTAGGAGAAAGTATGCTATATGTTCTTTACTGAACATCTTGTTTTAGGATCTGACCAGTCTACGGGGTGACTACCCAAAATACAGTAAGATGTACAGTGTGTCCGTAAATTCTCTTCGCAGCGGCGAGCTACGCGGGTCTCGCCTTGCGGGACGTGTTAAGGTTGAAAGTATAATTTATTCATGTCGCTGTGTAGGCTACGCAGTCTCGCCGCAGCGCTTGTTCCGTGTTGACCTTCAACTGGAGTGGTTGGATGGGCATTCGCGGTTCATTTTTGCTGACAGTAAGTCCCTGTGTATGACAGTGTTGACGCTGTATGTTGCGTACAGTGTCACGATGTGGACACCTCGAAGCAGGAAAACGTAAACTAAATTGCCGCCTCACGTGCTCCGTAAAGTTTCTACCAGCACGGAAAACCTCGTCCTTTAAAAACACACGCTCTTCAGTAGTCAGCATTCCCACTAGACTCAGCTTGCACACGAACATGACAAGAACACAACTTAATGCGTCAACACTGTCACGCACAGACACTCACAGTCAGCAATAATAAACCGGGATTCCCCACCCAACCACTCCAGTTGAAGGTCAACACCGAACAAGTGCTGCGATGAGACTGCGTAGGCTATACTGTGAGATAATCAAGCTTGGAGACATAAAAAGTATGCCTTTGAAAAAGCGAGAACCTGGTGCTCTCAGTGAGCTCCTTATGTCCCTTAATTAAATGGAATTTTAATTTTTTGATTTATTTTGTAGTACATTTTTTGTTTTTAAAATAATTTTGCACCGTACTGATATAGGCTAAGTCAGCAGTGGGTACAATGTATGATTGGATTTATTTTGCTTGTTTTTAATTTTTTATAATGAAATATGATTATCTCTCTGTGCGTTCGCCATGGCTTTGCACCTCAGTTCCTGGACATGCGAGTCAAGGTAGACCGTCCATTTACTGAGGGACAAGGTGTTGGTTAATTGTTGTTGTTGCTGCAGCAACAGTTTCAGTAATTTAATAGTTTGAAAATAATAAGAAAAGTGGTTTGATAGGGTAGAAATTGAAGCTACTTAGTTATTTGAAGGTAGAAAGACCTTTAGTAGGTTGGTTTAGTTAGTATGAAATTTTTAAAGACCTGTAGTAGGTTATGGGTTTGAAAATAATAATAATAATAATAAGCCTCAGGTGTGTAGTTTTTACAGCCAAATGAATGTACTGCCAACCCAACACGCCCCGCAAACCGAGACCCGCATAGTCCTGCCGCTGCGGAGAGAATTTGCGGACACACAGTTAACCTCTTCAGACCTAGAATACACATATGTGCATCTTCACTTTTTAATATATTTTCTCAGCAACAATTGGTACTAGGTATGTGATTTCTGAACTAATTCTACCCCTTCATATTCTCATTTCTATGGGGTTGGTGGATGAAGAGAGATTTTGGATGGGTTTTACGGCCGATTGCCCTTCCCGACACCTAGCTAATCAGGGCTGTTACTGAGAGATAAAAATAAGTGTACATGAATTAAACTGGGCAAGAAGTTGGAAGGAAGCGGTCGTGGCCTGCCAGAAGGTACTGTCCCAGTTCCACCCAGATTTGAAAACGAGAAGCACGGTAAACCATTTCAAGAATGTTCGACTGAGGGATTCGAACCCATTTGTTTTTCCAGTCCGGAGATAGTCTGTCCCTATGGCCACTACTTGGCGCTCGTATGTATGCAGGTGGGCAATTGTGATGTGTAATTTTTATATTTTATTAAAATACTAGCAACCCACCCCGCCTTCGCCCGGGAACAGTTATGAATGCATTACGTGCTAGATCGTCAACTGTCGCCTCAGTAAATCAATGGAGATTGTTGAAAGAAATGAAAACGTAAAATCACTTAAAGTGGGCGATGTATTGAAGATAGAGATATGCTCTCACGGACTTTTTTATAGAATCTTTCACGCTGAATAATTCTTACACTCATAGCATATTGATATTTTTAACGGTTTGCCCAGCGTAAGCTTAAAAAGCGCACGGACGCCAGGTTTTTTTCGACTTTTTCACTGAAATCGTTACTACTTGGCTTCCTTTGATCATAAATAAATACTTTTCTACAGAAACCCTCCTCGAGATATCCTTTACAGAATGGTGAAAACCGCATCAAAATCTATCCAGCGGTGTTAGAGATTACCTGTGACATCCAAGAATCGGGAACTTTGTTTTATACTAAGTAGAGATGTCTAAAATATGTTAAATGTGCCGTTATTTAATAAGAAAGAACCATAAAAAAGATACAAATTTTGTCGTGGGTCTGAAGCGGTTAACCAGCAAAACCTATTTTCTGTTTCAGATTCAAGAAGTGATTATAAAACCTACGGGAGCAGACTACTAGTGTGTCCACTTGGTACCTCAACACCTAATGTGAAGTTATATCACACCACGATCTAATGTGCTGAAACTTATCAACACCACAAAGAGATTATGGCCCAACACCAGACTGGGGACCAAATCTGGGAAGAGCATTAATTGTGTATGTCTGATTGTTTAATGCCTATTTGTTCAATAAATTTCACAAAGAAATACACATGTTATTCAAATCCCTGATATTCAAATGTTAATATACTAGGCATACACACATGAAAATGGCTGAACCTATAGAGTAGGGGTAAAAGTTTGCGTCTGATGTAGGAGGCCCCAGATTTGATTCCCGAGTCCGTCTGGGATTTTAGAACTTGCGAGAGGACTGGAACGGGGTCTACTCAACATCATGAGGACAACTCCAATCAAGGCAGCTGAGATTAACACAAGATGAGACCCAATGCCCTGACCATGGGTACCTCGCAATGTACAGGTCCTATGGTTCAAGGTACATAGGCTATGGTTGAGCAGTGGTCGCTAGATAGGCCAAGGCACCTTAATAAATCACAGGTTAAAACATGCCGCTTCTATCTCGCTCAAACTATCATTTCATATATGTGGGGAATTGGGGGGGGGAATTGACTCAGACAACAGCAACAGCTTGATGTGTGTGTTGACTTCTTTAGCGGCTTTGCGACATCGTGGTTATGTAGCCCCGTGTACTTGGGTGTGTGTAGAATTTGTCTGATAACTTGTGTCACTGTGATGTCTGTACTGGTTTGTGTATTTGTAATCGAAGTAAGATTTGGGCAGAAAGCGGCCATGATCTTTCGTTAGGTACCATCCCGGAAACCACAGAAATCCACTTCCAGGATGGCTGAGGTAGGAATCAAACGAAACCCGTCTCTACTCAATTTTGTCTCACGAGGCTGAGTGTACCCCGTTTCAGCCCTCAGACCAGAATTACATTTTATTGGCAGAGCCGGGAACCAAACTCGGGCCTCCGTGGTGACAGCCAATAATGCTAGCCCCTGCGGAACGGGGCGTACGGCCACAGTTCCTTCGCGGTGCTGAGTTGGAGGGGTCAGCTCAAATTATATTGCACAAACTGTTGTTATTCACCAATGACGAGCGTCCTCTGCCTTCCTTTCATTGGAGACTGATCAATGACACGAAATATCCCAAACCAACGATGCACTGTTCGTTCTGAAGCGCAATGTCCGGTGACGGTAAATTAATTACTGAGAAACAGGCCATTGCTAATGAATTAAATGTCTGGTAGGGTTTTGTGTTCGATGAATCCAATAGCTGTGTGTTAGACCTTAACGATGAATGGGCGCAAATGATGTTCCAAGTAAAGCAAGTAGCCTACAGGAGTAGTCTGCATTTACTTTTATACCATGAGGTACAGTATGCACCAAGATTATGCTTTCATAATCATAACACACAATGATCATCAGTTTCAAAGAATCCTGCAATGCTAGATATATTTTTGGGCGTGGTGATTTTGTATGTCGCCTTTCGCCTGATTGTCGCTTCAGCTCAGGTGTTGACGAACGTACCCATGTCTCATCCATTGTGATAACGCGATGAAGAAAGGTCTCGCCTTCGTGTTCATATCGCTCCAAATGCATTCTTGCTGTCTCCATTCGCTGCCACTTTCCAATTTCGGTTAGAGTGTGCGGAACCCAGTGGATACAAACGTTTCGCATCTTCAGCTTTTTCCTTAATATGTAATGGACAGACGATGCTACAATACTAAGTTCCTTCGAAATCTCCACACATGTCCAGCGCCTGTCTCTTTCCAATAATGCCCTTACAGCCTGAACATGGAGATCGTCAGTTGCAGCAACGGGTCTACCAGGAGGTGCTCATTGTTGACATTCCTCTCTTCCTTGACGAAAGGCTTCCACCCATCTTGCAATAATTCGTTAAGGTAGGACTTCTCTCCCGCAAGCTTCCTGCAATGCTCTAAAGCACTGAGTTGCACTTTTTCCTCTTGCAACTTGGATTTTTGTAAAGCACTTTTGTTCATATCTACTAAACATCTTCTTAGGGCGGTATTACTTACTGAATGTGGGAATCAGTAAGTTAATGTTTTCACAAATATCAGCTATTTCGAGACTTTCAATATAACAGATGTATACAACAAAGACTGCTCAACAATATACAACAAGATTACAACGGTCACCACTAGGATCACTGATTGACAAGTGTTGCCATTTTATCGAATGCCCTAGTAATTAGCTAAATAAGCGAACAAATGGGTAAATAATGGCCAAACGTGTACTGGTGTAACTAACTACAAAAAGGTGAATGTGTGGTTGAAGTTCAACGTCGCTTCTCCTGGTCTCGATCCTGGTTCCTCCATGTTCGTCTGAATCACCTTCCCCCTGCTCCATTGATGTAGTTGACATTAATCTTCCTTCGTTAAAGTCTCCCTTGGATCGGTGCCCCCCACCTCCCCACACGTTTTTCTTAAATAGTCTTAGAACATCTGATGTCGAATTCTAAGTAAGCTGTGCACTTCTTCTTGGAGTTGATTGAAATCTGCACCACATCAGTCACTCGCATATTCGAGTTTTTACTCAAGTCACTCGTGAATGAATCTCATACATCGCTAAAATGTTTCCTTCCCTATTCATGAATTGGCTGGCTGCGTGGCTCAGCGGTAACGTTCTCGCCTGCTGTTCCCGAGGTTGCAGAATCGAATCCTGGCGCAGCAAGTTGGCATTTAACAGTGCGCAAATGCGAGGAAGCCGTGCCAGTAGATTTACTGGTACGTTAAACATCCCTTTCGGAGAAAAATTCCGGCAGTCTGGCGTCTCTAAAAGCCGCAGTTGTTAAAAGGGACGTAAAGCAATAACATTATTATATATATATAATGCGTTTGGCCCTCTAAGGAGCACGTAGAACCATTAGTTAACATTGGTCTTCTTGTTCTTCTTATCTTCCCAAAACTTCCTCATCCTTTCGCTATGTGCCTGTCTTCTTTCTTGTGTCCATGCAGCTTTAAGTTTCAAATTCTGTCCCGTAGGGATCTTGGGTGGAAACTTATAATATGTACTTTTTGTCTATATGCAGTCCGCGTCGTTGTCAGTGGGTCAATATTGATTTCATTGAGGTCCTTTTGGGTGTCTGCTAGCCAGCGTACTTTGGTTTGTCGGTTTCCATTGACTATGAGGAAGATTTTCTTGGTCAGTCGGGAGTTGTCCATTCGAGCTATATGTCCGTAGAATTTCATGCGTCTTTTACGTGCGAGTGAGGCGAATCGTTCAGTCCGTGAATACAGTTCGTCTGAGCTTTTCCACATCCAGATACCGTCCTGAAGCTTTGGTCCAAAGATTTTTCTCAGTATTTGTCGTTCTATCTTCTCAATGTATTTGATGTTGATGGTTATTATTATTATTATTATTATTATTATTATATTCATGAATTTAGAACTGCATCGCACTCTTCATATCGTTCGGATCACAACATATTCCCCTCAACTTAAATGTGTTGTTCATGTTTGAATATTTAGGAATCACCTCGTATAATTCAACAAAATTCATATTACTTTATGGGCGAATTAATGTTCAACGCTGTTCAAAAATCGTGAAATGTTGACAATCTTTAACTAGTAATTTCCTTTTAATTTTCTGAACAACTCACATAACACTGAACTTTCGGGAATGTTTAATTGTATTCAAAGTTCTCCACTGGTATTCCAACTAAAACGCAGCTATATGGAACTTAGCCTATGCGGTGTTCAATCACTTCAATGACTTGTGAGAAAATATTTGCGAATAATTCAAGTTTAATATCGCACTCTTTTATAATGCATTAAATAATGTTATTCTTCTCTGCAAATATTATAAACCAATAACACCACAAGTTCAAAATAATCTTCTCGAGCATCGAGCTATCCTTCTCCGTATTAGAATCTGTCTGCTCCCTTACTCATAAAACAGTGAACATTTTCGAAGTTCCCGAAATATATCACTTAGCTTTCACTGGACCTCCGATATCTGATCGCAGTCGTTCCTCAATTTTTGTGTCTCCCGTCAAATTATATAGCGTACTCCCGTATAATTCTTGTATCAAGTGTTGCGGACCGGGTCTCCTGGTAGTCACGAATGGAGTAATTACTCTTCCCTTTTCACAGCTCCCAAACGTAATTTTGGAGTGAAAAATTCCCGCGTTGGCCTTTTTTTTAATGTATTCCTTGAAATGAATATTGTACCTTCCAGTCGGTCAACACAAGTATCATTCCAATTACTGAAATTTGTGAAAAATAATCTGAAATAAATTACATGTGATTAAGATTTATATATACTAGCGATTGTACTCGGCGTTGTCTTTATAATAAATGCCAATATATTTTGCAGAATACATTTGCTTGTCCCCTAAGTGAGTTTATGAACATTCTGCGGTTCTCCTGGGCTCCGATGGTGTTTCTTTTATTTTTATTATATTCCACCTACCGTACCTTCTTGATAGGAAACAATAACTTATTTAAATTATTCAATGATTGGAAGATAATGCCAGCATTCTTGAGTCAAATATACGTATGATTTTCAATTCCGCACAAATGGCGTGAATAATGAAAAATTACCTATTCCTGAACCGTGTGTACTATAGTTGTGGTATTTTTGTAAAATAATTTAGATGCGTATTACCTCATTCTCATCAAGTTTAAGTAAATGTAACAGTATACCATAATCACAGTATAATGTAAAATAAGATGCTTAGATTCTCAACAACTTGGGCTTCCTTAGCCCCCATAATATTTCGTAAGATAAGATGTTTCTTTAAACTCAACCCTTAATGATCCCTACTATGATACAGCGGAATCCATGGGGATTAGAACTCATGATAATTACAACATTTTTCAATAACGTTTGTTAGTAAGCAATAAAATGGATAATATAATCTATCTACATATAAAAAAATCAGCCTGCGTATGTTTGTGGCCACACAACTCGAAAACTACTGCTCCGATTTAGCTGAAAATTTTACATTTTGTTCTCATTACGGCGAAAAGTGTTTAGAAAATGGTTTGAAATAGGATAAGTAGTTTTTTAATAAGTAATTTTATGTAAAGAATTTGAATTACAAATCTACACCCAAAATTCCTTAGTATGCCTTCTTTCGGAAGGAAAGTAAAGTCGGTGGGCCCATGTCATAGATTTATGGCATGTAAAAGAACCTTCCACTAACTACAATTATGTGAAGTTATATTTGATTTAAACTCTATTAGTTCCAACGTTCGTCACCAGGTGTTAATTGTTGTGGCATCTAGTGGCCATGTTCACAGCTAGGTGTCGTTCACGGTAGCATTTGGTAGCAAAAGTAGAAACTACTTGAAATTGATCGTCTGCAGTCCTTAGCTGACAGATAACACACACTAATACTTAAAATTATTCCTGTTAACTAAGACCAAATCTCCTTGGCGACATAGCGCATGCACTTAAAAGTCTTCTATGGGCAAAGAAAACATCCCATACTATAATCCCTTTGACTAATACTTATAATAAAAAGTTCTATGAGTTAAATTGAAAAGAAGAAGAGCCGTATAACCATCTCAACAACGCCAAGAATAATTACATCAACAGCTAAGACGTATACAGTTGCAATATCCGAATGAACTTCATATATTGCAGTCATAAATGCCTCGCCAACGTTCAAGCAAAGGCTGCCGGTCTCGACGCACAATCATAGAACATCAAAGGAGACCCAACCGCACAGATCAAGAACGTTTAGACGATTATGGACATGTCAGAGTCAGAACTTCTCAAAGTGAAATGTATTTCAATTTGAAGTGCACGGTCGTGATCGGAAGTTTGTCCTTATCGAGTACCATTGAAATCACTCCAGGCGTTTTGATTGTATTAGAGACACATACATACGTACACGTACACTCACACACACACCTGTATCGTTCGATTCCTTTCCTTTCATTCTACAGCATAGCCACAGCAACGCAAGGCAGGATATCTTGCTGAATCTACGTTCGCTATAATAGGTTACTGTCAATTACATACCCATTCCACATCAGACTGAGCCACAGCGGGGCGTGGCCGGGTTCAGCTAGTTACATATAAAAAGGAAAATAAACTTTTGAATGAACTGAAATGATCTATGTAATGTATTTTTATGGTAAGAAATCACTACTCATCGCTTGGCACATATCAGCCGAAATCTATCACTTAATCACATATTCGTGAGGCAATAACATTTAAATAAAAGTATGCATAAAATGCAAAGTCACTTAGACCACCTCGTTCATTAATGGCTAACTATCTCGGCTATCGCCTCGGAGGTCCGATTTTGAATCCTGGCTCTGTTAAGAAATTTAAATGTTGGTCTGAGGGCTGGAATGGGGTACATTGTGCCTCTCGAGGCAAAACTTTGAAGTGGATTTCCGTGGTTTCCCACTTTCTCTGCAAGCAAATGCCATGATAGTTCCTAACTAGGCTACAGTAGCCTCGTTTCCAATCCTCATCTGAATTACACATACATAAACAACTCCTGCCATCACAGTAACACATGTTATGAGATAAATTCCATACACACTCAAGTTCATGGGACTAAACGATCATGGTGTCACACAGCCTCTTTACCAATCAATCAATCAACTACAACAACAACAGCATTACTTGAGCTTAATTAATCTGAATACTAAGATCATGATGATGATGATATAGAGGCAGATGACCTTGTAGTTCCGCCCCTTAAAACAACAATAACTAACTATGTTTTTGATGATTTCTCCATCCGTAGTGATGTCATACCGCATGTAGGGTTAGCCAATGTATTTAATTTTTTATTTCTATTCTGTACAACGTCCCCAGTTAATAGAAAAAAATCGATTCATATTTTTATGTTGTTCATATTCCTAATGTTATTTTTATCGTGGTTTATGTAATGAATGGAGTGGCATGGCCTTTTACAGAGATAGATGGAAACTTGGCGGTCACGTCTTGAGCTACTGTTGCCATGGTTACCGCCATGCCATTCCTTCATCAGTTAATTTTCTGTCAAAATTAGCCTTTGCTCAAGTGCCATAAGGCCGAAATTAAAAGAATGGGAAAGACTATCAGAAATTTATTTAGCCAGTGATTCCTTCTGGGTCCTGAACTATGAGTGTGCAAAGTTTGGTTCAGATTGGTGGAACATACAGACTTTCACTTTTATATATAAGATGATTGTTCCAATATACTAACCGACCGAAAGCTACAATATTAATAAGATAATAGGCTAAGGCAACACTGAAAAATGGCTTCAAAGCTATATTTATTCCATGGAACTCAGGTCGCCTCGAATCTCGCTGAAAGTTCATAAATTCATATCTGAATTTTCTCCATTTAATCTCGTTGAAGGTTCATAAATTCATATCTGAATTTTCTCCATTTATTGCGGTGTAATTTTCTCCTTTTTAACTTACAAAAGTAATTATATGAGTAATTACCATAATTAGTGGCAATGTTAAAATATGTTATTGGCTACTTGGGTTACGTGGTACTGACACGCTTCTTGCACGGAGCAATGTTTTATTTTTCCTCTTCGAATGAATGCAATATAATTCTCTTGACTGGCCGGATTTTATTTTCCTTTCAACGAGTGTCACTCCGCTCTGTTACCTTATATTGTTGACAAAAAATGAAGCAGAAAACTTGTTTTTTTATTCTCTCTCTGTCACTTGTAAACACGCGAGTATGATTAAATGCGCCGACAGTCCAATCTTCAATAAACACATCTCTCGGCTCGCAAATAAAATACCGTATCTTCTGAAACAATTACCATCGCAATTATGGGCTCAGTAGCATTCCGCATTTACTGTACATTCCCGTGCTGTATTATGAGAGAGGTAACCCAATTCCATGAAATACTGTACACCCTCACACTAATACAACCTCCAAATTACACTACTGGTGGTACTTACGATGGTTACTACCGTTCACACCCAACCTCTCCCATTTAATCATAATATTGTATAAGAAGGTTCATCACTCCAAGTCACACGTTCCCACTGTCTACCGTCCAATGGCGGCGTTCTTTACACAAATTGAGGCGTCGCTTGACGTTACAGGATAAATGCTTTGATTACGGATTGCTGCCAAACCACGGATCCCGCTTCAGCATTACTTTCGGAACATAGTCTTGTTGATCACCGAACAATTAGCCTAGTAGAAGTCCAATGCTGTACTCGATGTTTAGCGATTCTCAGAACTGCCTTCTTCACACAACGATGGTCTCTATTGGCCATTAAACGGGTCTAACCGGTCGTGGTTTGTTGTGGTGGTATCATAACATTTTCACTACACAAACACATGGGCATCTTGATATAAAGTAGATTTGGTTACAATTTCTCTGGCAGTTTTACAATTGAAGCGACAACCAAAAACTACTGTAGCTTATTCGACGTTCAAAGTTACTGAGCTCCTCAGACTTACTCATCCTTCTTAAACTTCTGGTTTCAAATTAACACCAAACATTGTGCGCTTTTTAAATCCTAGCAAGGATGGTCGTAGTGACTTTTAGGTTTCCGTTAACTATTGCACAGACATGTCCGAATACTTTTGATTACTTTCATTGTAAAACGCAGCGTCAGCACCACCGTTCGTCAGCACGGCTCACCCTCTCCCTGTTTGTTGTACTAGGGTTCACTCCACGGACTTGCTGAAACTCTCCAACTCAGAAGTTCTTAGATCACTGATGGTCACCCTGTGTAAAGTTTCACGCGGGCGTAGTGAGCTGTTTGCGAGCAATTGCTTGGAGTTGCACAATCTAACTGTGTAGGCTACACCTGTCATGTGGTGTCAGCTGATCTACTCGTTACTGATTGGTTGATTTCTCCACTGAGGTGGTGCAAAGAAATCCTTACTATACTCTGAATTACCAATAATGGTCGTTGACAGCTGTCAAAGCTAGCACGTGGGGAAATGCTGCGTTGCCACTGAGGCAGATAATAATAATAATAATATTCCAAGAGGGTTGCAGGAAGATACAAATACTGGGGAAGTTAGTCCCCCTGCCTGCCGGTCTAATGACCGTGACGAGTCGTGACACAATAGAACACCCTGAGTCAAACCATGTGCTCACTGGTGTGTCGGCATACATTGCAACACTGCTCGATATTGCTATGGAGACCGTTACCCCGCTCGTCTCCACTCATCACCTTACCCTTCAAGCGGATGACAGCTTTCACCGACCATCTTTTGTAAATCAGAGTATTCGAGGGTAGAGGGTACCGGTAAGCAAGTAGCAGTCTGACAGAACTCTGTGCGTGTGCAAAGGTTCTTCAGAAGAGCACACTGTCTGGTTAACCTGTCTTAGAAGAAGCACAATGTTAATCATGATTGTGCAGCAAGAATCACGGCAGGACGGAGCAGCTAGCAAGTTCGACATCGTGGTCAAGCTACAACTGTAGGCCTAATTTAAATGTGGAATAGCAATGGCTTTCGTTGCTTATACGTAGTTTGACTATACACTGTCTGTGACATTACGACTACAAGTTACATCAAGCAGTGCAATGTTTCCATTTGTGTGTGAACTGACACAGCTGCCGTGCAACCTGAACCAGAATTTTCTGAACAGAGAAGTTTCTTTTTTTTTAAATATCACTGATGAATTCCGCCTTCTAGGCTTTAGTTCTCTAAGGTAGGCATTCAGGGAGTTTCTAACGGACAAAGAGAATTCTGTAAGATCGTATGCGACTTTCATGAGCAGTGAGCAGAAATAACAACAAAGGGAACAGCGGAGTAAAGGAGATAAATCGATAGTTCGTTGGGGCGTGGAAAATGTACGATTGAGAACCATGACGTCACAAAGGTGCTGGCCTTAAAATAATAAAGGCCTCTTTGAATTTACCCAATTATTCAGCACATTATGGACACATCGCCTTGGTTATTAAACAGGAATTGGATTCTTCTCTTAGAAAGTCGTTTGTTGAAGCACACAAATGTAATGAAGGGACCTGCTGATTGGTGGACAAAGGTATTGCTGCTGAAAATGAAACCAACATTTGAGCAAACTGAAGAGAAATACACCCGCCACATGCCTGGTGTAGTCAGTACCTACGGCGACCGGACCGCGAGAAGACGTTTGTGCGTGGTGAGTCACAAACCATCATTGTTTTGTTGTTGTTGCTGATTTAGAGGCTTTGCAACATCGTGGTCATGTAGCCCCGTTTACGTGGGTGTGTGTAGTATTTGTCTGATAACCTGTGTCACTGTGATGACTGTACTAGTGAGTGCATTTGTAATTGGCGTAGGATTTGGGTAGGAAGCTGCCATGGTCTTAAGTTAGGTAGGACTCGCACCCACCTAGTCTTAGTTTTACCTCACGATGTAGAGTGTACCCCCGTTCCAGCCCTCAGACCAGAATTTAATTATTTTGGCAGACCCGGGAATCGAATCATTTCTTACCGTCTTCCATGGTCTAGCAGTACGTACTCCGACCCCTGTCCCAAAGGTCCTGGTGTCGATTCCTGGCTCTGTCAAGAAATGTAATTTATTATGGTCTGACGGCTGGAACGAGATATCAGAGAAGACATGGTATCAGTTCGCCCCCTTCAGCCATTGTAAAACTTTTAAGTATCAGCCACCTCCTCCCCTACATTAAGTTTAATATTACGAACTGACTACCGAACTATTAACAGCACAATAACACTGGTTGATTGGTTCCTCAGTTTAGGGGCTGCGACAACGCGGTCATGTAGCCCCGTGTTCTTTGGGTGTGTGTAGAATCTGTCTGATAACCGATGTTAATTGTGGTGACTGTATTAGTGTGTGTTATCTGTTTTTAATTCATGTAATAATAATATTAATACCGTATGGCCTCGGGTGCCGGGTGCAAGCTTTATTAATTGACACCCAGAGGACAGCTTGCATGACGAATTTCGTCGTTCCTTTGAACGCTATGAAAGTCAAGGACGTTAGATATCTAAGTACCTTGGCACTACAGCGCTTTCTAGTAGAGAATGGAGGAACTTTGTGTAGGCGGAAAATCCTGAGATTAATTTTGCCATGGAACACGGCCTACTGAATTCAAATGGGTTCTTTAACATGCTAACAAAGTATGACATCCATGTCGTGATTTTTGTCGCCTTTCAAAAATCACTTACCACGGCCAGGGGCGAACCTGCAAGCTTGGGGTTGGTAATCCGACACGTTAACCACTCAAGTAGTTCCTACTTTTTCTACCAAATGCTACCGTCAACGACACCTAGCAGCGAACATGATTTATAGATGCCACCGCAAACGGCACCTGGCGGCGAACGTTGGAACTTAATAGAGCGTTGATCAAATCTAACCTACAGATATAGCTTCATACAATTGTAGTTAGTGGAAGGTTGTTTTACATGCCATAAATCTATGACAATGGCCCGGTTATTCATACTGCACTGAAATACACTGTAATGATGTCCATGTAATCACAAGTCTGGAAAAAAAATTGCCACGATTCGTGGATCGTGTTCAACTTGATAATTATTATATATTTTTTAATACTCCCAGCATGGTTTCACCCACGGACTCCGCGAGGGAAAGAAGGAAGTTGGCCGTTGACATATTAAAAGGAACCGTCTCAGCATTTTCCTGGTGGTGAAAATGGGAAAACACGAAATCCATTCTTCGGACGGCCGAAATGGGATTCGAACCCACACTCTTCCGATACCAATGAGGCACGAGTTAGCGCGTTAGCACTTTCGGCCACCGGTATAATTATTTTGTTATTTTTATACGAGTAAATTGTGAAACCCTTGTCACAAGGTCTGCCGTTACTCACAGTGGAAAGTTCCTGATCTCGCGGTGGTACTAACTTAACGCTCGAGAGAATATCTGATGGAGGTGTTCAAGGCTCTAACCTTGTAGGCCTATTGGATTGGCTTCATTCCAGGAAATCGAGAGTTTTTTTTTACCTACCTCTCTATTTTCTAGATTCCACAAGACAATATGTGTGCCAAGTTACTCAACTTGGTGATGAAAAGAAAATTTGTTTTTGTTGATTTATTTAGGGGCTTTGCGACATCGTGGCCATGTAGCTGTGTGTACTTGGGTGAGTGTGGAATTTGTCTGATAACCTGTGTTATTATGATGGCTGTATTAATGTGCGTAGTTGTAACTCAGATGATAATTGGGAAGGAGGCGGCCGTGGCCTTCAGTTAGGAACCATCCAGGCATTCACCTTGAGTTCAAGTGGGAAACCACGGAAAACCACTTCCAGGATGGCTGAGACAGAAATCGAACCTGCCTCTTCTCAGTTTTGTCTTACAAGGGCCAGAATAAATTTCTTGACAGAGCCGGGAATCGAACCCGGACCTCCACGGTGACAGCCAAGAATGCTACACACTACGGAACGAGACGTCCCAAAAATAAAAGTATATATATATATATATATATATATATATATATTTGACGACAGTTCCATATTATTCAGAACAAGTAGTTCCGTGAAGAACTTTGTAATTCATTTTAGGAATTTGGGATAGTTTGATCACCTGCCACGTGTAGTTGGGTGAGTGTCGAACTTGACTAATAACCAGTATTTACTGTATGTGATGACTGTAGTAGTGTGTGTAACTGTATTCGGGTCAAGGAGGGGTAGGTGCCCCGGGAATTGAAATACGATTACTAAACCGGCATTTGCAAGGAGATACCCAGGGAAAAGCCACTCTCAGGATAGCCGCTGTCAACGCCGGGATTCGAACCCCTCCCCCGTCATTGAGTCCACGCCTTTCGATGCTGAGAACAAGCTGCTGTTGTTAATACGTTCAGTAACTTGCGAAATCGTGGTCATTTAGCCCCATAAAAATTGGGTTACTTTATGATATGACTGATAACAGCTTGTGTTACTGTGGTGCCTGTAGTAGTCGTGTGTATTTGTAACAGACTAGGATTGGAAAGGAAGCGGCCGTGACCTTAAATTAGGCACCATCGTGGCATTCGCCGGGAGTAGAAGAGGGAAGCAACAGAAAATCTATGATAGCATAGCTGTGGTGGAAATCGAATCGACATTCATTTGACCTTCCATATCTCGAAGTGCTTTGGAAGATAGAAATTACTTCGAGTTATCGAAAATACATGAAAAAAGGGTTCTATTATCATAAATGAAGACTCCACGGGAAAAACGGTGTAAGTCACATTCTGTAATTTCTTCAGGAGAGCGAATTTAAACTTTTAACACTAAAAAGGAATACTTAAACACCCCAATTGAGGGTAAGCAATATAGGTATTTTTGCCAAATTCATTTCTTATAAAGAAAGCAGGCTACATGTAAATCAAATAAAAACTAAAGATTTTATTTATTTCGTATGGCAAAAACAAGGATACATTATAAATACATATATCTTCCAATTTTATATACATTATTTACAGATCAATGATACACATTCAAAACTTAATGTCCAGACTTTTCAGCCAGTCCACTGCTTCCGTAGAGGCACTATGTAATTCTTGGGCAGATCCATTGAATTTTCTCTTTGGGCAATCCATAACAATGTGCTGGATGGTCTGGGGCACATTACCACTGTCGCAGAATGGGTCTTCAGATTTTCCCCACTTATGAAGCCAGAATTTACACCTTCCATGATTTATCCTGATTCTGTTTAGAGATGTCCATTCCCATCTCGGTAAGTTGAAACCAGGCGGAGCTCTACAAAGATCATGGATTAAACCCAGGTGGTCGGGATTTGAAGAGGACCATTCTTCATGCCTGATCTCATCAGCATCAAAATGTGTTTCCAGGAGCTTCTCACCAAGCTTCCATGATGGGTTTCTGGACTTTAATCTCTTCGGTTTCAGAGGGTTGCAGTCCTGGTGTAAGGGCAGTTGAGGATTACTGCGGCATTTATGCCATTCTCTTACAAGAGCTAGTTCTCTTCGTATGTGAGGGGGGTGGCTGTTGGATAAGACGGGTAACCATTTTAGAGGTGTCGATTTGATGGTGCCTGATATTGTCCTCATGGTATAATTCAGTTGGGTATCAACTTTTGAAGTGTGTGCACTGTTAAGCCACACAGGGCAGCAGTATTCTGCAACTGGGTAGACCAAGGCAAGAGCTGATGTCCGTAGTACTGCCGCGTTTGCTCCCCAGCCTGTTCCACTGAGCTTGTGTAATATGTTGTTCCTTGTTTTTATCTTGGCTGCAGTGTTAGAGAGATGTTGCTTGTATGCAAGTGTCCGGTCCATTGTGACACCCAGATACTTTGGATAGGGGTTATACTCAAGTTGTTGGCCTTTGAATTCGACTTGAGGTACATAGCTGGCTTTTTGGTTGTCTAGATGGAAGCAGCTTACTTCAGTTTTGTTCAGGTTAGGTTTAAGTCGCCATGTACTGACATATTTGTTCAGGTTATGGAGATCCTTTGTGAGTGTAGTTTCTGCTGTTTTGAAGTCACTAGATTGGGCAGTCAGAGCTATGTCATCTGCATATATGAATTTCATGGAAGTAGTTTCTGGGAGATCTGCAGTATAGATGCTGAACAGTAGCGGAGCAAGAACTGATCCTTGAGGTAAACCATCGTTTAGTGCATGATCAAGGAGGAGAATTTGAAAATAGGTTAATTACAGAGTACTGTAAAGCTACGAACATTGAGTATCATGCCACCACACCTCTGAACTCAACCTCAAATTCACCCGTTGAAAGATTGAATTCCACCCTCCTCGAAAAATTAAGAATTTCGAGAGATAATGATAAATTTACCCCATTGCCACAGCTCATAATCACTGCAATCACAAATTATAATTCCTCAATTCACACAGCAACCAAGCAACCACCATTTAATCTCCTCTATGGCCCATACTACAAAGCATTGGACCACATTTTCTCCCCATCACCAAAAATTAATGAATACATACAAAGACAGGCAAGCCAAATTAAAGTCTTAAATGAAAGAAAGCCCGATCCAAGGGATTCCACCTTTGACACCCCTATAAAATAGGTGAGGTAGTTTATGTTCTGGATCCCCTAACCAGAAATAGGAAATCAAAAAAATGTATAATGAAGGCACAAGAAAACTGAGTTTATTGTAAAATGAAAAACGGTAAAACTCATGTCCGAAACTTCCGTGATATAAAGCCTAAGAGGAAAATTCTTCCCACTGCAGATTCCTACCAGGGTATGCCATCATCCACACAGAACCCGTAAAAACTCCAGGATTCTACGCCGATCCTATGGGACCTGTAGTAATAATTAGCAACTATCACAAATTCATGTTTCATTTCAACCTTACTACTTTAAAAGAGGCATATAAAAATATTGTTGACACTGTCTCTAGTTTAGTATTAAAAAGTAATATTACTTTTCCCTATTTAATCAATGAATTAATTGAAGTAACTAAAGAAACTAAAAAGGATTTAAATAAATTAATACCAAACATTTCTAATAGAACTGGGAGGGGTTTAATTAACGGTTTAGGGAAAGTAATTAAATTCATCTCTGGTAATCTGGACCAAGATGATTTGGATAATTTACAAAGTCAATTAAACACTTTAAAACAAAGCCGTAATAATGAGTTAAAACATATAAATAAATTGGTGTCTTTTGCAAATTCAATTGCCCAAAAATTTTACGATGAAATGAATCATGTTACCAGTAATATGAGGGTACTTCAGGGTATTCTCCAGACAGAAGATTTCAAGATCAACCTACTGGAAGACCTTCAATATGTTTTAATGTGCATCAATAAAATATATAACAAAATAGTGCAAGTGCTTCAAAGACTATTTCTCTCTCATTTGATGAGATGACAAACGTGAAATTATTCTCCAGAAAAGACTTAATAAATTTGGTAAAACATTTGCTATCTATTTACCCTGTCAAGAGTATGATTCATGCAGATCAATACCATCAATTTGAAAATTTAAAATTGTCAAAGACCCAGGGAATTATAATGGACGAGGAAATGATTGTAATCCTCTCCATGCCAATCACGGATGGAAATCAATATCAATTTATGATGTCACCCCTGTACCAACCATTGAAAATGCAATTCTTATCCCGACTGAAAAATATTATTTACAAGGACCCACATTAAAATGGTCCAGTACACATTGTGTGAAAAACACGCAATCATATGTATGTATGTACTATAATATTAGAATTATCAATTGTAATCTAACAAATCCTGCCGGATGTGAATATGCATCTATAAGAAATGATATAAGAATATTCCAACCTATAAATAACGAACACATTCTTTTCTTTAGCAGAACACCTGAGATAATTTTACAGACATGCACAGAGACTCAAAGCTCTCTGAAACTCTCAGGTCCACAAATAGTGTTTTCAAACGAATCTTGCCCAATGTCTAGTGTAGGCATAACGCTGCAACAAAAACCTACTAATTACGTCCACAACTTCCCAATCCTGAATATCCACGACACACCGATAATAAAAAGTGAAATAAACTTCCTTAATTCCCATCTTGATGTAACCAAATTGAAATTAGACTTGAAGCCCATTCCTACAACTTATATCACAAAGAGGCAGTTTACATCCCTTAATATAATTTTTGTATTAATTATAATATGTATCATTTTGTTTATATTCAGACAAAGACTATGTCATTTATGTAAATCTGTAAAACTTAGACGTAAAAAATGTAAATGTTACTGAGGACAGCAACACGCTTAGGGGGGAGGACTCATGTTCCCCGTCAATACAGAACCTAGGACTATGTGTTCCAATGAGTTCGGTTTCTAAATTATATTATTATTATTTCTCCTCTTTGGAAACTTAGCCTGTTGTAACCTGTTGACATACCATTTAAGAAAGTGCCTCGCCAAGCCATAATGTTAAAAGATAAATCTCGTAATCCCTTTCTCCTTACAAGCATTAGCCATCTAAAAACGAGATATCTCAGACAGATAATCTGAAACAAGCTGTCTCCATTTAAAAACATGGAAACCGCCAGTAGACAGCTCTCTTTCTTAAGAAAGCCTTGAGAGTTATTTACCACGGAGTTTTAGAAGATGTAATTGTTTCTTGTTATGTGATATAAGTTTCCGGGAGGGCGCCAATTCATAGATATAATACTACGGATGAATATAATCTTAATACAGACACAATAACTCATTCATCTCAAGGTGTGGTATGTCTCCGACACCAACCAAGACACTTCAGTAAATAAGGGCAATAAAGATTTACCGTAACATACATATATTTCATACGGTTGCTACTTACTTTTATGATGAATAGGGAATGTATAAAGATTGTGACATTAATCCAGTCACCATAAAATATAACTTCCAAATCACGCAGCACCATTCACCATTATTCGTTAAAAGAATCGGAAGAGCTTTATTTGAAATATCAGCCATATAACCATAAAGATGCTGCGAAGAATATAGAATAATACTGTTACTTTCTTTAACAAATATTATACATTCAGTATATCATATGTGTTCATTAAATTTGTTTCGATACTTCATGTATCATCTATAACCTCTAAGAATTCCTTTGTCCCACTTTCATACTCTCTGTTGTCATTCTTGTCTATACCATCTTTGCTATTCCTAGAGTTGCCACTTCATATAAAAGTTCATGTTCTCACCACCCTAGCGCTCCATCACCACCAAAGAACACAACACCATCCATAGATAAATACTTCATGGTAACTCAAAACCCTATAACTATTACATCGCCCCCAGAAATACTGATAATAGTATTACATTAGAGGGATTTATGAAACACATTCAACACAAAACATATTAAATCTTGTTCCATTGGGACCTGGTCTCCCATCCAAGCTTTCCTAACGTATTCTAATCCACCATGGGTTGCATAAATTTGCAGCTTTTTCTGGAGTCATAAAGTCCACAGGTACCAAGGCCTCCTCATCATCATGTTATTCCAGGGTATTCTTTGTCGTCTCCATGAATACACAGAGAATAAATTTACCCTCTAGATTTGGCTCAAATGTAAAAACAACTATACAGTACGTTCCATGGAAACGTAGAATCTGTCCACACATTTTTATGCACACATCACCTTGTATGGCAGGCTCATTCAAGCTGTTGCGATACAACGACTTGCACTCATGTACACAAATAATTCCTACAACCATCTGCTGACGATCTCATAACTCACTCTTATTTAAACATTTTTTCTTTTTTAAACACTTTCAATATTTTCTTCCATCATGTTCGGACAAGTACAGATCTCAAGACATCGTACAAATTAAAGGTATTTAAGGAACCTATGACTTGAAGATCGAACATTCAGAATGCGTTCCTCCAATATCTAATGACTTCCCATAGATCCAAGACCTCTTCTCTTCCAAGCATACATAATCTTTTAGCAGAAACCTCAGATAGCACACTTCAAATTCCCAATGACAATCAGCTGAATGTAAATATTGCTCCTCCATCATAAACTTGACAAAGCTCACCACATTAGAATGCAATGTAGGGCATTCCTTGAAGTATTCTGTACAATGTTCCAACTTTAATTCGATGACTTAGAAAACTTGGAAATTATATTTTAATTGTTCAGAATTACTACACAAAATCAAGTAAAAAAAACAAAAGCTGCTATAATATGAATGGACAAAAGGTTAAATAGAAGGCAACGAAAAATATCCACAGCATAACTCAAAATTAAGAAAGATACTAGGTAACACACACAATGAAAAACATATACATTACAGCATACAAACGAATACATATACATTGTGTAACTGTATCAAAAATTAAGAAAACATACATATATATGCCTCCAATACCCAATTCATAAGTAGAACAACAAATAGCGGAACGCGCCCCCAACACATTAATTTTACGTCCAGATAAAAAATGATCTTGACAACTTCCTATAACCAAATCTAAGTAATATTCTTACATTTCTTCTTTGTCTCTTAATTCAATGTCTCTATGGATTTTTCTTCTCAGCTTTAACTTCAAACTTAACTCTTTTCTTGACTTCAACTTTATCAAAATTGTCAATACATGTAGGCTCATTATCATCATCATCATCATCATCATTAGATTCATTATAACATTGGGCTGTATGTCTTGTCCATGCTCTAATATAGCGAACTCCTACTGCTCTTCTAGATCTATCTGTATCATTTATTCTAAAATGAGACGTATTCCCAGTACCATTTTCTCATTATCACGCCTACAATATCCATCCCCTCTATTTCCATTAAAGCGACCTCCTCTGCTGTGTCGGCGGCGACCTCTACGTCTACCTCCACAACTTTTCTTTCTTCTTTGCCTATTATGGCCTATCCCACGTCTACCTCTATAACCTAAGCGATTTCGACCTATACAACCGCGGCGTCTACCTCCAAATCTGATTCCTCTTTGACGCCTACTATGTCCTCTCCAATATATGCCTCTACAACATCGCCTTATCTTATATCGTAACTTTACTTCAAGCTCAACTATCTTCCTCTCATCTACTCTCCTCTACAATTTCCTCTAACTCTATGCTACTTTCGCGAAACGTCTCCTCTAACAAATTCTTCCTCTCCTCTACTCTATTCTTACTTACAATTTCCTCTAACTCTATGCTACTTTCACGTAACGTCTCCTCTAATAAATTCTTCCTCTCATCTACTCTATTCTCACTCACAATGGCCTCTAACTCTATGCTACTTTCATCTACCATCTCCTTTAACTCCAAACTACTTTCACCTACAGCCTTTTCTTCCTTTATAATACTTTTAGCCTCTTCTTGTAACATATTCTTAATTTCACATCTGATCTCCTGTTTCACCCCCTGAATACTCTCCTGCAGAGTCCCATACTTCCTATTTAATTCCTCATTTTCCTTGACCACATAGTCTAACCTTTGATGAATTTCCTTATTATTTTTATCTATAGTCTCTCTCATCTTCTGATTTTGCCTACTTATTTCCTCTCTCATCTCCTGATTTTGCCTACTTATTTCCTCTCGCATACCTGATTATCTTTCTTACTTTCATCAAATCTTTCACTCAGCATTCTCATGATCGCAGCTAATAAATCTTCCGAAATTCCTTTCTCTTTACTAGTATTCGGGTTACTCTCTGACATCATAGTATTATCATCTACGCTCTCTTCACTATCAAGACCACTTCTTAGCTTCATATCTTTCTCCGACATACTGAATTACACTTCTAAACACAAGACCCAAAATCACTCGCACAATATATATGCATTCCTATCCCTACACTGATGTGTCCTGGTTCTCGTGCCCTACGTTGAGGTGTCAATTGTAATAGTTCCTTGTCATGTGATATAAGTTTCCGGGAGGGCGCCAATTCATAGATAGAATACTACGAATGAATATAATCTTAATACAGACACAAGAACTCATTCATCTCAAGGTGTGGTATGTCTCCGACACCAACCAAGACACTTCAGTAAATAAGGGCAATAAAGATTTACCGTAACATACATATATTTCAAACGGTTGCTACTTACTTTTATGATGAATAGGGAATGTATAAAGATTGTGACATTAATCCAGTCACCATAAAATATAACTTCCAAATCACGTAGCACCATTCACCATTATTCGTTAAAAGAATCGGAAGAGTTTTATTTGAAATATCAGCCATATAACCATAAAGATGCTGCGAAGAATATAGAATAAATTTACTGTTACTTTCTTTAACAAATATTATACATACAGTATATCATATGTGTTCATTAAATTTGTTTCGATACTTCATGTATCATCTATAACCTCTAAGAATTCCTTTGTCCCACTTTCATACTCTCTGTTGTCATTCTTGTCTATACCATCTTTGCTATTCCTAGAGTTATCACTTCATATAAAAGTTCATGTTCTCACCACTCTAGCGCTCCATCACCACCAAAGAACACAAAACAATCCATAGATAAATACTTCATGGTAACTCAAGACCCTATAACTATTACAAAGACTCCAGGAAACTCATAACCCAACAATGAGCGCTGATGAGCTTAATAAGCATTATTTAAACGTATCAACCGTTGTAGACAACAATAGAGTTTTGTCAACTGTTGCTAACTACAGGGAAAAATTTATTGACCGACGCGACGGGAAGAATTTCATTTTGGCTATATATATCCAGAGGACATTCATTTAGCCATATTTAGGATAACTTCAAAAGCCATAGGACCAGATCATATATCTATTACGCTATTGAAAAGGAATATGGACCTCCACATGCCAGTTTTATTGCATATATTTAACTATAGCCTGCAAATGGGTATTTATCCGACACAATGGAAAAAAGCCAACATCAAAGCAATACCAAAATTCACGAACGCCTTAAACTGTAGTGACTTTAGACCAATAAGTATAATGTGTGCAATTGGGAAAGCGTTAGAACGGATTGTTTTTGATCAGTTTTATGAATACTATAAATTCCAACAATATCCTAAACCCGAACCAATCTGGATATAAATCAAAACATAGTACTCTGACAGCCCTTATCAAAGTCACAGACGACATTCGTCTAGCAATGGACCGGAAGGAAATAACTATATTATCTCTATTCGATTTAAGCAAAGCTTTTGACCGAGTTCACCATGAGATCATACTAGTTAAATTAAGAAATCTAGGCCTTTCAAAGTCAGTAACGAACTGGTTTAGGTCTTACCTAACAGGCAGATGTCAGAGAGTAGTCCTAGCAGATGACAATGTTTCAGAATGGTGTGAAGTAACAACAGGTGTGCCGCAGGGTTCGGTCCTTGGTCCACTCCTGTTCTCCGTGTATATAAATGACCTTCCATCTGTCCTTAAATTCTGTCAACATCATATGTACGCAGATGACCTTCAGCTATATCTACACACGGATCTGAAATCCATTCATTTGAACATAGCACTAATTAACAGTGACATTCAAAGCCTATCTCAGTACGCACTCGATCATAATCTAATACTTAACTTCGAAAAAACGCAACCGATCATCATCGGCTATACCAAATTACTCAGTTCCCTACCTGACCAAGTACCACCTTTACAGCTTGCATCCCAAACAGTTCCGTACCAGTCAGCAGTAAGAAATCTGCGAGTTATTTTTGACTCTCGATTATCGTGGAAGGATCACAAAAACACGATTCTGAAAAGGGTTGCATCGTCATTATATCAAATTAGGCGAACTTGCTTCTATTTGCCTCAAAATGTACGAAAGATACTGATACATAGTTTGATATTACCAATATTTGACTATGGATCTATAGTTTACCATGATATGGGAGATGTCCTCAATACAAAATTGCAAAGAATGCAAAATGCTTGCTTGCGGTTTGTTCTCAATGTACCAAGAGAGTCTCATATAACTCCATTTTACGTCCAGATTGGGTGGCTAAAGTTAAAGGAACGAAAACAGTATGCCATGGCTCTGACTGTAATAAAAATTCTAAAATTCAAAATTCCGTCTTATATTTACTGCACACTAACTCCCATGCAATCAGTGCATAACCGTGCGAATAGACACACTGCACAAATGCTCCAGATACCTCATCACAGAACCGAAAAATGCAAAGGTTCATTCCGTATTTCAGCTACTATTCTCTGGAATAAATATAAATTGCACCAGTATTCAGGACTTCCTATCAGAGCGATAAAACACTCCCTTCATTGTAATCTATCAGCTATACAATTATCATGTTCCAGGTGAACGGATGTAATAACAAGAACTTCCATTGTCAACTGTATGTTTAAAGGTTTTTTCTTTCTTCATTTATTATATTGTATTTAACCGCCCTCTGAATGAAGAGAGCTGCATAAAGAGGCTTTGTAGCCTCAGTGGCCTGTATAAGAGAAACAATAAATACAAATTCAAACCCCCACCAAGTATTATCTAGTATTTAACTTGGCGCACAAGAGCAGCTCTTCCTCTTCTTTACCTCTTCTTTACCTGTAACTTTGAGTAATGTAACTCTGTTTAACAAGACTGCCAAGCAGTCAGGCTACATGCCTTGTACATAAATTATTAACAACTGTGAATGTATTATTTGTCGGTCGACTGAAAATAAATAACATTCATTGGTAATCTTCGTGTTCAGTTGATTCAAGAAATACCAGTCTCGAAGAGAACCTGAGTGGACCATGTCATAATTGTTGTCCCGCCAGGAAGCAGCGTACTTAATTGAAACCCTGTCTGGGATTCGAAAGGAATCTACATATTTAATTGGAGACCCATCCGAGACTACAAACTTAATTCATGTATCTGAATCTGAGTTAGAATTTTGACAACTGGCTCAGCCCTTTTAGACTCCCTCGTCAGAATCGTCAGTAATTTGTAATTTTAGAAATGATCTTTGAATTGTATGCATCTTAACAGAGACTACAAACTTAATTCATGTATCTGAATCTGAGTTAGAATTTTGACAACTGGCTCAGCCCTTTTAGACTCCCTCGTCAGAATCGTCAGTAATTTGTAATTTTAGAAATGATCTTTGAATTGTATGCATCTTAACAGTTGCTTGATTTGTATATTAAGGCTTTCACGGCCCGGATTATATAAATAATTCATGTTTTTTGGTCTAATACCGTGTGTATTTAGATTAGAACCATACGTTTAGGAGAAACCTTGCCTCCATTTTCAATGGTAATCAAACAAACTGGCCAAAGAAAGTATATCAATGAGATTACAAAAATTTCAAAAAATATAGATAAATTCCTCGATTCGTCACCAGAGAGCAGCTGCCATAAATTACTGTATGGACCATGGTAGAACGGCGGACAGAGTAGTAAGTAAGGGGAAGGTAAAGGGGGCGGGGTGAAAATATAGAGACTCCTCGAAGAATGAGGATGTCCAAAAGAAGAGGGGGGGGGGGGTGGGAGGTGGAAGGGTTAGATGGATATAAGGAAACATAAACAAAAAGGAAGTGTATCTGAACGATACTTAACGTCCTTCAGGCAACGGCGAAAAAAACAGATGGAAACGCCTCCAGTGACGAACAAAGGAGAACAAATCCTGGCTCTGTAGCCATAGATGAAAAAAGTACAATTTGAAAAAGGTGAAGAACAGAGAGACTGAGAGGAACTATCTTCCTAGATCCTTAATAACTGGTAGCCAAGTGTCACTTAGCAGATATCCAGTGTCTCTGTTAAATTCAGCTGCATCCTTCAATCAACTTCACAATGGAGCTAGAGTCGGGTGGATGCTTACCTTTTTTGGATGTTCTTGTGAGAAGGAAGGCGGATGGCTCCACGGGGCACTGCGTCTTCCGTAAACCAACTCACAATAACCGTTATTTACATGCAGACTCCCACCACCATCCAGCACAAAAACAAGGAATTATAACAACTCAAGCCAAAAGAGCGGAACGTATTTGTGATGCATCAACTCTTCAGGAAGAGTTACATGCCTTACAAACCATGTTTAAGGGTAATGGCTATAATGAATCCACTATATATAGGTCCTTACGTCCCAAAAGGAGGGATAGACAACCTTCTCAGAGCTCCGACGTGAGGGGAACTGCTTACCTCCCGTATGTTCACAACACCACTAACCACGTTGCAAAGATTCTCCGCAAGCACAAGATAAAAACAGTTTTCGGCACCATGACGAAAATTGGTCAACGTTTAGCATTAAACAAAGATAAATTGCCCCCAGTACTACAGCCTGGGGTGTATGCAGTCCCTTGTACTTGCGGAAAAGTCTACATTGGACAAACAAAACGGTCCATTGCAACTCGCATCAAAGAGCATCAAAGGAACATCCGTCTAAACCAACCTGACGAATCAGCTATAGCTGAACATGCCCTGTCTTCAGGGCACGATGTATGTGTCAAGGATGTTCAGACGCTTGCCCTTGTTAAGCACAACTGGTCTAGAATTATAAGGGAGGCAGTTCAAATTCGTAAAAATCCCAATAATTTTAACAGAGACACTGGATATCAGCTAAGTGACACTTGGCTACCAGTTATTAAGGATCTAGAAAGATAGTTCCTCTCAGTCTCTCTGTTTTTCACCTTTTTAAAATTGTACTTTTTTCCTCTATGGCTGCAGAGCCTGGAATTGTTCTCCTTTGTTCGTCATTGGAGGAGTTTCCATCTGTTTTTTCGCCGTTGCCTGTATGACGTTAGGTATCGTTCAGGTACACTTCCCTTTTGTTTATGTTTCCTTATATCCATCTAACCCTTCCCCCTCCCCTCCCCTCTTCTTTTGGGCATCCTCATTCTTCGAGGAGTCTCTATATTTTCACCCCGCCCCCTTTACCTTCTCCTTACTTACTACTCTGTCCGCCGTTCTACCATGGTCCATACAGTAATTTCTGACAGCTGCTTTCTGATGACGAACTGAGTAATTTATCTATATTTTTTGTAATCTCATTGATATACTATCAGGAACAAACATCGGGCAGACTTCGAGAACAATATGCACTCGCATTAAGGAACATAATAGATGTATCAGGCTCATTCAACCTGATAAATCAGCTGTTGTCGATCATGCTTTAACACCTGGCCATGATGTCATGTTCCAAGGGGTGGATGTTCTTGCCCGTATAAAGCAATATCGTCCCAGAATCATCAGGGAGGCGGTTGAAATACGTAAACACCCAGATAATTTCAACCGCGACACCGGCTACAATCTCAGTGAATCCTGGCTACCTATTATCAGAACCCTGAGAAAGTAATTCACTGCTGCTTTCCGTTGTCCCTAACATGGGGCTATAATGGCGTCCATCTTTGGTCCCCTTCTATATGTTCTTCGTTGCTTTCTCTTAGCAACATTGTCGTATTCCAGATTATTCCTGACGATGAAAGACATGGTTTCTTTCGAAACGCGTCGAATTGCAATATAATAAAACACGGCATAAGCCCAAAATTCAACATTATGAATAATAACACGGGCCGTGAAAGTCTAAATGACAATACGAGGAAAGAGATTACTTGACTTCTGTGATCAGTACAATATGATCGTGACAAACACATTATTTGAAGTACCATTACGGCGAAGATATACCTGGACAGCCCCGGGTGACACTGCTCGTTATCAGAATGATTATATACTTGTCAAGAGAAGATATCGCACTCAAGTTAAATCAAGCCATAGCTACCTCGGAGCAGAGATTGACAGTGATCATCACCTAGTCATGGCCAAATGCAATATCCAACTGAAAAAGAACCGACATATAAAAACGAAACCTCTGGATGTGACTAAACTAAAGGACAACAACAATAAAGTGATTTTCGCCCACAAAACGAATGAAATGGCTAGAAGACTTGAAGAATCGAAATGGGAAGATATAAAAGAAGGTTTGATAAATATAGCTCGTGAAACACTGGGAACAAGAATTTTGGAACCAAGGAAACCGTGGATTACAAGAGAAATATTGGATCTGATAGTAAAGAGAAACCAGCACAGGAGGGAGAATACCATAAAAATTGAGGAACAATATAGACTTGTTAAAAATCAAATTACAACCCTTTGTAGAAGATCCAAAGAGGAATGGATGGCTGAGATAGCTAAGAATATTGGAAATGATATTGCTGAGGGAAAAACTGACAGGGCTCATAGACACATCAGAGCCTAAAACCAGAAACCGAAAGTGAAAAGTTCTATAATAAAGGATAAAAATGGGAAAATCTTATTAGATGCGGATGAAGTCAGTATGCGGTGGAAAGAATATCTTGGAGAACTATATGATGGGAATGTACCGGTATCTAATAAAACATGGTATATTGAACCGGAAGATGATATAGAAGAAAATGATAAGGGCCCTGCTATCACAAGAAGAGAATTTGAATCAGCGCTTGAAAGAATAAGTGACAATAAAGCTTGCAGTCCAGATAACATACCGGGAGAACTACTAAAGAATATGGGTGAGAAAATGAAAGACCTACTTTATGATGCAATCTGCAGATGCTATGATAGTGGCAAAATTCCTGAAGATTTCGCCAAATGCAGAACAGTTATGATACCAAAGAAATGAATTAGTGCAGAATGCTCTGAACACAGAACCATAACACTGCTCTCTCATGCATCTAACATTTTACTGTCAATACTAAAAGCCAGAATAAATAACAAACTTGATTTCCGAATTGATCCAGATCAGTTTGGTTTCAGGAAAGGAATGGGAACAAGAGAAGCAATCTTGGCTCTACGAACAATATTAGAAAGAAGAATGGAGATGAATAGAAACACATATATAGCATTTGTAGATATTTAAAAGGCCTTTGATAATGTAAAAAATAATGTAAAAATTATTAAATCTTCAGGATTAGACTGGAAGGATAGGAGGCTGATACTACGACTTTATGAAAATCATACCACAATAGTAGACATCAAAGGAAGCAGTCAGGAAATAAAAATCAGGAAGGGAGTAAGACAGGGTTGCCCCCTTTCACCGTACCTCTTCAATGTATTCATCGAAAAAGCTATAAATAAGTTCAAAACGAACACAAAAGGAATTAGAATAAATGGACAACAAATCCATTGTATTCGCTTTGCAGATGATATAGCAGTAGTTGTAGACTCAGAAAAGGAATTATCTAAGATGCTGAATATACTGTCATCATATTTAGTAGATTTATATCTAAACATTAACGTGAAGAAGACAAAAATATTAGTTGTAAGTAAACATCCGGAGCGAATTCACACCAACATCAGGCTTGCTAACAAAGTAGTGGAACAAGTCACCAGTTTCCCATACCTTGGAAGTTTAATCACAAATGATAACCGCTGCAGCAAAGAGATAAGAAGAAGAAGAATAGCGCTTGCCAAACAAGCATTCAGCAACAAAAGAACTCTTCTGACCAATATACATCTAGATATTGAGATTAGGAAAAATTTTGTGATGTCATTTGTGTGGAGCGTACTCTTATATGGATGTAAATCTTGGACAATTCGAGAACAGGATAGGAAACGGCTTGAAGCGTTTGAGATGTGGGTCTGGAGGCGAATGCTAAAGGTCAGTTGGACTGAAAAATGAACAAACGAAAGAATACTGCGAGAAATCCAGGGAAGGAAACAGCTGATGGTAACAGTACATAGAAGAACAGCTAAATTCATTGGACACATCGTGCGTCATAATACCTTTCTAACCAATCTACTAGAAGGAAAGGTCTTAGGAAAGAAGGGACGAGGTCGACCTAGGAAGCAATTCCTTCAAGCATTGATACAAAAAGTAGGATGTGGTTCATATTGTGAGATGAAAAGACAAGCTGAAGACAGAAGACAATGGTTGAATCGACAAGGCATTGCCTTTAGACATTGATTGATTGACATTGATATAATTTCTTTGGCCACATTGTTTGATTTCCATTGAAAAAGGAGGCAAGGTTTCTCCGAAACGTATGGTTCTAATCTAAATACACACGGCATTAGCCCAAAAAACATGAATTATTTATAGTTGCTTGATTGCCACCAGTAATTAATTGTGACTCTACAAAAGCAAAATTGAGGTGTTGAAAGTACACTTTATGCAATTTTATATGAGTTTGGGCATACTAAAATTAATTCAATGTGTTTATATAATTAAAATAATAGACAAAGTGTTCTTGAAATAATCCTCATTAACCATGATCCTACACTAACTAGAAATATTAGTTAGGGGTTTGAAACCATAGGGGTAAGATTTGGCCCTGCCATACCTGGAATTGCAAAATATTTTACTATACCGACAATATCTTCGCCACTGACTTCATACTGGTCATCAAGGGCAAGCCACTCATTAAGGCCATCATCAATTGCATATACACATCCAGGGATTTGTTTCAGCAAAGGCAACATACTGCCTATGTTTTCCGTGCTAATTTGTTCATTGCCAGAATTTCTGTCTCCTCACCTAACAGACTTTTCCACGATTTTGCAATTGTTCCTGTACCAACATTTTCCCAACACTGTGCCAAAAAGTAAGCCACGTCTTTCAGATTTAATTGACACAATTTAGCAATCATATCTTCTCCATGGTCAATAGTGTCAATCAAAGATGACAAAAGCTCTCTACGGTAATTTCTTTTTAAAACCTCCAACACACATTGAACCATAGGCTGACAAATAGCCGTAACATTTTACGGCAGGAACAATGCTCTTATTTCCCCATCACGAATTTCATCTTCATTGGGATGAGTGGGAGCATTATCTAATAGTAAAATGGCTTTTCTCGACAGCTGCTTTTCCTTTAATAACTGTTCAACTCTTGGTACAAATTCACTGAGGCACCATTCTTGAAAAATTTCTGAGCTCATCCAAGCACTCTTTTGGTTATAATATTTGACTGGCAAAGCATTTATTGGAACGTTTTTGAAAGCTCTTGGGTTCTTTGATTTCCCGTTCATAGCAAGTTTAAACTTTAGGTTTCCGGTAGCATTACTGCAAGCAAGAATTGGTATTCTTTCCTTACTTCGCTTTTACCCTGGAGCTGCTGCTTCAGTCTGAGCTGCAGGTGTTCTGCTTGGCAGCATTTTATAATTTAGGTTGGTTTCGTCACAGTTAAACAGCTGTTCTCCGATCACACCTTCACTATCAATTAAAGCATTGAACTTTTCTCTAGAGATGTGTACTGATTCATTATTTGCTGAGATTTCTTCTCCGAAAACATTGCGTTGTTGTATTCCATACCAGCCAGCCCATGCTAGCTGTAAAGTCAGGCCTGTTGCACACGGGAAGGATTTTTCCGAGCGGATGTTTTCGGTCGGAGATTTAACCGTCGCCGGCCGGTTACACAAACGTCGTACGAGTACTTGCAGTGTAGTACCTGAAACCAACTCACTTCCTCAGATGTTCAAATTATTGATTGCTAGTGTAGTTTGAAATAAACAGAGAACAGCTTCTAGCGTTATTGTTATTCCGTCGTCGAATGAAAAGGAGAAGAAAATATCGACTGATTTGGGTTCATCCAATTAATGAAAGGAGAGATGAGGTTGGCACTTTCTACACGTTATTCAAAGAGTTGAGGCAAGATGACAGGAAATTTTTCAATTATTTCAGAATGTCGATGACTTCCTTCGACGAAGTGCATGGCTGGTTGAAAGATACCATTCAGCGCAAAAATACCAAAATGAAGAACTGTATTCAACCAGTAGAAATGTTAGAAATAACACTGAGGTAAGTGAAAATATCGTATAAAGTTGAAAATAATATAGGATATAATAATAAATAATAATAATATAATAATCACGTCACTCATGTTTACGAAATGATACGATATATAAACGATGTTCACGCTATATACTTCTCTGCCAATGTGAAGTTCAAATCGGTGTGCTAGCGGTAGACAATACGCTGTGTGTGTAAACGCGCATTTGGTTACGTAGGCCACTAGATCAAGACGGCGGTATAATTTGCGTCAGCGCCAGTGGCACCCGACGGCTACACAGCTACCGCCAACGGCAAACTCACCGATCGGAATTTTCTCCGTCTTATGTGTGAGCTCTAATGTACTTCAATGGGCTACTGTTGGAAGGGCAGCGACGTTTATTTATCCGCTCGGAATAATCCGCGGTGTGTGTAACCGACCTCTCAGGGTCACTTTCATTAAACTCCTTACGGAATTGCAGGGCTTTTTGATTCAATATTTGCCCAAATATTGGCACACATTTATCCCTATTATGGGTCAACCAAAGATACAAAGCCTAACTAACCTTTTGGTACTCACATGGTTTCACGGTTTTTCCTTTCTTTTAAGGCTTTGTATGTCCCTCTTTCTGAACACCATTTTTCTGTTTCCAGTTTCTCTTCCTATCACCTACAGTTACACGTCCAACACCACAATCTTGGGCCACTTTTAACGCTGATTTACCTTCGTCGAGCCTCTTAATCGCCTTCAGATTATCTTCCATAGATACTAACACCCTCATTCTTTCGAAGCCATCACATAAAAACAGTAGGGGAAACAATCACAACACAGATACACACAGTGCGGCCTAAGGCACTAGCGATAATGTATGCAGTCAGACCTTTATTGCGACAATGGCCAGGTCGCGGCAAAAGTTATATTCACAGCGCATTACTCATTGTTGTTTGGCTCTGTAGAGTAGAGTCTGGTGTAAATATAAATGGTACGCTGGGAAGGAAAATATATTTACAGTGTGTGTCTTACGTATCGGATAACACGGCATGTCGGAAAAGCGAAGGTCGGTTAAGCGAGACTACTGAAATTTCAACTTATCTGTAGTATCAATGACTGGTCACCAGAATGCGCCATAAACTCATTTTTGGAAAAAAAAATACAGTTAGTCTGAAAGACTAGACTTTATATCATTTCAAATGACGCATGCTACAACTGCCTTCTCGCTTCGCTCGAAGCCCCAGATCGCTTGACGCTCCAGGACTCTTTCAACAGACTCCATTGCCCATTAACTTAGGCTTCCCGCGTGGCTGCATGACGTCACGCACTCGCCGTCCATTACCCATTAACTTAGGCTTCCCGCGCGGCTGAATGACGTCACACGGTCGCCGTCTCCGTAACATATAACGTTAGACTCAAGCATAACGATGAAGTCGACAAGATCATTTGAAATGATAAAATGGTCTTACCCGGTTCTTTCCGTGGGGTCTTCAAATACATAAATAGTCGACAGATACTAATGTCGTTAGCTGGCTTTACCCACTTACTCTCACTGTCTTCCAGCCTTAAATAGCATAGTGAGCTACTGACAGAAATTGACAGGTGCCCTGCAAAACTGAATCTATATTGTAATTCCCATGTCACACATAAAGAACGTAATTCATGTGCATTTTTACCCCAACTTCGGAATAAAGACACATATTTTTAGTCTGGGGAACAAAATATCATTCGAGTTATCGAAATATTCAAATAACTAGCGACCCGTGTGAGAACTCTCGCATGTGTATAGACCACTGTTATGTTGGCTGTGTGTATAAACCACCCGCTTGGCTTTACTGTTATGTGGGCTTCTATACATAGGTTTATTTGTTTAAACTCACTTTTAAAACTGAAATGAAAATCCACAGCCTGCTTCCAGTCTCCGACCGGGTCAGGAATGGAATGAATGAAGCCCCCATCTAGCGGCGAGAATAGGAACTGTGCCGGCTGCCGAGGCCTGACGCACTCCTCAGGGGCAATGATGAAATGAATGTCAGATGAAATGAAATGATAGTGGAGAGTGTTGCTGGAGTACCCGGAGAAAAACCTGTCTGCCTCCGTTTTGTCCAGCACAGATCTCACATGGAGTGACCGGGATTTGAACCACGGACCCAGCGGTGAGAGGCCAGCGTGCTGCTGCCTGAGCCACGGAGGCTTACTTTTTAAACTAATTGACGATATTTATGAAATCAGGGAGCAATTCATCACTGCTGCTTGTTGCACAATGGGTTGTGTGCGCCCCATGTGTACAGACTAACCACATGGCTCTAGTGCTCTGCGGGCTGTACGCGGCACAATATTAACAGTAGCTATCGTCTTGTTTATTTGTAAGCCCTTCATAAACAAATAAATGTATTTCCTGTACTATTGAGACGATTTAGAAGATTTTGGTACAAACCACTCCTCCTAACTCCCTCTGGTTTAGGAGCTTGAGTTTTGTGAAACATACACCTTAGCGTATTATATACCGCTTGGGTCTAAGGTGCGTGAACCTGAGAGGAATGTGCATCGCGGACTTTGAGAAGTGGTAGTGACGAGTGATGAGGTTTCTCGGTCCGTGAATAGTACAGAACCAAATACGTTGGTCGGTGACTTACTCACTCATTCGTAACACCACTGTAGTTTGAGCAACGGCCCAATGTTAGCAGTATTGGAATAGAAAGGAATACCATATATCACGGCGGGATGTTGACAGACCCTTCTCTTCTCGCCTGACCCTTCCCTGCTCTTTCCCCTCACTGCTCAAGTTCACTGAGCTTGGACCCGAGCAGTATATAGATAGAACTTGGAATTATATAAAAAAATAAACATGAATTGTGTAGAAGTTCGCCGGTAAAATATAATTACTTCGAAATATAGAAGTTCCTCTGTATTCTCATTTTTGCTTCCCGAGGCAGAGTGTACCCCATTCCAGCCCTCAGACCAAAATGAAATTTCTTGGCAGAGAAAGGAATCGAACCCGGACTTCAGGAGTGATAGCAGTGGTGACTGCTGATTTTTGTAATGTGTAGGTCGTAATATTATGGATATAGGCTTAACTTAAGGTACCGTTATTAGCTGGGATAAATTGAGATATTAGAATCAGTCTAATATTAATTATTCAGTCCCACAGCACTGTTACGAACACAATGCACAATACAATACAATCGAATATCACTCCAAAGATGTGCACAGGCTGAAAACAGACTATCCATTTTCACGGCGCGAAATCGTGTTGGTTAAAATTCAACCAATAGAGAGACTTTAGGATCGCAGTCGACGTCCTCAGAGTGCCATTAAACAACCAAACCCGCCCCTTCCCCCTTAAGGGCTCCCATACATTTCTAAAGCTAAAAACACGTGCTTTGAAGATGCAAGCCTTCCTTCCTCAGCTTTCTACTCCTACACCAATATAGGGGTGGAAAGTAGAACTAGTTACAAGTACAGACAGTGACAGTGAGACAGAGCTTATCGAGAGGACGCGCAAGGCATCCCCAAAGACTAATTTACAAAACAATCAATTTTATTGTTTGAAACAGTTGCTGCTGAGAGCTGACTGTAGGATGATCCTCACGTCCTACGTGGAGGAATCTCCACTGAGTGATAGCTAAAAATGCTAGCCTCTACAAACTTGAGAATAGTCATTAGATGAGAGTTTTGTTTGGAATGTAACAATGTTCAGCTAATTTGCATATTAAGGCTTTCACGGCCCGGATTATTATATAAATAATTCATGCTTTTGGGCTAATGCCGTGTGTATTTTTAATTTAAACCATACGTTTCGGAGAAACCTTGCCTCCTTTTTCAATGGAAATAAACAATGTGGCCAAAGAAAGTATATCAATGAGATTACAAAAAATATAGATAAATTCCTCTGTTCGTCACCAGAGAGCAGCTGTCAGAAATAACTGTATGGACCATGGTGAAACGGCGGACAGAGTAGTAAGTAACAAGAAGGTAAAGGGGGCGGTGTGAAAATATAGAAACTCCTCGAAGAATGAGGAGGGGGGTGGGGGAGGGAGGTGGGAGGGTTAGTTGGATATAAGGAAACATAGACAAAAGGGAATACTAGCTGAACGATACCTAACGTCATACAGTCAACGGCGAAAAAACAGATGGAAACTCCTCCAGTGACGAACAAAGGAGATCAAATCCAGGCTCTGAGCCCTAGAGGGAAAATGTACAATTTTAATATGTGAAGAACAGAGAGACTGAGAGGAACTATCTCCCTAGATCCCTAATAACTGGTAGCCAAGTGTCACTTAGCTGATAACCAGTGTCTCTGTTAAAATTATTGGGATTTTTACGAATTTCAACTGCCTCCCTTATAATTCTGGACCAGTTGTGCTTAACAAGGGCAAGCGCATGAGCATCCTTGAAACATACATCGTGCCCTGAAGACAGGGCATGTTCAGCTATAGCTGATTTGTCAGGTTGGTTTATACGGATGTTCCTTTGATGCTCTTTGATGCGAGTGGCAATGGACCGTTTTGTTTGTCCAATGTAGACTTTTCCGCAAGTACATGGGACTTCATACACCCCAGGTTGTAGTATTGGGGACAATTTATCTTTGTTTAATGCTAAACGTTGACCAATTTTCGTCATAGTGCCGAAAACCGTTTTTATCTTGTGCTTGCGGAGAATCTTAGCAACGCGGTCAGTGGTGTTGTGAATATAAGGGAGGTAAGCAGTTCCTCTCACGTCGGAGCTCTGAGAAGGTTGTCTATCCCTCCTTCTGGGATGTAGGGACCTATATATAGTGGATTCATTATAGCCATTACCCTTAAACATGGTTTGTAAGGCATGTAACTCTTCCTGAAGAGTTGATGCCTCACAAATACGTTCCGCTCTTTTGGCTAGAGTTGTTATAATTCCTTGTTTTTGTGCTGGGTGGTGGTGGGAGTCCGCATGTAAGTAACGGTTAGTGTGAGTTGGCTTACGATAGACGCTGTGCCCCATGGATCCATCCGCTTTCCTCCTCACAAGAACATCCAAAAAAGGTAAGCATCCACCTGACTCTAGCTCCATTGTGAAGTGTATTGAAGGATGCAGCTGATTTAGGTGGTTCAGAAAGTGGTTCAGTTTCTCAGAACCCTCCTCCCACACCACGAACGTATCATCCACATACCTCCACCAAATCACAGGTTTGAAAGACGCCGAAGAACATTTTGAGGAGGAGACTATATCTTCGGCGTCTTTCAAACCTGTGATTTGGTGGAGGTATGTGGATGATACGTTCGTGGTGTGGGAGGAGGGTTCTGAGAAACTGAACCACTTTCTGAACCACCTAAATCAGCTGCATCCTTCAATACACTTCACAATGGAGCTAGAGTCAGGTGGATGCTTACCTTTTTTGGATGTTCTTGTGAGGAGGAAAGCGGATGGATCCATGGGGCACAGCGTCTATCGTAAGCCAACTCACACTAACCGTTACTTACATGCGGACTCCCACCACCACCCAGCACAAAAACCAGGAATTATAACAACTCTAGCCAAAAGAGCGGAACGTATTTGTGAGGCATCAACTCTTCAGGAAGAGTTACATGCCTTACAAACCATGTTTAAGGGTAATGGCTATAATGAATCCACTATATATAGGTCCCTACATCCCAGAAGGAGGGATAGACAACCTTCTCAGAGCTCCGACGTGAGAGGAACTGCTTACCTCCCTTATATTCACAACACCACTGACCGCGTTGCTAAGATTCTCCGCAAGCACAAGATAAAAACGGTTTTCGGCACTATGACGAAAATTGGTCAACGTTTAGCATTAAACAAAGATAAATTGTCCCCAATACTACAACCTGGGGTGTATGAAGTCCCATGTACTTGCGGAAAAGTCTACATTGGACAAACAAAACGGTCCATTGCCACTCGCATCAAAGAGCATCAAAGGAACATCCGTCTAAACCAACCTGACAAATCAGCTATAGCTGAACATGCCCTGTCTTCAGGGCACGATGTATGTTTCAAGGATGCTCATGCGCTTGCCCTTGTTAAGCACAACTGGTCCAGAATTATAAGGGAGGCAGTTGAAATTCGTAAAAATCCCAATAATTTTAACAGAGACACTGGTTATCAGCTAAGTGACACTTGGCTACCAGTTATTAGGGATCTAGGGAGATAGTTCCTCTCAGTCTCTCTGTTCTTCACATATTAAAATTGTACATTTTCCCTCTAGGGCTCAGAGCCTGGATTTGATCTCCTTTGTTCGTCACTGGAGGAGTTTCCATCTGTTTTTTCGCCGTTGACTGTATGACGTTAGGTATCGTTCAGCTAGTATTCCCTTTTGTCTATGTTTCCTTATATCCAACTAACCCTCCCACCTCCCTCCCCCCCCCCCCCCTCCTCATTCTTCGAGGAGTTTCTATATTTTCACACCGCCCCCTTTACCTTCTTGTTACTTACTACTCTGTCCGCCGTTTCACCATGGTCCATACAGTTATTTCTGACAGCTGCTCTCTGGTGACGAACAGAGGAATTTATCTATATTTTTTGTAATCTCATTGATATACTTTCTTTGGCCACATTGTTTATTTCCATTGAAAAAGGAGGCAAGGTTTCTCCGAAACGTATGGTTTAAATTAAAAATACACACGGCATTAGCCCAAAAGCATGAATTATTTATATAATGTTCAGCTAATTTAAAAGTAACTAGATATCGAAGTATTCCGGGATGTGAAAGTCACTTCACAATATTTTGTCATTACTTGAAATCGTTGTTAATTCAGTTTAGGGGCTTTTGATATCGTGGTCATTAGCCCCGTGTACCTGGATGTGTGTTGAGCTTGTCTGAAAACCTGTATTTCTGTGATAGTGTGACTATTATGGTCTAGAAGGGGTAGGCGCCTCGGGACTTGAAGTAAGATTACTATCCCTGCATGTACGTGGAGATACCAGGGGAAAAGCCACACTCAGGATAGCCGCTTTCAGCGTGAGGATTCAAACCTCCAATCTCGGTACTTGCTGCAGCTCCCCGTCACGGTCAAGGTGAGTAGCCGCACGAGTGCTTCGTGTCAAAATCCCTCAGAATCTAGGAGGAGAGGGGGACAACTTACTGTTGAACACCAGAGAAAGCTTATTTCTTTTTGTGCCTCTTTGCGCAATGTCAACTTTCCTTACATAAGCAACAAACCGTCCCCACCATTCACAATACAGATTGCCGTAACCAAGTAATGAAGTTGGTTGAGCGTACAATCAGCGTTTTATCTATTACGTGGTAAGATAATTGGCTGTCCTTGTGTAATCTACTCACAACTGTCTTGTTACTTGTTTAGTTCATTAGCAGGAGGCATGGAGCGCTGGTCGGGACGAGTGGCCTTAGTGACAGGTGCCAGTGCTGGGATTGGAGCGGCGATCGCCAAGGAACTTGTCTACCACGGCATGCAGGTCGTCGGGCTAGCTAGACGAGACGACCGAGTTCAGGTGAGCACAATTCTACTTTGAACAAGTGGATTTATTATCCAGCAGTTGTCTCTTGAAACAAAACTGAGAAGAGGTGGGTTCGATTCCTACTACAGCCAGCCTTGAAGTGGTTTTCCGTGTTTTTCCGTTGTTTTCCACTTCTACTCCAAACAAATGCCGAGATGGTTCCTAACGTAAGGTCACGACCATTTCCTACCCAAATACTACCTAGATTGCAAATGTAAAGGCTACACTAGTACAAACTTAGCGGCTTCGGTGGCGTAGTCGGTAGCATGCTGAGCTTCTATGCCCAAGATCGCGGGTTCAAACCCGGCCGAAGTCGTTGCATTTTTAAGAGAGTTTAATTCCTTCAGTATGCCTTCCTTCGGAGGGGAAGTAAAGCCGGCGGTCCAATGTCATAGATTTATGGAATTTAAAAGAACCTTCCACTAATTAAACTTGTGTGAAGCCAAATTTGCAGGTTGTATTTCGTTGAAACGCTCTATCAAAGTTTCAAAGTTCACCACTAGGTGTGTGTGACATCTGGTAGTGAAAGTTGGAACTACTTGCAACTGAACGGAACTTGTAGCTCACCCCATGGGTGTCCGCATAGAAGCAGCTACAGACTCTGGCGAGCCTAACATGTCCTCGGCCACTTTCGGCACTAAAAGCCATCCGCTAAATATATAGAAATTAATAAGGAAGGAAGATTGTAGTTATACGTGACCGTGAATCTTGTGATTATGAGCCACGGGACCTCCTTTTTACGTGGAATCCGAACCACAGGACATGGCATTTCACTTCGAAAATCTCACATGCATTGACCGGGAATCGAACCCAGTCCACCTTGGTGAGAGGCCAACAGCTTGACCGCTGCGCCATCACGCCCCATTTCCCGCCCCTAAAAAGTACAAATATCACAGTGACACAGGTTATCAGACAACTTCTACACACACTCAAGTACACGGGGATACATGACCACGATGTCACGTAGCCCCTAAAAGAATGAACCAACAATCATTCTCCAGTTACAGCCAACCTACAAAAGTGGTTCCCACTTCCTCTCCAGACAATATTGCCGGATTGTTTCTCTACTTAAGACTACGGACGCCTCTGGGTGACTTACCCATGCATCGGGGCTGGCAATAAACCATATCGTTATACGTTTAACGTCTTGTTTTACTGCAGTGGATTTGCAATTGATGGAATGCCAGAATTTCACCCTCAAAACGGTTCTTCAACGTGCCAGTAAATCTACTAACATAATGCCGCATCTAAACACCCTTAAATATCATCGAACTGTACCGGGATCGAACCAGTCTCTTGGCAAGGACAATGCTTGGTCAACTATGCCACGCAGATGTTTTTGTTTTTGGTGACAACATTATGAATTTTGTATTGGTTGCATAGCGAATTTCCTGAGGTGAAACTCATTGGGCCCTGTGCAAGTAAAGCTAGCAAACTGCAACTTTTGTTCTTTCTTAACCTGCTACAAATGTCATGAGTAAGCCTCGGACCTATGGGAAGGAGGAATCCCAAACCCAACTGACTGATGAGGGGCTCCTTGGAAACAAACAAGCAATCGAACTGGTATTCGATGGGGTGCAATTGAATCGCTCGTTGTTGAAAGGCACTAAGTCCACATGTTTGACAAACCCTTTTTACCGCGAATTTACATCCTAGGAAGCAAGATGCATGTTTTGGTGTTGAATGGAACCATGGCCGTCAAGTTAGTTATTTCCTGTTGAAAGGAACTTAGGCCAGCAGTTAGTGCGTTTCAACATAACAAGTAGGATCAGATTGGATATTCTATGGATTAGTGAAGTTCAGATAAAGGGAGAGAGAGAGAGGAGGAAGTAGGAGATCACAAGGCTTACCTATCAGGTGTAAAACGAGGCAGGATCAAGTAGGGAGTAGGACTGTATGTGAAGAGAACATAAGAGCGTAACATAGTTTCTGTGAGGTATGTAAATGAACGATTAATGTGGCTAGATTAGGAAATGTCAGGAAATTGAGGCAGGATTGTTTCCATGTGGAGTGGCTGATCTGATCGAAGTTGACATATTTTATGAGGCACTGAGTGATGTGGTAGCGAGAGTTAACAATAAGAATAGTGCATTACTGACGGAGGATTTCAAGAAACCAAGCATTGGCCTGTAATGCTAGGTTAGGAAATAGAACTGAGGACTATGAGGAAATAATGAGTAAGTCGGGTGAGGATAGGGAAGTAAACACCAATGGAAAATGTTTATTGGACTTCTGTGCATTCTCGAAGCATAAGAGATTCACAAATACACATGGGAGGGTAGAGGAACCAGGACAATAATAGACTATATCATCGCTGACTTTGAATTTAGTAAATTGATAAGGAATCGTAAGATATTCCCCATGAGATTTACCACAGGAAATACTCCATGCAAACATTACAAAATTCATAATGTTGTCGCCAAAATATGTGTAAAAAATCATCTGAGCGGCGTAGTGTCTCTTGGAATTTTAAACCAAATCCATCTTTCCCACCTGAGACACCTCGCTACAGTATATTTCATTTAAATTGCCTCGTGTTGTAGTGCTTAGTATAGACTTCGTGCTAATGAACGTTGCTCCGCTCTGGTGGCAAGCCGCTCAAATATTCTGCAGGACTTGTGTGTGAGTGGAGCAACGTGATTAGATCATGTTGCGGAAAGATTTCAAGTTCAAGATGGTAATAGTTCTACAGAGAGTAGAACAAATCGTTTTGTAGTTGAATGTAACTACACGTACAGAAATGTCCACCTGGAACGTAATTCTTCGTATTCAGAAACAAAAAACAGTACATTCGTAGAAGGAACGCCTCCTAATTGTGGTATTTTTAGTCGGCATTTTTATAAATAGAACACCGACAAGAGGTCTTATAAGAAGCCAAACTAATCAGATCAGCGTGAACGAGGGGAGGGTAGCAGATTAACTGCACGATGAGAGGTTGAAATGAATGATGACAGAGAGTAGCCCAGCACAAGTGGAAGTATTGCCATGCTCAGCTGGAGTCCCGTGGTCACCAACCCACGTCCTACTATTTGTGAGCCGCTGGGAGGATCCACTGTTTCATGAAAATGAAGGATGTGAAGGCATCCTGTTTAAATATGGATTATTATGTAACACGAGTATATCGACAGATATCATGCCCATTAATAGTGATAAGTCTGAGGTGAGCCTGACGTCACCACGACAGTTAACATTGCACGCATTGTCATTAATAGGGCTCGGGTTTTTAGGTGCTAAAAATCGGGAAAATATTTATTTTTTATGTATTAAACTTACCTGAAATATGTGACAAAAAGTAAAAATATTTAATCATGATTTACTTTATTAATATACAGTACTCACGAATGCATTTTATTCTATCTCTCACTGACTGCTGAAGCATTACAATACACAACGAGTTTCTTTTCAGTTGTCCATCACAAATGACCGACGATTATCGCGATCACTCATTCTGAAGACGCGAAACTGCGGCAATATGTTTCTTGCCTTGAGGAGTTGTGTAACATGAGATCGCTGTTCAGCCTTAATTGCTTTCCCACATGGTTGGCAGAACAGAACGCCTCCACAGAAGTAAAATTATCTTTAAATTCTACTACAGACGATAACTTGTAGTTGTTTTTACTTAGGCATCGTAGAACTGCCTTAAACTTCACAGTGCCAGAAATGAACTGCATGTGAGTGACACTGGTTCCAATTAACTGGGGGACGGGGAGGGGTAGGTCTTGCACGTGGTGCAATATGGCTATGGACAAGGAAATCCCCTGCTTCCACAATGAGTGGCACGGGGCGACAAGTTAAGATTAACACAGTTGCAAGCTGTCAAACGCTCAAAAAATGCAATAAACTAAAAGATCTAGCATACTGATTTTTAAAAATGTAAATATTGTGTCATTTTTTGTGCTAATAAGTGAAAAGCAGGAATTTATGTATTTATAGAAAAAATGCTTAAAATGTGTATTTACATAAAAAATATTTATTTACCTGAAAATCTGAGCGCTAGTCATCAATCACAACATGGATAAGGACACCCAATCTGCATAAGTGAGAGACGGTCCTGACCTAGCAATATTCAGTCCGGGATGCAGTAGCATCAAGGTTGTTCTACGCAGTATTCGTGCAATAAACAACTCCTGAAGTTCCCTGCTCATTATTTGTGCCCATGTAATTGGGTGTGAGTAGAAATTGTTTAAAAGCCTGTGTTAGTAGGAATCATCCTGGCATTTTCCTGGGGAAACCAAGAAAGACAACTTGTTCTGTAGGAAGAGCCCTTCGCTGATAAACTAAACGTTATCTGCATCCACCTCGCATCCGCATGACTGTTATCCACATTCGCAAGTTTGTTATCCGAATCAACTGGCATTACACTAATATTTTTAATTAGATAAAGCATAAATTACTAAAGGAACATATTTAGACATTTGAGGAAAAAATCGTCCCCCTAGGCTTTGATGTAATGTGCTATGTTTAAAATGAATGTTATACAGGCAGAATTGCAACCCTTTCTTGTTCGGAGTGTTAATTATGCTTATGATATAATTTGAATGAGTTTAGCATAAATCATCATCTTACATATGTCACGAAAAAAAACAAACATAACATAACGGACAAATATGATACGTCATAAACATCCGGGTCCTAATAATGATATTAAACATGCTAGGATTGTATTTTAAAAACTATCCGCAAAGTTTCTCCAAACATTATCCGCAGCTTATCCGCTATCCGCACAGCCATGGAAACTATATTCGCATGGCGAAAAATATTGCGTTTATCCGCGGATATCCGCCTCCGCGCAGGGCCTTTACCTATAGCATACCTGAGGTGGGAATTGAACCATCCTCCTCTCAGCTTTATTAGCCTACTTTCAATTTTTGCAAAAAATGAAATTAGACTTATGAAATCTACACAGTGCAAAAAATTGTGTGTCTTTGTGTGTGTGTGTGTGTGTGAGTGTGTGTGTACACGTAATGTCTGTCCCCCCCCCCCCCTATCAATTCGAACACTGTGAAACCGAAATGAACGAAATTTGGTACAGAGTTAGAACTAGCAAAGGGCACCTCAGTGTCGTGTTATATATCGCCGCCATCTTGACGGAAACGTAATGGCGGCCACCCAAATTTTCAAAGCTTAAATCCAATTACGACCAACCAAATAATCTGATCTCTACCAAATTTTGCAACAACATACCATTATGTGGGAAGCATATTTTGACCTAACTACAAGATCATCAACCCAATAGTTTGCAGATGGCGGCCATGTATGTGTGCAAATCGATTGCCCCTATCAATTCAAACACGGTGAAACCGAATTGAACGACATTTGGTACAGAGTTAGCACTAGCAAAGAGCACCACAGTAAACAAAAGTTTGGTACTTTTCAGTCGGTCAACATGAATGTACACAAAAAGAGCTGGGTTATATCCTAATCCTGAAATAAATTACATGAGATTAATAAATACACTAGGATGACCAGTTTCGATCGTCAAGCGATCATCATCAGATCCATTAGGCCTACACTTAGGCTATAACATCTATGTTTGAGAATACAGGTGAAATATATTTACAATATGTACAATTATTTAGTTGCAGTATTGGTAATGCAACTGTCCGTGTATGCTAAATGTAGTATATCTAATGTTAGGTGAAATGCTAAAATGGTGATAAAAATCCGGAGTTTGTCTGTTTGGGGTGATTATATGGTTATACAAAATCAACTATGGTTATACTGTAATAATACAGGTTGATACTTATCCGGTTGTCTTCCTGACTGGAACTTCGAGTAGTTTCTTGTTCACTCTGGCACCAGTTTTGATCGAGTAACCCAGGTGTTAATTGGACGAAACTGGTTTTTCCTTTCTCCCCCTTTTGTTCCTGTGTGCTTTCTGAAAGGAAAAACCAGTTTCGTCCAGTTAACACCCGGGTTAGTCGACCAAAACTGGTGCCAGTGTGAACACGAAACTACTCGAAGTTCCAGTCAGGAAGACAACCGGATAAGTATCAGCCTGTATTATTACAGTATAACCATAGTTGATTTTGTATATCTATATAATCACCCCAAACAGACAAACTCCGGATTTTTATCACCATTTTAGCATTTCACCTAACATTAGATATACTACATTTAGCATACACCGACAGTTGCATTACCAATACTGCAACTAAATAATTGTACATATTGTAAATATTTTTCACCTGTATTCTCAATCATAGATGTTATAGCCTGATGATCGCTTGACGATCGAAACTGGTCATCGTAGTGTATTTATTAATCTCACGTAATTTATTTCAGGATTCGGACATAACCCAGCTCTTTTTAGGTACATTCGTGTTGACCAACTGAAAAGCACCAAACTATTGTTTACTCAGGCAACACTGATAAATGGCTTCAAACCTCACAATGAGCACCACAGTGTCATGTTTTATATCACCGCCATCTTGACGGTTACGTAATGGTGGCCACCCAAATGTTCAAAGTTTGAATCAAATTACGACTAACCTAATCATCCGATTTCTACCAAATTTTGCAACAACATATATTTATAAGGCGAGCGTCTTTTTTACTAAACTACAAAGTCATCAGCCCAATAGTCTGCAGATGGCAGCCATGTATTATATGTGTGCAAATCGATTCGCCCTATCTTTTCAAACATGGTGAAAACGAATTGAATGAAATTTAGTACGGAGGTAGTACTAGCAAAGGGCACCGTAGTGCCATGTTTTATATTGCCGCCGTCTTGACAGGAACGTAATGGTGGCCACCCAAATTTAAAAAGCTTAAATCAAATTACGACCAACCTAATCAACTGATCTCTACCCAATTTTGCAACAACATACCTTTATGTGAGAAGCGTTCTTTGCCCAAGCTACAAGGTCATCAGGCGAATAGTTTGCAGATAGCGGCCATGTATGTGTGCAAATCGATTCCCCATATCAATTCAAACACGGTGAAACCGAATTGAATGAATTTTTTTTGCAGAGGTAGCACTAGCAAAGGGCACCTCATATTCATGTTTAATATCCGTATAGCACGTTGTATTTCAACAAGCTACTACTACCAACATTCAATTATACTCCTTGAAAAGGACAAAGAGTTACAACAATACCCATGCATTTAGGAGAAAGTAGGCTGTATGTCCGTTACTGAACATCTTGTTTTTTATTGCAGTCAAATGGCCATACAAGTAGCCTCACAAGTCTGAGTGTACCGTGTTCTAATCGTCTGACCCTCTCGATTACAATATTCCACAGCTACTTTCTTAGTTTTTTCCAATTGTTGCAGGAAGACTTCTAATAAACCCTCTCGTAATGTATTTAAAACATTTTAAAACCTACAAAAGATTTCATTTTGAAAGACATGGTTTACATCCACTCTCAGGGGATTGAGATTTCTTATTACAATTAATCTCGTAAATAAATATTTTAAAAAATGGGAAAGATAAAAGTAAAGTTGTACGTTGATAATACTATTCTAAATTAATACATATGGTCAACAGTCCAAAGTAAGGCATTGCAAATCAACAGCATGAGATGGTTGATTAATGCTAGTTTCTCGCAATCACAAACTGTATAATTATGTCTTCTCCCAACTTTTATTTCACAATGAGCTTTACGCTTTTCTTAAGATGACAGGCTGTGAAATACGACGTATCTCTCCGAATATTCCCTAACCCCTGATAAATTTCCATGGATGACGATATTTCACCATTAGATAACTTATTTTACTGTTCTACTCGGTTCTCCAACACGAGCCATCACACATACTACTCCTACAGACTAAGTGAGCGAGTTGCCGCTAGAAGCGCCTGCAGCTGAAATATCGCCATTCGCACGAGGTCTATGGCTGGTTACCACACCGGTGGCCCGAGTTCGATTGCCAGCTCAACCAAGAAATGGAATTCTGGCTCGACGTACCGGAACGGCACATTAGCATGCATGTCGCCCAAATGGTGTCAATTTTGAAGATATTCACCTGGGTAGAGGGCTACTCAACTTTACTTTACTTTCTTCTTCTTCTTCTTCTTCTTCTTCTTCCTTTTCGCCTTTTGAGATCACATAGGATCACTTTAACCAACCATTAGTTCGTCGACTTATAGGAACTGTACGAGCCTTGCGGTCCTCCCAGTACTCCTTCATGCGGATTGATCGTCTTGCCCTTTCTTGGGTGGAAAATTTTCTTGTTGGAATTTTCTTTTTTTTTTTGTGAGTGGAAAATGAAAAAGTCATTTTTTTAAGTGCTGTAGTTAAACTTATCTTATTTGCAACAACTTCTGTTGTTAGGCCAATTTCTTTTAAGTCCATTAATTCCATCCATTAATGTAGCCTACTTTATTTGAATGTATTCCACAACTTCTAATTTGAACCATAAGACAATTGATAAAAAGCATTCTTCATACTCTTGTACTGTGTTCTGTGATAGTGAAGAACTACGTCCACTGTTTCAGGAGCTGGCAGAGCAGTGCACGGACGCTCCTGGTACGCTATACGCTCTTCAGGGGGACGTCAGTAAGAAGGAAGATGTCATCGGCGCCTTTGCTTGGATAAAAGACAAATTAGGAGGGGTCGATGTTCTTATAAACAACGCAGGGATGATGCACGAGTCTAATCTGTCTGGTAAGAACTAGTCAACCATTTAACTACTGTACTGCACAGATGGGCTGTGTTGTGAAGATGCACGAGTCTATTCTGTCTGGTAAGAACTATCCAACCACTTACTTAGTCTACTGCACTATTGGCTACTAGTATGATGACGCACGAGTCTAATCTGTGTGGTAAGAGCTATCCGACCACTTACTTAGTCTACTGCACAGATGGGCACTGAAGTTATGTTGCACGTGTCTACTCAGGCTGATAAGAACTAGCCGAGCACTTAGTGTCGACCAAAGTATTATGTGCACTCGAGTTTGAAGGTTGTTTGTGACATAACCAATAGACCTACATAAAGTCCAATAACATCATCATTTTCGTCGTTCTATTTTACGTGAGGTCATATAGGTTTGGAATTTTTAGTTTATATTTTAATATTTTTTATCGCAGTTGGGACACAAAAAAGTGCCCGTTTTTAAGCGTGTTTCAACCATGTGTCACATTTGAGAATTATTATCTCAAAAACCCGTGATCAGATTGAATCCAAATTTTAACACAATATACACTGGAATGTCGTACAATAGGTTTATTAATTTTAAAATTTTGCGTGTCCAAGAAACAAAGTTGTTATTATTTTTGTAAGGTAACATTTTCTCGGCTTGGGGTGGTTGAAATATGTAGTTCTTGGTCGCGTTGTAATTCTTATACATCAAAAAGTTATGCTGTATGACTTTAAAATACGTAAATTAATTCACTTATTTTATATCGGTTTGTATTTGAACGGGGAAATAAGACCTCGCCTCGCTCGGCAGTGATGGGCTCCATCTCAGCAACGCTGTACAGCTTACTCCGGAGCGGCTAGCTGGTGAATCATGCCTTATTTCCACGAACAAATACAAACCGATATAAAATAAGTGAATTAATTTACGTATTTCACAGTCATACAGCATAACTTCTTGATGTATAAGGATTACAACGCGACCAAGAACTATATTTTCCAACCACCCCAAGCCGAGAAAAAGTTACCTTACAAAAATGATAACAACTTTGTTTCTTGGACACACAAAATTTTGAAATTAATAAACCAGTTATACAACATTCCAATGTATATTGTGTTAAAATTTGCATTCAATCTGATGACGGTTTTATAGATAATAATTCTTAAATGTGATGCATGGTTGAAACACGCTTAAAAACGGGCACATTTTGTGTTCCAACTGCGATAAAAAATATTAAAATATAAAACAAAAATTCCAAACCTACATGAACTAACGTAAAATAGAACGACGAAAATGATGATGCTATTGGATTTTATGTAGGTCTATTGGTTACTTCACAAACAACCTTCAAACTCGAGTGCACATAATACTTTGGTCGACAGTAGTCAACTGTACAGACGTGATGATAGACTCGAGGCTCGAGGACCGAACAGATTTCAATAGTGGAGGGCATGGCCGAGATGCTTGACCGGGTCAGTCCTATCCCAACCATTAACTCGCACGGTCGTTGCCCAATGATTGCAACAATGGAAGTGAAGGGGGGAGGGAGGCTGACGAAGACATCAGAAATGCTCTGTGCACTGCCGATACCTTTGTCTCGCAATATAGTTTTCACCATCGTGTATAGCTGATGCTGTTTTGTTCTTTTGATTTTTTTAAATGGCTTATAATCCATTTAATTCCAAGATGAGTTGATGTTTTCTGAAGTGTCTGAACTGCGGCATTCGTTACAAATGAGCTGTTTTACCACAAACGTGTATCCCGTCGTCTCCATCATCTAACAGGGTATCCACTACACCAGGAAGCGTTTTGAGTAGGGGCAAGAGTTCCTCGGGCGGCGGACGAAGAGAACGGTGCGAGTATCCACTGGATTTCACACTCTAATTCCCTGACTCCGCGGCGTTGTCGTGCGCGTTAATTTGTGCACCATGACAGCAATTTGAGATTGGAGGTTGGAATCCCAGGGCTGATAGCGGCTATCCTGAGTGTGGATTTTGCCCAGGTTTCTTCACACTCCCGTCATAACTAAGCCACAGGTTATCACACAACTTCGGTGCATACCCAAGTAGGCCCACATAGCGCTGATCATTAAGATGTAGGCCTACCAACCACCTAAAATGAATCATCAATAACAAAAACAATCTAATTCGTTGGAAAGGAGTTTTTTTAAACAAGGTATCTAAATTTTTCGAAAAAGGATAAAAGACAGTTTTTTCAGTTAAGTTTTAAATTGCTATTTTTAAAATATTCAGTAAGTTGAAACCTTAAGTCAAGTTATAAGTAAGTTGTACTTTAATCACAGTACCGGTTTCGGCCACATTGTGATCTTCTTCAGCGTTATATTATAAAATACGAAAAGAAGCAAGACTTACATACAAAAATGTCCTTATCAAAAGTTGTTATCAAAATAATTAGTTAAAATGCTAACAGCATAAAGGCTAAAAAAATACTTAAACATTTTAAAAATCAGATCTGTTTCAATGTGTTATAAAATGAATGATATAAATCTTGATAAATAAACAGCTTGACGTTAAAATAGTGATGTGCTTATTATATATGCATGGACAATTTGTAGGTTATACGACTGACGTGAACATGTATGTGAGCGAATATTATAGCCTATACAGTAAATATAATGTGACTGTGAAGTTATGATAGAAGAAAATGAGTTATCCAATGTTAATTTTTTGTAACATTCCTGTAGAAACCCAACAGCAAGGGATATGAAAACAAAGAGGCGCTGCGTCATTAAGGGCGATAAGGGCCCCGCCCACCCAGGGCCGTCAGGCCGTATTGAACAAAATTTGTATAATTAATGTTTTTTAATTAAATTACTTAAAAATACAGATATTCTACATAAAATAAGTGGATTCCCTTTCTCGAATCTATAAAAATAATTCTGTATACATAACTCATCCCTAACTTAAATCCCTGACAGTTACGTACATGTATTGTGATAGCGAGGGCCGCTCTATAGGACCTTCCATGTAAAGAACCACTGTCTTACTCACGAATTCTCTGAGCTATGAAAGAATTTCCTATCTCTTCAAGGGCTTGGAGAATCGGCCCATAACGTTCCGTTGGAGTGAAATAGAAGATCTCTCCATTTCACTTCCTTCTTCTGTATTTATTTAAAGGTCAAGCCGTATAATGGGAGATGGGTCAACCCCACACCCTTCAACAGATACTTAGCCATTGTTCACAGCTTGCTGAAATTGAGTTATGTTACTGTAGTTAGTTATTGTTGTTTTAAGGGGCGGAACTACGAGGTCATCGGCCCCTAGCTGAAATTTAGATTTTTCAGAAATATAATTGTACATTTTCATTTGTGTGGTATTTTAAGTACAATACAAGTGTGTTAGTGAGTTCTGTGAATGAAGTTAGTTTCTATTATATTAATGTGCTTTATACTTGTGTGGTATGGTAGGTATTTAATATGCTGATTGTGTGCGTCATAGGTAAATGAATGAAGTGATTTTTTTAAAAACAAATCCGTCTTCTTCTACATCTCTGAACAGAAAATTAGAAATAAAAGAAATTAAGACCTCGTCAACCAATCTGATAGATAAATTTCCTTCATCCGAGCACGGGAGAGGATAATATATTTATAAACAAGTAGTTCCGTGAAGAACTACACTGCCTATTTTCATATATCCTACTCATGTTAATTACCTCTATCAACATACAAAATTGGAAAGGTTGTGATAGATTCGTAGATATTGAGAACCGTCTAAATATTTCAGATGGTTCGCAGGTTGGATTTTAATTTATGTACTATTACATGAAGATTATTGTGTACGTGTGGTATTCAAACTTCAATCGCATGATAAGAACACAAGAAGTAAAATCGAGATTTTAAAATTTCGCACAGCTGCCATCTTGTGGTTATGCAAACAATTGAAATAAATTAGATGCCAGTGGATTAACATTTGTATAAGCATTTAACGTGCAAAGTTTCACTGCACTCGGATGGTTAAATCGCGAGAAACGTCCATTTAATTATGTATATTTCGCGTCGCCTCCATGTTGGATTTGTGCTCATTCTTGATTGTTATATGTATAGGCCATAGAGTTGTGTACCATTAAAGGAAAATTATTGAGTAGGTTCATTATTCAAACTTTCACTTTGATCGCATGATTACGACACAAGAAATAAAAACTTAATTTTAAAATTTCGCACTGCCGCCATCTTGAGGTTATGTAAACAATTGATATAAATTAGATGCCAGTGCATTAAAAGATGTATAATCATTCACTGTACCACATTTCACTGCGCTCAGCGAGTTAAATCACGAGAAAAGTCTATTAAAATGTTTCAACTTCGCTTGGTCTTCATGTTCGTTTTGTACTTTACATGTTTAGGAAAGTTAAAGTGATAGACTTGTGCCAGTGCCCTTTATCACCGTACAAAATTTCAGGGTGATATCAGAAATAGTTTCGGAGATATAGAATGCCAGTGAAATATTTCGCACAGCCGCCATTTCGAGGTTATGTAAACAATTGAACTAAATTAGACGCCAGTGCATTACAATTTGTATGAACATTTGCTGTACCAAGTTTCATTACGTTGGGATGGTTAAATCGCGAGAACAATCTATTCAAAAGTCTCAACTTCGCTTGGCCGCCATGTTGGTTTTGTAGTTACCAGGCTCTTGATAGTCTCATGGCTGAACTTTTAGTAGTGCCCTTTATCACCGTACACAATTTCAGGGTGATAGCGGTGATAGTATCGGAGATACTGAATACTGGTTAAATATTTCGCACAGCCGCCATGTTGGATTGGTGAGACACAATAAAATTTGAAGGTCGGGGTCGGCCAGAATGTTGCTATGATCTGGCCGAGTTTCATTGAAATCGCTCGAGCCGTTTAGAAGTTATTAGGGACACACACACACACCATCACACACACACGGACAAAACGTGATTTCAAAAGCCTATTTTTTCATAAAATGAAAATAGGCTAATAACGAGCCATGTGAGCACAGTTTTAAATGTATGAGCTATTTATTAAAACTTGTTTCAAATATTGTGATGTGTGGAATTATGATAATGGCAATGTTGGCAACAATAAATGTCAAATATAATACAACTAGCAGAAGTACCCATTCTTCGAACGGTCGTCGGTATTAATAACCAGACGTAATCAATTGAGCTACTGTTGCAATGGTTAGGGGCTTGGAACCTGTTTGTCGACAAAGATAAATGATTAGTTGAAATATGTTCTGAAACTAATTTACCTAACCTGTACTTCCTGACGTGAAAATAAAATTGAAAACCTCGTAGGCGAAATGCAATTCACGTCACATAAAAACTGACCCACACTGTTGTGTCAAGTGCGCATCCAGAGGAAGACCCCTTTAATAAATTATAAAGGCTTGTGGTGCATGAAAATTGGTTTTTTAGCCTCCAATGGCCCAAATTCGTAAAAGCAAAAAAAAATAAAATAAAAAATAAACTATTTCAATTCAGGAATTTTTGAAAATAATGTTGCTGTTTGAAGATATAATAGACCTTCTGTACGACACATCGCACGTTTAAGTCGTGTGAAAAAATCCAGGGTACCTCTTGACCCCCTTAAGCGCATTGATGAATTTTACAGTTTTTGTTGGTTCCGTGATAACCTTATAGCCATTTGCAAACTTTCACAGAAATTTAATAAATGGAGTGGCATTACTTCTTGCAGAAATAGATGGAAAGTTGGATGTACCTTTTTGAGACACTGTTGTCATGGTTACTGGCTTGCATTCCTATATTAGTTTACTAAATGAAATTAGTTTTCTGGGAATATCTCAGAAACTCTTGGTTTTAGAGCATTAAAATGTAGTTTTTGGGGGCCCTTTACGGCTGTTTAGGGGCCCCGAGGTTTTTTTTCTGATACAAGGGGCTGAAAATGAGCTTTGTCTCGTCGTTGTAGGCCGTAGTATCATCATCATCATCATCCTCTTGCACAGTTTCCAGCCGTTGGCCGGGTCTGTTTGGAACACAGGCCACTCCAACGACTTCTGTCTTCCCACCATCTCTCAGCTTCCACCCCTGTCCAGTCTTCTCCTCTCTTCTTCACGCTTTCTTCCATCCCTTTCAGCCACCTGTCTCTCGGTCTTCCTCTCGGTCTTCCTCCCGGTCTCTTTCCTTCCCACATCGTCTCGTGTATCCTCCTGGGTATCCTCTTATCCTCCATTCGTTTTACATGCCCATGCCATCTAAGTCTAGATTTCTCTATACCATCCCGTAATGGTTCTTCCTTTATTAATTCTCTGGTCCTCTCATTTCTTATTCTGTCCATCTTTGTAGCTCCAATACTGCTTCTCAAGAACCTCATCTCACTGGCCTGTATTTTGCTCTTCTCCCTTCCTTTCATAGCCCAGGTCTCCGAGGCATACGTCAGGATAGGGGCATAGAACGTCCGATATATGATCTTTTTCTGTTCTGAGGGACATCCTTGCTCCATAACATGCTTCTCACACTCCTCCGGAATGCTTCTGCCTGTCTCCCCCGCTCATTTTTTCTCTATAGTTTCTTCCATTATCTTGTATCAGGCTTCCCAGATACTTGAAACTCTCCACTTTCTTCAGCTGTTCCCCACCAATAGTTATTCCCGTTGTGGTTATTTCCTTCTTCTTTGTTGTGATCACTATCTCACTCTTATTTATGCTAAATTTCATCCCATATCCTTGTATTATTCCTTCCCACACGTCTAACTGTTCCTGTACCTCCTCCTCCTTGTTTCCCCAAATCATCAAATCATCCGCTAACACCATTGCTTTCATCTTTCCTTCCCCAATTACTTGTGCCACTCGGGTCATTATGTCATCCATCACCACAATGAAAAGTAACGGTGCCAGTGCACTTCCTTGTTTCAGGCCGTTTCTCTGTTCCACCCAGTCCGATCTCTCTCCTCCCACTTTCACACAGCTCACGCTTCCCTTGTACATCTCCTTTATCCTCCTTATAGTCCATTTTCTACTCCTCTATCCTCCAGGGACTTCCATACTTTGTTTCTGCATACACTGTCATATGCTTTCTCAATGTCCAGGAAGGCCATCAGTAGATCTGTTCCATACTCACAGTGCTGTTCTTGTAACTGCCTTACAGCAAAAATCAAATCCACTGTGGGCCTTCCTGCTCTGAAGCCATGTTGTTCTTCCCTCATCCCTCCTTCTATCCTTGTCCTAATTCTCCTTTCCAAAACTTTCTCAAACATCTTTGCACAATGACTCATCAGTTTTATTCCCCGATAGTTTCTGCATTCTGTTCTACTACCTTTCTTGAAGATCGGGACAATTATTCCCTTTTTCCAGTCCTCTGGGGTCTTCCTTTCCGTAGCGTAATAATAATAATTATTATTATAAAAATAATATAACAATATAGGGATAGGGATATAATTGACCTTCCGTAGCACACCAGCACGTGTAAATCGCGTGAAAAATTCTAGAGTACCCCTTGACCCCCTTAAGCACATTATATGTATTGATGAATTTTACAGCTTAGTTTGGTTCCGTTATAACCTTATAGCCGTTTGCAAACTATCTCAGTAATGTAATAAATGGAATTGTATTGCGTCTTATATTACAGAAATAGATGGACTTGTGAATTTCTGTTGCCATGGTTACCGGCTAGCTTCCTTTCATTATTGTATTAAATGAAATTAATTTTCTGGGAATATCTCAAAAACTATTGGTTTTAGGGCCTTAAAATTTGGTTTTCGGGGCCCCTTTAGGGCCCCCGAGTTTCGTTTCTCACATTGAGGGGATGAAAATGAGCTTTGTCTCGCCCTTCTACGCCTATTTCAGCATGTATTTTAAGGGGGTAGGCCCCCTTTTATGAGAGGTACAGAGAAGGGTTACATCAATGATTGGTGTCTTGCCTCTGAAGGATATTTGTACCAAATTGTACGTTGATCCACTCAGCCGTTCTCGAGTTATAAGGACACAAAAAATTGTCCACAGACAAACAGACAGGCAGACAGACAAAAATTTCATTTTCGCGCGCATCCGTCATAAAACAGTCTAAAACGCGTAAATAACGCAAATTTCCGTAGAAATTCAGAAAAAACAGACAAACTTTCATTCTTATATACAGTATATAGAGATGGTTAACTTAGCATAAAACAACAATAATATCATCTAGCTCACCTTAAAGGTTAATCAGGAGCCTCCCCTGCGTAATTATAAGGAATAGAATCACAATATTAAATTCATAAATACTTAAAATAGGAGAGATTGATGTATTGGGAAGAAAACCAGACCAATCCACTTACGAAATCTGCTATTCGTTGCAATGGTGTACGTTTGAGTAATGCAACATCACTTGACTGTTAACGTATCAGTCGATTGAATTCTCATTTGCTGATGATTCATGTGTTGTTTTCAGAGGGTGAGGTGGACCAGTGGCGCCAGATACTGGACGTGAATGTGGTGGGACTTAGTCTCTGCACGAGTGAAGCAGTGAAAGACATGCGGGAACGAGGCGTGGACGACGGGTACATCGTCAATATTAGCAGGTACTTAACTACAGTAAGTTTAAGTGGTCTCGCTTTCTCCCAGAGCAGTCTTGCACAGGAGAGTCGCTCGCTAACCAGCTTGGAGCTGAAGTAGACGAAAGTATCTAGCCAGAGTCATGAAGCGGTATCTACAGAATTGTCTAGCCAAACGAAGTGAGTGGAGCTGACGCATGAAGCTAGGTAGAAGGGAGCTAGTTCTAAGCTGAAACCAGAAGCTATTGTAAATTGAGTCTTGTCGCTCTCACCCTCGCATTTGGGCAACCATACATTAGAATATTGTGAGTCAAAACCTATGTCCACTGTTTCCTCCCCCGACACTTTACTTCATATAGTTAACATGTAAGGTTCTATAGAGCGGCCCTCGCTATCACAATACACCTTACGATACTGTCGGAAACAGTAGTTATGTATAGTCTACTGAATTCTTTCTAGAGATTCCAGAAAAGAAAAACACTTATTTTAAGTAGACTATCTGTCATTTAAAGCAATTTTTAAAGACATTAATTTTAAAAAATGTTAGTGCAATACAAGTTAATGTTCGAGTAAAGTGTGATATAGGCCTAATGGTACATCAGCAAAAGACTCGTTGGCATTGTCAGCCACAGCAAGTCACATCAGTGCAAGTAAGTGTCATGTCACAGTTGGAACACCGAATGAACACATTTTACCAAAAGTTATATACATATGCAACCAAAATCACCTTGGTGATTCAGCAAATGTACGGTAATAGTCCTACTGTCCGTTCGTGCATCTTGACAAGGTGCGGCAAGGTAGCTGTACTATTTGGGGCCTCATCACCAGTTGTGGGCAGTTAATAATTTTACTGGAGAAACATGATTTCTATAGTAATATGACCCAAAAAAACATGCATGTGTGTTACAATTTAGCCAACACATTTTGATCTCTGATTAGATATGATCATTTCTTATGCCTAGATGCCAGTATTGGTAGAAATCACATGGTCTCTTAGTGCAGACAGATAAGGAAATAAGTTTGTGGTTCTTCTTTAACAGCTGATGTCTAAACTTTAACAAGCATACAGGACCATTTATTTCTCTACAAGGATGTTATTTCATGATGATGATGATGATGATATTTGTTGTTTTGAGGGGCCTAACATCTAGGTTATCGGCCTCTAATGGTCTGGGTGATAGCGAAAATGACAATGAAATGGAAACCAGAACAAAAATTAAGTGAGACTGAAAATACGTACAAAAAGGAACTCAGAATGAAACGAGTCACAAAATGGAGAGTGGTAATACTTACAAAAGGGAATTAAGAAGGAAAAAACTCACAAAAGGAATAGATTGAAAAATACGCACAAAATGTAGTTAAGATTCAAAATACGTGCAAAGTGCAATGTAGAATCGAAATACTTACAAAAAGGAAATGAGATTGAAAATATGCACAAAATTCAATTGAGGTTCAAAATACTTACAAAATGCAATTGAAATTGAAAATATGCAATGCAATTTAGATTGAAAAAAAATCCTCTCGGCACGCTGGAAGGCGGAGGTAGATTTCAACGGGCAAACTAGGGGATAGGCTATAATAGGCAAAATATGCAGGTTTTCGTAGGAGGATCAGACCTCATTTATTGCAAGAAAGTATTTTACATTTGGAGGTTAATTAACTTTTTCTTCGTTTTTGTATGCATATTTTTTATCATTTTATTGTCTTATGGGGATGGTAATCTTCTTGTCAGATGGGGTTCATTTTTTATACTTGTGATCACACTGTCCTTATGCAAGGTTTGGAACAAATGTGTAACTATCTGACAGTCTGTTACATCTTCGCGCAAAATTTTATCTCCCGCAGAGATTTTTGTTGGTTCCTCAGGTTAGGGGCTGCGACAACGTGGTCATGTAACCCCGTGTACATTGTGTGTGTGTAGAATCTGATAAACGGTGTTAATTGTGATGACTGTATTAGTCTGTAATTCAGGTAAGGTCTGCAGACGGTCAATTTTAAGTAGCAGTTCCTAATTTTGTACCATATACTAACGCCAACGGCACCTAGCTGTGAACTTGGCTACTAGATGCCACCGAACGAGCAACTTGCAACGAACGTTGGAACTTCTCCTCCAAAGGAAAGCATGCTGAGGGATTTTTAGCGCTCTTAGAAAATCCGACGACTTTGGCCGGCTTTGAACCAGCGACCTTGGGCATATAAGTTCAGCATGCTACCAGTTAGCCGCTTCCGACAGAGTCAGATGGAAAAATGAATGTGATCTCGTGCAATGGCGTTGTCTTGGCAACCTCTGATAGCTCATCCCTCATCAATTTAGAAGCGTTGTCATGGTAACCTCTGATGGCACTTGCCATTTTCTTTAATTCCGAAATCATTTTTCTCATCCCTTGGCGTAATGGTAGGTCAGATCAAAAATTATTTCAGACAAAGTTTTAGGTAATTATTAGGGGAATATTTTCCATTTTGTACGGTTTTGATATTGTGCCTATTAAGAGAGATATGATTAATGTTTCCCGAAAAACCCACTTTTTTCCACCCCTTTGGTCAAGGTTTGGTGTTATCAAAAACTTTTCAAACATACATTTTTGGCACTTATCCGACACATATTGTGAACTTTGAATGGATTCGATATTTCACGTATTAAGAGAGTTATAGCGATATTTCACTTTTTCGGAAGAAAGCCCCCCCCCCCCCCCAATGTTCACCCCCTTCAAGCGATTTTGCCCATTAACGAACTCGACCGATATTTTAAGGGGATACATATTATGTAAAACAGTCAAAGTGATTGGTGAAAATTTACGGCAGTTATCGAGTCCACAAGAAACTGATATATATGCATACACGCACATATATATAAACTTTTGAACTATGGAGGTTTGGGAGTCTGGGGGATGTGAAACGCGAAGATATGTCGAAATTTTCCGGAAGTCGAAACATGGCACCCATTGCAATAGTTAGCTTTCTGATGAAATCTACCTAAAATAGGCTACATAATTAAAAATACCACCATCAACGACACCTAGCTGTGAACTTGGCTACTAGATGTCACCGGAACCATCAACTCGCAACGAACGTTGGAACTTCCCCTCCGAAGGAAAGCATACACAGGTTTTTTAGCACTCTTAGTAAATCCGACGACTTTAGCCGGGTTTGAACCCGCGACCTTGGGCATAGAGGTTCAGCATGCTACCAGTTCCGATTCCGAAGTCGCTTCCCACAGACATGGAAAACTGAATGTGATCTCTTGCAGTGGCGTTGTCATAGCAACTGCTGATGGCTCATCCCTTATCAATTAAAAGTAAAGTTGTCATGGCAACCTCTCTTGGCACTTGGCATTTTCTTATAATTTAAATCATTTTGCTCACCCCGTGGCGTAATGGTGGGTCATATCAAAAATTCTTTCAGACAAAAGTTTCAGGTAATTATTGGAGGAATGTTGTCCATTTTGTACGGTTTTGATATTGTGCCTATTAACAGAGATATGATTAATGTTTCCCGAAAAACCCACTTTTTCCCACTCCTTTGGTCAATGGTTGGTGCTATCAAGAAACATTTCAAAAATAAATTTTAGGGCCTTATCCGACACATAGTATGAACTTTGAATGGATTCAATATTTCAGATATTAAGAGAGTTATAGCGACATTTTAATTTTTCGAAAAAAGCCTCCCATTTTCACCCTCTTTGACCGATTTTGCCCTTTAACGAACTCGACCGAGATTTTAAGGGGATACATATTATGTAAAAAAATCAAAGTGATTGGTGCAAAATTACGGCAGTTATCGTGTCCACAAAAACTGATATCTATACATATATACATACATAAATTATATATAAACTTTTGAACTGACGGTGGTTTTGGGGTCTGGGGGATGTGAAACGCGAAGATATGTCGAAATTTTCCGGAAGTCGAAACATGGGACCCATTGCAATAGTTAGCTTTCTAATGAAATCTTCCTAAAACGCACATTTCAGATCAAAAATACTCACAAAGTGCAATTGAAATTGAAAATGCTTACAAAATGTATGGTAGATTCAAACTGCTCATTTGGATGGACAATACTGACAAAATGCAATTTAGATTGAAAATACTTACAAAATGTAATTTAGATTCAAAATGCCCCACAAAATGCAATTGAGAAACAAAATACTTGCAAAATGCCCTCCATATAAAAGGAAATTTAGATTGAAAATACTTTCAAAAAGCGGTTTAGGTTGAAAATACTCACAAAATGCAATTGAAATTCAAAATACTCACTAAAGTCCCAGACCCTATAGGCTATTGAAAGACTTACTAAAAAGCAATTTAGATTGGCAATTTTTACAAAATGCAATTGAGGTTGAAAACACTCGCAAAATGCAATTATGATCGAAAAAACTTACAAAATGCAACGTAGATTGAAAATACTTACAAAACGAAGTGTAGATGCAACAAAAAAATCGCCAAAGGGAATTTAGATACACGGGGAGCCAATAAACAAAAACAGTGCGGGAATCTTAAAGAGAAAAGGAAATATAATGAAAAGGAAACAAGAGGTCTGATCCCTCGAAGAAGGAGGGATCAGGAAATATGAGACAAGGGCCAATGAAGGCGGGAAAGTGAAAGACTCCCTAGGCCTCGGATACCCTAATACGTCGGGGTCGGAAGAGAACAAGAGTTGACCGAGGGAGGTCGACAGGAAAGAAGACGGAGAGGAACCCGGCACAAGTAAGTGGAGGCAATGCCAGACTCAGCTGGGGTCCCGTGGTCGCCAACCCACGTCCCACGAGATGTGAGCCCCTGGGGGGGATATTATTTCACCAAGTACTAACTGGCCACAGTTCTAAATGGTAGACCTACACCTTCAGCATTCTCACAAGAAGAAATCTGTCGTGCACCACACACAAGCAGGCTTGCTGACTCTAGGGCGAACATAAACAAAATTGCAGGAGATAGGCTACAACGCGTTGTCCACGCAAATCGTTCTCGGAAAACTTTCTCAGATGACGTCGCAGCAACAGCAGCAGCCTTTCCAGATATGATCGCCGGTAGCAGATGTGGGAACTATTCTTTGATTACCTGTGTCATGCTGTCAGGGTCTTTGTTGACAGGTACACTCGCGCGGGTAGGATATGAGTGATCTCCAGTAGCCTCACGCACGGGCGGGCACACATTATGTGCTGAAGTGCTGCAGCACATTGTTTTATTTGAAAATGAATGCCTTTAATAATATTACTTACAATCAAATACAGCACATTAAGAACTACGTCAGCCAAAGAAAGGGAAACAATTTGTTACAAATCAATTCTTCAACTCATGTCTTCAAACTGTTTGCGAAAACATTTACTTCGTTGGTACATCCGCTTCTGCCGTACTGATTTGTGAACGAATTTTATAACCTGTTGTTTTCAAACTGTTTGGGAAAACAGTTGTTTTTAACAAACGAACAGTTCGTTGGCGTTTTCCTAAAAGAGCAGAAATGACCACCACTACACCCTTGGGGCGTTGATGAGCAAGATGGAAAAGGTCTTGAGTAACTGAATGTAGGCTGGATAGTGATGCTCCTTGTTGTGTACAATAAAGTGATTGTTCTTGAATTGAAGACTTGAGTTGAAGAATTGATTTGTAACACAATTCAACTCCCCTCACAATGGGGTATCAAGTCGTGCGCTCCAGTCCGCGTCCGGCACTGGCTGTATACATTGCAGCTCAGCGAGAATTTCTACGTTCATTGCCAGTAAACATGGCGTACTCAGCTTTTTGCGCATTCGTGCCCAACTTTTCCGTTGTGATGTTGGGACAAAAGCCAAAGCCAGAGCGAAGACATCACAGCGATTCTTCGTTCAACCACAGAGCGGCAGCACTTGCCACAAGAAATGAGAACATGACAGGTCGGACCTTCTAGACTCGGCGGTAGCATTTTCTAGGCAATCGCTCAAAGCAAACGGGTAGAAAAATAGAGGAAACCACCAGTTGTTCCTGCCAGGAAATTTTAAACCCCAACTTACCTATTCTATAGCCACAGTTTCCAAATCGATGAACTACAAAAATTATGCATTTCATGTTGTCAAAATAAGTACATGATATTGTGATTTTCTATAGTTAAGTTACATCATCTTCCTAGCGTTTGTCCCACTTTGGAGCAGGGTCCGGTACTTTACATGCCAATCTCCATTTCTGTCGGTCAAGGGCATCATGCCGACACAGATTAACTTGTCGCATGTCTTCTCTAAGGCGATGAAGCCACCTCTTCTTAGGTCGCCCACGAGGACGTTTACCATCCGGGTTGAGGCACAAGGCAGTTTTAGCCACTGATTGTTCGTGACTACGTATGATGTGGCCGTACCAGCGTAGACGAGCCTACCGCATTTTATCCTGTATGGGCGCAACTCCCATCCTCCCTCGGACATCGCAATTCTTGATATGGTCAAGTCGCTTCAGACCAAGCACCGAACGAAGCATGCGCATCTCCATAACATGCAGGGCTTGCTCGTGTTTAACAGAGGCCGGCCAGCATTCAGAACCGTAGAGGGCGACTGGGCTCACGACGGTCTTGTAAATCTTGGCCTTAAGATAGGTGGGTATCTTGCGGTCAAAGAGGACTCCAGTTACCTCCCTCCATTTGAACCAACTGGCACTCACACTAGCTCGGGCATCAGGGAGGGTGTCACCATCTGAACGAGTCAAGGAGCCAAGATACCGTACCTGAATTGGTCGACTCTATGAAGATCTTGACTACCTACAAGGATGGTGCCAGGCGTCGGTGACCCACACCCCATATACACGGTTTTCTGGGCATTCAGCTTCAGTCCATTCTCAGCCAGCCTCGTATTCCACTCCTGCGGTTTCTCTTCAAGGATGTTGCGTTCTTCTGCAGTCAATAAGACATCACCAGCATACAGAAGCGTACATAGATATTGCGACAGGATATCTGATGTTATTGTATCCATGCATAGAATAAACAGAAGTGGTGACAGGGCTGATCCTTGATGGACACCGACTTGAATGGGGAAAGTAGATGTGATTCCCGCGGGACATCGCACAACACTACTGCACTTACGATACAGAAGTTGTGTCCAGCGGACGTATTCTTCAGGAACACAATGTGAACGGAGTGCATACCAAATCAGTTCATGTGGAACCCGATCAAATGCCTTCTCGAGATCTAAAAAGGCGATATGAATAGATCTGTTCTTCTCACGTTATCTCTCAATGAGGAGCCGTGCTGCGTGAATAGCATCCGTTGTTCCACAACGTTTCACGAAGCCACACTGATTGCTAGTGATCTGGACAATGTCACGCAGTCGACTGTCAAGGATTCGCTCAAAGATTTTCATCGTGTGGCAGAGGAGGCGAATAGGTCTATAGGTTCCATATTCACTGACATTTTATGTAGTTACAATATGTCTAATATGTCTGGTTTGTAATTTTTACTATAGCAAAATACATTTTAATGCTTTGTAGTCCAGTCAATAGAGGCTCAAAAAGGGAGTTCACCTTACATCAGATGCGGGATCGTTTTTTTATGTTGTTTAGGACCATTAGGTAGTTATTAATCCAAGTTATCCCCCCCCCCCTCCCTTGCTTCGTCCGCCATCTTGAAACAAATGTCAGAAATCGGCACCTTTTTCAGTTTTTGGCCTCTAGCTCATTCCCAGTTCATTTATTTGAAGATATGTTTAGACAAGAAAATGTAGACTACTAAATTTACAACAACTTTGATGCGGGGAGTTCTTTTGTAGGACCAAGCGTATTCGAGCTATGAGAAGGCGAAAACGGGCGAATGTTGGTGAGTCGGCATATTTTTCACTTTCGCTCCACTTTCCATTGCAAAAACAGGGGGAAGATTTAATCTAAGAGAAAAGTTTATTGAATGAAAGTTGTAGAGAATTTAATTTCCTTTGAAACTCGTGTATCAAGAAAACAATTACGAGCAATGGGTACGAGTGGGGGTAAATTTAAGAAAACTAGAGAAAAATGCGTTTTTTGTGATTCAGCCCTGGAGCGCCGTGTTGGTGCAAGTTTTTCGTTTTCATTATATTAAAACCATTTTTTGAACACAGCAGTGCATCTAAATACTATTTGAACCATTTTTGTATAAATGTAACCACACACATACACTCACACTCACACACACACGCATATATAATATTCATGTTTTTGTTTTATTCAGTTGATGTTCGTACCTCCAGTGTACACATCGGGTTTAGTCAACGTGCTTGGAAAGAGTTTTCCTGTGGAGTGAGTTGTAGTGGTGAAGGATGGCTTCTTCATCCCAAACACCGGACTGTGAGTGCTTCATATGCGGGAAGAGTTTGGACGAAGAAGTTCTTATTACTGTGAAGAAGAAATGAGTTCAGACTCTATAAGCGCAAGTGTTCGAAGGGGGCGAAACGACCACAGCCAGATTTTGAAGAAAAGAGGTGAAATTAAAGTTCACAATGCCTGCACAAAGAATTACACCGATCCAAGACGGATAGACGTAGCTCTACGCTCAGAATCCCCTACACATGACCATCTTCAAAGCTAAGGTCAGTAAGTGAGGCGTTTATTTTCAAGGACCATTGCTTTCTATGTGCGGAAAAAGTTGAAGAGGATTATATGGAAAAACAGAATAAGCTCCCCTCGTCTTCACAAAAAACCAGTTCGCTTGGTGGAGAAGATGGAGATAAGGGACAACTTGTTGCTAGCAGCTCGGGCACGCGGAGATGAGTGGGCTCAACAATTAATTAATCGTGTTCCCCCAGACATAGATCTTATTGTTGCTGACGGTCCTTGTATGAAAAAGCTGTACCGACCACCGAGAGCTGGGGAGGGGTAAGAGGATACAGAACACACCCCAGAGTTGATGAAGCAATGGAATGTGTTTATGCTTTTCTGGAAAGAAACAAAGAAGAATGCCAATTCTCATTTGATCAATTGATGGGGGCCCTTAAGGAAGGATGTGAACTTGATCGGAGAAAAGTAAAATCCCGTTTGCTGAAAATGTACGAGGATGACATCATGTTCGTTTAAACATGCAATAAATTGACGGTCTGTTTCAAAAATACTGGTTATAAAATATTGAATGACACTTGGTACGCCAATATAAAATCGAATCCTGAGGAAGAAAGAATAAGAGTGGTGAAAGCAACTGCTGGTATAATTACAGAGGATATTCGCTCCCGTGTGTACAATACCACTGACTATCTACTCCCTGATAAATTTTTGAACAGTGTTGAGTCGGACATTCCACCAACGTTATTGACAATGGTTCAAACAATTGTACTAAAAACAAACAAGGAAGTTTGGATAAATGGAAGAGGATCAGTATTGCCATTTCCCATGCAATCATTGCTGCTGCACGTCCTCGGTCGTTCCTCTCCTCCCTTGTTACGGGATTGAGTGTATTCATGTACCGAAAATTTGGATCCAAACTTCTAATTGACATGATGTCATGTCTTGGATTTTCTTCCACTCACTATGAGGCACAGCTGCCTGAGGCATCAACTATGACTCAACCTCAACCATCCCTTCTCAAACCTGATGCTCTTGGTTTCCGTCAGCTGGTTTTTGACAACGCTAACTTTAATGCCAATACAATAGACGGCCACGGGACATTCCATACGCTGGGAGGAATCATATGTGTGACTCCATTTGATGCAGCAGGGTAAAGAGACAACATTACGCGTTCTGCGTGGATGAATGCCCCCTAGTTGGTAGCATTTGCTGGTTCGACTGAGCTTCAAAGATTTGTGAAGAACCTACAAGGTGGCTAGAAAACAGTTGTAATATACTGACGTTATATCTCAGTCCTCTGCAGACATCTTGTGGCTTCATGGGAAGTCAACTGGTAGACATTTGCCGGGATGGAATGGTTACATGGAAAATGCCACAGCAAACAAAGAATTCCAGCGATATAAAATAATATATCTGTCATTTATCAACGCCCCTCCAAACCATGATGACACTGTCTACACATCCTTGCTCAAGGCTCGCCGAGAATGCGATAGTGTCAAGCAAAAACCCTGCTTTGTGACGTTCGACCTGCCACTATATATGAACGCACAGGAAATTCTCCACAACGGCAAACAAGCACTACTGAAAGATGTCATAGCAAGACTTGGGGGCTTCCACTTGCTCGTGTCATTCTTGGGAGCTGTTGGAATCTTCGAGCTATTTGCCACCATCTATGCCGAAAACAGCATTGATAAAATGCTGCATGGCCATGCCAATCCTCGAGCTGTGAGGGCTCATTTATTGACACATCAGACATTGGCCAAACTGATTCTGGATACGATTGAATTTACCAACGACGAAACAACTGTTGTCAACAGGCTACTAACAGAGGTGAACCAGTCCAGGGTTCTGGAAGAGGATGATTTTGAGGAAATCAAATCTGTGAAGCAGCGATTTATGACAGCTGTCTACAATTTACAAAGCAGAGGTCCAACAGCTCAGCTCTGGGTTCAGTACTATAACATGGTGACTCTTGTGAAGAAATTTATACAAGCAGAGAGGATGGTCAACTTTCAACTCCACTTGGACACTATCAAGATGATGATACTATTTTTCGATGCTGCTGGACATTGGCCTTATGCAAAAAGTGCGCATTTTTACCTTCAAGAAATGTCCTGTTTGGAAAACAGAATGAATCCTACCGAGTTCCAAAAATTCACAAAAGAAGGTTATTTCATAATCCGAAGGTCAGGCAAATTTTGGCCAGGCGTTTGGACTGACATGACAATCGAACAGAAACTCATGAAAGATATGAAAGTTGGAGGTGGCTTGACTAGTGGAAGGGGAATGACAGACAGTACATGGTTGAAGTGGACTCTTGGAATGACTTCTCTTCAGGATGTAGCTCAACAAATGGAGCAGTACACTGAAGTTACAGCATTGTCTTCAGAACAACATGTGGAGCTGAGGCCCAGCAGGATTACACGGGACGAACAAGATGTGCAACGGCTGCTCGAATGGTTTTCAAAACACCCCCCTTTCCCTGAAGCAGAGGAAATTATGAGCATCAGCTCTGGTGTAGTTGGAAGTGAGCATGTGAGCTGCTACAAGGCTCAGCAAGTTGGTATGGCTGGACTCTCAAGAATAGTGGGAACAACCTTCGGTGAAGTGTCCTTCAAAAAGAAGGACAAAGTGATATCTTTAGCAGCTGACAAGAACATCTTGAAAGTTGGGGAGAAGAAGATTGCTGTGGACCCACTCACACTCTATTACAGGATGTGCATATCAAGAACAACCAGGATGACCTTGAGGAATACCTCTCTTATGAGCTTGCACCGTACCTTATGTCGTTGTTCAACGAGGATGGTATGTGCAAGGGCACAAAGTCTGCTTTACGTGCAGCGTTCACACACCTACCCATAGATTTCGAGCTCCCCCCAAATCACCTCACTGTCATCGATGGTGGGCATTGCTCCACAAAGTTGTGTGGAATAGAAATACGACTTTTGGGAGAATTTGTGCCGATTATATGAAGTACATCCACCAGCATTATGGGACAGTGGTGATGGTCATCTTTGACGGGTGTCCAGACAATCTTCTGATGAGTACCAAGAATGCTGAAAGAGCAAGAAGGCGAAGCTGAACGCCTCAGCAGATTTGATATTCGATGAAGCCACAGTCAACACAACTCCTCAAGACAAATTTCTGTCCAATGAGAGCAATAAAAAACACTTAAAGCGTCCAACGTCATGAACAAGCAAGCTGAAGAGGATGCTGACGTGCTCATTGTGACCACTGCAACATCGATGGCTTCTTCATACGACGCTGTAATTATTGTGGGGGAAGGCATCGATTTATTAGTCATTCTCACTAGGACAGCAAACACGATGGACAACGTATACCTTAAAAAAAAACAGGAAGAAGCAATTCACCTGACGTCATGTACTCCCCCACATTATGCATGTATGACTTCGCCGAGAACCTGCTCCTCATCCACGCCATCAGCGGGTGTGACACAACGTCAAACATTTATGGGTTCAGAAAAACAAATTTTGCTCCCTGTTCCGGAGGAATCCATTATTGTTGGAGATAAGTGATATCTTCATGGACCCAGAAGCCACATAAGAGGACATCTCCAAAGCAGGAGAGCAAATATTGGTCGCCCTCTATGGTGGGGAAATCGACCAATCACTTTCTGACCTCCGACACAGAAAATTTGTTGCCACCACGACAAACTTGAACCTGGAAAAACTGCCCCCAACCTCCGATGCAGCGCATTACCACTCTTTGAGGGTATAAAACCAAGTGATGTCCTGAATGAGCAGGAAGAAAGACCTGATCATCTTTGGCTGGACAAGAGGAAGCAGGGGCTTGATTCCGACAACAACCACCAGAGATGCTGCTCCTCGTACCCTGCTGAAGACAGTATCATGCAGGTGTGTCACCGGCTGTTACGCAGCAAGTGGATGCAGAAAAGCCGGTCTGCATTGCTCCACTTTCTGCAAATTCTGCTGCGGCGAAAGTCCTGCGATAACCGTCCCTTGATAGCCGCTGACGAGGAAGAGGAAAACATCGACGACCCGTCCATACCATCCGACGAAGACCCTGCCGAAGAGTCAGCTCTCCCGACCCCCCTTGCGAAATGTCTCCGGTTACTGTAGTAACACCCCATCTATTTTAAAGTTTTTATTTTAGTGTTTTCATTATTCCCTAATAATTAATATGTAAATATAAAGTGCGTTCAAAAAGTAACGAGGCGGAGGCTGGAATGCGCACACCGGTGACGACATCGGCTATTCGTGGCGTTTGTAACGAGGTGTGGTTCCAACCAGAGCGTGTAAGGTTACAGCCCGTCGTTAGAGGGCACGCGTGCACGTCACGTGACGATACAAAGCCAGCAGCAGCATGCATCAATCGTCCAACGCTGCCATTCGCATTGCAAACAGTGACATGGAGGTGTCAACCGAAGAGCAAAGAGGTGTTGTTCGATTTCTGACAGCGGAAGGAGTAGGGGGAACGGACATTCATCGCCGAATGTCACAACTGTACGGCGAACGCTGCAAGGCGTGGCACAAGCGCTTCAGGGAAGGACGGGTGTCGATAGCCGATGATGCCCGGTCTGGGGCACCCCCCTGCATTACCGATGACAACCTGCAGCTGGTTGATGCACTCATTACCCAGGACCGCTGAGTGACAGTGAACGCCATAGCCACCGTGGTCGCTCCACGACAATGCACGACCTCATACGGCCAACACAGTCGCGGCACTCCTGCAGAAATTCAAATGGGAAGTTCTCGGCTACCCTCCATACAGTCCAGACCTCTCTCCCTGTGATTACGCAATGTTTGGTCCCCTGAAAGGACTCTGCGGGGCCAACGATTCACCTCGGGCGCCGACGTCCAGCTGTACGTGCGGAACTGGTTCACATCGCAGCCCAGGGAATTTGATGAGACAGCCATTCACCGCCTCGTGTCACAGTGGGACAAGTGCCTCAACAGCCAGGGCCACTTCTAACATACAGGTACTGGTTTCTGTAATTATGCCTCCGGCTCGTTACTTTTTGAACGCACCTAATAATTAATATACAAAACGCATTGTATTGTAATCTATATTTTGTAAATACACACTAACTTTCTTAAATGAATGTGTAACGAATTTGTTCTCTCCCATCCATTCATATTTATACAAACAAGAAGTTCCGTGAAGAACTATACAGCCTACGTTTCATGCCAATGATTATTCTACAGAATATGAACCTATCTAGAATAATGACGAAATTAAGTTGGTAATATCAAAATATCTAATTAGTTCAAAATATACCTGGTATAATGTAGCCTAATAGAGCACTACAGTTGGCAGCCCTGGTGACTGAATATATTCTTAGTTCCATCTCTTAAGGTACAGAATACGAAATTTGGTTGAAGTCCAATGGACGTTACATGCAGTTAGACATTGGATCTATCAGCACGCGTAAAAGCATGTTGGCAACAATGTCATGCGTGTGCTGGTCAGAAATAATCTGAACTATTATGATATCTTTTTGTGCCAATTTTGGATGAAATACATTTGTTAGTATAGAAGTTACATGTATTTTAAAATTGGACATATCAGCAGGCATAGAATCATGTTGGCAGCACTGTCTTGTATTAATTACTCCAAATTAATCTAGAATGTCAGGTGCTATACGTGTGCAAAGTATAGAGCTCTTGGCTTGCTTACTTTCTGATATATTGATATTAGGGTAAAAAAATATAGACAGCATTTATTAACAGTTGGCAGTCCTGATTGCTCTTAACAATACTAATAGTAATATCTGTTATGGTACACATAGCACATATGAAATTTGATTGAAATCCAACTGATAGTATAGAAGTTATATGTATTTAAAAATTGGTACTATCAGCAGGTTTATAATCATGTTGGTAGAACTGACGTATATAAGTTACTCCAAATTAATCCAAAATGTCAGAATATACGTGTGCATAGTTTAAAGCTGTTGGCTTGCATACTTTCAGATATATAGGTATTTGGATGAAAAAAATAGAGAGAGCAATTATTAACAGTTGGCAGCCCTGGCGGCCTTAAGAATAAGCTCAGTCATAGCTGTTGATGTACAGATATTACATACAAAATTTGGTTGAAATCCAATTGATAGTGTAGAAGTTATATGCATTTAAACATTGGACCTATCAGAAGGCTTAACATTATTTTGGCAACACTGTCATAGTTGGCCTCCTGGAAATTAAACTGAAATAGTCTTATCTACTTGTGTGCCAATTTTGGAATAGCTCCCATGCATACCTTGCAAGATATCCAACAGGGAGCTCAAATTTCTAGTGCGTTTTTTCAGCAGTTGGTAGCACTGACATCATTTTCAAATATGGACGTGAGATATTCCGGTGCACATCTTAACTCATATTAAATTTGGTTTTGATCGCTGCAGCCGTTTAGGAGTTGATAGGGGGGGACACACACACAGCCAGACAGACAGACAGAAGGACAGACAGACAGACAGACAGACGGACAGACAGACACACATTTTCCCGGATCGATCTCATAAGTCTACTTTTACCTCATTTTTGCAAAATGTGAAAAGTAGGCTAAAAATGGTTCAAATATTATTTAGATGCACTGCTCTGTTCAGAAAATGGTTGAAATATAATGAAAACGAAAAACGTTCACTATCACGGCACTCCAGGGATGAATCACAAAAAACGCATTTCCTCTAGGTGTCTTAAATTTACCCCCACTCCTACGCATTGCTCGTTTTTTTGATACATGATTTTCAAAGGAAATTAAATGTTCTACAACTTTCATTCAATAAACGTTTTGCTGAGATCAAGTCTTCCACCTTTTTTTTGCGATGGAAAGTGGAGCGAAAGTGAAAGATTTGCCGAATCGCCAATTTTCACCCTTTTTCGCCTTCTCGTAGCTCGAATTCGCTTGGTCCTACTAAAAAAAACAACTTCCATATCAAAGTTGTTGGAAATATAGTAATCTACATTTTCTTATTTTTACATAGTTTCAAAAGAATTAACTGGGAATGAGCTGGAGGCCAAAAACTGAAAAACGTGCCGATTTCTGACATTTTTTTTCAAGTTGGCGGATGAAGCAATGGGGGGAGGATGACGGAAACTTGGATTAATATAGTACATTATGCAACTCGTATGGAAATTATAAAACTCGCATACGCTCGTTTTATAAACATACTCGTGTCTTAATTACCATTATAGGCGAGTTGCATACGACTGTTTATGTTCGACGTAAATTATTATAACAGTTACTATTTTATGTTCGAACATAAATATTCATAAATATCTGTCGAGATTTCGCCAGTTTTATGTACTGAATAGAGCGCATGAGACGCAGAGAATGCCTTGCATTTGACCATGGCCTCTTCGATTACCCTACTATGACACTAGGCCAGGCAGTGAAGTTTAAATTAGAAGGCCGTGGAACTCACTGCATCTAATTATCTAATTGGTCAAACGACTGTTTCTTGAGCTCTGATAGGTGGGAGAAACTGTGTCATAATGAAAAATAGTGTTATATTGAGCCTCATTATAGTACAGTTTTCTGACATATAATAGTCAGGGTCGAACATAAACTACCTAATGGTCCTAAACAACATCAAAAAGTAAATAAACAAGAAGTTCCGTGAAGAACTATACAGCCTAATTTTCATGCCAATAATTATTCTACAGTATATGAACCTATCTAGAATAATGACGAAATTAAGTTGTTAATATCGAAATATCTAATTAGTTCAAAATATACCTGGTATAATGTAGCCTAATAGAGCACTACAGTTGGCAGCCCTGGTGACTGAATATATTCTTAGTTCCATCTCTTAAGGTACAGAATACAAAATTTGGTTGAAGTCCAATGGACGTTACTTGCAGTTAGACTCTGGATCTATCAGCACGCGTAAAAGCATGTTACCAACAATACCATGCGTGTGCTGGTCAGAAATAATCTGAAATACTATGATATCTTGTTGTGCCAATTTTGGATGAAATCCATTTGTTAGTATAGAAGTTACATGTATTTTAAAATTGGATATATCAGCAGGCATAGAATCATGTTGGCAGCACTGCCTTGTATTAATTACTCCAAATTAATCTAGAATGTCAGGTGCTATACGTGTGCAAAGTATAGAGCTGTTGGCTTGCATACTTTCTGATATATTGATATTAGGGTAAAAAATATAGACAGCATTTATTAACAGTTGGCAGCCCTGATTGCACTGAAGAATACTTATAGTCATATCTGATATGTTACACATAGCACATGCGAAATTTGGATGAAATCCTACTGATAGTATAGAAGTTACATGTATTTAAAAATTGGCCCTATCAGCAGGCTTAGAATCATGTTGGTAGAACTGACGTATATAAGTTACTCCAAAATTAATCAAACATGTCAGGTACTATACGTGTGCATAGTTTAAAGCTGTCGGCTTGCACACATTTTGATATATTGGTATTTGGATAAAAAATAGAGAGAGCAATTATTAACAGTTGGCAGCCCTGGTGGCTCTTAAGAATACGCTCAGTCATATCTGTTTATGTACAGATATTACATACAAAATTTGGTTGAAATCCAGTTGATAGTGTAGAAGTTATATGCATTTAAACATTGGACCTATCAGAAGGCTTAAAATTATTTTGGCAACACTGTCATGGTTGGCCTCCTGGAAATTAAATTGAAATAGTATTATCTACATGTGTGCCAATTTTGGAATAGCTCCTATGCATACCTTGCAGGATATCCAACATGGAGCTCAAATTTCTAGTGCGTTTTTTCAGCAGTTGGTAGCACTGACATCATTTTCAAATATGGACGTGAGCTATTCCGGTGCACATCTTTACTCATACTAAATTTGGTTTTGATTGCTGCAGCCGTTTAGGAGTTGATAGGGGGGGGGGACACACACACAGCCAGACAGACAGACAGAAGGACAGACAGACAGACAGACAGACAGACACACATTTGCCCGATCTCATAAGACTACTTTTTCCTCACTTTTGCAAAATGTGAAAAGTAGGCTAAAAACGATCCCGCATCTGATGTAGGGTGAAGTTCGTTTATTGACTGGTAACACTTAGAAGTTCTGTTTTTGCGCTCAAATCAAGTATTCCTGAGTTCGTGAGGAGGGGAAGGGTTACAGCACACAACGATGATCTGCACCAGCCACCACTGAGCCTCAGTTATCGTTTTCCTCTCCGTGGTGAGATGAGCTCATGTTACACTTAGCGGTGATGTTGCGAAACAATTAGAAACGCACCTTTCTTATTAATTTTTCTGTTCACATTTCACAATATAACATCTGTTTAACACACGTAGCGCGCGCAATACTACTTAACTTATTGGCAGACTGCACTCCGTCATCACTGTCCCCCCTGCTCGTCCGGCAAGGCTCCTGTTGCATATTATCACTAAATGCTGGCGCAGCCAAGTTAAGCGGAAATCGTATCTTGAAAGGCTAATACCAACCATGGTAGCTGCCCCTCTATTCTGGTTGGAAGTCTTTGTCATGACTTTATCATCATATTGCTGACCGCGTCGTTCAGGGCGAGATAACGGATTACAATTACAAGTGTTAAGAAACGATGTCGATTTTCAGGAATCTGATTGGCAAAGGTTTATGATTTGACAACGCATACTGTTACGATATAATGTGCTTCCTGCCATGATAGTCTCTTCGGTTTCGTGATAAAATTCAAAATAAGGAATAAATAAAACAGGTATTTACAGATGTTTCGCTATGAACCTTGCATACATCCTAAATAGTTGTACGTGCTAATCTAATATTGTCAATACGATTTAAATGGAATTCCGCAACTAGATTCAGAAAGCTTAGTGACAACCTTTATTCTAAGATTGGAAACCTATATTTTAGCCATACGACTACTTCAATCTCCAACCCCATACTCATTCATAAGATGTGCTTACCTCCTGAACCTGACTTCTTAATTCTTCGAGGATTGAATTTCTCTCACCATAGATTTTACTACTCATAACCTCTCATACTGAAAATGGACTACACCTCAATATCCAGAAGACAGAATACCTGGAATGTGGCCCCCAATCTAGAGGTACCATCAGTATCAGCACAGAAAATCTGCAGAAGACCATGCATTTTAAGTACTTAGGGTCCATTGTCACTTCAAATTGTGACGCCACTCCTGATACTCGGATGAGGGTAAACGCAGCCTGGCTCAAGTGGAGACAAGTCACTGGAGTTCTCTGTGATAAAAAGATGCATCTGCATTTAAAGGCAAAGGTCTATAAGTCTGTGGTACGCCCAGCAGCCATCTATGGGACTGAATGTCGCCGTATGACCAAACAACATGAGCAAATTTTGAATACAATGGAAATGAAGATACATCGATGGTCGATGGGGCTGACCCGATTTGACCACGCAAGGAACACAGACATCTGGCGAAGATTTGGTGTTGCACCAATTGTCCAGAATGTGAGGGAGGCTCGTCTACGCTGGTACGGTCACGTCATGAGAAGACAGAACCACTCACTTGCCAAAACAGCACTCCAAATCAACCCAGGTGGATCAAGACCACGTGGAAGACCTGCAAAGCGGTGGACTGACAACATCAGGGCTGACATGCACGCTGTTGGTCTAACACCAGAAGATGTCAACGACCGAAATAAGTGGAGGAGATATAGCAAAATAGCAGACCCCGCAATGGATTAATGCTAGGAAGAAGAAGAAGAACCTCTCATACTAAAAATAACGTGTAATATGTATACTTTCTTTTCACAGTGGCATCTGTCAGCCATCCAGTAACGGATAGAGGCGATTCCTTCTATTTAAATATCATTGGACCTAAATAATACAAGATAAACACATTCAACTAATGAGAAAAGGGGGGGGGATTGTTCCTAGCAAATTATTTGCATGTATTTTTTCATTCATTCATTTTCTTTATTTGAAAATGGAGTTAATTCTCCGGTGGCAAATTGCACAAAATTATCAACAATAATATCAAACATACATAACCCTCCGATACTCGCGCTAGTAATAGATACAGCGTTACTCGCGCGGGCTACATATGTAGCCCAAACAATTAATCGATAGGATGGACTCGCAAACGTTCTTTTTGCTGTTCTCTTTTAATAATATGTTAAATAGTAGTATATAGAAGTATTCTAAGCTAAATCTGAGGATTTTATGTAGGCTTTTATTTTTATATTGAGAGAAAATACAAACCTAAGAAGAAAATTCAATTTTATCGTACATCTTCGGTAAAACTGCAACAGAAATAGAAATAATGGAACTAGAACTGTTAAATTATTTTGATGTAAACGTAAATACTTACATTAGTGTATATTTGGATTGGAATTAAACAAAAATAGGGTACTAGGTTAGATAATTTCCTTAGAAAATCAGCACTTATGAACAATTTTGGTATTTTCATTTATTAGCCTATTTTCATTTATGAAAAAAATAGGGTTATGAGATCACCTTTTGTACGTGTGTCTGTGTGTGCGTGTGTGATTCGTGTGTGTGTGTCCCCTCCTAATAAAATCTGAACGGCTGCAGCGATTTTAATGAAACTCGGTAAGTTCATGGCACTATTCCGGACGACCCCGACCGTGCCCTTCAAATTTTGTTACGTCTCACTAATCCAACATGGCGGCTGTGCGAAATATTTCACCAGCATTCAATATCACCGAGACTATTACCGATATCACCCTGGAATTTTGTACGGTGATGAAGTGAACTACTAGACGTTCACTGATGTAACTTTTGAAAACTTGGTAACTACAAAATCAACATGGCGGCCAAGCGAATTCGTGACTTTTAAATAGACGTTTCTCGCGATTTAACCAACCAAACGCAATGAAACTTGGTACAGTATATGTTTATACTCATTGTAATACACCGACATCTAACTTCGTTCAATTGTTTACATAAGCTCAAGATGGCGGCTGTGCGAAATATTTCACCGGCATTCTATATCACTTAAACTATTACCGGTATCACCTTGAAATTTTGTACGGCGCTAAAGGTCACTAATGGAAGTTTATCTATGAGACTTTCAAAAACCGGTTAATTACAATACGAACATGGCGGCCAAGCGAATTTGAAACTTTTAAATATACTTTTCTCGCGATTTATTGATCCAAACGCAATGAAACTTGGTACAGCAAATGTTTATACACATTGTAATGCACTGGTATTCTATTTAGTTCACTTGTTTACATAACCTCAAGATGGCTGCTGTGCGAATTTTAAAATTAAGTTTTAATTTCTTGTGTCGTAATCATGTGATCGAAGTGAAAGTTTGAATAATGAACCTACGCAATAATTTTCCTTTAATAGTTCATGACTCTATGGCTTATACATATAACTATCCAACATGGCGACCATTTACATATTTAGACGGTTCTCAATATCTACGAATCTATTACAACAATCAAACTGAATGTTATATGTTCATAGAGACTATGAACATAAGTTCACCTATAGGACTTTCAATAACCTGGTGATCACAAATCCAACATGGCGGTGACGCGAAGTATAAATATTCACATGGACGTTTCTCGCAATTTAACCATCCAAGTGAAACTTGGTACAGTAAATCCGTATACAAATGTTAATCCACTGGCATCTAATTTATTTCAATTGTTTCCATAACCACAAGATGGCAGCTGTGCGAAATTTTAAAATCTCGTTTTTACTTCGTGTATCCTAATCATGCGATTGAAGTTTGAATACTACACGTACACAATAATCTTCATGTAACAGTACATAACCCTAAGACCTACATATATAAAAATCCAAGATGGCCACCATCAGAAATATTACGATGGTTCTCAATATCTACGAATCTATTACAGCAATCAAACTTAAATTTTATATGTTGGTAGAGGCGATTAACATAAATAGGATATATGAAAATAGGCTGTATAGTTCTTCACGGAACTACTTGTTTTTTTCTCGAATTCTTTAATTTTACTTTTGCCCTTTTGGCTATAATCTATAGCCCAGGAAATACATACGCATGCTCACACAAATTTGTCACCCAAGCATTCAATGCAAATGGGCACAATGATTCGAGAATATTTTTATTGCGCTTTGCGCATCTAGGCCTATTCCTTGTTGATTTATCCCTCCCTCATCCACACAAGAAGTAACAGCCTACTTTATTTCCACTACACTCGACCTATCACCATGTTAATCTAAACACTGACTAATTTGAAAGTCATCTCCATGGCCACCTCCTGTGAGAAAACATTTCCTTTGCACGCTCAATTCTGAAACAGCGATGCTCACGCTGGCTACTATTGTAGCCTAGACAACTTCTAATGCATCGGGTGTCAGTTTGGTGCAATTAGTTTAGTCGGAAACACGCCCGTCTGTTAAATACAGCGTCAACAGGCAGCTACAGAGGTTCTAAATATCCCTAGCAAAGAATATACTCTGCGCTGCAACAACAAACAAACAAACAAACAAAAAATCACTGGGCTAAACCTGTAGCCCGCGCGAGTATCTGAGGGTTAATGTACACAAGTCACGATTTGGATACAAAATTCCAGTCTTCTCTTAAACACACCATTATGTTTGGAGAAAGGCTCTAAGTCTGTGGTAGGTAATGAGTTCCAATTATCAGTACCATGATTAATGGTGGAATATTTCTCATAATTTGTACGCTGCGGTCAGCCTTTAACTTTGTGCGGATGAGCTGCCCTACTCAGGTTAGGTGGGATTTCCTAGTTCTCTTTGTTGTTCTTATTTGAACACTGCAAAAACTCAAATTACTCGTCTGGTGGTCCGGACGAGTAGAGTCGCAATCAATAACGTATTTCCTGTATGATCTGAACGTGAGGCAACAATCAGAACTTGGAAATCGTTATCTTCCCCGCGTGGACAGGCCATGCGTGCGAATCTACAGTATAAAGCAACTTTCAAGATCGTTTTCTTGGGCTGTATCGACGCCAGCATGAGTGCTGCAGGAACTCGAGAGCAATGACCGTGCATGATGTTACTCATAAACCAGATGTATGCTCACACTGTCCTTCCAGGTGCTCTGCAAGTAGTTGTACAGAATTTAGACATAGGTTATGTTTCCAGTGTTCTAGGGCACATCATCAGCGGTCGATCTGGTGTGGGTATGTACAACGCCTCCAAACACGCAGTGAGAGTTCTGGCAGAGAGCATACGCAAGGAGCTCGTTGCTATGGGGTCAAGGATTCGAGTTTCAGTAAGTGACACTAATCCGTAACCGCAAGCATGATAACAACCGTAAAGTTTCTGAGTGTGACGATATCTACCGGGTGTCATACTTCAGAGTCGTCTGTCGCGAAGACATTCTCAATTGGTTTTATTTTTAATGTGTAGGTGTAGTCAGACGAAATAAAGTTTGTTTATTGGTAATTGTCATGGAATGTTTATTTTAAGGGGCTTCGGATCGCCGACAATCCTCAATATTTTCGAAATTCAATTTTAGGCATCATTAAGCTATGGATCCTTAACTTTCTTAAGGTGCATTTATATTCTTCACAGCTCATTCCTAAATCTACCTTTAGTATAGTTTCCCACAACCGTGCGTCCTATTAAGAGACTCACTAATGTATATTTATTAAATTCTTTCTCTATTAGACAGAATTAGCTAGCCTATATTAAAAATATTTTTTAAGATTGCAAAATGGAAGTTGCAATTTCGGAGTTTCATCAGCAGGTGGAAAATGTTTTGATTCCAGATTCTTACTAAAATCTGTTCCGTAAAATAAACAAGTAGTACCGTGACGAAATAAAGAGCCTACTTTTCTTAAAATTTAAGATCCATGCCAATCTCGACTTTGGAATAACCTGCCTCGTGAAATAAAAGACCTTCCTCCACGACAATTTTGCCGCAAAGTGAAGGCTCTAAAGGGACTAAAACCCCATGTAAATTGAATTATATACTGTATAATGTAACGTGAGTGATTGGGAGTGGGCGCGTGCGTGTATATATGTATGTATGTATGTATGTATGTATGCGTGTGTGAGCGTGTATATGTGTGTGTGCATGCCTGTGTCTTCCCTTTTATTTATGAATTGTATGATATAGACGTCATGTACAGCAGATTATGTGTATATAGCAAATGTAAAGGTGTAAATTGTACACACATCAAAAAAAGTTTTGCATCACCTCGGTTCCCATATCTCCGGCATATAGACGTTGACTGTGTATATTGTATCCAAGATATAGTCCCTTTGACTGTTCATAGATGTCACTAAAACTGCTCAAAGATGTAAACAACCATGCATGAGCAGGGCCTATTAGACGGAGGGGGTACGACAGCCGATCAGTTCCAGTCATTCCACCAGGACGAAGGTACGCTGCTCATGTTGTCTGTAGTTCTACCATGCCTAGAAGGTCAATACCGCAGTTCGATCGCGTCCGCATTGTTACTTTGTGTCAAGAAGGGCTCTCAACAAGGGAAGTTTCCAGGCGTCTCAGAGTGAACCAAAGCGATGTTGTTCGGACATGGAGGAGGTACAGAGATACAGGAACTGTCGATGACAGGCCTCGCTCAGGCCGCCCAAGGGCTACTACTGTAGTGGATGACCGCTACTTACGGATTGCCGCTCGGAGGAACCCTGACAGCAATGCCACCATGTTGAATAATGCGTTTCGTTCAGCCACAGGACGTCGTGTTTCAACTCAAACTGTGCGCAATAGGCTGCATGATGCGCAACTTCACTCCCGACGTCCATGGCGAGGTCCAGCTTTGCAACCCCGACACCATGCAGCGCGGTACAGATGGGCCCAACAACATGCTGAATGGACCCCACGGAATTGGCATCACGTTCTCTTCACCGATGAGTGTCGCATATGCCTTCAACCAGACAATCGTCGGAGACGTGTTTGGAGGCACCCTGGTCAGGCTGAACGTCTTAGACACACTGTCCAGCGAGTGCAGCAAGGTGGTGGTTCCCTGATGTTTTGGGGTGGCATTATGTGGGGCCGACGTACGCCACTGGTGGTCATGGAAGGCTCCGAAACGGCTTTACGATACCTGAATGACATCCTCCGACCCGTAGTGCAACCATATCGGCAGAATATTGGAGAGGCATTTGTCTTCATGGACGACAATTCTCGACCTCATCGTGCACATCTTGTGAATGCGTTCCTTCAAGATAACGACATCGCTCGACTACAGTGGCCAGCATGTTCGCCAGACATGAACCCTATTGAACATGCCTGGGATATGTTGAAAAGGGCTGTTTATGGACGTCTTGACCCACCAACCACTCTGAGAGATTTACGCCGAATTGTCGTTGAGGAGTGGGACAATTTGGACCAACAGTGTCTTGATGAACTTGTGGATAGTATGCCACGACGAATACAGGCATGCATCAATGCAAGAGGACGTGCTACTGGGTATTAGAGGTAGTGGTGTGTACTGCAATCTGGACCACAAATGCTGAAAGTCTAGCTGTATGATGGTACAACATGCAATGTGTGGGTCTCATGAGCAATAAAACGAGCTGAAATGTTGTTTGTGTTGATCTCTATTCCCTTTGTATTTAAAGGTTCCGGAACTCTTGGAACCGAGGTGATGCAAAACTTTTTTTGATGTGTGTATAATGTAACATTTGAGATTTGTTTAGATTTAATGAACGGAGATGGTGACACTGATGTGTATGTGGGGCTTGCCCTTACTCTATCTGCCGTCCATAAATTGTAGGCACAATTTTTGGGAAATAAATAATAATAATAATAATAATAATAATAATCTATATAGACCTATCTAGAATATTGACGAAATCAAGTTGGTAATACTAACATTTCTAAGTACTGCAGTTTGAAATACACCTGTGTATAATAGAGTAACTTACTACAGTTGGCAGCCCTGGTGACACTGAATATATTCTTAGTTACATCCCTTAAGGTATAGAATGCACATGCAAAATTTGGTTGAAGTCTAATTGATTGTATGGACATTACATGCTGTTTGATATTGGATCTATCAGTGCGCTTAAATTCATGTTGGGAACAATGTCATATACAGTATGTAATGCTCAGAATTAACGTGAAATATTACGATCTATTATAGTGCCAATTATGGATAAAATCCATTTGTTAGTGTAGAAGTTACATGCAATTAAGAATTGATATTATCAGAAAGCTTAGAATCATGTTTGCAGCACTGACGTATATTAGTTACTCCAAATTATTCTAGAATGGCATGTACTATACGTGTGCAAAGTTCAGAGCTATTGGATTGCATACTTTTTGATATATTGATATTAGGGTAACAAAAATAGAGACAGCAATTATTAACAGTTGGCAGCCCTGGTTGCTCTTAAGAATACGCATAGTCATATTTGTATGGTACAAATAGCACATACGAAATTTGGTTGAAATCCAATTGATAGTATAGAAGTTACGTGTATTTAAATTTGGAACTCTCAGCAGGCTTAGAATCATGTTGGTAGCACTGACGTATATACGCTACTCCAAATTAATATAGAATGCCAGGTACTATACGTGTGCATAGTTTAAAGCTGTCAGCTTGCATACTTTCTGATTTATTGGTATTTGGATAAAATAAATTGAGGGCATTTATTAACAGTTGGCAGCCCTAGTGGCTCTTAAGAATACGCTCATTCATATCTGTTTGTGTACACATAGCACATACGAAACTTGGTTGAATTCCAATTGATAGTGTAGAAGTTATATGCATTTAAAAATTGGACCTATCAGCAGGCTTATAATCATTTTTGCAACACTGCCATGTATGGCCTCCTGCAAATTAAACTGAAATATTATTATCTATACTTGTGCCAATTTTTAAATAGCTCCCATTCATACCTTCCAAGATATCCAACATGGAGCTCAAATTTCAAGTGCGATTTTTCAGCAGTTGGTAGTAACACTGACATCATTTTCAAATATGAAATTGAGATATTCAGGTATATATCTTTACTCCTGCCAAATTTTGTTTCGATTGCTTCAGCCGGTTAGGAGTAGATAGGGGACACACACACACACAGTCAGACAGACAGACAGACAGACAGAAGGACAGACAGACAGAGACACATTTGCCCTGATCGATCTCATAAGTGTACTTTTTCTTCATGTTTAGCCTACTTTTCACATTTTGCAAAATGTGTGTCTGTCTGTCCTTGTCTGTCTGTGTGTGTGTGTGTGTGTCCCTCCCCCTATCAACTCCTAAATGGCTGCAGCTATCGAAACCAAATTTGGTAAGAGTAAAGATCTATACCTGAATATCTTGCGGCTATATTTGAAATTGACGTCAGTGCTACCAACTGCTGAAAATTCGCAATTGAAATTTGAGCTCTATGTTGGATACCTCAGAAGTTATTCTTGCGAACAATTCCAAAATTGGCACACACATAGATAATAACGTTCCAGATAATTTTCAGAAGTCCATACATGCCAGTGTTACCAACATGATTCTAAGCCTGCCGATAGGTCCAATTTCTAAATGCATGTAACTTCTATACTATCAATGGGATTTCGACCAAATTTCGTATGTAGGCCTACTATGTGTACTACAGCATATATGACATCGTATTTAAAAGAGCCACCAGAGCTGCCACCTGTTAATAAATGGTCTCCCTATGTTTTAACCCTAATATCAATACATCATAAAGTATGCAAGCTAACGGCTCTTAACTTTGCACACGTATAGTAACTGACATTCTACCATAGTTTGGAGTAACTTATATACATCAGTGCTGCCAATACGATTCCAAGCCTGCTGATAAGTCCAGTTTTCAAATGCATATAACTTCTATACTAACAAATGGATTTCAACCAAATTTCGTATGTGCTTTGTGTACCATAACAGTTATGACTATGCGTATTCGTAAGATCCAGCAGGGCTACTTACTGTTAATAAGTGCTCTCTCTCTATTTGTTTAATCCTAATATCAATATATCAGAAAGTATGCAAGCCATTAGCTCTAAACTTTGCACACGTATAGTACCTGACATTCTAGATTAATTTGGAGTAACTAATATAACTCAGTGCTGCCAACATGATTCTAAGCTTTCTGATAGTTTCAATTCTTAATTGCATGTAACTTCTACACTAACAAATGGATTTTATCCATAATTAGCACTATAATAGATCGTAATATTTCACGTTAATTCTGAGCACTACATACTGTATATGACATTGTTCCCAACATGAATTTAAGCGCACTGATAAATACAATATCAAACATAATGTAACGTCCATACAATCCATTAGACTTCAACCAAATTTTGCATGTGCATTCTATACCTTAAGGGATGGAACTAAGAATATATTCTGAGCCACCAGGCTGCCAACTGTAGTAAGTTACTCTATTATACACAGGTGTATTTCAAACTGCAGTACTTAGAAATGTTAGTATTAGCAACTTGATTTCGTCAATATTCTAGATAGTTCTATATAGATTGGCATGAATCTTAAATATTATGAAAAGTAGGCTCTTTAGTTCGTCACGGTACTACTTGTTTTCAAAATGAGAAAAGTAGGCTAAAAATCTCACTTGTACTGACCGGGAATCACACCCGGTCCACCGCGGTGAGAGACCAATAGCGTGACCGTTGCGCTACCACGCCCCTAAGAAACTACAGGTTCTTTTCGGGGCAGATGACCTCGTAGTTCCTCCCCTTAAAACAATAACTAATAATATACTACAGGCTTACGAAGCGGAGTGAGAAACTACTGGCTTCTGTGTGGCCGAATAATACTGACTGTACCACAGTATTCACTTATCACACATAGGCAAATCACGCCCGAGATACAAACCTTTGAATCAATGAGGATATAAACTTCTCACTTCGTAACCGATCGTAAAGCTACGGCTTTCTCCGCTACCATGTGGTGAATCGAAGCTATGATGTACCTCGTACCCAATCGCAACACTCCGGCTTTCTCCGCTACTCGAAGCCATATTCCTCTCTGTCTGTAACGTCAAGTAATTTTTCTACTTTTGTGCCGTGTCTTGTATGGGGTTTCGCCTAGGACACCAAGCTGGCTTGGCGGGGACACCAAGAGCGCGCTGATGAACCAACTTGGTGTCCTAGGGGAAACCCCCACACAGACACGGCCCAAACCTAGAAAAATTGCTGAGTTTTATCCAGACACCTCATTACCTACCATAAGACAGCACCTCAAGTACCACCAGACTCCAGACAACACCTCAAGTACCACCAGACAACCAGGCAAGTACCACCACACACCTCAAGTACCACCAAACCCCTCAAGTACTACCAGAGAACACCTGCAGTACCACCAGACAACACCTCAAGTACCACCAGACAACACCTCAAGTGCCACCGGAAAACGTGTCTTGCATCACTGGTGATAAAATCTACTATAAAGGTGAGCGTTTCTCAGGGTCGTCATACGGCCGAGACGTAAGTGTTGAAACTGATTCTCTTTTCGGTGTGCGCCGCACAGGAATACTCATTTCCACACCACCATGAGGTACAGTACGTGGCACGTTTTTTTAACGTGGTCTCCCCAGTAGGCCAATTCCACGGTTACTGTGGCATTTGAGGTTGTTCACATTGAAATTCGGGTTCGTTTCCTTCTGAAACTGCGTACGTTCCACTGTAAACTGCTCGTAACGTTTGGTTATGCTGTTTGTCGGTGACGACGAGCAGTCTACGCTTCATTTAAACATAGACGTTATAAACACGTTCGTTGTTGCTTTATTTTCTAAATAATTCAGTTGAGTGTATTTATTCTTCACTCTTGTGTGTCTTCTGGACTGACACAGTGCTATCACCTCAACATTAGTATTCCCTCTTCGTGCAATTTTCACTTGTGTTTCTATTTCTTTCTCTCTCTCTCTCTCTCTATTTCTCTCCGTTCGTCGTTTTCTTCTTATTTAGAGGTATCTCAGACTTGATGTTTAACTGCTGGCAGAAACATGTGAGAATTCTCCTGTATTCAACCTGAACCCATTCACTAGAGCTCGACCATAATGATTGTACATTATCATTTAACTATTTCCATTCCGGTAGATTTGTTATGAATGATGGTAACCCTGAGAGAATATCGATGCCGTCCAACCGCTTTCCAAAAGCAATGCCTGTTCTTGCGGCCAATGGTCAAAAGAGAACTTCAAACCACACTAAGTACCCATTAGGGTATTGGAGGGTACATCAGTCTCACAGCCAATAGGGGTCCAGTTATGGGAACATAACCTCCTCACTCACATGGCTGTGCTCCTGATACCAATGACCGAGGCTGCTCTGTTATGATGTGCTCTCACTCTCACCACCAGACACACATGATAAGGGAGGTCTTGGAGGGTGCCAGTAGTCTACCAGCCAACGCAACGGAGGACCAGTTACGGGAACATAACCTCCTCACTAACATAGCGCCGTATTGCGAGATACCGAGACTACTGTATGGCACACACACACATGATATCTGTTAATAAACAAGACACTTACCGGTTCTCAAAACAATCACTGATCCTTTGTGTAATATTACCTCACAAAAAATACTTATGACCAGCTTTCTTATAGGGGCAGATAATCTCGCTGTTCCACCCCTTAAAGCAATAATAACTAACTAAACTTGCTTTCTTGATGCTTGCAGATGGCGAAGTAGTTCACTGAAATATTGAATCTGACAGGCACCTAGGCTAGCGCTGGTTCTTGTAGACCAATAAAATATTCCAAATGACACAAAAACATGTCGACTAGCTTGAAGTTCTCTTTTGACCATTGGCTGCAAGAACAGGCATTGCTTTTTGGAAAGAGGTTGGAGGCATCGATATTCTCTCAGGGTAACGATCGTTCATAACAAGTCTACCGCAATGGAATTAGTTAAATGATAATGTTCAATCACTATGGTTATGGGCTTATTGTTAAAGGCATGGTTTGTTGCGTTCGTCTCATGACCCTCTGAGATAACACTAATAGAGCATTCAAATTGCCAACTTATTAGCTATCTGGAGCGATTATCTAGAGCAGACATGGGCAAACGTTTTAATCTAGGCGGGCTGAAAATGAGAACAACACGTGTTTATAGATAGATTATAAACTCTCTATTTCTGAATTTTAAATCAAACTTAAATAAAAAAAAACAGATAACACACACTAATACAGTCATCACAATTAACACCGGTTATCAGACAGATTCTACACACACCTAAAGTACACGGGGCTACATGACCGCGTTGTCGCAGCCCCTAAACTTAAGAACCAACCAACCAAAACGTTTAGGCTACAAATGGTAGAAAGCTTAGGAAAACAGAACACACCTTCATTATTATTTTGTTAGAAGAGGAAGGAGTATGTGACAAGTGAAAATATGACTGTGCTTCTAAAAGTTTTTCATAATCTGGTTGAAACTAAGATGAACTGATTCTTAGTAGCGCAGCTAAATGGTGGTCTGTCAATCTATAAGGTGCGTTCAAAAAGTAACGAGCCGGAGGCATAATTACAGAAACCAGTACCTGTATGTTAGAAGTATTGGCCCTGGCTGTTGAGGAACTTGTCCCACTGTGACACGAGGCGGTGAATGGCTGTCTCATAACATTCCCTGGGCTGCGATGTGAACCCGTTCTGCACGTACAGCTGGACGTCGGCGTCCGAGGTGAATCGTTGGCCCCGCAGAGCCCTTTTCAGGGGACCAAACATGGAGTAATCACAGGGAGAGAGGTCTGGACTGTGTGGAGGGTGGCCGAGAACCTCCCATGCGAATTTCTGCAGGAGTGCCGCGACTGTGTTGGCCGTATGAGGTAGTGCATTGTCATGGAGCGACCACGGCGGCTGAAGCGCTTGTGCCACGCCTTGACCCTTGCAAGGGACATGCAGTGTTCGCCGTACACTTGTGACATTCGGCGATGAATGTCCATTTTCCCCCTACTCCTTCCGCTGTCAGAAACCGAACACCACCTCTTTGCTCTTCGGTTGACGCCTCCATGTCACTGTTTGCAATGCGACTGGCAGCGTTGGACGCTTGATGCATGCTGCTGCTCGCTTTGTATCGTCACGTGACGTGCATGCGTGCCCTCTAGCGACGGGCTGTGACCTTCCACGCTCTGGTCGGAACCACACCTCGTTACAAACGCCACGATTAGCCGATGTCGTCACCGGTTTGCGCATTCCAGCGTCCGGCTCGTTACTTTTTGAACGCACCTTATATTTCTGACGCTATTTTTGCGAAGTTTCATTGTAGAAAAAAAACTGTTCACAGATATAGTAAGATGCGAACATGGTAGTTATCTTTTGTGCATGAGATTTCAAGTTTAGGAAGCCTGATATTGGCAGGGGCTTTTAGAACTCAAGTTTTCAAACGCTAAGGAATATTTGGTTCAATTCATTGTTACATTGTAACTCAATCAGTTCTAGCTGCTACTCTGATTTTACTATTTCACAGTCAAATTAAATGACAAGTCATGTTCGATGCCTTTGAAGTCCTGAAACCTTCATTCAAATTCGTCATGGTGATTTATCGTGTAATCCCCCTTACCTTATCCGCCCCCGAATAAAGAGAATCAGAAAGAAAAGGAGGTAGACAGGGATAACGGAGAACTTACTCCGAGAGTGGAAGTGGACCCTAGACGAAGAGAGTGGTTTAAAATCTAGAGTAGAAGTGGCCCAGGGTGAAGAGGGTGGTTTTAAAATCCATTACTATACAAGGATAGATAATGCAGACAAAATATCCTATATTTAAGAAAAAGGGAAAAATACATATATCACCAAAATACACGTGGTCACATTTAAGACAATACCCCTAGAGAGGAGGAAGGTGACAAGAAAATTATTGGAAACACTGAATGAAAATGAAAATCCACAGCCTGTTTCCAGTCTCCGACCGGGTCAGGAATGGAATGAATGAAGCCCCCATCTAGCGGCGAGGATATGAACTGTGCCGGCTGCCGAGGCCTGACGCACTCCTCTGGGGCAATGATTAAATGAATGACAGATGAAATGAAATGATAGTGGAGAGTGTTGCTGGAATGAAATTTTAACAGGGAAAACCGGAGTACCCGGAGAAAAACCTGTCTGCCTCCGTTTTGTCCAGCACAGATCTCACATGGAGTGACCGGGATTTGAACCACGGACCCAGCGGTGAGAGGCCGGCGTGCTGCCGCCTAAGCCACGGAGGCTTCGAAACACAGAATAATGGAAATAAAATAATGTCTTTCCTATTTTGAAAATTAAAGGAAAATTCGTCACCGCGGTTGGATAACCGTATAGGTATATAATGACATTAAAAGTGAGATGGGGAGTTCTTTTTCATGTGCTAGCATAATCCAGTCTATCTCAAGTGTTAATGACGTCACCATCCAATTGTTATATTACAGAATTAAAAACAAGTAACTTAAGTAGTCAAACACTAGTAAATACAAAGATATCACACTTGAGTCTCTATATGTCCGTTCACTAACAAAACCAAGGAGATCACACATCTTCAATCCTCTCAGAGATTACCAATCTTCTCAGAGATTACACTGCTTTCCATGGGCCGGGCTTTGGCGATTGACGCAATTATAGGGTAGTAGAAGTATTGTGACAGACCAACTGTCACATATCGCACTAAAGGATATTACACAAAACGCATTATCACAATGAGATTGAAATAGTTTTCACTTGGGTACACAGAACAGGAAATATGACCTATGTGTAATTGTAGGTAGTACTATTCGAAACCATGTCGCGGGCCGGATTAGACTAGCTCAAGGGCCGCCGGGCCGTACTTTGCCCATGACAGATCTAGACTCTAAGGCAGGGATGGCCAACCCTAGGCCCGCGGACTATGCAGGCCTGCTCTATAAAAAATATTGAGTGGTACTGTTTTAGAATTGCCTGCGTCGCGTGGAAATGCAAATAAAGCAAAATGTTCATGGCAGAAAACGTTTGTTTTGACGGACCATGCTTGCAGACATCTTAACTAACACAAACTGCCTGCAAAGCGGAACACAAGCTGCAATAGAGTGTACCAACCAAACAAAGAAACAAGAAGTTCCTTGATGAAATAAAGAGCCTACTTTTCTTAAAATTTAACATTCATGCCAATCTATATATACCTATCTAGAATATTGACGAAATTAAGTTCGTAATATCGGAATTTCCAATTAGTTCGAAATATACCTGGTATAATGTAGCCTAATAGATCACTACAGTTGGCAGCCCTGGAAACTGAATATATTCTTAGTTCCATCTCTTACGGTACAGAATACACAATTTGGTTGAAGTCCAATGGATAGCATGGACGTTACATGCAGTTAGATATTGGATCTATCAACGCGCGTAAAATCATGTTGGAAAAAATGTCATGCATGTGTTGGTCAGAAATAATCTTTTGTTGTGCCAATTTTGGATGAAATCAATTTGTTAGTATAGAAGTTACTTGTATTTTAAAATTGGACCTAACAGCAGGCTTAGAGTCATGTTGGCAGCACTGACGTATATTAGTTTCTCCAAATTAATCTAGAATGTCAGATACTATACGTGTGCAAAGTTTAAAGCTGTTGGCTTACATACTTTCTGATATATTAATATTATAGTAAAAAATAGAGACTGGTTTTATTAACAGTTGGCAGCCCTGGTTCCTCTTAAGAATAAGCATAGTCATATCTGTTATGGTACACATAGCACATACGAAATTTGGTTGAAGTCCAATTGATAGTATAGAATTTACATGTAATTAAAAATAGGTCCTATCAACAGGCTTAGAATCGTGTTGGTAGCACTGACGTATAGCCTATAAGTTACTCCAAATTAATCTAGAAGGTCAGGTACTATACGTATGCATAGTTTAAAGCTGTCAGCTTGCATATTTTGTGATATATTGGTATTTGGATAAAAGAAATTGAGAGCATTTATAAACAGTTGGCAGCCCTATTCGCTCTTAAGAATACGCTCAGTCATATATGTTTAAGTACACATAGTGCATACGAAACTTGGTTGAAATCCAATTGATAGTGTAGAAGTTATATGCATTTAAATATTGGACCTATCAGCAGGCGTAGAATCATTTTGGCAACACCGCCATGAATGGCCTCCTGGAAATTAAACTGAAATATTATTATCTATATGTGTGCCAATCTTGGAATAGCTACCATGCATACCTTCCAAGATATCCAACATGGAGCTCAAATTTCAATTGTGGTTTTTTAGCAGTTGGTAGACTGACATCATTTTCAAATATGGGCTTGAGATATTCAGGCATAGATCTTTACTCAAACCAAATTTGGATTGCTGCCGCCGTTTAGGAGTTGATAGGGGGACACACACACACACACACACACACACACACAGACAGACATTTTCCCGGATCGATCTCATAAGTCTACTTTTTCCTCATTTTTGCAAAATGAGAAAAGTAGGCTAAAAATACCCCTTTTTCTGAAACTTGTCGGCACACAAAGCTGTAACTTTTAGAATTAAAACCATGGTTTAGTCTATGTGTTATAGTGTTTTTCAAAATCTACTTTTGTTTAATGTTGCTACATACTATATATTGTGCCTATTCAACAATGAAATATGCAAATCACAGTTTGCCAGCAATGTTCAATCGGGAGTATCGGGGTTCATGGTTTTTTCTCCCACTCTGTGACTTACACACTTTGGATTAAGCAAAGGATACACTTCCAAAAATAAAAATAAAATCCTACTATTAAAAACATTTAATTATCCAAAAATATGGCGCTACAAAATTTAAACAAATAAAAATACTGACACTCCATTTCACACTTGTCCGAAATTTGAACAAGGAATTCATATTAAACAATTATAAAATCATAATGGCTGGTTTTCCAAAAACCAACAAACTTCCACTACGTTTCACTTCCATATAGTGTCAATTCAAATTCTTTAAAATAACGAGCTCTAAATGGCTCGGTAATGTTTACATACACTGTGTTATCAATGTAATACACATTAATTACTATTTACATGAGTATATCTTTTAATCATCATTATCAAAGTATGGCTAATCATCAATTAATGTTGGGCTTTCACAATGCTCATATGTTACCATCCCTCTCTCTCAAGCTAACAACTCACTATACCGTGATTGGGAAAACTTTGCGTACTCCCGAGCTATAGAAGACTACTAAACAAATCAATCTTAAGATTACTCCCGGAATCTAATGTCTTCAATAGAACTCGTGAATCACTGAATCATTAAACAATAAAGTTAAGGATTTATCATTTTTGTCTTAAAAGACCAGTATATTATAAGAAAGCAACGATCTGAACTCTGCAAGCGATAATAATGGATATAAAGGGACCTCGGTTCAAAGACCAGGTTGTTCAAACAATCTTTAAACACTCCTGTGTATATTATGACTCAAACAGTCCGTCCTAACCTACCGCACTACCAGAGGGTAAGGGTGTAATCTTAACTACTTGGCGTGATTTATTGCAGGGAGAGAAGAGAGCCCCCAGTCTCGCTTTCACAAGGGACTGGCTACATCAGCTTTCCACACAGCTGTTTCAAATGCAATTCTCTGAATGACAAGGCTTCTAATACAAATTCATAAAACAACATATTTAGGTTCTACAGACCTATTCTCTTAGCTTCGGTATATAATAATTATGAAGTGTCCTCATTAGCGGGTAAGAAAAATTCAATAATATAACCAATATTTGAGGGGCTTCAACACGGAGGACTCTGAGTTCGATCCTTTCAAATGTCTCGGGAGTAGTATCCCAATTTGGAGGACTTATAACATCAGCGACTTAGGGAAGGCCTCGCCTTTTACCAGCGCTCATAATACAACATAAATAGCACCCTTTTTAACATACAACACACAATGCCTCGTGATCACTATCACAACTTTGAGGGCTTATACAGTTCATTCCCCACGACTAACTGTCCCTCATAATTACTTTTACCGAGCATTTCAACGCATTCCAAGTGTGAGAAATTACTTCAATGCGCTACATGGCGCTCATACATTAATTAGCCAAGTTGCCTTCAAAGAACTAAATCAATTCAAAATCAACGTTTGATCTACATCTCGAAATATATTACTCTTCTTCCCTTAACAATAATCCTTTTACCGTAAAGAACATGTATTCATAACATGTATTAATTCATCTAAAGGAGCTCGGAAGCTACCACAATCAATATAAAATTCATCACAATATTCATTCATATAATAATAATTATTATTATTACGCTTGCTTTCTCATATTTATATCATTTATCCATTGACACTGATATTTTACTGAATATGTTCCCCAAGGAATTCATTTATATTTCACATATTTATTATATTTCTCTCAAATTAATCGTTCAGATCGCGCAATCATTCTTTCGCCTGTTATTAAACATCCCTACTCTTACTCATGAGGATTATTCGCAAATCTTCCCAAACACATAATAATGAAAATAGTTACTCACATGATGGTACGGTCAGCGACCGAATTCTCCAGCGATGGAACATTTTCGCCCACCAACTTTTTCTTAAGCCATTTTCAAGGTTACATTTACACTCAATGACACTTTTTTAACACCACATAAAATATTTACCTTAATCACTTGGAACATAACGAATACCATTTTGTATTCGTTTTCTCTTAACACAATACAATTCACTAAAATATTACACTCAAAAAATTCACTATATTTACATTACACAAAATTTTTTATCACTTGGGCGTTAATTATTCGCCTTACACACGTGATTTCTTTTCCTTTTCCGTTTCCAAGGGTTGCACTATAGCACGTCGGCTTCCTAATCTGACGAGATGATGGAAAGTCTCGATCGAACTAAACCTCACTGGAACGGCTGATCTTCTAATCCTGGGTTTGACTATCGGCTTCTATAATTGTACTGCACGATGTCGTATCTTGCTAGACGCTACTTGTTCGCCTAAATAAAAGTCCGTCCTTGATGTATTTCTATTACGGCCGCTCGAACTGTTTATCGGTGACCTAGTAATTTCCTTGTACTATCTGTTACTTTGATTTGTAGCTTATTGGAGTACACCCCAATGTTTAACTGTTCATTTGTCTATCTAGACAAAGCCTGGAACTACAATTCCTAATTTTTATCGTCCTGCGCTCTAGTCACCTTGATTTCCGGAACACTAGGCGTTATTATTTCGTTCTACCCTGCTTGGGTTCCTTAACGTAGATAGACTGTCTATTTCACTTTCATTGGGTACTTCGAAACCCTATGATGCGTCGGTTCTTTAACTGAACTATTATCTTCGAGTACCTCTCGCCTGTTATTTCTCAAGTCCACAGCCTAAACTTTGACTATACTTGTGAACTTTATAAAGTCTGAAGCTTGCCGATATTATTCCTATACTAGGATTCTAATGTGTCTTCACACGGCGATACTGATGACGATACTTCACGGCCACTCCCATACGGGGTGCTCGTTGGTGATACAGCGTAACACGACCTCTCAAGGTCTGGTAAAGACTGCTTTAACGATGATATTGACACAGTGTCACGCCCGCAGGCTGACAATAACTGCATGTACTTGATACAGCCGGACGCCCCCTCTCGGGCTCTCGGAATAACTGCATTTGCTGTGATGCAGCACCTCCGTACGAGGTCTGTTGTAAACTGCATGCTCCTCCTGGCACCTCCAGGGTTTATATCCAAATCGGCGGCAAAAAGATCAAATCCGCGTCTTCTCCAGCACTAACTTCTGAAGTAATTGTCGTATAATTTTGAAAAATATATCTCTGGAAAGCTCTTGTTTTAAACGTAAACTGGTTTCTTTGATCATGAAAATCGATCACACAATTCCAAGATATTAAATAATTTGTCTCCTCAGATCTGTGGGCGTTGAGGTTTATTTTTCCATCCCTACCAACTCTGGTCTCGGGGAATTACTAACGACGTCATGCTACGTCTGCAGTTCTTTCCTGTGCAAATATTATAAATTTTTCCCCACACAAAAATCTCTATTCCAGAATGATCAACAATGATGTGAATCTTTCATTAATTAAATGCTCGCAAATGGCTTAATTCTAATTATTTCTCTTGTTGCACCATTGCGAGGTTGTCATTTTCTAGCTGAGCAAGTTCTATTTCCGAAACCTCTTCTCTCTTACTCGTCGTGGAAAGTTTTTATCGTTCTATTTATAGTCATGAGCCAGCTCCTATCGATGCGTCAAGCATGATCTCACGTCCGCATGACTCGTGGTCACCCATTCATGCGCCACATTCTAACAGCCCACTTCTAAAAATCTTTTCAAGTCATTCTAAGGACTGTATTATTTCCTCTCTTCTTTTGCAAATAAAATATGGATTCGACGCTTGAACCAATTACAGATGGGTTCAATATTCATGTCTATATATTCATAAAATGCTGTTAAATGTACGCCATTTTAAAGGATTCCCCATAAACAAAGGTACATTTATTTTCAAAAATGTTTTAAAGTAAGGAGCATAGGGAACATACTTGCAAAAATCAATTAGCTGCTGATAAAGTCCGCCTCGTTGCGAAGTGGCTAGCATTCCTGGCTGTCACCGCAGAGGTCCGGGTTCGATTTCCGGCTATCCCAAGAAATTTAATTCTGGTCTGAGAGCTGGATCGGGGTACACTGTCTCATGAGGTAAAAGTGAGATTTGATTCTTACCTCAGCCATCTTGGAAGTGGTTTTCTGTGGTTTCCCACTTCGTACCTAACTTAAGGCTATGGTCGCTTCCTACCGCAATTATAAATGCACTCACTAGTACAGTCATCACAGTTACACAGGTTATCAGACAACATTCTGCACACACCCCAGCACATGACTACATGGCCACGATGTCTCATAGCCCCCAAAAGATACAACAACAACACGATTTCTGTTAATTGTTTCTGAGAATAAGGCAAATAAAAAGTTGAAAATTAACATGGGAAGAACAGTATATTCCGGAGCTCCGTCAATTAAAAAGGTGATAGTGTTTGCCATTAAAAGCAAAATAATGTTCACAGAATAATTGTATTTGATGAAGTAATAGAGCGGCATGGGATATCAATTTAAGGCTATTGATGCGCTGCATTTTCCTCTTAAGTGGAGATCAATCTTTAAGAGTTTTAGTTCTTGTCCGATGTCACTGAAAGTGACAGTTATGAATGAGAACAAGTCTCAGGTAGACCCCATCACACCCAAAATCCTTCAGCATGCATTCCTTCGGAGGGGAAGTAAAGTCGGCGGGCCCATGTCAGAATTATGGCATGAAAGAGAACCTACCACTACAATTGGCAGTGTGTAGCCAAATTTGGAAGTTATATCCGCCTAGAAACGCCCTATCAAGTTCCAACGTTCGCAGCTAGGTGTCAGTGAGAGTGACATCCAGTCGCCAAAGTAGGAACTACTTGAAATTGAACTTGCTGGAAGCCTTCGGGCGTTCAATTAAAATACCCTGCTATGGCCATTGGCTGCAATTCATATATAATAATAAGGTTATTTATTGACGGTAACTATGAAGTACAGTAAAAGTCCCTAATACGATAGGTATTCCGAATATCAGTTCGTCATTTTGTTTCACAGTGAAGCTGTATCACAGATTGAGAAAATACATTGTTGTAACAAAAGACACGTCCTTGGCTATTTTATCGCAAGGGAGCTTGCCACGGTGGGTGAGAGGTTATCGTGTCGATCTACCAACCCCAAGCTTGCAGGTTCACTCCTGGCCATGGTAAGTGATTTTTGAAAGGCGACAAAAATCACGACACGCATGTCACACGTTGTTGGCATGTCAAAGAACCCATTTGAATTCAGTAGGCCGTGTTCATAATGGCAAAATTAATCTCGGGGTTTCGGCCAACACAAAAGTTCCTCCTTTCTCTATTAGAAAGCGCTATAGTGTACAGTATCTAAACTCCTCGACTTTCATAGCGCTCCAAGGAACAACAAAATTCAACATTCAAGCTGCCCTCTGGGTGTCAAATAACAAAGCTTGCACCCGGCACCCGAGGCCATACGATATTATTATTATTATTATTATTATTATTATTAAAAATGAATACAAAGCTTTCAGAAACAAATTAAATAAGCTAATAAACAAAACAAAACATCAATATTTTAAAAATAAGATAAATAGTTCCAAAAACGATAATAAAGGAATGTGGAAAGTCATTAATGATATAACAGGTCGGAAAACACAAACTGTCAATGAAGTCATAAACAAACATCTAATATTACATTATACTAACGAAGTGATAGTCAATAAATTCATCAATACCTTTAGTGAAAAAATAAACAGCCTAGCACATAACTGTAGTATCAACATATGGCAATCAAATAGAAACACATTAATGAATTCCTTTACATTACTTGAAACTGATGAATATGAAATAGAAAACATAATTAAGGAATTAAAAACAGACAAATTGCCTGGGGTAGACAATATACGCTTGAAAGACATAAAGGCAACATCCAAAAAAACTATACCAATCATAACACATCTCATAAACAAGATATTCGAATCAGGCATAATACCAAAATATCTGAAATACACAATTATTAAACCAATATATAAGAATGGCGATCACTTAGACTTTGGCAACTACAGACCAATATGCATTTTATCAATCCTCCACAAAATAATGGAAAAATGCTTGGATAAGAGATTGAAGAATTTCCTAAATAAATATGATATTTTAAAGGGACACCTATACGGTTTTAGGAAGGGGAAAAGTACTGAACTACTCCTGGCTGAATTTGCCAATGTAATAAATAATGCCTTAAATAAGAACAATCACATAATGGTACTTTTTCTTGACTTTTCTAAAGCATTTGACACAATAAATCACAATAAACTACTTGCTAAATTACACGATATTGGAATAAGAGGCACGACTTACAAACTATTTGAAAGCTATCTGAAAAACAGGGAAATGGCAGTTATGGTCAATAACACTATCAGTGACGCAGTAGAAGGAACACAAGGTATCCCTCAAGGCAGCATTATTTCACCTACACTATATAACCTGTTCGTAAACGACATGAATGAAGCCATTAAACACAGTAAAATATTTATTTATGCTGATGACACCACTATATATACCATACATAAAGACTCTAAAACAGCTTTTGAGAGACTTCAAGAAGACTTCAATAACATCACAAGATGGTGTCATGACAATAATTTGTATATAAATACAACCAAATCTAAAATAATGCACATCAGAGTTGATCACTTCACACAAGAAAAATACAAACTAACGCACCACAGCTTATCATGCATACACCAAAACATCCTGGCAGGTTGCAAATGTAACACCTTCATAAATAGTACTTCGACACAAAAATACCTAGGAATTACCCTTGATGAACACTTTAAAATGAACACACACACAGTAAACATAATAAAAAAAACTAAGAGCAAACCTCTACATCTTCTACAATCTCCGATTTTATGTAGATAGGAAAACTTACAAAACAATTTACAGTGCTCTGGTTGAAGGCAAATTAAGATATGCTATAGCAGCTTGGGGAAATCAAAACACAACTTTAATTAATAATCTTCAAGATAGCCAAAACAGGTTCTTTAAATATTTCACTGATATCCCTTATTTTAATATTAAAGAGTTGTTTCAAATTACTGTACTGAATCTCTACTACCATGATCCAAGATTCAGGCATAAGGTCTCTCACAACATACAAACAAGAGCCATAACAAGTACTAAACATGTTAAACCTTTATGTATAAATAGCTATGGTTTCAAGAGACTAAATTATATTATACCATCACTACTTAATGAACTACCACCTGGACTGACAAACATTAACAGCAAACAACTAGCTATAAGTCGCATTAAAAAATATTACTTAACCAAACATTAACTCATAACATAAATTTATTAATATAACTACCATAGTGTAATTTTTTTGTATCTTTAATTATTTAACATTACAAAAAAAATGCATGCACTCTTGTACTGAAATATAATCTATATATATGTTGTAAATAATAATTAATATGTCTCACAGATAATCTGTACTGTCATCAGATTCGTGAGACATATCACAATAATGTAACATAAATAGTGTTTAATAAATAAATTAAATTAAAATTAAATTAAATTAAATTAAATTATTATTATTATTATTATTATTATTATTATTATTATTATTATTATTATTATTATTATTATTATTAACGCATAGTCGCTCCAAACATCGATACATTTGACGTGCCAAGAAATCACATTCAAAAAACCCTCCGGATAAAATTCCATGCCCAGCAACTTCAAAAAGTCCACCTCGTTGCGCAGGAGCTAGCATTCTTGGCTACCACCGCGGAGGTCCGGGTTCGATTCATGGCTCTGCAAAGAAATTTAATTCTGGTCTGAGGGCTGGAACGGGGTACAGTCAGCCTCGTGAGGTACTGTAAAACTGAGAAGAGGTGGGTTCCATTCCTACCTCAACCATCCTGGATGTTGTTTTGCGAGGTTTCCCATTTCTACTCCGGACAGGTGCTGGGGTGGTACCTAACTTAAGGCCAATGCCGCTTCCTACTAAAATCTAACTTGAATTACAAATAGGCTACACTTGCTAGTAGGCTACAGGTATCACAGTGACACCGGTTATCAGACAAATTCTGCACGCACCCAAGTTCACGGGGCTATCTGACCACGATGACAAAAAGTTATTGCATGAAAAGGACAAACGAACAAACTTACTGCTCCTGTCCCCGCCCCAACTTCTCTTGTATTTATGTATTAACTAGCGGAAGTACCCGTTCTTCGAACGGTGTTATATATTAACACCAGACATTATCAATTGAGCTACTGTTGCAATGGTTAGCGGTTTGTCATTCCTTCATAAGTTTATCAGAACGAAGTTAGTTTTCTGGGAATATCACACACACTGTTAATTTATGGGCATCAAAATGTGGTTTTCGGAGACCCTTATAGACTCACGAATTTTGTGTCTCACAATGAGAAGCGCAACATATGCTTTGATCGTCCTTCTAGGATAATTTTTATATTTCGCATATTTTAGCATGTATTTTGAGAAGTTTTCCCTATATCCACCCTCCTATTGTATGAAAAGTACGGTGAGGAGTTTTATAAATGATTGGTGTACTGACTCATGTTTACCATACCTAATTTTTCGATGCACCAAGCATCCGAACACGATTTATAGGCGTATATAAAGATACACTGAAAGACAGACAGACAATTCTATTGTCTACAACATATCACCCAGATATCCAAATATGGGTATATCTACCATAAGTATCAAACAAAATCATCCCTACGATGAACCCGTATGTCGACAAAAAAAAAAAAAGATTAGTTAAAATGTGCTCTCAAACTAAATTCACCTAACGTGTACTTCCTGACGTGAAATAGATTTGAAAGCCTTGTAGACGAAACGCAATACACCTCACATAAAAATGACCCTCTAGGTTGTGTTAGGTCCCCATACACAGGAAGACCTCTTTCATAAATTATAAAGGCTTGTGGTGCATGGAAATTCAGGTTATTTAGCCTCAAATGGCCCAAATTCCTAAAAGCTGCAAAAAATGCTGATTCAATTCAGGATTTTTTGAAAATAATGTTGCTGTTTGTAGATATAATAGACTTTCTGTACTATATGTCGCACGTGAAATTGCATGAAAAAATTCTAGGTTCCCCCTTAATTGCATTGACGAATTATACAGTCTACTGTACGTTGGTTCCGTGATAACCTTATAGCCAATTGAAACTTTCACAGAAATGTAATAATTAGAGTAGCCTAATAATAATAATAATAATAATATCGTATGGCCTCGGGTGCCGGGTGCAAGCTTCGTAATTTGACACCCAGAGGGTAGCTTGCATGTCGAAATTTCGTTGTTCCTTGAATCACTATGAAAGTCAAGGAGGGTAGATATCTAAACTCCTTGAACACTATAGCGCTTTCTAGTAGAGAAATGAGGAACTTTGTGTTGGCGGAAACTCCTGAGGTTAATTCTGCCATTATGAACACGGCCTACTGAATTCAAATGGGTTCTTTGACATTCCAACATCGTATGACATGCGAGTCGTATTTTTGCCGCCTTTCAAAAATCACGTACAGGCCGGACGTTTGATTTAGACGATTGCCCTTGACCTTGAAGCCTGCGGGTGAGCATGTACACAGTCACTCTCTCACCCTATCACTTCACATTTGTCACCACCGATCTGATGTAGTGGAATTCCAGACTTGAGCAGACAGTACAGTCCACGTCGAAGTATTGTGTGACACGGAAGTACACGTTACGTAGTTACGAACAGAACGTCATTATATTTGCCAGTGACTATACTTCAGCAATAGTGTGAAACAGCTTTATCAATCATCGGAGCGCTTGGGGCAGCTGATAACAACACAGGTACTGTAGTAACTCGCCTCCAGGCTTCCATTAAGATTTTTCACTCGTCTAAAACAAACGTCCGGCCTGTACCACGGCCAGGAGTGAACCTGCAATCTTGGGGTTAGTAGACCGACACGCTATCCACTCACCCACCGTGGCAAGGTATAAATGGAGTGACATTGCTTCTTACAGAAATAGATGGAAAGTTGGATGCCACCCCTTGAGATAATGTTGTCATGGTTACCGATTTCCATTCCTTCATTAGTTTCTTAAATTAAATTAAATTAGTTTTCTGGGAATATTTCAGATACTGTTGGTTTTAGAGCCTTATAATGTAGTTTTCGAGGCCCCCAAGTTTTGTTTCTGGCACAGAGGGTCTTTGTCTCCTCATTGTACGCCATAATATAATACTACTACTAATAATAATATAATATGGGGATAGGAATATAATAGACCTGCCGTACCACACCCGCAGGTGTAAATCGCGTGAAAAAATTCTAGTGTACCTCTTGACCCCCTTAAGCGCATTATACGTATTGATGAATTTTACAGCTTAATTTGGTTCCGTGATAACCTTCTAGCCGTTTGCAAACTTTCACACCAATGTAATTAATGGAATTGCATTGCGTCTTACAGCAATAGATGGACCTCTGAGAATCATGTCGCCATGGTTACCGGCTTGTATTCGTTCATTAGTTTATTAAATGAAATTAGTATTCTGGAAATATCTCAAAAATGGTTGGTTTGAGGGCCTTAAAATGTGGATTTCCAGTTTTGTCTCTCACATTGAGGGGCTGAAAATGATCTTTGTCTCGTCCTTCTACTCCTATTTCAGCATGTATTTTAAGGGGTAGGCCCTCTTTTATGAGAGGTACGGAGAAGGGTTACATCAATGATTAGTGTCGTGCCTCTGATGGATATCTGTACCAAATTTTACGTTGATACACCCAGCCGTTCTCGAGTTATAAGGGAACAAATTGTCCACAGACAAACAAACAAACAAACAAACAAACAAACAGACAGACAGACCAAAAACATATTTTCGCGCGCATCCATAATAAAACAGTCTGAAACGCGTAAATAACTCAAATTTCCGTAGAAATTGCGAAAGAAACATACAAACTTTAATTTTTATGTATGTAGTGATATACTGCACCGCTCGGTGTTGACCGTTTTTTATTGCACAAATTTAGGTTTTACTCGCTAACCGTTGGAGATACACGAATAGTGATAAGGACCTTTTGGATAGAAAATTAAATGTTAAATCTCGTCTACACATCAAAAGTTTGCTATTTCTTAGCGTTCTCTTTTTATTTGAAATGGAAATATGAAATTTTGAAACCAAAGGGTGTAGTGACGTCACATATGTGGGTTTTACTCGCTAACCGTTGGAGATATACGAAAAGTGATAAGGACCTTTCGGATATGAAATTAAAGTTCGAAGCTCGTATGTACCATCAGAAGTTTGCTATTTCTTAGTGTTCTCTTTTTATTTGATATGGAAATATGAAATTTTGAAACTAAAGGGTGTAGTGACGTCACTAAAATGGTCGCCATTTTTTAATAGTGCAAACTATCGAAATTAAAAGTATCCTATATGTAAACATGGTAAATCAGCTACATCCATGCAAAATTTCATTTAAATCTGACCAGTGGTTCTTGCGTTATTGAGTAACACACAGACAGACAGACAGACAGAAAGACAGACACACACCATCTCATTTTTATATATATTAGTATGATTTATATAATTTGTTTGTTTTTCTACATTGGAACGGTTATGGAGTTAGGACTACTCTTGTCTCTTTCTTAAATTACACATAACTACGTTCACAATAAATAGCTCCTATTTGAATTAGTTATAATTAATTCTAGATCACAACATTTTGCTACCTACCATTATCTGATTTGAGATTATTTGAATACTATGCTAAATGACCTTGAACATTTTTCAGAGTATCAGCCCAGGAGTGGTGAAAACCGAATTCTTCGACAAGAACACCTCCACCATGGCTCCAGATAAGATGTTTCAGGAGGTGCACGTGCTGCCCGAGGACGTAGCTGACGCTGTCATCTACGTGTTGAGCAGACCGGAGCGAGTACAGGTGAGTTCTCAATAGTCCTAGTCGTTCAGAAAGAGCGCTGTTGAGAAGGAGCGAAGACTTCCCATACATATTCGTTGTTCTTGCATTTGAGGGGATTGGACATCGTGCACTGGAGTGTGTTTATATGTGTAATTTTGCCTGATATCCTGTGTTATTGCGACGGCTGTATTAGTGTGTGTGTTTGTTATTCAGGTGAGGAATGGGAAGGAGGCGACCGTGGTAATAATAATAATAATAATATCATATGGCCTCGGATGCCGGGTGCAAGCTTTGTTATTTGACACACAGAGGGTAGCTTGCATGACGAATTTCGTTGTTCCTTGAAGCACTAAGAAAGTCAAGGAGGTTAGATAGCCTATCTAAGCTCCTTGAACACAGTTGAGCTTTCTAGTAGAGAAATTAGGAACTTTGTGTTGACGGAAACTCCCGAGATTAATTTTGGCATTATGAACACGGCCTACTGAATTCAAATGGGTTCTTTGACATGCCAACATCGTATGACATACGTGTCGTAATTTTTTCCGCCTTTCAAAAAAAAAATCACTTACCATGGCCAGGAGCGAACCTGCAAGCTTGGGGTTAGTAGACCGACACGTTAACCACTCACCCACCGTGGCAAGCTGGCGACCGTGGTTATAAGTTAGGAACTATACCGGCATTTTCCTGGAGAATAAGTTGGGGAAACCACGCATAAACACTTCCAGGATGGCTGAGCTGGGAATCGTACCTACCTCTTCTTAATTGTACCTCACAAGGCTGAGTGTTCCCCATTCCAGACCTCAAACTAGAATTACATTTCTTAGCAGAGCCGGGAATCGATCCCGGACCTCCGGGGAGACAACCATGAATGCTAGTCGCTACACACATTCACCCGTTTGCTAAGTGTTGTAACGTACAAACAATCCCAGATATATTCTTCGTCATATTGTTGTTTCACAGAAATCGTATTAGTCATATTGTTGTTCGGTGGCGTAGTCGGTAGCATGCTTAGCATATATGCCCAAAATTGCCGGTTCAAACCTGACCGAAGTCGTCGGATTTTTTAAAAGCGCTAAAAATCCCTCCGTATGCCTTCTTTCGGAGGGGAAGAAAAGCCGGCAGGCTCATGTCATGGATTTATGGCATGTAAAGAACCTTACACTACCTACACTTGTGTGAAGCTAAAATTGTAGGTTAGATTTGATAACGCTCTACAAATTCCAACGTTCGTCGCCAGGTGCCGGTTGTGGTGGCATCTAGTAACCCAGTCCACAGCTAGATGTCGTTGACGGTAGTATTTGGTAGCAAAAGTTGGAACTACTAGAAAATTGTTCGTCTGCAGTCCTTAACTGAATTACAGATAACACACACTAATACAGTCATCACAATTAACACCGGTTATCACACAGATTCTACCCACACCCAAAGTCTACATGACCACGTTGTCCCAGCCCCTAAACTCAGGAACCAAACAACCTTATTCTTGTTCCATGTAGGAGCTTGGGATATCTTGGTCATCTGCCCCATTTACTTGGGTGGTTGTTGAATTGGCTTGATAGCCCGTATTTCTGTGGTGACACTTATAGTGTGTGTGTGTAGGGTCTATAGTTGAGGTAATTACTCCGGGACTTGAAATGAGATACCATCCCGACATCTCCCTGGAGGGAAATGTGGCCAACTTGAAGTGACAGTCCCGACATTTGCCACGAATTGAAAATAGATAGGAACCTTTTCACCTGCTGTTTCCAAGGTTGCAGGATCGAACCATGGCGCAGTCAGTTGGTGTTTGAGGGTGAGCAAACGTTAAAGATCACCTTCGGGAAAAATTCTAGCACCCCGGTCTTTCTAAAAGCCAGAGTAGTTAAAAGGGACGTAGGCTACATAATGCTACACCCTCAGGGGCTCACGGCTGGTGAGTTCGGGAGTTGGCGCCCCCGAGGAATTCCTGAGCTGGGTCCGTTTTCCCCTTTTGTCCCTTACCTTTGGGGCGGACCCTCTCCTCTCCTCTTTTCCTTATATTTCCTTTTCTCTTTAAGATTCCCGCACTGTTTTTGTTACTTGGTTCACCGTGTATCTAAATTCCCTTTTAGCGATTTTTAAGGCATTTTTAATCTACGATGCATTTTGTAAGTTTTTTCTATCTAAATTACATCTCGCGATTGTTTTCGACCTTAATTGCAATTTGTAAAGATTGACAATCTAAATTGCTTTTTAGTAAGTCTTTCAATGTAGGCGCTGGACATTTTAGTGAGATTATTGAATTTCAAGTGCATTTTGTATTTTCAACCTAAACCGCATTTCGCAAGAATTTTGAATCTAAATTGCATTTTGTTTGGCGGGCATTTTGCAAATATTTTGATTCTCAATTGCGTTGTTTCCATCTGAGTTTCTCTTTGTACGTATTTTCCGTCTCACATAATTTTCGTTCTGGTTTCCATTTCATTCTCATTTTTGCTATCACCCAGATCATTAGGGGCCCATAACCTAGATGTTAGGCCCCTTAAAACAACAATTATCATCATCATCAAATATTTCGGATGGTCGCCATGTTGGATTTTTATATTTTTAGGATTTAGAGTTATGTGTTATTACATGAAGATTATTTTGTAGGTGTATTATTCAAACTACAATCGCTTGATTAGGACACAAGAAATAAAAACAATTTTAAAATTTCGTACAGCCGCAATCTTGAGGGTATGTAAACAATTGAACTAAATTAGATATCAGTGCATTGTAATGTGTATAAACATTTGCTGTACCAATTTCCATTGCGTTCGGATGGTCAAATCGCGAGAAAAGTCTATTTTGGTAGTTAACGGGTTTTCGAAAGTTACATAGGTGAACTTCTAGTAGTTCCCTTTATCACCGTACACAATTGCATAGTGATATCGGTAATAGTTTCGGAGATATAGAATGCTGGTGAAACATTTCGCACAGCCGTCATGTTGGTTTGGTGAGACGTAATAAAATTTGAAGGGTATGGTCGGGGTCTGCCAAAATAGTACTATGATCTTAGCGCTCCAGTCGTTTAGATTTTATTGGGGGAGGGGCGCACACACGGAGAAAGGGTGGACTGATGATGTTTATTATTGTTGTTTTATGGAGCGGAACAGCGAGGTCATCTGCCCCCCAAAAGATGATCTCATAAGCCTATTTTTTCATACATAAAAATAGGCTAGAAATGAAAATAGACATGGATTAATGCAACACTTCCAGGTATCCTAGAAACTTAAAACTAGGTAGCAGAGAAGCTGATGACCCCCAAGATTCCTAGAAAAATCTAAATATTTTGCTTGGGGGCCGAGCTGAGATTTAAAATTGGGTTTCAGAAGCAGTTCGGCGTAAGTACGCGAGCGTATTTTCACCCTTAGGTTAACCCTGCGTAAGTGTGGCACGGTCTCTTACTCCGGGCCTCACAACAATGCTATTTAAATTTCCGACTGTTGAAGCTAACAAGCTGTACTTTGTTGTACCTTCCTCTGTTGCGACCCCGCACGTGCTACTCATATTGCCAGTTGTGGGAAATTGACCATCGTGACAACTCACTACGACACGGTTCCTGAGACCAGCAACACTTTTTGCGTTACGTTCAGTGTACCTATGAGGTAATTAGTATATTTTTTATTATGACTTACTTTTGTGATGCTTTTTACTTTCATATTGAAGAATTATTGAACCATTTGTTCAAGCCTATATTTTACTATATTTTAAGTAAAATGGACTATGAAAGAGAACAAAAACGATTGCAAAGGCTACTTGAAACTTTTTCCACTGATTCTGAACTACCAGATGATGCTTCAGAAGATGACGAAGAGGACGTGCTGGAAGTTCGAGAAGAGAATTCAGATAGTGAACAAGAATTGGATCCTGATGAGGATGCAGAATCCTTGCGACGGAACTATTATCACGGAGGTAAAGACTGTTACTTTTATTATGGAAGGGATGAGAGGAAGTGGAAAATTCATCCCCCTCCCAAAAATATTAGATCACGTCATAAGAATATTGTAACGCACCTTCCAGGTGTCGGAGGAACAGTTAGATGAAAGTCCGATCCTATTTAGGTTTGGAGACATTTCTTTGATCGAGAAATAATTCAAATTATTGTAAAATTTACAAACCAACATATTACCACTCACGCAAAAGGAAAATATAATCAAGAATATCACTTTCATGAGGTCGTGCAACAAATTCTTGTCAGTCGTAATTTAAGAATGGTGACGTGCATGAAACACAAATCCCCCTTCCGTCCAATCTTAACTCGACTGTGAATTTTGCGGAACGAAAAGTTCACAGGCAAAATGAGAAAACCCGAGTTGCACTTCCAGGAAACTCCAAACACAACCACCCTTCTCAGAAGTCTTGACTCAACACGACTCAACGGTTTGCTGCTGGCTTTATTTGGGGCAATAGGTTCGCCCGCTAGCTAGGCTGTAACAGGGATGATAGATTCGCCCTTAGATAGCTCGTGAAATCTCATTGTTGGCGCCAATACTGTCCCATAAGGTGATTAGCGATCAGTTGCTAGGTAACATTCTTGTGTGTTGGCTGTCTGCACCACAACCGCTTACGCTACGAAGACAACTTAGTGACCGCGTACAATTAAGCTATCTATTCGCACAACTGCCAGTTCTTACATAATTTGTTCATATCATTTTAAGCTTTTGCCACGAATAAGGTCTTCTGTATTTCCGTTCCTATGTTCCAGAAAGTCTCAAGGAAGCATCGCACACAACAATCAGTGCTAGACGCTTCTTGTTCTGTCCGCCATGCTTGTCCAAGCTGAAACTGAATCTACGCATGCGCGAGAGCCGTAAAGCTTATTTAAGTAATTGCGAACCCGAATGGCCTCGTGAAATGCATCGAAGATAATCACGCATTAAATCTCGTATTTAGGTTAAATGGGAATTAACTAAATAATCGTTAGTAAAGAGTTGGTGAAAACGGCCCTTACTTTCTTTTTTAAAAGAATGGTTTTAAATGTATAGGCTATAAGGCGCAATCAAGAAGTTTACTTTTAACGGTTGTACAGTCCACAATCGATATGCCATGTGGCAAAATCGCCGTGAGCATTGAGGCAGTCATCCCAGTGACACACTACTGTCGGGGAAATAAGTATAGATACTCGAGTTTAGAGGTCAATAAAACCTTTACCCTTTTCTTACATAAGAAAACCCTACACCAAAATTTTCCTTGTTTTATTTGTCGTTTAACGATATAGAGTAAATATTTTCATTGTATCTACAGTAGTTAAAATTTCATAGCAGATTGAACAAAAAAAGTACCGGTTTTTCTTACCAAGTTTACGGAGCGCTCACTTAGATAGATCATTACGTTAAAAGTATTGATCTGATCGTAACGAAACTTTAATACATCTTAGAGGAACTTATTGTTAACGCGTATATGAAGTTTTAATCTGATGTGACGTTTCTTAAAATAGTTGTTGTGAATTTTATAAAACAACTTTTTCTCTGGCGTGGGTGGTCATAGCAGTATGAAATATGGCTTTTTTTTCACATTAACATTGCTTGAATAAACACCTATTATTATCTAAATTTAATTTTATAATGTCTGCTTTGAGGTTTTGTGGGTATCTACCGACCTACCTAGAGATCTCGGGTTCGAATCCCGGACGGGGTAGATATTTTTGCTACCAGATTATCATTTTAAATTTTGTAAATATTGTCAATTCAAATTACAGTACAGTAAGTATGTAGTTAGTTTTAGTTGTAAGTATGAAGTTAATTTGTGTATTAGATATATGTCATTGTTCTATTAGACTGTGGTGTGTGAGGGTGTCTGGTGAGGGTGCATGTGAGTGGGCCTGGTGACAAACTGTTTTAGTGGTAGTATTTGTTGTTAGTGAAACTTAAGTATTTTTTTCGTTAGTAGAATTTTGGTATTTAATTGTTAGTAGAAGGTTAGTATTTTGTAGTAGAATTGCTCTTTACTTATTCTGAAAGGGAGTAGCAGCCTTTCAGAATAAATCAATTCTATACTAGTCTAATAGACGGTTAAGATATTGATAATATAAGGCAACTAATGGCTACACTGCGTTCTGCTGCACGGCTGAAAGCAACGGGAAACTACAGCCGTAATGCTATTCCCGAGGATATGCACCTCTCTATGCATAATTACATGTGATGATGGCCTCCTCCCTTGTAAAATTTCAATTCGGAGGTAAACTAGTCCCCCGTTCGGATCTCCGGGTGGGGACTACTCGAGAGGGGGTTAACATCACAGAAGTGACAAAGAGGAAATCTGACATTCTACGGATCGGAGCGTGAAATGTTAGAAGTCTGCTAGGAAATGGAAAGTTAGAAAACTTAGAAAGGGAAATGGATAGGTTGAGGTTGGATTTGGTTGGGGTTAGTGAAATGTGCTGGCAGGAAGAACAGGACTTTTGGTCAGAAGACTATAGAGTCATTAGCACTAAATCAAACAATGGCCAAGCAGGGGATGGTCTCATATTGAGTAGGAAACTTGGACAGCGGGTGGAATATTATGAGCAATACAGTGAACGGATTATTGTAGCAAAAATCAATACTAAACCGACGTGCACCACAGTGGTACAAGTCTATATGCCTACCAGTCAAGCTGATGATGAGGATGTTGAAAAGGTCTACGAAGAAAAAGATGACATTCTGAGGTATATGAAAGGTGATGAATATGTTATAGTAATGGGAGATTGGAATGCTGTGGTAGGAAAAGGGAGAGAAGGGAAGATAGTAGGAGATTTCGGATTAGGTGAAAGGAATGATCGAGGAAGCAGGCTAATGGAATTCTGCACCTAACATGAGTTGGTCATAGCTAACACCTTATTCAATGACCACAATAGAAGAATATACACATGGATGAGACCAGGAGATACAGGGCGTTACCAAATCGACTTCATCATGGTCAAGCAGAGGTTTCGAAACCAGATTTTGGATTGTAAAACATATCCTGGTGCAGAAATAAACTCTGACCACAATCTGGTTGTAATGAAATGCAGATTAAAGTTGAAGAAACTGAAGAAAAGTCAAAAGCCAAAAAGGTGGGCAATAGACAGACTGAAAGTAAAGGATGTAAACGAAATATTCAAGAAGAGTATAAAGGAAGGACTAATCAAAACCCCTAAACAAACTTCAATTGCAGACGAATGGGCACTTTTGAAGAATGAAATAACAAAATCCGCAGAAGAAAACATTGGTAGGAAAGAAAGAATAGGTAGAAAACCGTGGATCACTCAGGATATACTAGAATTGATGGATGAAAGGCGGAAACACAAGAATCTAAGAGATGAAAAGGGGAAACCAGAATACAGACGTCTGAGAAATGAGGTTAACAAGAAGTGCAAGGAAGCGAAAGGAGAATGGTTGAAAGAGAAATGTGCAGGTATAGAAAATTGTCTGAAATTAGGAAAAGTAGACACAGCTTATCGAAGGATTAAGAATACTTTTGGGGAGAAGAAGACTAAGTGCTGTAATATTAAGGACACAAATGGAAAGCCTCTAACAGATAGGGAAGAAAAGGTCGAGAGATGGAAAGCTTACATAGAGTGCTTGTATAAGGGAAAGGAGATTGGGAATCATGTAATGGAAAGGGAGGAGGAAATTAATGAGGATGCAAAAGGAGATTTAATATTGAGATCAGAATTTGACAGAGCATTCGAGGACTTAGGCAGGAACAAAGCACCAGGCATAGATGATATACCGATTGAGTTGCTACGCTGCATAGGAGATGAAGGTCTGATCAGGTTATTTCACTTGGTGTGTAGGATTTATGAGACAGGTGAGGTACCCCCTGATTTCAAGAAGAATGTTATCATCCCTATACCAAAGAAAGTGGGAGCTGACAGATGTGAAGATCACCGTACAATCAGCTTGATTACTCATGCTTCAAAGATCCTGTCTAGAATAATTTACAAGAGAATTGAAAGCCAGATAGAAACGGAGTTGGGTGAAGACCAGTTTGGTTTCAGGAGAAATGTAGGAACAAGGGAAGCTGTACTAAGTCTTAGGCTGATTTTGGAAGGTAGAATAAGGAAAGATAAGAGAACGTTCATGGCATTTGTAGACTTAGAAAAGGCTTTTGATAACGTTGATTGGACTAAATTGTTTGACATTTTGAAATTTATTGGAATAAAGTACAGGGATAGGAGGGTGATATACAATCTATACAGAAACCAGACAGCAGTCATTCGAGCTGAAGGACATGAGAGAGATGCTGGTATTCAAAAAGGTGTAAGGCAAGGCTGCAACTTATCACCCATACTTTTCAATCTTTACAATGAACAAGCAATGAAGGAAATTGGAGAAAAATTTAAAGTGGGAGTGAAGATTCAAGGAGAAATAATTTCAACTCTGAGATTTTCTGATGACATCGTCATCTTGGCCGACAAGCCTGAGGATTTGAATGAGTTTTTGAATGGTATGGATTCCGTCTTACGGAAGGAATTCATGATGAAAATTAATAAATGTAAAACAAAAATACTGGAATGCAGCCGAAATAAATCAGAAACCTCTATGGAGATCAAATTGGCAGGTGAAAAGCTGAAGGAAGTAGGAGACTTCTGTTACTTAGGAAGCAGAATAACCAGTGATGGACGAAGCAAAGAGGATATAAAAAGTAGGTTGGCTCAGGCAAGGAAAGCCTTTCTACAAAAAAGAAATATGTTGACATCGAATATAGATTTAGGTATTAGGAAGTCATTTTTGAAAGCCTTTGTCTGGAGCGTGGCGCTGTATGGAAGTGAAACGTGGACTATTGGTGCAGCAGAAAAGAGGAGAATTGATGCATTTGAAATGTGGTGTTACAGGAGAATGATGAAGATCAGATGGGTAGATGGGGTTACAAACGAAGAGGTATTAAGGCGAGTGGGAGAGGAGAGATGTTTCTGGCGACTGCTAATGAAGAGAAGAGATAGGTTGGTAGGACACATATTAAGACACCCAGGAATAGCAAGCTTAGTTATGGAAGGAAGGGTCGAGGACAAGAACTGTAGGGGTAGACCAAGGTTAGAATATGTTAAACAGATTGCCTCGGATGTAGGGCGTGGTAGCTATGTAGAGATGAAACGATTAGCTCAGGACAGGGAGGCATGGAGAGCTGCATCAAACCAGTCAAAAGTCTGAAGACTCAAACAACAGGCTACAGTGAAACCAATAACAGTATTACTATTAGAAAATAGAAAACCACAGAAAACGCTTTCTAGGATGGTCCAGCAACGGTACTTTCGTCTCGTCTGTCCAACGTTCTTGTGGTGAATTATAACAGATACTTAACAAAAATTAATCAAGTTGTTTATTTATACTTTTTGGTTGGTCAACACTCATTTTGCCCCATAATGAATGGGGGGCGATACACAATGTATTATGACACCAGTTCTGAGAAACAAATACATGTATTAATATGATTTACTGATAAATAAGAGGTAAATTAGGATTACGCGTTTCAACCGTCACGCGGCCATCATCAAATCCTGATCACTACAGCAACACTGCATCACACTGGCTGCTAGTCCTGTCTCACATTGTTCCACCAAGCCTGCAGCGATCAAGAGCCCTTGTTCAAGAATATGATAAGATCGTGTCCAATCCAACTCTACCCATCCACAGGGATGTTGCAGATCTCTGGAGACAAATAACTAAGAATCTAAGAATCTAATGGATGCTTGTTTCAATTTAGAAGAGGAATGGAATGAGCAATGGTTTCGTACAGCTCCGGAGTGGCCAAGCCTCTTTAATCCAAACCATGCCCCAGCTCGTTTCAGTTTGCCAAGAAGAACGTGATCATCACTAAGCAGGTTTCGCACTAATTGTGGAAGATCTGCATTCTCCCTTCACCAGTGGAGCTTCAGGGACTCTCCAGCATGTGATTGTGGTGCATTGGTCCAGACCATGCATCACATAATGGACGAATGCCCGCTGCGTGCTTATGGTGGAGACTAGAAAGACTTTGTTGATGTCTCAGTAAATAATTTAGAGTAAATAATTTAGATAACCATGTGTAATTGTTCACTACTTGCAGGTTTTTTGCATAATATTGTATATACTTGTCCATTATGTAAAATTCCATACGCTAAATAATAATGTTTGTATGTCTACCCCTTATTATTCCCGTTTTCCAACGGGGTCGGGGATGAGATGCGATGGAAGTCGTTGTGGCGATGTTTTTACGGCCGGATGCCCTTCCTGACGCCAACCTCATGAGGGGAGTTAATGAGAGATGAAATGAATGATGGTGAATGAAACTGGGCAAGGATGTGGAAGGAAGCGGCCGTGGCCTGTCGGAAGGCACCGTCCCTGCATTTGCCTGGAGTTGAAAATGGGAAACCACGGAAAACCATTTCAAGGACGGCCGACGGTGGGGCTCGAACCCACGCATCTACCGAGTCAGCAGAGAGCTTGGCCCCATGACCTAATGCTGCGCTTTAGCCAGCGTAGCCACTACTGTCGGCACGCTTAATAATAATAATAATAATAATTATAGTTCAAGTTTAGAATTATACAAACATTTACGGTTATCTTCTTGCTAGGCGTTGTATAACTTGTATTGTTGTTGTTTGAGTCTTCAGTCTTTTGACTGGATTGATGCAGCTGTCCGTGCTTCCCTGTCCAGAGCTAATCGTTTCATCTCTACAGAGCTACCACACCTTACATCCGAGGCAATTTGTTAAACATATTATAACCGTGGTCTACCCCTACAGTTCATAACCTTCGTTAGGCAGTGACACGCGTCGACAATAACCATGGTTCGCTGCTGACCAATAGCTGATTGTTCTTGAACAATAGGTCTATCTCTTCACGTGGACTCAACAGTACGGTCCTGGCGGCCAGCTTGCGTGTCAAGTGTCCATTGTTGCACAGCTGCACGTTGCTCTGTCCAGTCTCGTTGCTTGCTCTCAGTGGCTACGGTGGAGAATTGTCAACAATGAGCCTCGAGCTCGGAAAGCCTTGGCTCCCCGCAGAAATGGAATGTAAACATACCGGCCCAGCTAGATTCAAAGGCGAACCGCAGAGGAAACAAAACTCGATCTGGGTGTCCCGCGGCGTAGCCGTACTCGTCAAACAGTGCACCACGACCGCGCGAGCAGCTGCAGCAAGTCCGGAGATTGTAGGTTCGTATCCCGGCGCTGACAGTGCCTATCCTCAGTTTGGTGTTTTCCTGGTTTACACTCCCTCCAGGCAAATGCCAGGTAGTACCTTATTTCAAGTATGGAGCACCTACCTCATCCCTGTCAATGATACAGTTACTCAAACTACTACAGTCATCACATAAATACTGGTTATCAGACAAATTCAACGTACGACCAACTACATGGGGCTGATGACCAAGAAGTACCGAGCCCGTAAAATGAATTCACAACAACTCGATCTGAGTGAGCCTAGGGTTGAATTAAATTTATTTTTCATTCACCAGCGTGCTGACATGTAGTGTAGGTGTTTTTTTTATTATTATGTGGTGGAACTTTGAGGTGGTCATCTGTTGACCTGTACAAGATCAAGTGCAATAGATTTCCGCACCTCTTCATCATCTGACTTCATCGGTCATGAATCGAACCATCGATCATGATGAGAACTCTCCACAGCTATTGGTACAAATGAGATCCGAAAACAACGTCGTCTTCCACACCCCGTTGAATATTTCTGGATAGGCCCTGTCTCTCAAGTAGAACAGATGTGACCTCATAAATAATACACCCTTGGGATCCTATATTTATTATGAGAAGTGTATATATATATATACGTAATTAAGAGACAGCGAGTTAGATCCTGCTACTGGCTTCATTAATAACTACTTTAATAATACATGATTTGGTTATTGATGAATACTTGCCAGGTCATCCCACTCAACCTGCCATAATTATCATGTCTAATTTTTCATTGGGTATCGAATATTCTTATTGTACGAGTACCGGGTGAGTTAGCCGTGGTTGTTACGGAATGACTGCTGGCAGTCGCTCACATCCGGGAGGCGAGGAGGTTCGAATCCCCCCGCCAGCAACCTTGAAGATGGTCTTCTGTGGTTTCCCATCTTCCTTCCAGGCAAATACCGGGGTTGGTCCCTAACGATAGGCCACAGCCGCTACCTTCCAACTCCTCGACCTTCCATTCCAACATTCCTCCCCAACGGTACTTGTAGCTCACCCAGTGGGTGTCCGTCTCGAAGCAGCTACAAAACTGGCGAGCCGAACATGTCCTCGGACACTCCCGGCACTAAAAAAAAGTCATACGCTAAAAAAAATTGTATGAGTGTTGATCTATTGGAAAGTAAGTTATCTTGTAAATTACGCATGACTGCCACATTAAAATCATTTAAGCCGATAAAAGAATAACTTCAGCTTTCGAGATGGTACTCACACGATGGGTTCCATGTATTTCCACAAATAGATCATTGTAAAAATATAAAGGTTAGAAAGAAATACCCAAACGTGAAATACAATAGTATACAGGGTGTTTCGAAAAAAGTGTCCGATATTGCAACAAGGGTTGGGATTGGTCAATACGAGAAGAAATGTTCCCATAAACATACTGTATGTCCGGAAACAAATACCTGTTGAGATATGCACCATTTTACCCGCATGTTCGGTGGCGCAGGCGTCCTTCCGTTGAAGGTCTTGGCATGGGTCGGATGTTCAGTCATAGTATGCGGTTGTGTAGGCAGCGCAGTGCGCTACCCGCACCAGACTGTTGGTCCTGTGCTGTGTGGATGACGTACACAGTGCGATGGAGTATTCCTCGAGGGAAATGGCAAACATGGTTTTTTGCTATGGATTAGAAAATGGTAGTAGCATGGCCTCCCTCTTCTCTGGACCTTAATCCATTAGATTTCTGGCTATGGGGACATTTAAAGACATTGGTGTACGCCACACCCATCGACAATGTGCAGATGTCACAAGAGCATGTGACCAATGAGAGTGCCCACATCCGCGAGCAGCCAGGCGTTATTGGACGAGTTGGGGATTCCTTGCGAAGAAGAGCCAAAGCATGGGGTAATCATGTGGAGCATCTCTTGTAACGTGCAGATGGTATCCGAAGACAGACCGGCTGAAATCATGGATGGATGTTTGCCCAACGCGTGTTCTGTTAAACGTGTGTGACAGTCAAGTGTTCTTTAGAAGTAGCTGGTAGGAAGACGTCCTTTGTCTAAAGTGTACATACACAACACAAGTAAAATGGCTAATATCTTAACAGGTATTTGTTTCCGGACATATGTTTATAGGAACATTTCTTCTCGTTTTGACCAATCCCAGGCCCTGTTGCAATATCAGACACTTTTTTCGAAACACCCTGTTTGCATTAATAAGAAAGAATTGCGCACAAATCATGCAAGAGTAATATTCTTAGAATCAGTCAGTACAATAGCCTATGATCGATATCACACGCTTCCCAAACCGCGCTACGGTCTCAATGATCGTTACAGAGTTTACACGGACATTCCGGGTCGTGGTGAGATTTTCCTGTGCACACTTTGTGGTGGTAACCGTGTACCGCCAAAGAGATCACAAAGTGACGTAGCTCTTAGTTTGTGCCAGTCCATGACCTGTTCATCATTGCCTTCGTAGCATAGGAATCAGTCCAGATATCCTTCCTTTCATTCTTCCTATGTTCCTACGACTTTCTCCAGCTATCTGTGGTGGGCAGATTTTAATTTTCGTCAGTCATCAAAGAAAAATATTTCCCTCGCGAGCTCATGAACAGTCTTGACCTAATAGTATGTATTTTAATGTTATGTTTATTAGTAACTAAGCTAATTATAAAACAGTTTAAAACTCAGCAATTCTTCTAGGTTTGTGCCGTGTCTTGTGTGGGGTTTCACCTAGGACACCAAGCTGGCTCATCAGTGTGCTCTTGGTGTCCCCGCCCGGACCCCCACAGGAGTAGCGAACTGCGCGCTACCTCAAAACTCAGCAATTCTTCTAGCTTTATATAAAGTGCAACTGCATTTTTAGTTCTCGCAGTAAAAAAAGGTCCAGTTGCACTCTATATAAAGGGAGGTAGCGCGCAGTTTGCTACTCCTGAGCTACACCAAGAGCCCGCTGATGAGCCAGCTTGGTGTCCTAGGTGAAACCCCACACATGACACGGCACAAACCTAGAAGAATTGCTGAGTTTAAATTCACTGGCCGTGAAAGCCAATGTACCATACAACAGTTTGTTCAATAAGAGCAGTTACGCAGTTTTAAAAAATTAAGGTCAGTACCAGACGTTAGACAAATGAAGATTATGATCAGTACCACAACGCAAGCCGAGGAAGACCACATATTAGGCTGAACTCGTAGGGTACTTAAGTTACAGTAACAGAATAAAATTGAATTGATAAGTTGAAAAACATGCAAGTATAAAGCATCAATACGGAACCAAAATTGACAAGATTCACTGCTATGTACAAATTACAAATGGCGCGCATGTCAATTTCCAATAGGCCTATATGAATGTCTTTAAGTCATCTCGCAATCATCCGATCTCGGTGAAACTTGGTATAGTGGACAGCTACTGAATTCCAAACCTATGGGTATAAAACCTATACTTTATTTTGCATAAATCATGGATGGCGTGCACGCCAATTCCTCAAACATGAATGCACCTAATTGATTACTGAATGATCCCATACCTGTGAATTATGATATTTACCCCTGCTAAAATCTGAACCTCCAGGTACATAAATGAATTGCTTCTTTCCACAAGTTATAGATGGCAAACATGTCTCTTCAACTCGTCACGGAATGGTCCGATTATTATGAAACTTGATATAGAGGGCGCTTTTGAAGTCTCAACCTAAGTATAGAATCTATATCCTACTCTACATAAATCATAGATGGCGTGAATTACAATTCCTCAAACATTAATTCACCTAACTCGTGTCTCAATGATCCAATATCTGTGTTTATGGCATAGTGAACCCAATAATCAAAATTTTCATGACACTGCAGCCCATAAAGGGCCTAGGCTTACCAAGCGACCGCTGTCCAACCATATGGCCTGCAGATATTGGGGTGATGCGTGGTCAGCGCATCGGGTCCCCTCATCCGTTAATCTGTTTTTTACGGGCAGATGACCTCGTAGTTCCGCCCCTTAAAACAACAATAACTAACTAGGCCTAACTAACTAACTAATCTTGGTTTTCATGACCGGGAAATTTTCATGAAGATACAGGTATTTTTTCCTTTCCAAAAATTGCAGAAGGCGTGCATGTTCATTCTTCAGAAATTAGTTCCTCCTCAGGGCCGTAGAGAGCGATCACGGGCCCTAGGGTAAGGTCTTCCAGGCTCCTCCATTCTTATTCAACCTGTGACATAGTTTTGGAATTACGGTATTAAGCTTGCCCAAATGAAAATTAATTTTCTTTGTTTTTAGTTATTCTGCCACTCTCCTTACTTCTCTCCTGCTTTCAATGGTTGTTATTTTACTTCAAGATTTTGATCACTGTGTATTCAAAGTTCGATTTTCGTTGTATCTGAAGGTGTTCAGGTGCCACAGGTATAAGCCATACTCCTTTCAGAAAATGTATGAAGTAGTCATTTTTTCTGAGATTTAATTAGAAAAGTTTGCTCCACAAAGAGCTCTTGAACTTTAGCACATTATTAATTAAATTGACAACTTCTCCGGCAGAAAAAATAAAACACAATGGCTATTTATAAAATTAAATATTATATTATGTTCTCTTTGTATTTGTTTGGGTTCTATTCACTGGCTATATTTACGTTGAACACAGTCTTACCACAAAATTTCATATTAATTTTGACATTAAATTAAATAATGCTGTCCACTCTTAAGTCCTTTTACCACTTCGCCCCTCTCAGCAAATCCGGGCCCCGGGGCTGAAGCCCAGCTTGCCCCTCCCTCTCGTCGGGCCTGTTCCTCCTACCCGGTCACAGCGAAACATGGCACGGTGGCCCGATGCTAAGAGAGTATACTTTTAGTAGTTCTCCTTAATAATAGATGGCGCTCGTGTTATCTGCCTATTAAGAATGTATTACTTAGGCTTATTGTCGAAAATGACTACAATATTTCGATACTGAGTGATGAGTTTATTACTGTAGCCCTATATTTTTGTCACAATGTAGACCATAAATGAAATGCTATTAAATTCATTACATTGGAGATCTATTAAATTGGAGAGGGAGTTTTAAAGGTGGAAAGTACCAGTAACATGTATGAAAACAGGTTGTATTCGTTTTTCACGAACGTTTTGTTCATTATTTGTTCGTGGCACACTTTGTCAATTGTTGGCTGCAGCACATACGGAAGTTCATTGTATTTTCTATAAATCATATTTCTTTCAAAAGAAGACATTATTATTATATATTATTATTATTCTTGCTTCGTTACGGCCAACTAAGGACCACGTCATGTTAACTGTTCCTTCTGCATTTTAATGTTGGCCCTGTACTCTTTCGTTCGCAATCGATGTTGCACCTTTCTCTCCGTCGTCCACGCCTTCCTGGATTTTAGTTTCGGCTTAGGTTGAAAACTCCGATGTTCTTGGAGCTTTTCCCTAAGTGGGCCACTCTCCTGGATATCTTCCCACGTTATCCCAATATGCAACAGATCTTTCTCTACTTCACTGAACCAGGCCCCCTTTGTCTTTTTCTCATGGAGAAAAGCAAAAATTCGGTTGGGTACACGTGTTGATTTCATTCGGGTTAGGATGTCCACAAAAAGAAATCCTCCATTTCCCTATCACGTCAGTTATTTTCCCTACGTGTGTGTACAACTCTTGATTGTGGCGTCTTCGAAACTCGCCGTGTACTTTGACTGGACCCAGGATTTTCTATTAATATTATTATTTTAAACGTTATGTCCAACTAAGGAGCGCGATTGTACCTTTTCTTACAGATAATAATTAATTTGCTTTCTTCTCTTCCCAAAATTTCTTCATTCTCTCACTAATGTAAAAAGAGCCTCTTTGCATGTACATACTCTTCTAATCTCGTAGTAACCTCATTCTTTAGCTTGTATTTAGTATTAAGATGTTTTGTTGCTATGATACCTCTTGTATATCTCATGTGTGCACTGTTCCTTGCCTCTTTCACTTTAATAATGCCTTATTAAAGGTGATTACTAAACTACAATACACTCACTATGATTTTTAGCATACTTATCTAATTTTGAAACAAGTAGTACCGTGAAGAACTATAAAGCCTATTTTCATATATCCTACTTACAGTATGTTAATTGCCTCCATCAACATACTTGATTGCAGTAATAGTTTCGTAGATATTGAGAACCGACTAAATATAGCGGATGGTCACCATGTTGATTTTTAGCCTATTTTCAATTTTGAAAAAATAGGCTTATGAGATCACCTTTTGTCCGTGTGTGTGTGCGTGTGTGTGTGTGTGTGTGATTCGTGTGTGTGTCCCCCCCTAATAAAATCTAAACGGCAGGAGCGATTTCAATGAAACTCGGAAAGTTCATAGCACTATTCCCGGCGACCTCGACCGTGCCCTTCAAATTTTGTTACGACTCACCAATCCAACATGGCGGCTGTGCGAAATATTTCACCAGCATTCAATATCTCCGAAACTATTACCGATATTACCCTGACATTTTCTAATGTGATAGAGGGATCTACTATAAGTTCACTTATGTGACTTTTGAAAACCTGGTAACTACAAAACCAACATGGAGGCCAAGCGAATTTGCGACTTTTAAATAGACGTTTCTCGCGATTTGACCAACCAAACGCAATGAAACTTGGTACAGTATATGTTTATAAACATTGTAATGCACCGACATCTGACTTCGTTCAATTGTTCACATAATCACAAGATGGCGGATGTGCGAAATATTTCACCGGCATTCTATATCTCTGAAACTATTAGCGGTATCTCCCTAAAATTTTGTACGGAGATAAAGGGCACTACTGGAAGTCCATCTATAAGACTTTCAAAAACCGGTTAACTACAAAATGAACATGGCGGCAAAGCGAATTTGAAAATTTTAAATAGACCTTTCTCGCGATTTAATGTTCCAAGCGCACTGAAACCTGGTACAGAAAATATTTATAAACATTGTAATCCACTGGTATCTAATTTAGTTCAATTGTTTACATAACCTCAAGATGGCGGCAGTGCGAATTTTAAAATTAAGTTTTTATTTCTTGTGATGTAGTCATGCGATCGAAGTGAAAGTTTGAATAATGAACCTACGCAATAATTTTCCTTTAATGGTACATGACTCTATGGCCTATACATTTAACAATCCAACATGGCGACCATCCGAAGTATTTAGACGATACTGAATATATACGAATCTATTTTAGCAATCAAACTGCATTTTTTAATGTTCATAGGGGCTATGAACTTAAGTTCACCTATAGGACTTTAGATAACCTGGTGATCACAAATCCAACATGGCGGTGACACGAATTATAAATATTCACATGGACTTTTCTCGCAATTTAACCATCCGCATGCAGTGAAACTTGGTACAGTAAATCCTTATACAAATGTTAATCGACTGGCATCTAATTTATTTCAATTGTTTCCATAACCTCAAGATGGCAGCTGTGCAAAATTTTAAAATCTCCTTGTTTTTTCTTGTGTCCTAATTATGTGATTGAAGTTTGAATACTACACGTTCACAATAATATGCATGTAACAGTACATAACTCTAGGACCTACATATATAAAATCCAACATGGCGACCATCCGAAATATCTAGTCGGTTCTCAATATCTACGAATCTATTACAGCAATCAAACAGAAATTGTGTATGTTGACAGTGGCAATTAACATAAGTAGGATATATGAAAATAGGCTGTATAGTTCTTCACGGAACTACTTGTTATATATGTAGGTCTTAGAATTATGTACTGTTACAAGAAGATTATTGTGTACGTGTAGTATTCAAACTTCAATCACATGATTAGGACAAAAGAAGTAAAAACGAGATTTTAAAATTTCGCACAGCTGCCATTTTGTGGTTATGGAAACAATTGAAAAAAATAGATGCCAGTGGATTAGCAATTATATAAGGATTTACTGTACCAAGTGTCACTGCACTCGGATGGTTAAATTGCGAGAAACGAACATGTGAATATTTATATTTCGCGCCGCCGCCATGTTGGATTTGTGATCACCAGGTTATTGAAAGTCCTATAGGTGAACTTATGTTCATAGCCCCGATGAACATAAAAAATTCAGTTTGATTGCTGTAATAGATTCGTAGATATTGAGATCCATCTAAATATTTCGGATGGTCGCCATGTTGGATTGTTATATGTATAGTCCATAGAGTCATGTGCTATTAAAGGAAAATTATTGCGTAGGTTCATTATTAAAACTTTCACTTCAATCGCATGATTACGACACAAGAAATAAAAACGTAATTTTAAAATTCCCACAACCGCCATCTTGAGGTTATGTAAACAATTGAACTAAATTAGATACCAGTGCATTACAATGTGTATATATATGTCCTGTACCAAGTTTCATTGCGAGAAAGTTGTATTTAAAAATTTACAAATTCGCTTGGCTGCCATATTCGTTTTGTAGTTAACCGGTTTTAGGTAGATTTCATTAGAAAGCTAACTATTGCAATGGGTACCATGTTTCGACTTCCGGAAAATTTCGACATATCTTCGCATTTCACATCCACCAGACCCCAAAACCACCGTCAGTTCAATAGTTTATATATAATTTATGTATATATATATATCACTTTCTTGTGGACACGATAACTGCAGTAATTTTGCCCCAATCAGTTTGAATTCTTTACATAATAAGTATCCCATTAAAATCTCGGTCGAGTTCGTTAATGGGCAAAATCGGTCAAGGGGGGTGAAAATGGGGGGCTTTTTTCGAAAAAGGGAAATTTCGCTATAACTCTCTTAATACATGAAATATCGAATCCATTCAAAGTTCATAATATGTGTAGGATAAGTGCCACAAATTTATGTCAAATAAGTTTTTTGATAGCACCAACCATTGATCAAAGAGGTGGAAAAAAGTGGGTTTTTCAGGAAACATTAATCATATCTCTCTTAATAGGCACAATATAAAACCGTACGAAATGGAAAATATTTCCTTAATAATTACCTAAAACTTTTGTCTGAAAGAATTTTTGATATGACCCACCATTACGCCAAGGGATGAGAAAAATGATTTCGGAATTAAAGAAAATGCTAAGTGCTATCAGAGGTTACCATGACAACGCTTCTAAATTTATGAGGGATGAGCTAACAGAGGTTGCCAAGACAACGCCATTGACGGGATCACATTAATTTTTAGCCTACTTTTCACACTTTGCAAAAATGAGGAAAAAGTAGACTTATGAGATCGATCCGGGAAAATGTATCTGTCTGTCTGTCTGTCTGTCGGTCTGTCCTTCTGTCTGTCTGGCTGGATGGCTGTGTGTGTGTGTGTCCCTCTATCAACTCCTAAACGGCTGCAGCAATCGAAACCAAATTTAGTATGAGTAAAGTTGTATACCGGAATATCTCAGGCCCATATTTGAAAAATATGTCAGTGCTATCAACTGCTAAAAAACGCACTAGAAATTTGAGCACCATGTTGGATATCTTGGAATGTATACATGGGAGCTATTCCAAAATTGGCACACATGTAGATAATACTATTTTAGTTTAATTTCCAGGAGGCCATATATGACAGTGTTGCCAAAATGATTTTAAGCCTTCTGATAGGTCCAATTATAAATGCATATAACTTCTACACTATCAATTGGATTTCAACCAAATTTTGTATGTAATATATGTACATAAACAGATATGACTGAGTGTATTCTTAAGAGCCACCAGGGCTGCTAACTGTTAATAATTGCTCTCTCTATTTTTTATCCAAATACCAATATATCATAAAGTATGCAAGCCGACAGCTTTAAACTATGACATTTTAGATTAATTTGGAGTAACTTATATACGTCAGTTCTACCAACATGATTCTAAGCCTGCTGATAGGACCAATTTTTAAATACATATAACTTCTATACTGTCAGTTGGATTTCAACCAAATTTCGTATGTGATATGTGTAACATAACAGATATGACTATAAGTATTCTTAAGAGCAATCAGGGCTGCCAACTGTTAATAAATGGTGTCTATATTTTTACCCTAATATCAATATATCAGAATGTATGCAAGCCAACAGCTCTATACTTTGCACACGTATATCACCTGACATTCTAGGTTAATTTGGAGTAATTAATATAAGTCAGTGCTACCAGCATGATTCTATGCCTGATGATAGCTCCAATTTTAAAATACATGTAACTTCTATACCAACAAATGGATTTCATACAAAATTTTCACAAAAAGATATCATAATATTTCAGATTATTTCTGACCAGCACTCGCATGACATTGTTGCCAACATGCTTTTACGTGTACTAATAGATCCTGTGTCTAACTCCATGTAACGTCCTTTGGACTTCAACCAAATTTTGTATTCTGTACCTTAAGAGATGGAATTAAGAATATATTCAGTCACCAGGGCTGCCAACTGTATTGCTCTATTAGGCTACATTATACCTAGTATACAGTATTTCGAACTAATTAAGACATTTCGATATTACCAACTTAAGTTCGTCGTTATTCTAGATAGGTTCATATACTGTAGATTAATCATTGGCATGAATCTTAATTTTAAGAAAAGTAGGCTCTTTAGTTCGTCATGGAACTTCTTGTTCCATCTAACTATGAGGGAAGCGGCTAACTGGTAGCATGCTGAACTTCTATGGCCAAGGTCGCTGGTTCAAAGCCGGCCAAAGTCGCCGGATTTTCTAAGAGCGCTAAAAGTTACTCAGCATGCTTTCCTTCGGAGGGGAAGTTACAACGTTCGTTGAGAGTTGCTGGTTGCGGTGGCATCTAGCAGCCAAGTTCACAGCAAGGTGTCGTTGACGGTAGTATTTGGTACACAATTAGGTACTACGACTTAAAATTGACCGTCTGCAGACCTTACCTGAATTACAGACTAATACAGTCTTCACAATTAACACCGTTTATCAGACAGGTTCTAAACACACCCAATGTACACGGGGTTACATGACCACGTTGTCGCAGCCCCTAAACTGAGGAGCCAACCAACGTCTCTGCGGGAGATAAAATGTTGCGTGAAGAAGTAACAGACTGTTAGATAGTTACACATCAGTTCCAAACTTTGCATAAGGACAGTGTGATCACAAGTATAAAAATGAACCCCAAATGACAAGAAGGTTACCATCCCCATAAGACAATAAAATGTTCAAAATATGCATAGAAAGACGAAAAAAGTTCATTAACCTTTCTCGCAATAAATGAGGTCTGATCCTCCTACGAAACCCTGCATATTTTGCCTATTATAGCCTATCCCCTAGTTTGCCCGGTGAAATCTACCTCCGCCTTCCGGCGGGCCGAGAGGATTTTTATTTGAAAGTCTTATAGGTGAACTTCCAGTAGAGCCTTTTATCTCCGTACAAAATTTCAGGGCGATACCGCTAAGAGTTTCAGAGATATAGAATGCCGGTGAAATATTTCGCACAGCCGTCATCTTGAGATCATGTAAACAATTGAACGAAGTTAGATGTCGTTGCATTACAATGTGTATAAACATATACTGTACCAAGTTTTATTGCGTTTGGCTGGTTAAATCGCGAGAAACGTCTATTTAAAAGTCGCAACTTTGCTTGGCCGCCATGTTGGTTTTGTAGTTACCAGGTTTTCAAAAGTCACTTAGGTGGACTTCTAGTAGTTCCCTTTATAACCGTAAAATATTTCAGGGTGATATCGGTAATAGTTTCGGAGATATTGAATGCTGGTGAAATATTTCGCACAGCCGCCATGTTGGATTGGTGTGACGTAACAATATTTGAAGGGCACGGTCGGGGTCATCCGGAATAGTGCTATGAACTTACCGAGTTTCATTGAAATCGCTCCAGCCGTTTAGAAGTTCTTAGGGGGGAAAACACACCATCACACACACCATCATACACGCACACACAGACAGACACACGGACAAAAGGTGATCTCATAAGCCTATTTTTTCAAAAATGAAAATAGGCTGAAAATGTGGAAAAAGTAGACTAAATGAGATCGATCCTGGAAAATGTGTGTCTGTCCATCTGTCTGGCCGTCTGTCTGTCGGTCTGTCTGTCTATGTGTGTGTGTCCGCCGCTATCAACTGCTAAACGGCAGCAGCTATCTGAACCAAATTTGGTAAGAATAATGATCTATACCTGAATATCTCACGGTCATATTTGAAATTGACCTCAGTGCTACCAACTGCTCAAAAATCGCAATTAAAATTTGAGCACTATGTTGGATATCTCAGAAGTTGCGCATGCGGACAATTCCAAAATTGGCACACATATAGTTATTAACATTCCTGATTAATTTGAGGAAGTGCATACATGCCAGTGTTGCCAACATGATTCTAAGCCTACCGATAGGTCCAATTTATAAATACATGTAACTTCTATACTATCGATTAGATTTCAACCAAATTTCGTATGTAACATGTGTACTACAACAGATATGACTGTGCGTATTCTAAAGAGCCACCAGGGCTAGCAACTGTTAATAAATGCTCTCTCAATGTTTAACACTATTATCAATATATCAGAAAGTATGCAAGCCAACAGCTCTAAACTTTGCACACCTATAGTACCTAACATTCTACCTTAGTTGTGACTAACGTTTATACATCAGTTCTGCCAACACGGTTCTAAGCCTGCTGATAGGTCTAGTTTTTAAATGCATATAACTTCTATACTAAAATATGGATTCCAACCAAATTTCGCATGTGCTTTGTGTACCATAACATTTATGACTATGCGTATTCGTAAGAACCAGTAGGTTTGCCAACTGTTAATAAATGCTCTCTCTATTTGTTTAATCTTAATATCAATATATCAGAAAGTATGCAAGCCATCAGCAATAAACTTTGCACTCGTATAGTACCTGACATTCTAGATTAATTTGGAGTAACTAAAATACCTCCATGCTGCCGACATGATTCTAAGCTTTCTGATAGTTTCAATTTTTAATTTAATGTAACTTATATACTAACTAATGGATTTTATCCATAATTGGCACTATAATAGATCGTAATAATTCAGATTAATTCTGAGGATCACATACACTACATTGTTTCCAACATGATTTTACGAGCACTGGTAAATCCAATATCAAACAGCATGTAACGTCCATACTATCCATTAGACTTCAACCAAACATTGTATGTGCATTCTATACCTTAAGAGATGGATCTAAATATATATTCAGAGTCACCAGGGTTGTCAACTGTAGTAAGTTACTCATTAGGCTACACTATTTCAGGTGCAGTACTTAGACATGTTAGTACTACCAACACTATTTCGTCATTATTCTATATAGGTCTATATAGATTGGCATGAATCCTAAATTTTAAGAAAAGTAGGCTCTTTAGTTCGTCACGGATCTACTTGTTCTTCCATTCTGCTGTTCATGCAGTGGTGGCTCTCATCCGGGGGTTTGCAGCAAAATAATGTTTGTTCATAAACGATCTGAATCTAGGCCCGTCCCATAATATTTCGTCTGTTACGTTGATTTCTTGAAGGTCATTTTCAATTTTGATCATCCATTTGTTCTTGGCCTTTAGTGAGGAGGCATGATTATGATGATGATGATTATTATTATTATTATTATTATTATTATCATCCATTTAATATTTATGAATAATGGCATTGTCGTGTTTATCGTTGTTACAGATTCAAGACATGATCATCCGAGCCACAGGTACTACTTACTGAAAACTAAAGGAACATATATCTCACGGATATTTCTTGGAGTGAGAATGTTGTATATAAATACACTACAGAATATAGCTATTATGATTAGACCACTCTGTAAAATTTAAATATTTTGTAATAAAATGTTTCTTTCCATCTGCCTCAAAACTCATGATGCCTTATAAACATCTAATCTTACATTCTTCCTAAGAAGTATATCCTTGTATTTTCCCTAATTTTCCAGAAGCCGTTATGATCATATTTTTAAATCCAATGAATTATTATGACCATACATACCTAGATAAATGAAATGGTTGTACCAAACATAACTACTGAATTAGTATGTGATTTTAATACTAGTGACAGACGGATCTGGTGCAAGTCTTTTGTGTTGACGCCCAAATGTGACCTCTGCGATGTAGAATGCGATTGAACCGGCTGCATACTGGCGTGCCTGATATCATGGAGGTCATCAGTTCCATAGCTTCCTCAATGGGTCAACGGTACAGTGTACGTCTCTAGATACAAAAATTGCTGGTAAGATCTGGATTGTGATAATTGTGGTTTTAAGTAGTCTAACATCGAGGTTATCGGCCCCTAATAGCTTGGACGATAGTGAAAAAGAAACATGATGACATGAAACCTACAATAAATGTAACCTCTGAGTTAACAACTAATTTTCATACTAGAAGAAGAAAATAACAACAACAACAAAATCACGAGCCTTACAGTAGTCGCATATGATGTGTAACATGTGACATGTTATCCCTTGTTAACAGTGAACTCTGTTGGTCATTGAAATAACTACTTGTAAAACTGCAGTGCCAAATCCTGACCGGTTTTCAGCAAATATGATATAATGAATATTATCCCACCAAACAACGACAACTTTAAGACGATTTATTGTAAGAAGAATATGATTAATGGGGCATCCAAACCTTGAAGTAATCTTGTATGCGATATAGATTCCACATAGCCACATGGCCGACAGTACCTCGAGTGCTTACATTAAATAAAAAATACAGCAAAAGTATGAAGATTCAATAAATCATAATTGTTTTCAGCAAATATGATATAGTGAATATTTTCACACCAAAGAACGACAACTTGAAGATGATTTATTGTAGGAATATCTTTAATGGGGCCTCCATACCTTGAACTAAACCGTATGCGATATACATTTCACATAGCCACATGACCGACAGTTCGTCGTGGTATCAATCTCTGCCAAGGCGCGCGCTCATTGTTTCCGTCCCATCCATTTCCGTTTCATTTTTCAAAATCACCGCCACAAAAAATATACAGATACCGAGTGGAAAGATGTTACACATCAATAAATATGGAAAGAGAAAAAAAGACAGGAAAAAGAAATGCCCTCAACCATCGGAGAATAAGGACACAGGGATTGGGAAATAAGTAGAGCCATGAAAGGCAGATAGGAAAGGGGAAAGAGGAGAGGGTCCACCCCAAAGGCAATGGTTGAAGGGGAAAAACCAAACCCAGCTCAGGAATCCTTCGGGATCATCAACTCCCGAACTCACTAGCCGTGAGCTCTTGATGGTGTACCACTGTCCAGGGTGCACCAGAAGTGGTAGAGCTACATACACCCTGCCTCAATTAGAGCCTTGAGCAGAAGGCGGGAGATACCAGGAAAAGAAAGAGATCTGACCCCTCGACGAATAAGGGAATCAGGAAAGATGAGACAAGGGCCAAGTAAAGCGGGAAAGTGAAACACTCCCTAGGGCCTGGATTCCCTAATACCGTCGGGGTCGGAAGAAAACAAGAGATGATCAGGGGGTGGGGTCGACATGATAGATGAGAGTAAGGAGCCCGGCACAAGTAAGTGGAAGCAATACTGGACTCAGCTGAGGTCTCATTACGCCACCCTCGTCCCACTACTCGTGAGGCCCTGTGAACTGTTTTGCCTTTTAGCGTACATTCCAGTCTGCATCTCTGCAAGCCTCTGTTTGCAAACAAGTCGCCTCCATAATCCAGTATTAGCAGTTAGCCATGCGGCATCCTCTGCCTCTCACTTAGGAGTCGTAACTTCGAATCTAACCATCGCCTCCTACGTCTAGCTCTACCTCTCTTACTCTGTACAACCAAACTCGTTAACCTTTAAAGTTTTTTAGGTAATCTCTCCTTCCCCATGCTCAAAACATGAACTCACCATCGGAGTCAGCTTCATCTTGCGTGTTCATTTCAATCTTAGCCTTTATCTCTACATTACGAGTACCTTCCTGCCATTCCTTCCATCTATTTCTATTTGTCCTAGAAATCATTCGTTCTACCCTCACATTAGTTACATCTAGCGTGTAGCATATGCATCATATATTCTGAGTTTACCCAGCTCTTACCCCCATACAACACGATTGGTCTAAATACTGAGAGATATAGAGAGATTGGATGATTTTGCGTCCCATTTAACTGCTGAGGCTTTTAGAGGATGTAGAGAGAATTTCTTCGCTACACTAACTTCTTCCTTACAGTACGGTACTGTAGATCGCCACTAAGAACTAACTGCATTGGCTACATAATAGTAATGATAATAATAATAATAATATCTTTCAAAGTCTTTTTTTTCTGTTCTATTGACAATTTGACTTCGAATTTGTTTACTTACGAATAGTGATGTCTACCCCTTGAGATTCTGTTTCTTCTTAAATCCCTTGTTCTGTGGAGTTTCTCTGCCGCCATAGCCTATCGTATTCAAAATAACTTCGTACATTGTCAAGTAGCGCATATTGTTCCATTATTTATACATAGGATCGTACTCTGAAAAGCACTCGAAGGGAGAGCTTCGCTGTTCCCCATTTCTTGTACGGGTAATCGTGTCGACAGACGGTATAAAGGCATATGGAGACTACATTGAGCTACATGCAGAATCTTTGTCCTACAAAGCGTGCGATATGAAGTACGTGCTCCCCCGTGATCCAATACCATCAGCCCAACATTAATATGTCCTATGTCACAACAATGCAATAATGTGTTAGCTGTAACAAACACCATCTTGTTTCTTATTTACTTCAAATGTTTTAAACAATGAAATTAGTGATTTAACTGTAAAACTTAACTCTATAATTACTGTATGTATGATCACACCAAAGTCAGTTTGAGGTTAAATTGATACATATTAATAAAATACCAAAGCTATATTGAGCTATATTGGATATTGCAATTAAAAATACATTTGTCATCAGTAGGGGAGAGCCAGGAGTTCTAACGAGTGTCATGGCCGCCGCATGAGTCCAAGCCGATATCTCTCGAACGCTGGTCGGATTTTAACGAATGAGGTGTCGTAGGACTCGGTCTGAAGCCCCCTTTCTCATGGACTTGTTATATTTTTTTTGTTGAAATTTTTTGTTTTTGAATGTAGGCGATAGTTTGAAATTCAAACATGATAGAACGTTGTGCCATGGTTCAAACGAATGGTCTCTATGACCTTTATTTTTAGCCTATTTTCAATTTTGAAAAAAGAGGCTTATGAGATCACCTTTTGTCCGTGTGTGTGTGCGTGTGTGTGTGTGTGTGTGTGTGTGATTCGTGTGTGTGTCCCCCCCTAATAAAATCGAAACGGCTGGAGCGATTTCAATGAAACTCGGGAAGTTCATAGCACTATTCCCGGCGACCTCGACCGTGCCCTTCAAATTTTGTTACGTCTCTCCAATCCAACATGGCGGCTGTGCGAAATATTTCACTAGCATTCAATATCTCCGAAACTATTACCGATATCGCCCTGAAATTGTGTACGGTGATAAAGGGCACTACTAGAAGTTCACCTATGAGACTTTCAAAAACCTGGTGACTACAAAACCAACATGGCGGCCAAGCGAAGTTGAGATATTTAAATAGACTTTTCTCGCGATTTAACTATCTAAATGTAATGAAACTTGGTACAGCAAATGTTTATACACATTGTAATGCACTAGAGTCTAATTTAGTTCAATTGTTTACATAACCTCAAAATGACGGCTGTGCGAAATATTTCACTGACATTCTATATCTCCGAAACTATTACAGATATCACCCTGCAATTTTGTACGGTGATAAAGGGTACTGATACAGGTATATCTATGTATATTTCATAAACCTGTAAAGTACGAAACGAACATGGCGACCAAGCGAATTTAAAATATTTTAATAGACTTTTCTCGTGATTTAACTCTCTGAGCGCAGTGAAATGTGGTACAGTAATTGATTTTGCAGATTGTAATGCACTGCCATCTAATTTAATTCAATTGCTTACATAACCTCAAGATGGCGGCTGTGCGAAATTTTAAAATTAAGTTTTAATTTCTTGTGTCGTAATCATGCGATCGAAGTGAAAGTTTGAATAATGAACCTAGGCAATAATTGTCCTTGAATGTTACATAACTCTATGGCCTATACACATAACACTCCTAAATGGTGAGCTCCCGAAATATTTAGACGGTTCTCAATATCTATGAATCTTTTATAGCAACCAAACTGAATTTTTTAATGTTCGTAGAGACTATGAACCTATAGGACTTTCAGGAACCTGGTGAGCACAAATCCAGCATGGCGGCGACGCGAAGTATAAATATTTAAATGGACGTTTCTCGCGAATTAACTATCCGAGTGCCGTGAAACGTTGCACGTTAAATGCTTATACAAATGTTGATCCACTGGCATCTAATTTATTTCAATGGTTTGCATTATCACAAGATGGCTGCTGTGCGTAATTTTAAAATCTCGTTTTTACTTCTTGCTGTCTAATCATGCGATTGAAGTTTGAATACCACACGTACACAATAATGTTAATGTAATAGTACGAAAATAAAAATCCAACCTGGCGACCATCTGAAATATTTAGACGGTTCTCAATACCTACGAATCTGTTACAGCAATTAAACTGAAATTTTGTATGTTGATTGTGGCAGTTAACATAAGTAGGATATATGAAAATAGGCTGTATAGTTCTTCACGGAACTACTTGTTTATAATATTTTTTATTTTTATTTTTCATGTTTTTTTGAAAACAGTCAAATTTTGAAATTCCTATATTTTGGAAACTAGGAATTTTACAAAAACGTTTGTTTGTCATAAATGATAGGTCCTTACCCCCTCTACCACCATAATAAACTTCAAGTCTCTAGGACAAAAATTGTAGTAGTGCTGTAATGGCGGTTCTGCTTCCCCGCCTACTTTCATATAAACGTTGCCGATATCTCCCGAACGCATGGTCGGATTTTAACGAACGAGGTGTTGTTGGCGTTGGGGTGACGGCCTCTTTGCTAAGAATGTGTGTTGGCATTTTTAATTATTTTTTAAATTTTTGTTTGTGACATTGGCGCTATTTTGGAAACTGTAAATTTTGGAAAACAGTTTGTTTGACGTTAATGTAAGGTCCCTAGGACCTCTAGGCTGACAGCAAGCTTCAAGTGTGTAGGACTAAAAAAATGATAGCCTACTTTCTCGCGAACATTGGCGATAATTCGCGAACGCATGGTCGGATTATAATGAATGAGGTGTTGTTGGCGTTGGGATGACGTCCTCTTTGCTATGAATGTGTGTTGGTATTTTTTTTTAATTGTAGGTTTTAAATTTGTCATTATTTTGGAAACGGTGAATTTTACAAAAAGGTTTGTTTGACATAAATGAAAGGTCCTTACCCCCTCTACCCCCAAAATAAATTTCTAGCCTCTAGGACAAAAATTGTAGTAGTGCTGTAATGGCGGTTCTGCTTCCCCGCCTACTTTCATATAAACTTTGCCGATATCTCCCGAACGCATGGTCGGATTTTAACGAACGAGGTGTTGTTGGCGTTGGGGTGATGACCTCTTTGCAATAAATGTGAGTTGGTATTAAAAAAAAATGTTTTTGACATTGGCGCTATTTTGGAAACGTTGAATTTTGGAAAAAAGTTTGTTTGACATTAATGTAAGGTCCCGAGGCCCTCTAGGTTGACAGTAAGTTTTAAGTGTGTAGGACAAAAAATGATAGCCTACATTCTCGCGAACATTGGTGATAATTCGCGAACGCATGGTTGGATTTTAATGAATGAGGAGTTGTTGGCGTTGGGATGACGTCCTCTTTGCTATGAATGTGTGTTGTTATTTTTAATTATTTTTTTGAAAATTGTTTGTTTTAAATTTGTCATTATTTTGGTAACGGTGAATTTGAGAAAAATGTTGTTTGACGTTAATGAAAGGTCCCTAGGCCCTGTAGGCAGAAACCAAGTTTCAAGTCTGTAGGCCAAAAGAAAAGGAATTTTGAAAAAATGGTCACTATTTTGGAAACTAGGAATTCTACAAAAAAGTTTGTTTGCCTCAATGAATGGTCATGTCCCCCTTTTACCATGAAAATAAATTTCAAGTTTCTAAGACAAAAACTATGCATTTTAATTTCATTTGACCTGTTTTTTTTAATTTTTTAAATTTTAAATAAAGAGTGTTTATAGACAGAGAGCCGGTAGTGCTTGGCGTGTGTTACATCGAGCCTATCACTGGCCATGGTGAATACAGGAAATGGCTATTTCGACGGGGCGATGTATGGCAGAACGATGGAACGAGGGGTCGCTTCTCGATATTCCTATGACAGATAAATGAAGGTGAATATTTCAAAATTCCTCATGGCGATCTTTAAACGTGTTAGTAAACACTGACCAGTAACCTGACAAATTCATAATGGTATGAGACGAATAAAAGCAAGGCTTTTATAGTCGACAACATCAGAAAGTGCTTTTTGAATGTCTGACTGGCAGCCGAGAAAGAAAAATCTGCTCGAGGCATGGAATGTGAAACCTTATTACAGGACGCGACTTGGCAACACTGTTGTCAGGTGATAACAGGTTGGAACAATCTCACAACTCTGTAACGGAGATAATATTTCACATTCTATCAGACAGCCTAGCAGAGCGGCTTGCATGAGTGGACAGAAGCGGGTGAGAGGGGAGAGAAACGAAACCGAGACATGCAACAGGGAATGACATGCCCACTGCAGAGCGGTGAGGGGCGAGGGGCGGGGCCAGAGGGCCATGGAGAGGTGAGGGGAGGATTGGAGAACCCATGACAGCCAATAGCTGAACGATTTGTATGTCAATATGGGGTCAAGGATTGAGACACAGGGGTAGAGAGAAGGAAAAACTTGCGTGAACATCCATAAAGTGTTGAGCACCATACACAGGGCTCTTGTACAACATGATTCAATAAATCTTATATATATATATATAAAAGGATGTTCGTTGTTCGTCTTTTATGCGTTCATAAACCATTCATCCGATTGCGATCAAATTTTGGTGAATTGTTGTGCACACTTTCGAAATTATTATAGGCATAGTTAATCCAATTTACAATAGATAGCTCACGAGTAGTTTAACAAATTAGTGTTGGCGATGCGTTCATATAGTCTACAATTCATTTGATTGCGACCGAATTTTGGCGGGTTGTTTAGCACACTTCCGGGATTGTTATACACACATCAAAAAAAGTTTTGCATCACCTCGGTTCCCAGATCTCCGGCATATAGACGTTGACTGTGTATATTGTATCCAAGATACAGTCCCTTTGACTGTTCATAGATGTCACTAAAACTGCTCAAAGATGTAAACAACCATGCATGAGCAGGGCCTATTAGACGGAGGGGGTACGACAGCCGATCAGTTCCAGTCATTCCACCAGGACGAAGGTACGCTGCTCATGTTGTCTGTAGTTCTACCATGCATAGAAGGTCAATACCGCAGTTCGATCGCGTCCGCATTGTTACTTTGTGTCAAGAAGGGCTCTCAACAAGGGAAGTTTCCAGGCGTCTCAGAGTGAACCAAAGCGATGTTGTTCGGACAAGGAGGAGGTACAGAGATACAGGAACTGTCGATGACAGGCCTCGCTCAGGCCGCCCAAGGGCTACTACTGTAGTGGATGACCGCTACTTACGGATTGCCGCTCGGAGGAACCCTGACAGCAATGCCACCATGTTGAATAATGCGTTTCGTTCAGCCACAGGACGTCGTGTTTCAACTCAAACTGTGCGCAATAGGCTGCATGATGCGCAACTTCACTCCCGACGTCCATGGCGAGGTCCAGCTTTGCAACCCCGACACCATGCAGCGCGGTACAGATGGGCCCAACAACATGCTGAATGGACCCCACGGAATTGGCATCACGTTCTCTTCACCGATGAGTGTCGCATATGCCTTCAACCAGACAATCGTCGGAGACGTGTTTGGAGGCACCCTGGTCAGGCTGAACGTCTTAGACACACTGTCCAGCGAGTGCAGCAAGGTGGTGGTTCCCTGATGTTTTGGGGTGGCATTATGTGGGGCCGACGTACGCCACTGCACAGTGGGTCAAAATCAAAATCTAGGGGGACAAAATTATTTTTACGTTTTAATCATGAATTTAGAGTGAAAGCAACGTATATAATTCGTTTACTTCATAATAAACATCAGTTAAGACCTTTTTTAAGCTACATCTACGTGTACACGTGCAAGAAATTGTCTATGACTAGGAGTTGGATAGAGTCTAAACTACAATAGATTGTACTCAGTTTACCTTTAATTTGGAAGACTGCAGTTGTGGATAATTGCAGACAGCACTTCAGTCACTATCACTAATCACTCGATGACCCTGACCTTGATGACTCATCACATGTGTCATCTGAGGCATCATCGTCACTCACTGCCTCATGCTGTTCATGATGAGCCGGTACATCTGGTTCTTTCAGGAGTAGTAATACTTCACTGGATAATGATCTTCTCTTTTTATGTTGAATTTTGGTTTTATGAGATATTACGGGGTCCGAAGATATCAGCAGCATATGTAATATGTCCTCATTTGTATGTTTTCGTGAGAATTTCCTAGAATGTCCAAATCTGTATTTTCTCAAATCTTTGTTACGTGATTCTTGGGCTTCTTCTGACAATTGACCGATAGGTATAATACGAAAATCAATTATATCTGCACCATGCATTAATACTTTATGGACAGTGACTGGCATATAATACCATGGATATAGATTTAGATACAATTTTGCTGTATCCTGGGTGTAGGTTTTGAAAGCGGGTGTGTTTATAGGGAACTGACAAGAAAGAGCACACAAAATTGTAGAAAAACATCTGATTAGCTCTTCATTTACACCCGTAATTTTGGATGACAAGACTGGATCCTCAAAAAAACGGCGAGCTGTGTTGCCATCATTCGAATTTCCGACGCCTCCAGATCTTGGTTTGTCAACATGCAGACCCATTTCTGATCGAAATGTATTTTGTATTACTTTCTTTCTGTTTTCTATTTTTCCCTTATCTTCATCCCCTCTTGCTTGCCATTTCTTAATTTCTATTTTGTAAGATATATGTAGCAGGCATTCAAAAAATCGGATCCAACAATGGAGGGTAGATAATACAAATTTATAGCTGTCCTCAGGACAAACTGTTTTTGGGAGTGTGTTATTCATATCTCTAGGACCAGCACCACACACATAACACCTCTGTGCTGATGAACCTGTAATAGAATTGCAGACTTTTCCATCCACCATGGTCAGCAATAGAGTTTGGTTAATATATATGTATTGATTACCAAGTTCTATTTTACTTGGTTGGAGGGACATTATTTCAGTTTCAACTAATTGAACCTCTCGCCTGGTCGATTCGACAGTCTCCTTTTCAAACAATAATTTAAGAGGTCTGCAAAATCGTGTCGAAGAAGGTCGTGGGTTCTGCCATAGAATTTTCTTTTGATTGTTGCTTTCGACATTTAAAGAATACATTTGTAATGGAACAACTGAAATTACAAAAATATCAGAGTCACTGCCATCATCATCTGTAAATTTCTGCTTATACTGACTAGGTCCGCTTGAACCATCACACCCCCATTTTAATATAATATAAACTGTATCATTGCTAGAGATAGACTGCTTCAAAACATCTTCTTGAACTACTGCAAGGCGCTCAATTGTATGGTCGACCAGTGATTGCAATGTTATTGTGGCTGATGTTTCCGTTATTGTTATTGATTCACTTGGTGGATAGCTTTTCTGTTTTGTTTCTCTAATGATGTGGTAAGGTGGGAAAATATTACAGTTCCTATTTTTGCATTCAAGTCGCATATTCATATATTGGCTTTTGCTGTAATTGTTATCTACAAGGAATGATAGAGCCTCTTCACCGGTAAGTGGTACAGGTTTTACAGCTGGTGATATATAGGATTTTTTAATTTTAGTAGCTCTATGTGGGGACTCAAGAGTTTCTTTAACAATTTTTGCAGCATCTCGTTTTCCAGACATGTGCAGTGATACTTTTTGGCATGAATAAGTTCTTGTTCTGAATGTGCAGAGAGTAGCGGTTGAATTTTTCGTCTCTTTGATTTTTCACTACTTTCGTGAAAAAGCTTCCTAGGCCTTCCGACTTTCGATGTGGATGGAGTAGGATGATTTAAATTTTCTGTTAATTTAGAATCATACACAATTTTCGAAAATGTTATCTCCTCTTTTAACCAATAAGAATATTTTGAAATTAATTTTGATTTATTTCTATGAACCTGCTTCCACCGCCTGGTAAAATTATCAACAAAATCCTTTAAATCTCCTTGTAGGCATTCAGTTATTTCTTCAGAACAATTTTCTACCCCTAATTTACTTTTAACAAACTCACAAAGTTCCACTTTTGACACTATCTTCGAACCCAGTGCTTCAAACAGTTGTAAACGTGTGAGACCTGGTTGCGCGGCATCTCCTAAAACGTAAAATAACTAAGTAAGTTGCAAGAAGATGCAAAAAAACTTATAACAGGCGTAAACTACAAGACTTTATCTACATTTTAACATTAAGCGGAACGTGACGCAGAGTGACGCAACATACTAAAAATCTAAGTGAAAATATAATTTTAAAAATAATAGTTAAATATTATATAATGCAAATATAGCTAACATTACGTAACAATTACGCCCATTAATAACTGAAACACGTTACAAATGTAAAAATCATACCTTCAGCTGCATGTTCCATCTTAAAGAATCACTCTAACCACATAGACAACCAAACTACAGCCACTTACATTCACCCTCCAATTCAGACTGCGAGATAACGCAAGCTCAGTGCAGGATATAAGATTAGATTCCAGCTCGAACAGTGGTGCCAGATTTACACTAAGATGCGTTTATATCCCGGAATAGTGAGCGGCAATCATATGAGAATGCTGTAGAAGTAATACATTTTGATTTTTTAATAATGAAAATAAATAATTTTGTCCTCCTAGATTTCGATTTTGACCCACTGTGCACTGGTGGTCATGGAAGGCTCCGAAACGGCTTTACGATACCTGAATGACATCCTCCGACCCATAGTGCAACCATATCGGCAGAATATTGGAGAGGCATTTGTCTTCATGGACGACAATTCTCGACCTCATCGTGCACATCTTGTGAATGCGTTCCTTCAAGATAACGACATCGCTCGACTACAGTGGCCAGCATGTTCGCCAGACATGAACCCTATCGAACATGCCTGGGATATGTTGAAAAGGGCTGTTTATGGACGTCTTGACCCACCAACCACTCTGAGAGATTTACGCCGAATTGTCGTTGAGGAGTGGGACAATTTGGACCAACAGTGTCTTGATGAACTTGTGGATAGTATGCCACGGCGAATACAGGCATGCATCAATGCAAGAGGACGTGCTACTGGGTATTAGAGTTAGTGGTGTGTACTGCAATCTGGACCACAAATGCTGAAAGTCTAGCTGTATGATGGTACAACATGCAATGTGTAGGTCTCATGAGCAATAAAACGAGCTGAAATGTTGTTTGTGTTGATCTCTATTCCCTTTGTATTTAACGGTTCCGGAACTCTTGGAACCGAGGTGATGCAAAACTTTTTTTGATGTGTGTAGGTAGGCCTATAGTTAATCCAATTTACAATAGATAGCGCGCGTGTATTTTAAACAAATGAGTGTTGGCTATGCGTTCAAACACAATTCATCCGATTGCGATCAAATTTTGGTGAGTTGTTGTGCACATTTCAGGGAAAGTTATAGGCATAGTAAATCCAATTTACAATAGATGGCGCGCGAGTAGCTTCAACAAAATGCGTGCGATTCGTTTCAACAAAGACCACCTGCGTCCATATACCATTCATCCCATTGCGATTAAGCTTGGGTGTGATGTTGTGTACACTCCAGCGAAGGTTTCTGGCGTAGTAAATCCATTTTACAATTGATAGCGCACGAGCAGATTCAACAAATGAGCGACGATGCGTGAGACCTTTCAACAAAGTCCCGTATGCGTTCATATACCATTCGTCTGATAGCCATAAAACTTGGGTGAGATGTTGTGTACACTTCAAGGAAGGTACATCCATTTTACAATAGGTGGCGAACGAATAGATTCAACGAATGAGCGACGACGGGCGAAGCGTTTCAACAAAGTACCGTATGCGTTCATATACCATTCTTCCGATAGCGATGAAACTTGGGTGAGATGTTGTGTATACATCAGGGAAGGTTTCTGGCTTAGATCATCAACTTTTCAATACGTAGCGCACGAGTAGATTCAACATATGAGCGACAACGCGCGAAGCGTTTCAACGAAGTCCCATATGCGTTCATATACCATTCGGGCGAAAGCGATGAAACTTGGGTGAGTCTTTGTGTACACTCCAGGGAAGGTTTCTGGCTTAGTACATGCATTTTGCAATAGGTAGCGCACAATTTTATTCAACAAATTAGCGACAGCACGTGAATCGTTTCAACCATGTACCATATGCGTTCATATACCATTCATCCGATTGCGATGAAACTTTCGTGAATTGTTATGTGCACTCCAGGAAAGTTTTCTGGCTTAGTAAATCCATCCTAGAATAGGTAGCGCACGAGTAGATTCAACAAATGAGCGATGGTACGCGAATCGTTTCAACAAAGTCCCGTATGCGTTCATATACTATTAATTCGATTGCGATGAAACTTTGGTGAATTGTTCTGTACACTCCAGGTAAGGTGTCTGGCTTAGTACATGCATTTCACGATAGAGCGCACGAGTAGATTCAAGAAAAGAGGGATGGCACGCGAATCGTTTCAAAAGAGTCCCATATGCATTCATATACCATTCATCCGATTGCGATGAGACTTTGGTGAATCGTTGAGTACACTCCATGAAAAGTTTCAGGCTTAGTAGATCTATTTTACAATTGATAGCGTACGAGTAGATTCAACAATTGAGTGACGGCACGTGTATCGTTTAAAAAATCCTTTATGCGTTCATATGCCATTCATCTGATTGCGATGAAACTTTAATGAGTTGTTGTGCACACGCCTGGGAAGGATTTCGGCTTAGTAAATCCATTTTACAGTAGGTAGTGTACGAGTAGATGCAACAAATGGGTGACGACGCACTAAGCGTTTCAACAAAATCCCGTATGCGTTCATGTACCATTCATCGACTGCGATGAAACTTTGTTGAGTTGTTGTGTACACTTACGTGAAGGTTTCTAACTTAGTAAATCCATTTCACAGTAGGTAGCGGAAGAGTAAATTTTAAACATGTGTGACAGCGCACGAATCGTTTAAACAAAATTCCGTATTCGTTCATATCCCATTCAACCGATTGCGATAAAAGTTTGGTGAATTGTTGTGCACGCTCCCTCGAATGTTTCCAAATTAGTTAATCCATTTTACGATAGTTAAGGGGCAGTTAACGGAAATTGAAAAAGATTGTTTCCAAAAGCACTTCAAGAAACAAAATTACAACGCCAAAACTTTCTTTGATAGGCATTGCAACGCATGCCGGGTACAGCAAGTAAATAAATAAATTTTAAAAAAAAGTGCACAGGTTCACACAACATGTAATTTATTGATCCAAGAATTAAAGATAGAGTTAAATCTCAACCATTTCACATACAGTTTATTCCCTTTTTGTTTCAACACTTTTTCCACAAGGTAATGTTTAGGAAACTCAGTTTTCTGAAGTTCATGGAGATAAAATCTACCTTTTATAGATTGATGGTTGAGCTCCTCGAGTAAATAGGTGACTGGACTGTCCAAGTTGACTTGACGAATTCGAAATTATTCGGTCCCCAACTGAGGTGTGTAGCCCTTATTGAAAGCAGAATTAAATTTGCTCACACGAACAAAATCCCCATTTTCAGTCGGTGACGTTCAGGGTCTGCTGTTTTTATGGGGTTAAACAGTTTATCCAGTCGCTGAATATTTTTGGTCACGAGCCGTGGCTTGGTCCCAATCGTTCTATATTTGGTGTCATTGTAACGTGACACTAGCTTTGGTAACATGTCCAACCAGCGATACGTGCCCTGAGCGGTAAACGCTTTCCACATACGCGTTTTCTATGTTCGGTCAAACCGCTCGACCACGCTGGCTTTGAGAATGCTGTACGTGAAGCAATGGTAAATATCCTTAGATTTGAGAAAACTGGAGAAATCCTTGTTGAAAAATTCTTTCCCCTGGTCGGTTTGTAGTAACTGAGGTTGACGTTTGGATTGTTGAAAAATATGTTGAAAGGCCTCGGTGACTAGTGGACCAGACTTGCGACGCCCAGGTTCAACAAAGGCCATTTTGGAATACATATCAATGACGGTCAACATATAGCGGACGCCATTGCTAACGCCAACATAGGGGATCATTTCAACCAGGTCTGCTTGCCAAAGTTCATCCACAGCTCGTGAAATCACCTTGAGTCGCGGATAGTGACGCCTAGCTGGGCGATGCAACTCGTGAGCAATGCCCATTTTAATGGGTGAGGGTTTAAACAATAATTTTGGAATTTCAAAGTTCTTGTTCAATTTCTTGAATTTCCCAATCGTGACCGGTGTGACCAGCATGACGTGAAGTATGCAACAACAGTAGCCGCTGGACAAGCCTATTGGGATTGTGCCAGTAGGTAACATCCACAAGGGGTTTTAATGGTTTAAATGTCACTCCCGACACTTTACGACGACCACTTTGACGGGTGGGAAACATTTTTGCAATGATGGTTTTATATTTTTGAGATATATTGGCATTCACTTGTTGAGTGGGATCATAATGTCTTTTGTGGGCATGGGTGTCCAATAAAATGGATTTATATTTGCCAAGATCCTCTGATATATAATCATGGGAAGAGGGTGTTCGAGAGAATAGCAGCTTTAACAGTCCTGGCGTTAATTTATAATTGATGTTTTAATGACAGCTTTAGTACGAGCAAATTTAATGGATGAATCCCCAATTATAAAACTATCATCCTCATAGCGAACACCATACGTGGTATCTGTATTTTGTAATCCAGACATGACTTGATCTAGAAACACGTAGAAGGGTTGGTAGAGAGATTTTGCAAAAATATAAATTGTGCGCTGTAATGAGCGTCAGCAAAAATTGTTCTTTCCACATCCCGAAGTCCCCACAATGATGCAGCGAATGGAAGATGGAAATAGTGAACTATGGCGTTCGTCACGTGATGCGGGACAGAGATGGGAAACCATGTCCCCCACGGGGAATGACTCTTGCAGCTTAATAATCTTCATTTCCACTAAGGCTTAGAGAGGCTAGCAGGCTGTCTATATACATGAAACGAGCCTTGTCATAGAAACAGTAGACTCGTACTACAGGTTGACGATGGATGTCTTTCGACCTGCGTTGATGGCCAAACTAGGTCTGTCCCCATACATGATCATAAACAAGAAACAGATCCTGCTAATAAACACTATATGGATAGGTCTGTAGAGCCACGCGCGAAACAAGAATATTATGACTTTAAGGGAAAGCGGTTAACCCATGTGAAACATCCTCAATTGTCTACAGATGTTACTACAAAAAAGTATGTGGATAACAACGTGTATGAGTTTAATGACAAAGTGCCTCAGCTTACAGTGATTGGCTATACGGCTAATCATCACCGCATTATTCATGTGGAAGACCCACAAGACGAAGACGATGTCTGTACCAAACGTTACGTGACCCATGAAATGGGAAGGTTTTATACATTTTTCCCATCTGTATTATTAGTGTATCTGACAAATGAAAAACCTGTGAATGACAGAAACCATTTACCGGTAGTCCATGACCAGCACTTTATCTATGTGCTTGCTTCAGGTTTAAACCACTATCGATTGCACTATGATGGAACCATTCACATGAAATACGCGATGCCTGATGTGAACCATTTGCATGTTGTGATAAATGGTCATAGGATGTTGGTCCATAACCATGAAATGGTCAATGCAGGTGCCGAATTATCCTTTCAACTCATGTTGACACGGGTTGAAAAGCAAGCGGGAAAAACCATAAACGATTTCCCACTTTATATAGAATTGGAATATACAGCCATGAAATAACAAGCTGACGTTAGTTGTGACTTAAACTTTCTTGTGAAAGGTTGTTGGTCATCATCAGGGCAAACAAAGATATGTGGTAAAAAAGCCTAAAAAGCCTAAAAATAAGACCCTGTCATTTTCAAAGCATGGGCTTAAGGCATTAGTGGCCAGACCCCTGCAAAAAAAAAAAAAAAAAAAAAAAAAAACATGTATTGACCATAAGGAAAGCCCTTCGAGCAGCACAGAGACGTGTTATTCCGAAACGTCAGTGACAGGGTTCAAAAAAAAAGGGCGAGTGATTCCCGTCCCCAAACGAGCGGGATTTTTACCTGCTTTATTTGCTGGTCTGGCTGCTCTGGGTTCACTTTTGGGTGGTGCCAGTGCAGTGGCGAAAACCATTAAAGCCGCGCAGCAAGGCAAGCAACAACTAAAAGAAAGTCAGCGATACAATGAAACCATGGGAGCGATTGCTATGGGGGCTAGAAATGCCAATTTAAAGCTAGCCTTTTATCAACAAGGATTTGGGATATCACCATTAAAAAAAAACATTTTTAACCTCAGCCATAGCAAGACATGCCCTGACGCATCAACAAGAGGAAAGCTATGCTAAACAACTAAAGCTTCCTCATTTTCGAGGTGTGTTTATGCGAAACCAATTACCCCCACGACCCTGGAAACAGGAATGTGCTGTTATCAATTTGGATGATCACCGAGGACCAGGAACGCATTATGTAGCTTATGTCAAAGAGGGATCCACTGTATGGTACTTTGACAGTTTTTAAAATTTACCCCCACCCATGGAACTAGTGACCTATTTTGGAAACAGAATCAAGATATATTATAATGTGAAACGTGAGCAAACGTTTAACAGCCAATAGTGTGGACGTTTGTGTTTAATTTTTGTATATAAGACACAGCATAAGCAAAAACGTCAACAGTATGTCGGCGGAAAGTAAAATGTTTACATTGCATGGACGTGGACCTGAAGTGAGCCTAGACTTTTACCCACCTATCGAATTGAGTGAAAGACCTTATGATTTAGGATTTGTTTCACTTGCAACGCACAATAGAATATACAACATACGTGGAAATGTGAACAACAAGTTTTACTATGATGATTCTGTGCTTACTCTGAACTCTGGTGGATACACGATAGATGACATTTATGAACACATTTATGTGATGTTGATCAAAAAATATGGTTTAAAGTCCTTTCTCGATGGAACGCTCAAGTTTGAACTTGTAGGAAATACCAACACTCATCGCTGCAGTATTTCCTCTACAATCAACATTGACTTAAAAACACGTCCTGATTCCATTGGTCCATTACTAGGAATTAAACCACGCGTGTTGGAGCCCAACAAAAACATGAATCAGGCCATGAAGTGAAATTCATTGAGGACCATCATGTGTCAGTGACGTACAATATTATTAGCCAAGTGTACACCAATCAAGAACCATCGCATTCGATTTATGACTTTATTGTGACATCGCCCTATGGCTATAATATTCGTGAAAACCCTCCAGTGGTGGTTTTTTTTCATTCTGTGGCTGTCGATGGTATTAGTAATATAATATTAAGACTGATCAATAGAGATCAACAACTCATTCAACTAGATTCTACCACACCAGTGACTTACAAGTTGGTGCTAATGCCGTCTAGAAATGGAGTTAGTTGTTTGCCACGTGAATACACGTTAAAATCTAAGGACAAGCAGATTTTACAGCATTTGGGTTACCACCTCAACCTCCATGATGAATTCTATCCTAGAGGTAGCGAACCACATTGAGGAGCAACCAGGGGTAGTAAGAATTGATCTCCATTCCTATCAAGCTCAAACACTTGGACTCAATAACAATAATAGAGCGGCCGCAGCAATAAAAGCCATCTACCACATCGAACAACCTCAACAAATATCATTGGGTACAGCAATGCTACTGTTCAGAACAGTCATATCACCAATAGCAACCTATGGGATTAGCATTACCTGGGAAAAACTCACACTCAGCGACCTGATGATAATAGAAAAAGTCAAGGCCCGATATCTTAAGAGGATTTTAGGCTTAGGAAAGTCTGCCCCTTCAAGGTTGACATATGTATTAACTAAGGAGGACTACTTCATCGACGACATCAAAATACAGTTTTACCTACCAAACACCAAAGCCTATGAGAATGCACGCCGAAGCTTAAATGAGAAACGAAATGCCATTTGGTCCGACTTTTACTCCACAGGTGCCATAATGACAGAAGAGTGGAAACAAGCTAATTACGAGCTACGACACGTAATAACACGTTACGCCACCCATGGATTTCACTATAGATTTTGCAAAACCAAGAATTTCCACCAACCGAATGAAGACTGTGTGTGTGACCTGTGCAACGATCATTGTGAAAGGTGCCACGCACTAAACTGCAAAATGAGGACAACCTCAATAATAAGACTGGCATTAGCATAATTGATCATTTATGTACAAAATATGTATTTGCACATTGTGCGCTTTTCTTTTAATAATAATAATAATAATAATAATAATACTACTAATAATAATAATAATAATAACAATAACAATAATGAAATTCAATTTGTTATTAACAACCAAGATATTTACACCCTACCGCATGAAAGTGTCATCCAGATTGAAGGCCGGCTTACCAAAGCCGATGGTTCTACACCCACCACATCCAAGTTAGCCAACCATGTTTTCTGAGGTGCGGTATATGATTAACGATATCGTGGTGAATAGCACTCGAAATGTGGGTATTTCCTGTGTCATGAAACTATACCCCTCTTATAGTGAGGAAGAAGGTTAAACACTTTGCATGGCGAGTTGGTGTCCTGACTCAACCAATGACTGGATGGTACACACTGATGAGACCTTTACTGGATATTTACCTCCTAAACTGATTTTAGGCTTTGCCGAAGATCACCAGCGCATCGTGGTCACTGCAAGGCAAGTGCTTTATTTGGTGAGAGACAGGAGTGATAATAATGCACTCAAGGGAGCTGACAATGCCCCCATAGATTCAAAAATTCAACTACAACGCATGCTATGGAAAGTGCCCGATGTGACCCTTGACGATAGCAAAAACTGGACACACTCAAGATGGTAAAGAGAGATTTGTCTCTACCCATGGAATTTAGAAGTTGGGCACTCCATGAGTACCCACTATTGCCCACCACCAAAACACACAGTTGGTCTGAAAAAACAGCCCGCTATACAGAGAGACCTCTCTACATGATTGTGGGTTTTCAAACGAATCGCAAGTATCAACAGACCGAAGATGCCACGCAATTTGATCACCTGTAATTGAGAAATGCACGTCTTTTCCTCAACGGAGCTGTGTTTCCCTATGAAGGGCTGGATTTGGATTTTTCAAAAAATAAGTTTGGCCCCCTGTAAAATTTGTTTTCCAAATTTCGATGGTCGTATTATCAAAAAGAGAACAGCCACATGCTGCTGTCCCAAGCGTTTAAGGCAAGGGCACCACTGATTGTCTTTGACTGTTCTTACCTGGAAGAGTCTGTCAAGCCATTCAATATTGGCATTCGACTAGATTTTGAAACGCATGACAATGTACCAGCCAATACGACGGCCTACTGTTTGATTATTCATCTCAAACAAGTCAACTACTATCCACTGTCCAACCAAGTGACGAGTGTATAAATAACAGGTCAACCCACGTCAAGCCGCTCAGTCATGTCTTGCTTTAAAGCATCAAGAGACGTCGCGCCCATGAATTTAAGCTCTGATGAACAACGTTTCGAGACCTTTGCGAAGTGGCCTGTGCCTTTCATAAACCCTCAAGCCTTGGCGGCCGCTGGCTTCTATTATTTAAAAACAAGAGATGAAGTGAAATGTGCCTTTTGTGCCATCACCATAGAGCAATGGCAAGAGAGTGATGAACGCATGCAGGACCATCAGCGCTGGTCACCTGCCTGCCCTTACCTGTGCAGAATGGAGGTGGGAAATATACCGTGTCCTTCAAGCTATCCCTCACTAGTGCCTCTGAGTGATTAAAAAACAAGTTACGATACGTGTGGACTGTATGGTGTCCATGGTGCTTCGGTGAACAGCTCACCGTCAAAAACGCCTAGTTTAGAGAAATTGGGACATCATCGGTGTTATGGACGTTATAAACATAAAAGACTGTATTGTTGTATGAGTTGGTATCGTCCCTATCCAAAAATGACTAAAGCCTGTAAGACGTGTTATGACAATAAAATGATGTAATAAAAAAAACTTAGGTGGTTGTTCTTGTTATTCTTCTTTTTCTTTTTTCATGTCCCCTGTCCTACCCTAACCTGATTATTTTTAAACTAGCATGGCAGGTAAGTCTATGTTATGGCACACACTTTAGTGGTCGATCGTCAGTCAGTCGTCAGTTGAACTTGGTCCAGGCAAGCGTCAACAGATTGCGCACACTCATTGTGGATTGCCAAGGGTTTAAAATTGGTGACAACAAATGTATAATTAAACAAGTGGCCATGATCTATTGTACCACGTTTTGGATATCGCAAGCTACGCATTTGGTGTTTAAACCGCCCCATGCTTTTGATTCTTTGTGTGAAAAAGACCGTAAACAAACCGAGTGGATTGGAAATCATTGGCAACTAGACTGGAATCAAGGAACCATTTCCTATAAATATTTGGACGTGCTCATGAAAGCACAGTTGTCCTCGGCCAATGTGGTATCTGTGAAAGGTAATGAAAAACGTGAAATGTTGCAACCATTTTTGGCGTCTTATTGTCAATGTATCGACCTCATGGATTTGGGTTGCCCATCCCTGCAAACGCTTATGGATACTTGTCCCTGTGGAAACATTACCCATACAGCCCTAGCGCATGCGTGGCATCTCTTTCATTGGTTAACCACCCATGCCTGCTGGGAGTTGTTGAACAGAATTAAAACTCAAGATTTACCTGTGAATGACGCCAGTGAGATTTCTACAAGCGAAGTTTAAACATCTACAGCACGTGTTACCATGGAGAAAGGAAATGCTACAGACAAAGCCATCGGCAAGTTCTTTGTGTGCAAAAAGAAACTAGACAGTTTTACCAAAGAGGAACTATTGACGCTCCCCAAGTCGTTCATTTATTATGTGGCCGCCAACGCGGTGAAAGAAATCTGGCAACATGTACCAAAATCATGGACCCAAGACCCTGTGTTGAGTGAATTGCAACCCTGTACGGATTGCAATCACCATAAGCAAGTGGCCATGGCAAAAATACCCTCTATGCGTCAGTGTGCGACTTGCCAGCTGGTCTAACTGTATCACGGTCTTAAAAGCCAGTGTAATGACTTTGTTGAATCATTCCACGGGTGTCATGGTGAGAAAAAGTAACAACAACAACAACAACAACAAACACAAACATCGTCCACAGAGGAGGAGGGGGGGGAAGATCAAACGTTTTCACCATCCATGGAAAAGGATATGCCAGACCTGTACTGGCAATGGCGTCATTGACAAAGTGATTCAATACTCACCTTTTGAAATCCATCTTCCAGGGTATCGTTTTTGTGGCCCTGGAACTCGTCTCGAAAAACGTTTGCAGCGTGGTAATGTACCCATTAATCTTTTGGATCAAGCATGCAAAGAACACGATCTTTCTTATCGCTATAGTCATCCTGGTTTAAGACATGTGGCAGATAAATTGTTATTGAAAAAAGCTAAACTACGTTTCACATCCTGTGATGCCTCAGTGGGTAAGAGGATGGCAGCCCTGATTGTCATGAGTGTTATGAAAGGAAAAATGATAATGCATGGACATGAACATTGAGGAATTGAGGAGTGAGGAATTGGGATTTGTTTGTATTTTATTTTCTTTTGTCAATCCCTATGGCTATGAAATAAAAACTAAGGTTTACCAGTGCACGATGTTTTTATTTTTATTTTTAAAAATCATGATGTTGATGGGCTGATTTTTCATTTTCACATTTCACACATGACCAATTCACACATTGCCATTTGCCATTTTCAATTTACACTTTTTAAACGATGTCCGTTTCAAGTTTTTGAATTTTCATATTTCACACATGGCCATTTACAGATTAAAAAAATGCCCGTTCCAAGTTTTGCGTTTTTGAATTTTGGTGATATAGAAACATGGATTTTCCATTTGGTGTATGTTGAAAGTTCATTTTTGTCAATGATGTTCATGTGAGTGCTTGACCATGATGATGCAGTCTGTTTATGTGTGTTTGGAGAAACGTAGAAGTCTACGACTAGTGCAGGTATGACTGTTTTACAAAATAATGTCTATTTACCACTACCATGACGAATGAAAGAGAAAGTGAGAAGACTCCTCAAGTTCAAGCGCGCCCCGCCGGGCAGCGTTGGAGGAGGCAAGTTCCACGCTGCCGGTGTCAGCTGGTCTTAGGGATGGTGCTAAGGGAAACGAATTACTTTGTAACTAATACTCTTTTAAAAAGTAATTAGCGATTACAATTAAAATAGCACGGCAGGGCACAATGGAAAATATAATTCAAGAAAATAAGAACTGCGGTCTTCAGTACATGTTACGGAAAACACAGATTCCTGGAGTATACAAACACAGATAAAAACAACAATCCCTAGCATATTAAAACAAGCACTCATAAACTATTTAAAGTAACACTCTACTTACCAATTCATTTTGTCGGCTACTGGACTTTCGAAAGCTTGCGTGAAGGCAGATGTTCGAGATTGAAAATCTCGGCGGATTTCCTTCGTTCTGAAGAAAAATCGGCACTTTATATAATGATAAACAAGTCTGGTGATAACATCCATGACATGCTGAAGACAAGAGCCAGCTCCTGAAGGATCAACTGAAATTGTTTCTATGGAATCGATGCAATCAAAAAATATTTCGCTCGACATCGATTTTGAGTTTAATTTTCCGGTAATTACTTTCTCGGCCTGGAAAAGAATGTCACATACACTTCTCGAAGGACGTGTTAGAAACATATCATTGTTCGTTGAGCCGTAGTCCTTTATTTCGGTAAGAACTGAAAATTTACTTAGATTATTGTCACGTAGAGAATGAGAACAGGGCGAACACTTAATAAATTTAGAAGAGTGTTTAACAACATAGCCAGCCAAATGGTACACTAAACACTTATCAATCGAAGAGTTTCGAACTGCGCAGTCAAATTCAGGTACAGAGCTTTCCCAGTCTTCGATATTTACTGCATCTCGAACCACAATTTTTTTCTTAATGGAAGTTTCCACTGATTCCTTCACTGTCTTGTTATGCACTTCCACATTCCGGGCTAATATATGTATCTGATTAACATACGAGGTCAAGATCTGCTCCCGTTTAGGTTCACAATTTCCACCAACATTTAAAGCCTGTTTTATAGGAACGTATATACATTGAAGTAGATGCAAATGAAGGAAATCTATTGTCGATGGATGATCATCTGAACTGAAAGACCGCATAATTCCGAAGTGCCGTTCCAAGGGATCTTGGGTGAGCTTTCCTGTCAACACACACTTATAACCTTTCTCCCAAAGCCATTCACACATCTCCAAAGTACTCTGTAGGGTTACTACTAGTGATTCCAAGGTTCTATTGGAGGCAAAGGTGTTATTGGTAGATCTCACGGTCAGAAGAAAATTAGCAACATCTGTACGAGAAGGTGAACCTTTACGAAGAGCCTGAGACGGAATGAATGCATTTAGTGCATCAGCAACAACATTTATATCACTGGTAAATGTCTCAGTGTCCTCACTACCTTGTAATCCTGCCAGTCCCATTATTCGATAAAATTTAATACCTTTGGCAACACTGTCACTGAAAAGTTGGAATGCAAGCCTAGCGTTCATTCTCTGGAAAGATGATGGGTCTAAATGAGCAACTGTCAGCTTGGGGCATGCTCTAAACCCAGCATACCCTGAGAGATCTTCTTTGAACAGTTCCCTATAAAAATTGAAATTAATAATTTTGTCATTATAGTGAAGTTCTACCTTATCTTGAAAGTGGTTTCTAATGCATTTCAATACATGAACGAAGTTGGAGAAAGCCCAGATCTTTCTCGTAACATCTGCAGGATTAAGGATGTGAGGTTGTAGAGAGCTTGTCTTGCCACTAACTCCTAACGATCTCCAGGCCTTTTTATTTGTCTGACTACCATCACAAGTAAAGCCAACCACCCTCGCCCCAGCCTCTTCTAACTGCAAAACCACCTGTATTAGAATGTTTGCGAGAATGTCCCCTGGAGTAGCATTTCTGCTTGCATAAACAGCAACTGGCTGCACCCAATTATGCATGAATGGTACGAACATAAACACTAGAGCGTGATTTGCAAGTACGTTCTTCTGGAGGTCAGGTGTGTGTTCACCTAAATCAACTGATCCATCTACTTTATGAGAAAAACTATTAAACTGGATTTCTTCTCTTAGCTTCACTTCATCGAAAATTACAACACCGTAACGTGAATTATCATTCTTTTCTTCCTTAAAATAGTCTGAAATAGCATTTATACTATGAGTATTAACTCCATAAGGGCACTTAAGTCCTTTACAAAGTTTTCTCAAGTAACTTTTTGAGGGCAGAGGAAAGAGATTATGTCGCCGACAATGACGAAATCCTTTCGGTGATTTTATTCTCAACAATAAACTCTCTAAAATGAATTCATTGCTGTACCTCATACCATTGGGAGATTTTACCTGGCATTTCTTGAGCACAGTGTCTATTATCATCTTTTCCTTCTTGCTAAGGTGTTTGTTATCTTTGTAATTAGATGCCTGTGAATTTCGAACCTGCTTCTCCAGCAAATTAATTCTCGATTTTGCTGAGTTGAGGCAGGATTTAACGCGAATTAAATTGGGGTTAGCATTCTTTAGGCGCCTTTTGAGCAATATTATAGTCTTTTCAGCATCGGTAAGTACACTAGAATGACCCAAATTCTTATCAACAGTAGACTGACCTTTTAATGCCTCATTCGTTGCTTCACTCCCATCTTCAATCTTCTTTCTTCTCTTCCTGGTGGTATCGAGATTCTTTTTCCTGTTGGGAGCTTTACGGGACTTATTCTCACTTGACAGGTACTTCGGTAAATTAGGGAAAAATGAGGCACTGCTCCAGGACGAAACTTTCACCTCACACGAGATTTTCACTTCTTCACCATTCACTATAAAATTATCTGATTTTACTATCAAATCATCAGAGAAATGAATTTCACAAACTCTACTACTGCGCGTTAACTTCTTATCCTTCCGTGGAATAGCTCTGGCCCATTTTTCAAATTGATTTGTATCCTTCGGTGGTGAAAAAAATCGTATATCGTCAACTACTCGACCATACCCTGACTTACAGCCAGGTACAAAACAATAAGGCATGTTGAACTATAAAATGAACAAAGCCACATAAGAAATATGTTTGAAGTACACAAAACACAAAACGCTGATGTACACAAGACCCAATGAACTGAATTTAAGAACTGAAAGCAAAGAAAATTCAATTTAATTCACACAAATATCTCACACAGTAACTTCTCGCGCACTTTCTATAACCCGGCTCGACGGAAAAACAGAGCGCGTGTTGGACATAATCGCTTGCAGTGCTTGTAGCGGCGGGACCAGAAACTACCGTATTAAAATGGCGGAGCCCTCACACTAGGTCCTTCTATTCGTCATGCCCCTACATTTCAAAGAAAACAAATCTATTCACAAAACAAAATGACTATTGACCATCTCTATATATATAAAAATGAAAGTTTGTCTGTTTTTTCTGAATGTATACGGAAATTTGCGTTATTTACGCGTTTCAGACTGTTTTATGACGGATGCGGGCGAAAATAATTTTGTTGTCTGTCTGTCTGTCTGTCTGTTTATCTGTCTGTCTGTGGACAAAGTGATTGTTCCCTTATAACTCGAGAACGGCTGGGTGGATCAACGTAAAATTAGGTACAGATATCCTTCAGAGGCACGACACTAGTAATAATTGATGTAACTCTTCTCTGTACCTCTCATAAAAGGGGGCCTACCCCCTTAAAATACTTGCTGAAATAGGCGTAGACGGGCGAAACAATGCTCATTTTCAGCCCCTCAATATAGGAAACGAAACTCGGAAACCACATTTTAAGGCCCTAAAACCAACAGATTTTGAGATATTTCCAGAAAACTAATTTCATTTTATACAATAACGAAAGAATGCAAGCCAGTTACCATGGCAACGGAATCTCACAGGTCCATCTATTGCTGTAAGACGCAATACAATTCCATTTATTACATTACTGAGATAGTTTGCAAACGGCTATAAGGTTATAACGGAACAAAATTAAGCTGTAAAATTCATCAATGTCATATAATGCGCTTAAGGGGGTCAGGGGGACTCTAGATTTTTTCACGCGATTTACACGTGCGGGTGTGGTACGGAAGGTCTATTATATCCCTATCCCTATATTGTAATATTATTATTATAATTATTATTATTATTATACTACGGCCTACAACGACGAGATAAAGCTTATTTTCGGCCCCTTGGTGTCAGAAACAAAACTCGGTGCCCCTAAATAGCAGTAAAGGGTCCCCGAAAAGTACATTTTAAGGCTCTAAAACCAACAGTTTCTGAGATATTCCCAGAAAACTAATTTCATTTAATAAACTAATGATGGAATGCAAGCCAGTAACGATGACAACAATATCTGAAAAGGTGACATCCAACTTTCCATCTATTTCTGCAAGAAGTAAAGCCACTCCATTTATTGAATTTCTGTGAATGTTTGAAAATGGCTATAAGGTTATTACGGAATCAACTAAAACTGTAAAATTCATCAATGCGCTTAAGGGGGTCATGGGGTACCCCAGATTTTTTCACACGACTTAAATGTGCGTTAAGTCGTACAGAAGGTCTATTACCGTATATCTCCAAACAGAAACATTATTTTCAAAAATTCCTGAATTGAAATACGGTAGTTGTTTCTTTTTTTTCGTTTTTTTTTACTTTTAGGAATTTGGGCCATTGGAGTCTAAAAAACCTGAATTTTCAAGCACCACAAGCCTTTATAATTTATTAAAGGGGTCTTCCTCCGGATGGGCACTTGACACAACAGTGAAGGTCAGTTTTATTTGACGTGTATTGCGTTTCGTCTAGGAGGTTTTCAATTTTTTTTCAGGTCAGGAAGTACACGTTAGGTAAATTTAGTTTCAGGGCATATTTTAACTAATCATTTTTCTTTGTCGAGAAACAGGTTCCAAGTCTTTAACCATTGCAACAGTAGCTCAATTGATTATGTCTGGTTATTAATACCGAAGACCGTTCGAAGAATGGGTACTTCTGCTAGTTTGATATATATAAGTGACAATTTCCCCCCACCCACACACCCTACCTCACCGTGTTTGCTCTAGTCATACATACACACCAGCTTTATCTCTACTCATACCAGATGACAATTTTTCAGAATGGTGTGAAGTAACAACTGGTGTGCCGCAGGGTTCGGTCCTTGGTCCAATCCTGTTCACCGTGTGTATAAATGACCTTCCATCTGTCATTAAATTCTGTCAACATCATATGTAAGCAGACGACCTTCAGCTATATCTACACACGGATCTGAAATCCATCCATTTGAACGTAGCTCTAATTAACAGTGACATTCAAAGCCTATCTCAGTACGCACTCGATCATAATCCAATACTTAACTTCGAAAAAACGCAACCGACCATCATCGTCTATACAAAATTACTCAGTTCCCTACCTGACCCAGTACCACCTTTACAGCTTGCATCCCAAACAGTTCCGTACCAGTCAGCAGTAAGAAATCTGGGAGTTATTTTTGACTGTCGATTATCGTGGCAGGATCACACAAACATGATTCTGAAAAGGGTTGCATCGTCATTATATCAAATTAGTTGATCTTGCTTCTATTTGCCTCAAAATGTACGAAAGATACTGATACAGAGTTTGATATTACCAATATTTGACTATGGATCTATAATTTACCATGATATGGAAGAGGTCCTCAATACAAAATTGCAAAGAATGCAAAATGCTTGCTTGCGGTTTGTTCTCAATGTACCAAGAGAGTCTCATATAACTCCATATTACGTCCAGATTGGATGGCTAGAGTTAAAGGAACGAAGACAGTATGCCATGGCTCTGACTGTAATAAAAATTCTAAAATTCAAAATTCCGTCTTATATTTACTGCACACTAACTCCCATGCAAACAGTGCATAACCGTGCGAATAGACATACTGCACAAATGCTCCAGATACCTCATCACAGAACCGAAAAATGCAAAGGTTCATTCCGTATTTCAGCTAGTATTCTCTGGAATAAATAGAAATTGCACCAGTATTCACGACTTCCTATCAGAGCGATAAAACACTCCCTTCATTGTAATCTATCAGCTATACAATTACAATTATCATGATCAATGTGAACAGATGTAATAACAAGAACTTCTATTGTCAACTGAATGTATAGGTTAAGTTTTTTCTTTCTTCATTTATTCTAATGTATTTAACCGCCCTCTGAATGAAGAGAGCTGCATAACGAGGCTTTGTAGCCTCAGTGGCCTGTATAAGAGAAACAATAAATTCAAATTCAAAATTCATACATTCACACACAACCATACCTGTCTTTGGGTACAAACACAACCACTTGATTTATTCCTAAAAGCAGATTCTCTACATGCACACTCATCCCAAAATAAGTATTTAGTTTACCATTTATATTACAAAAAATAATTAAATACGAGTCGTTAAAGTTACTAAAAACGATTACTCATTTCATATTTACAAAAAAAACTACAACTTTGTACAGCATTAAAATAATCAAACTATATACCATTTTCCAATTCCCAACTCTGTTAAATTTAAAATTAAAATAAAAATTAACTAGGGTTGCATTGGGTTTTTAAAGAGCAAAAGGTCCAAGTGAATTGCCACTATTTACAAAATCCACTATTTACAACGGCAAAAACCAATATTTACTAAATACAAAAATACTAAAATCTACGAGTTACAAAAAAGCCATGTCCCTAAACGAACAAACAGAAAAATCACACCTCCTCCTCCTTGTAGTCATAACCCCAGGGCAGGCTGGTTAGCAGGTCATCAGCCCACATACGTTTGCTATCCATAGAGGGGAGGGTGCGTTTACTCTGTTCCACAAGATACAAATGATGGTTGCTGGATTGTATCCTGTACTTTGTATGGGACATAGCTTTGCCAGTGCGTAAAACTGCCAGGTAGTCATCTACACGTAGCGATTTTACCACTGCCCTACCGACACCTTTTGCTCCTTTGGCATCCTTACAGTCTAGTGTGCGATAAGCATACATTTTAGAGGCCAAACCAACGAATTCCGTCATGACGGAATCACCGCATTCATCTTTTAAAAGGCCCATTTCCTTCTTGTTTTATGGGCAGCTGAAACACGTTGTCAGCACTATACGAAGAGGTGTCGAACCAGTTACTATGCTGCCTCATGACGTCATAGGGGTTGCATTGGCGAATGATATAAATGAATGAGTCCATATCCATATACAAAAGGGAGACGTCCTCAAAATGGCGTTTGGCAAACTCGTAGTGGGATCGATACATGACCGATTTGGAAAAGTCTAAAATGACGTGGCCCAAGTAAATGGACTTATCCATGGTCACGCTGGTCTTACTCATTTCAATAGTAGCCAAATTCTCATCAATGACGTTGGTCGATTTGAAATTTGGCTTGGCAATGTACCGCCGGGCACCCCACTGCCCCTCCCATACATTCACCAATTTTGTCGCGGTATTTGTGGACATTTTCCATGGACTTGCGATAGATGCAGATGTTCATTAATTTAAAAAATAATAATTTCAAACTGCTGTGTTGCCATTTGTCGGTGCTCTGTGTTGAGTTACATGTATGGCTTGAGCCATGGTTTTTGGGCAAAGGAAATACCCCTATGGATTTTCTTCAACACCAAGCCTTGGGCTAGGCATTGCACCAACATTTGGATATGTAGCACATACCGATTTTTGTTGTAAAGTGTGCCCATGAGTTTTTCAAATTTCACTTTACTGTCAGGGGGGACCATTTGCTCTAGGCAGAATGGGAAATCAGCACGTTCATCATACAAGGATGAGGGATATTCAATATCCACTTCTAAGACATATCCACGGACTGTATCTTGGCTAGCCTCGTTCACATCAAATTCTGACACTCGTTTCTCTGTCTGCCAAGCAAACTCTCCATAGGGCAAAGGTTGACTCATGGCGTAGCCATACTAATTATACACGTCATAGTACATTAAGTACGATTCTGGTTTGTCTGGAGAATACTCAGGCATGTAGACATTGTTCGCTTCGGCATACCGCTGGTTAAGCGACACAAACCCACCGCGAATGCCCTTTTCAAAAAATAGAACCATGTCTACGTCAGTGAGTAAATCCAATTCCACTTGAGTGTATTTCAAAGCGGCATCAAACGAAAGCTCAGGACTCGTATAATAGTGAGCCTGGTCAAGACCGTAAATGTGTTCACACAACTCACAGAATTTTTGAAACACATCGGTGAACAGCAATACATCCAGTTTCAGATAATTCATAGCACATTCACCTAGCGTGTTAATGCCAAACACTCGCCAAACTAGACATGCATGTGCATAGTCTTCCTTGGAAACGGTACTGCGTGTTAGTATCGAGTAAAATTTGTCGTGTGTTGGGAGAGTTTTTTGCTTTAACACGTCCCAGTTGTTGCAGAAATCGTAGGGAAATATACCTTTCCGAATGCACAATTGAAATTGCTTAGGATCATTAAAATGCATTCTGTTTTTTTAATTCCTCCTCATTCAAGCCATTCACAAGACTATCAAGCGAGGATGCCATAAACTTAAAGGATTCCAAAAATTGAATGCTTAAGTCGCTCAACCGCCATGTCAAGGCTCTAAAACGCTCATGGTTTTGGGGGATAATGGAATATGAGCCCTTGTTGACATGACCCAATTCACGAATCAAAAACTGAATGTCATAATTCGCCAGATTGTGGAAAAAGACACTGATAAAATGAGGAGCTGGAAAGTTCAAATTGCATTTGCTGTGCGCAGCTCCACGAAACTCTCCCGTAAAGTGCGAGTGATTACAAACGGTGTCTTCAGCACTGATCAGTGGCTTTTCGCAAATATGGCATGTAGTGGTATGCTGATACTGCTGCTGCTGTTCTTGAGTTAGGCTCATGGGTAGTGAGTGGTCCAGTAATCCCTGTACATAATGAGCCAACTTTACAAGTTCATCCAAAAACCTTCTGGCACAACCTGGCCCCTCAGGGGATTTATAGAAGTATTTGTGGGGTCATAGGCACTCACCACATTAAATCCTATGGCAAAAGGTTCATGTTTTTGAATGGGTGTGGTTGAGCTGATGGTGGTTCACATCCCGCCATGGGTGTGGTAAGAGCTTCGAAATCTGCATATACCACATAGGGAACAGTGTCACGCTTATGAATGTCCTTAAACTTTAACACAGCCTTGTCCCCTTGTGGCAATATCAATCTCACCGCATCTTCAGAAACGCAATCCACCCTATGACGTTCCAAAGAGGTAGGCGTCCAAAAGTATTGGAGACAACGGTCACAAATATGCTTTTTACCTAGTGCTTTGGACATTTGGCTGCTTAGCAATCTGCTTAAGCTTTAAATTCGAAAATAGTGATTCACCTCTCACTCAGACAGATATAAAATATGAATGTGGTGCCGTTTCGGTTCTTTTGTAGCATAACGAGGACCCACAATCTCATTACCATTAAGGCCAAGCACCATTAACGGAAAGTCATGGTTTTCTTGTTCAAACCTATGGATCTCTGGTAAGTCCATAGGGAACGACACTCAAGTAAAATTTAAATTTTGTTTTAATTCTTCAAACTTGGCCTTGTACTTTCCCGGCCAACAACCATCAAGTTGTACCGGCTGAAAATATGCAGCCTCAGACCACAGAAAGCATTGATGGTCACGATTCTTTATAATGAACACAGCATTTTTCGAAGCTATTGCTGGTGGTGTTTTAATAAATCTAGACCCAGCATTCAACGGGTTGAAATGACAAATGTTGATTTGTAGGTAATGGATTTTGTCTAATGCTAAACCATTGCAGCCTTGTTGCAGTTTATCAAATTTTGATAGCAAGACATTTGTCACGTTGGATTGATACCAATCGTTCAGATTATCGGCTATCAAAAGCTCTCGCATTTTACTGCCAATATAAAGTGTTTTTTATGCTCACCGTCCTTGTTTTTATATATGAAATCGCATAAGAGTTGTGTATTTTCCTTTAAAGCCGTATGCAACCTTTGCGCTGTACAAATTTGTTCTTTAAAATTTCGAAGCAAGATTCGACAAAGTCTTTTGGGATTAAACTCACCCTAGCATTCACCACGCGGCCAGAGCAGGGACATTTCTTATAACAGGACTCAAGGGGCTCCCAAGTTAATGTATCGGTAGCAGTGGCAAAATACATGATTTTTATATATAAAAAACAATCTCACCCAAGTTTTCAGCCGTAGACTGCCTGGAAAACAATGATCCCAAACACACACGTTCCTGGTTTGCAACAGTGGTCAAACGTTTTTCAACACTCTAAAAAAGAAATAAAATAAAACATCATAGGTATATCAATTAAAAATAATAAAGAACAGGTTATATATATATAAATAATATATATATAAGAAAACAAATCCTCACCTTGCTTTGTAAAACAAAACCAAAAGCCCTGCTTTTCCCTTGTCCTAGGCACGAGTGGAATGGTTCGTCTCTATCTCACTCCATCAACACAACAGAGATGCGGATTATCTATAACAAACAAAAATAACAATTCATTAATAAAATGGAAAAACAATAATAATTTAAACATTAAATAGCATTAAAATAAACTAAACAGTGTTAATCCCACACTTACCTCAAATATATAATGTATCCAATAGGGTCACTAATTAGAGTTGAGCACACGAATGCAATTCCTTTTACACACATAACACACAGCTTATGTATACACTGCAAAGTTTAAAACAGTAATGACAGACTATGTGTCATAACATGATCAACACATTATTACCTCACTTCTCCCCGGCGCTCTGGCCCCGCCCCTCGCCCCTCACGGCTCTGCAGTGGGCATGTCATTCCCTGTTGCATGTCTCGGTTTCCTTTCTCTCCCCTCTCACCCGCGTCTGTCCACTAATGCAAGCCGCTCTGCTAGGCTGTCTGACAGAATGTGAAATGTTATCTCCATTACAGAGTTGTCAGAATGTTCCAAACTGGTATCACCTGACAGCAGTGTTGCCAAGTAGCGTCCTCTAATAAGGTTCCAATTCCATTCTCTTAGCCGGCTAGCCATGCCTCGAGCAGATTTTTCTTTCTCGGCTGCCAGTCAGACATACAAAAAGCAAGTTCTGTTGTTGTCGACTATAAAAGCCTTGCTTTTATTTGTCTCATACCATTATGAATTTGTCAGGTTACTGGCCAGTGTTTACTAACACGTTTAAAGATCGCCATGAGAAGTTTTGAAATATTCACCTTCATTCATCTGTCATAGGAAAATATCAAATTCTCGTTCTATCGTTCCGCCATACATCGCCCCGTCGAAATAGCCATTTCCTGTATTCACCATGGCTATTGGTAGGCTCATTGTAACACACGCCAATCGCTACCGGCTCTCTGTCTACAAACGCTCTTTATTTAAAATTTAAAAAATTTAAAACAGGTAAAAATGTTTTAAAATGCATAGTTTTTGTCCTAGAAAATTGAAATTTATTTTCTTAGTAGAGGGGGTGAGGACCATTCATTGTCGTCAAACAAACTTTTTTGTAGAATTCCTAGTTTCCAAAATAGTGACCATTTTTTCAAAATTCCTTTTCTTTTGGCCTACAGACTTGAAACTTTGTTTCTGCCTACAGAGCCTAGGGACCTTTCATTAACGTCAACAAACTTTTCTCTCAAATTCACCGTTTCCAAAATAAGGACAAATTTAAACCAACAATTTAAAAAAAAATACCAACACATATTCATAGCAAAGAGAACGTCGACCCAACGCCAACAACACCTCAGTCATTAAAATCCGACCATGCGTTCGCGAATTATCACCAATATTCGCGAGAAAGTAGGCTATCATTTTTTGTCCTACACACGTAAAACTTGCTGTCATCCTAGAGGGCCTCGGGACCTTACATTAACGTCAAACAAACTTTTTTCCAAAATTTACTGTTTCCAAAATAGCGCCAATGTCAAAAACAAAAAAATTCAATTAGAAAAAGAATACCAATTCACATTCTTAGCAAAGAGTACGTCACCCCAACGCCAACAATACCTCGTTCATTAAAATCCGACCATGCGTTCGGGAGATATCGGCAAAGTTTATATGAAAGTAGGCAGGGGAGCAGAACCGCCATTACAGCACTACTACAATTTTTTGTCCTAGAGACTTGAAATTTATTTTGGTGGTCGAGGGGGTAAGGACCTTTCATTTATGTCAAACAAACTTTTTTTAAATTTCCTAGTTTCCAAAATAGAGGAATTTCAAAATTGGCTGTTTTCAAAAATACATGAAAAATAAAAACGTTTTATTATAAAAGAAAATCCTCTCGGCACGCCGAAAGGCGGAGATAGATTTCACCGGGCAAACTAGGGGATAGGCTATAATAGGCACAATATGCAGGTTTTCGTAGGAGGATCAGACCTCATTTATTGCGAGAAAGTATTTTACAATTGGAGGTTATTTAACTTTTTTTCCGTCTTTCTATGCATTATTTAACATTTTATTGTCTTGGGGATGGTAACCTTCTTGTCATTTCGGGTTCATTTTTATACTTGTGATCACACTGTCCTTATGCAAGGTTTGGAACTGATGTGTAACTATCTAACTGTCTGTTACTTCTTCACGCAAAATTTTATCTCCCGCAGAGATGTTGGTTGGTTCCTCAGTTTAGGGGCTGAGACAACGTGGTCATGTAACCCCGTGTACATTGGGTGTGTGTAGAATCTGTCTGATAAACGGTGTTAATTGTGATGACTGTATTAGTCTGTAATTCAGGTAAGGTCTGCAGACGGTCAATTTTAAGTAGTAGTACCTAATTTTGTACCAAATACTACCGTCAACGACACCTAGCTGTGAACTTGGCTGCTAGATGCCACCGCAACCAGCAACTTGCAACGAACGTTGTAACTTCCCCTCCGAAGGAAAGCATGCTGAGGGATTTTTAGCGCTCTTAGAAAATCTGGCGACTTTGGCCGGCCTTGAACCAGCGACCTTGGGCATAGAAGTTCAGCAGGCTGACAGTTAGCCGCTTCCCTCATAGTCAGATGGAAAAAGAAGTTCCGTGACGAACTAAAGAGCCTACCTTTCTTAAAATTAAGAATCATGCCAATGATTAATCTACAGTATATGAACCTATCTAGAATAATGACGAAATTAAGTTGGTAATATCGAAATGTCTTAATTAGTTCGAAATACTGTATACTAGGCATAATGTAGCCTAATAGAGCAATATAGTTGGCAGCCCTGGTGACTGAATATATTCTTAATTACTTCTCTTAAGATACAGAATACAAAATGTGGTTGAAGTCCAAAGGACGTTACATGGAGTTATACATTGGATCTATTAGTACACGTAAAAGCATGTTGGCAACAATGTCATGCGAGTGCTGGTCAGAAATAATCTGAAATATTATGATATATTTTTGTGCCAGTTTTGGATGAAATCCATTTGTTGGAATAGAAGTTACATGTATTTTAAAAATTGGAGCTATCATCAGGCATAGAATCATGTTGGGAACACTGACTTATATTAAGTACTCCAAATTAATCTAGAATGTCAGGTGCTATACGTGTGCAAAGTATAGAGCTGTTGGCCTGCATACTTTCTGATATATTGATATTAGGTTAAAAAATATAGAGACCATTAATTAACAGTTGGCATCACCGATTGCTCTTAAGAATACTTATAGTCATATCTGTTTATGTACACATATTACATACAAAATTTGGTTGAAATCCAATTGATAGTGTAGAAGTTATATGCATTTAAAATTGGACCTATCAGAAGGCTTAACATTATTTTGGCAACACTGTCATGTATGGCCTCCTGGAAATTAAACTAAAATAGTATTATCTACATGTGTGCCATTTTTGGAATAGCTCCCATGTATACCATCCAAGATATCCAACATGGAACTCATATTTCCAGTGCGTTTTTTTAGCAGTTGGTCGCACTGATATCTTTTTCAAATATGGGCCTGAGATATTCCGGTATACATCTTTACTCATACCAAATTTGGTTTCGATTGCTGCAGCCGTTTAGGAGTTGATAGGGGGAGTGACACACACACACACACACACAGCCAGCCAAACAGACAGAAGGACAGACAGACAGACAGACAGACAGAAGGACAGACAGACAGACACATTTTTCCGGATCGATCTCAAAAGTCTACTTTTTCCTCAGTTTTGCAAAGTGTGAAAAGTAGGCTAAAAATGAATGTGATCTCATCAATGGCGTTGTCTTGGCAACCTCTGATAGCTCATCCCTCATTAATTTAGAAGCGTTGTCATTGTAACCTCTGATGGCACTCGGCATTTTATTTAATTCCGAAATTAATTTTCTCATCCCTTGGCGTTATGGTGGGTCATATCAAAAATTCTTTCAGACAAAAGTTTTAGGTAATTATTAGGGGAATATTTTCCATTTTGTACGGTTTTGATATTGTGCCTATTAAGAGAGATATGATTAATGTTTCCCGAAAAAACCCACTTTTTTCCACCCCTTTGGTCAATGGTTGGTGCTATCAAAAAACTTATTTGACATACATTTTTGGCACTTATCCGACACATATTATGAACTTTGAATGGATTCGATATTTCACGTATTAAGAGAGTTATAGTGAAATTTCACTTTTTCGAAAAAAGCCCCCCATTTTCACCCCCTTCGACCGATTTTACCCATTAACGAACTCTTCCGAGATTTTAATGGGATACTTATTATGTAAAATTCAAACTGATTGGGGCAAAATTACGGCAGTTATCGTGTCCACAAGAAACTGATATATATACAGTATATATATAGATAGATAGATACATATATACATATATACATAAATTATATATAAACTTTTGAACTGACGGTGGTTTTGGGGTCTGGGGGATGTGAAACGTGAAGATATGTCGAAATTTTCCGGAAGTCGAAACATGGTACCCATTGCAATAGTTTGCTTTCTAATGAAATCTACCTAATAACGGTCATAGAGACCATTCCTTTGAACCATGGCATAACGTTATATCATGTTTGGTTTTCAAACTATCGCCTACTTTCAAAAACAAGATTTTTCAAAGCATGTTTAATAATATAACAAGTCGTCCATAGGAAAGGGGGCCTCAGACCGAGTCCTACGACACCTCATTCGTTAAAATCTGACCAGGCGTTCGAGAGATTTCGGCTTGGACTCACGCGGCGGCCATGACACGCGTTAGAACTCCTAGCATTCCCGTACTGTCATCTTCTTTGTATGGAGTGTGCTTCTGTATGGATGTGCATCTTGGACGTTCAGAGGTCAGGATTGGAAGCGACTTGAAGAGTTTGAGATGTGCGTCTGACGGAGAATGATACGGGTTAAATGGACTGGAAAGAGGACAACATCCTGCAAGGATGAGAGAACTGAGACCAACGATCCATAAAAGAAAAATTCACAGACCACATTTGCGAGAGAACGTTTTCATAACTAAACTCCTGGAAGGAAAAATCACAGGGAAGAAAGGCCGAGGACGACCGAGAAAATATTTCATTCAAGACATCACACTAACTCTTCATTATGGTTCCTACTATGAAATGAAACGAGGTGCTGAAGACAGAGAACAATGGTTGCGGAGACAAGGCATTGCCTTTGGAAGTTGATGATGATATTCAGCTATATAACTGGAGCCCGACATTGCATAGTGTTTCCCACACCTTTAAACGTAAGGAGACAGGATATGCTTCGGAAGACACACCCTTATAATCAGTTTTAACTACATTTGATAATACTTATAAATGCTTATTCCGAAGAAAAACCCGTTTGTTTACTTATTTCATTATTTTAAATTAAAATGCCATATTTTGTTATTGTTGTTGTTGTTTGAGGCTTCAGTCTTTTGACTGGTTTGATGCAGCTGTTCATGCCTCCCTGTCCTGAGCTAATCCTTTCATCTCTACATAGCTACCACACCCTACATCCGAGGCAATCTGTTTAACATATTATAACCTTGGTCTATCCCTACAGTTCTTGTCCTCGACCCTTCCTTCCATAACTAAGCTTGCTATTCCTGGGTGTCTTAGTATGTGTCCTACCAACCTATCTCTTCTCTTCATTAGCAGTCGCCAGAAACATCTCTTCTCTCCCACTAGTCTTAATACCTCTTCGTTTGTAACCCTATCTACCCATCTGATCTTCATCATTCTCCTGTAATACCGCATTTCAAACGCTTCAATTATCCTCTTTTCTTCTGCACCAATAGTCCAAGTTCCACTTCCATAGTGTGCCACGCTCCAGACAAAGGCATTCAAAAATGACATCCTTATACCTAAATCTATATTCGATGTCAACAGATTCCTTTTCTGTAAAAATGCTTTCCTTGCCTGAGCTAACCTACTTTTTATATCCTCTTTGCTTCGTCCATCACTGGTTATTTTGCTTCCTAAGTAACAGAAGTCTTCTACTTCCTTTAGTTTTTCACCTGCCACATTTTACCCAATGCATTAATGTGAAAAGTATTTCGCTCCTAGCTGTCAATTATCACCGATTCCATTCTTTTAATCATCTACAAAGATTAGGTAGGAGTGTAAAAGGGGAAGCCCAATATGATGTGAAATTTTTGGGTGTTGTTAAAATTAGTAGAGAAGGTTGGGATTTCCCGCTGCTCCATATATCTTGTGCAATTAAGCTGTCATGTTATGTTCTGGGTGATTCCGCGAGTTCTAAGATGCAAGCTGTTAGGTCACCCAGCACAGCGGCAGTGCATCACTGCTTGAAGTTGGTTTAACAAGGTGAGTGCGAACGGTGCTGTAGCTAAGTTAGGAAATGCCACACTCAAAGAACTCGCATTTAGCATTATTACACAAATATGTAAACGAGTATGGACGTTGGATAGTTTGAAAAAAAAATCCTTGCAACATTCCCTTTCTCTGATAGACAAAATTTCAGTAACATTATCTTCAGAAAGTCACGGCGTTATTAAAATTACGTTTGACAAGCTCATTCCGTATTACTGAAATATCAGATCCAAAATACTGTGCCAAATTTCTAAAAAGCTTTCTGGTGGAGAAATAGATATTCAAGAAGAAATCACACACACCTAAGACGTCCTGCGATGTTGAATTAATATTTTCATTAAACAAATCGTTCTTCACTGTCAAAAATCCTCAGGATGGCCTTCCTTATATACTGTGAACAGCCATGAATAATGTGCTAGTTCTATGAAATAAATAATTTCTTATTATTTCATGTATTTGTTTCCATTTACATTGGCGCTTATTTTAGCCTATTTTCATTTTATGAAAAAAAAATAGGCTTATGAGATCATTAGCCTATTTTCATTTTAAGGAAAAAAATAGACTTATGATATAACCTTTTGTCCGTGTGTGTGTGTGTCCCCCTAATAACTTCTAAATGGCTGGAGCGATTTCAATGAAACTCGGTAGGGTCATACCACCATTTTGGCCGACCCCGACCGTGCCCTTCATTTTTAGCCTACTTTCGATTTTTGCAAAAAATGAAAGTAGACTTATGAGATCACTACAGGGCCAAAAATTGTGTGTCTGTCTCTGTGTGTGTATGTGTGTCTGTGAGTCTCTGTGTGTGTGTGTGTGTGTGTGTGTGTGTGTGAGTGTGTGTGTGTACTCTGAATGTCGGTCCCCCCCTATCAATTCGAACGCGGTGAAACCGAATTGAACGAAATTTGGTACAGAGGTAGAACAAGCAAAAGGCACCTCAGTGTCATGTTTTATATCGCCGCCATCTTTACCAAAACTGAATGGCGGCCACTCAAACGTTCAAAACGTAAAATCAAATAGCGACTAACCAAATTATCCGATCTCTACCAAATTTGGTAATAACATACCTTCATATAGAACACGTCTTGTGACCAAACTACAAGGTCATCCGCCGTACCATTTCAGGATGGCGGCCGTGCGAATTATGCAAACTTTATAATCCATATCATGGGACCCACCAGTTCCGATTATCGAGCCGAGAATCGATTTAACTGTTCTAAAGGAAGAGGCACGTTCGAAATTAAAAGTTTATTTTGTAATACTATAGTACAGAAGTGATTTTAAAAAGCTGAGCCGTCTCGGTAAGAAGACAAGATGGCAGCGGATATCTTGTGCCTGACTTATATTTCACTAATTTGAGTATTGCATGCAATATAGCGTACTGATACAAAATAAATAAACTTTGTATGAAATGCTTTATATATAAATAATATACTCCACTGATGAAATCGTTAGGTCTAAATCATTATTTACTAACAAGTTCTATGTAAGTCATTTTATATAGATCAATGTTCGTTGGCACAAATGGCTCCGTGGTAAAGCGTTAGTCTGTCATTCATATGCCTATGGTTCAAACCCCATCAGAGTTAGGTTTTTTGCTTGACATTTTACATATTTGTTGCTTTGTAATGACTCAGACGTTTTAAAATTAAGCGTTATATTGTGCATATTACGGTGCAAAACATATATTTAATTAAAACATAATTCGCCAGCAGATTTGCTCGAGACATCTAGCAGCCAAAAAGGTAACTGCACGCCGGCCTACTTATTAACTTCCAGATTTTATTGAAAAGTTTCTCCTTATGGCCGCTAGAATGCACTCGCCCTGTTAGGATTATATTGTTCGATATTTCTCCACTAGATTTCACGACTGGTCTAGATAGTATACCATTGGCATTCTATGCGCATCGAATTTAAAGAATGACAAGATGATACTATGATACATTTTTACTTCTTATTTTAAAGGGTTTGTAACAGCCCATTGTGCGTTATTTGAAAATGTTATTTGAAGTAAAGAACAAAACGATTTCACATAGTAACTGAATTCTAGCCGCTGGTGCTAGTTCAGGTTATTAATACTTTTATTTCAGGCAAATAGCAATCGAAAATATCCACATAGTTTGTATACACACGTCTCTGTAGGGACATGGAAAGATTTGTTAATTCAATTAGGGTTGTGAAAGCCATGCACAACCAGACGTGTAAAGACATGCCTCAACTCGAAGTTGGATGTTGCCCACGGCAGGTCGATTATGTAATAATAACCATAATAATAATGTTATTTGTTTTAGCACCCTTTTAACTACTGTTGCTTTTAGATACGCCGGGGTGCCGGAATTTTGGCCCAAAGGGGATCTTTAACGTGCCAGTAAATCTACTGACACGGCTCCCTCGCATTTGTGCACCCTCAAATGCCAGCTGACTGCACCAGGATACGAACCTGCAACCTAGGGCCCAGCAAGCGAGAACGTTACCGCTGAGCCACGCAGCCAGTCAGGTCGATTATGTCTCCAGATCCATAACAATCTTGAGATACTTCTTATCTATCTTTCTTCAATGATGGTAGTAGTCTTTTTCTAGGTTGTGGCGTTTGGTAGAGGTAAATAGTTTCTAAGGTCTTCAACCAAGAAATGATTCTATTATACTCTTTGATAATAACAACGAGTTATAACTATACTCATACATTTAGGAGAAAGTAGGCTATATGTTCTTTACTGAACATCTTTTTTTTTTTTACATCTCACCAATCCAGCATGGCGGCTGTGCGAATTAATTCACCAGCATTCAATATCCCTGAAACTACTACCGATATCAGCCTGAAATTTCGTACGGTGATAAAGGGATCTACTAGAAGTTCACCTATGTGACTTTCGAAATCCTGGTAGCTACGAAACCAACATGGCGGCTAAGCGAAGTTGCGACTTTTAAATGACATTTCTCGCGATATAACGAACCAAACGCAATGAAACTTGGTACAGTATATATTTATACACATTTTAATGCACCGACATCTAACTGTGCGAAGTATTTCACCGGCTTTCTATATCTCCAAAACTATTACTGATATCACCCTGAAATCTTGTACGGAGATAAAGCGAACTACTAGACGGTCACCTATGTGACTTTCGAAAACCTGGTAACTACAAGAACAACATGGCGGCTAAGCAAATTTGCGACTTTTAAATATAATTTTTTTCGCGATTTAATGACTCAAAGGCAATGAAACTTTGTACAGCAAATGTCTATACACAATGTAATGCACTGGTATCTAATTTAGTTCAATTGGTTACATCACCTCAAGATGGCGGCTGTGCGAATTTTAAAATTAAGTTTTTATTGTTTTTATATCTTGTGTCGTAATCATGCTATCGAAGTGAAAGTTTGAATAATGAACCTACGCAACAATTTTCCTTTAATGGTACATAACTCTATGGCCTATACATATAACAATCCAACATGGCAACCATCCGAAATATTTAGACGGTTCTCAGTATCTACGAATCTATTACAGCAATCAAACTGAAATTTTGTATGTTGATAGTGGCAATTAACATAAGTAGGATATATGAAAATTGGCTTTAGTTCTTCAGGGAACTACTTGTTGTTATTTTCTTGCTCATTTGCTTGCTTATTTACTGTTATATTGTGCTTTTAAATCCTGGCCCTATATATAACATTTACATTAGTATATTGAACAAACTTAAGATTCTAATGGTAAACAATTTATTATTATTATTATTATTATTATTATTATTATTATTATTATTATTATATTGAAATCAATTAAGCTACTACGGGTATTTTAAATAACGGAACTAAGCAGAAAAATATCAACTTATAAAACCATGACAATTGGAATTAGGAAGAAGACTGCATTTTCAAAAATGCACAAGTTAAGAAACATAAAGATATATCATAATTTATGAATCACAGTTACAGTATAGCAAATCATAATTTTATAAAACAGATAGACGAACGGAAACTTTCTACATTTAGGTCGTATATCTTACAAAGAGCACAAGCCATTTAGATGGAAGGCAGATAATTAAAATACCCCAAACCAATCCCCGTGGTGCTACAGCCCATGAAGGGCCTAGGCCAACCATGCAACCGCTGCCCAGCCATTTGGCCTGCAGATTGTGGGGTGAAGCATGGTTAGCGCGTCGGGTCCCCTCGGCCGTTAATCTTGGTTTCCATGACCAGGGCGCTGTCTTCACTGTCTGACAGTTCCTCAATTGTCCTCACGAGGCTGAGTGCAGCCCGTTCCAGCCCTTATGTCAGTTTCTAAAATCCCTGATGGAGCCGGGGCCTCCGAGTACGAGGCATGCACGCTACCCCAATACCACGGGGCCGGCATTAAAATAGACCCTTGTGCATATTAATGTGAACAAGGAGTGATAATTCATTACTTCAGATTTCTGGAACAGCTGTTCGATTTGTGTACCTTACTTATTCCTCTTATATGGTCAACAGGACATGGGGAATATTAAGGATGATTGGTTTCGAAATAATTATCGGTTTGGTAATTAAAGCAGCTTACGTTCTTAAAGCAACGTATAGGTGACGCTACTGACCTAATGGTCATAGATGAACACTGGTTGCCACGGTAACCACGGTATCGGGAAAATGATGACGCAATTCCAGACAGACCTCCATCCAGGCCCCGGGCTATAAACGGGCATACTGGGCATTTGCCCAGGGCTCCAAATTTGTAGGAGGCGCCGAAATTTAGGTGACGCTGAACGCAGGAAAAGGTTGATCCAACAATCCCAACATTAAAAATAAGCATGACATGGACATCTTTGAAAAGTAGGATAAAATAACTATAATTTACGTGAATATAAAATAAAAGTAATATTAAATATCATATACATTCTTAGTATTTATGTTTAATCATGATTATATTAAAAACAGTACCGGTATTATAATATAATGAGTTTTATCTCTTAATAATACTAGTGTTGACAACAATGTAGGCAGTGATGCATGGTTGACGCTTTTGGCAATACTCATGGATTTAAACTGGCACAAGCGCCGCGTGATCTTGTCAACTTCCTAACCTCAAAGGTTGTTTGTATTGCGTGTCAACTGTGATTTGTGAAAATGTGTCTACTTTAGTTATTTTAAAATGAACAAAAATTAGTAACAGTGCAGGAGACATGAACCCAGGGGGGGAAATAAATAACTTGTGAAATTTTCAATAAATACCTTTTCTAATGATTCTATATTGATCTGGGAATGATGTAGTTCACTCCTCGGCTGTCTATAACCCGCCAACCCACCCAAATTATAACACGACATATACAGCAAAAATTCCAGCTCTGGCATAAATTTTCGGCGTTGGAACAGTAGTGCCAACCCCACGCATACGGTACTAATTTAGGCGGTTTTCTAAAACACGTCCAACCCAATGGTTTTTCGTCAACCATACCCCGCTAGCTCCCCGCGGCCTTCGGCCGCACCTACACCGGACCTAACCTAACCTTCGTTTTGTCCAATCCAATGGTTTTGACAAGGGTTACAGCTTTACCCGCCCAGATCAATGGTGTTTTTGTAAATCTTCCCCAGCTAGCTTCCCGCGGCATTTGGCCGCACCTACACCGGACCTAACCTAACCTAACTTTCGTTTTGTCCAATCCAATGGTTTTTGACAATGGTTACAGCCTAACGCGTCCAGATCAATGATTTTGACAATGGTTACACGCAGTGGCGGTTGGTGATATTGTTTCAGCGTTGCACAACCCCCAATACTTTTACACCTAATTCGTCGTTTCTTTTCCTTTAATGTTTTAGTTTTATAGATCTAATGCATTCAATAATGTGTTAAAATCATCGATATTTTGTTATTATTTATCCTAATGCTTCACACTGTACCTATACATGCTCTCGCCTTCAAATCAAACTCCAGGGGGTTAGCTCTCTTGTGGCGACTCCCAAATAGACAGCGCGGCCAGCAGGGACGAGGCCAAGCTTGTACATAGCATGCATGCCAGCCAGCATGGGTTGTAGGGAGTTGCAGACAAGCTGCCAGCCCCCTGGCAATACTCGTTTCCAAATGGCCCCGTTAGATTGCACCACTCTTTGGAAATGAAAACACCCTCGATTTCTCTTCCCCCGCGAAGGGTAGTTTAGTTAGTTGCAGTAGTTAGTTAGTTATTGTTGTTTTAAGGGGCGGAACTACGAGGTCACCTGCCCCTGAAGGGTAGTTTCTTTCCCACATCACTAGAGAATGCTACACCACCCACAGCAGTACAAATATCGGAATTTCATAGGGAGACATTAGTTGGCTCACACCCAATTATCTATAGATGTTTTCACATCATAACTTCATTTAGTATTTTTGTCAATTGTTCTGTGAAGCGAGCCTAAGAATGCCACCATTGTTATAAGTTCAGTAGATAATTTGGCTGTACTATTTTGCGACGTATTGTTGGTGTGCTGTAGCGGTTTATGTTTGCTTTTACCACTCTTGTTCTTGCGGGATTTGGGTTGCGATTAGTTCTGTATTTAATTGATTGAGTATTTTGGTTCCAGGCAGATACTTAACTGTGCATTATTATTATTATTATTATTATTATTATTATTATTATTTGGTTGATTGTGAGTAGACTTATGCATTCACTACGAAATTTCTAGGCTAGCAAAATTCAGTGTTTTGATATTTTGCCTTTCGCGCCACTTTCCGATATAGCACCCAGATTTATCATCTGTGTATCTTGAAAGTTACCGTAGTATTTTATTTTAACGGAATGTTTAGTTTGAAACATTAATTGTGTTGTGGAGTGTGAGTGAAAATTAATAGAGTAAGTAATTTACTAGTTAGACAGTTTTCCCAGCTCCCTGATGACAATAAACTTACAGTAAAAACACTCGGTAGACCATTACCGGATAAGTATTGTCTAAAATATAAGTATACGAGGTGGTTTAAATGAGATATTTAAGGCAATAATTTATTGGTTCTGTGAATGCGATATTAAAAACGCTTTATTCTGTTTTCCATGTTTGTTGGTGGAGAATCCGTGTAGACCAAAATAGGAGTTACGGAAATTAATCCCTAAAATAAAGAAACATGAATCTTCACCTGAGCGGCTTCGGTGCCGTAGTTGGTAGCATGCTGAGCTTCTATGCCCAAGATCGCGGGTTCAAACCCGACCGAAGTCGTCGGATTTTTTAAGAGCGTTAAAAATCCCTCAGTACGCCTTCCTTCGGAGGGAAAGAAAAGCATGCGGTCCCATGTCATAGATTTATGGCAGGTTAAAGAACCTTCCACAAATTACACCTGCGTGAAGCTAAATTATAGGTTAAACATTTGAACAACGCCTTGGGTTCTAACGTTCGTCGCCAGGAGCCGACTGCGGTGGCGTCTAGTAACCAAGTTCTAAACTAATAGTAAGCTAGTAGTCTTTGGCTGTAAAAGTAGGAACTGCTAGAAATTCACTGTCTGCAGTCCTTACTTGAACTAAAACAGATAACACTCACTAATACAGCCATCACAATTAACACCGGTTATCAGACAGATTCTCCACACACCTAAAGTACACGGGGCTACATGGCCGCGTTATCGCAGGAACCAACCAACCAATCTTCAGCTGTTTGAAATTGACACCTTTTGGAACTGTTAACGTAGCTGCACAATTGAACAGTGCCTATAGAAGGTAAATTGCGGAATATAACGAAGACGTTAGGCACAATAGGTATGTGTTAAATATTGTAATAATCTGTATTCGTTTCTGTGGCTCTTTCGAACTGGCCTTGCGTGATCATGATGAAAGTGTAACATCAACAAATACAGGTGTTTTCGGAGAACTAATTAATTTTAGCGCTAAGTTGGATGCTGTGCTAAAAGTCATTTGGTAAGGGCAACTGTTTTCGAAGGGACGTCCAATACAATTCAAATTGAACTTTTACAGATATGTTGGAGGTTTGCCAACAAGAAGTATCAACGCAAATAAAGGAATCGGATTTTAGCCATTCTAGCAGATGAAACTAGTGATATTTCAAACATATTTCAGATGGCTGATGTGTACCGATACGTAGTAAGAGCCAAACAAAACATGATGCACACACATTAGCAGCGTGTTTACTGGATGAATTAAAGAAGCAGAAATTGAATGAAACTCCTCAAAAATGAATTGCGCAGACGTATGCCAGAGCGCACTTCATGGCTGGTTCCTCTGATGGGGTTCAAGCTATAGTTAAAAGAATCCTATCCTTATGCAGAATATGTGCCCGTCTTTGTTAGTAATAACATTTTTCGTTAACGTAAAAACTTTTCGGTTGCCACGTTTTTATGTCGAGAATGTTTATTATCCCGGAGATTGGGACCCAACCGTAGACAACCTGCTGTGTTTAAAATTTTTCCCATTAACTCAGGCATGGGGCAACGCTTAAATACATACACCTGATTTTTGATGAATTCCAATAGGAAGAAGCCTAAAAGAGCCATTACAATTTGTCTATTTGTCGAACGTACAGTTATTTTGGAAAACCTATGCATTTCAGTTTTTATAGAAATGTAGTTTATCTAACGTTAATTCATTTTTGTTACATGTGCAAAGTTCCCATATAAAATTGCGACATCAGAGATTTTGGGGCACACACAGCTTTATATACCACCAGCCGCCACTGGGTTACAGCCTAACGCGTCCAGATCAATGATTTTGACAATGGTTACAGCCTAACGCGTCCAAATTTCTTAGTGGTGGTGTATTTTATATCTTACATGTTGGACACACTGGCGTGGCATCAAGGTCTCGTCATGTCTCACCCAGCTGGAGTGAGCAATATGGCCGCCGTAGTTGAAATTCAACAAGAAAGAAACGCACATAATTACGTAATTGAGCACATATTTCCACTAGGCTATATTAGTCATACTGAAGGACAATTTCAATAGGTACTGTCCCGTGGAGCCCCTGGAAAGGTATGAAAATCAAATATCACTTACCATGTAAGTGAAACTGTGAAAGTCAGGTTCCTGTCTCATGCACTAGTATTCAAAAAATTAAGTGGATCCGAATTCAGGAAACGTGCTGCCAAAAAGGAAAGTGACGAACAAGGACTTTTAAAGAAATTTCCTAAAATTGCATCGTTCTTTACACAAATAGCTATAACTATCACGCCTACTGCCACTTCAAGCAAGGAAACTCTAGTCCTAAACGATCTCTCTCAAGGTACGCTTACTTTGACTTTTCCCAATAATGAAGCTAATACAGACACAATTATTTCCCATAATGATGAAAATTCAGATTACCAGATTGTTTCTGAATCAAAATCTGATGTGTTGGCTTTTACTTTTAACATCAATGACCCTGCAACATGGGACGTCATTTTGCCGTCAACTGTATAATCTATTGCGAACAATCCCCCAAAACAAAACTTTCAAGGGGATTTTTCTAAATCTGAGCGTGTTTACAATGACGGAACTAAGAACTGTTTAAATGTAGCCTACACTTTCCAATAGTGAATCTTATGTTAGAGATTGGCTGATCTACTCACAATCGTCTGGAAAAGTCTTTTGTGTTCCTTGCTGCTTGTTTCAGCCGTTGCACAAGGAAACTGGATTTTCATCCGGGTTCAATGATTGGAAACCTGGAATTGAGTTGATTAAACAACACGAACAATCAGCAGATCATCGTTCCAACATGCTAACTTACATTAATAGACGAAAACACAAAGAGGAAATAAATACTCTTCTTTCAACCCAATATGAGCAGGAGAGTATTTCTCAGAATTGTGTCTGTTGTGAAATGTCTCTCCGTTAGAGGGTTACCTTTTCAAGGTGAAAATGAACGTTTACGATCTACCTCTAATGGTCTGTATCTAGGATGCCTTGAGTTGATAAGCGATTTCGACCCTTTTCTTTCCCATCACCTTGCTCAGTATGGGAACAAAGGGATAGGGCGAGTGTCATACCTATCTGCTCAAACGTGTGCCGAGTTCATCAATGTTATGGCAGAAGATGTCAAACATTCTCGCTACTAGGCCCTCATCGTGGATTTTACTCCCGATTGTTCGCACACCGATCAATTAGCATTTGTTCTACGTTACATTTGCTTCAAGATGCTAAGCCAAAGCCAAAGGAAAGTGTCTTCAAGCTTCTCCCTGGAATAGGCCATACCTCAAGTAGTTTAGAAGAGGCAGTTTTAAGTTCAATCTCGGAATTAGGCCTAGATATTGAGTTATGCCGAGGACAAAGCTATGATAACGCGGCAAATATATCTGGAATTTACTCAGGCCTACAAGCTAGAATTCAACAACACTGCCCTTTTGCTGAGTTTGTCCCTTGTGCAGCGCATTCTCTCAACCTTGTTGGTTCTTCTGCTGAAGAGAGCTGCACTGAAGCTATTGTGTTTTTTGGATTCGTCTATAACCTTTACGCCCTTTTTTTTCAATTCAACCCATAGATGGGGTATTTTGAAAACATGTTTAGAAAACAGTTAAATTCCAGTGTCGAAATCCCTATCTCAAACAAGATGGTCAGTGAGAGCCGATGCTATAAAGGCCCTGGTACAAGGCTACAAGGCGATACATAAATCACTGAAGGAAATATCTATAGACCCTACTCAGAAGCGTGCAGTCCAAGTTGAAGCTTCAGGACTAGAAAATTAGTTTGACGAATTTGAAATAGCCCTCCTCACTATTTTGTGGAGTGATATTTTGGAAAGATTTGATCAAGTTAGCAACAATCTTCAAAGTGAAACGCTTAATCTCGTAGTAGGTACAAAGTAGCTTCAAACTTTGGAGAGCTATTTAAACGAAAAAAGAAATGAAGTATGAACAAGCAGCCATGAAGTTTTTACAAGTTGAATCACCCAACACCAACTACAAAAGAATGAGAATCAGCTATTCTTGATGAAATGTCGCTTTTCAAATCAGAAGTTTACATTAAAATCTTTGACTATTTGATAAGTTACCTGTCAAGGCGAAAAATAGCTTATGAAAATTTACCTGAAAAATTTGAAATACTTTCTATTCTTGTACAAAAGGGATCGCAGAAAGAGGTCATATCATAGGCTGCGAATAAACTCCATGAGTTCTATTCTAATTACATCAGAAGTGAATTGAAAACGAATGTCAGCACTTCAAAATGTATGTGGAACAGGAAGAATTTACTACTTTCCCTAATCTTGAGGTAGCAACTAGAATATTTCTGACTTGACCAGTCACCAACTGCTCCGCAGAAAGAGGATTTTCTGTTTAGACTCGGCTAAAAAATGTGAAAAGATCAACTCTTTCAGACAGCAAACTAAATTCTCTATTGTTATTGTGTTGTGAAAAAGACGTAACACTAAGCACAGACTTTTCTGACATAAATAAATTTGCAAAGTTAAAAGCCAGAAAAAAACTTTGATTTGAAATGTTTCTGTATATTGTACTTCTAAGATTTTACTTTTGAATTTGTAATCTTGGTTTTTAGTGTGATTAATGTATCAATAAATGGCTACAAAATTGTATGAACGACTTAATTTTTTATTATTTCCTGTGATACAATATTAGTGAAGTAGTAGTTTGTAAAAACAAAACTATTATGCTATTTTTATAACACTAAATGAGAAAAAGGGCGCCAGTAGACCATTTGCCCAGGGCGTCTATCACCTTAGACCGGGGCATGCCTCCATCCCAAAAGCAAATCCACGTTAAACGGAAATCCACCCGGATGCCTTTTCTCTTGATCTAAAAACAAGACATGTTCGTAGAAGAGAGAACGTAAGGCAACCCTGGTGGAACGAAAACTTAACGGAATGTAGTAGGAATACTGAAACTTTTAATGGACGCTATTTTTCCAAACTATAAATAATTTTGAGGACAGGTCAAGCTGTTACAAAGGCCTTCAGTAAGAAGTTTCCATTCTAGCCTACCTACTTTTGCAGTTCTAAAGGATAATCTAATATTAATACACTTCAATGATGTTCACTCTGAGTAATTTAACAGTTCTGTTCATAAAAATCAGTAAGCCATATCTTGTCTGAATGTTCGATTAAAAGACAGCAAGTCATCTTTAATGAGATGGTGAGCGGACTGAATATCGATAGTCTACTTGACATAGTAAATTCTGTTGGCTGAAGCCTATTGATAGGGTTTATTCGCCATGGAACGCTGGTCGGGACGAGTCGCTCTGGTCACTGGTGCTAGCGCAGGCATAGGGGCTGTAGTTGTCAAAGAGCTCGTCAAGTATGGCATGAAGGTCGTGGGCTTTGCTCGGCGCGAAGACAAAGTTAAGGTAAGTTATGTATTTATTTATTTATTTATTTATTTATTTATTTATTTATTTAATTATTTATTTATTTATTTATTTATTTATTTATTTACTTATTTCTTCTTCTTCTTCCTTCGTTACGGCCAACTAAGGACCACGTCATGTCAACAGTTTTTTCTGCATTTTAATGTTGGCCCAGTACTCCTTCATTCGCAATCGATGTTGCATCTTTTTCTCTGCCATCCACGCCTTCCCGGTCTTTAGCTTCGGCTTAAGTTGAAAACTCCGATGTTTCTGAAGTTTTTCCCTAAGTGGGCCACGCTCCTGGATATCTTCACGAGTAATCCCAGTCTCCAACATATCTTTTTCTAGTTCACTGAACCAGGCCCCCTTTGTCTTTTTCTCACGAAGAAAAGCAAAAATTCTGTTGGATAGCCGTGTTGATTTCATTCGGGTTATATGTCCATAAAAAGAAATCCTCCTTTTCCTCATCACGTCCGTTATTTTCTCTACGTGACTGTATAATTCGTGGTTGTGGCGTCTTCGGAACTCGCCGTGTTCTTTGACTGGACCCAGGATTTTCCTCAATATCTTCCTTTCATTGGTCTCCAGTTCTTCCATTATGTCTTTTCTCTTCATGGAGAGACATTCCGCTGCATACAAAGCTTCTGGCCTGATGACCGTGCAGTAGTGCTTCAGTTTTGCATTCAGGGATTATTGAGGACAGGTCAAGCTGTTACAAAGGCCTTCAGTAAGAAGTTTCCATTCTAGCCTACCTACACATTCTTAGTTAGATTATTTATTTAGTTATTTATTTATTTATCGGATGGATTGTAGTGCTGGGAGTGTCCAAGGACATGTTCGGCTCGCCTGAGTCTGTAGCTGCTTCCAGCGGACACCCTTAGGGTGAGCTACAAGTTCCATTCAATTTCAAGTACTGTAGTTCCAACTTTCGCTACCAGATATCAATGATACCCAGCGGTGAACGTTGGAACTTTGATAGAGCGTTACAACGAAATCTAACCTAGAAATTTAGGTGCACACAAGTTTAGTCAGCGGAAGGATCATTTACATGTCATAAATCTATGACATAGGACCGCCGGCTTTGCTTCCCCTCCGAGGAAGGCATACTGAAGGATTTTAACGCTTTTAAAATATCCGACGACTTCGGCCAGTTTTGAACCCACTATCTTGGCCACAGCAGCTCAGCATGCTACCAACTACGCCACCGAAATCGCTAAGGTAAGTCATGTATTGCAGTAATAATACTCTTGTGTCCCGACCTGATTGCACGGACTTAATTCATGGGCCGATGAGGGTTTCGGCAAGATTACAAGGATCGTTATCATGACCTTACCGATAGCTTCTAATAGGGATTACAGTACAGTCCCTAGTACACAAGGAAATGGGAGTGGGACGAGATGCTAGAATTCTGGGAATACTCCCTAATGAAAGAGTTTGAAATGTTTATCCCTAGCAATACCAACGGGGAGAAGCCTCCGTGGCTTAGGCGGCAGCAAGCCGGCCTCTCACCGCTGGGTCAGTGGGTCAAATCCCGGTCACTCCATGTGAGATTTGTGCTGGACAAAGCGGAGGCAGACGGGTTTCTTCGGGTAATCCGGTTTTCAATGTCACAACTTCATTCCAGCCACACCCTCCACTATCATTTCATTTCATCTGTAATTCATTTAATCATTGCCCCAGGGGAGTGCGACAAGCTTCAGCAGCCGGCACAGTTCATATCCTCGCCGCTAGATGGGGGCTCCATTCATTCTAGTCCCTGACCCGGTTGGTCGACTGGAAGCTGGCTGTGGATTTTTCAATACCAACGGGGGTGTATTTCATGCCCACCAGTTCCAATTTTTACGATTTATACATTATATTCCTTTTCTACGCTTGATGTATGGAAAGTTATTTTGAATCCAGTTTCCTAACCACAGATTTACTTTTTCTAAATTATAATTCTTGTTGTTGTTGTTTGAGTCTTCAGTCTTTTGACTGGTTTGATGCAGCGCTCCATGCCTCCCTGTCCTGAGCTAATCGTTTCATCTCTACATAACTACCACACCCTACATCTGAGGCAATCTGTTTAACATATTCTAACCTTGGTCTACCCCTACAGTTCTTGTCCTCGACCCTTCCTTCCATAACTAAGCTTGCTATTCCTGGGTGTCTTAGTATGTGTCCTACCAACCTATCTCTTCTCTTCATTAGCAGTCGCCAGAAACATCTCTCCTCTCCCACTCGTCTTAATACCTCTATGTTTGTAACCCTATCTACCCATCTGATCTTCATCATTCTCCTGTAACACCACATTTCAAATGCTTCTATTCTCCTCTTTTCTGCTGCACCAACAGTCCAAGATTCACTTCCATAGAGCGCCACGCTCCAGACAAAGGCTTTCAAAAATGACTTCCTAATACCTAAATCTATATTCGATGTCAGCAGATTCCTTTTTTGTAGAAAAGCTTTCTTTGCCTGAGCCAACCTACTTTTTATATCCTCTTTGCTTCGTCCATCACTGGTTATTCTACTTCCTAAGTAACAGAAGTCTTCTACTTCCTTCAGCTTTTCACCTGTCAATTTGATCTCCATAGAGGTTTCTGATTTATTTCGGCTGCATTCCAGTATTTTTGTTTTACATTTATTAATTTTCATCATGAATTCTTTCTGTAAGACGGAGTCCATACCATTCAAAAACTCATTCAAATCCTCAGGCTTGTCGGCCAAGATGACTATGTCATCAGCAAATCTCAGAGTTGAAATTATTTCTCCTTGAATCTTCACTCCCACTTTAAATTTTTCTCTAATTTCCTACATTGCTTGTTCAATGTAAAGATTGAAAAGTATGGGTGATAAGTTGCAGCCTTGCCTTACACCTTTCTGAATACCAGCTTCTCTCTCATGTCCTTCAACTCGAATGACTGCTGTCTGGTCTATGTATGGATTGTATATCACCCTCCTATCCCTGTACTTTATTCCAATCGATTTCAAAATGTCAAACAATTTAGTCCAATCAACGTTATCAAAAGCCTTTTCTAAGTCTACAAATGCCATGAACGTTCTCTTATCTTTCCTTATTCTACCTTCCAAAATCAGCCTAAGACTTAGTACAGCTTCCCTTGTTCCTACATTTCTCCTGAAACCAAACTGGTCTTCACCCAACTCCGTTTCTATCTGGCTTTCAATCCTCTTGTAAATTATCCTAGACAGGATCTTTGAAGCATGAGTAATCAAGCTGATTGTACGGTAATCTTCACATCTGTCAGCTCCCACTTTCTTTGGTATAGGGATGATTACATTCTTCTTGAAATCAGGGGGTACCTCACCTGTCTCATAAATCCTACACACCAAGTGAAATAACCTGATCAGACCTTCATCTCCTATGCAGCGTAGCAACTCAATCGGTATATCATCTATGCCTGGTGCTTTGTTCCTGCTTAAGTCTTCCAAAGCTCTATCAAATTCCGATCTCAATATTAAATCTCCTTTCGCATCCTCATCAATTTCCTCCTCCCTTTCCATTATATGATTCTCAATCTCCTTTCCCTTATACAAACTCTCTATGTAAGCTTTCCATCTCTGAACCTTTTCTTCCCTATCTGTTAGAGGCTTTCCATTTGTGTCCTTAATATTACAGCACTTAGTCTTCTTTTCCCCAAAAGTATTCTTAATCCTTCGATAAGCTGTGTCTACTTTACCTAATTTCAGACAATTTTCTATACCTGCACATTTCTCTTTCAACCATTCTTCTTTCGCTTCCTTGCACTTCTTGTTAACCTCATTTCTCAGACGTCTGTATTCTGCTTTCCCCTTCTCATCTCTTACATTCTTGTGTTTCCGCCTTTCATCCATCAATTCTAGTATATCCTGAGTGATCCACGGTTTTCTACCTATTCTTTCTTTCCTACCAATGTTTTTTTCTGCGGATTTTGTTATTTCATTCTTCAAAAGTGCCCATTCGTCTGCAATTGAAGTTTGTTTAGGGTTTTTCATTAGTCCTTCCTTTATACTCTTCTTGAATCTTTCGTTTACATCCTTCTCTTTCAGTCTGTCTATTGCCCACCTTTTTGGCTTTTGACTTTTCTTCAGTTTCTTTAACTTTAATCTGCATTTCATTACGACCAGATTGTGGTCAGAGTTTATGTCAGCACCAGGATATGCTTTACAATCCAAAATCTGGTTTCGAAACCTCTGCTTGACCATAATGAAGTCGATTTGGTAACGCCCTGTATCTCCTGGTCTCATCCATGTGTATATTCTTCTATTGTGGTTATTGAATAAGGTGTTAGCTATGACCAACCCATGCTCGGTGCAGAATTCCATTAGCCTGCTTCCTCGATCATTCCTTTCACCTAATCCGAAATCTCCTACTATTTTCCCTTCTCTCTCTTTTCCTACCACAGCATTCCAATCTCCCATTACTATAACATTTTCATCACCCTTGATATACCTCAGAATTTCGTCTATTTCTTCGTAGACCTTTTCAACATCCTCATCATCAGCTTGACTGGTAGGTATATAGACTTGTACCACTGTGGTGCAGGTAGGTTTAGTATTGATTTTTGCTACAATAATCCGTTCACTATATTGTTCATAATATTCCACCCGCTGTCCAAGTTTCCTACTCAATATGAGGCCAACCCCTGCTTGGCCATTGTTTGATTTAGTGCTAATGACCCTATAGTCTCCTGACCAAAAGTCCTGTTCTTCCTGCCAGCGCATTTCACTAATCCCAACCAAATCCAACCTCAACCTATCCATTTCCCTTTCTAAGTTTTCTAACCTTCCACTTCCTAGCAGACTTCTAACATTCCACGCTCCGATCCGAAGAATGTCAGATTTCCTCTTTGTCACTTCTGTGATGTTAACCCCCTCTCGAGTAGTCCCCACCCGGAGATCCGAACGGGGGACTAGTTTGCCTCCGGATTGAAATTTTACAAGGGAGGAGGCCATCATCACATGTAATTATGCATAGAGAGGTGCATATCCTCGGGAATAGCATATGGCTGTAGTTTCCCGTTGCTTTCAGCCGTGCAGCAGGACGCAGTATAGCCATTATTTGGCTTATATTATCAATATCTTAACCGTCTATAAGACTAGTAAAGAATTGATTTATTCTGAAAGGCTGCTACTCCCTTTCAGAATAAGTAAAGAGCAATTCTACTAAACAAAAATACTAACCTTCTACCGTACTAACAATTAAATACCAAAATTCTACTAACGAAAAAAATACTAAAGTTCCACCAACAACAAATACTACCACTAAAACAGTCTGTCACCAGGCACACTCACATGCACCCTCACACATCACAGTCTACTGAAACAATGAACTAGAACTAATAAACAATGCAACTGCTACCAGACACACTCACACACCACAGTCTAATAGAACAACGACATATATCTAAATTAATACAGGAAAAATCAATTAGGTATAAACACAATCAATCATTGCCAGATTGATGAGTCATTTTATGTGTAATAAATAATATATCAAAAAGATATAATTGTAACCTGAACACATTTCAGCCTCTACTGTCAAGTTTGAAAGCAATCCAAGCAATATTATAGCAACAGTAGATTATTGAACAGATTGTTGCAGTTACTTTGCACCAACATCTGCTGCATAATACAGTATGCCACTTTGACATTTAAAATACTTGTTACTATGCATGAATTGCCAAGTAGCATATATATCTGAATGACAATACATTACATTTAAGTTAATAAAAATTATGTATAGAATGTTTCTTGGTGTACCCATTTTCAACATACTCTATGAACCTCTTTTCAAGCAACTTTTCTTTTCATTGCATTGCCTAATAGTTTTTATCTTTCGTATAAAATATTAATCTGCTCACAGGATGGCTTGGAATATCGTGCTACATACAGTATCACTTTCACTACCCACCGGAATGAAATGGCAAAAATTATTACTGTTGAAATGTATAAATTAAGAGCCTTAGTATTTCCTTAATAGGGATGTAGCCTGAGAAAGTTCGCGCCAGATAGCGCTCGTGTAGTACTGGGTAAGCGCAAGGCGATCGTCCTATGTTTCCCCCAGTCAGCTACGAGGAATGTATAGATTGTGACCGAGTTTTCTAAGCTAAAGTAAATTATATCTTCTCTAATTTTACTCCAAGACTATATTAATTAATTCTATAGGTATATCCTCTAATATATTATGAACGATTTTCAGCGTTTAAGCGTTAAACAGCTGTAAAATGAGCTACGGACTAGAGGCGCTAAAACTAGTGGGAGGAGGGTAGAATTAGTAAGCTACAGCGGTAATAACAAAATTCTAACACGCTTTATTATTCAAATTATGAATAGGAGTCAGCATGCTTGAGTATTGTAGGCCTATATTGATAAATAGCCTATATCTCCATAAGACTTAAATCATAAATAGAGATTTCCCGGTCAATGCATGTGAGATTTTCAAAGTGAAATGCCTTGTCCTGTTCGGATTCCACGTAAAGAGGAAGTCCTCTGTGCCTTATGATCTCTAGATTAACGGTCACGTAAAACTATAATCTTCCTTTTATAAATAGAGATTTAAATATTCACTGGCTCCCCTTGCTTATAGACTTCGATTCGTGATTTTTTTTGGTTGATAGCGTACATGAAACGGTCTTGTTTTAAGGTAATCATAATCAAAGAAAGTTGATACCGGTATTGTTTACCTCAAAATGCATCGCAACGTTTGGTTCTTTTGTAATTTGCCAATTTCTTAATACAAATCGTTTCCTTACCCCTTGGAAACGACTTAGGGGTACAGTATTTAAAAAGTTTGAGAATCCCTGTTTTAAGGCCATAAACTGTTTCCATTCATCTGGCTAACTTAGGCCTATGACTCAAGAATGTAGAAGTCAGTCACTACCGGTACCACATTCTCCGTCGGGCAGATGTAAGTTGACGATTAATTCTGATTTCAAGAAACCAACCATAATACGTTTTTGACTGTTAATGTTGTGACATTTATTCTTGAAGTATTTGTTCGAGTATTGATGCCTTTGAAAATGGGAGTCACAAATGTTACATTCACTTCTTCCTGTATATTGACGATTTCTTCCCGTACCGTACTTCAATGGAACCGGGTGAGTTAGCCGTGGTGGTTACGGCATGACTGATGGCAGTCGCTCACATCCGGGAGGCGAGGAGTTTCGAATCCCCCCGCCAGCAACCTTGAAGATGGTCTTCTGTGGTTTCCCATCTTCCTTCCAGGCAAATGCCGGGGTTGGTCCCTAACTATAGGCCACAGCCGCTACCTTCCAACTCCTCGTCCTTACATTCCAACTTCCCTCCTTCCTTCCCCTACGGTACTTGTAGCTCACCCATTGGGTGTCCGTCTCGAAGCAGCTACAAAACTGGCGAGCCGAACATGTCCTCGGACACTCCCGGCACTAAAAGCCATACGCTAAAAAAAAAAAAAAAAACTTCACTGGAGATAATTTATGCAGATTCCGATATTGTAGGCTTATCGTGGTAAACTGGCAATTTTCTTGTGTATGGCCTCTTCCTTATTTTTGTTGTGTTCGTGGTCCACGGAAAAAGCGATGGAACAGTGCCCAGTTTTAATCTTGCTCTCTCACCTTCAAATACAAACGCATAAATTCAGTGGTTGTTATCGATATGTCTATTAAGTTTATAGGTAGGAATTATTTCCCTTTGTAAATCACACTTGCCCAACACAGTTTTCGTGAAGTCATCGAGTTGAAAACGATGGGAACACACTAATATTTTCGGTCAGATTTTCTTCACCGAAATGTTTCCTTCTAATAGCATGTAACCATTTCTTCCTCATTTCTTTATTTTGTGAAAATTGGTGACACGAAATCGGATTTCCCTGATTTTTGTAAAGAGGAACACTGCAATAGCTCGGCATAGTCACGAAAATAGCAATTTAAACAACTTAAATTCGTGGATATTAGCGGCATGTGAACACAGGAGACAAATGAAGAGCGCCTTGCGCTTACCCAGTACAACAGCAGTGCGCTCTATCGGTGCTAGTTCTATACATCCCTATTGTACAGATAAATTGAGTTTACCGAAGTGTACAGAAGTCATTCCAACATCATCATCGTCGTAGTCATGAAATGAACAAAAACATACTAAAAACAACTGATTTCCATCAAAATGACAGTAGACAGCAAGAACTGATGGCGCAAACATGTGTCAACCCAAGAACGCAGAGGGGAAGGAGGAGGAGGAAGGTAGTGGAGGGGGTTATTACTGCTGTGCTCACGAGACACACTAATGTGCAATACTGCTACAGCTACATTAGTAGCAAATGTGCACATTTCCATAGCAAAAGTGCACATTTCCATAGCAAAAAGACAAGTGAATGTTCCTCCTCTCTTAACCATACTGCAACACATGGACTCGCCCGCATACGGAACTCATTGCTTACGCATGTTCCATAGGTAGACTCCAATTTTCATCACACGAATCGTCAGCCAGACAAACTCACCTGTGAATGGGTAGTACGGTTATACCACGATCCACTGCCCTGGCTACCCCGACGCCCTCGCTGAGTCCCGTCCTGATCATCACGATGGTGCCTATGGTGATGGTGATGATGGTGACCCCTCCGACCAGATCGTGGTGAACCCACAGGCGAGGTTTGGGTCTCCGATGTCACCGACGTCTTGCTACAACTGGATGGACCATGGGTACGAATTCCCTCGGGTTTGGTGCCCTGTAGCTTTGCTACAATATTAACACAGTTAAATTAACTTTCTACTATATTATGTTACAAGCTCAGTAGTTATACAAACTACGATCAGAGAGTGTCGTCTGCCTGCTTAATTGTGTGGAAGGTTTTCAAAGAAGATCCTAGCTTTAGGTTCACAGAACGTGGCCAAATGCTGTAGATCTTTATATTTTGTTGCACTGATCGGAATGGGCCCTAAAATAAAAGCAAAGTGATTAGAATCCTAATTTTTCCTTTAAAAAATTCATAAAGGGTCCAACGAAAATAAACTTACCATCATAGGAGGGGCCTGGTAGAGTGAATTCTTCATTTTGTGGTGGTCGATTGTGCCTTTTCTCAATGCTTCTTCCCAGGCTCCGTTGTACGTGGTACGGTAATGAATGTCTTCAGTGTTATTGTCGGTCCTTACCTCTTGTATGGGTCGAATTGGAAACTTCCTGTTTGCGTAGAGTGAAGTTAGCTGTTCTGTCCATTTCCGAAAAATGTTTTGCTCAGCAATCAGATCACTGTTTTGTTCATGTTCTCGTAAAAGTTGAACAACAAAGGGTGAAGGCTTTCGCCGAGCTGAATCAAAGTGTTCCTTCCAAGCTTCCGGTGTCTCAAACCAAGCTTTTGGGTTTAATAAAGCCATTTGTCTGTCATAGTCTAAGTAGCTGTGGCCACGTACTGGATAAGTGAGAGTAATTTTGGTAAAGCGCTTCTCATGGTGGACCAAATAATGCATTACTTTCTCAGTCCCTTCTTAACCATGGGTTCCCATACCTTCTCTCTGGGGACACTATCATATGCCTTTTCTAGATCTATGAAAGTCATGACCAAATCCTCTCCATATTCCCAGTTCTTTTCCATCACCTGCCTCAAGCTAAAGATTGGATCCACTGTGGATCTTCCACTCCTGAAGCCATACTGTTCCTCTTGCAACTCTCCTTCCACCTTTCTTCTCATTCTTCTTTCTAATATCCTTTCCAGTATTTTTACTATCTGTGATATGAGGGCGATCCCTCTATATTTATCACACACTTTCTTGTCCCCTTTCGTAAACACTGGTATTATTAGCCCTTTCTCCCAGTCTTCTGGTACACATTTCCGTTTCCACACTACTTTAGCAGTCGATACAACCATTGCATGCCAACAGGTATAAGATATTAACAATTTTCATTTGGTGGGCACGGAGAACCCCCCCCCCCTCTTGGTAGTTCGTGTGCCTCGTCATACTGTGCACTGTGGTAAGGCCAAAAATACAACAAAGTTATAAATAATAATAATAATAATAATACAATAATTTACTTTATAAACTTCTTATTCCATGTTTTTTTTTTTGCAACTGTTGTTAATTAAGTTATATTTTAGCCATTTAAGGTGCATTTAAGGTTCAAAATACAAGATATGTTGATTAAAGAATAATGCAAATCCCACTAAAGGAATTTATTATGGTGGTCACAAAATAACACCTCACCCGTTGGTAGCCCGTGGTTTGAAAAATAGCATTGTTTTGCTTCGGTTAACTCGCAGTTTATTCAATAAGGGGATACAAGGATTGAATGGTTTATAAATTAATCCTGAAGTAAAATAGAAATATTAGTTCTCACTTGTTACCCCAGCTTCGCTAGATATGGTGCTTCTAAGTACTGCCTCAGCTCCGGGCCCCTAAGTCAAGGAGCATTCGATCCCACTTGCCCAATCCCCCGATTGGTAGGCAGTCGACCTCTGTCACTGTCAAACTTCCATCTCTGTAGTGCCTGACTGACCACCCTCTGACCTCAGTCCGCAGCTTTTTATAGTAAGGCAACGCGGTTGTTGCTGACCAGGTTGAACTGGGGTTGAATGTCCGATACCGGTACATAATTATAATAATAATAATAATAATAATATCGTATGGCCTTGGGTGCCGGGTGCAAGCTTTGTTATTTGACGCCCAGGAGGCAGTTTGCATGTCGGATTTTGTCATTCCTTTGAGAACTATGAAAGTCAAGGAGGTTAGATATCTAAGCTCCTTGACACTATAGCGCTTTCTGGTAGAGAAAGGAGGAACCTTAGTGTTGGCGAAAGGTCCCGAGATTAATTTCGCCAATATGAACACGACCTACTGAATTCAAATGGGTTCTTTATCATGCCAACAACGTATGACATGCGTGCCGTGAATTTTGTTGCCTTTCAGAAATCACTCATCATGGCCAGGAGCGAACCTGCAAGCTTGGGGTTGGTAGTCTATCACGATAACCACTCACCCATCGTGACAAGCACTGGTTCATAACAATGCTTTTATAACTGTAGGCCTGGACAATACTACCTAGTACAAGGAATTCTTTAGAACATCTTTCAGCTTTCGAAGGAGCAATCATCAGCGAAATACGTATTATTATTATTATTATTATTATTTCTACATTCATTTCACCACATAAGTGGGACATATCAACATATCGTCGGCTTGTTTGCAAGACGGTATGGCTAATTCTCTTAAGGTGGCACATTGAGAAACGAGCGAACAATGGAACAGGTCTCCAAGATGACGGCCTTCTGCATGGTGATATGTAGACCAGGATGTATTCCCAATATTTGTAGATTGCGAGCCAATAATTTGGGGATGATGCCGGTAGAAGAAATTACTATGGGCAGAACCACTACACTTTCCTGTCTCCACATTTGCCGTATTTCCTCAGCCAAAGGCAGATATTTGGTGATCTTATCACAGCAGGTTTGTTGCAGATTATGGGAATTATTACTTATTATTACTTATTATTATTATTATTATTATTATTATTATTAACATTATGTACAGAGGTGTGCCTATTATTCGACTCCAATATAGAACTTAAATCTTTTATATTTTTTAGCTCTAAATCGTCTGACCAGCTGATGACATCCTTATCTCTTACCTTCTCAGTAATGTTTTCTTCCCTATTGTGCCCTTTTAGCAAGAAATATGCAAATCACAGTATGCCAGCAATGCTCAAATCGGGATTTTCGGGGTTATGGCATGTTCTCCCACTCTGTGACTTACACATTTTGGATTAAATAGAGGATACACTTCCAAAATAAAAACAAAATCAACTCCTATTATAAAACATTTAATTAACCAAAATTATGGCGCTACAAACAAATTAAACAAATAAACTACTGACCAATCCTTCTAACAAGGAATACATAAAATCAAACAAATGTGATATTAAAATACATGGTTTCCTTCAAACCAACAAACTCATAATTCTTTTCACTTCCATAAAGTATCCCTATTAAAATTCGCTACCATCACGAGCTCCAATGGATCGATACTTTCCAATATAAACTGTGTTATTCTTTACACATCTCAATATCTATTTTCTGAGTTTCTTATAATCAAAACAATATATACCACCTCTCTCAAGTTAACAAATTCACTACAGTGATTGGGAAAAATACTAGTGTACTCCCGAGTTATAGAAGACTACTTGAACAAAGTCAAAAATTACGATTACTCCCGAAATCTAATTGTCTTCACTAAACTCGTGAAATCCTACATTCATATATCATTACATTAGGGATTTATATTCATTATTATTTGTCTTAAAAGACCATCATCTCATATGAAAGCAAACGATCAGAACTTGCAAGCGGTAACTTTCATCTACAAGAACCTCGGTTCGAATCCCGGGTCATTAACAAACTCTAAACACTCATGGTGTATTATTACTTCAAACAGATGGTTCCCCTGACCTACCACACTTTCAATAGCGAGGGGTCGGACCGTAACACTCAGATTGATTTATCGCCCAGGAGGGAGACCCTAAGTTTCGCCCACACGGGACTGCTACACTCATGCTTTAAAACAGCTATTTCTCAAACACAGTTCTCTGAACAGACCTGGCGTTTCTTTCATTCATTTCTACAACATTATTTAGGTTCATAGACCACTTTCGTAACCTTGGCATTTATTAATTATGAAGTGTCATCATTGATGGGTAAGAATAATTCAATACAACAACAATATTTAGGGGCTTCAACAACTAGACGAGTCTGGGTTCGACTCTCTCAACTGCCTCGGGAACCAATCCCATACTGGAGGACTTTACAACAATTAGCGGCTTAGGGCGACCTCGGTCTAACCTGCGCTCATAATACAATAAATTTGCTCCCTATTATAACACAACATAAAACACATGGCCTCGTGATCTACATCACTAGATGGAGGACTTATTATAGCTCAATCACCGCAATCAACTGTCCCTCACAATTAATTTACCAAGTATATTTAGATTCAACGCCTTCCTAGCGTGACAATTTACTTTAAGGCGCGACAATGCGCTATACATTACTTTAAGGTCTAGCGTCTTCCAAAGAACTGATAAATTCAAAATCAACATTTGATCTACATCTCAATTTTTATATTAATCCTCTCCCGTGACAATAATCGCTATACTTTAAGAACATGTATTCACACCTTGTCTTTATACTTTTACAGGAGCTCAACAGCTACTACTTTCATATAATCAACTGAATCTTCATTTATATAATTTTTGTCATTATTATATTCCGCTTGCTTTCATAACATTTATCAAATACACTGATATTTTATTTCATACATTCCCTCTAAGGGATTTATTCATTTCACATAATTATTTTATAATTTCTCAATTTTTATTTGTTCAGATCGCGCTCTTATTCTGTTATTTGTTATTCAAAAACATCCCTATTTCTTATTCTCAGGTGGATTGTACACAAATATTCCCCAACACCTAACATAATGAAAATGGTTACTTACATGCTCGGACGGTCCTCCAACCGTACTTTCCAACGATGTTTCATTTCGCCCACTACTTGTGATTAAACCATCTTGCTCAAATTCATTTCATACACTGACATATCTTGACACACATATAACTTATATACTTTAAACACTGATAACATTTTAAAATACACTTCTGTATTCTTCTATCACTGAAAAATTACTATCTAACACAAATTTTATATATTTACACTATACTAATTCTAATCACTGAGGCTTTGATTAGGCCTTGCACACGTGATTTTTGCTTCCCCGTCTCCAAGGGTGAAACTAGTAGAAGTCGGCTTCCTATCTGACCAGAATATGAAAGTCTCGAACACTCTACCCCTCCCTGGAATGGTACTTCTTCAAATCCGGTATCTTGATGATCGGCTATTATTATTATTAGCTCGAACTTGCTTCTTTCTAGACCTTATTAGTTGTCTAGCGAAAGTCTGTCTTGTTCTCGTCGGCACTTCTTTCCTGGGCCTTTATTATAACATCTATCTCCACACAAAAATCTCTATTCCGAAATGATTCACAATGCTGTATTTCTTTAGTTAATTTTATTCTTGCAAATGGGTTAAATCTAATTATTCTTCTTCTGGCACAGCTGCGCGGTTGCCATTTTACTGCAACGTAAGGGCAATTTCCGAAACACGCTCTTCGTCACTCGCTTGGAAAGTTCCACTCGTTCTATTTATATTCGTGACTGGCTCCTTATCAATGCGTCAGGCATGATCTCATTTCCTGGCCACCTGGCTTCAGTTTATTTCACAACGTTATGCTTGCACTCTTGTGTAAAACCATTCTATGTTCCTCTGAAGACTGTATATTTCCTTCCTTCCTTTTACAAAAATACTTGGATTCGACCCCTTGAACCAATGGTACATGGGTTCACTATATACTTACAACTTTTCTCATAAGAAGTTTCATGTAATGGTTTCGCAATTGGGTATTATGAGGGACACCAAAACTGAGACCGTTTTCTCTTTTTTCAATGACCTTGGAATGTGCCCTCGAAATAAGGTAATTTCAATCCATGGTCCACGAACCTATCAATAGTCCAAGACCGGGCCATCAGTAAAAAAAGAAATAAAAGACTCCGAATCCCCCTGTTCTAAATTCACGCGAAAAGTAAAATAATGCATCAAAACAAAACGCGTTGCATTTTTCATTAGCAAGCCCCCTTTTAACGGAAATTCTAAAATATCATTTCACTGTGAGTTTCGCAAAGAAAACTGTCATTAAGACTATTGGTTAAACATTTGAAATAATTTCAACGCCTTACAAACATATTTATTGAATTAAGTCGTAAAAATTAAAAATTGAAGTGTTGGAAAACTGGAATCTAGTCTAATAATTTGCACACCTCGGTATGTTAAAATGTGGAGTTTCAACCCCTACATACATCCTTCAAGACTCAGGACAACATAATGCATTATATTTTGATATTTTGAGATCAATAATAATTCATATAACATTTTTAGATATATTTTTCCGTTGAATATTGTTTTCCTTTTATAAATTAAGCCAAGTGTTGTAAGGATATCCAGTTTTCTTTTTCTATAAGCAAAAGGAGTAGTGTTTTCTTTGACTATTGTGAATAATAAGTATTTAGCTGATGATGGTTTCTTCGAAAGAATAATACACTGCTCAACAGAAGATTGGAATATACTACAATGACTTCTCATAGTAAACCCATTGAGGTTTATAAAAAATAAAATAAATAAGAAATTAAACATCAGTCCTTCTGAAAACAAACAATCATGGTTAGATAACAATGAAACGGTACAAAAAGAAAGAGAAATCGCTTCAGTTTCCCCTTAGGAGCGAGTTTTGAAAACAAAAACATTAAAAATCTATATCTCATGATGATCAGTATCAGTCTTTAGAAGTTCTCCCCGCACACAAAGGAGGCATGTGCAGAATGAGACCTTCAAGTTTATCTTGGGGTAAGAGGCCCCACTCCTCTATGGCAGCCGGGAACATACATTCCCCTGGTAAGGAAGCGGCAGCCGGGAACATACATTCCCCTGGTAAGGAAACGGCAGCCGGGAACATACATTCCCCTGGTAAGGAAGCGATTAAAGACGTGGAAATCTATAGTAAAAGGTCTGTAGTTTAGGATAAAATAGGAGAAAAAGTATGTAACATTTGACAACACCGCTTGCAAGTCTACTGCAGTGAGTAAACCAAACACCCAAAATGCGGGTACTGACGGCATTTCTACTCCAATAATACATTGCCGACCAACTCCATGCCTGCTATATCTCTATCTCTAAAACTATAATTTCAACATTTCCTACACCAAACAACGAACTAGTGGTCTATCAAACTTGCATTTCACAGCAATGCAAAATTTAAAGCAAACTACCCATTACAACAGCTCAACAGGGAAGTGACGGTCATAGTCCAGTTCTAGACCCAAATGTCACTAACCAGTGAGGATCGCTGCTGAAAAAAAAAAAAAAAAGAAAAAAAAAACAACAACAACAACAAAACATTTGCTCTTCTCAAACCTACCTGAGCAATTAAAGCTCGTAATATTTTTAAGAAATCTAGCGTAACCACAATTAAAAACCATGCAACAAAGATAACTCAGCTTAGTATTTTAAAATGAGTAATAATTCAATTAATTTATATAAATTTAAAATCAAAAGTAATTTCATATACGAAGAAAGAAGAGTGAAGGAGCCTCCCGAGGCACCAGACTCTATTTAGTATGATAGCATAGCAATCCTTACTGCATGAGAATAGTGGAATAGTAGATGCGATAAACTGGTTTTGTATCTAAACATCTACACATCTGCGAAATGTAAATACGATAACCCATAACAGACATGTAGTCAGCTGGTATTTAGGCAGGCCATGAGAAGGTCGGTCTCGTAAAGAGGGAGGGAACCTGTAAATTGGTTTCCGTTGTTGAAACGTTGTTGCCAGATGGCTTGCATAAACGTAAAAGTACTGTATGTTTGTAGTTTAACGCGGCCGTTTATGTCACGATCATGAGCCGCGGGACCTCCTTTATACGTGGAATCCGAACCATAGGACATGGTATTTCACTTTTGAAATCTCACATGCATTGACCGGGAATCAAACCCGGTCCGCCGAGGTGGAAGGCCAGCAGCTTGACCGCTGCGCCACCACGCCTCTAGGCTTGTGTAGAACAGTCTTTCACAATGTGATTCCAGTAACATACTGTAGATTTTTGGAAGAATCTCTCGTCGGACCACCCCGGACACCATATCTTTATTTTCTTTACGCTGCATATCATAGTGCAAACACCAGGTAATAGAGCGAACGATTAGTCCGCTAGACATTAATAATTCAGCAAAATTTTCTTTTTCACTAAAACACGTTACTTTTATTATAGAGAGCGTTTTTCACAGGGGCGGCTGGCTCTAAGGGGCCAGTGGGCCAGGGCCCTCCTCACCATTAACCTACATTAGTAATTCATTTTTTAATCTTTAACGCCCGAAATACTGGCAGGGTTGTGCGCTCCTCACTATGAAAATGTACCAGCATGTTTGAATAACGCGCTACATATCTTGTCACGTAATTCGCCTTGCTGCGGGCTACTCGGGGTCCAGGCCTTACTGGGCCCAAGACTCCATTCAAATACAAACAAGGATAGGTCTATTGCGCGTGCGCGCAGACGCTCTTCAAACGTCGGCTATGGGCCCAGAGATTGCGAGCCCACGGTTACAAGGAGGAATAACAATTGGAGCAGTTGTATGAACTCTGGAGAGAACGTTGGAATGCAGCGGGAATGCTGATCTGCTACGTTCAACTCGAACTTACAACATCTATGGTCATACCCTGCCCTTTTCCCCTTTCCACTCTTTATTTCGATGCTGTTTGAAATGATTCGCAAGACGACCACTAGATGGTAAACAGGACACCACCCTTGGTGTCATTAGTTCCAAGGTTACGTAATTCGAAAACGAATGGAAGAATACTTTAAATGATGCAGTGACAAAATCATTGATACCTACTGTCGACCAAAGTATTATGTGCACTCGAGTTTGAAGGTTGTTTGTGAAGTAACCAATAGACCTACATAAAATACAATAACATCATCATTTTCATCGTTCTATTTTACGTTAGTTCATGTAGGTTTGGAATTTTTAATTTATATTTTAATTATTTTTTCGCAGTTGGAGCACAAAAATTGCACGTTTTTAAGCGTGTTTCAACCATGCGTCACATTTAAGAATTATTATTTCAAAAGCCCGTCATCAGATCGAATCCAAATTTTAACACAATATACATTGGAGTGTTGTATAACTGGTTTATTAATTTCAAAATTTTATGTGTCCAAGGAACAAAGTTGTTATAATTTTTGTAAGGTAACTTTTTCTCGGCTCGGGGTGGTTGGTAAATGTAGTTCTTGGTCGCGTTGGAATCCTTATACATCGAAAAGTTATGCTGTATGACTGTGAAATACGTAAATTGATTCACTTATTTTATATCAGTTTGTATTTGTAGGGGGAAATAAGACATGGTTCACCAGCTAGCCGCTTCGGTAAAAGCTGTACAGTGTTGCCGAAATGGAGCCCATCACGCATCTTGGCGTGCCTCGCTCGGAAGTGATGGGCTCCATCTCAGCAACGCTGTACAGCTTTTCCCGGAACGGCTAGCTGGTGAACCATGTGTTATTTCCCCCTACAAATACAAACCGATATAAAATAAGTGAATTAATTTACGTATTTCACAGTCATACATCATAACATTTTGATGTATAAGGATTCCAACGCGATCAAAAACTAAATTTTCCAACCACCCCGAGCCGAGAAAAAGTTACCTTACAAAAATGATAACAGCTTTGTTTCTTGGACACACAAAATTTTGAAATCAATAAACCAGTTATACAACATTCCAATGTACATTGTGTTAACATTTGGATTCGATCTGATGACAGGTTTTTGAGATAATAAATCTTAAATGTGACTCATGGTTGAAACACGCTTAAAACGTGCACTTTTTGTGTTCCAAATGCGATAAAAAATATTGAAATATAAATTAAACATTCAAAACCTACATGAACTAACCTAAAATACGACGAAAATGATGATGTTATTGGATTTTATGTAGGTCTATTGGTTACTTCACAAACGACCTTCAAACACGAGTGCACATACTACTTTGGTCGACAGTAGTGTCAAGGATAGGTTAAAAATAAAATTCCCATTAACTAGCAGTGTAACTACTTTTTAACAGGACATGGTAAGATAAATTCGTATTATTTTCGTTTCAAATTTAAAGACAGTCCATTGTGTGCGTGTGGCAATGAAGAACAAACAGTTGATCATTTATTATTTACATGCGTGAAACTGGAAAAAGAAAAACAGTTGTTTAAGGACAATATGGTAAATGAACATGGAAAATGGACGTTCGAAAAATTTTAGCTAATGAAGCATTATATAATTAATTTTATATTTTAATTTAATAGATTTAGAAAGAATGTCAAGTAGTTGAACAGATTCTTAATATTGGTGTAGCTCATAAAAACAATAAGTTAATAGATTTAGACAGTTCCTAGAACAATATATCACCAAGCAAATAGCCATAGAACAATAATGAATAATACATAAGTAAATGTATGTTATTAAAATTCATTTTGTAAACTTAGCATGTAGTATATTATTACTTTCATTATAATGGTTGGTTGGTTGGTTCCTTAGTTTAGCGGCTGCGACAACGCGGTCATGTAGCCCCGTGTACTTTGGGTGTGTGTAGAATCTGTCTGATAACCGGTGTTAATTGTGATGACTGTATTAGTGTGTGTATCTGTTTTTTTAATTCAAGTAGGGACTGCAACTTTGAATTTTTAAATAGTTCCTACTTTTACCGCCAAGCGCCACCGTCAACGACTACTAGGCCTAGTTCAGAACTAGCTACTAGACGCCACCGCAGTCGGCTCTTGGCAACGAACGTAGCAACCTAAGAGCGTTGTTTACATTCTTAACCTATCCAATTTAGTTTCACACAGGTGTAATTAGTGGAAAGATCTTTAACATGCCATAAATCTATGACATGGGACCGCCGGCTTTACTTCCCCTCCGAAGGAAGGCATACTGAGGGATTTTTAACGCTCTTAAAAAATCCGACGGCTTCGGCCGGGTTTGAACCCTCATTATAATGGAACATGCTGTTAAAAATAAATAAATAAATAAATAAATAAATAAATAAATAAATAAATAAATAAATAAATAAATACATAAATACGGTTATGTAAAGAGGTCTCTTTTGGAGGTCTGTGACAAGTGTTACCAATTATTTATTTATTTATTTATTTTCATCTAGGTGTAGAGTTTTTGACAAATGTCTTAGTGATAGGCTATTATAAATTTGGAATTAAATAGCGATTTAGAGGGTCATTTAAATTATATTAAATGTAGAACATAACATTTTCCCTAATGAGACACAATTTAATGGATGTTGGCAAACACATAGCGTGAAGGCTAGTAATTTATACTGTGCATGATAATTTATTTTGTGTGCCCTCCCAAGCTCTAAGACCACCAGCCGCCGCTGGTTTTTCACGGTTTCCGGTGCTTCTTGATCCGGGGAATATTTATGTTTCCCGCTGCCTAGTTGTACCCCTCCAACCCTGTGAAGACGAACTTCTATGCGTAGACCACCTCGTGGTGTAGCGGCTGGCATGCTTGGCTGTCAACTCGGAGGTCCAAGTTCGATTACTGTCTCTGCCAATGCTGGTCTGAGGGCTGGAATGGGGCAAAACTGAGAAGGGATGGGTTCGACTGGCACCTCACATATCTTGGAAGTGGTTTCCTGTGGTTTCTCTTTTCTACTCCAGGTAAATGCCGTGATGATTCCTAACTTAATGCCACAGCCGTCTCCTTCCCAATCCTCAATTCACTCTCAAATACACATACTAATACAGCCGTCACAATAAGACAGGTTATCAGACAAATTCCACACACACCAAAGTACATGGACGGAGCTACATAACCACGATGTCGTAAATCCCCTAAATAATTGAACGGCAACGACTTAGTCTGATATCTCAGCGATACTCGGAGAGGTAGTTAAGTTGTGAATGTAGTCCAAGCATATTCTTTCTTGCATTCGGTGATGGTTGGTTGGTGTTTCATTTGAGCGTCTTGGACATCGTGGCCATTTAGCCCCATGCACTTGGGTGTGTGTGTGGGGGAGGTGATTCGTGTGATAACCTGTGTTATTGTAATCGCTGTATTAGTTTGTGTAATTGTGCTAATGTTTGAGAAGGAAGTGGCCGTAGTCTTAAGTTGGGGACCATCCCGGCATTTGCCTGGAGTAGAAGTGGAAAACCACAGAAAATGATTTTCAGGATGGCTGAGGTGGTAATCAAACCCACCTATTCTCAGTTCTGTCTCACGAGGCTGATTGTGCCCCGGTCTAGCCCTCAAACCTCCAGGGTGACAGCCAAGAATGCTAGCCATTTCCCACTTGGTGGACTTCAATTAAAGCAGAAATGCTCATAAATGAATTTTAAAAAATACTTCAAAATATTTGACCCAACTGAATTTTTTATTTATGGAAGGAAGCGTCGAGGATAAGAACTGTAGGGGTAGACCAAGGTTAAAATATGTTAAACAGATTGCGTCAGATATTGGTTGTGGTAGCTATGTAGAGATGAAACGATTAGCTCAGGACAGGGAAGCATGGAAAGCTGCATCAAACCAGTCATCGAAAATGGCGGCTTCAGTGGCGAAGTTGGTAGAATACTGAGCTTCTATTCCCAAGATCACGGGTTCAAAACCAGCCGAAGTCGTTGAATATTTTAAGAACGTAAAACATTCCTCAGTATACCTTCTTGCGGAGGGGATAATATGCTTTGTACATAACGTCTTTGGCCTTAATTGCTGGTATTTGGTGGTAAAAGCAGAAACTAGTTGAAATTGATCGTCTGCAGTCCTTACCTGAATTATTATAGATAACATACACTAACACAGCCATCATAATTAGCAACGGTTATCGAACAGATTCTACACACACCCAAAGTACACGGGGCTACATGACCGCGTTGTCGCGGCCCCTAAACTGGGGAACTAACCAACCAACCAACGAACCAATCAAAAGACTGAAGATTCAAACACACATACTGAATTAGGACAGGAATTTCCTGACGTCTCGTGAATTTTCAGGCAAAAATTTATTAACTGAGGAAAACTGTCAAGTTATAGTGCTCTGGTCATCACAGAGGGTCGCCTCAACACGTCCAACCTAATCAATTCCACCGACTTAACTGTGATTATGGATTCGATTACTCCAGAGATTCGATTAGTAGTAGCCAATTTGCTCGGCACAGCGAAATTACTGTCATGTCTAGTAAGTTCTGCTGGCTCATTAACATAAACCAGCTATTGCAAATACCGTACACGAGGAAAGAATAAAGTTTGTAGTTTTACGTAACCGTTAGTCTCGCGATCATGATCCAAGGGACCTCCATTTTTACGTGGAATCCGAACCACAAGACATGATATTTCACTTCGAAAATCTCACACGCAATGACCGGGAATCGAACCTGGTTTGCCTTGGTGAGAGGCGAGCAGCTTGATTACTGCATCACCAAGCACCCATTACAAGTCTAAAGGGTGCGAAATCTGAGGGAGGAATCTAAACTGCACCAAATAGCACCAGGAGATTTGAGTTGTTGTTGTTGATTCATTTAAGGGTTTTCCGACATCGTGGCCCGTTAGCTACCGTGTATTTATGTGTGTGTGTTGAATTTGTATGATCACTGTGTTATTGTGATGTCTGTATAACTGTGTGAATTTGTAATTAGGGTTGGGATTGGTTAGAAAGCGGCCGTTGCCGCAAGGTACCATCCCGGCATTTGCCAGGAGTAGAAGTGGGTAAACCACGGAAAACCCCTTCTAGGAAGGCTGATGTGAGAATCGAACCCATATTTTATCAGTTATGCTTCTGAGTGTACCCCGTTCCAGCCCTCAGGCCGGAATTAAAATTTCTTGGCAGAGCCGGGAATCGAATTCGCAGCTCAGAGATGAATGCCAAAAATGGTAGCCACTATACCACAACGTGGTCAAGAAGAAGGTAAAATGATCAAGTTGAGCAACATTGGGGTTGGACTATAAGTAGCCTCTCATGATGTTTGTGTCAGGAAGGGCATCCGGCCATAAAACCATCCGCCTCATATAATTTCATTGCTTCTCATCCCTGACCCAGTTGTAAAAAATAAGGGGTAGACATACAACGATTAGTAGTAATTTGTTGACATTAACCGAATAAATTAATAACGCGTTTGAGGGTAAATCTTATCTTTGATTTAATTTATGAGAACACGACCCATTGGCGAAGGAGCATAACGCAGCAAATCTGTGACTGAACAATGAAACCTACAGTACAGTAATCGAAACTTGTCGAACTTCCCGATGATTTGACGAGAACCATAAATATTCTTTCTTGTAATTAACGACATTCTTATACGCCTGTTAGAGCGTTCCGAGTTAAACGTTTCTTCTATTAATAGGATTTCCAGAGCCAACGCGAAGTAATGAAGTGGAAAAACTGAGTTCAGCATCGAAACTAGTCACTGGAACCATGCCATATTCACAGGATTTCACCACATCAAAACATGCAACAGTATGTTCATTATACTTAATGCATGCCATTTGTTAGCCTACTTTCGATTTTTGCAAAAAATGAAAGTAGACTTATGAGATCAACACAGGGCGAAAAAAGTGTGTCTGTCTGTGTGTGTGTATGTGTGTGTGTGAGTCTGTGTGTGTGTGTATGTGTGTGTGTGAGTCTGTGTGTGTGTGTGTGTGTCTGTGTGTGTGTGAGTGTGTGTACTCTGAATGTCTGTCCCCCCCTATCAATTCGAACACGGTGAATGCGAATTGAACGAAATTTGGTACAAAGGTAGCACTAGCAAAGGACACCTCAGTGTCATGTTTTATATCGCCGCCATCTTGACGGAAACGTAATGGCGGCCACACAAATGTTCAAAGCTTAAATCAAATTACGACTAGCCTTATCAACCGATCTCTACCAAATTTTGCAACAACATACCTTTATGGGGGGAGCATCCTTTGACCAAACCAATAGGCCATCAGCATAATAGTTTGCGGATGGCGGCCATCTTTGTGTGAAAATCGATTCCCCCTATTAATTCGAACACGGTGCAACCGAATGGAACGAAATTTGGTACAGAGGTAGTACTAACAAAAGGCACCTCAGTGTCATGTTTTATATCGCCGCCATCTTGACGGAAACGTAATGGCGGCCACACAAAAGTTCAAAGCTTAAATAAAATTACGACTAGCCTTATCAACCGATCTCTACCAAATTTCGCAACAACATACCTTTATGGGGGGAGCATCCTTTGACCAAATTAATAGGTCATCAGCGTAATAGTTTGCGGATGGCGGCCATCTTTGTGTGAAAATCGATTCCCCCTATTAATTCGAACACTGTGAAACGGAATGGAACGAAATTTGGTACAGAGGTAGCAGTAGCAAAGGGCATCTCAGTGTCATGTTTTATATCGCCGCCATATTGACAGAAACGTAATGGCGGCCACACAAATGTTCAAAGCTTAAGTTAAATTACGACTAACCTTATCAACCGATCTCTTCCAAATTTTGCAACAACATACCTTTATGGGAGGAATATCCTTTGACCAAATTAATAGGTCATCAGCGTAATAGTTTGCGGATGGCGGCCATCTTTGTGTGAAAATCGATTCCCCCTATTAATTCGAACACGGTGAAACCGAAAGGAACGAAATTTGGTACAGAGGTAGCACTAGCAAAGGGCACCTCAGTGTCATGATTTATATCGCCGCCATATTGACAGAAACTTAATGGCGGCCACACAAATGTTTAAAGCTTAAATCAAATTACGATTAACCTAATCATCCGATCTCTACCAAATTTTGCAACTACATACCTTTATGGAGGGAGCATCCTTTGACCAATCTAATAGGTCATTTGCCTAATAGTTTGCGGATGGTGGCCATCTTTGTGTCAAAATCGATTCCCCCTATTAATTCAAACACGGTGAAACCGAATGGAACGAAATTTGGTACAGAGATAGCACTAGCAAAGGGCATCTCAGTGTCATAATTTATATCGCCGCCATATTGACAGAAACTTAATGCCGGCCACACAAATGTTTAAAGCTTAAATCAAATTACGACTAATATAACCATCCGATCTCTAACAAACTTTGCAACAACATACCTTTATGGAGGGAGCATCCTTTGACCAATCTAATAGGCCATTAGCCCAATAGTTTGCGGATGGCGGCCATCTTTATGTCAAAATTGATTCCCCCTATCAATTCGAACACGGTGGAACCGAATGAACGAAATTTGGTACAGAGGTAGCACTAGCAAAGGGCACCTGAGTGTCATGTTTTATATCGCAGCCATCTTGACGGAAACATAATGGCGGCCACACAAATGTTCAAAGCTTAAATCAAATTACGATTAGACTAATCATCCGATCTCTAGCAAATTTAGCAACAACATACCTTTATGGAGGGAGCATCCTTTGACCAAACTAATAGGTCATCAGCCTAATATTTTGCGAATGGCGGCCATCTTTGTGTGAAAATCGATTCCCCTTATCAATTCGAACACGGTGAAACCGAATGGAACGAAATTTGGTACAGAGGTAGCACTAGCAAAGAGCACCTCAGTGTCATGTTTTATATCACCGCTATCTTGACGGAAACGTAATCTCGGCCACCCAAATATTAAAATCTAAAATGTAATTACGACCAACCTAATAATCTAGTCTCTACCAAATTTTGCAACACCATATCTTTATGTGGGAAACATATTCAGACCAAACTGCAAGAACATCAGCCCAATAGTTTGCAGATGGTGGCCAAGTATGTGTGCAAATCGATTCCCCCTATCAATTCAAACACGGTGAAACCGAATTGAACGAAATTTGGTACAGAGGTAGCACTAGCAAAGGGCACCTCATATTCATGTTTAATATCCCTATAGCACGTTGTATTTCAACAAGCTAGTACAACCAACATTATATCATACTCCTTGAAAAGGACAAAGAGTTATAACAATACCCATGCATTTAGGAGAAAGTAGGCTATATGTTCTTTACTGAACATCTTGTTGCTCTATTAGGCCTACTTCAACAAGAACAGATAAAGTCCTTTCACAGAGAAACAATGTCAGAATTCATAATTCGCAGTTAAAGAATTAAAAGCTGTTTCAAGAACTGGAGCCCTGACTTGTTCTAAACCTGCTTTGTGCATTTTGGAATACGCCTTTGTCACAAGTACGGGACTTGACGTGACCGCTAGCTATTAACATTCTATTTGGTCTAGATGACTTTAGAAAAGCACTCTGCAATTTAGTCATTTATTTAAAGGGGTTAGTACAGATTAACAGCTTTAGAAGTTACGAAGTTTAAACAATTTTATCTCCGATTCTACCATATTATATACAATGAAATTTTTTACATGTTAACTACCTCATGTGTGGAATACATTTAGAAGATTTAAAACTGCGTTTAGCACAGTTAAACAAAAATTAAAAGGCGACTGTAAAGTTAAAACTCAGCTATTCTTCTAGGGTTGTGCCGTGTCTTGTGTGGGGTTTTGCCTAGGACACCAAGCTGGCTCATCAGCGGGCTCTTGATGTCCCCGCCCGGACCCCCACAGGAGTAGCAAACTGCGTGCTACCTCCCTGTTTCTGCAAGGCACCTGCGCCACTTCACTGCTAAAAGCTCAAGCAGCCTTAACCACCCTATAAATGCTTCCAGAAAGATGGCATATTGGCATTCACAGCCAGTGAATTAAAACTCAGCAATTCTTCTAGAAGAATAGGGAGCTTTTAGCTCTCGCAGTGAAGTGGCGCAGGTTCTGCATAAATAGGGAGGTAGCACGCAGTTTGCTGCTCCTGTGGGGGTCCGGGCGGGGACATCAAGAGCCCGCTGATGAGCCAGCTTGATGTCCTAGGCGAACCCCCACACAAGACACGGCACAAACCTAGAAGAATTGCTTAGTTTTAATTCACTGGCCGTGAAAGCCAATTTGCCGACTGTAAAGTTGTCGGATTTCGCAGGTTCCCTGATAAGTGAAACATGTTTTAACCTGTTTTTGCTCTGTTTGTTGGAGGGTGCTTTGTAATAAGGCAGCAGCTTCAATAATGACCTCTTTAAGAACTCTATAATTAAAAGGTACGTTCAAAAAGTAACGAGCCGGAGGCTGTAATGCGCAAACCGGTGACAGCATCGGCTAATCGTGGCGTGTGTAACGAGGTGTGGTTCCGACCAGAGCGTGGAAGGTCACAGCCCGTCGCTAGAGGGCACGCGTGCACGTCACTTGACGATACAAAGCGAGCAGCAGCATGCATAAATCGTCCAACGCTGCCGGTCACATTGCAAACAGTGACACGGAGGCGTCAAACGAAGAGCAAAGAGGTCTTTTTCGGTTTCTGACAGCGAAAGGAGTACGGGGAACGGACATTCATCGCCGAATGTCACAAGTGTACGGCGAACACTGCATGTCCCTTGCAAGGGTCAAGGCGTGGCACAAGCTCTTCAGGGAAGGACGGGTGTCGTTAGCCGATGATGCTCGGTCTGGGGCACCCCCCTGCATTGCCGATGACAACGTCCAACTGGTTGATGCACTCATTACCCAGGATCACCCAGAGACAGTGAACGCCATAGCCGCCGAGGTCGGATTGAGCGTCGGAAGTGTGCACACCATCATGAAGGAACGACTGGACTTGCAGAAAGTGGGTGCCCAATGGGTGCCCCACAGTCTTCAACCACACCAGGAAGCATGTCGAATGGCCAACTGTCTTGGTCTTGGTTGGACGATTAATGCATGCTGCTGCTCGCTTTTTATCGTCACGTGACGTGAACGAGTGCCTTCTAGCGACAGGCTGTGACCTTCCACGCTCTGGTCGGAACAACACCTCGTTACACACGCCACGATTAGCCGATGTCGTCAACGGTTTGCGCATTACAGCCTCCGGCTCGTTACTTTTTGAACGCACATAATACATTTAGTATTTTTAATCATCCCTTCTTCTCGAGTTACATGCAAAGAAGAAAGAGGTTCCACTGGATTTCTACAGCACAGCAGCAATGACAAACGCAGATTGGAAAGTACCATGCTACGAGCTATGCCATATAGTCACGCGCTTTGCGGTGCACGGCTTCCACTTCAATATCTGCATGATCAAAACGTACCATTCGCCCTGTCTAGAGAGCGTCTGTGAATTGTGCATGTCGTATTATGATAAATATCACGCTCTCATCTGATCGAAGAGAAATGTCTCTCTTACAGAATTCTGCAGTGAATGACAAAGACATACTAACGACCTACATTCCTTCCAAACTATGTAGCCTACATTGTACGCTATTTTTAAATTGTCGCACATTATTAAATTTAATTAATCATGTGATAATTAACATATTTAAACTAAAAAGGGGACCTTTTTCCGGGGAAATATTTTCTCTTTTACCAACGACCATCCAACCAAGGGTCAGTTTTGTAGTCCCTATTACTAAGAACACGTGAGAAAGAAATCATTTTATCACGCTTTATACTTTAGGAGTTACAAGGAACAACGGATTTGAAAAGTAAGTTTTGAGAAAATGAACAACAAAGATATCTGACTCCTTAAATAGCCTGTGAAATCCCTAGCTTTTTAATATCATAACTTCCAAACTGAAAAATGAATGAAAATCCACAGCCTGCTTCCAGTCTCCGACCGGGTCAGGAATGGAATGAATGAGGCCCCCATCTAGCGGCGAGGATATGAACTGTGCCGGCTGCCGAGGCCTGACGCACTCCTCTGGGGCAATGATTAAATGAATGACAGATGAAATGAAATGATAGTGGAGAGTGTTGCTGGAATGAAATTTTGACAGGGAAAACCGGAGTACCCGGAGAAAAACCTGCCTGCCTCCGTTTTGTCCAGCACAGATCTCACATGGGGTGACCGGGATTTGAACCACGGACCCAGCGGTGAGAGGCCGGCGTGCTGCCGCCTGAGCCACGGAGGCTTATAACTTCCAAACTAATGCATATAATTATAAAATTCTTTCACCAAAATGAACTAAAATAGTATGGTTATAATTTAAAAACGTTGTAAAACGGGATATTCCAAGGTGTTAGGCTATACCAATCCCCTTAAGAATATACCAACTCCAATTATTCGGGAGTATCAATAAAGGTTCCTGCGACAGGATTCGAGTAGAGTACGGTAGGGTAGGGTAAACTCATCTAACTGATCTAATTTTATTAAGCATTCTAGTTTCCTTTTCCCACCATTTGATACTTAGGCTGAAGAAAAAACTCAGTAACTTCCCAAGTTTTCTGTTTCCAGGGTGCAATCATTAGGCTAAGAACAAAGTATATTTTTCGTTTATCCCAGAGTATGTTTTTCGTCTATTTTTAATACAATTGTTGTAATTTAATTGGATTACTCTTGCTTTATTCATTAGTGTTCATTTACATTTGGGCCTTAATTGGGATAAGTAGTGGGCTTTAGTTGGTACGAGTGTTCCTAGTAATGCCCGTTCCTTACATTGTAAATAGTGTATTATACTGAATTTTTTCCAGTGATTCTTATCAACCCATGTTTTCATTAATGTTGGCCTTCAAGTTAAATCCCGGACTATTTTCCAATTTTTTCCCTTCTAGTAAAAATACAAACAAGTAGTTCCGTGATGATGATAATAATAATAATGTTATTGGTTTTACGTCCCTTTTAACTACTCTGGCTTTTAGAGATGCTGGGGTACTGGAATTTTGCCCCGAAGGGGATCTTTAACGTACCAGTAAATCTACTGACACGGCTCCCTCGCATTTGCACTCCCTCAAATGCCAGTTGACTGCGCCAGGATACGAACTTGCAACCTTGGGCTCTTCAAGCGAGAACGTTACCGCTGAGCCACGCAGCCAGTCAGTTCCGTGAAGAACTATACAGCCCTTTTTCGTATATCCTACTTATGTTAATTGCATCTATCAACATACAAAATTTCAGTTTGATAGCCGTAATAGATTCTTAGATATAGTCCAGGACACCTTAAATAAGTTACTAGAAAACCAATATGGCCGCCACATTTGGTGTTGCCAACTTACATCATTTAACACCAAAACGTCAGCACACACATCCATGTAACACGTATCGCAAATGATCCAAACTAAGTAAAGGCCCTTTTACGAAAATACATTTTACATGAAGTTGTGAAGCAGTCCTTGCTAAAGTTAGGGACATCTTGGTCATCAGTCCTCAACAGTAACTCTTAAGCAGTATTATGGTAGTGAAGTTAACTTAAATTATATCTTCGAGATTGAATCTTAAAGCATCATGTAAAATGCATAAGAACAGAAACATTAATACTTACTCAATGTCTTTCGCCAGGGAGCTAAATATGAGCATGTTCATTTCTTCTTATAGGCTATATTTTTATAATTAGTCCAAAAATGCAGACCATTCTGTTTTAAGATGAGCGTTCAGAGAAGGATTTAGGAGTAGGAGAGAAATATAATACTAGGGTACATAGTAGCTTATTATTTCTTTATTTTTGATAAGTACCGTACTCATTTCTGGCATGTATAGGCCTATATATATGAAGGCACAATGGAGACAAGCTGTTGAAAGCCTATTGGTAAATTCCTATTGAGATGCAAGAAGATGGTTGATCCAACGCTTAGGCCTAAAACATTCGAACTAGTCGTGGATTTTAGGGGCATAAGACTCATGGCAACTCTAAGATTTCGTCTTGGAATGGTAGAAAGCAGCAGTTGTTGGTATATTTTGGGGCTTTGTGACATCATGGTCATGTAGATCTGTCTACTTGGGCATGTGGAATTTGTCTGATAACCTGTGTTATTGTGATGGCTGTATTAGTGTGTGCATTTATTATTCAGATGAGGATTGGGAACGAGGTGGCCATGGCCTTAAATTAGGAACCATCCTGGCATTTTCCTGGAGTAGAAGCGTGGAAACCACTTCCAAGATGGCTAAGATGGGAATCGAACCCTCCTTTGCTCAGTTTTGCCTCACGAGGCTGAGTGTGCCTTGTTCCATCCTTCAGACCAAAATTAAAATTTCTTGGCAGAGCTGGAAATTTAACCTGGACCAACTGCCAAAAAATGCTAGCCTCACAGCGCGAGATGGTTGGTAGAATAGTCTTCTGACCTCTCGTCAACCGGCACATTAAAAGCCACTAGCAGAAAATTCACTGAATTCACTGAGAAATTGACGAGTTAAGTACAGGCGTTGAAAGGCAAGCTTTATCGACGGAGTAATATCTCGAAAATTATAATTATAAGATACCAACACAAAACAATTTTCTGTGGAGAGCTGACATATTTAACTTGCGAGAGCGGAATATATGAGAGAGAATTGAACTGAAGGCAGCGTTGTCGCGAATGCGTACGTCCTCTACACTTCCGCTCATTTCTACATGATCATAATAATAGCATCATCACGGCGAATAGAATACATCGCATTATCATGACGAATAGAATAAACTGACCGAGTTCAAGCGCGCCCCGCGGTTGGCCAGCGCTAGTGGTGCAGACCCCCAATGCTACAGTCAATCGCAGTCAGCTGTTCAAAAATGGGATACGCGCTGGCCTGCGTAAACCTCTTTACGAAGGCTGCGGTTACGCTGATTACATCAAATTTTCAGTGCATATTCTAAAATAAAATAATAGCCCGCCTTCAAGGCAAAACGACATACGTAATAGAGGTAACACTTCAAGAGTGATGAACCAAGTAGAATACTTAAATTAGCCCAAATACCTTGTGTAATGATGAATAATAATTATGGAAGTGATGTCCTAATAGATGTTTTCTCCTTCGCTGTCTGTAACCCACCCGCTATGCCCTTTTACAAAACGACATATACTGTAGTGAAATTTCAGATTAATTCTGTACCATGTATCACTCTTTTTCTTTTCGCTTTCACTTTGATAATATATAATCTTCATACCTTATTTCATCTTTTGGCGGGAGGGGGGACATTATCAATTGTAACTACTAACCTTGATCACTTCTGCACCGGATATATGTGCTAAAGCACTTAAATATGTGTTTTTATTTATTGTATATTTAAAAACCGCAGCCATGTTCGACAGCATATTTTGTATGTGAAACTGCCGCAGTGAGCGATCACATTGACGTCATTAGTTACCAACATATCCGATACAAAATAGGCCTACATTAGACGACACATGTAATGTTGTAATTATGTGAGAAAAAGAAATAAACGAGCTCTTCTTGGTTAGACGACTGACTGGACGAAACCATTGGTCGCTACTTGGTTAGACGACTGTCTGGACGAAAATTACCGTTTGCACTACAAGCAAGGAGGTCTGGGCGTAAGCCCCAGGTTAGGTTTGTTTTGTATGTAGAACAGTATTTACCACTGTAATGAACGCTGATCGCAAGGATTTCATGTTTCGAACTAATCGGCAAAACTAGTGCCTCACTGCCTAAGAATTATTGGTCTAGGCACAAACCACTGGTTTGGATGAAAATTATTGATGCGTGTCCACCCGCACAGTGCGTGACAACACCCACTGAGCGTGACAACATCCAGAAGTGTTTGTATGGCCTAATGAATTAACAATTATTGGTCTAGACAAAAACAGCTTGCACAATCCATTGCGAACTGGTTCAAACTTGGCGCTATTTTGTTTCATGGTACCGCGCTTATACAAAGTAGTACCGTAAGTGCGGGTTTGGCAATACTGTACGTGTGCATAAATAACAGCGAAAATGGCAGACTCAGCTGGAATTTCATCTATATAAGTCGTGATCCAATTTGGGACATCCTGAGATCTGAAAAATGCACACTTTGTCACGAACCTGGAAGTAAAATGGATAAGGGACACCTGCTACATTGCAACAAACTTGATGTGACTGCTAGAATTTCAGGAAACCTCACACAACTCTATTGGAATGCAAGAAAGCTGATGAATTGGAATCTGGGCTATCCATAAGAAACAACAACAACAATGCTTTAATATGAAAAATTGAGGTAACGCGGGCCGCGTTAGCTAATATATAACACCCCCGGTTTTTGTCACGCACAGTGGGGGTAGTCACGCATCAATAATCTTCATTCAGGCCAAGGTTTTGCCTTATATTTCACTATTCACGTATCGTGAATTTTAAGAATGTCTAGTGTAGTATAGGCTTACGAGATCTATGAAATTTTTAGTTTTAAATTACCGTATAATGTATAGCCTACAAATATCGTTACCTGTGTGCTAATAATTCTAGCGCAGCCATCACAGCATTCAGTCACAATCATGTCCGATGCAGGTGTATAAGCCAGGTTCTACTTTCATTCAGAATTAATAATACAAGTAGGCTATAGCTGCGACCAATATTTATAACGTATTGCAACCAGTGGCTTCGCCCAAACTGTGTCATCTAACCAAGTAGCGAACAATGTCTTTGTCTCACCCAACATTAGTACATCAGTAATTTTCACCCAGACATGCAGTGGTGCAGTAACTTATGTCGAGAACTAAAAGAGAGCTATGCGATATTGTTGGTATTCTCTGAAAATTTGCATATGTGACTCCAGCGCAGTGCATATACCGTGCACATGTGAGTATGGCTCTTCAGAATGATGATTCATTCATGTTGCACAACCCTTGAAGTTCGTAGAAGGGCACCACACAACTCTGTCGCAACCATGACTGAAACAAATAAAAATAGGCCTAATATAAATATTTTATCTGCCTACTACTAAGTAGGCTATAGGTCAGTAGCCAAGTTCATAAGTTATAAGCTTCATAAATAATCACCAATACATTCACTACCACTAACCGAGTGTGAATCATAGGCTAGGCCTACTTCCAAGCTTACGAGTTACATGTGCAATGTACTATAATATTATGGCTGACGGCATTTGGAAGTCGAGAATAAGATACATTATAATATTAGAAGGCGAATTGAACCTAAGAATATATTCCCGAGAGAGAACTTACATAGGCTATATTTTAGGATATGTTTGAATTAGGCCTATACGGAAAATGCAGTCAGAAGACTATTTCAAAATTTCCAAAGACCATTAATGTTTTTAGCCTACTTTTCACATTTTGCAAAAATGAGGAAAAAGTAGACTTAGGAGATCGATCCGGGAAAATGTGAGTCTGTCTGTCCTTCTGTCTGTCTGTCTGTCTGTCCTTCTGTCTGTCTGTCTGGCTGTGTGTGTCCCCGCCCCCCCCCCCTATCAACTCCTAAACGGCGGCAGCAATCAAAACCAAATTTAGTATGAGTAAAGATTTGCACCGGAATATCTCATGTCCATATTTGAAAATGATATCAGTGCTACCAACTGTTGAAAAAACGCACTAGAAATTTGAGCTCCATGTTGGATATCCTGCAAGGTATGCATGGGAGCTATTCCAAAATTAGGGGCAGATGACCTCGTAGTTCCGCCCCTTAAAACAACAATAAATAACTAACTAACTAACTAACTATTCCAAAATTGGCACACATGTAGATAAGACTATTTCAGTTTAATTTCCAGGAGGCCACCCATGACAGTGTTACCAAAATAATGTTAAGCCTTCTGATAGGTCCAATGTTTAAATGCATATAACTTCTACACTATCAATTGGATTTCAACCAAATTTTGTATGAAATATCTGCACATAAACAGATATGACTGAGCGCATTCTTAAGAGCCAACAGGACTGCCAACTGTTAATAATTGCTCTCTCTATTTTTTTAAATCCAAATACCAATATATCAGAAAGTATGCAAGCCAACAGCTTTAAACTATGCACACGTATATTCTGCCATTTTAGATCAATTTGGAGTAACTTATATACGTCAGTTCTACCAACATGATTATAAGCCTGCTGATAGTACCAATTTTTAAATACATGTAACTTCTATATTATCAGTTGGATTTCAACCAAATTTCCTATGTGCTATGTGTACCATAACAGATATGACCATAAGTATAAGTATTGTTAAGAGCAATCAGGGCTGCCAACTGTTAATAAATCTTGTCTATATTTTTTTACCCTAATATCAATATATCAGAAAGTATGCGAGCCAACAGCTCTATACTTTGCACACGTATAGCACCTGACATTCTAGATTAATTTGGAGTAATTAATACAAGGCAGTGCTGCCAACATGATTCTATGCCTGCTGATATGTCCAATTTTAAAATACATGTAACTTCTATACTAACAAATGGATTTCATCCAAAATTGGCTCAACAGGATATCATAATATTTCAGATTATTTCTAACCAGCACACGCATGACATTGTTGCCAACATGCTTTTACGCGTGCTGATAGATCCAGTGTCTAACTGCATGTAACGTCCATTGGACTTCAACCAAATTTTGTATTCTGTGCCTTAAGAGATGGAACTAAGAATATATTCAGTCACCAGGGCTGCCAACTGTAGTGCTCTATTAGGCTACATTATACCAGGTATATTTTGAACTAATTAGATATTTCGATATTACCAACTTAATTTCGTCATTATTCTAGATAGGTTCATATTCTGTAGAATAATCATTGGCATGAAAAGTAGGCTGTATAGTTCTTCACGGAACTTCTTGTTTATTACGTTATTTGTGCTCTGACTGAATATAAAAATAAATAAAACAACGATTAAATAACTATATACTTTTAATTTTGTAGGTCTAGGATAGGCCTACTTACTCAAATCGTAGTGATCTTCGTAGAGTTTCTCCAATCCATCTCCAATCTTGTTCTCGTGTTTTTTAGGCCTCATGATGAAATCTAAATAAGAATGTATCCAAAAATTAATTAAATAAAAGCTTCGAAACATCTTAGACAAGTGGATTTGACACACACATATCAAGAGTCTATAATAACACTGTAAAAACTGTTTTAATCGATGTATATTAGTAGTACTTACCTTGTACAACTTGTTACAACTTCATTAGACTTGAAATTCCAAAGAAAACTGTGAAATTATTTAAATAATGTCATTAGTTAAAGTCGTAATTATAATGTTGGCTGACTTTGTGAAAAATGCATTATGGGAGTTATCGCCAGAAACATGTCGGCAACTGTGTGGTACGGAATTTTACTGGTATTATGGTCTTTGGAGATGGCGAGATTTTAAGCAGGGTTGGCGACAATGTGCTCGCACCTGAAAACAACTTAACTTCATGAAATGCAAGCATAAACCAACATTTACGTAGGCATAGGGGACGGCTGTTATGTTGCCTACCCTGTTTTGTTCTAGTATCTTATTTAAGCTGTCCCGGACTATATTGCGAACCGTCTAAATACAGTATTCCGAATGGTCGCCATGTTTATTTATTAATATTATGTAGGCCTTGGAGTTATGTACTATTACTTGAAGATTGTTGTGTAGGTGTATAATTCAAACTTCAATCGCATGATTAGGACACAAGAAATAGCAAGATGTTCAGTAAAGAACATATAGCCTACTTTCTCCTAAATGCATGGGTATTGTTATAACTCTTTGTCCATTTGAAAATCCACAGCCTGCTTCCAGTCTCCGACCGGGTCAGGAATGGAATGAATGAAGCCCCCATCTAGCGGCGAGGATATGAACTGTGCCAGCTGTCGAAGCCTGTCGCACTCCTCTGGGGCAATGATTAAATGAATGACAGATGAAATGAAATGATAGTGGAGAGTGTTGCTGGAATGAAATTTTTGACAGGGAAAACCGGAGTACCCGGAGAAAAACCTGTCTGCCTCCGTTTTGTCCAGCACAGATCTCACATGGAGTGACCGGGATTTGAACCACGGACCCAGCGGTGAGAGGCCGGCGGGCTGCCGCCTAAGCCACGGAGGCTCTTCTTTGTCCATTTCAAGGAGTATAATTGAATGTTGCTTGTAGTAGCTTGTTGAAATACAACGTGCTATACGGATATTAAACATGAATATGAGGTGCCCTTTGCTAGTGCTACCTCTGTAAAAAAAAAGTCATTCAATTCGGTTTCACCGTGTATGAATTGATATGGAGAAACGATTTGCACACATACATGGCCGCTATCTGCAAATTATTGGGCTGATAACCTTGTAGTTCAGTCAAAACTTGCTTCACACATAAAGGTATGTTGTTGCAAAATTTGGTAGAGATCAAATGATTAGGTTGGTCGTAAGTGATTTAAGCTTTTAACATTTGGGTGGCCGCCATTTCGTTTCCGTACAGATGGCGGCGATATGATGACACTGAGGTGCCCTTTGCTAGTGCTATCTCTGTACCAAATTTCATTCAATTCGGTTTGACCGTGTTTGAATTAATAGGGGAATCGATTTGCACACATACATGGCCGCCATATGCAAACTATTGGACTGATACTCTTGTAGCTTGGTGAAAGAACGCTTGTCACATAAAAGTATGTTGTTGCAAAAATTGGTAGAAATCAGATGATTAGGTTGGTCGTAATTTGATTTAAGCTTTTTACATTTGGGTGGCCACAATTACGTTTCCGTCAAGATGGCGGCGATATAAAACAAGACACTGAGGTGCCCTTTGCTAGTGTTACCACTGTACCCAATTTCGTCCAATTTGATTTCACCGTTTGAAAAAATAGATGGAATCAATTTGCACACATGCATGGTCGCCATCCTCAAATTGGACTGATGACCTTGTAGTTAAGTCAAAAGACGTTCGCCATATAAATATATGTTGTTGCAAAATTTGATAGAGATCCGATGATTAGGTTGGTCGCAATTTGATTTAAGCTTTGAACATTTGAGTGGCCGCCATTACGTTTCCGTCAAGATGGCGGTAATATAAAACATGACACTGAGTTGCCCTTTGCTAGTTCTACTTCTGTACCAAATTCCGTTCAATTCGGTTTCACCGTGTTCGAATTGATAGGGGGACGGGGGAGGGGGGACGGGACGACAGACATTCAAAGTACACACACTCACTCTCTCTCTCTCTCTCTCTCTCTCTCACACACACACACACACACACACAGACTCACACACAGACAGAAACACAAATTTTGGCCCTGTGTAGATCTCATAAGTCTACTTTTTTTTTTTTTGCAAAAATCGAAAGTAGGCCAAAAATGAGATTTTAAAATTTCGTACAGCCGCCATCTTGTGGTTATGAAAACAATTGAAATATATTAGATGCCGGTGGATTAAAATTTGAATTAATATTAGCTGTACCAAATTTCACTGCGCTCGGATGGTTAAATCGTGAGAAACGTCCATTTAAATATTTACATTTCGCGTTGCCACCATGAGCGATTTGTGCTCACCAGGTTATTGAAAGTCCCATATGTGAACTTATGTTTATTGCTTTTATCAACATACAAAATTTCAGTTTGACTGCTGTCATAGATTAATATATATTGAGAACCGTCTTAATATTTCGGATGGTCGCCATGTTGGATTTTAATAAATGTAGGGCATAGAGTTATGTACTATTTGGTGACGATTATTGCGTAGGCTCGTTATTCAAACGTTTAATTCGATCGCATGAATAGGACACAAGAAATGAACACTATTTTTCAAATCTCGCACAGCCACCATCTTGTGGTTATGTAAACAATTGAACTAAATTAGATGTCAATGCGTTAAATTTGTATTAACATATGCTGTACTGAACCCATGTACCATTGGCTCAAAAGGGGTCGAATCCATGTATATTTGTGAAAGGAAAGAAAGAAATATACAGTCTTTAATGGAACATAGAAAGATTTCATGCAAGGATGCTAGCATAACGTTGCTTAAGAAGTTAGACCCAGGTGGCCGAGAAATGAGATCATGCCTGACTCATTGATAAAGAGCCAGTCACGAGTATAAATAGACTGAGTGGAAAGTTTCAGCTGTATGAGAGAGAAGCACGTCTCGGAAATCGCCCTTACCTTGCATTAAAACGGCAACAGCGCAACTGTGCCAGAAGAAGAATAATTAGATTTAACCCATTTGGAAGAATAAAAGTAAGTAAATAGATACAGCATTGTGAATGATTTAAGAAGAGAGATTTTTGTGTGGAGAAAAAGCTTTTAATAATTGTCCAGGAAAGAAGTGCAAACGTAGCCATACGTCATAGGGGAATTACCGAGGCCCAAAGAGTGGGGAAATAAAAATCAACAGCCACACCCACACAGCTGAAGACTAAAAATTATTTAATATCTCAGAAATGCACGATCGATTTTCATGCGCAGTGAGGCCATTTTACGTTTAGAAAACGAGCTTTCTGGAGATATAATTTTTATAATTGTGCGACAATTATTGCAAAAGTTGGTCACGAAAAGGACTAGGATTTTATCTTTTTTGGACTAAAGAGTATAAAACTCCTGGCAGCACCAAGCCAATCATGCAGTTTACCAGTACTCCTTGAGGGGAGATGCTACATCACATCGTGCTGTTTCCGATAGCCCAGGGGGCGTCATAGTGCTACATCACGCCGAAGACTATACAAGTATTCCTTAAGGGGAAACGCTGTATCTCATCATATAGACATTATCCGACAGCCAAGAGTGTCGTGGTATCGAGAACCAACGTGCATCCATAAGGAGTAGCCAAGACGTATTATTACAGTATCGCCGTGTGGAGAATTAGGAAAATCCTAGTTACAGGATTTAGTTCCGACAGTATAAAGTTTACAGTGAAAAGTTCAGTAATTACAGTCAAAGCAGGCTGCGAACTTAGAACCAAGGGCGATAGGTCTTAAATTAAACGACCAAAAGGATCATAACGTATTGAAGTACCGTAACAGCGAGATAAACATTCTATCAACTTTAAAGAACCCGAGCAGGGACGGACAGAATAAGGTTCGCAAAGTATTCTGGAAGGATAGGAATTCGAGAACCGAATAAGCGGAGAGGAGAAGGAAACTCTAGACATTGTTTCAAGGAAGCAGACGTACTATTAAAAGGCACTAAGTTACAAGAAGTATTAGTTGCTAGAAATCAATAGGTCACCGATAGATTATCCGGGGGACCGTGTACAGAACAGACTTTCGCTAGACCAACCAATAGGGTCTAGAAAGGAGCCGTTCGAGTTAATAAGAATAGCAGATTATCAAGAAACGGGATTTGAAGGAGTGCTATTGCAGGGAGGAAGTAGATGGTTCGAGACTTTCACATTCTGGCAAGATAGGAAGCCGACATTTACTAAATTTCACCCTTGGAGATGGCAGGTCAAGAAGTCACGTGTGATAGGCTTTAGCAGCCTTAGTGATTAGAATCTGTGAAGTGTAAATATATATAATTTGTGTTAAGAAGTAATATTTTTCAGTGTTTTTATCGTGTATTATAAACGAATACACCAGTGTATTTTAAAATGTTATCAGTGTTAAATGTATTTGAATTAAATGTGTGTCAAGATATGTCAGTACATGAAATGAATCTGTACAAAATGGAGTAATCATAGTTTTTGACTTTGTCAAGTAATCTTTTGTAACTCTGGAGTACCCAAGTATTTTCACTGTAGTGAATTTGTGTAACTTGAGAGAGATGGTAATGTTGAGAACATTGTTGAATGCCCAAACATTTAAGTAAAGAAGTAACATGTACTTTACATATGATTATATATTTGTTTGATGATAAGAAACTCATAAAATAGTTATTGAGGTGTATGAAAGAATGACACCGTTATTATTGGAAAGTATCGAGCCTTTGGAACTCGTGTTTATGATGAACTTTAAGATAGATACTTTATGGAAGTGAAAATAATTATGAATTGTTGGTTTGAAGGAAACCATGTATTTTAATACAATATTTGTTTGATTTTTACATATTCCTTGTTCACTTTGAACAAGTAGAAGGATTGGGGTCAATAGTTTATTTGTTTGTAACGCCATAATTTTGGTTAATTAAATGTTTTGAAATAGGAGTTGATTTTGTTTTTATTTTTGGAAGTGTATCCTCTATTTAATCCAAAATGTGTAAGTCACAGAGTGGGAGAACGTACCAAAACCCCGAAAATCCCGAATTGAGCATTGCTGGCATACTGTGATTTGCATGTTTCTTGCTGGAAAGGCACAGTACGGATGGTCAAATTGCGAGAAAAGTCTATTTAAATGTTTCAACTTCGCTTGGCCGCCATGTTCGTTTTGTTTTTGAAGGTCACATAGTTGAACAGTGTCCTTAATCCCGGTACAACATTTCAGGGTGATATCAGTAATAGTTTCGAATATATACAATGCCGGTGAAATATTTCGCACAGACGCCATACTGGATTGGTGAGACGTAATAAAATTTGATGGACATGGTACTATGACCTTACCGAGTTTCATTGAAATCGCTTCACCCGTTTAGATTTTATTAGGGGGGGGGGGGGACGACACACACACGGACGCACAAACACACACACACACGGACAAAAGGTGATCTCATAAGCCTATTTCTTTCATAAATGAAAATAGGCTAAAAATCTTTAAACGTTAAGTGGGCCTAGTTTGGCACATTTACCTTATTGTTACAGGAAATGGCGGCTGATCTAGAAGACGCCCCTGGAGAGCTATTCGCATTTCAGGGGGACTTGTGCAAGGAAGAGGACGTGGTGTCAGCATTCGCTTGGATCAAAGACAACCTGGGCGGAGTGGACGTGCTTATTAACAACGCAGGAGTGCTAATACAGAACAACCTGCATAGTAAGAACTAGTTCCTTTCGCAATCCTAGACAAAAGTTATTAGAATTACTCTAAATGTATAATAACTTACTCTTGTGATACCACATTCTTCCAAATAATCTTTATCTTTTATGTTTATCAACACTAATTGACTCATAACTTCAAAGCATGCTCATTAGCTTATAGTCTCATTTCTCCAATTATATTATACCGCTTTTTCCTTCGTCATGTATTGTGTCCAAAGCGTCGCTTTGAATACACTTCAATTGCTTATTTGTATACTGTACTCAAAATGTATTATAATTTAGCATATGTATAGTTAGTCCGTCATCTATGTAATGAACTATGTACTGTTCCCCACGACAGAGCCCTGTTCTCGGGAATCTTTTTCTGGACAAATAAAATAGTTATGAACACACAGCAAGTATTAGCCTCTCAAGATGCAAGCGCCGGCGGTCGAGGGGGGAACTATTCCTTGTTTCCTACTGTCGCGCAATTAGCCTGCTTGGTTGACAAGTACATTCGCGTGGGTAGGATATGATTTAGCTCTAGTAGTTTCAGTCATCGTTCTCCTTTCCGTGGTGACAAGAGCTCCTGTTATGCTTAGCTGTGCTGTGTTGTTTCGAAACCATTAGAAAACACAATTCTTAATTGGCACATTATTAATATTATTATTATCATTAATTTGTCCGTTCATAATTCAGAATATAACTTCTGTCTAACACAAGTAGCACGCACAATGCTGCTTGACTTATGTGGCGACGGCACTCCTTCAGCGCTGTGCGCCCCCTCATCACCCGGCAGGCTTCTGTTGCTAAAAAGGAAAACGCTGGAGCACCTAATTTCAACGGCACTCGTATCTTGAAAGGGTATTACCAGAGGTCGTGTTAATTTCAGAATCTTCTTTGGTTGTAGGGACATAATTGCAATAGTCCAATGGGCGTTGAAGGGCGACTTTGCTGTCCACACCATAGCAGGCAACCTTAGGATGTGCCAATTCAGCAACTTAAGAGCTAGTGACTTTTCAGAAAATTTGGCGATGAAAAATCTTAAATTCAGTATTGTTTACATTAGCTTTAGGTTAATTCCATTACTTTAAGGTGACAACGCTGGTCTGTAATACCCCGGGGAAGAAATGTTCAGACTGGCCGCTGTCAACACTGGGATTAGGGCCTTCGATATTTGGACTGACAGCTCCTCCCAACAGGTAAAATTGCGACTCGAGTCCACCTCGTGGTGTAACGGCTAGCATTCTTGGCCTCAAAGGTCTGGGCTCGATTCCCGGGTCTGCCGTGAAATTTAATCCTGGTCTGAGACTGGATACACTAGCCTCGTGAGGCAAAACTTAGAAGAGGTGGGTTCGATTCCTACCTCTGCCAGTGGAAGTGGTTGTCCGTGGTTCCCCACATTTCCTCCTGGCAAATGCCGGGATGGTACCTAACTTAAGGTCACGGCCTGTTCCTATCCAAGTCCTACCACAATTACAATTGTACACACTAGTACAGACATTACAGTGATACAGATTATCAGAAAAAAAATTCTACACATACCCAAAAAAACGGGGCTACAGGACCACGATGTCACAAAATCCCTAAAGGAATCAACAACAACGAAATCCTGTTAAAAGTCTCCACAGAACAAATCATCTCTCCGTCCAGTTCACAAATCTCTCGGTAAATACCGCGGAGTGTTGGTTGGTTCCTCAGTTGAGGGGCTGCGACAACGCGGTCATGTAGTCCCGTGTACTTTGGGTGTGTGTAGAATCTGTCTGATAACCGGTGTTAATTGTGATGGCTGTATTAGTGTGTGTTATCTGTAATTCAGGTAAGGACTGCAGACGATCAGTTTTAAGTAGTTCCTACTTTTTCTACCAAATGCTTCCGTCAACGACACCTAGCTGTGAACTTGGCTACTAGATGCCACCGTAACCAGCACCTGGCGATGAACGTTGGAACTTTTAGAGCGTTTATCAAATCTAACCTACAAATTTAGCTTCACACAATTGTAGTTAGTGGAAGGTACTTTTATATGCCATAAATCTATAACATGAACCCGCCGGTTTTACTTCCCCTCCGAAGGAAGGCACACTGAGGGGTTTTAATGCTCTTACAAAATCCGACGACTTCAGCTGGGTTTGAACCCGCGATCTTAGGCATGGAAGCTCAGCATGCTACCAACTACGCCACTGAAGCTACCACCACGGAGTGTATCTTACTAAGTTTGTAACAAAGTTGTGCCCGTATTCCTATTTCATCTGTCTCATCTATGTCTCTTAAGGATGAGCTGTTGCTAAGTAAGCAAGAGCATTTATGGGGTAATAAAAATGCGGTGAGGGTGTTTTGCTCAAATTTGTGACGTAAGTAAGGAACCAACCCCAGACCGCGTGGCACCACAGCCCATGAAGGGCCCTGGCCTAACAAGCGACCGCTTCCCGGCCATTCGGCCTAGAAATTCGCAGGGTGACACGTGGCTAACGCATCGGGTCCCTTCGGCCGTTAATCAAGGTCTCCCTGACCAGGTTAAAGGAAATAAGGCAACCTAAAACAGTTATTGATCGTTCAAACATGAAAAAACACAAATTAGCAGACATGGTTGTTGTTTCATTTAGGAACTTGGGCGCCGTGGTCATTTCAGCTTCGTGTGTTTACATAGAATTTGTCTGGTAACCTGCGTTGTTGTTGTATCTGTAACAGTGTGTGTATTTGTAATTGAGGCAAGGATTCGGATAGAAGCCAGAAAAGGGGATCTTTAAACATATATGTCATTATAGGGTACCACCATAGTTGAACTAAATACTAACAAAATGTATTTTCGATACACAAAGACTGGAACGGAGTAACTTACATTCAGACTCGTGAGGCAAAAGTGAGAAGAAGTGGGTTAGATTCCCACCTCAAATTCAAAATACAATAACTGAATCCTTGCAAATACAAAATGGTCTTTAAAATAAAATTGAAAATGCTGAACACTTCCAGCAAAGTTTGCTTGCAAAACAGTGATTTGAAACATCTTACTGGAATGGAAATCTTATTCGCTGGAAGTGTTAGGTATTTACAATTTATTTTAAAACTAGCAACCCGACCCGGCCTTGCCCGGGAACAGTTACAAATGCATAACGTGATAAGCGATTTTTTTTTCAATGTCAATGAACAACGACCAATATCCGTTTTACGTCTCGGCATGATGGGTTAAAATCACTGACTGGACTATTAGTTATATTATCATGGAGATGCATGTGCAACAAATTCTTGTCAGACGTAATTTAAGAATGGCGAGGTGCATGATACTCAAATCCCCCTTCCGCCCAATCTTAACTTGACTGTGAATTTTGCGGAACGAAAAGTTCACAGGCGAAATGAAAAAAGCTGAGCTGCACTTCCAGGGAAACTCCAAACACAACCACTCTTCTCTAAAGTGTTTTAACTCAACACGACTCGATTGCTGCTGGCAGATCTGGGGCAATAAGCTCGTACGCTAGCTAAGCTGTAACTGGGGTGATAGACTCGCCCCTAGCTACCTCGTAAACTGTCGCTTCAGTAACTTAATGGAGATTGTTGGAAGAACGTAAAAACACTTATAGCAGGCGATGTATTGAAGATAGAGATATGCTCTCTCGGGCTTGTTTTTAGAACTTTTCATGCTGAACAATTCTTACTCACATAGTATATACTATAGTTATTTTTAACGGTTTACCCAGCGTAAGGTTAAAAAGCGCACGAACGGCAGTTTTTTTTTCGACCTTTTCACTTAAATCGTTAGTGCTTGACTTCCTTTCGCCACAAGTAAATTATTTTCTACAGAAACCTTCCTCGAGATATCCTTTACAGAATGGTGAAAACCGCATAAAAATCAATTCAGTGGTTCTCGAGATTACCCGTTACATCCAAGAATCGGGGACTTTGTTTTATACTAAGAAGAGATACAATTTTATATTTTGTATTAGGTGGCTTCGGTTGCGTAGTTGGTAGCATGCTGAGCTTCTATGCCCAAGATCGCGGGTTCAAACCCAGCCGAAGTCGTCGTATTTTTAAGAGCGTTAAAATCTATCTGTATGGCTTCCTTCGGAGGGGAAGTAAAGCCGGTGGGTCCATATCATAAATTTATGGCATGTAAAAGAACCTTCCACTAACTACAATTATGTAAAGCTACATTTGTAGGTTAGATTTGATTAATGCACTATTAAGTTCCAACGTTCCTCGCCAGGTGCTGGTTGCAGTGGCATCTAGTAGCCAAGTTCACACCTAGGTGTCGTCGACGGTAACATTTGGCAGCAAAAGTAGGAACTACTTGAAATTGATCGTTTGTAGTTCTTACCTGAATTACAGATAACACACACTAGTACAGCCATCAAAATTAACACCGGTTATCAGACAACTTCTACATACACCCAATGTTCACGGGGATACATGAACGCGTTGTCGCAGCCCCTAAACTAAGGAACCAACCAACCATATTTTGTAGTTTGAAGAATTCATTTATTGTAGGTTGAATTTTGTTTCGAAAATACATTTTTTTATTTTGTCCAACTCTGGGTACCACAATCTTTATTTGTATTATATAGGTATTTAACTTATATTACTGTGGAACGAACAATAGCTTTATACTTATTGTCCCAGAAAGAGCTAATACTAAAACATTTATTAATTGAATCCTTAATACCGAAATATTTATCATCAGGTGACTGAAAATTAAGTAGCCTAGTAGTCCCCGACACCATGTTATACGAATCAACATTTGCTTCTGATGAAGCAAGATAACTTACCTATTTGTTTTTCGGCTCAGTAGTGGTAACGTCCTCTCATGCTGTGATCAAGGTTGCAGGAACGAATCCTGACGCAGCCAGTTGGCTTTTGAGGTTGCGCAAATGCGAGGAGCCGTGTCACTATATTTACTGGCACATTAAAGATCTCCTTCAGGGCAAAATTCCGGCAATCCGGCGTCTCTAAAAGCCAAAGTAGTTAAAAGGGACGTAATACAAGTTCAAATTCACTACATATGTAAGTTGTGGTGTTTCTTAATTCGTCGTTAAAGAAAAACATCTTATTATAATTTGTATGACTTACTTACATTGTAAGTTTTACAATGTATTTAAAATAAGTTATGGCGGGCCGGTGTTGGCCCGCGGGTGGTAGTTTGGATATCCCTGATGTAAGGCATCAACGTATTCAACCGCGATATCAATGCAGAGGCTGAACACCCAATATACCATATCCATAATTATTATTATTATTATTCTTTCTTCGATTCGGCCAACTAGGGACCACGTCAGTTCAACTGTCTCTTCTTCCGAGCTCTAACTACCGCCCAGTGTTCCCGCATTCGTCTCCGGTGTTGTTCTTTTCTCTCTTGGGACCAAACCTTCCCTGTCTTCAGCTTCGGCTTTTCCTGGAAACCTTTGTGCGTACGTTGTTTTTCCTGAAGTGGAACACACTCCTTGATATATTTAGGGGAAATTTCCTTTTCACGTAGATCGTTCTCAACCTCCGTAAACCATGCCCCTTTGGTTTTCTTATTCTGAAAGTACGTCAATATCCGTTTTGATATCCTGCCTGGGCTCATTCGTGTCACGTGGCTATAAAAGGCAATCCTTCTTTTTCGAATCGTGTCACTGATCTTCTCCACGTGCTTGTACAATTCGTGGTTGTGACGCCTTCTGTACTCGCTGTTTTCTTTGATGGGACCCAGGATTTTCCTCAAATCTTCCTTTCTTTAGCCTCTAGTTTTTCCATTAGACCTTTCTTGTTCATTATTAGAGTCTCAGCCGCATACGGAGCCTCTGGTCGAAAAACAGTGCAATAATGTCTAATTTTGGCTTTTAAGGATATCGATCTCTTATTGTAGATGTCTTTAGTCAGGTTGTAAGCCATTTCCATTTTACTAATGCGTGACATGAAGGCTTCCTTCTCTGATAGCTTTGACTCTATCCATTCACCGAGGTATTTCAACTTTTCTGCCCTCTGAACTTTTCCTAGTCCGACCTCCAGTTCCTTGGGCGCTGATTTTATATTTGTCATGAATTGTGTCTTCTCAAAGGAGATTTGAAGCCCAGCCTTCAGTGCTTGATTTTTCAGTTGGTTAAGTTATTCTTCTGCCGTATCAATGGAATCTGAAAAGATCACTAGATCATCTGCAAAGGCTAGACAGTCGATTGTAAGTTTCATATACTCGTACCCTAGCCTTACGCCATTTCTACCCTTGAATTTTTCATTTCCTTCCGCCATTCTTGGATGACCTTTTCGAAAACACAATTGAGGAGAAGCGGTGATAGCCCGTCTCCTTGCCCAACTCCGGTCCTGATTTCAAAGGCATCAGACATCTCTCCTCTGAACTTCACTTTGGAGGTGGTGTTGGTCAGGGTTTATTATTAGTATTATTATTATTATTATTATTATTTATTTTTCAACAGTGAGATTAAATTTGTAAAAAGTTGTAAGCATTTAGTATACACAGATTGCATTACTTATTTTGATCTAACATTTTTCTTAACAATCATATGAACTGCGCAGCAGCAGCTCTTATTAATGGGAGTAGCAATAAATTCACTATCACTCCAGTCAAAAGTGGATGAACTCATATTTGTTTCAGATGGCCCGTCGGAGGAATGGAAACGCATGATCGATGTGAATGTATTAGGGCTGTGTATGTGCACAAGAGAAGCTGTTACAAGCATGAGAGAACGGGGCATTGACGACGGCTACATCATCAACATAAGCAGGTAAGTTCTGCCACTTAGAACACTTGATTCAATATATTCCCAGTAAGACAGTAAATCGATTGAGATAAGAATGGTTTGACTGAAGAACTCATCTGCATACTTCACTTTTACAAGGGGGTTATATGACATTTAGGACAGCCTACTGTATTTGAATCGAGGGATAGTGTGTGACTTTCCTACAGTATTTATTCTGCATAGGAGACCATAACTTAGTTCATGTCTAGGATGACATTTGTTTGTGTACCAATGGCCAGGAGATCTCGAGAGATTGTCTGGTCACCTTGTGTTGACGATCAGTTCAGTACTGGAGAATTTAGTCCGAGTACCTATGCAGGGGCACCACGAGCAGGAATCAGCTTCACGCCAAGACAGACCAGAGTGTTGTAACAGGACACACTTGGGACCATTGGGGGACTTTGTGCAGTCTCTACTGGACAATTTAGATTTAGAACTTGAAATTCATCAGGTGCCTAGATGATTGTTTTAAGATGTTTTTGATTGTAATATATTATATTAGCATTACCGTCGCGGCTTCGCCCGCGAATATTCTAGTTGTAAAGAGTACACTTAGCAAAATCTCAATCATGAATGCTAGGACTGATTTATCCTTGGTATGATTAATCAGACTTTATCAATTCAGCTGCTGGTGCAGTGGTTAGGGGTTTGTTATTCCTTCATAGGCATATCAGAGCGAAGTTAGTTTTCTGAAAATATCACAGACACTGTTAATTTAAGGGCCTTTAAATGTGGTTTTCGGAGACACTTCATAGTCGGGTGAAAAAGACCTTTTGTACCACACTCACACGTGAAAATTGCGTGAAAAAATTCTAGAGTGCCCCTTGACCCCCTTAAGCGCATTATACTGTATGTCTTGATGAATTTTACAGCTTAATTTGGTTCAGTGATAACCTTATAACCATCTGGAAACGTTCACAGTAATGTAATAATTGGAATTGCATTGCGTCTTACAGAAATAGATGGACCTGTGAGATTCTGTTACCATGGTTACCGTGTTGCATTCTTTCATTTTTCATTGTAAATATACATGTTTTAAGGTATTTATTTAATTGTGAGGCATTTAAAGAGTGAGTGCGTTTCGCTTACGCATCGGATTATGCAGAACCTGTAGGTACCCCATATGTGTAGGCTGGTGTTAATGGGACCTTTATTTTCGGCACAAAACTGGAAAAGGATCTTAGCCGATTAATATAGGGAGGGATATTCTGTGTACGTTGCCACAAGCTTAATTAATGTCTAGGATACAAAACTGGTACAGTATGTATAACGACAGCGATTAATACAGCGTGTAACTATGTAAGTGGGAAAAATCCGGAGATTCGATAGAGGATCTGACAACAAGCAAACCATGTCCTATGATGTATGTGCGTTCGTTGCCGTGTTACAAGCATTGTTTGTGGTGTGCAAAACACAGACTGCGAGACGATGCGAGTTGGTCATTTGTGGAGGCACACAGGCCACTTGTACGTTTCGTCGATATTCAAGTCTGTGTGCATTCCCCAACAAATGGAAAGGGCCTCAGTGACCGACACCGTGGCCTGCTCGTTCTACCAATCTCAACCCATTAAACTTCTACTTATGGGGTCATTTTAAGGCCATTGTGTATGCCACACCTATTCATAACGTGGGCATGCTACGTCAGCGAATAGAGCAAGAATGTCAGCAGATACGACAGACGCCGGGAATATGGGAGCGTGTGAGATAGTCAATGATGCGGCGCATAGACGCCTGCATTACAGCTCGTGGTAGCCATTTTGAGCAACTTCTGTAGAGAACTGTAAGTAGTAACGTGCACTTTATCAACGCAAATGACCAACCTGCATAGTGAAGCGGTCTATGTTATGTACACCACAAACTATGCTTGTAACACGGAAACGAATAAATAACTTTGACGATTGTAAAATAGTACATTATGCAACGAGCCTATAATGGCTATAGGCTAATTAAGACACGAGTATTTTTATAAAACGAGCGCATGCGAGTTTTATAATTTCCATACGAGTGTCTTAATTACCATTATAGGCGAGTTGCATACGACTGTTTATGTTCGACGATAATTATAACTTTATTATATGTTTTAACATAAATATTCATAAATATCTGTTGAGAGTCAGCCACTTGAATTTTGTAATTGGAGAGCGAGCGCTAAGTATGATATCTCTATCTTTCAAGATCTCTGAACGACCGACGCATACGCTCTGTGTGCTTGCAATGCCATATGCAGGCCATATGTTTACATCTGCCGCCCCTCAGTAATATTGTCACCGGAGTCGTTTCAAGACAATGCGCTGTGTAGAAATTAGTGTTGGTGATATTAAGGTACAGTGCTATTTATTGTCTCATATTCGCCAGTTTATTTACGCGAACATATGGACGGTGCGTATTCCATGTCGGTAATTTATTATAGTTCGATGTTGTGTTTATGTCCGACATGTTGGATTTTGAGCGCATGCGCGAAGGTATCGTTACCTAATTGGTCAATGAACGAGCTCTGATTGGCTGGAGAAACTGTATCATAATGAAAAACAGTGTTATAATGACCATCATTATGATACAGTTTTCTGACACATAATAGTGAGGGTCGAACATGAAGATTTTTTAAGTTTCTTAACAAGATCAACACATAGACTGTCAAATGAGAATCATCAATACGTTTTGACTGAAGAAGGCTCACAGAGCCGAAACATGTATCAAAGAGTGTAAGGACATCGTATAAAAAAATGTTTTGTAAAGTAGATATTGGTGCAATTATAATTTAACGAAAGTAAATACACCGTATGGTTTGCTTGTTGTCAGGTCCTCTATCGAATCCCCGGAGCTTTCCCACGTATTTAGTTACACCCTGTATATTAATAACATAAGTCATTAACATCACAATTCAATCTCAATTACTGATACATGAGAAAAGTAACCTAAAAGGAATTACATGAGATTAAATTATATAAAGGGTGAATTCTAAGTACACCGCCAAACTGCAGGGAAAGCTTCCTGACTGGAAATGGAGCAAAAAGTTCATATCAACTTAATATGTTTCTAAATGGACGGTAATTGTGCAACGACAGCAAATAGTCCCGGCACACTGTACAAGGTCTGAAGCTTATCTATGCCATAACAGGTGTTCGAAGTGGCTTCCATAGGATAAAATGCTAGCGTTCACACGTCGCATCATGGATTGCCTTCCCTTTCGAATGTTCCGGCCTGTATCCGAATAGTGTCACATGCTTCGCGGACACGCTGTTGAAGGGTCCGCACATCGGGAACGGGCGCACCATACACCACGCTCCCCATTTCAGTTGGTTAAGGTCCGGTGATGGAGTAGGCCATGCAACAGGGCCTCTGCGTCCCATCCAACGTCTGGGGAAGGTATTGTCGAGGTAAGGCTTGGCCGTATAGGAACACCATATGGGCTTGTTCCTGGAATGAATACTGGATAGTAATGCTTCGCTCTCCTCCAATCGGCCAATGTACAGCGCAAACAAGACACACTGTGTTACGAGAGAATGTCTGCAGTGGCGACGGAGAATTTCTGGACATATGATGATATGGACCATGTTGCTCCATTTCCAGTCAGGAAGCCTTCCCTGTAGTTTGTCGGTGTAACGCGCTACCTCGTGCCTCGCTGGCATCGGGAGAGCGTGGGTTCGAATCCCACCTCAGCCGTCCTGAAAATGGTTTTCGTGGTTTCCCATTTTCACCACCAGGAAAATGCCGGGACGGTTCCTTTCAATAGGTCCACGGGCATTTTCCTTCCAATGTCCCTTCCCTGACCTGTCCTGAAAAGAAAAGTACATTGCCATTGGCTGCATTAATAAAATTATCATATATAGGCCTATAAATGTTTTAGACTTTTTTCGTGTGGCCTCCTGAGAGGCCGAGTGCAGGTCATTCTAGTCGACACCAGTGGGCGACCTGCGCGCCGGGATGAGACATGGAATTGATGAAGTTGAATGAGACTGAGTAAGGATGTGAAAGGAAGCGGCCGTGGCCTGTTAGAAAGTCCGGTCCCAGCATTTGCCTGGTGTTGAAAGAGGGGAAACCACGGAAAACTATTGCAAGGACGGCCGACGGTGGGGCTCGAACCCATGCATCTACCGAGTCAACAGAGAGCTTGACCCCATGACCTAATGTTGCGCTTTAGTGAGCGTAGCTACCGCTGTCGGTTGTTTTGGACTACAGGAGAGGGAGAAATCTGAGGGATGACGTGTTTCGTTTTCTGATTAAAACTGTGATAATCATGTTAGAACCTGTAAAATGAGGCACCTAGAATCAAAACCAAGTCCACAAAACAAAATTTGCGGGAAAATGAGGAAAACTGTTAACATATGAAAAAACATCCTTGGAATATGAACATTTCGTTTATTAATTACTTCGTCATCAAACGATGCATTCCAACAAATTACAGGATTGTCCCTTAATGGCAAGTAACACAATTCTTAAGATTAATTAGGAGTTAACCCGGTTTTGAAAGTGAAATTTACATATGGACGTTTTTGATAGTAAGAGAAGCAGTTCTAAGAATAAAGACAAGGGAAGACGAAAAACATGTGAACATGAACCATCCAAATTATGCATGAAATGAAAACCAGACCTGAATTATGATTATGCATATATTTAAAATTTAACAAACACTTAACCACACATTACAAAACACAACTGATGGCAGTAAGACAGAATCCTGGTTAATGCAATTCTATGTGCTGATTGGCTGAAAACGACTTAGTGGTTTTTGAAACTAACAATGGCGAAAGTTCAATTGAATCTAGTGGATTTTGAAATTAACCCTAAGTTTTGTCCCCCATTTTCAAACGGAAATAGCGTCTTTTTAAGGATAATAATGTCACCATTGAGTTGCTCGCGTGCAAGTTCATATAAAGGCAACTTCATCTCATTTTTCATTTTCTATGGACTTCACGGGTTTGATTCTAAGCGCCTCAAATATACTATTATTTCCATTTCGCAAAACGTTACTGCCAAAATAAACGTAATGAAGCCCACGCATCTAATTTCATAATGCTTCAAGCTAAAACTCTGTATTTTGATAATCGTCAAAATATTAATCCCATGGTAAAAGATTTGCGACAAGTTGTACAGGAAAATATATCCTGGACAATGACATCCAAATTGGATGAATCAATATCCAAAATGGTTGACTTTATGACGAAAGGCAATAGCTCAAATTCATGGACTCTCCACATCGCATGGTTTATAGTGTTACGTGCCACCCCCTAGTGGCAGTTCCGTTAACTGGATTACGGTAGGTAGAAAGCACAACACCAGTTACTGCTTTAAAGAGAAATTAGCTTTATTGCTTGCAGGTCAGAAATATACACCGTAAATAAGCAGATAGAAACAATTACCTGTCTTACAGCAGCTCCCTCCTGTATGGGGCTCGACTCACCCTTTCACTTGTCAATGAGCCACAGAAGTTAATCCCTCCTAATGAGTCCGGTCCCGTAAGCTGGCAGGAAATAGCTGCACTAAGTCTGTCACTCACTGCTTTGCAACTCACCACAATGACCTCTGTCGCACTTGGTAAGCACACACTCTTCAATACTCAGCCTCTCCGTATGATTCACACTCCTTCACTGCCAAAAGAATCGGTTTCACAAGGGTTTTGGCAAGTCACGTCGCCAACAACTGTCGCTCAAGGTAAACGCTCGCACTAGCTCGAAAAAAAACCACACACACACTGGTTGATAGGTCGCCCTTATATAGCAGGCCGGTGACTCAATAACTACTTCTAGACCCATCCAGGGTTCACGGATTCTCGAGGCTTCCTTCACTGGCTGAGTCACGAATATTCTGGACCATCCCTTTGTCCTAGTAGTCCTGTTGCATAAGGCGCACGCAATACACTGAGGCAGAGCAGCCCAGCCCTGGGGCAGTTGTGACTCATGCGACGAGCGATGAAACGAACTCACAGCCGTAACACCACACCCTTCCAAAAAGGCTGATAGTCCCGATCAATCATTGGTCCGTCTGTGTCCCTCCGTAGGCTGCCAGGCGATCTCGATGTACGATCTTCATCTTCGCCCTCGGGCTCCGCTGGATCCTGTAGGCGACATCGTTGATCCGTTTCACGACTCGGTACGGGCCCTCACAGGACTTCTGCAGTTTGGGTGACATGCCTTTCTTCCGTAATGGGTTGAAGAGCCAGACCAGGTCGTCCTTGTGGAATCTGCCGGCATCCGTCTATTGGTCGTATCGGGTCTTCATTCGGTCGGTCTCGATCCGCAGTATCCTCTTCGCGAACGAGTGCACGTCCTCCAGTTGGTCGACCAGTTCTTGACAATACTGGCTTACCGGGACCGGATCATTCCCAGGTCGACCGAAGGCAAGATCGACAGGTAGATGGAGCTCTCTCCCAAACATGGCCCGGGCTGGTGTGCACTCGGTGGCTTCATGCACGGCGGCGCGGTAGGCCAGGAGAAATAGTGGAAGATGTTTGTCCCAATCACTCTGGTGCTCGCTGACGACTATTCGGAGATGGTTCTCGATGGTGCGATTGAATCGCTCTACCATCCCGTCGGACTGAGGGTGTAGCGGCGTTGTCCTTGTCTTCCGGATTCCCAGCAGCTGGCATAGGTTCTGGAACACCTGCGACTCTAAGTTCCTCCCTTGGTCGGAGTGCAGCTCCAGGGGTACTCCGTACCGGCTGACGAATTCCTTCACCAGGGTCTCTGCGATCGTCGCGGCTTCTTGGTTAGGGAGCGCATACGCCTCCGGCCATTTGATAAAGTAGTCGCTGACGACCAATATGTAGCGGTTCCCTGCCTCGCTTAACGGGAATGGCCCAGCAACATCGATGGCCTCTCTCTCCATGGGGCCGCCCACGTTGTAGGTCTTCAGTGGACCCCGTCGTCTTCGTCCTGGGCCATTGCTGGCTGCGCAATCGTGGCACCTCGCGCAGTGGTTCTCCACGTCAGTTCGGCATCCGATCCAGTAGAACCGCTCTCTCAGCTTCTCCTGGGTCATCTTTATCCTTAGGTGTCCACCAGATGATCCTCCATGGACTTCCTTCAGGACTTCCTCCGTCATAGCCTTTGGAACGACGACTTGCTCCCGAGATGTCTTCCCGTCGGTGCTCTCCCAGGCGCGGCAGATGAGGCCATCCCTTACAATCAGCGAGTCCCACTGCGCCCAGTAGGACTTAAACTTTGGGCTGCAGTCACTCACAATGTTCCACCCGGGTCTGGTGACACAGGCCCTCTTCCATTCGGCTATCAGTCCCAGGTCATCATCTTCTGCTTGTGCCCGCGTGAATGATTCGCGGCTCCAGGTCCATTGAAATTCCACAGTAGTCCGTCGGCATTGTATCCCGATGTTCTCCTCCCTCCTAGTACAGAAGGTGCAGTCAGCGGGGCACGGTCTTCGTGACAGGGTGTCGGCATTAGAATGCAGTTGGCCTTTCCTGTGCTAGATCTCGAAGTTGTACCGTTGAAGCCTCTCTAACCACCGCGCGAGTTGACCCTCGGGCTGTTTAAAGTTCAGGAGCCACCGCAGGGATGCATGGTCGGTCCTGATGAGAAATTCTTGCCCGTACAGGTACTTGTGGAAGTGTTCGATGGTCTTCACGATGGCGAGCAGTTCCTTCCTGGTGACGCAGTAGTTCCTCTCTGGCTTTGACAAGGCTTTGCTGAAGTAGGCCACTACTCTCTCCTCGCCGTCCTCTATTTGCGACAGGATTCCCCCTATACCAAAGTCACTGGCATTGGTATCGACGATGAACCTTGTTCCAGGTCTGGGGTAGGCCAGAATAGGGGCGGTGCACAGAGCCTGCTTGAGTTGTTCGAAGGCACTGTGGCATTCTGCTGTCCATGTGAAGAGTTGGTCCTTCTCGGTCAGTCGATGCAGTGGTTTGGCGATGTCGGCAAATCCTCTCACGAAGCGACGGTAATAAGTGCAGAGTCCCAGGAAGCTTCGTAGTTGGGACTTGTCCTTCGGAACTGGCCACTCCCTCACAGCTGCGGTCTTTTCTGGGTCGGTGCGCACCTCTTCCTCGGAGACAATATGCCCAAGGTACTGGACCTGCTTTTGGAAGAGCTGACACTTCTTGGGGCTCAACTTCAGCTGGACAGCCCGTAGCTTCACCAAGATCTCCTTCAGGTTGCTTTAGTGCTCCTCGCAGCTTTTTCCCAGAACGATGACGTCGTCTAGGTAGACCAGGCATGTCTTCCAGTGTAGTCCCCTCAGAATGGACTCCATTAGCCTTTCGAAGGTCGCAGGGGCGTTGCACAGACCGAATGGCATGACTGTGAACTGCCAGAGCCCGCTGCCCACAGAGAACGCAGTTTTCTCGCGGTCCTTAGGGTGGACCTCCACCTGCCAGTTGCCACTCTTCAAATCCCAGGTGGAGAACCATCTTGACCCTGATATGGTGTCCAGGGTGTCGTCGATCCGGGGTAGAGGGTAGCTGTCCTTCTTCGTGATGTCGTTCACCCACCTGTAGTCCACACAGAAGATGGTGGAAAGGTCCTTCTTCTTCACTAGCACGACCGGAGAACTCCAAGGACTATGTGATGGCTCGATCACCCCTTGCTCCTTCATTCCTTCTATCATCCGGTCAACTTCGGCTTGCTTGGCGAGCGGGACACGTCGGAATGGGGCCCTAATCGGTGCGCTGTCCCCAACGTCGATTCTGTGCTGGACCAAGCTTGTCCTGCCGAAGTCTTTGCTCCCCACGGAGAAGACGTCCTGGAATTCGCATAGCAGGTCCTGAAGTTGGCGTGATTGTTCCTCGTCTAAATTGTCCTGGGATCATTGGTGCAGCTTCTGTAGTTCTTCTGGCAGTGCGCGTCTTCTTCGGTTGTCCGTCTGCAGGTGTCCGTCCGTCGTATCTGTGATGCGGGCAATCTAGGTAACGGGCTCGCAGACTCCTAGGTTGGTGTCCCGGTGAACCGTAATTTCGTAGTCGTTCAGGTTGGACAAGCGGACGTACGGCCGAGGCGTCGTGTTGATGAGGGTCTTGGCAACTAGCAAACCTTTTGTCTGGATGTCCTCATATTTTGGCTCGATGACAGCCGCCACTCCCTCAGCTGTTCCGTCGACAATTACGGCAGCGCTGACTTCCATCCTGGCGGGAACGATGACGTCCTCTCTCAGCCTTACTCGTCGTGCGGTGATGGCCTCGTGTGCTGGTTGCAAAGCAAGTTCCTCACCTCCGAAGTGCAGAGTGTTGGTACTCAGATCCAAGATGATGTTGTTCTGGTGCAGGAAGTCCAGTCCGATGATCACTTCATTTGATACGTCAGCCACAAGCACTGGATGCTTTATCGCCCGTCGACCAATGACGAACTCCAGTGATGCTTCGCCATGTACCGGTGCGGTCTCTCCGGTCGCGGTTATTAGCTGGAGGTTCATTTGTGTGGGTTGCACTCTCCACTTCGGGATCACGGTGGGACTGACGATGGTCCTCGATGCTCCCGTGTCGATTAGCATGGGCCAGCTCTATCCGTTGACGACTCCGTCGACCATCAGGCTGCTATTATCCCTCCGTAACTGCGTCACACGAACTTGGACTGCCGGGGCTTGACGACTGTCACAGGCCAACCTTTGCCCCCAAGGCTGGCTGATACTTGCTTTCCTGGGCCGCGCGGTTTCCCTACGACTGACTGACCCGAGGGAAACCCTTGGCGGCGGCGATCACCGCTGTCCTTGCTCAGGTGGCCTCTCTTACGGCAGGTCCAGCAGGTCGGTAGTCATCTTCCAGGCCACGTCTCCGGATGTCCTTCGGCTACGTTTTTGATGGTGGGACTGCGACTCTTGAAGATCCGGCCTAGCGCCTCCATCAGTTCATCGGCCAGGGGCTTGGTCTTATCGGCTTTGGCTGGTTCGTCGACGTCCACTTGACGCACCCGCGCGTGCATTCTAGATGCCTGTTTTGCCGTCTCGAACTCAAGTGCGTGGCTCAGCGCCCGGCGGTGAAGGTCTGCGTCGCAATCTGTTCCAGAAAGTCGGCCGGCGCTGTTGGATAGGCGAGCCTTACGAGGCGTGCGATGTCCATCTCGAACTCCTGCAGGGTTTCCGCGTTCTTCTGTACCCCTAGTCCTAGGATCCAGTGGGGATGGCCTGAAGGACGTTAAGGGCGTCACCTCTCAGCGCTACAATGAGAGCTGTAGCATTTTCTGTGTTGTTCCAGTTATTTATGGAACAGGCCGCCTCGAACTGACGTAAGTAGGTGCTCCACGGGACCTTTCCGTCGAAGGTTGGGGGCGTCACTCTGCTATGTCCCGTTCCTGATATTCCCGGTGTAACGGTGGGCGGGCGTTGGCGCAGCTCGGCAACTTCCTCTTGTAGGGCGTTGAATCTCGCTTCCATCCCCGTCAGCGGGCGTTGGCTCAGCTCAGAAATTTGCTTTTGTAAAGCGTTGAATTTCTCTTCCACCCCCGTCAGTGGGCGTTGGCGCAGCTCGGCAACTTCCTTTTGTAAGGCGTTGAATTTCTCCTCCACCCCCATCAGCGGGCGTTGGCGCAGCTCGGCTACTTCCACTTGTAAGGCGTCGAACTTCTTTTCCACTGCCGTGACTTCCTCACGCAGACCCAGTTCAAATTTCTTCAGGTCCTGTGTCAACTTATTCTGACCGTCTTCCATCTTCTTCTGACCGTCCTCTATCCTCTTCAGGTCCTCCGCTAGCTTATTTTGACCGTCTTCCATCTTCTTCTGGCCGTCTTCTAGTTTGGCAGTTAGGTCCTTGGTTAAATTCTTCTGGCCGTCTTCTAATTTGGTTTCCATGCCTCTTAACTTTTCTAGCAATGCTGCCAATTGCGCTTCCATTTTGGTTGTTTGTCTTGTAAAGGGCATGCACTCACAGGAAAATTTTAAAAAATGACCTGCTCGGGTTTTGAAACCAGAACCGTCAGGTGTTGTCCTTGTACTTGAGTTCGTAATCCCGCTTCTGACACCAGTTGTTACGTGCCACCCCCTAGTGGCAATTCCGTTAACTGGATTACGGTAGGTAGAAAGCACAACACCAATTACTGCTTTAAAGAGAAATTAGCTTTATTGCTTGCAGGTCAGAAATATACACAGTACAATATGCAGATAGAAACAATTACCTGTCTTACAGCAGCTCCCTCCTGTATGGGGCTCGACTCACCCTTTCACTTGTCAATGAGCCACAGAAGTTAATCCCTCCTAATGAGTCCGGTCCCGTACGCTGGCTGGAAATAGCTGCACTAAGTATGTCACTCACTGTTTTGCAACTCACCACAATGACCTCTGTCGCACTAGGTAAGCACACACTCTTCAATACCCAGCCTCTCCGTAATATTCACACTCCTTCACTGTCAAGAGAATCAGTTTCACAAGGGTTTTGGCAAGTCACGTCGCCAACAACTGTCGTTCAAGGTAAACGCTCGCACTAGTTCGAATAAAATGCACACACTCACTGGTTGAGAGGTCGCCCTTATATAGCAGGCCGGTGACTCAATAAATGCTTCTAGACCCATCCAGGGTTCATGGCTTCTCGAGGCTTCCTTCACTGGCTGAGTCACGAATATTCTGGACCATCCCTTTGTCCTAGTAGTCCTGTTGCATAAGGCGCACGCAATACACTGATGCAGAGCAGCCCAGCCCTGGGGCAGTTGTGACTCATGCGGTGAGCGATGAAACGAACTCACAGCCGTAACAATAGTATTCAGAAAACTTATACTACGTTTTAACCTTCATTTCTTTATCGCTTATTCTCCCAGCGTGGCTTCACTCAAGGACTCTGCGAGGGTTCATTCCTCTACCGTCGCAAGAACGGTGTCTGTGAGCTGAACACACTTCATCAGCAGATACAACTGGGGATGGTGACAGGGCGATCGCCCAGGCGACCGCTAAGTTAGGTCTAATTAAGTAAGGTTCAGGGAAGGGATTTTGGAAGGAAGTCGGCCGTGGACGTGTTGAAAGGAATCGTCTCGGCATTTGCCTGGTGTAAAAAGCACGAAAATTATTTTCAGAACGACCGAGGTGGGATTCGAACCCACGTTCTCCTGATGCCAGCAAGGCTTGAGTTAGCGCGTTAGCGCTCTCGATTTAATATAAACAAAAAACAAAAAACGGGCCTTACAGTAGTCGCATATGATGTGTACAACATCTGACATGTTATCTTTCTATGAAATTGAGATGAAATATATGTGAAGTCAAATTTTTCGGCTATACTCCTCCAGTTTTTTTTTTTTTTCTCCCGCTCCTTTTGTCGATAATTTCGCATATAATCTGCTCTGGATTTGCCCACCTCTGAAAATCACAATACCTCACACAGCATTATTGGTTCGCGTAATATTAAAAAGCCGATGACCTTTTAGTTTTGGGTCGTTTGGTTAAATTAATAGGGGGATTGGAAAACGGGGGCATCACCCCGACTCCTAGGACACCTCATTCAAGTCCCTAGCATTATTGGTTCGCGAGATATTAAAAAACCGATGACCAATTAGTTTTGGGTCCTTTGGTTAAATTGAGTGGGCTCTAGGAAAACGGGGGGTGTCACCCCGAGTCCTAGGACACCTCATACAATTCCTTAGCATTATTGGTTCGCGAAATATCAAAAAGCCGATATCCTATTAGTTTTGCCAAGACCGCAAATCCCTTGTTAACAGTGAACTCTGTTGGTCATTGAAATAACTACTTGTAAAACTCCAGTGCCAAATCCTGACCGGTGCGCATGCGCGAGGTCCGTCGTGGTACTGTGCCCGTTAAGACCGGAGTCCGCACGACCACATATGCATTTTACCAATAATCAGTCAGCACGAGAGTCAAAATATCCCGGAGCGCCAGATGGGTTAAAGCAAATCGCAAAAACGACATCAAATGAAAAAAATGCTTTACTGATTTTTGGCTCAATGCAACAATAAGGATAGAAGGAGATTCAATTGGGCGTAACACATCCTGTAAAATTATCTCATTTTATTTTGAATTTAAAATTGACTGCAAAAATGCTCAAAGCAGCATCACTCACGTGTGGCGACCCACACTCCTATTTACACAATATACAGAAATTTTCCAAACACATTTGACAATTATTTTTTGGAAACACAAGTCTGATTAATAGTCCTGTAGACTGTGTTCCAAAATTATTTATGATTAAATCCAGTTCAAATTTAATTGTCTCTACTGGAAATATCGTAGTTCACTGTTTGAATTTTTACATAATATTAACACTCGTAGAATAAATGTTCATAGAATTTTTAACTTTCACTTATATTTCCAGTTTCAAAAATATTGTCAAAAATTATTATTTCTGAATCAACACAAATTATTTACACATATTAATAACATTTGAAACGTATTTGACCATTGAGCATAGCATCGAAGAACTGTGCGAAGCACAACAAAAATAATTGTTCTTCTGACATTAAACATTTCGAGACGTGACTCGATTATGAACTTCAAGTTCCTAACAAAATATATGATTTATAAATCATCAACTTGATCAATAAATTGTTGAACCATTCAACTATTTGACTTTCCACTTAGAATCATCATTAAGAAAAATATTTATATTTGTGGCCCTTTTAGTAACTTTCACAACTTGCAATTCTTCAACAGAATGCGGAAAATAAGAACTGTAGTTTCATAATAAATTCATTTAGTTCATGGCACTAGGATTGAAAACATCCTTCAAATTATTCGTGGTTAAAGAATTATTTTTAATTGGCAGTGGCCCATTCTATTATTTGTGTAAGAACACAATATTCCAACAACAACAACAACAACGGCAAAGGTCTTCCTCTGAAGAAGAATAAACTACTATCATGACAAATCCGGGTTCTAGCAAAATCAAAGTCTAAATGGAATTCGTAAACAAGGTTGAAATAAGAACTGATGGTTTCAAAGAAATAACATTCGGGTCATTCATACGACGAAACGTGTAGTTCCAATACTCCTACTATAAACCTGAGCCATCGAACCTGCTATTTGATTGATGCTCGAAAAATCCTCCTCATTCCTGCGACTTAAACATGCGCACCTGGGAATGGCATTTCAACTACTCCACACACATAAATTTTCTTCCCAAAATTTATACAATAAATCAAGCCTCTGCTTGTTATCAACACTGGAAGATTAATAAACTGACAAGTTTATTTTATTTTACCATTCAGTTCAACCCGTGAATTTACCATACTTATGAAAATCTTTATTTCACTTTCGAGTGTATTTACGTCATGATTTTATATAAATACAAAAATATCCTAATTGATACAAATATCATTTGCTTCCCGTTTCATGCCTCTCCGTGTTATCTGAAAAATATACTTTGCTCATTGCAAATATTAACTGTTCAACCAGAACTGAAATGTTGGTTGAATGCGGGCTTGCGCTAACCACTCTCCTTCGGAAAATCTCCTGTTCCAAACTAGAAATGATTAAACTACTTCATAAGCTCTCTCTCAATACATATGATTATTAGAAAATATAATATCCAAGAATTATTTAGAAAAGTTATAAAAATTATCATTATTATTATTAGTGGATTATTATTATTATTATTTGTTATATTATTTTAAATATGTTTAATTATCATCTCATTATGTGAGAATCCACATGTTCGAACCTTCGAATATGGAAAAAATATCCATTCCTCAACAAAAATAATTTAACTCAACCATTACATCGACGGTTTTCCGTGATATCCCTAAAATATGAAATATTCAAATAAATGCTCGAAATGCTCGGTCATCGATCCTAAACTGTTCTGAGTGCTGAAAATACTCAGAATAACTCGAATATGTCTTGCGTAAATCATTGCAAGATTTAAATACGAAGAAAAATAAATGTGTTGGTCATCTGCCGAAAAATAGTTTGTTCCAATTAGCTAGGCATAATATAATTCAAATGTGGCTTACATTTCTTGATGGTCTTGAAGCGTAGTGAACCTGGTCTGTACCAGATTTATCCATAGACATGCCCCATCGGACAAGCATGTATAATCCTTGTATCGGCCGCCATTATATACCCACAATCCGTCTAGTCAGACATAGTGGTAGTATCTCTTGACGTTTGAATTAACTGTTGTTCCATTTTAATATGGGCTTCTATCAAAGCCATAACAGTTTGTTTAAATGGGGTCAGATCTAAGTGATCTATTCTTAGATATGTCAGTTGTAACATAACTCACGGTAATCTTATCAATACAAGAAGACACTGACTGTCTAACCAATCAACGGCTGTTCTGAAGATCGTTCCCTGGGCATGGCTTCACACCATCTACCATGCGCTAAGCAACCTGTAGTTTCCCTTGCGTAGACTAACGAACACCACCGTGATCGACTGGTCTTCAGTGTACTGATAGATCGAAGTGGTTAACAAGTTACCAATATGAAAACTGACTGAAATGGACTAAACATCCAAGTATTAGGTTATTACTGGACTGTGACAAAGTACTAATTCTAGACAAAGTCTAGCATATGTCCATGTAGAAACATAAATATTTCCACTAATGTCTGTAGAAAAAAAATCAATCACCTTAGTGATTCTCCTCGCCGGAAACTTACTAATTTCCACCTCGTAGCGCAGCACTTTTGTGACTATCACAACTTTGAAAATTACTTCTGCGTAGATCCGGCAACCATGTGCCTTGGCTCAGCGTAGCAGCAAATTTATAGGCAAGTGCTTGTGTCGAAGTGAGCTATCGATGCCTCGGCCGGTCGGCTTTTATTCAAAACTGCCAGGGTCACGCGTCATCACGCTGAAATCTAGAAATCCTCATATCTCTAGTATCCCTGGTCCGATTTACTTGATACTAAGTGCATTCTCTTTCATTTGGCCGTGCCAGTAATCTGATCCAAGTCTCAAGTCTCTACTCCATAGTTAACTATTTAATCAATAAATAGCCTCGACCTCTGCTATTACTCGCTACGTCACTTGACATGCTGTTAGCGGTATATTCTTTCCAATTGCTTCGAGAAGCAATGTAGCGCGATATTCAAATATCTCAACTTTCAAAAGCGGCTGTAGTCTTTCCCTTGATATCTAGGTGTCTGAATCTTGGAATACCCATTCCTCGAGTTGGGCACAGTACCAATGATTTATTGTAGGAATATCTTTAATGGGGCCTACAAACCTTGACGTAAACCGTATGCGATATACATTCTCAGCAAAAGTATGAAGATTTAATAAATCATAATTGTTTTCAGCAAATAATATATAATGAATATTTTCACACCACAACTTGAAGATGATTTATTGTAGGAATATCTTTAATGTGGCCTCCAAACCTTGAAGTAAACCGTATGCGATGTTTCCTCTTACACATTTCCGTCCCTTTTCCAAAATCACTCCCACAAAAATATCCAGCAACCGAGTGGAATGGTGTTACACATCAAAAATTAGTTTTGTTCTGACAGTTTGACCAAGCCTGTACGTTAATCTTAGCAAATTTAATCACATAGTGTCATATTATGAAATTTTAAATACTGTAATCTCCTAACATCATAAAACTATTGCATAGTACGTCCATCACTTCTGTGAAACATTGGTTGCCAAGAGAGTTGATAAAATATGAGCGATGCATTTGTTACATCTTTGCCTAGCATTATTCCAAAACGAAGACAATTTTAAGATACATTCATTGTATGCCTTCTCAGCATTGCAGGCCACGTCAGTCCTGGCCCAACTGGATTTTCCATGTACAGCGCCTCAAAACATGCTGTGAGAGTTCTCGGTGAAGGCATCAGGATGGAGCTGGTGGCAATGGGTAGCCGCATTAGAGTTTCGGTAAGTGTTTGGACCAGTGGATCAGTTTAGAATTATTTTAGTATTGAATTCCAAGTGAGATGTACATCAGCTCACGGTGTACTTAATTATGAACACGTTTCTTCTTATATATTAATTTTTCTCCGACTGTCGCAACAGTCTCTACATCTGAATTCCATCACGGGTAATCTTCATATTGCATATTTCATTATCATTTCTACCCTCAGAAAAAAGCAATCAAGTAGTATCCTCTTTTCTTGACCAACTCGTTCCTTTAGTTCGCCACGTCACCTCTACAAAAATTGTAAAGCCGCAGCAGCCATCTTGCAGGTCTTAGTAAAGCTTTTTTAGTTTTGGGTTTCACCACAATAACAGCTTCAGCCACCATCTTGCACGTTACCTATATAAAGTCTGTTGCGCAACTATTATGATACCTTCTTGATAGTTTCTTTACTCCATGCTAGTGAATCATGGTGCAAATAATAATATACCAATACAAGTACATCCATCTATCTATCTATCTATCTATCTATCTATCTATCTATCTATATATGTATTAGGAATGCTGCAATCACTTCTCCTTCCAACATCACATGGCAATTGCACCAGTTTACATATAAACGGCCCAATCACGATTTCTGGCCTCGTTACAACTTCAAAAGCTCAATATTCGATTTGGGGGATTTTATCAGAAACATTCTCGGTGAATTCTGTTTGTACAAGCACATTGGCCAATATTTGAAGATGCGGTGAACTTGGGCAATGATAATTTGGTGTAGGCTATGTACTGAGTGTAGGTGTCGTGGAGTGAATATAAACATATGTAACTTACTAGCTAAAGAGGTTGCACCGTCAATAATAGAAGTTTCATATGACAGAACTCCAATATGTTATCTGAAAAGACTACATAACTCATCAGTGGAATAACATTTTGACCTCGACTTCGAAAGGATCTGTTGCGAATAAAATAGTTTACCTGAGATTGAGATTCAGCATCGACTTCCAAGTAAAATACTTGTTCCGAACTTTATGCTTACCCAATTCTTATCTGGACATGGGAAATTTAATTTGTACTTCGAGAGATTTCGTATCACTATTGACCCCGTATGTGCTCATGCTGGTGATAATTTCTTAGGAAGCATATTCAATTACACTGATCATGTACAGAACGTACTCCGGAAGCCAGCTCGAGCTTCAGATACTCTTTTGATTTTGTAAAATTATCCTAATGTTATTCCTGGATGCATATATTCATATATTCATTCTGCACATCATGGGAATTTATTATGCGTCATTCTGCATAATTTACCACGTTATAGTGGCTTTTCACATGATTGGTAAAGGTATTTTCCTCGCAGATATGCGAAGTGGATTTAAGTAGTCGCTGCACGACTTCGGAAGTTCTCTTGAAGCCGGAACGCTGTTATGAGAGAAGACAAACCACGTTTTAGGACCGTCGAGTCCAGTCGCCTTTGTGGGGAGGATCCCCGATAAAATCCAAGTAATTGAGAATCAGTGAGCATCGAGCCTGATACGCACATCAAGGTGCACGACATTAAGTAAAACGCCGTGTTGAGCGTATGACAGTAAAATCAGTATTAAATTTATATCTGATTCGCAAATATCAATTTTTCCGTCTTACACGTGGTCCACTATCGCAATACCACGTCGCGGACATCTTCGATCCACGAGGTGTGGAAAACTTTATAAAAGAAACCTGTAAGTACTGTGCAACTAGCGTAAAACACGCAAATCTGTATTATTCATCAGTGCCAATTTTGTGCCGTGATTTTTGCAACACGATTCCTACGATATTGAACGATAGTGTTGGAAGTATTAGATTCAGTCTGAAGGATACCATCTGCTGTATTCCTAGAATCTGTGGCAGACGCCAAGTGCCATTTTTGCATTTGTTTGCACTTGAATGTAAAGCCAGTGTTGAATTTAAAACAGGCGAAAATCTGTAAATTCAGTGAGAACATCGATATTTTTCTACTCAACATGGATCTTATCCCAACCCACGTGGACCACATGTTCTGATCAGTCTACAAGATGTCATGATGGCTTAAATTATCCCATGATGGGGTGTCCGAGGAATAGCCACACTATGAAGAGGGCAGGATTTTCAACCCAGGATGGATGAGAAACTCTCCTATCTATGACTTACCCCTCATCTCCATGGTAACATTGGGTGGAGTACGGAATCCACAGTGAATCCGGTACTTTATTTTATGTAAAGGTTATGTGTCGGTAGAGTAGTATAGAAACCTTACTCTGATAGCCACCACCTAGGCAGGTTTATGAAATATTGCATTCTTCTGATGTATATTCCTTCCATTCAGCTTTGCAAACTGGTCCATTTACTTGTGCGACACCCTGTGGCGGTTAATATGCCAGTGCACCTACGCTAAATTGAATACCATTACTGTAATATTACCCATTCATTTGTCTTAGCTCTGAGAGCTGTTTTCCATTCCGCTTGTGCTGAGCATATTTTGTAGGATGATTATCATCCTGGTGTTAACTTTATAGGCATCCTGTTTAGTTTTTGATTCATTTACAGTACATCACTTATGGGCGTATCATTTGGTGCGATGTAGGCACAACCACCCCCTTTAGGAAGTCTTTATTTCATGTTTTTTGTGGAACTCGGACGCCACGAATTCCGAGTAGGAATATTCAACGCGTGTAGTAACAGTGGATATCCAACCCTGTTACCAGCTTATCATTCCATACAGCACGGGGAGTGCAAGTGCTGTCAGTTTATAGTTCAGTTGTGTCAGGAGGCGACACGCACATTTTTTTCAAGAACTTTTACATATGAGAAATGGTGTAGGAATATATTTGTACCCATACAAAGCAAAGCAGTTAGGACAAGAGTAAATACTCTGTCATGTAGTATTCATTGGTTTTGAGAACAAGTTATATTTTTATGCTCTACACTTCATGGTACAGATCAGTGTTTTGGAAACGTAACATAATTATCTGTATTGAAAGGGTTACATTCAGGACTTTAATATGTGAACCCAGCATTGTATCTTAACTTGCTAAGCAAGAGTTTTTTTTCACGTGCTATGTGAAGTACGCTGAATGCAGTCGCGACATGCCGACTCACTCAAGGTCAAGCTAACCCCAGAACATACGGTTACCCAGAATACCAGTGTTTTCATAATTTTCGATCCTTGACTATTGTTGACGATTCAGACGTCACTTTCCTTGTGGAATGCTTTGAACAATGTTAGGAGAAGGCTACGGAATGTAGGTCAACAGTTCAATAGCTGTCTTTGATAGGGTGACAGTGAGGTCACGTTCAAAAGTCTACTATTTGCAAGCGACTGTTTTCAAAGAAAATTTCATGGTTTACATAACTTGATGAGAGGTTTATCCCAGTTTACTTATTGACCAGTCTTCCATTGTGTAAGGCTAGTTATTCATGTTATTGTAGTGTCTGTTGAGACACGTTGAAGGGTGGATGAATACCCTCAACCATTTGTTATTCCGGCAGTATTGAGCCTTGTTGCCAGAATGAACCGATGAAAATATTTTGCGTGCCTGGAGCCGCCGAGTGTTTGTTATTATGGGAGCGTATTGTTAGCCCATGGTATCATGGTGACTAGTAGTGTCACGTGCTTTGTAAGCATCTCTTCGGTAGAGACTTACAGTTGTTATTCAGCCTGTGTCATGATGGTCATCTACGAATCGACAAAATAAACAACCAGGGAGCTAAACCAACGAATTAACAAGTAGTTCCGTGAAGAACCCTACAGCCTATTTTCATATATCCTACTTAAGTTAATTGCCACTATCAACAAACAAAATTTCAGTCTGATTGCTGTAATAGATTCGTAGATATTGAGAACGGGCTAAATATTTCGGATGGTCGCCATGTTGGATTTTATAGATGTAGGTCCTAGAGTTATGTATTGTTACATGACGATTATTGTGTACGTGTAGCATTCAAACTTCAAACGCATGATTAGGACACAAGGAGTAACAAGGAGATTTTATAATTTCGCTCAGCTGCCATCTTGTGGTTATGGAAACAATTGAAATAAATTTGATGCCAGTGGATTAATATTCGTATAAGGATTTACTGTACCAAGTTTCACTGCACTCGGATGGTTAAATTGCGAGAAAAGTCCATGTGAATATTTATACTTCGCGTCACCGCCATATTGGATTTATGATCACCAGGTTATTTAAAGTCCTATAGGTGAACTTAAGTTCGTAGCCCCTATCAACATAAAAAATCATTTTGACTGCTATAATAGATTCGTAGATATTCAGAGCCGTCTAAATATTTCGGATGGTCGCCATGTTGGATTGTTAAATGTATAGGCCATAGAGTTCTGTACCATGAAAGGAAAATTATTGCGTAGGTTCATTATTCAAACTTTCACTTTGATCGCATGACTACAACACAAGAAATAAAAACTTAATTTTAAAATTCGCACAGCCGCCATCTTGAAGAGGTTATGTAAACAATTGAACTTAATTAGATACCAGTGCATTACTATGTGTATAAACATTTTCTGTACCAGATTTCATTGCGTTTGGAACATTAAATCGCGAGAAAGGTCTATTTAAAATGTTCAAATTCGCTTGGCCGCCATGTTCGTTGTGTAATTAACCGTTTTTTTTTAGTCTTATAGATGAACTTCCAGTAGTGCCCTTTATCTCCGTACACAATTTCAGGATGATACCGCTAACAGTTTCAGAGATATAGAGTGCCGGTGAAATGTTTTGCACATCCGCCATCTTGTGGTTATGTAAACATATGAATGAAGTTAGATGTCGGTGCATTACAACGTGTATAAACATATACTGTACCAAGTTTTATTGCGTTTGGTTAGTTAAATCGCGAGAAACGTCTATTTAAAAGTCGCAAATTCGCGTGGCCACCATGTTGGTTTTGTAGTTACCAGTTTCTCAAAAGTCACATAAGTGAACTTCTGTAAGTTTCCTTTATCACCGTAAAAAATTCCAGGGTGATATCGGGAATAGTTTCGAAGATATTGAATGTTGGTGAAGTATTTCGCAAAGCCGCCATGTTGGATTGGTGAGACGTAGCAAAATTTGAAGGGCACGGTCGGGGTCGTCCGGAATAGTGCTATGATCTTACGGAGTTTCATTGAAATCGCTCGAGCCGTTTAAAATTTATTAGGGACACACACACGCACACACACACGGACAAAAGGTGATCTCATAAGCCTATTTTTTCAAAATTGAAAATAGGCTAAAAATGCCTTAAATCATGAAACATAATTAATTTAAACCTACTTCAATAACATGATTGATTAATTAATTATCAACTAAATTTGGACCTACTTTTCGCTTGCTGACTGACGCATTGAGCTGAACATTTCCTGATGGAAATAACCTTAGAACAGCTGCCACTATTTGACCGAAGAGAATCACTGACACCAGTAGTTCGTAACTGGTGGGATGCTGTAATTCTATGTGATGTCAGTCGCAGATTTTACTGCGCTATCGCCAACCTAATTAAATGCTTGAGATGACGATTAAGAGCAAAGAGCTTCTTAATTAGCGTATGCAGGTTGTGTAAATAATAAGATTTGTGTGTTATTCATTTATGTGATTTATCTGATTGTCCTGTACATTGTGTATATTTATTGAGTATTTTTATTGTTTTTTTACAGTTAGGATTGGTTGCTATCCTAGACTTGTAGTAATTGTTTGTTTCCGGACGTTTCTCACCGCAATTTGTTGTAAGTTCAGGATTTACTGTAGGTAGATAATGTAAATTTAAATGAGTATATACGTAAGTCGTACCAACATAACTTAGAACTTGCTGATTATTTGATTGTGCTGTATAATGTTAATTCTGTTTTGATTCATCTTTCTCCGGGTACTCCGGTTTTCCGTGTCAAAATTTCATTCCAGCAACACTCTCCACTATCATTTCATTTCATCTTTCATTCATTTAATAATTGCCCCAGACAAGTGCGAGAGGCTTCGGCAGCCAGCACAGTTCATATCCTCGCCGCTAGATGGGGGCTTCATTCATTCCATTCCCTGACCCGGTCGGTCGACTGTGGATTTTCATTTCTGTTTTGATTCATCATCTTCCCCTGTGTTTGAGTAGGGTTTTCTTTGCGTACCACGTTGCAAGCTTTGTTGTTGTTGTTGTTGTTGTTGTTGTTGTTGTTGTTGTTGTTGTTGTTGTTGTTGTTGTTGTTGCTTTTTTTTCTGTATGAAGGACTTTGAGAGGGTCAACTTAGCTTCAGTTAGGACTTGATTCCTTTATTTATTGACGTGTAATATATTTCCAATCGGATGCTGGATATTTTTGTGGGAGTGATTTTAAAAAATGGAACGGAAGTGAATCGGACGGAAGTAGATCGGACGGAAGTGTGTAAGACGCACTGCCAGCACGCAGTGGTAAGAGGAAAAAAATGAGCGCGCGGTGTCGGAGATTGGTACCATAACGCATAGTCGGCCATGTGGAATGTATATCACATACGGATTACTTCAAGGTTTGGAGGCGCCATTACAGATATTCTTGCAATAAATCATCTTCATGTTGTCGTTCTTTGGTGTAAATATATTCATTATATCATATTTGCTGAAAACAATTATGATTTATTAAGAGTTTGTTTTTCAATCTCTTGATAAAAGTGATGGGCATCGACTCCCCGAGTAACTTTGCTCAACACTTTCATACTGAACGGTAAACGATCATGTGAACTCTGGTGTCAACAGATTGAAACACAAACCAATTGTTCAAAGTCTTCGTAATGGTATTTAAATGATGATTATGCTTTAATATGAAACATTGTAACTAGTCGGCAAAGCCGGTATTATGTTTCTGCCCAATGGCTATTCATATATTAACCAAAATTGCGGTAATGCAGTGATTCGGCCATATGGAATGTTTATAACATACAGATTACTTCAAGGTTTGGAGGCACCATTGCATATATTCCTACAATAAATCATCTTCTTTTTGTCGTTCTTTTGTGTAAAAATATTCATTATATCATATTTGCTGAAAACAATTATGATTTATTAAGAGTCAATTTTTCAATATCTGGATAAAAGTGATGAGCATCCACTCCCCGAGTAACTTTGCTCAACACTTTCATACTGAACGGTAAACGCTCTTGCGAACTCTGGTGTCAACTGATTGAAACACAAACCACATGTTCAAAGTCTTCGTACTAGTATTTAAATGATATGCTTTAATATGAAACATTATAACTAGTCGCCAAAACCGGTATTGTGTTTCTGCATAATGGCTATTCAGATATTAACGCACATTGCGGTAATGCAGTGATCAATATAATATATATCGATGTTTTTATTCGGGAACTGGGCTAGCCTTTCATGGACCACTATAGGAATTCCCTTTACTCTCAAGTAGTCGTATTCATAACTAATTTAAAACTCAATTCCACTCAGGAACATTATCGAAAAATAGCAAAATATTAATGGAGCATAAAAAATTACTTCCATATTATCACCGGCACGTGAAAATAAGTAACTGTCTTGTATTCTAAATTTCTGTGGTTGTAATGGCTGCGTGGATGGCGTCTTGGGCTGCGAATCATGAGGTCTCAGGTTCGAACCCTTGTCCCGGCAATTATTTTTGCTACCAGATTATTGATTTAAACGATATCTATCATAACAGTGTTCGTCATTTTAACAGAATCTACATGAAATTACGATTTGTCTAATTTTAATTACAATAGTTTGCACCAAGCAGGAGTTGGGAAATTTGATGTTATTGAACATTATTTGTGGTAGTCTATAGATAAGCTAGAGACCATGGTTTCATTCCTCCTCTTAATTTACAATATTGTTCAAACAAGTGTGAGAGCACCATATCTCCAATTCAATCTATACATTCATCGTAGTACCAGTATGAAAACGGAGCGTAAATTAACATTTTAAGAATGTCCAAGCTGTGTAGTATACGAGGAGGATAACATGTCATATGACTTCACATACATTTCATCTCAATTTCATAGTAGGATAACATGTCAGATGTTACACATCATATGCGACTACTGTAAGGCTCGTAGGTTTCCCCCCTTTATTTTATGCTTGTTGTACAATATTTAAGTTGGCATATTACATCAAGTACTTTATTAATTTATGATGCTTTTTCTACTTACAATATTAATAAATTAATATTTACTTTATTGTTCACATTTTCTACAATATTTGTCACATTTTCACTGTTCGTCTGACAATGAATCGCTTGAAGTTGAGCCATTTTTACACTTACTTGGGTGGTATTTTTCATAAAAACTTTGGAAGCAAAGCAGTTCGGGAAAACGAGCATATTTAATAAATGCAGGCGAAGAGCAAGAATAGCACCTTGACCCCATTACTTCACGCGGAAAACATGTGATATTCACATTTCCAAACACGGTTCCTTTGTCTGTTAACTTTGCTGCAAAGAAAGCATATTTTATGATGTCTACGAAAGTATTAGATGAAAGTTGGTGATAAATCAGTGAATGGATTTTAAAAGCATCTTCTCTCATAGACATAATCTTTGTCCCCGTATACAGGACCGTGTTTTGTCCTGTCTTTTGACCTGCAAACACAAAACAGAGTATGCTTAGATCTTTATTTCATATGATAAGCGAAGTATTCAACAGACGCACTTATGTGTTATTACTTACTTGTCGTAAAAAGTAGGTATCGCATTGTTGGCAGAACTGGGTGCAATGTAGTGGGATGATTTCTACAAAGCTCTAGAACCGAAGAGACCACAGCATATACATTATAGAAAACCCAAAAGACAATAAGGGATGTATCAGTAAAAGTAAATAAAGTGCTGACCAAGGTCTGACACGAACTCGAAACCTTCAATTCCCCGCGCCAAAGCGTTAGCGACTACGCCTCGGAGACGAGCCGGGAACGTGCGCGGGAATAGGATTATAAAAGTTTGAGGATTGATTTTGAACGTACAATTTTGAACACACTAAGGCCCATTGGCAAAAAAGCTCGAACAAGGGCAAAATATTTTTTTATGAAGAGCAAACCCTCCACATTTGAACGCTTTTCTAGTAAACCACATGGCGACCTCTCCTTGTTAGTGGGATGCAACCCCTAATCCACCGAATATCAGCGTATTACCGATACTGTTACGTGCTGTTGACTCCAGTGTTCCTCTTTGCCACAGAACATCAGCCCAGGAGTGGTGATCACAGAACTCTTCGATGGACTGGGTGACGAGATTAAAGATATGTTAACGAAAGGACCACACATGTTCCCGGAGGACATTTCAGATGCTGTCATATATCTCCTCAACACTCCAGAGAGGGTCCAGGTAAGCGTATTTCACCAATAATAGACTGAACGTTTTAACCAGGCACTGAAAATGAGAATATGTTATGAACTGAAAGTGAGAAGGAACTCAGATAGGCACTAAAAGTGAGAAGAATGCTCTAAAATAGACTATACATTAAATGTGAGAAGGCACTAAAAAGAGATTGCTTTGTTTTTAATACATACAATTCGGTTCTCAATTTCTACAAATCTATTACAGCAATCAAACTGAAAGTTTGTAGTTTATGTTCATTGAGGCCATTGAGATAAGTTCACTTATGGGACTTCCAGTGTGCTGATGAGCACAAACCCAACATGGCAGTGGAGCGAAATTTAAATGTTTAAATGGATTTTTCTCGCGACTTAATTATCCGAGTGCATACAATATGACAGCGGTATTTTTATTTTTGTTTATTTTTTATAAATGGAAATTCTAAAGTGGACATTACAACCTCTAACCGTTTCAGATGCTACTTAATATCTGCTTCTGGATTTCGTTGAAATCACTAAACAGATTACGAGCAGGTGATGGCAAAACAAAGGATAACCTAATGAAATGGGGATACCTACAAGAATCAACACTTTGTAAATATGGAGAGGTACAGACAACAAACATCTGTTTCAGTGCTTATGCTGCCCTGATTCTCGCAGTGAGGAGGAGTTGTTTAAGGCACAAGAAAATGCTATAGCAGTTGCTCGATTCTGGGCAGAGACAGTTTGATTATAAATATAGGCTATATGTATAATTCCATATTTTTTCCATTGCTTTTGTAGGCTATGTAAAATATTATTTATCTGCCTCTGATTTGAGTAAATAAATAAATGAACAGAACCTGTGGCTGATCTACCAGGATTGGTCTTGAGTATATTATATTCGACAAAAACACTCCCTTAGGCACTAAAATAGGTATTTTTAACCAAAATATGTAAAGACGAACTTCATTATTCTTGTCAGAAGCAACACATAAAGTTCGATAAAAAAATAACAATTTGACAACAATGTACCATTCTTCAACCATAAGTTTTGAAAGTCTGGAAAACACAACCATTGATTGTAGATTGCAGGGTAGAAGGTGACTGTTCTCCGGAGTCGAATCGAGGGATGTTGAATAAATAAGTAATGATACGAGTTTAGCGTTCCCTTTTAACTGCTGTGTTTGTAACCCACCACCATGAGTCTCTCACATGCTTACGCCGACTTGGCCGTGGGACACGAGCACCTCCGCCTTCTAAGCCACATAGTTCACCCATTTGAATTCAGTAGGCCGTGTTCATAATGACAAAATTTATCTCGAGATCTTCCGCCATTTCCTCATTTCTCTACTAGAAAGCGCTATAGTGTCAAGGAGCTTAGATATCTAACCTCCTTGGCTTTCATAGCGCTTCAAGGAGCGATACAATTTGACATGCAAGTTGCCCTCTGGGCGTCAATTAACAAAGCTTGCACCTGGTACTCGAGGCCATACGATATTATTATTATACCAGAGGGATGATTAATTAGCAAGGATTTCGGATAAGAAAGACGGAGCCACTCGATGTTACGAGTAGTGATATGATTTGCACCAGTATATCAGTTGGACGCTGTATTCCTTTTCTCTGTTCAGCGCTATTGTCTTCACACCCATGTTGCAGCCTGGGCATCTTGATTGCAAGAAATTAAGAATTAGAGCGTGTTGTTAGATCACAAGTTCTGTAATTTGATATGAACGGCAAAGGTTATGCACAGTCCTCAAGTTGATCCTTGGCAATAATGAGCTTCACCCTTAGCCAGCTGTTGGATATAGGACTCTACTAGTGTCTTGAAAACTTACCATACATACACGTATCTTACAGATATTAATGAGCATGATTAGGCTATGTATATTAATACCCGGACACTCGCGCTAGTAATAGATACAGCGTTACTCGCGCGGGCTACACATGTAGCCCAAACAGTTATTTGATCTGATGGACTTTCACACGTTATTTTTGCTGTTCAGTATTAATAATATGATAAATGGTAGTATATAGAAGTATTCTAAGCTAAATCTGAGGATTTTATGTAGGCATTTACTTTCATATGGTGAGAAAATACAAACCTAAGAAGGAAATTCAATTTTATTGTACAGTACGTCTTCGGTAAAACTGCAACAGAAATAAAACTAATGGAACTATAACAGTTAAATTATTTTTATGTAAATCAGCACTTATTATGAACAATTTCAGTATTTTCATTTATTTCTTTTTCTCCAATATTTGAATTTTACTTTTGCCGTTTCGGCTACAATCTATAGCCCAGGAAATCCAGAAGCATGCTCTCACAAATTTGTCACCCAAGCCTTCAGTGCAAATGGAAACAATGATCCGAGAAGATTTGTATTGCACTTTGCGCATCTGTTCCTTGTTGATTTATCCCTTCCTCGTCCACTCAAGAAGCAACAGCCTACGTTATTTCCACTACACTCCACTACACTACACCTACTTTCATATAAGCACTGACTGATTTGAAATTCACCTATATGGCCACCTCCTGTGAGGCAACGTTTCCTTTGTACGCTCGGACTTCTAATGCATCTGGTGTCAGTTTGGCGCAATTCGATCGGTCGAAAACACACCCGTCTGTTAAATACAGCATCAACAGGCAGTCACAGAGATTCTCAATATTCCTAGCAAAGAATATAGTCTGCGCTACAACAATAAAAATCACTGGGCTACATCTGTAGCCCGTGCGAGTATCCGAGGAAATAGTGGTGCAGCTGCCTTCCCCGAACGATAGGTAATAGTACAGTACTGTAGTTGTACGTCTTCTTTGTGCTTTGTATATTCTTTGTACGTCAGGAAAGAAAAACAGAATCCCACAGAAATATCCGACAAGCATGTGCTTTAATAGATACTGTATAACATATTAGAAATCATCTCTCACCGACAGCGGTAGCTACGCTTGCTGACACACAGCGCTAGGCCATAGGACCAAGCTATCTGTGGGTTCGAGCCCCACCGTCGGCCGTCCTTGAAATGGTTTTCATGGTTTTCCATTTTCAACTCCAGGCAAATGCTGGGACGGTAGGCTACCTAATGACAGGCCAAGGCCGCTTCCTTCAACATCATTGCCCAGTTTCATTCATCTTCATTCATTTCATCTCTCATTAACTCCTCTCATGAGGTTGGCGTCAGGAGATGCATTCGGCCGTAAAAACGACCCACCACATATACTTTCGTCGTATCTCATCCCTGACTCCGTTGAAAACGGCAATAATAAGGGGGGGGGGGCATACATAAATCATCTCCCATTCCTGATTGTATTATCCAGTGACTTTAGTGACAATTATTGCACACATTTGTAATTTCAGCATCGAAAGTATGTTCTTTTTGTGTATAATGAAATGTTTTTATTTTCAGGTACAGGACATCATAATAAAACCCACTGGAACACCTTATTGATTGATGTGATATCATTTATGGCGCACCCAGCTGTAGTTTTGAAGTTGGCGAGAATAAGCTGCACGCTTTGCCAGCTGTTGGATTTTGGACTCTACTAGTGTTCTGAAAACTTACCATACATAGGCTACATGTATCATAGAGATGCGAATGCGGATGACTATGTTCATTAAATGAGTGATGTAGCTGCCTTCCCCTAACGATTAGTTGTTCTAGCCACTTAGAATCCCACCAGAGTCTGTGGTCTGTATGCCTTACTGTGCTTAGATTCATTAAAAATAATATTATTGGGAACTTAAATAAAGAAAGGAAATAGCTTATATTATTATACACTATTATACAATTAGTATTTACCTGTAAGATGAAAATGTTTTGGTATAAATATATGGTTGATTATGCTTCAGTAATAATTATGTCTTTCCTAAGTATACTTTCTCTTAGAATGTACCAAGAAAGGAAGGTTGGTACGGTCAGTACATAAGGAACAAATTTGTTCATCGTTTGTTAATCATTCTTATTGGATATATGCATGCGTTCTTTTTAGTTACTTGTTCGTTCTTTACTGCCTGAACTACATGCGTTGTGTAATCCTTCAGGAGTAGGTGTCGATGTAGCAAATTAAATAATTAACTTAAACAATTTATTTATTTATTTATTTATTTATTTATTTCTACTCTAGAAATATACCTTATTACTTATTAGAGTTAGAAGAAGTATATTGTATGATTTCTTTTAATTCTTCCTTGCTTCCAATTTTTGTTCCTTGACTGAAGTAATACGTTGTTTACTGTGTACCCATTATTATTTCCCTTATAACGAGGTCAGTGATCCCTCTGAACAGAAAAAAGAAATATCAGGGGATAATTAGGGGAAATAGTTTATAAACATTGCCATATGTTTGCACTCTTTCCTGATTACCTTTTCAAGGAATTAAAGTGATTTTTCTGTTATATTAGGTATATGCATTAGATATTGCTTATGTCTGGGGACTACAAAAAATGTATATCTTATTCTGGTAATATGATAATTATGATTTTCTAAACTTACAGTACCGGTATGCAAATTGTTTGAGATTCTTTCAGTGTTTATTTTCATACAATTTTGAAAGGTACTTAAAATCACTTAAACAATTGTAGTTACCAGGCATTAACTTAGACTATATTATACGTGTGCAAAATGTCATTAAGATTGGTGCAATCAGTCCGGAGAAAAAAGTACATTTACTTTCAAAAAAAGGTTTTCAAATATTTTTCACCTAATAATTTCATTAAAATTATTGCGTTAATGAGGTAATGAAAGTCATAGGAATCTTATAGTAAGAATATTTAAACGTTTCCTGAAAATATTGAAACGTCTTCTATAGGCCTCACTGTTGGGTGACAAGTGTAACGTTTTCTTAGCTCCACGTTGAGCGTACAAGTGAAACGGTTTTACTAGCCCTGCCTTGCACTTTGAAATATTTACTCTGACTATGATATGTTGTATTAATGGGCGCCAAGACCTCAACGCTATGTTGAAATCTAAAATTATATTTAACAACACCTAGCTCTGGTAGAACACCTTCAAGAATCTTTACACTCAGATCGTGGTATGATTTGATCATTAACCCAACTAACAATTGTATCAGGAGAAGGAATTTGGTCTATAACTAATGCTACCTACTGAAAGCAAAGATTGCATGGTTATAAAAAATGAATTTATTATATAAAAACAAGTATGGCAAAATTAATAATATTAATAATAATAAATTTAAATTTAAATTGGAGCGTTGCCATTTGAATATTACCGCTAGAGAATTACGTGAAAACGGAGTCGGATGAATTACTGATTTTACTGTTATTCCCAAGCTAAGAAGTTACTGAAATACTGAATATGAAACAAAGAAACGAGAGATTATGTAGTTCTGAGTCATTCGCGCTTACCATTAGAAATTGCCGTAGCATTTCCCTCGTACCTGATGCTGAAGAGCTTCCCATAGCCTTCTGGACGTCGTCATCTTCTTCGTCAGTTGAAGAGATACTTGTAGATATGTTAATTTATGGTCCGATCACATCGGAACCAACCACACGTGCAACCACAACGGTCAAGTTTTACAAAGATAATCGCCCTGCCTCCTCGGCGCGCAAACCATATATGCACTCGTCGCATCCCCTCTCCGATGCCGTCTTCTAGTCACCCGGTCTCCACTGATTGGCTGAGCCACCACCCGATACACCCCTCCTCAGGGTCAATACACTCGGCGCGACGAAGATGTCGATTACCGGTCCAAGTCATTTCGCCTTTTCTTGATGCAGCAACCCCGCTTGCGTCACGCTTCTCGACAATAATAAGCCTGTAGCCGAATTCCCAGTGACTCATCTCTCTCACAATACCCTAACTGACAAAACTCCGTAAAATTCCGTAATCATATAATTTTCCGCGATAATGTTGTTCGTAATAATTCGCTTGATAGTTTTTTCTATAACATCGAAAACCTATCTGTATATTTATAATCTTATAAAAAAACGCTCCAAAAATACCTTAATAATAATAATAAGTTACATGAAAACTTCTCTTGGCTGAACAATTTGCCGCGTAAATATATATTGAATGGCTTCCTACTGACTTATGTCAGTGGCGTAAAATACCCTCGAAAAACACGTTACAATATCAAGAAAGTACTATTAAACCCTCTAAGAGATATAACAGAAAGGATGAAGGGTTGAATTTTGAGATGATCCTATACATCCTGGTTACCTTAATCGATAGGCTACTGAACATCACTCGTTTAACTTATAATCAAAGGTAGAGAATTAAATAGTCCGAAACGTGTGGGGCTCGAACCTCTGACTTCGGGCTCTGTGCATCATTGTTGTGCCACTGAGCTAATTGGAAGACACTTCAGATCTCACTGGTAAGCGCCTATATAAGTGTGATACTATTGCGATGGGCGACACTATTTATTTCCTTATTTTCAACTTCAATTTTCTTTCAATCTTAGCAAGTCTTACATGTTGTTGTTGTTGTTGTTGTTGTCGTTTCATTTGGGGGCCTTTTGACATCGTGGTCAGGTATCACCGTGTATTTGGATATGTGCGTAATCTGTCTGATAACCTGCGTCATTGAGATGACTAGACTAGTATGTGTATTTGTAAATGAGACTTCGATTGGGCAGGCACCATACATGGCCTCAGGTTTGGTACTGAACTCGAATTCTAAATGATTCAGGATAGACAGGATGCTATTTAGGACGTTTTGGTGAAATTTGGAGAAGATTGCGGTATTTTTGGAGGAATTACGATATTTTTAAAATTTTAATATGAGAGGAAGCTTCAGATTGTGTTTGAGAACAACAAAATGGCGAGAGAAGCCACCGTTGGGCAATGCGGCGTAGTATTTTCGCTAGGCCGCCCATAGCAACTTGCAGAGTTCGAAGAGAAATGCGTTGATTGGCTAATCCAATTTCCAGAAACAGAGAAGGAAGGAGAAATGAGCGCACTTGATGAGAAGCTTCGTCGATTTATAAACTGCCATTTATTAAAGAAGAGAGAATCTGCACATTTAAAACTATTGAGAAAGGATCTAAATTAAAAGGATTTATGATAGTCACCCAGAGATGGAAGTTTGATAATCCTGTAAAAAGATATAAGCAATGATTGGTTTACCGCTTTTTCTCATGACGCGCCAGTCGATTGGTTTTGAGGTGCGTGGTGACGCGCAGCAGATCGAGGTCTTTTGTGTTGGGGCGGCAAGAGGAATGGACCTGCGACACTTGAGTTCCTGAAACTAGCGTGTGTAAGATAGGGGTCTCACGCGAACATAGTTTGTCGGCGAGGAAGGCGGTCCCGTCGGTCAGAAGTTAACGCGAGAAGTCCGTTGAAGATGTGGGAAACATAATATCGTCATAATATCAGTTCTCGTGTGAAACTAGTATTGAGAGTTTGACTAAACTAAAGAGAAACATCGTGTGTACATTTCGTGAAAGTTTCAAGACGACATTTGAAAGAATAAGATAGTTTTCTTTGTTGAAAGCATTCTCATTATATAAGCACGTTTCACTTGGTGCGTGTCAGCTATACAGGCGTGGAGGGATGGCCCGTTATATGCCTGTGCTAATATATTTGTATGACAGCAGCACTCATTTATAGCAAGTCTCTGTTTAGTGACAAGCTTTTTATCGAAATGTTCGAAATGCAAGCGTTAAGGGGAATAGTTAACATTGTGTTTAACGCAGTCGTGATCATGAACTAAGCCAAGTTATGCGCAGGGAACGAGATGTTACACTGTCAGACTGGAATACCAGGAAACCGACATTAATCTTAAAATTATAAGATGTGGTGTAACGACTGCAAAGCTACAATCCAACATTACGAGATGAAACTTGATTACCGCGTCATGGCTAGATATTATCAAACCCGAAGCGAAGCAGTTCATCTTACTTCGAGACTGGGAGGTTCTTGCAGTATCGCTGATCGAGGCGAGGTCCGTGTTCGAAGCCAGCCAGGGAGATTAACGATCGGAGATCAGGATTCGAGTCGTGACAAGGCAGTCTTCCGAAGAAAGAGGATGAAGATTGTTAAGTGTGGAATTACTGGTGTCGTTAGTAATTCCCTCCATACTTCTTCTACAAGATGTCATCGCAAGGTAGAGAAAGGAATCCTCGTTAGTAGCTGTTGGTTCTTTTTGTAGATAGTTGTAGAGTAGAATATCAGAGAGCATGGCACCATTTCAACGCTAAATTATTTTGTTGTGTGTGAAATAGTTTAAGCCCAGAAATTATTTTTCAACGTTGGACATTTAAATATTAACTTTCTTTTAGTGAGATTTTCGGATACTAACATTTGGATTTTTGACTTATAGGTTTTGAGATTTAAGCTCATTTTATAAATAATTTCGTTTATCGAATTTATTTCGATCCACGTATCTTTGGGAATTTTATTGAAGTTTATTGAATATTATTGGAATTTTATCGAATTTTATTCAGCATTTTAGAAAATGGTATTAATTTACCCAAGCAACTTAGACTTTGAAAAGGATATTTATTTGGAAATGAATTATTATTTGGACATTTCCAAGATTTTATAGTTATCTTCGAGTCTGACTCCGCTCAAGTAATTATTTAATCAAACATTTTGAATTGGTGGAGGTATGAAACATTATTTGGACATTCCACTTTAGCCAGTCATTATTAATAATAATTTATCTGTGGATAAATTATTTTATTTGAGAGGTCTTATCTGCTCGGACAAATTAACACATTTGAGTATTCTACGAAATTTTGCAACACTCTTGGAGATTGTTATTGACTTCGATTGCATTAACGCAATATTTTGGAAAGACCAGTGAGAAGTATCGAATGTTTATATTTATTAAATGTTAACAACAATTATTTGAAATCTAGAGTAACTTATACTAGTAAACCATTACGTCATCACTGTTTATTAGAGTCGACTATTATGTATTTTCACAACATCTGAAAGAGCTATACGCTGTAATTATTATATATAAATATATCGTGAAAACAAGGCATTATATGCAATTTAAATAAGTTGTTATGGCAGAATACTGTATTAAGAGATTGAAGTGAAGAATTATAGCAGCTATATTTGTTTAATATCAAGCTGAGGAAAATGTTATACGGAATTTACCTATGTAATTAAAAGAAGATGTTGTTTAAGTATTCTGTGGATATTTGTTCAGTATAATTAGAGAAGGGAAGGTCATTATACGCGTTGTGAGCGTTTATTTGGAAATTATAAGTAAATATATTACAGTAAGGAATTAAGTAAGACCTTAGTTGTCCAGTATTATTGTAAAACGACTGTCAGTTGAATTGATTAGTTCTATTGGCGGAAAATATTTGGGAAACGGATTGAAAGTAAAAATGTTGTTAATTATTATTAAGATATTATCAAGGATAAGACATCAATTATATAAGCTTAACTTAACCGTTCGGCTATGTATGTATGCCCAATTATGAAACGAAACAACTTTATTATGATGATAGCGATATGATTTTGTAAGAGTGACACTTTATTTAAGAGCATAAAAATTTTGGATTGTCAGTAGTTGACAAGAGAAGGAAGGTTGGATGATTGAGAATCATCACGAATTATGTAAATAACATAAGACATTAGTTAACAATATTTAAATATAATATTATTAATAACTAGGAGAATTTAACGATATAATAAAGTTAACTGAATAACTTTCTTGATAAACAACTGATTCTAAAACAATAATAATAATATGGTTTATTATTTGTATTAACATGATTAATAATTATTTCTAATAATTAATAAACATCTAAATAACGAACATTTTACAAACTTAATTAATATTTTGGAAATTTAATAGCCTTTAATTAAATTATTTAATAATAATTTCTATTATTAATCATTAAATAATTTTGGGAACCTTAGTTGACAATTAAACGAAAGTTTAATTTATTTTAAAGTTTTTAAACGTGTAAACCATAAACTGGAGTGACGTTTAAAGAACGTGACGACGTTCTTTAAATACAGTAAGGTTGTTTACTGTTGTGCAAAAGTGATCTTATGGAAGATCAGTATAAAATTAATTTCTATTATTTTTACCAATGGATGGTTTTGAAATAGTAAGTAGAAATGTCATGGGAAGACATTGGATGTATTAAAACCGATATTTGTTCATATATTACTAGAGAACAAGAGTAAAATTTAAGAGCTGTTGTGCTAACAGCTGTTTGATAATTTTTTAATTTTTTAATTTACGAAGTGGAGTACTTCTAACGTCCGTGGGACGATGATTTAATTTCATAATTTGATTATAGGAATTTTCGCAGAATCATTTTCGGATTATATGTAATTATTATAGGAATATTTGTTGATTTAATTTTATTTATTATCACTTCGTTAATAAATTTATTTGTTAGTTTAGTAACTGCGTTTTGATGATTTATTTAAGTTATGAAGAAGGATTATGTTTTGGTGCATTTGAGGTTTTATTGAACCACTAATTTCGCCCACTTAACCGAGAATAGTTAGTTTCTCGAGCTCTTCGTTTTATTTAGTTGATCCACCCATTTTGCTTTACCAAAACATGATCTTAGAAAGTGTGCACACCCCATTTAGCTATTGTTGGTAGGATTTCCAGGTTTATGAGCCGGGGACCTCGAGATTCTGCAATCCAGCTGATCTTCGGATACGACAAGTAGCTCAAATGGTTTAAACGGGTACAGTACCTTCCCGGTATTTTCCTGAAGTAGAAGTGGATAACCACATAAAGCCACTACTAAGATGGCTGAGGTGTAATCTATCATTAGAAATCTGTCTCAAGGGCAAGTGGTTTAGAGTCATCAAGACAGAAATTCAACAGTTTTTTGAATGATATTAACATCAAAGGAAATATAACTTATTCCCAGCGTTTCTCAACCGCCAGGCCGCGGTCTGGTACGGGGTTCTAGGATTAATTCTGCCTGGCCACAAGATGTTCTAAAATGAACTTTATCTTCATTAAAATTGACGCGATAATCATAGAGATCAAGTCAAATTCATAATGAGAGATGCCAAAATTAAATGGAGCTCCCATGCTTACCCAAAACCTGATTTAAAGACAATCGTCACTACCTCATAAATCTCTACACATATCGTGGTTAAAATACTCACATCTCACACATAACCTACATTCCACAATCTAACTGTAGTAGTTTATTTAATTTCCAGTGAATTGCTATTCCAAAATAATGAAAAGACATGTCAAATCGAAGGAAAAAATACCCTTTTTCTGAGAATCTTCAATTAAATGTCGGTGATTTTTGAAGAGACAGACTATTCAACATTTTAACATGTAAATTAAAATTAGTATTATTATCAAGCTGTTTATAAGAACTAGAAAAGAAAGGAGGATTCGGCGGAAAATACTCGGACCACAGAAAACTGCTAATGGGATTTGGAGGATGAGGAAAAACGAAGAACTCTACAAATACATTGAGAAGATCACGGACACAATGAGGAAGCAGAGGTTAAAGTTCTACGGACACCTACTAAGAATGGATGGATGCAGACTGACCAAAAGGATCTTCAACTACTGTACATCATGGGGTTAAAGGCCACATCTAAATGGGTAGATGAGGTGAAAAGGGATGCGGCAGAAGTTGGAATCACACTACAGATGGCCCACAACTGAAGAGTGTTTAGAAGGAGAGTAGACAGTATAAATGCATTTCAGGAGAAACCAACAATGAGGAGGCCCAAACGGATCATTTCCGATGAGGAGAGAAAGAAAAGAAGCGCATGCATGAAGAGGTTCTGGGAGGGCAAAAGAAGAAAGGCCAAAAAGTCTTAAGTTCCTTGCGGTCCATAGTTGGCCAAATTCGAAAAAAAGCTGTTTATAACAATGGACGCGTTCTAACAGTAACTTAACTTTGACATGAGACATACTTCAATATACAATACATGTAGGCTAGTATATATCAGGTGGAAATTGATTGATCGAAACCATTTTTCAGTGATGCCTAGTTCTATTAAATAAAGCTTTCCAGTTGGACAACACAAATTGTGCCTGATTACATTAAGCGGGCATGTAAAAGAACCCATTTGAATTCAGTAGGCCGTGTTCATAATGGCAAAATTAATCTCGGGAGTTTCCGCCAACACAAAGATCCTCATTTCCCTACTAGAAAGTGCTATAGAGTTTAAGGAGCTTATATATCTAACCTCCTTGATTTTCATAGTGCTTCAAGGAACAACGAAATTTGACATGCAAGCTACCCTCTGGGTGTCAAATAACAACGCTTGCACCCGGCACCGAGGCCACACGATATTATTATTATTATTATTATTATTATTATTATTAGGCCTTACATGAGAAATATTACATAAGATATTTATCACAAAATCAGGGGCGTATATAAGGGGGGTGCTGAGGGGCTCCAGCCCCCCCCCGAAAAAGCCAACTTGGGTACAAAATACAATGTATTTCACAGTACTTTTAAGAAATGCTTATCAATTTGTAAAATATGCTGAATAAATTAACAAGTAATCCATTTAGATACTTGCCATTCATACTCCACAGGCTATAATAGAACATTCATTAAGTACTCACAATTTTCCAGGATAGTCATCCCCCCCCCCCCCGAAAAAATTGTATATACGCCCCTGCACAAAATAACATGCTTTTATGTACAAATGTACCCCTCTTTTTGTACATAAAATCGTGTTATTTTGTGATAAATATATTATGTAATATTTCTCATGTAGCATACTGCATAAATACTTGTTTTCCCGACTAATGCATAAGGTGCGTTCAAAAAGTAACGAGCTGGAGGCTGGAATTCGCAAACCGGTGACGACATCGGCTAATCCTGGCGTGTGTAACGAGGTGTGGTTCCGACCAGAGCGTGGAAGGTCACAGCCCGTCGCTAGAGGGCACGCGTGCACGTCACGTGACGATACAAAGCGAGCAGCAGCATGCATCGATCGTCCAACGCTGCAAGTCACATTGCAAACAGTGACATGGAGGCGTCAACCGAAGAGCAAAGAGGTGTTGTTCGGTTTCTGACAGCGGAAGGAGTAGGGGGAACGGACATTCATCGCCGAATGTCACAAGTGTACGGCAAACACTGCATGTCCCTTGCAAGGGTCAAGGAGTAGCACAAGCGCTTCAGGGAAGGACGGGTGTCGTTAGCCGATGATGCCCGGTCTGGGGCACCCCCCTGCATTACCGATGACAACGTCCAGCTGGTTGATGCACTCATTACCCAGGACCGCCGAGTGACAGTGAACGCCAAAGCCGCCGTGGTCGGATTGAGCGTCGGAAGTGTGCACACCATCATGAAGAAACGACTGCACTTGCGCGAAGTGTGTGCCCAATGGGTGCCCCACAGTCTTCAACCACACCAGGAAGCATGTCGAATGGCCCACTGTCTCGGTCATCTGCAGCGCTATGCGAGGGAAGGGAATGGGTTCCTGGCACGAGTGGTGGCTGGAGATGAGTCATGGAGTTATCACTTCGAACCAGAATCCAAACGACAAAGCCTCCAGTGGAAGCATCTGGGGTCACCACTACCCAAGAAAGACAAGGCCATCCACACGAGTGCAGGAAAGATATCCTCCAGCTCGTTACTTTTTGAACGCACCTTATAATTGGGCACAGTGTGTGTTAACCGACTGGAAAGCTTTCTTTAATATACCAGGTGTCTACTGCGCCGTACTTTCTGATTATAACTGTCCCGAATGCACTATAATAATGATGAGTGAAATGTCTATGATTTATTATTCTATGGCCGCCCCGAGATAAAAGGAAAAACATAAATTTCATTAACGCGATTTTACCAACTCTCAGTCAGCAGTTCTGATTAAGGCTTGATATCTGAATAATTTTAGTGCTTATTCAGAATTTCTGATCAACAGCAGCAACTTCATTATCCAGGCTCTCGTAACTTGAACTGTAAATATTATCATAACGACACTGAAAGAACAGATTCTTTCCCTACGAGCGAGATAGGGATATAAAGACGTTAGAAAACCATAGAATTGGTTCCTTCAATAAAATTGTTCAGGTCTTTTCTTCCAGTCAGATTGTATTTGCTCATATGTTAATCCAATCTCACGGTTCAAAGATTCCATGCATTGCCCAGCTTATTAAAATCAAGCTTGATGAAATAATTCCCACGCAGTCGATAACGGAATGACTTACTTAACAGAGTAGAGGGACTGTGGAATTGATGCAGATAGAACAGTTTGCTAAGAGCGATAGATGGTACAATCTACACGTCTCTTTCTATTTTTACACAGTTTCTACGTTAATTAAAATATTTACCCATCGCATGGCATGGCATGACCTACGCAATCTAATCCTGTCAGCCCGACGACCTTAAGAGCTTTATCTGAAGGGGGATGCGACCAACTGCAATTGAGTGAGGGGATTTGGGTGATTACCTTGCATCTAATTGGTCAGAATGTGACCTAGTGTATGTACACATGGGAATTACAGAAAATAGAAAGGCCAGTAGAAGTAAGAATTTCTTGAAAAGAAAATCAGGAGTATAAAGAATAGTCGAAGGGTAAAATTTTGAAAGAGAAATAAAGATGTGCTATAGTAGCAAATTGTTAGAGAAGGTCATTCAATAATTATATGGAGGTGCTTATGTCGGCTCCCCCAGCTTGGCAATCACCCAATCTGTTTATGAGAGGGTTTGTACTTCGTGTGGCTGTTCGGTAGAGTTTGACTGCTGCTTGTGTATTCTCTGACGGATGGTCAAAAGATGATGGTCTATATGAAGCTGGACGTTGCGCACATACCAGGGAGCTCCTGATATAGTGCGCAGCGCTCGTTTCTGGACAACCTGAAGTTTATTGATAGTAGAGGGAGCAGCGGAACCCCAGGCAGGACTGGCATATTCCATAACAGGTCGCACAATTGTGCTGTATGTGAGGAGCTTGCTAGTGTGCTCTGGAACTTAAGTAAAGGCCAGAGCTTAGCTTGAATCGCCTTCGCTTGGCTAGCGCGCTGTGTGACCTCCTGAGTGAAGGTAAGGCCTCAATCAAGCGTGACTCCCAGATACCAGCGTATTATGAACTTTTATACTGGGAACAAAAAATACATATAGCTCTGAAATTCGGTGGGCTGCCTATCGGAAAAGTACATGAGTACAGGATAAACACCTGATGCGTTGGCATTTTCCTAGCTTTAGATGTACAGCGGTAAGATCAAAAGGCAGATTCCTGTTATGTTTGTTTTATTTCATCAAGGCACTTTATTGTGTTCATAATGATCTTCTCGGTTAGCTAAGTCTCATAGGTTTCTCTGAAAGCGTTATTGTTTGATTTCTATAGTACTTAAAAATCTTCTTAAGACGTCGTCTCCGAACAGAGGTTGACGATCCACATAGCTAGCTGTGATCTTGACATTGCTCCATGAAAGGAGTCTTCTGATGTGCAACGATGCCATCTTCGGATATCTTTCAGCCACGAGTTTCTTCGTCTTCTAATAGAAATTAGGTATCAAGGATTCTGAATAATGATGGCAAGTGTTCCAAATGGATATTAGTTAAGGTTTGTGTGCCTTACGGATTTGTCCCAAGCCCTCTTAAAATTTTGGTATATACTTTTGGCATGCAGGTATTTACAATTTTCAGCATGTCAAGTATCATATGTTTGCTGACGATCTTCAAGCCTACGTACGTTTTTCTGCAACATACGAGTATATACCTACAACTATCCAAATCTGTGCGGCTGATCAAAATTTACTGCTTAATGCTTCCAAAACACGACTGATTCTGACAGGCCATTATAGACTCCTTGATTCTGTCGACTTGAAGAATATACCACCAATTGCAATCATTGGTTCAGTTATTCCCCAGAAACAAACAGTTAGCAACTTGAGGATAATTATGGAAATCACACTTTCTTGGACAGAACACATACATCGAACAGTAAATAACGCTGCCTCGATTATTCACCAACTACGACGTCATATTTCATACATGCCGATTACACCTCATACAAGGAGCTTCCTATACGCAGATGACCTGGCTCTGGCAACCCAGAGTAAAAGCTTCGAGGCAGTGGAACAAAACCTTACTGCTGCTTTGAAGATGCTCTCCGATTATTATGAGGAAAATCACCTCAAATCAAACCCATCGAAAACTAAAGTGTGCACCTTTCATTTGAAGAACAAAGAAGCCTTGCAGAAGCCGCATGTGAATTGGAAAGGATTGGAACTGGAACACAGCAATACCCCAGTTTACCTTGGTGTTACATTGGAACGTTCATTGACTTTCAATACACACTGCACCAAACTCATGGCATAAGTTTCATCACGAAATTGCCTACTGCAATTCTGATTCTGTATGGGGTGCCCACCCTCAGACAGTAAGGACAACTGCACTAGCTCTCCGCTATTCTGCTGCTGAATATGCTAGTCCCGTGTGGTATAAATCAGCTCACGCAAAAAAGTCGACATTGCATTGAATGAAACTTGCAGGCTAATCACAGGCTGTTTAAAACCAACACCAACACAGAAGTTGTACTCACTCGCAGACATAGCCCCACCTGATATTAGACGTGAGGTGGCCGCTAATATCGAGAGACATAAGGTTTGCAACATCTTAGCCCATCCCCTTCATGGTCATCAGCCACCTTCAGCTCGACTGAAGTCCAGGAAAAGTTTTCTACAGTCTTCTACTCCACTTGATTCTAACCCCCCAAAAAAGGCCAGGGTTAAGCTATGGAGTCAAAGGTATCCTGATCAAACGGAACTTGTTGAAATTGAAGAAAAATTACCACCTGGTCACGAAGATGGATGGTGTACTAGGAAGTCCTTAAACAGACTGCGCACCGGTGTAGCAAGATCTAAGGACAATCTCATGAAATGGGGAATCTTGCATGATGGGGACACACTGTGGGAGTGCGGAGAAGAACAAACTTCTAGGCATTTCTTGAACTGTCGTCAATGCCCAAACTCATGCACAGGGTTGAATCTGGCATTGGCTGGTAACAATGCTGTCAATGTAGCCAAATACTGGTCACAACTCGTGTAAATATTGTATATATTATCATGTAATAGCTGATTTCTCCTGTTTCATTTCTCTTGCTCTTGTGTTATACGTTATAAGCAAGTGCTTCATTATGTGTTTTTATTTTATTTTTATATTCAATTTCTTGTTTGTATATGTTGGTACCTCTGACACGAATAAAAACCATACGAACATTGTTCGTACAATCGTTGGTATATCCTGTTTTAGACTACTGCTCTCTAGTATATAATGATCTTTCAGACACACTGAATACAAAAATTCAACGTACTCAAAATGTCTTGTGTTAGATTCGTAAAGAGAAGCATACAATACTGCAATACATATTGCATTCAGCTACAGTGACTTAAGCTAAATGAACGTAGATTGCTAGCACATACATTATTGAGTGCATTGTTAAACAGAAATCCCAGTCATAAATTTAGGTCGGATAAATCTCTCCCCATCATACTACTAAATAATACAAACGGTAATTTGTAGTGAATCACGTATTTACAATTTGTTTAATCTGCTTGCGTATGAGAATTCACATCGCTCAGTACACAGAAGACACCTCACCGTCATATTACAGGATACCTATCCCTCCCTATATTATTCTGATAAGGTCCCATTCCAGTTTTGTACCGAAAATAAGGTCCCATTAACACCAACCTACACATATGGGGTACCTACAGGTTCAGCATAAACCAATGCGTAAGCGAAACGCACTCAGTTACTCTTTAAATGTCTCACAATTAAATAAATACCTTAAAACATGTATATTTACAATGAAATAATGAAAGAATGCAACACGGTAACCATGGTAACAGAATCTCACAGGTCCATCTATTTCTGTAAGACGCAATGCAATTCCAATTATTACATTACTGTGCAAGTTTCCAGACGGTTATAAGGTTATCACGGAACCAAATTAAGCTGTAAAATTCATCAATACATACAGTATAATGCACTTAAGGGGGTCAAGGGACACTCTAGAATTTTTCACGCAATTTTCACGTGTGAGTGTGGTACGAAAGTTTTTTCACCCGACTATAAAGGGTCTCCGAAAACCACATTTAAAGGCCCTTAAATTAACAGTGTCTGTGATATTCCCAGAAAACTAACTTCGCTCTAATATGCCTACGAAGGAATGACAAACCCCTAACCACTGCACCAGTAGCTGAATTGATAAAATCTGATTATTCATACCAAGGATAAATCAGTCATAGCATTCATGATTGATATTTTGCTAAGTGCACCCTTTACAACTAGAATATTCGCGGGCGAAGCCACGACGGGTAATGCTAGTAAATTATATTTTTGGATGCTTACAGGGTGTTTTCAAGCACATCATGAGATTTATTACTTAGTTTATTATTTATTGTAAGTATATTGTGTATCATTGATTGTACTGTACTGCTACACTTCGCCCAATACAGTTGCGACAGAGCCATGTCAGTAGATTTACTCACAAAATGTCTATACCATGGTTGCTGAGTTCATATGATATTTTATTATTATTTAATCGATTGATTGTTTGTTTCTAATTCATTTTAGGGGTTTGGTGCATCTTATTTACGTGCCTCGTGTGTGTTGAAATTGTCTGATAGCCTGTATTTCTGTGTTGACTTGAAGTAACGTGTAGCTTTACTAGGGACAAGGATGTTATAGGCATGCTGGGGCTTGATAGAAGATACTATCACGGCATTTGCCTGGGAAGGGGAGGGGAGAGTGTGGGGAAACTCCGGGGAAAAGCACACTCAGGATAGCCAGGATTTGAACCTTTGATTTACGGACGTCCTGCAGCTCCCCATCGCGATCATACATAGATTTCCTATACAGTACCTTGATGAAGAGAATGTGTCTCTGTGCATCCTAACCAGATCAGTTTTGACCAGCAATTGATCTAACGCGGCTGGAAATAAATTAAATTAATGATTTCAGGTGATAATTTGCTATGATATAATTCCCTACATTTACGGTATTCGTATGCCATACACCACTCGAAACAAAAGAAGAAACGGAACAGATTTGTTTTTAAGACAGGGTAAGCTCCGATACCACACCAATCTGCTTTCTTTACGATTTGTCCTACAATGTTTATTGTCTTACAGAAAATAAGGTAAAAGTCGTTTGAAGTTAAATGCGTAAAATTGCAGACGATGTTGGTTCGTAAAAGATCTCTTGTAGCACATTTGAAGACTACATGACAATACCACAAAGAAAGGTCCCGCAACGGAGAATCGTCCTCAAATGAAATTCAATGTATCTTAATGTACAATGAAGAATTTGGTTATAATCAGCTTGGCCATAATAAATTGGTCACCTCTGTACTTTGGTTATTGTTAACCAGTAGCGCATTTCAACTTCATATATCATGAGATTAAACAATTGAAGATTATAAAATTAATGAACACTTATTATAAAACTAAAATGAAATGAAAATCCACAGCCTGCTTCCAGTCTCCGACAGGGTCAGGAATGGAATGAATGAAGCCCCCATCTAGCGGCGAGGATATGGATTGTGCCGGCTGCCGAGGCCTGACGCACTCCTCTGGGGCAATGATTAAATGAATGACAGATGAAATGAAATGATAGTGGAGAGTGTTGTTGGAATGAAATTTTGACAGGGAAAACCGGAGTACCCGGAGAAAAACCTGCCTGCCTCCGTTTTGTCCAGCACAGATCTCACATGGAGTGACCGGGATTTGAACCACGGACCCAGCGGTGAGAGGCCGGCGTGCTGCCGCCTAAGCCACGGAGGCTGCTATTATAAAACTAAAATAAATATGTTAATTAACTATAAAACTTACTAAATATAGACTACTTAAGAATAATAGAAATTTAATTAAATCAGTTGGTTCGTTCCTCAGTTTAGGGGCTGCGACAATGTGTTCATGTAGTCCTGTGTACTTAAGGTGTGTGTAGAATAATTCTGATAACCGGTGTTAATTGTGATGGCTGCATTAGTGTGTGTTATCTGTCATTCAAGTAAGGACTGCAGACATTCAATTTTCAAGTAGTTCCTACTTTTGCTACCAAATGCTACCGTCAATGACAACAAGTTGGGAATTTGGTTACTAGCTAACGCCACAGCCGGCTCCTGGCGACGAACGTTGGAACTTAAGAGAGTTAGTCAAATCAAATCTATAATTTAGCTTCACACAAGTGCAATTAGTGAAAGGTTCTTCTACATGCCATAAATCAATGACATGGGCCAGCTGGCCTTACTTCCCCTCCGAAGGAAGGCATACTGAGGGATTTTGAAAGTTCTTAAAAAATCTGACGACTTCGGTAAATTAAATCAGATCTGTTACGAATGCATTTTTTTTCTAAAAACAAAGATATAGGCAACACAGGAAAAAATATATTTTATGAAAATTATGTGATGCTCTCATTCTATAAACAGTATCATAAATTCTGTATTAACCTGCAATTAAACTGAGTAATTATCTTCTTAAAAATATCATCAAATAATATCTTCTATTGATGAATGTCTTTCAACTGCGTGTGAAATCGTAGTATGATTGATGCAGCAAGTGATATACCTTACTTTTGGTAAAAATCTTCAAAGGTGTTAATATTACGGTTAACAATAGAGAATATTTCTGTGCAGCATTGCCAAAAAATATATAATCCATTAGTGCACTCTTATGGCTGCTATGCTCAAGATCGCGGGTTCAAACCCGGCCTAAGTCGTCAGATTTTTAAGAGCGTTAAAAATCCCTCAGTATTCCTTCTTTCCGAGGGGAAGTAAAGCCGGCGGACCCATGTCATAGATTTATGACATGTAAAAGAACCAACCACTAACTACAATTTTGTGAAGCTAAATTTGTTGGTTAGATTTGATTAATGCTCTATTAAGTTCCAACGTTCGCCAGCAGGTGCTGGTTGCGGTGGCACATAGTAGCCAAGTTCGTGGCTAGGTGTCGTTGACGGTAGCATTTGGTAGCAAAAGTAGGAACTACTTGAAATTGATCGTCTGCAGTCCTTAGCTGAATTACAGATAACACACACTAATACAGCCATCACAATTAACACCGGTTGTAATATCAGACAGATCTACACAAGTCATGTCCGCCACCCTGTACACCCCTTACTAGCCATGACCAAGACGTAGCAAACGCAAATTTTAGTTTTTAAATGATAATAATAATTATTATTATCATTTCTATTGTCCATGAGAGACAGAGTATATTTTTTCAGGAAGTCAGAATGTTACAACAGCTCGCTCCAAGCCCACGGGCAGAACATGTATAAACTAAAAGCATACTATTGTGAACAGTAGCACTTTAAGTGGACATATTTCTATTCGATATTTCTTGGAAGACCTAAACTGAGAGTTGGTCACAGTAAACACATTCTTAACTTTCCAGACTGTCTCCATACTTTCGAAAGGGACACATATTCTGGTCCTTTCTCATAATATTTCTTAGAATTGGAGTTTGTAGCAATATGAACAACAGCAGTAAGGTCAGGCCAACCACTGCCCCAAGGCTTATGGTCTGATTGGCTGCCACCCCCTCTTACCACTAGAGATACACGCTATTGGTGAATCTCTGTTTGTGTCAAGCATTTCTCCCACCAGAGAACTCTAATGTTATATACTGATGCAGAGCTCATTCTCGCTCTCTTCACAACAAGTAACTTGTACGAGATGCCTCGGTTAGGAGAAATTCTCTCTTCAGAACTTTCAACCAGACCAGGTGGTCGCTGCTAAGGGAGCTGTCTCTATATTAGACAGACTCGTAATAACTAGGCTTCATGTAAAGTGTATTATAATAGTACATTATGCAACGAGCCTATAATGGCTATAATTAAGACACGAGTATTTTTTATAAAACGAGCGTATGCGAGTTTTATAATTTCCATACGAGTGTCTTAATTACCATTATAGGCGAGTTGCATACGACTGTTTATGTTCGACTATAATTATTATAACTATTTTATGTTCGAAGATAAATATTCATAAATATCTGTCGAGATTTCGCCAGTTTTATGTACTAAACAGAGCGCATGAGACGCAGGGAATGCCTTGTATTTGACCATGGCCACCTCGATTACTCTACTATTACACTAGGCAAGGCAGTGTGATTTACATTAGAAGGCCGTGGTACTCAGCGCATCTAATTATCTAATTGGTCAAACGACTGTTTCTTGAGCTCTGATTGGTGGGAGAAACTGTATCATAATGAAAAATAATGTTATAATGAGTCTCATTATGATACAGTTTTCAGATACATAATAGTCAGGGTCGAACATAAAAGTACTTAAAGTGTTGGTAATCAATAAACAAACATATTCTCAACGTCTTCAATTCTTTGTGAGTATAACATAACCTACAGCGCGAGTAGAACTTGAGAGGACCAAACTAGTAGATTCTCAAGCATATATTCCATTAATTAACGAGTGTCGATAAGTTCACTCTTCTCCAACTAGACAACTGTCCGGAGATCTACAAAACTTATCTGGGGGCCCACGTCGGTATTGATACATGATCTATCAGGTCTGTATGCAGATTGGATCAAACATTCAGATACCGTTCAGAGTAACGCCTTTCGTTGCTTGACCAAGAAGCTGTATCACACCGCAACACTCTGTAATAATATACTCTAATGAATCAGCGAGCTGGGGTAGCCAGTAGTTAGCCGACACCGCTCAGAGAAGTGCCATTCGACCAACCAACCGACTACGCACGCTGAAGGAGGGAAGTAACCGACCACGCTGAAAAACGCGTTATTCGACACCAACCGCTATCGCCGTTCGAGAGAGCCAACCACTCCAAAGATGGAGCTTTCTGACCTCTCAACGACGAACCGAAGACTTGAAGGAAGGAGGTAAGCTGATAGCTCTGAAAAGGGGCCTTTTCAAACTACCGACTTCTACCATTGATGTACGTGCGAGCTGATACCGTTCCAAGAGACTGACATTCCAAGCAACGCCTTTCACCACACGACATCAGAGAGCCAACAACCAACTTCTACCATTGCTGTACGTGCTTGCTGATAACGTCCCAAGAAACTCACGTTCTAAGTGACGCTCTTCACCACACGACAACAGAGGAGGAGCGCAGTACGAAGAAGATGAGGTCCGAAGTGCCGATTCCCTTTAGCCTGTGAGTACAAAAAGAAATACCTTATTTTGTGATGCCTGAATATTGCGGTGAACGCATGGTCTATAAGTTGTGTTGAGCAAATATCAATAATAAATTCATTTTGCCTTTCAAATAACGTGAGTCTTCGCTTAATCGAAAGATCTGTTGCCTTTCCCCTGTTATTTGAATTAATACGTAGATAATAAGTTAATAATAAATTCACTTTGCTTTGCGAATAACGTGAGACTTCGCTTAATCGAAAGATCTGTTGCCTTTCCCATGTTATTTGAATTAATACGTAGACGATAAGCTAATAATAACTTCATTCTGTCCTTCAAATAAAGTGAGATTTAACTTAATCGAAAGATCTGTCGTTTTTCCCATTTTATTTGAATTAATAATAATAAAAATAAAAATATATAATAATAGACTTCGTTTTCAGAAAGAATAATCAAAGTGCGCTCTGACTTACAGACCTTACACTTCTTTATCTACTTTCTAATTAAAACAGAAACTAAGCCTTTTCTTTATATCATCACATTAATCATTAAACTTATTTCAGAAGGAAATACCATTCTCATTTTATAAATATTATTTTCATTAGAACCTTGTAGAGAATCTAAACGGGATATCTACACATAATTAATCATTAAAATTAATAATAATATAGGAAGTTTGCTGCAAGTGAAGGTCGATGTCGTACAGTCACGTTGGTGACAAACCCTCAGATAGACGCTCTACTTATAAATGAATTGACTGATAAAGACACAGTAGTTGTGGAATTAACATACAGGAGTTTAAAATTTTATTCTGTTAATATGTATCTCGATAGTCAAGAAATAATAGAAAGTGACTTTAACAAAATCAACAACATTTTGAAATATACATGTGGACAAGGGCTACTCATTACTTTGGACAGAAATTCCAGATCTACAACATGGCATGATATTTTAACCAATGAAAGGGGAAAGAATTTAGAGGAATTCCTAATAATAAATCAGCTGTTTGTACATAACGAATACAGTGAATTAACCACTTTCCAAAGTAGCAGAGGAAAAAGTAACGTGGACTTGACCATCAGCAATAATAAACTCCTCAAGGAAATATATAACTGGAGGATAAGCGAAGAAGAGAGTTGTTCAGATCACAGAATTTTGCAATTCTTAGTAGCACAAAACTTCTGTTATGATACAACAAAAACCAGATTCACTGGTATCAAATATATAACGAGAGAAGAAGATCGTGAATCTTATCAAGAAATGTTAAAGAAAGAAATAGCAAGACAGTTCTGGGGAATAATACAGGAAGAACAAACTGAAGATATTGACAACAAACTATCAGTGTACATAAATAATTCTGCTGATATGGAGGACATAGTAAATAAAGTTAGCTCTGCCCAGACGAAAGTTTGCATGCAGGCTTTCAAAGTTAGTAGACCTTCTGGCAAAACTATCAGCCTAAAACACAGAACAGTGCCTTGGTGGAATGAAGAACTTACGATAATGCGGAAGAAAGTAAATGCATTCAGAAGAAAATTCCAGAGAACGTTAAATAATAATGACCTCCGAGATCAGAGAAAAACTGAATACTTTGCTGAAAAAAACTAAATACCAAGCTAAAATCAGAAATGCAAAGATACTGTCTTGGAAAGAATACTGTAGTAAAATTTCTTCAAATCCCTGGGACATAGTCTATAAATCAGCGTCAGGAAAAATTAAGAATACTCAAATTGTATCAACTCTTATTAACAATGAAGGTCACTACACAAGAGACTTAAAGGAAACAATGCGGTGTATATTAAACCATCTCATTAAGAAGGATGATGAAATGGAAGATACTGCTCAGCAAAAGCAAATAAGGAAGGAAGTAGAGGAACCAATAGACACTCTGGACGACTGGGAATTTACAGAAGAAGAAATAAAATCTGCAATCAAAGATCTAGGTCTTAAAAAGACACCAGGTGAAGATGGAATCACTAGTAAAATACTATGGTGGACGTTTGAAAGTATCCCTAGAACTATGACATCATTATATAATGGTTGCTTGAAGAATGCTTGTTTCCCGAAGCGATGGAAAAATGCGAGACTTATACCAATCACAAAACCAGGGAAAGATAAGATCCAGGATCCCTCTAAATTCCGACCAATAAGCCTGATAAATGTGGCGGGCAAAGTATTAGAGAAACTTCTAATAAATAGAATAAATCACTACCTCTATACCAATAAACTACTGAACGAAAATCAATATGGCTTCACAGTTCAAAAGTCTACTACTGATGCAGCTATGGCACTTAAGGAATTCATAACTGAGGCGTTCAAAAATGGTCAAATTACCGTTATAGTTAGTCTTGATGTAAAAGGAGCTTTTGACTCTGCGTGGTGGCCATGTGTCCTAAAGGCCCTAAAGGACTTCAAATGCCCGAGAAATTTGTACTACCTGACTAAGAGCTACTTCAAGGATAGAACGACGTTCATGAATTCCAATAGTATCCAAGTAGAAACAGTAGTTAATAAAGGATGTCCTCAAGGTTCATGTAGTGGACCGGGGTACTGGAATGTACAGTATAATTCACTGCTCAGTTTGGAATACGGTAAAAACACCAAAGCTATAGCATTTGCTGATGACCTTATAATTGCAGTCAGGGCTGAAACTGAAATTGAAGCAGAAAATATTGTGAATATGGAATTACGGAAAGTTACTAAATGGTCAACAGAAAACAAAACCCGTTTTAATGAAAGTAAGTCAAGAGTTATTCTAATATCAAGAAGAAGAAAAGCAAAGAAGACAATTGATATCTTTATGAATTGGAAACGTCTTGTACAAGTAGATACGATGGAATATCTCGGAATAACTATAGACTCTCGCTTTAAGTTCAATGACCACATCAATAAAGTTAGTGAAAAATGTATTAAATTAATAAACGCATTATCAAAATCGGCTAGAATAGGATGGGGTCTAAAACACCAGGCTTTGGAAACAATTTATAAAGGAGCAATATTGCCAATGCTGTTATATGCTGCTCCGGTCTGGATTGAATCCCTAGAAAAGAAATGTAATATGATTAAATACGTGAGAGTGCAAAGACTTATTCTCTTGAGAATAGCAAAATCGTACCGCACTGTATCTCATGAGGCACTGTGCATTATTACAGGAATTACTCCTACAGATATAATGGCTAAAGAGATTGTTACTCTATACAAAATCAAGTCAGGAAAAACAACTATGAACTATGCCATTGATCACCCCGAAAAACCTATGAGATGGCTCCATCCAGCCTATTTTCCTGGTACCGAAGATCCAAGAATAGCATTAAATGAATATATCCCATGGAAAATTTACACAGATGGAAGCAAAAGTGAAGAAGGAGAGGGAGCTGGCATAGCTATATTCAGATTGCACGAATTAGTAGACCAATTGAAATATAGACTGCAAGACAACTGTTCGAATAATCAGGCGGAGCAATTAGCTATACTTAAATCTCTGGAGTTCTTAGATACTACTAAGACAGAGGATGATGAAGATAAGAAAGTAATTATTTACACAGATAGTAAAATAGCAATTGACTCCATTGCGGACTTCAGAAATCATAACGATCTAATTGAGAATATAAGAAGGACTACAGCTATTCTAAAAAGGAAAAAATGGATAATAAAATTTGAATGGGTTAAGGCACATACAGGTGTTGCAGGCAATGAACTGGCTGATAAAATTGCAAAGGAGGCTACAAAATTAAGCGAGGTTTGTTTCGACAGAATACCCATCTCAACTTTTAAAAGAAATCTCAAAGAAGAATCAATTCATGAATGGCAGCAAAAATGGGAACAAACTTCAAAAGGCACACTTACAAAAGAATTCTTTCCAACAGTTGCAGGTAGATTAAAATCCAAAATCACCTTAACACCTAATATGACTACAATACTGACTGGACATGGAAATATTGCTTCGTACTTACACAGACTTAAAATTATACGTAATCCCGAGTGTTCCTGTAAAAGCAGCCCTCAGACTATAGATCATATAATTTTCGTGTGCAGCGAAGTGAAAAATATTAGGCAATTCTTGATCAATAGTGTTAATAGAGATGATAACTGGCCGATTCAGAAATCTGTGCTATTAAAAAAGTATTTGAAGGAATTTTCTAAATTTGTTAATGCTCTGGATTTTCAAGCTCTAAGGAAAAACGATGAATAATATTGTTTGATATTGTTAAGATTGTCATCTAGTAATTGAATCATTATAATGTAATTTATTTTGTTCATTTATAAAATGTAATGTAAGTGCATGTAGTACTACTTATGTAGTGGAGCATGCAGAGAGTATGAACAATAAAAAAAAAGGTAATTTTCAATTAGTTCACATTGTGAAATCCTGAACGGGGCTCTTTCACATATATATTTTTTTAATATTAACATTTATAAATAAGTAACTAATCTTTAAAGTAATCCATTTAAATTTATTTTAATTTTCATTAACTCTAATTATTTTAATTTCAAATCTAAAATGGCTGAGGCAAATTTATTATCAAAATTCGAGTACGCCCAAATTCAATTGTTGCCCGAATTTAATGGAGGTCCATCCTGCAGTCTAGATTATTTCCTTGCAAGATGTGACAGTTTTCTAAACACCTATAGAAGAGCAGCCGCGACCGCTAACTCAAATGTAATTAATGAATTTCTATTCAATGTCATAAAATCCAAATTGAAAGGTGAAGCCAGTAGTATACTCGACCTAGATGCGAACAGTAACTACGAGAGGTTCAAAGAGAAATTAATTAGGAGGTTTGGAGATGTGAAAGACGAGAGACTGTCAGTACAAGAAATTTCTAACTGTTTCCAAAAACGAAACGAGAGTTATACTGATTATCACGACACATTAGATGACCTCGTTCTGCAATGTAAAAGCCTATGCAAACTCAACTACCGAGATCAGATCCTGGAGTTGAAATTAAGACAATTAGACGAGCTTTGCTTAAACACCTTTAAAGCAGGTATTCTAGAACCGTACCGTGCATATTTGCGCACAAATTGCAGACTTAAGTAGTGCGCTGCGACATTGTAGGATTTACGACAATGACGCGCCCATGAGAGTTATATGGATCAGTTGAGAGGAACGTCAAAATCTCCTCCCAACAACATTTCCAGTCAGAAAATGTATCCACCTAAGAACAGTCAAACAACCCAACCACTAAACCAGGTTTCTCACAATCCGTTTACATATCCAAAACCACATAATAATTATTTTCCACAGATGCGACAGTTTGTAAACCCACCAAACCCGCAATTCAGATATCTGAGTCCACATCCGAACTTTAGGCCTGTCCAGAGTTGAACCCCACGAGTGCTAGACCACAGAACCAACCTTTCAAGCCCACAAATCGACCCTATCCTACACCAAATAATATTGGAAGGAGATTTACTCCAAATAACCAGAGTTACCCAAAACCTATGTCAGGAATATCAACCACCCGAGCAAACGTAAATGCACATGAAGAAGACATTGATAGAACAGATAGTTATCCCCCTGAGGTACAATTAGAATATCCTCAGCAGACACAAGGATTCGAACCCCTGTATGAACCGGAACATGAACAAGAATACAACACCGATTATTTAACTTTTGAAACCCCCGTCGAGCATTATGCGCGACATAACCAAGAATCACTTAAAGTTCCTTTTGAGCATAATTATGCAAAAGAACAGAACTTTTCGTCTTACCCAACTATCTCAAGCGAAAACCTGAATAATATAAGGAATGCCCCAAAACTACCATTTATCACACACTATTTGGAGTAAAAATCTTAATAGATAGTGGAGCCTGAAATTCTATTATGAATCCAAACGTGGCATATGAACACTTTCCAGAATACATATTCAAAGAACGTTTTTGTATTCAGTCTGTCCACTCTGAATCGATAGGCGAGGACAACATAAAGTTCCCCATCTTTTCTGAATGTGAAATAGACGAACCAATAGATTTTCGTGTCATGGAATGGCATGAATACTTCGATGCACTAATTGGTTCAGCTGATTTTGTAAAACTAGGTGCAAAGATAGATTAAAAATCGAACATAGTTACCCTGAATAACAAAGACATACCATTTCACTTCCATACAAGTTTCAAACAAATAAGTTCCAAACCCTCGTTAGATATGCACCAAGTTGCCATCCCTGTCAATATCAAACAAGGAGACGTGTATGTCCCGACATTTGAACATGAAGGAATATACTATACAGATGCAATTTTGCATGCAGAAAACTACCAGGTTATGTATCCTATGAAGAAAGTTCTGAAACAAGAATTCAGTAAACCAGTGTTGGTAGAACCATTAGAAAATATTGCTATACACCCGTTAGAAATAAATTCAATATCAGATGGTGATATTCAAGAATATCTCCACACACAGCACATGGATGACTTAGAGAGTAGAGTCATATCGGAATTATGTTCCGAATTTTCAGATGTGTTCTATTATCCGGGGTGCGATTTAACATTCACTAATGAAGTAAAACATGTTATTCACACCACCAGTGAGGAACCGGTCTATCAAAGAAAGAACCGATATACTCCCGCATTGAAAGCAGTACTGAGCGAATAAGTAGAAAAACTTCTTAAGCAAGGAATGGTCACTCCAAGTGAATCTCCTTACTGTCACCCTGTCTGGGTAGTGCCAAAAAAGCTGGACGCCTCAGGACAGATGAAATGGAGATTGGTCGTTGATTTTAGACAGATAAATAACAAGACCATTGAAGACACATATCCACTTCCTAGAATAGAAGAGATTCTAGACAGTCTAGGACGTAGCCAGTATTATTCAACTTTTAACCTCGCCCAAGGATTCAATCAGATTGAAATGGATCACATATCTGTAGAAAAGACAGCCTTTACTATAGATAACCGGCGTCTCCAATATGCTAAGATGCCGTCTGGCCTTAAAAATGCACCCGCCACTATTCAACGCGTAATGGACAATGTCCTACGCCCTTTCCTTTATAAGTTCATTTTTGTGTACATAGATGATATTGTTGTGTACAGTAAATCCCTAGAAGAACACAGTCAACATTTAACCCTTGTAATAAAAAAATTACGGGAGGTTACCCTGAAGATTCAGCTTGACAAGACTGAATTTCTTCACAAAGAAGTAGCCTTTTTAGGACATGTTGTCACACAAACGGCGTAAAACCGAATCCCGAAAAAATCAAAGTAGAAAAGAACTACCCTATTCCCAAGACCCCGAAAGAAATTAGACAATTTCTAAATCTAGCCGGTTGTTTTAGAAAATTCATAAAGGACTTTGCTAAGATAGCACATCCTATGACCCGATGCTTGAAAAAAGGATCGAAAATAAATGCAGAAACCCCTGAATATAGATCTGCATTTGAAACTCTAAAAACTGTGCTAATAAATGCTCCAGTCTTAGCTTATCCAGACTTTGAGCAACAGTTTGTGTTAACCACAGAGTGCTCGGATTTTGCAATAGGCAGTGTCCTCACACAGAAGGGACATCCAATAGCTTATTATTCTAGAAGCTTAAATCCCGCTGTAAAACACTACTCTACGATAGAGAGAGAGTTGTTAGCAATAGTAGAAAGCTGTAAGCATTTCAAGCCTTACCTATGGGGACGACACTTCCTTGTGGAAAGTGACCACCGTCCATTACAATGTCTTTTTACCTTGAAGGTTCCCAGTTCGAGACTCTGTCGCTGGAAAATAAAGCTAGGAAAGTTTGACTTCGACATTAAATATGTCAGAGGAAAGACCAATCATGTAGCAGATGCACTTTCCAGGATTCAAGTTAATACCCACACGGACTGCAATCCTTCAATGCCTTTCATTTTGAACAAATTAAGATCTTGAACGAAAAGCAATCCGATCCAAGGGATTCCACATTTACACACCCCTATAAAATAGGAGAAACAGTGTATGTTTTGGATCCCCTGACCAGGAATAAGAAATCCCAGAATTTGTACAACGAAGGTACGATACTAAAAATCGAATCCAACCAAGTTCGTTGTAAAATGAAAGACGGTAAAATTCATGTCCGGAATTTTAGAAATATTAAACCTAAGAGGAAAATTCTTCCTATTACAGATTCCTTTCCGGATATGGCATCATCCTCACAGAGCCAGTAAACACCTCAGGATTTTATGCTGATCCCCTCGGACCTGTAGTAATTGTTAATAACTATCATAAATTTATGTTTCATTTCAACCTAACCGCTTTAAAAGATGCATATAAGAATATTGATGATACTGTATCCTGTCTAGTAATTAAAAGCAATAATACCTTTCCGTATTTAATAAATGAATTAATTGAGGAATCTATAGAAACAAGGAAAGAATTAAATAAATTAATACCAATAATGTCAATAGAACTGAGCCTCCATGGCTTAGGCGGCAGCACGCCGGCCTCTCACCGCTGGGTCCGTGGTTCAAATCCCGGTCACTCCATGTGAGATCTGTGCTGGACAAAACGGAGGCAGACAGGTTTTTCTCCGGGTACTCCGGTTTTTCCTGTCAAAATTTCATTCCAGCAACACTCTCCACTATCATTTCATTTCATCTGTCATTCATTTAATCATTGCCCCAGAGGAGTGCGTCAGGCCTCGGCAGCCGGCACAGTTCATATCCTCGCCGCTAGATGGGGGCTTCATTCATTCCATTCCTGACCCGGTCGGAGACTGGAAGCAGGCTGTGGATTTTCATTTTTTCAATGTCAATAGAACTAAACGAGGCTTAATTAACGGTTTAGGTAAAGTAATAAAATTCATCTCAGGTAATCTAGATCAAGATGATTTAGACAATTTGCAAAATCAATTAGACCCTTTAAAACAAAGCCATAATAAAGAAATAAAACATATCAATAAATTAGTATCTTTTGCCAATTCAATTGCTCAAAAGTTTTACGAAGAGATTGACCATGTCAGTAATAATATGAAGGTAATTCAAGGTATTCTACAGGCAGAAGACTTCAAGATCAGTCTACTGGGAGAATCCCAATACGTGTTAATGTGTGTTAATAAATTTAACAAGATATTACGTGTGCTCCAAGAGACAATTTCTCTATCATTTAATGGAATGACTAACGTCAGATTATTTTCAAGAGGAGACTTAACTAATTTAGTAAAGCATTTAATGTCAATATATCCTGTCAAAAGTATGATCCATGCAGATCAATATCACCAGTTTGAAAATCTCAAATTATCAAAAACTCAAGTAATTATATTAGACGAAGAAATGATTGTGATCCTTTCTATGCCAATCACAGATGGCAGTCAACATCAACTGTATGAGATTACTCCTGTACCTACTATTAAGGATATTACACTTGTCCCAACTGAAAAATACTATTTGCAAGGACCCACTTCTAAATGGTCCAGTATACCTTGTATCAAAAATACTCAAACACATGTATGTATGTATAACAATATTAGGATATCGAATTGTAACCTAACAAATACCATTGGATGTGAATATGCTTCAATAAGCAATGAGATAAAAATATTTCAACCTTTAAAAAAAGAACATATTCTGTTCTTTAGCAAATCATCTGAGATAATTATGCAAACATGTATAGAAGCTCAAATTTCTCTACAAATCTCAGCTCCATAGGTAATATATTCAAATGAATCTTGTCCTATTTCCAGCCTAGGAATAACGTTGCACTAAAAACCTACCAACTATGTCCAAAGTTTCCCAATCCTAATTATTTATGATGAAGCTTTAATAAATAAAGAAATAAACCTTCTCCATTCCCATCTTGATGTAACAAAGCTCAAACTAGATTTGAAGCCAATACCAACGATCTATATTACAAAGAAACAGTTTGTATCTATTAATGTAACAATCGTCTTACTCATAACATTTATGATCCTGTTTATATTTAGACAAAAGTTAAGTAACCTGTATTATTCTGTAAAACTTAAATGTAAAAAGAAGGTAGTAATCACTGAGGTCAGTGATTCGAATCTTAGGGGAGATGAGTCATGTCCGCCACCCTGTACTCCCCTTCCCAGCCATGACCAAGACGTATCAAACGCAAATTTTGTTTTTTAGATGATAATAATTATTGGTATTATCATTTCTATTGTCCATGAGAGACAAGAGTATATTTTCTTCAGGAAGTCAGAATGTTACAACAGCTCACTCCAAGCCCACGGGCAGAACATGTATAAACTAAAAGCATACTAATGTGAACAGTAGCACTCTAAGTGGACATATTTCTATTCGATATTTCTTGGAAGACCTAAACTGAGAGTTGGTCACAGTAAACACATTCTTAACTTTCCAGACTGTCTCCATACTTTCGAAAGGGACACATATTCTGGTCCTTTCTCATAATATTTCTTAGAATTGGAGTTTGTAGCAATATGAACAACAGCAGTAAGGTCAGGCCAACCACCGCCCCAAAGCTTATGGTCTGATTGGCTGCCACCCCCTCTTACCACTAGAGATACACGCTATTGGTGAATCTCTGTTTGTGTCAAGCATTTCTCCCACCAGAGAACTCTAATGTTATATACTGATGCAGAGCTCATTCTCGCTCTCTTCACAACAAGTAACTTGTACGAGATGCCTCGGTTAGGAGACATTCTCTCTTCAGAACTTTCAACCAGACCAGGTGGTCGCTGCTAAGGGAGCTGTCTCTATATTAGACAGACTCGTAATAACTAGGCTTCATGTAAAGTGTATTATAAAAGTACTTAAGGTGTTGGTAATCAATAAACAAACATATTCTCAACGTCTTCAATTCTTTGTGAGTATAACAGTTTCTTGTGGACACGATAACTGCCGTAATTTTGCACCAATCACTTTGAATATTTTACCGAATATGTATACCCATAAAATCTCGGTCGAGTTCGTTACTGGGCTAAATCGGTCGAAGGGGATGAAAATGGGGGACTTTTTCGAAAAAATGAAATATTGCTATAACTCTCTTAATATCTGCAATATCGAATCCGTTCAAAGTTCATACTATGCGCCGGATAAAGCTCAAAAATTTATGTTTGAAGAGTTTTTTTATAGCACCAACCATTGACCAAAGGGGTGGGAAAAAATGGGTTTTTCGGGAAACATTAATCATATCTCTCTTAATAGGCACAATATCAAAACCGTACAAAATGGACAATATTCCCCTAATAATTACCTATCCGAGGCCTAGGGAGTCTCTTCCTTTCCCGCCTTAATTGGCCCTTGTCTCATCTTTTTTGATACCCTCCTTCTGCGAGGGGTCAGCTTTCTTTTTCTTTTCCTGTTATCTCCTGCCTTCTGCTCAAGGCCCTCGAGGAGGCAGGGTGTATGTAGCCCCACCACTGGTGCACCCTAGATATTGCTACACCCTCAGGGGCGATAAGTAATAATGCGAATAAGTATAATGCGATTCAGGGGGTCAAGGGGTACTCGAGAATATTTTCACTCGATTTACACACGCGGGTGTAGTACAGAAGGTCCATTATATCCCTGTTCCTATATTATATTATTGTTATACTATGGCGCGTCCATCCTTAAGCTTTGCTGGTACGAGGGACTCCAAAACTTCCTTAAAAACGCCTCCTTGAATTTGTCCATCGTTACACCAAAGAAGTATTTTCTATCTAAATTGCATTTTGTAAATATTGTCAATTCAAATAACAGTACAGTAAGTATGTAGTTAGTTTTAGTTGTAAGTAGGTAGGTAGTTTGTCTACTAGATATATGTCATTGTTCTATTAGACTGTGGTGTGTGAGTGTGTCTGGTAGCAGTTGCATTGTTTATTAGTTATAGTTCATTGTTTCAGTAGACTGTGATGTGTGAGGGTGCATGTGAGTGTGCCTGGTGACAGACTGTTTTAGTGGTAGTATTTGTTGGTGGTGGAACTGAAGTATTTTTTTTTTGTTAGTAGAATTTTGGTATTTAATTGTTAGTACGGTAGAAGGTTAGTATTTTTGATAATAGAATTGCTCTTTACTTATTCTGAAAGGGAGTAGCAGCCTTTCAGAATAAATCAAATCTTTACTAGTCTTATAGACGGTTAAGATATTGATAATATAAGCCAAATAATGGCTACACTGCGTCCTGCTGCACGGCTGAAAGCAACGGGAAACTACAGCCGTATGCTATTCCCGAGGATATGCACCTCTCTATGCATAATTACATGTGATGATGGTCTCCTCCCTTGTAAAATTTCAATCCGGAGGTAAACTAGTCCCCCGTTCGGATCTCCGGGTGGGGACTACTCGAGAGGGTGTTAACATCACAGAAGTGACAAAGAGGAAATCTGACATTCTACGGATCGGAGCGTGGAATGTTAGAAGTCTGCTAGGAAGTGGAAGGTTAGAAAACTTAGAAAGGGAAATGGATAGGTTGAGGTTGGATTTAGTTGGGATTAGTGAAATGCGCTGGCAGGAAGAACAGGACTTTTGGTCAGGAGACTATAGGGTCATTAGCACTAAATCAAACAATGGCCAAGCAGGGGTTGGCCTCATATTGAGTAGGAAACTTGGACAGCGGGTGGAATATTATGAGCAATATATTGAACGGATTATTGTAGCAAAAATAAATACTAAATCTACCTGCACCACAGTGGTACAAGTCTATATGCCTACCAGTCAAGCTGATGATGAGGATGTTGAAAAGGTCTACGAAGAAATAGACGAAATTCTGAGGTATATCAAGGGTGATGAAAATGTTATAGTAATGGGAGATTGGAATGCTGTGGTAGGAAAAGGGAGAGAAGGGAAGATAGTAGGAGATTTTGGATTAGGTGAAAGGAATGATCGAGGAAGCAGGCTGGTAGAATTCTGCACCGAGCATGAATTGGTCATAGCTAACACCTTATTCAATAACCACAATAGAAGAATATACACATGGATGAGACCAGGAGATACAGGGCGTTACCAAATCGACTTCATTATGGTCAAGCAGAGGATTCGAAACCAGATTTTGGATTGTAAAACATATCCTGGTGCTGACATAAACTCTGACCACAGTCTGGTTGTAATGAAATGCAGATTAAAGTTGAAGAAACTGAAGAAAAGTCAAAAGCCAAAAAGGTGGTCAATAGACAGAAAGAGAAGGATGTAAACGAAAAATTCAAGAAGAGTATAAAGGAAGGACTAATGAAAAACCCTAAACAAACTTCAATTGCAGACGAATGGGCACTTTTGAAGAATGAAATAACAAAATCCGCAGAAGAAAACATTGGTAGGAAAGAAAGAATAGGTAGAAAACCGTGGATCACTCAGGATATACTAGAATTGATGGATGAAAGGCGGAAACACAAGAATGTAAGAGATGAAAAGGGGAAAGCAGAATACAGACATCTGAGAAATGAGGTTAACAAGAAGTGCAAGGAAGCGAAAGAAGAATGGTTGAAAGAGAAATGTGCAGGTATAGAAAATTGTCTGAAATTAGGAAAAGTAGACACAGCTTATCGAAGGATTAAGAATACTTTTAGGGAAAAGAAGACTAAGTGCTGTAATATTAAGGACACAAATGGAAAGCCTCTAACAAATAGGGAAGAAAAGGTTGAGAGATGGAAAGCTTACATAGAGAGTTTGTATAAGGGAAAGGAGATTGAGAATCATGTAATGGAAAGGGAGGAGGAAATTGATGAGGATGCGAAAGGAGATTTAATATTGAGATCAGAATTTGATAGAGCTTTGGAAGACTTAAGCAGGAACAAAGCACCAGGCATAGATGATATACCGATTGAGTTGCTATGCTGCATAGGAGATGAAGGTCTGATCAGGTTATTTCACTTGGTGTGTAGGATTTATGAGGCAGGTGAGGTACCCCCTGATTTCAAGAAGAATGTAATCATCCCTATACCAAAGAAAGTGGGAGCTGACAGATGTGAAGATTACCGTACAATCAGCTTGATTACTCATGCTTCAAAGATCCTGTCTAGAATAATTTACAAGAGGATTGAAAGCCAGATAGAAACGGAGTTGGGTGAAGACCAGTTTGGTTTCAGGAGAAATGTAGGAACAAGGGAAGCTGTACTAAGTCTTAGGCTGATTTTGGAAGGTAGAATAAGGAAAGATAAGAGAACGTTCATGGCTTTTGTAGACTTAGAAAAGGCTTTTGATAACGTTGATTGGACTAAATTGTTTGACATTTTGAAATCGATTGGAATAAAGTACAGGGATAGGAGGGTGATATACAATCTGTACAGAAACCAGACAGCAGTCATTCGAGTTGAAGGACATGAGAGAGAAGCTGGTATTCAGAAAGGTGTAAGGCAAGGCTGCAACTTATCACCCATACTTTTCAATCTTTACATTGAACAAGCAATGAAGGAAATTAGAGAAAAATTTAAAGTGGGAGTGAAGATTCAAGGAGAAATAATTTCAACTCTGAGATTTGCTGACGACATCGTCATCTTGGCCGACAAGCCTGAGGATTTGAATGAGTTTTTGAATGGTATGGACTCCGTCTTACGGAAAGAATTCATGATGAAAATTAATAAATGTAAAACAAAAATACTGGAATGCAGCCGAAATAAATCAGAAACCTCTATGGAGATCAAATTGGCAGGTGAAAAGCTAAAGGAAGTAGGAGACTTCTGTTACTTAGGAAGCAGAATAACCAGTGATGGACGAAGCAAAGAGGATATAAAAAGTAGGTTGGCTCAGGCAAAGAAAGCATTTCTACAAAAAAGGAATCTGCTGACATCGAATATAGATTTAGGTATTAGGAAGTCATTTTTGAAAGCCTTTCTCTGGAGCGTGGCGCTCTATGGAAGTGAAACTTGGACTATTGGTGCAGCAGAAAAGAGGAGAATTGAGGCATTTGAAATGTGGTGTTACAGGAGAATGATGAAGATCAGATGGGTAGATAGGGTTACAAACGAAGAGGTATTAAGACGAGTGGGAGAGGAGAGATGTTTCTGGCGACTGCTAATGAAGAGAAGAGATAGGTTGGTAGGACACATACTAAGACACCCAGGAATAGCAAGCTTAGTTATGGAAGGAAGGGTCGAGGACAAGAACTGTAGGGGTAGACCAAGGTTAGAATATGTTAAACAGATTGCCTCGGATGTAGGGTGTCGGAGCTATGTAGAGACGAAACGATTAGCTCAGGACAGGGAGGCATGGAGAGCTGCATCAAACCAGTCAAAAGACTGAAGACTCAAACAACAACAACAATAACATAACCTACAGCGCGAGTAGAACTTGAGAGGACCAAACTAGTAGATTCTCAAGCATATATTCCATTAATAAACGAGTGTCGATAAGTTCACTCTTCTCCAACTAGACAACTGTCCGGAGATCTACAAAACTTATCTCACACACCCAAAGTACACAGGGCTACATGACCGCGTTGTCGTAGCCCCTAAACTGAGGGACCAACCATTCTTTCTTCCACTGAAAGTGTGAGTCTTCTTTTGGGGGGATCCTTCGTACTTGCAACTTTAGTTCTGAATCTTGTCCTGTCCCACTCTTCAACCAGTCCAATATTTGTCCTTTATAAATCTTGAAATACTGGTACTACCTGAAGTCATGGAGGTTGTATCTTCCACTCCTCTTGAAGGTTAATAATTTTATTAGCTAACCTCTCAGTTCCCAAACGTTTAAAACAGGCTGTTCCAGACGAGCTGCTCGTCAGTGAGCAGTGGAGTACTCGCCGCCTTGCGTGAGTAAACCTGCAACATGCAATACAGCTCTACTGTGGGGGCTGTCGTCACTGCGCGGTGGATATATCAAGACTGGCAGGAAGCGCATGGTCTCGTGTTATGGACATTAGCCCAGTGACTTATTAGCTATCACCCCCAGTCCCTCTCCAACCGTACTCCGAGCATCATCGTTGAGTACTCGCGTGTACGCATTCTCAAGCTTTTGAATTTGGAATAGCGTGGTTTAATATGTCCATAGAACATCAATCTTCTTTCTCTCATACTGACAGAAATCCCTTCACACTTGTCATAGAGCTCTTGATTTGACCGCATTTGAAATGTCTATTATTATATAATAATGTTCGCGTAATGTCACTGTCTCTGAAGTAGACGGTCAGTTTCTCTAATGAAAAGAAATAACGAATTATTACCATACCTTCTCTGCCAAATACCAACAGCAGAATTATCAAGCCTCTTCGCAGGTTTTAGGCAAGGTAAGAAGGAGGTTTGGCTTGTGTTATCGATTGACAACTTATACTGTAGCGAGCTGGTTAAATATCAAGAGGAGCCAACACTTTGAAAATAGTTGAACAACTTTTGCAAGCAATATTCAGTGCTTGAGTGAAAGGAACTTTGCTAACAAGATAATGAAAAGCTTGGATGTTGAAACGTCACAACTTTTTCGATACCTGTACTAGCTGGCTCACAATTATATTATAATTTAATAACGGAATATCGCACGAAGTGCATACATAAAAACTTTAGTGTTGAGTACACAGGTCCAAAAGAGTTTTTGTTCTTTTGACACATATCTCCGCGTGATAACGTTCACATTTTCCCCCGCACAGTACACATTTACAGTTTGCGTCTGGTTCATGAAACGTCTTACTGTGGCACATGAACTACGAAGCGTGTCATGGTATGACACAGTTCATAGCTTGAATTCATCCATTCTTGGTTGATCATGGCGTCAATACGATAGAAGTCTGGCCATATTTTTGCTTTCTTCTCGTACAGCTCATGAAGCAGGGCTTGATGTTGAGGTGTAGAAGGCACTGACACTCTCAGGCGTAGTTCCTCTATGTAGAACGGCTGTCGTGCGAGTTCGTATGTTAACCGCGATGGAGTGTTTTTGGCTACACTAAGAACCTTTTTGAGGTACGTCGCTTTCACACTTTCTATCACAATTATATTATATCATGCGCGTTAAATGGTTGTGTGACAAATTGTACACCTATCTTCGAGGACAGTTATACCGGGGCAGGATGAATTCATTTTCGACCTAACATTTCGTATAGACGCACATTACTGAAACACAACTCCTACAGTTTTCGGTAGATTCTGCACGTTACGTTAAAGGTCGCTGTTCAGTAACTAGTAATAGTAATAATATTCTCGTAGCAACCTTATTCTAGTGACTCCAAGACACACAATTTAGTGGTAGCATGCTCTTTTTAGAAAGAGAATTACGTCACTAATCTACGGAGCAACTATTGAAGGTATAAAGCTGAAGGCAATGATAAGCTTTTGTCTGGAGCGTGGCACTATACGGCAGTAAAGCTTGGGCTGTTGGAACAGGAGAAAAGAGGGGAATAGAAGCATTTAAAGTGTAGCTTTACAGGAGAATGATGAAGATCAGATGGGTAGAGAGAGTAACAAATGAAGAGGTATTAGGACGAGTGGGAAAGGAGAGATGTTTCTGGTGACTGCTAATGAAGAGAAAAGGCAGAAGACACCCAGGATTAGCAAACTTAGTTATGGAAGGAATTGACGAGAATAAGAACTGTAGGGGTAGACCAAGATTAAAATATCTAAAACAGATTGTCTCGGATGTAAGGTGTGGTAGCTATGTAGAGATGAAACGATTAGTTTAGGACAGGGAGCATCAAACCATTCAAAAGACTGAAGACTGAAATAATAATAATAATAATAATATTAATCTTATTAAATAGTTACGAATCCAAACCATCATGGTTCATTTATAATGAAAAAGATATGGAAAACGATGGAATTAAAACAGATAAAATAGAAAACAGAATATTTTTTAGAGAAGTAGGCTAACTCAAATAGACAAGATTTCAAGAGAGGAAGAAACTAACAACTAGAAGAAAGTGGACTCAATCAGAAGAAGAACACCACTCCCGAAGATTGAAGAAAATTTTAAAAACAAAATTCCAATTACAGAGTAGGCAAAGTTTATTTATGGCACCCTCCAAAAGGGTTATTCAAAATAATGACAATAATAGTAATTGTATTAATTACAATGCTAACAATGCTCACAATAATAAACAAGATGTTCAGTAAAGAACATATAGCCTACTTTCTCCTAAATGCATGGGTTTTGTTATAACTCTTTGTCCTTTTCAAGGAGTATAATTGAATGTTGGTTGTAGTAGCTTGTTGAAATACAACGTGCTATAGGGATATTAAACATGAATATGAGGTGCCCTTTGCTAGTGCTACCTCTGTAAAAAATTTCATTCAATTCGGTTTCACCGTGTTTGAATTGATATGGGGAATGGATTTGCACACATACATGGCCGCTACTTGGAAACTATTGGGCTGATGACCTTGTAGTCAGTCATAAGATGCTTTCAACGAAAAGGCAAATTGTTGCAAAATCTGGTCGAGATCAAATTATTAGGATGGTCGTAATTTGATTTAAGCTTTCAAAATTTGGGTGGCCGTCATTCCGTTTCCGTCAAGATGGTGGCGATATAAAACATGACACTGAGGTGCCCTGTGCTAGTGCTACCTCTGTACCAAATTTCGTTCAATTCGGTTTCACTGTGTTTGAATTGATAGGGGGAATCGATTTTCACACATACTTGGACACCATCTGCAAACTATTGGGCTGATGATCTTGCAGTTTGGTCAGAATATGCTTCCCACATAAAGATATGTTGTTGCAAAATTTGGTAGAGACTAGATTATTAGGTTGGTCGTAATTACATTTTAGCTTTTAACATTTGGGTGGCCGCGATTATGTTTCCGTCAAGATGGCGGTGATATAAAACATGACACAGAGGTGCCATTGCTAGTGCTACCTCTGTACCAAATTTCGTTCCATTCGGTTTCACCGTCTTCGAATTAATAGGGGGAATCGATTTTCACACAAAGATGGCCGCCATCCACAAAATATTAGGCTAATGACCTATTAGTTTTGTCAAAGGATGCTCCCTCTATAAAGGTATGTCGATGCAAAATTTGGTAGAGATCGGATGATTAGGTTAATCGTAATTTGATTTAAGCTTTGATCATTTGTGTGGCCGCCATTACGTTTCCGTCAAGATGGCGGCAATATAAAACATGGCACTGAGGTGCCCTTTGCTAGTGCTACCTCTGTACCAAATTTCGTTCCATTCGGTTCCACCGTGTTCGAATTAATAGGGGGAATCGATTTTGACACAAAGATGGCCGCCATCCGCAAACTATTAGGCTAATGACCTATTAGATAGGTCAAAGGATGTTCCCTCCTTAATGGTATGTTGTTGCAAAATTTGGTAGAGATCGGATGATTATGTTAGTCATAATTTGATTTAAGCTTTGAACATTTGTGTGGCCGCCATTACGTTTCTGTCAAGATGGCGGCGATATAAAACATGACCCTGAAGTGCCCTTTACTAGTGCTACCTCTGTACCAAATTTCGTTCCATTCGGTTTCACCGTGTTTGAATTAATAGGGGGAATCGATTTTGACACAAAGATGGCCACCATCCGCAAACTATTATGCTAATGACCTATTGATTTGGTCAAAGGATGCTTCCTCTCTAAAGGTATGTTGTTGCAAAATTTGGTAGAGATCGGATGATTAGGTTAGTCGTAATTTGATTTAAGCTTTGAACATTTGTGTGGCCGCCATTACTTTTCCGTCAAGATGGCGGCGATATAAAACATTACACTGAAGTTCCCTTTGCTAGTACTACCTCTGTACCAAATTTTGTTCCATTCGGTTTCACCGTGTTCGAATTAATAGGGGGAATCGATTTCCACACAAAGATGGCCGCCATCCACAAACTATTAGGCTGATGACCTATTAGTTTGGTCAAAGGATGCTCCCTCCATGAAGGTATGTTGTTGCAAATTTTGGTAGAGATCAGATGATTAGGTTAGTCGTAATTTGATTTAAGCTTTGAACATTTGTGAGGCCGCCATTACGTATCCGTCAAGATGGCGGCGATATAAAACATGACACTGAGGTGTCCTTTGCTAGTGCTACCTTTGTACCAAATGTCGTTCAATTCGCGTTCACCGTGTTCGAATTGATAGGGGGGGACAGACATTCAGAGTACACTCACACACACACACACACACACACACACACAGACAGACTCACACACATACACACACACAGACAGGCACACTTTTTTTCGCCCTGTAGTGATCTCATAAGTCTACTTTCATTTTTTGAAAAAAATCGAAAGTAGGCTAAAAATAAAACTTAAACATAAATAATAATAAATAATAAATAATAATTGACAATCAACATTAACGATAAATGATAAATGATAATCTGTACATAGTAAGTTATAAAACTAAGTCCCCGATTCTTGGATGTAACGGGTAATCTCGAGAGCCACTGCATGGATTTTGATGCGGTTTTCACCTTTCTGTAAAAGATTTCTCAAGGAAGGTTTCTGTAGAAAAACATTCATTCATGACCAAAGGAAGCCGAGCAGAAACGATTTCAGTGATTCGAGTCTAAGATAAACCTGCCATCCGTGCGCCGTTTAAACTTACGATGGGTAAGCCGTTAAAAATATCTAAATACTATGAGGATGAAAAGTTCAAAGAAAAGTTCCCGAAAGCATATCTCTATCTTTGATACATCGCCCACTATAAGTGTTTCTACGTTTTCATTTCTTCCGGCGATCTCCATTCAGTGGAAATTTAAATTACTAGCTTCGGAGCGATCCTATCACTCCAGCTTTGGTCAGCATAAAACTGTCGAGTCGTGTGGAGTTAAGAATAATTATGAATTATTCTTAGAAGAGTATCTGTGTTTGGAGTTTCGATGTTCACCTCGGACTAATAAATAATAATGTGTTAAACGTCTCTTTTACGAGGCTTAATACACTACGAAATCTTCCGAAATAGCCTGCTTTTCGTTTTTAGGTTCATCTGATAGGTCTCACCTTCCTTCATTTCTATAGCATTTTTCATGCGATTAGTTTCAGTAGTTTTCTAGACATTTGGGTCTCAGTGAGAAGGTGTAACAAATGAAAGTGAAAGAAGACACGGTCGGAGAAAGTAAGTTTAAGTTAGAAAGGAGTTTTTCAGAAAGTTTTATTGCAAAACCCATGTCATGTCATAACCTAATTGGACGATTCACTTGAAATATGTCAGGATCCTTTAGAGGTATTTATTGTTAAGAATGAAACTAAATGGTCACATTAAATGAAAAACTGAAGGCGTTTCAGCCGATGAAACACAATAAAAGTATTTAAAATTATCTGAACTTTTGTTATTTCTGTGAATGTATAGATCATCTCGTGGTTTAGCAGCAACATGCTTGGCTGTCACCACGAAGGTCTGGGTTCGATTCCAGACTCTGCCAAGAAATTTATTCCTGATCTTAGGGCTGGAGAGAAAGTAGCATATTTTCATTTATCCTACGTATGTTAATTGCCTCTATCAACATACAAAATTTCAGGTTGATTGCTGTAATATATTCGTAGATATTGAGAACCGTCTAAATATTTTGGATGGTCGCCATGATGGATTTTTGTATATTTTGGCCATAGAGTTACGTACTGTTAGATTAAAATTATTGCGTAGGTTTATTATTCAAACTTCAATCGCATGGTCAGGACAAAAGAAATAGAAACAGTAATTTTTGAATTTCGCACAGCCGCCACCTTGAAGTTATGAAACCAATTGAATTAAATTAGATGTCAGTGCATTACAATGTGTATAAATATATCCTGTACCAAGTTTCACTGCACTCGGATGATTAAATCGCTAAAAAAGTATATTTAAATATTTCAACATCGCTTGGCCGCCATGTTCGTTTTGTACTTAACAGGTTTTAGAAAGTTACATAAATGAATTTCTAGTAGTACTCTTTATTACCGTACAAAATGTCATGGTGGTATCAGTAATAGTTTTGGGGGTATAGAATGCCGGTGAAATATTTCGCATAGTCGCCATGTTGGATTGGTGAAACGTAATAACATTTGAAGGGCACGGTCGGGGTCCGTACCGAGTTTCATTTAAATCGCTCCAGTCGTTTAGATTTTATAAGTGGGGCACACACACATACGCACATACACACACACACACGCGGACAAAAGGTGATCTCATAGGCCTATTTATACATAAATGAAAATAGGCTGCAAATCCCTTTCCTGCTAAACATTTGAGCGATTTGTGTTTTTTTTTTATTATCAAAGGAACAAACTTTTGAAAAATCCACTAAAAAATTAAACGCCCAGGAAATATGTACGAAGTATATAAGCTTTGGCCCAAAATTCAAGAAAATCCCTCCAATTTACGTTGATATTGACTAGACCTATTTTGTACATTATGTGTTCGCCAGAGTATGAGACTCCTTAACTGCGTACATCCTTAAAGGAACCTTGGCGTAAGAACATGACTAATTATTATATATTAACCTAACATAGCCTAAGCAACAAAGAATCCTATGCATATTCGACGAATGTTACAACATAATCTCTGTGTTTGACGTCTTGTCTTTCCTTTCATGTTCAAAAACTCAGACATGCATTGTTAACCAAACATCTGCTACAGTGGAACTTGGATAATTCGAACCTCAAGGGACCAGTTAAAAATTCGAATGATCCAAAAATTCGAATTAAGAAAGTTCTTTGAAAATGGTAGAGAAAATATATTGTATTACGTTTACATAATGATTTACGTTCAACAAAGCAACAGTACTGTATAATGACAGTATCGTAATTAACCTCAAAAGTTTCAAATGATAAAATAAAACCAAAATGCACTATTCGCCTATTTAACGACAGTAGTAATCCAGCAATCTAGTTAAGTCTTAGAAAAATCTACAATTTTTCAAAAAGGTTTGAGTTTTTTACCTGTTTTCCTACGATAAGTCTCGCGGCCATCACAAAAGAATCTAACAAATTTAAGGAACGGAAAACAGAATCACTTACGTCATTTCTACTTTCAAAAAACGCCTAAGTTCTGTGATGTGGGTTGTCATTTTTCGGGAATTCCTCACCCAACTGTTTGGCTTCCGATCGGCTTTTTACTCGTAAAATCTTCGAATTATCCAAAATATAATTAGAATTAACCACGATTTTTAGCATTGATTGTATATAAAATGGTAGGGACCAAGAGAAAAATTCGAATTAAAGAAGATTTCGAATTATAGAAGTTCGAATTAGCCACGTTTCACTGTATATTGAATGGGATCAAATGTCTTTGTCACTTACAGTACAGTGTATGCTATGGGTAAATTTAAATAACAAAGACTGAAAGATATCAAGTGTCAATACAAAACAAACTGTCACTGTTGAATATTTAAACAATACGCAGAAGAATCATAAGTGTGAGGATTGGAAAGAAGACGGCCGTGGCCTTACGTTAGAAGCCATCCCAGCATTTATCCCAGTTATTGTGATGATTGTCTCAGAGTGTGTGTACCCTGCTTCAGCCCTCAGGCCAGAATTAAATTTATTTGCAGAGCCGGAAATCGAACCAGGACCTCCGGTGACAGCTAATATCTGGAGGGAGTATTAATATAGTGTCTCTCATGATGACAAGATCTATTTCTGAGTCGTAAGATGTCAGCTCGTGGAAGACTTCCGTACCCCATCTGATGAATTCAAAATAATATTAATTAGATCTCAACCACATGTCGCCAAATAGTGTTTCAGTTTAGCTACTAGGTGGCAGTGTAGGTGAAAGTTCTAAATAGCAGAGTAGATAGAGTAAATGGCTCCATCAGAAGATACTCACCAAGTAGCTGAGGCTATAAGATTTGTTTTTTCTTTCGATTTCATTTTTGCCATTATGGACAGTGTTTGAACTTAAATATCTCATGATGACACAATTTTCACTTCTCTCTCTTCTTCCTCTTCTCTTCCCAAATTCTCTTCATCTGTTGTTCTGTCCACAATGTTCCCGTCTTTTTCTTTACATTTACTTTAAATGTTGTATTTTTAATTTTGTTTCTGAACTCTCCTCTGCCTCCAATCATTTGCCTGTCGATCCCCACCTGCCTTAAATCTTCCTCTATTTCATGATACCAATTAGGTTTCCTGCTTGAGTTGTTTACTACATCAAAGATTTTCTTTATTATTGTTATTATTATTACTTTTATTTATTTTTATTATTATTATTATTATTATTATTATTATTATTATTATTATTATTATTATTACTAGCGGACCCGTGCGAGAACTCTCGCATAATGGGTTGTGTGCGTCCTCATGTGTACAGACTACCCACTCGATTTAGTGCTCTGCGGGCTGTAGGCGACAGATTTCTAGTAGAGGCTATCGTCTTGTTTATTTGTGTAAAACCACTTTATAAATAAATAAATATATTTCCATTGACTTTTATTAGTCTACTAGCTGAAGTACCCGTGCTTCGCTACGCGTCATAAACAAATTAAAATGCGAAGGTGACAGTTAAAACAGGGGATAGGCGAGGTGGTGCGCAGAGGGAGATTAAGGTTGGAATATTTTGTCAATCTACACAGTCCGGCGTTGACCGTGTTATATAGCACAAATTTAGGTTTTACTCGCTAACCGTTGGAGATACCTTTCGGATAGAAAATGTAATTTTAAACCTCGTATATGCCATCAAAAGTTTGCTATTTCTTAGCATTCACGTTTTATTTGAAATGGAAATATGAACGTTTGAAACCAAAGGGTGTAGTGACGTCACTAAAATGGTCGCCATCTTTAAATAGTGCAAAGTATTGAAATCAAAAGTAGCCTATATGATAACCAGGTAAATCAGCTACTTCCATGTAAAATTCTTGCGTGATTGAGTAGTACACAGAAACACACCATCTCATTTTTAGCCTCGCTTCGCTCGCGTCATAGTCGTGTCATATTGTTATTCAATGAAATGCAGGTTTAACCCCGTTAACACCCCTTTAAAACCTAAATATCCAAAAATCCCTCCCTAGTAGACTTTTTCGACACACAACAAACATATCCCCTTCTTCAAAATTTAATAGTTTTTGTTGGTCGATGAGAGTGAACATCCAAAATCCTTCCTTATTGGACGTTTTTCTTCCAGAATTTCACCCCTCCCCATAGGCCCCTTAAATTGGATTTATGAAAAAACGGTCGAACACCTACTTATTTTAATTATTTATTCATTCATTTATTTTTAAGATGATTGATTTCCTCCGAGTTTCAAACTCCTCGCCAATGTCGTTTAAGAGATACACGCTCCCTTAGGAATCTTTCAACCCCCAATTTTCATCCCTTTCACCTCATAATATACACTACATCGAAAAACCATTAGACATGTGTCAGCTTATTTTTAATGATTAGTATATATGCCAAGTATCACATCCCCAAATGAAAACACTCGTGAGATATTGTTATTCAATGAAATGCACGATTACCCCCTTAACACCTCTTTAGAACCTGAATATCCAAAACTCTTTCCTTAGTGGACGTTTTCGACATACAACGAACATATCCCCAAAATTTCATGTTTCTAACTTCAATAATTTTGGCTGGGCGATGATGAGTGGGTGAGTCAGTCAAGGCATTTTCTTTCATTTATTTTTGATAATTTCACCCCTCCCCTTGAACTCCTTAAATTGGATTTATGAAACAAACGGTCGAACACCTATTTACTTATTTAAAGCTGTTTCTCCCCCTGAGTTTGATTAGTGAGTAAGTGAGTCAATCAGTTAGGACACTTTCTTTCCTGTTCTTTTCCCCACGAATTTCACCCCTCCCCATGGGCCCCTTAAATTGGATTTATGAAGAAATGGCCGAAAACCTATTTACTTATTTTTAAGCTGCTTTTTCCGCTGAATTTCAAACTTATCGCTAATTTGAATAAGAGATACACTACATGCTCCGTTAAGAATTCTTCAACCCCCAATTTTCTCCCCTTTCACCTCATAATATACACCATTTCGATAAACCCTTAGACATATGCTGCTTATTTTGAATGATTAGCTTATATGCCGAATATCACATCCCCAAATGAAACAACTCGTGAGATTTTGTTATTCAATGAAATGCAAGTTTAACCCCCTTAACACCCCTTCAGAACATTAATATCCAAAAATCCATCCTTAGTGGACTTTTTCGACATACAACGAACATATCCCCAAAATTTCAAATTTCTAACTGCAATAGGTTTGCTGGGGGATGATCAGTGAATATCCAAAAATCCTTCCTTAGTGGACTTCTTTCCCCAGAATTTCACCCCTCCCCATGAGCCCCTTAAATTGGATTGATGAAAAAACGATCAAACACCTATTTACTACTTTTTCAAGCTGATTTTTCTCCCTGAGATTCATTCTTTTTGCCTCTGTCTTTAAAGAGACACTTGCTCCGTTAAGAATCCTTCAACACTCACTTTTCACACATACACCTCATAATATACACCACATCGAAAAACCCTCAGACATGTGTCTTCTTATTCTTAATGATGAGTTTATATGCCGAGTATCCCATCCCAAAGGAAACCAATCGGGAGATATTGTTATTCAATTAAATGCAAGTCTACCCCCTTATCACCCCTCTAGAACCTGAATATCCAAAATTCCTTCCTTAGTGGACGTTTTCGACATACAACGAACAAAGCCCCAAAATGTCATTTTTCTAACTTCAATAATTTTGGCTGGGCGATGATGAGTGAGTAAGTCAGGACATTTTCTTTCAATTATTTTTCAGAATTTCACCCCTCTCATTAACCCCTTAAATTGGATTTATGAAAAAAAAACGGTCGAACACTTATTTACTTATTTTTGAGCTGTTCTTCCCCCCTTAGTTTGATGAGTGAGTGAGTTAGGACACTTTCTTTCCTGTTTTCTTCCCCAGAATTTCACCCCTCTCCAAGGGCCCCTTAAATTGGATTTATGGAAAAACGGTCGAACATCTATTTACTTATATTTTAAGCTGTTTTTTTCCCGCCGAATTTCCAACTTCTCGCCTACGTCGTTTAAGAGATACACGCTCCGTTAAGAATCCCTCAACCCCCAATTTTCACCCCTTTCACCTCATAATATACACCACATCGATAAACCCTTAGACATATGTCTGATTATTTTAATGATTAGTTTATATACCGAATATCACATCCCCAAAGAAACAACTCATGAGATATAGTTATTCAATGAAATGCACGTTTACCCCACTTAACACCTTTTTAAAACCCGAAGAAACAAAAATCATTCCTTAGTTGACGTTTTCGACATACAGCGAACATATTCCCAAAATTTCATGTTTCTAACTTTAATAGTTTTCGCTGGGCGTGATGAGTGAGTGAGTCAGACAGGACATTTTCTTTCAATAATTTTTACCAGAATTTCAACCCTCCCTATGAGCCCCTTAAATTGGATTGATGAAAAAAACGCTTGAACACCTATTAACTTAATTTTAAGCTGTCTTTTCCCCCTGAGTTTGATGAGTGAGTGAGTTAGTCAGTCAGTTAGGACACTTTCTCTCCTTTTTCCCCCCAGGATTTCACCCCACCACATTGGCCCCTAAAATTAATTTATGAAAAAACGGTGGAACACCGATTTACTTATTTTTTAAGCTGACTTTTTTTCGCTGATTTTCAAATTTCTCGCCTATGTCATTTAAGAGATAGGCCTACACGCTTCGTTAGGAATACTTCAACCCCCACTTTTCACCCCTTTCACCTCATAATAATACACCACATCGAAAAAACCTTCGACACATGTCTGCTTATTTTTAATGATTAGTTTATGTGCCGAGTATCACATCCCCCAATGAAACCAATCGGGAGATATTGCTATTCCATGAAATGCAGGTCTACCCCCATAACACCCCTTTATAACCTGAATATCCAAAAATCCTTTCTTAGTGGGCCTTTGCGGCCCTTGAGGAAGCTGCATACCAAATTTCATTCCAATCCGTTGGGTGGTTTTTGAGATTTCGTGATGAATGTGTGAGTGAGTGAGTGGTATTTGACAAATATCTAGTAGATAGTGTCAAGTCTTTGTTATGCTATACGTGGTTGACAGTGCTGTGTGAGCAGTTGAGTAACTAACGGGATTTCAAGTAAAGCTCCTCATTTTCTATACCGGTAGTGCAGAGCAAAACTGGCATCCAGTCGGCCGTGTCTCGACTTGAGCTATGTTGCCATGGAAACTATCTGCCTTGCCATTCCTTCTTGAGTATATTTTATGAATTTATTAGCCTTTGCTCGAGTGAAAAAGGGCCAAAATCAGAAGAATGAGAAAGACTATCGAAAATTCATGTAGCCAGCGGTTCCTTCTGGGTCCTAAACTACGTGTATACAAAATTTGGTTGAGATTGGTGGAACGGTGTAGATTTGTATACGGAACCAACCCACCCACATACATACATACATACAGACTTTCACTTTTATATCATCATCATCATCATCATCATCATTTATTGCATGTGACAGGCCATTAAGACCCATAGCAGAAATACAAGGGTATACAATTCTTGATTACAATATAAATAGCAAGCATAACATAATATAGGCTATAACATTGTACTTCATAACAGGAAGAATGATTTCAGCTTCTCAAATAATGGTGGCATATATTAGACCAACGATTTCTATCCCTGGCATCTTCCATACTTGCATCTGGATCAACCTGGTTCAGTGCCAACATAACTCGATCTTTCCATCTCGTTCTTGGTCGACCTCTTGGACGTTTTCCCGTTGGCTGAAAATTGAATACACGGTTCGGGAGAGTACCTTCTGCTCTGATAATGTGTCCTAACCATTGTAATCGTCTTCTCTCTATCTCTCTACTGATGTCTGCCTTTTTATAACGTCGATATAACTCCTCTTTACTCCGTCTTTCCCAACTGTCAGTTTCTGGGCAGTATTTTGGGCCATAGATTTTCCGCAGCATTTTTCTTTCAAATGCACATATACGTTCTTCAAAAGTTCTTGGAGTCGCCCACGTTTCACAACCATACATTAAAACAGGTCGTACTAGGGTCATGTATAGGTGGATCTTGTTTTCCTGAGATATTAGACGTGAAGTGAAAATTCGATTCATGCTATAGGAAACATGAGTAGCGTTGGTGATTCTTTGTCTTATTTCCTTTTCTATTTCACTTTTGTTTGACAATATTGATCCTAAATATTTGAATGACTCAACTGTCTCAAATTTGTGCATTCCAACGTCGATAGCGATCGGAATATTCTGTCGACGTGATATAATCATGTATTTTGTTTTCGATTCATTAACCACCAACCCCATTTTCTTTGCTTCCAGTAGGAATCTAGATGTATCAGTCGTTACCTGATCCAAAGTGTTCCCCATGATCACCACATCATCAGCAAATGCAAGAATTATGTCGGATCCGACCATATCCATTTCCCTATTCCAACCAGTTCCACGTTTAATCTTTTCCAATGCTATATTGAAAAGGACTGGGGCTAGAGGATCTCCTTGTCTTAGTCCACTTTGAACGCTAAAGGATTCTGATTCTTGATTTGCAAACCGCACCTGGCATCTAGAGTCAGAGTAACAGGTCTTGATCAACCTTATGTACTTCATTGGAATGCCCATCTCGTGCATAGCCGTCCATAATACTATACGGTTTATACTGTCATAGGCCTGACGAAAATCAATAAAGATTAAATGCAATTCCTTGTCAAATTCGTAGAATTTCTCCATGAGTTGCTTCAATGTAAAGATGTGGTCGATAGTAGACCGACCAGATACAAAACCACATTGATATGAGCCTATAATGTCTCCCAAAAATGGGCTAAGTCGATTCATAAGCAGTGAGGTAAAAATTTTATATCCTATCTCGAGTAAGGCAATCCCTCGGTAGTTAGAAGGTTGTGTGGCATCACCTTTCTTAAAAATGGGGCATATCACGGCTCTCTTCCACTCACTTGGAATAACTTCTTTCCTCCAAATATTAACAATTTCACTTTTATATATAAGATTATTATTATTGCCGGCCCCGTGGTGTTGGGGTAGCGCGCCTGCCTCTCACCCGGAGGCCCCGGGTTCGATCCCCGGCTCCGTCAGTGATTTTAAAACTGACGTGAGGGTTGGAACGGGGTGCACTCAGCCTCGTGAGGACAATTGAGTAGCTGTCTGACAGTGAGACAGCGCCCCGATCACGAATACCAAGATTAAGGGCTGAGGGGATCCAACGCGCTGATCACGCGTCACCCCAATATCTGCAGGCCAAATGGCTGGGCAGCGGTCGCTGGTCGGCCTTAGCCCGTCATGGGCTGTATAGTGCCAGGGGTTGACTTTTTTTTATTGACTTTTCAAGAAATGCAAGATTTTTCCTGTACTATTGAGACCATTTGAAAGATTTTAATACAAACCACACCTTCTAACTCCTTCTGGTTTGGGAGCTTGAGTTTTGTGATACATACACCTTAGTCTTAGCGTATTATATAATAAGATTGTTATTTCTTTCTTTCTTTCTTTCTTTCTTTCTTTCTTTCTTCGCTATGCTCATTCACAGAGCGCGTTGGAACTTGTTAGTAGGCTTGATGACTTTTTTAAAATTATTATTATTGATGCAGCAGGACGTGTCAGGGAAGGGATATTGGAAGGAAATTGGCTGTGGACCTATTGAAAGGAACCGTCCCGGCATTTGCCTGGTAGTGAAAATAGAAAACTACGAAAACCATTTTCAGGACGGCCAAGGTGGGATTCGAACCCACGCCCTCCCGATGCCAGCGAGACTTTTGCTTTCTGCTTCTCCCATAATCTCTTCATGAACTCACTGTGTTGCCCCTTGCGTTCCTCTGTCCATCTTGCACCAGTCCTGCTGATAGATTTCACCCTAAATGTGTACTTATATACTGAGGTTCAGAAGATTTCTCGGATTTCATCATGTTCTCCCCGATGTTCAACTCATTCAGGTCCCCCCCGCCCCTTGTTTCCTCCAGCCAATTTATCCTCGAATTTTTTGTAATCATGGTATTGAATAATCTTTTTGATAGTCTATTGTAGTCCATCCTAATAAGTGCTCAAAATTTCTTCTTTGCTCGGTGAGCTTTTTTTTAGCTAGTTAGGTAAATGTAACTGAGCTCACAAATGGTTTGGAAGATTTCCCACGGAGGAAGTGAACACTAGCACTGGAGCAGACACTGGTAGTTATATATCGTTGTAACTCAATTGAATCGGTCGGGGCTGGAAAACATGGTCATTTTATGAGAATTAGTATTGTGAGTATTGTCCCAAGGGCCTTGGAACAGCATCGGAAAGCATTAAATCAGCCTTCTGTTTAAGCCACTGTTTAACCACTGCTAGATGTAGTGCGATCAGAGGAGAAAAGCATTAAGTCAATGACTTGCTACCTTTCAGCGCCGTGTTCCGTACTTAATGTTAACCGCACTACAAGATTACCCCGTGTTACAGTGCTATTGCAAATTACATTTGTACTGGGTTTAGGTGTTTTTAGCCTACTTTTCACATTTTGCATAAATGAGGAAAAAGTAGACTTATGAGATCGGGCAAATGTGTGCCTGTGTGTCTGTCTGACTGTCTGTCCTTCTCTGTCCTTCTGTCTGTCTGTCTGGCTGTGTGTGTGTGTCCCCACCTATCAACTCCTAAACGGCAGCAGCAATCGAAACAAAATTTGGTAGGAGTAAATATCTGCATATCTCACGGACATATTTGAAAATGATATCAGTGCAACCAACTGCTGAAAAATCGCAATTGAAATTTGAGCTTCATGTTGGATATCATGGAAGGTATGAATTGGAGCTATTTCAAAATTGGCACACGTATAGATACTAATATTGCAGTTTAATTTCCAGGAGGCCATACATGTCAGTGTTGCAAAAATGATTATAAGCCTGCTGATATGCCCAAATTTAAAATGCATATAACATCTGCACTATCAATTGGATTTCAACCAAATTCCGTATGTGCTATGTGTACATAAACTGACATGACTGTGCGTATTCTTAAGAGCCACCAGGACTGCCAACTGTTAATAAATGCTCTCAATGTTTTAAAATCCAAATACCCATATATCAGAAAGTATTCAAGCCGACAGTTTTAAACTATGCACACGTATAGTACCTGACATCCTATATTAATTTGGAGTAATTTATATACGTCAGTGCTACCAACATGATTCTAAGCCTGCTGAGAGGTCCAACTTTAAATACATGTAACCTCTATACTATCATTTCGATTTCAACCAAATTTCGTGAGTGCTATGTGTACAATAACATATGACTATGCCGATTCTTAAGAGTAACCAGGGCTGCCAACTGTCAATAAATACTGTCTCTGTTTTTGTTACCCTAATATCAATATATCAGAAAGTATGCAAGCCAATAGCTCTAAACTTTGCACACGTATAGTACCTGACATTCTAGATTAATTTGGAGTTACTAATATAGGCCTACGCCAGTGCTGCCAACATGATTCTAAGCCTGCTGATGGGTCCTAATTTAAAATGCATGTAACTTCTATGCTAACTACCGTAACGGTTTTCATTCAAAATTGACACAACAATAGATCATTTTATTTCAGATTACTTCTGACCAATACATGTATGTCATTGTTGCCAACATGATTTTACGCTCGCTGTTAGATCCAATGTTTAACTGCATGTAACGTCCATGCTATCCATTGGACTTGAACCAAATTTTGTATTCTGTACCTTAAGAGATGGAACTAAGAATATATTCAGTCACCAGGGCTGCCAACTGTAGTCCTCTATTAGGCTACATTATGCCAGGTATACAGTATTTCGAACTAATTATAAATTTCGATATTACCAACTTAATTTCGTCATTATTCTAGATAGATTCATATAAATTAATCATTGGCATTAATCTTACATTTTAAGAAAAGTAGGCTCTTTAGTTCGTCACGGAACTTCTTGTTTATGTTACAAATACATTTTAAAATAAAATTTCATGTGACATATTCATCCTGGATGGCTTTATGCCGCACAAAACTGACCACGGATGAAAGGCATTAAGTCACGTTTCGAAAATTGATTTGAAAAATATGTGTATTAAATTAATATTGATAATCCGCTCACACAAATAAAACCAGAATAGTTGCTCCATAACAAAGATGACTAATATAGTGTGTTTGTTAAGTTCTGTTCTGTCAATGACGTTTTATCTGCCTCCTGTAAAGTAGTGAAAACTAACTTAATCCTTTTAAGCTCCGACCGATTCAATTTGATATCGACCGTTTATTTCCTACTGAGTACTAAAGTCGGGTATCCATAGTTACGAATCTGGCAGTAGAAGCAGTTTTCATTTAAATATATTCAGGCTTAGAGTCACAACTCTCTTTCATAAGAGAAGAAGAACGAATAGCTTATTTATATTTTTTGCGTAAGCTTTGAATTACCGGGCAAATTAATGTGATGTTATCTCTGTCTTCACACACGGCTGGCGTTTGCACGTATGCATTATAATGAGAGAAAATTCTGCATCGTACACTTCATTATTATCTGAGTGCGGAGCGGCTTGTGGAACTGAAAGCTCAGCGATGCAAAAATAATGGCAAGTGTGGCGAGTTGGTGAATAACATTCTTGTTAGCCTACTTAGGCCGATCAGGGGGGTTGCAAAATTATGTACTAAGATATTTATCGTCCTTGACTTCACTCAACAGGGCTAACAGCCATTCAGTGAGCATGTCGAGGTAAATCAGCCCTGTTACTGTCTTTTCTCGGAAGAAGAAGGGGCCGTATACCTTCGTCTTTGAAGCGGCACAGAACACATTCACTTTTGGTCAGTCACGCATGTGTTCCAAATAACAATGGGGGTTAGTTGTCCCCCAAATTCGAACGTTTTGTTTATTCACCTTCCCATTCAGATGGAAAGTGGCTTAGTCACTGAAAACTAGCCTGTCACAAAAAAAAAAATACTGTTTCTTCTTCTTCTTCTTCTTATTTTTCTTCTTCAAAGCGTTGTTGCATTTCCATGCATAAATTCCAGCGTAGGACTTTGTCATTGCCTGGTAAAGCTTGAGGCAGTTGTAGGCGATATGGCTTACATGCAGACGCTTTCGTAACACACGCCATACGGTGGCTTGAGGAACATGCAGTTCCTTGCTGCCTCTTGTAGCCGATTTCTTAGGACTACGGTGATAAACGTCCCTGTTCCGATTCACGTCTGCTTCTGACACGCGGGGACGGCCAAGGCTTTTCCCTTTACACAAGCCACCGGTATTCACGAATTGCGCATACCATCTGCGAATAGAGTTGCCGGAGGGAGGGTCTTTCCCGTACGTTGTACGAAAATGGCTCTGGACTAAGGTAACGGACCGGTGTTGATGAAATTCGAGAGTACGAAACGCCTTCTCCTTACCGCTGACCGTCATTTTGTCAAATACTGCTGTTACTGCCATCTGGTGGTTATACATGGTACTAAATCGATGTAGAACAAAACTTTGAGAGTTAGTGTAACCGTTACTGCAACAATAACAATGGTATGTTGTCCACTGTTTTTACAAAAAATTCACGAAACCCCGACAATCATTTTGAATAACCCTGTATAGCTTCTGATAGGATTCACCGTACAGTCCCTACTGTACAAGAAAATGGGAGTTGGACGTGATTCCAGGATTCAGGGAATAGGCTTACTCCCCAACGAAAGAGTTGGAAAGTTTAACGCCCAGTTTATTCAGAATGGGAGTAAAGGAACCACCACCACCAGGGATATAAGGATTACGATGGATTATAATTTAATCCTGAAGTAAAATTAAAAACTGATTCTCCCCTTTTTCCTCGCTTTGCTAGCTATGGTGCTCACAAGTACCGACTCAACTACATGCCCCTTGGTCAACGAGCATCCAACGACCCTACTTGACCGATCTCCCAATCGGCAGGCAATCGACTTCTGTGATTGTCTAGCTTCCGCCGATGCAGTGCCTGACTGACCTCTTATGACCCGAGCCCACAGCTTTTTATAGTGTGGAAGCGAGGCTCATGCTGGCCAGGTTGAACTGGGCTTGAATGTCCGATACGGTTTCACATTGAACGGACATCGGGACGTACGAATATTGTATAAGTGGTGGACGGTAAGTGTTTGTCCTAAGCGTTGTACAGCCTTCAAGGAGAAAGTAATCAGATTAATTGTCAGCATCGTTATAGATTTCAAATGATTTAATACATATCATTTGAATCTTCAACTCAAAATTTCTAGCGACAATTTTCAGCAGAGTGGATGTACCTCCGTGAATGTGAGGAAAAATTACTTTACTGATAACATGTATGTTTTATGTGTTGGTAATGCGTTATAGAAATTGTAGGTGATATCAGCAGTGGTATGTGGTTCATTACTGCGAAGCAATTAACACAATTCGTCAGTAATTATAGGAGAAATTCCAGTTTAATATACAATATTTTAGCGGCAAGAATGCCTCAAATACCTGGTATCCGAGCCCGGAAATGAGCATTGCGGCACAAGAATCCTACGGCCCAACCTAATTCAAATCCCGGGTCCATCAGGCCAAATGCTGAGATATCGACGAGTTAGCCTCTGAGCCATACAATATTATAATACCAATAATGTTATTCGTTTTACGTCCCCTTTAAACTCCTGCGGCTTTTAGAGACGCCGGGGTGCCAGATTTTGGCCCCGAAGGGATTTTTAACGCGTCAGTAAATTTACTGACACGGCTCCCTCGAATTTCAGCACCCTCAAATGCCAACTGACTACGCCAGGATTCGATTCTTCTACCTTGGACACAGCAAGCAAGACTGCTACCGCTGCACCATGCAAGCAGTCTGAACCGTACAAATGCGTCATTTATGACTTAGGGTTTGTGTATAGTTTCAGTACTGTTGTACAAGAAGTATCTAATGGACTTTCCTTCAATTTCTTATATTACGTGTAGCTGTGAATCTTGCTAAAAAGATAGCAATGGTGACCGTAAATTTGGAATGGATTCATTTTTACTGTTGATAACATTGATGGAACAGTTATGTTTTATATTGTGATGACCGGAAGCATAATAGTTGCATGGCCCATCATTTTATTGAAGAAAAACTATGGTGTATACTAGAATCGTTATTAATATCAATAATACAGCACTTGTAAGTTTCATGCTGCACACAGTTTAATTAAACCCTGTTTATCTCCAAATGTGGTTGGGTTGGGAAGTGTAGTTCTTCCTCCAAGCCACTCATTTGTCAGCCAGTTTGAAGCACAGTACGCGGCAAAGTTAAATTATGGAAGAGCAGGTATACCGGTATAATACCGTGAGTTAACCAAGGATGAAATTGGTTCCATTTGCAAATTATAGAAATTCAGTGCCTTTGTTCACCTACACATGAACCGTCACTGATCATGGTAACACTATTTGTTGGTAAAATGAGGGTCAACACTGCATGCGAAGCGTACACAGGCACATAGCGATAAGTGCAGTGCATGACCAAGTCCATTAAAGAGTGAAAAATATACGTATAACTTTTACACTATCTACAAAACCAGGCACGTGAATAAACAGCCCATATTCTATAATTTCCACTACATGCTCTATCTCAAACATTTGCTGAGTATGTTTTGTCTTCTTGTATCGTTCTGCTTCAATATTTAATATAAAATATACGAGGTGCTCAAACCATATGACCAATTAACTATACGGATAACTGATTGAACTTAACAATTCATGTATTCTTCGAGGTGCAGCCGCTTATTGATTTCATAACGTACTCTTTACCTTAATTTGACTCCATAGTAGCTTTTACTAAGCCTTCGTGGCTTAGGCGGCAGAACGCCGGCCTCTCACCGCTGGGTCCGTGGATCAAATCCCGGTCACTCCATGTGAGATTTGTGCTGGACAAAGCGGTGGCAAACAGGTTTTTCTCCGGGTACTCCGGTTTTCCCTGTCTCAAAATTTCATTCCAGCAACACTCTCCACTATCATTTCATCTGCCATTCATTTAATCATTGCTCCAGGGGAGTGCGACAGGCTTCGGCAGCCGGCACAGTCCATATCCCCGCCGCTAGATGGGTGCTTCATTCATTCCATTCCTGACCCGGTCGGTCAACTGGAAGCAGGCTGTGGATTTTCATTTTCATTTTCAGTAGCTTTTCTAAGGCATCAATTTCTGCATAATGATTTCATCTATTAATACTGTCATGGCTAATCTAAAGTCAATGTAGAGATGGTGTGTATGAATTACATATTCTTATCAAATCTTGTAATCAATAAGAATGGAGTTAGACAAGGGGACTCATTAGCTGATTTGTTCAACATAGCGTTATTAGAGATGCTGGCATCAACACAAGGGGAACCATCTTATATACATCAGTTCAAATTTTAGCATATTATGCATAAGACATTGATATAATAGCAAGAATACGAAAAGCAAAGAAAGAGGCCTTCACAAGTTTCGAAAAGCCGCAAAAAATATGAATTTTCAGATTAATGAGAACAAGACTAAGTATATATTAGTAACTAAGAAATAAATTGGTTCATTTAAGTTTGAAATTGTGCATAGCTCCACCTAACTTGGATCAGAGGCTAATCGTAAGAACAATGTAAGCTCAGAAGTACACTTGCGGATACTTTCAGCTAATAAGTACTATCATGGTCTCAGAAAACATCTGAAGTCCATGTTATTGTTCAGGAGAACTATGATGATGTACAAAGTCTTATTAGTGAGGTCAGTATTAACATATGGACACTGCCTAAATTACATGAAAGACAAGTGGGCATATTTGAGAGAAAGGTCTTGAAGTACATTCTTGGACCAGTGGCAGAAAATGGATTCTGGATAACAAGATTTAATTATGAATTATAAAACGTATACAACGAACCAGATATTGTCAGATTTATTAAGATCAGAAGGCAGGAGTAGACGGGACATGTACTGCCTGCTGACGACAGAATGATAAAGAAGATATTTAATGCTATGCCAGAAGGAACCAGAGGAGTTGGAAGAGGAAGTCACGAACTCCCAAAACCACCAGTCGTGAGCCCTTGAGAGTGTAGCACTACGCAGGTTGCACTATGAATTGTGGAGGTGCTACATACACACACACTGCATTCTTTAGGCCCTTCTCCACAAATCAGAAGGGACGATGGAAATAAGTTGTCTGAACCCTTGAAAATGAGGATGTATGGAAGTAAATGACTAAAGGCAATTAAGGGCCTGTTTTTCAATCGCTGAGCAAAGTTCAGAGTAGCGCATTCCAAACATTAAACACCATAATATGGTGTGTTTTTCAATCGCTAAGAAGCACTGCCAGTGGATTAAATGTGGTGGGTAAGTTGGTCATAATTTACTCGGTTCTATTTGTGCTGGATAAGCAATAAACCTTCGGAATAGTGACACTCCGTAGTTGCTTGTTGTATTTTTCTCTTACCAGCTGTGAACACTTAATTATTTGTATCATGGATATGTATTCTAATTGTATGAATCTTTAATTCATGGCTTGTTTTCGTTCATCGAAAAGTGCTGTGATGGCTGGCCTAGAATTATCAGCTTCGGTGCGCACACGATATCTGTATACATCATACGAGAATAGAAAGTTAAACATTTCAAATATCTCATATACCACACAGCTTGGACATTCTTAAAGTTGTGACGAATGTTTACGCTCCGTTTTCATACCAGTACTTTGATGAATGTATATATTGAATTGGAGATATGCTACTGTCACACTTGTTTCAACAAATATCACATATTATACTGTAAATTAAAAGGAGGGATGAATCCATAGTCTCTAGCCTATATATAGACTACTAGAAACGATGTTCAATACAATCAAATGTCTCAAATCCTGCTTCCTGCAACATATTGTAATAAAAAAAGATAAATCGTAATTTCATGTAGATTCTGTTAAAATGACTCATACAGATATGATACATATCGTTTAAATCGATAATCTGGTAGCAAAAATAAATACCGGCACTGGGGTTTGAACCCGAGACCTCGTGATTCGCAGAACAAGACGCTATCATCCTGGCTATTACAACCACAGAAATCTTGAGTACATGACGGTTACTTATTTTCACGTACTGGTAATAGTATGGAAGTAATATTTTATGCTCCATTAATATTTTGCTTTTTTTCGATAATGTTCCTGCGTGGAATTGAGTTTTAAAGTAGTTATGAATGCGCCTACTTGGCAGTAAAGGGAATGCGTACACTGGTCCATGAAAGGCTGGCCCAGTTCCCGTATAAACACATCGATATATATTTCTGTACAGTACGTTGATAACTGCATTAGCGCAATGTGGGTTAATATCTGGATAGCCATTGTGCAGAAACATAATACCGGCATTGCCGACTAGTTACAATGTTTCACATTAAAGCATATATTCATTTAAATGCTGATACGAAGACTCAGATCATGTGGTCTGTGTTTCAATCAGTTGACACCAGAGTTCGCATGAGCGTTTACCACTCAAAATCCAATTTTGACCAATCACATAACCCGTACTGTAGGCGTTCGTTGATACTTCTGCCGAGTAATAGGTCGCCGAGTAACTTTGCACTGAAAAACACGTTTCGAAGACGAAGGGATAAAACGGTTGAGCAAAGTTACTCGGGGAGTGGATGACCATCAATTTCATCCAGAGATTGAAAAAAATGTGAAAATGAAAGACACTGTAGGCCTCGTTAGGGTTGGAAATAAACAAGACGAAAGATGAATGAGAGGAGCCCGACAAAAGTAAGCAGAAGCAATTGCTAACTCAATGAGGGTCAAAATTCTCAAGATATTCGAATTATGGGTAGATTGTGTATTCATGCCTTTAACTGTTATTTGTTTTAATGGTCGTCAACCCAAGTCGCACTAATTGTAAGCCTCTTGGGTGAATACTAAAAGATTGTAGTGTTTAAGAAAGTTTAGATACAAAAGAGCTGAAAGACATTGTAAGTGCTTTGTGGTGAAATCTGTAATGATGTTCCACTGATGACTGGAGCGGCTTCAGTGGCGTAGTTTGTAGCATGCTGAACTGCTGTGCCCAAGATAGTGGGTTCAAACCCAGCCGAAGTCGTCGGATTTTTAGAGCGTTAAAAATCCTTTATTATGCCTTCCATCGGAAGGGAAGTAAAGCTGGCGGTCCCATGTCATAGATGTATGGCATGTAAAAGATCCTTCCACAGACTAAACTTGTGTGAAGCTAAATTGTTAGATTAGATTTCGTTCGAATGCTCTAGCAAAGTTCCAGCGTTCACCACTAGGTATCATTGATATCTGGTAGCGAAAGTTGGAACTACTTGAAATTGAACAGAACTTGTAGCTCACCCGAGGGTGTCCGGTGGAAGCAGCTACAGTCTCTGGCGAGCCGAACATGTCCTCGGACACTCCTGGCACTAAAAGCCATACGATAAATAATAATGAATAAATAAATACTGATAACTGGGGACAGTTTTATTGCATTATTGTCCTCTTAATGTCGCAGTGACTAGCTGTTGTTGTTTCTTCATGTGAGGGGCTTGGGTATCCTGGTCATTTAGCCACGTGCACTTCAGTGGAACTTGGCTATTAACCTGTGTGATATTATTGTGTGTATTTGTTATTCTGGTAAGGCGGCGACAGTGGCCTTAGGTTAGGAACCATCCTGGCATTCGCCTGAAGTAAAAGTGGGGAATCCACGGAAAATCACTTCCAGGATGCCTGAGGTGGGAATAGAACCCACCTATTATAAATTTATATTCTCATTTATGAAAAAATTGGCTTATGTGATCACCTATTGTACGTGTGTGTGTGTCCACCACCCCCACTCCCTCCATTAAAATCTAAACGGCTGGAGCGATTTCAATGAAACTCGGTAAAGACATCGCACAATTTTGTCCGATCCCGACCGTGCTCTTCAAATTTCAATACGTCTTACCAATCCAACATGGCGGCTGTGCGAAATATTTCACCGGCATTCTATATCTCCGAAACTATTACTCATATCGCCCTGATATTTTGTACGGTTATAAATGGAAGTTAGCCTATGTGACTTTCAAAAACATGTAAACTACCAAACGAACATGGCAGCTAAGCGAAGTTGAAGAATGTAAATAGTCTTTTCTCGCGATTTAACCATCTGAAATGCAGTGAAATTTGGTACAGCAAATGATTGTACAAATTGCAATGCAATGACATCTAATTGAGTTTAATTGTATACATAACCTCAAGATGGCGGCTGTGCAAAATTTTAATATTTAGTTTTAATTTAGTGTGTCCTAATCATGCGATCGAAGTCAACGTTTGAATAATGAACCTACGCAATAATCGTCATCTAATAGTACATAACTATAAGGCCTAAATATATTATACTCCAACATGGCGACCATCCAAAATATTTAGACAGTTCTCAATATCTATTAATCCATGACAGCAATCAAACTGAAATTTTGTATGCTGATAGAGCCCAAAGTTCACCTAAGGGAATTTCATTAACCTGGTGAGCAGAAATCCAACATGGCGGCGACGCGTAATTTAAATATTTAAATGGGCGTTTCTCGCGAGTTAATCATCCGAGCACAGTGAAACTTGGTACGGTATATGCTTATGCAAATTTTAATCCACTGGCATCTAATATATTTCAATAGTTTTCATAACCACAAGATGGCGGCTGTGCAAAATTTAAAAATCTCTTTTTTATTTCTTGTGTCCTAATCATGCGATTGAAGTTTGAATAATACACCTACACAATAATCTTCATGAAATAATACTTAACTCTAAGGTCAACAATTCATATATATATCCAACATGGCAACCATCCAAAATATTTAGACGGTTCTCAATATCGACGAATCTATTACAGCAATCAAACTGAAGTTTTGTATGTTGGTAGAAGCAATTAACGTAAGTAGGATATATGAAAATAGGCTATATAGTTCTTCACGGAACTACTTGTTCCTCATGAGGCTATACCCAGTTCCATCCCTCAATTGAAATTCTTGGCAGATCGGGGAATCGAACCAGGACCTCTGGGGGTGACAGCACTGAATGCTAGCCGCGACACCAAGATGTGGCCCCAACGAATATCAGACTCATTTAACGTCATTATACTGTAGTTCCCATCCAGGTAACACTTTTTGTGAGTCCCTGCGGAGAGAGCGTGATCTATGCTCGCCTTAACTCGATCAAATATGTGGAATTATGGTTATCACGTAGGTGCAATTTCACAGTTGATACAACACCTTGGAAGAGGTCAAATAAAGGCAACAGTGCGTAATAAGATAAGTCAAGAGATTTGTTGTTGTTGTTGTTGTTGTTGTTGTTGTTGTTGTTGTTGTTGTTGTTGATTGATTTAGGTGCTTTGCAACATCGTGGTCATGTAGTTGGTTGGTTGGTTCCTCAGTTTAGGGGCTGCGACAAGGCGGTCTAGTAGTCCTGGTACTTTGGGTGTGTGTAGAATCTGTTTGATAGCCAGTGTTAATTGCGATGGCTGTATTAGTGTGTGTTGTATGTAATTCAGGTAAGGACTGCAGACGATTTCAAGTAGTTCCTACACTTAGCTGGGAACTTGGCTACTAGATGCCACCGCAACCGGCACCTGACGGCGAACGTTGAAACTGAATATAGCGTTAATCAAATCTAACCCACAAATTTAGCTTCACACAAGTGTAGTTAGTGGAAGGTTCTTTTATATTTTATAAATCTATAACATGGGCCCACCGGCTTTACTTCTCCTCTGAAGGAAGGCATACTGGGGATTTTTAACGCTCTTAAGATATCCGATGACTTCAGTCGGGTATAAACCGCGATCTTGGGCTTTGAAGCTCAGCATGCTACCAACTACGTGGTCATGTAGCCCTGTGTCTTGTGGGTGTATAATTTGTCTGATAACCTGTGATATTGTGATGGCTGTATCAGTGTGTGTGTATTTGTACTTTAGGTGAGGATTGGGAAGGAGGTGTCCGTGCCTTAAGTTAGGAACCATCCCGGCATTTGCCTGTAGAAAACCACGGAAAACCACTTCCTAAATGACTGCAGTGGGAATCGAACCCACGTCTTCTCAGTTTTGCCCCACGAGGCTGAGTGTACCCCGTTCCAGCCCTCAGACTAGAATTAAATTTCTTATCAGAGCCGGGAGAAGCCTCCGTGGCTTAGGCGGCAGCACGCCGGCCTCTCACCGCTGGGTCCGTGGTTCAAATCCCAGTCACTCCATGTGAGATCTGTGCTGGACAAAACGGAGGCAGACAGGTTTTTCTCCGGGTACTCCGGTTTTCCCTGTCAAAATTTCATTCCAGCAACACTCTCCACTATCATTTCATTTCATCTGTCATTCATTTAATCATTGCCCCAGAGGAGTGCGTCAGGCCTCGGCAGCCGGCACAGTTCATATCCTCGCCGCTAGGTGGGGGCTTCATTCATTCCATTCCTGACCCGGTCGGAGACTGGAAACAGGCTGTGGATTTTCATTTTTCATCAGAGCCGGGGATCGAAACACGGGCGTCTGCGGTGACAGCTAGGAATGCTAGCCACTACGCATTAAGTAAGTCAAGAGAGTGATATTGACTACTAAATTAAGAGCCACGTCACTAGTTTACCAAAACCTCATAGGCTATAACACTATAATTCGCAACAGGGTAATTTACTCTTACTTTACATCGTGAACTTATAAATCTTCGATCGCGTACAAGTGCGATTTTCTTGTTTGAGTATTATACTAAGTATGCTCTTTTGTTACAAAATTCACCCAAGTTTTCCCTCACAACGTCACTCTTGTTGTGACACTAAGAGGAAGTTATCAGTCATAGTGCCAACTTGACAGATGATAACAAAGTGTCTGTGAACTGGGACCTAATCCAGGCGGCGCTCGTCATTAATTACGTCACCGCTGTGGATACAGATGGCTCGTCAGTGGATAATTGAAATAATCCCCAATGTCGTCAATCAGCCAGAAAACTCACACCCCAGTCAGGGATTTTCAACGCCGAGAAAAGTAGCCGATAGTCGTGACAACAATTATTACCTTCCCGTTTGTTTTCTCTTACCGTAAGTTTCAAGAATCAAGATAGCCTTCCCCATCTCATAAATAAAGATTACGTCGTTTACAACCCCACGCATTTGGATAGGAAAAATTGGTTCCATTTAAAACATAAGCAACGTAAAAACTTGACACAAATGCGGGCGAGAATGCTCATGTTTAACTCAACAGTGTTCAGTATAAACCACTCACAGGTAGTTTTTTTTTTTTCAAATGGGAAGATATCAGTGTTCATGAGACTTTCTCGACAACTACCCAATCCAGACCTGACAATTATTCGCCAACTGCTCACAATCAGTATTGTCGTAGTAAATATTTAACTCTTACTGAAACATTTACTAGAATAAATTTCATTCTTATTAAGCCGGAATTTTACTTAACCTACTGACCCAAAATACTATTAGGCAGTTCCCCTTCAATGGTGGTTGGTTCCTTAGTATAGGGGCTGCGACAACGCGGCCATGTAGTCCCATGTATTTCGGGTGTGTGTAGAATCTGTCTGATAACAGGTGTTGGGATGGCTGTAATATTGTGTGTTATCTGTTTTTAATTCAAGTAAGGACTTCCAACATTGAATTTTCAAGTAGTTCCTACTTTTGCCGCCAAACGCCACCGTCAACGACTACTAGTTGAGACCATGGTTACTACACGCCACCGCAGTTGGCTCCTGGAGACGAACGTTGGAACCTAATAGCATGATTCAAATTTTTAACCTATAGTTTAGCTTCACACAGGTGTAATTAGTGGAAGGTTCTTTAACATGCCATAAATCTATGACATGGGACCGCCGGCTTTACTTCCCCTCCGAATGAAGACATCATGCTTGTGAAATCAGCATCTTATGATTTGTTGAAGACACCTAAGTTATGACGGTAATTACTTTTTGCCTTATGTAATTACTTCAGAGAATAGTTAGACAGATATCTATATTATGGACCCCCTATGCAGATCTAGAATAGGCCATGGGAGTAAGTCCTGGAACTTCGATAAGAGGCCACAAATAAGACCTCATAGAGAGAGAGACAGGAATAGTCGTCGATAAATGAATGAATGCAAAATAACACACAAGGTAAAGAGTACTTAGAAGATGATGGTTTCAGTCAACTGACAGGTAAGTGCCACACTTGTCCAAATGTTATTACAGCAACGATCCGTGGCACAGCAATAAGTCAATAATTATAATGAGGAGTAATATGAATGCAGTTAGAAGATTCACTTGCGTATTGATCAAAGTCAGGACATAAAGTTTAGGTGAATATAAATTCGGCTTTTAATCTATGTTTGATCCATGCAAAATACACGTAGACACATGTATTTGCACACCCGCAAGTTGAAACTCGAAGAAGGATGCATTATTCCCACGCAATGTAATAATAATATCGTATGGCCTCGGATGTTGGGTGCAAGCTTTGTAATTTGACACCCAGAGGGTAGCTTGCATGTCGAATTTCGTTGTTCCTTGACTATGAAAGTCAAGGAGGCTAGATGTTAGATATCTAACCTCCTTGAACACTATAGCGCTTTCTAGTAGAGAAATGAGGAACTTTGTTTTGGCGGAAACTCCCGAGATTACTTTTGCCATTATGAACTCGGCCTACTGAATTCAAATGGGTTCATTGACATGCCAACATCGTATGCCATGCGAATCGTATTTTTGCCGCCTTTCAAAAAAAAACAAAAAAAAAACACTTACCACGGCCAGGAGCGAACCTGCAATCTTGGGGATAGTAGATCGACGCGATATCCACTCACCCGCTGTGGCAAGCTACGTAATGTAACACTGCCATCGTAACATAACGATGGCAGTGAATGTAATGATTACTAAGCGTTCAAACTATGGCAAGTTTTCCGACTGTCGTTAGATTTGTAGAACTGTGTTTTAGTGTATTTTTTAGAGATGAGGTAGGGCAAAAACGAATATTTAATTGATGTGTAGGACTTGAATTTATTGCTAGGGTGTTTACAAATCACTGTTCAAACCTTAAAGTTATAAGCCAAGTTGTTAAGAGTGAGTCAACACGCCCAATAGAAGTATTCATAAAACTATTTTGTAGGGCAAATGAGTTGTAATGGCATTTCTAGCCTATTTCCATTAATAAAATAAAAAATAGGCTTATGAGATCACCTTTTGTCTGTGTGTGTGTGTGCGTCCGTGTGTGTGACCCCCCCCCCCCCCCTCCAATAAACGGCTGGAGCGATTTGAATGAAACTCGGTAAGGCCATAGTACTATTTTGGCCGACCCCGACCCCGACCCCGACCCCGACCGTGCCCTTCAAATGTTATTACGTCTTACCAATCCAACATGGTGGCTGTGCGAATTAATGCACCGGCATTCTACATCTCCGAAACTATTACTGGTATCACCCTAAAATTGTGTACGGTGATAAAGGGCACTACGAGAAGTTCGCCTATGTGACTTTCAAAAACCTGATAACTACAAAACAAACATGGCGGCCAATCGATGTTGAAGGTGGCTTTACATTATATAAAGGTCATTGAATTTCAAACTCAAATTAAAGATCAATGAATTCCAAACTTAATTCAAAAGTTCATTAATTGAATTCCAAACTCAATTAAGCTCATTGAATTTCAAACTCAAATAAAAGTTCATTGCATTTCTAAACTTAATTAAAACGTTCATAAATTGAATTTCAAATTTTATTAAAAGTGTATAGAATGTTTAACTTATGGAAAAGTTTAGTGATTTAAAATATTGATTTTATATTAATAAATATTCAATGAGTATAAGTTGAGTAAAATGTGACAGATTCCTAGTTACAGAAATATTAGTCAGCTCCAAGTTTTAAAAGGAGTGATATTCAATTTAAAGACACATGATTCAATATAAAAGTCTATTATTTGAGGATTCAATAATGTGTGAGCCAAAAATTAATAGTGAGAATAGTTATACAGGGATATTGTTATGCCTCTGTTTTTAACCAATGCGGATTTATTCCAATGAGGATTTATGTTAATGAGAAGGTTTTAAGGATTATAAGTTCCTTGTTTAAGTTCATGGGAGATTGTAGATAATTGTAGTTTTTATGTTAATTAACATTTGTATAGATACAAATCCACCTAATTGTATGCGTCATTCATTTGTACCTATGTTAAGAACCTGAATGAAGATCTTATCATGTGCTATCATGATTCTAAATCGAAAACCCGGCTACGACCCGGATCACCCGACTGATTACACTTATTAAACATAATGTTTTGATTAGCAATTTCACATCAACGTGATGATAAAGTTATAATTTCACGTGAGCGTATGACAATATACATTATCCCCTACTTCAAAAGACAACATTTTACACTGTACTTAGGGTCTATACAACGTTTCCACAACATTGGCATTTCTTACATCGAGCTGTATTTAAAGATGCACTGCCAGCTGGATAGCATCCTGCAGCCTCCTGGCTGCGGGTTGCGATCCAGCTGGCAGTGGTACCATGTGGAATGTATATAACATACGGATTACTTCAAGGTTTGGAGGCACCATTAAAGATATTTCTGCTATAAATCATCTTCAAGTTGTCGTTCTTTGGTGTAAAAATATTCATTAAATCATTTTTACTGAAAACAATATTATGATTTATTAAGAGACTGTTTTTCAATCTCTCGATAAAAGTGATGGGCATCCACTCCCCGAGTAACTTGGCTCAACACTTTCATACTGAACGGTAAACGCTCATGCGAACTCTGGTGTCAACTGGTTGAAACACAAACCACATGTTAAAAGTCCTCGTATCAGTATTTAAATTATGATATGCTTTAATTTGAAGCATTGTAATTAGTCGGCAATGCCGGTATTATGTTTCTGCACAATGGCTATTCAGATATTAACCAACATTGCGGGAATGCAGTGATCAATGTAATATATATCGATGTTTTATACGGTAACTGAGCTATCCCTTATAGACCACTATATGAATTCCTTTTACTGTCAAGTAGGCGTATTCATAACTAATTTAAAACTCAATTCCACGCAGGAACATTATCGAAGAAAAGCAAAATATTAATGGAGCATTGAAAAATACTTCCAAATTATTACCGGCACGTCTTGTACTCTAAATTTCTGAGGTTGTAATGACTGCGTAGATAGCATCTTGGTCTGTGAATCATGAGGTCTCAGGTTCAAACCCCAGTCCCGGCAATTATTTTTGCTACCGGATTATCGATTTAAATGACATCTATCACAACATTTTGCGTCATTTTAACAGGATCTACATGAAATTACGATTTATCTAATTTTAATTACAATAGTTTGCACCAAGCAGAATTTGGGAAATTTGATTGTATTGAACATTATTTCTAGTAGTCTATAGATAGGATAGAGACTATGGTTTCATTCCTCCTCTTAATTTACAATATAATATGTGATGTTTGTTCAAACAAGCGTGACAGTAGCATATCTCCAATTCAATCTATACATTCATCATAGTACCAGTATGAAAACGGAGCGTAAATTAACATTTTAAAGATGTCCAAGCTGTGTAGTATACGAGTAGGATAACATGTCAGATGATTTCACATACATTTCATCTCAATATCATAGTAGGATAACATGTCAGATAAAACTCAGCAATTCTTCTAGGTTTGTGCCGTGTCTTGTGTGGGGTTTCGCCTAGGACACCAAGCTGGCTCATCGGCGGGCTCTTGGTGTCCCCATCCGGACCCCCCATAGGAGTAACGAACTGCGCGCTACCTCCCTTTATATAGAGTGCATCTGCACTACTTTACTGAGAGAACTAAAAGCTCAAGCAGCCTTAACCTCCCTCTGAAGGCTTCCAAAAATATGGTATATTGGTTTTCACGGCTGGTGAATTAAAAACTCAGCAATTCTTCTAGGTTTGTGCCGCATCTTGTGTGGGTTTTCGCCTAGGACACCAAACTGGCTCATCGGTGGGCTCTTGGTGTCCCCACCCGGACCCCCGCAGGAGTAACAAACTGCGCGCTCCCTACCTTTATATAGAGTGCATCTGCACTACTTTACTGCGAGAACTAAAAGCTCAAGCAGCCTTAACCTCCATATGAAGGCTTCCAAAAAGATGGTACGGTACATTGACTTTCACGGCTGGTGAATTAAAACTCAGCAAGACACGCACAAACCTAGAAGAATAGCCAATAAACCATCTTTTTGGAAGCTTTCAAAATAAAAACATCCGATTACTGAGTTGCAAAACAAGATACATCAGCAAGTTTTAAAACTAAATAAGACACATCAAATATTAAGACGCTTATAGAAAGGAATATAAAATAGCCTGAGTTATGAAACTTTTGGAAAATATTTGTCTATATCACGTACAATTTTCAAAAAGGAGGCATATTTATTTCTCAGTGTGTCGGCCCCGTGGTGTTGGGCTAGCGTGCCTGCCTCTCACCCGGAGGCCCCGGGTTCGATTCACGGCTCCGTCAGGGATTTTAAAACTGACGTCAGGGTTGGAACGGGCTGCACTCAGCCTCGTGATGACAATTGAGTAGCTGTCTGACAGTGAGGCAGCGCCCCGATCACTAAAACCAAGATTAACGGCCAAGGGGACCCGATGCGCTGATCACGTGTCACCCCAATATCTGCAGGCCAAATGGCTGGGCAGCGGTCGCTTGGTCGGCCAAGGCCCTTCATGGGCTGTATAGTGTCAGGGGTTGACTTGTTGTTGATTTATTTCTCAGTAAACAAAGGACTTATTCAGTTGTATGTGTCTCCTGAAATATTTTGATGAAGTGATGTGTGTTGTTTTGATACCAGACGCCTCAAATATTCCTGTACAAAAGTTGGTGGGCTTGGCAACCAATGGAGCTCCTGCGATGGTAGGTAGCGACAAGGGATTCTTACCAGTAAATAAAGTGAGAGCTCACGCACTTCGAAGACGTTTGTTCAGAACTCTGACTGAAGAGTTAGAATGCCAGTATGATGATCTATTGCTTCATCCAGAAGTTCGTTGGCTTAGCAGAGGCAGAGTTTTGCAACGTTTCAAACAGTTACTTCCTGCTTTGGTGGAATTTTCGAAAGAACGAGGTGAAGCATTACCTGAGCTAGAAGATCCGGTGTGACTGCGAGATTTTGCATTTCTTGTAGACATAAGCGAAAAGCTAATTACCCTTAAATTGCTGCTTCTAGGCAAAGATAGAGAATTTGGAGGAACCATTTCAAATGTGGTCTCGTTCACAAAAGAGATGGAGCTGTGGAGAAAAAATCTTTCCAAGGGTGAACACAAGCACTTTGCCTGTTTGAAGCAGACCCTTGACCAGCAAGGCCCTTCACAGCCTCCTTACAACAACAAAGAACATGGTATTGCAGCTCTTTCAGTCTTGAAAAGGGGCAGATTACCTCGTAGTTCCGCCATTTAAAACAATAATAACTTACAATAGACTTGAAAAATCTATTTCATCAACGCTTTCAAGACTTCAGAAACATTTCCATTGTAGCACAGTTCGTCACATCCCCTTTTGTAGAGATTGATGCTGAAGAATTCTCTACTTGTGTCATGCAGTATTTTGAAGAATACAACGCTGCGGTGGAGATGGAACTGATTGATTTTCAAAGTGACCTTTCATTAAAATAACTCCCTTCAAGCAAAAATATCCAATTTTGGTTCAAGTTGGTTTACGAGTGAAGGCAATGTTCAGATCAACATATCTGTGTCAGATTTCATTTTCCAGTATGAAATTCATTAAAAACAATCACAGGAACAGGTTGTCTGATGAAAATTTGGACAACTGCATTCGAATGGCTGCTACAACATATGAGCCTGACATTAAAAAATTGTTGTTGCAAAAAAGCGTGCCTCCCCTCACATTAAACAATGTTTCTTTATTGCAAATATTTTGTCATTTAAATTCTTATGCTACTAATTGCGATGTTAGAAATTGCATTTAATTAGATTTTTAATATAAACTAGAAATGTATATTTTTATAGGTAATAAACAACTGTGTGATTTAAACAAAAACATGCATTTATTTCCTACTTTGTTGTGTAGCTCACGGTAAGGTTTATGAGCTGTAAGGTAGCTCAGTCACTTAAAAGTTTGGCGACCACTGTTCTAGATTAATTTGGAGTAATTAATATAAGTCAGTACTGCCAACATGATTCTATGCCTGCTGATAGGCCCAATTTTAAAATACATGTAACTTCTATACTAACGAATGGATTTCATCCAAAATTGGCACAACAAGATATCATAATATTTCAGATTATTTCTGACCAGCACACGCATGATATTGTTGCCGACGTGCTTTTACGCGTGCTGATAGATCCAGTGTCTAACTGCATGTAACGTCCATTGGACTTCAACCAAATTTTGTATTCTGGTACCTTAAGAGATGGAACTAAGAATATATTCAGTCACCACGGCTGCCAACTGTAATGCTCTATTAGGCTACATTATACCAGGTATATTTCGAACTAATTAGACATTTCGATATTACCAACTTAATTTCTTCATTATTCTTGATAGGTTCATATACTGTAGATTAATCATTGGCATGAAACTTAATTTTAAGAAAAGTAGGCTCTTTAGTTCGTTCTATTCGTGTTATTAAACTTGCCCCCTTTTGGTTTTATGGCCCTCGTAGTATATTGTGTCCACATTTGTTATGACTAGTTTTTATTTAGTCCAACTTTTGTACCAATAGGTAATCTTTCCTCGAACCTCTGGGTCGTCTGTTCGTTCTCCGCGCGGTGCGGGGGTGGCCTGTCTCCTTCGGGGACTTCCGTCATCCGATCGCCTTGTCCCTCTTTCGAATTCTTTCCGGGCTTTTCGATCGTGTAAGTGGATTGGTCGGTTGGCTCTGACGGTCCTGTCTCCGGTGGTCGCGGTTTCGTTTCCGTATCCATGCGGACGAGGGGCTGGCGTATTACAGAAAGCATAACGGAAACGATAAGGAAGAGGAGATTGATATTTCTTGGACATATTTACGGAATGGATGATTCCATGTTAACAAAAAGGATATTCAAGTATAATTTAGAGAAAACGTCAACGACTAGCTGGATTCAAGAAAGATTTAGAAAGAAGTAGGCCTAATATAAGAGAAGAATACACTGTGGACAGAGAGATGTTTCGTAAGAAGGTGTTAAGTATGGAATTATTCCAGGGAAGAGTGGAAAGGAAACCTGGGGTAAAGTGGTCTGAGGACAGAATGAAGCAGCATAGTCTTAAGAATGAAGAAATATTGGAGAAGAAAAAACGGAAGAGAAAACAACAAAGAGTGAAGATTTGAATTAAGCGCGTGGTCCATAGCAGGCCTTATTGAAAAGAATAATAATAACCTATCCATGATTATTTATGTTTATTAGGGTTGTGGACAAACCTGTGTTTTCTTACACATGCACTTGGTACACCTTCCCACTGAAAACGTAAATATCGAGAACTCCTGGGACTACTCGCATAACAATTGCTACACAAACAGAGGGAGATGTGTTCTAGCAGATGAAACTAAAAAAGGAAATTCTGTTTCTAGGGGATTCATCGTGCATTAAGTCCCTTAAACCAACTCTGTACATTCAACTGCGAGTGCGGTTGGGGAGTATGGCAAGTAAAGAAAACATTGCTAACTCAAAGCCCACTGATACAGTAATGGACAGCTAAAGGAGTAGAGCACGAGGCCGAGAAGCCTCCACAACCCTGGCTGGCTCTTATAATTCGATTTCCCCGCTGGAACCGTGGAGTGTTTTCATTCCAGAACAGAGGGATGGCATAACACAACAAGTTCGCCAACCGCAGCCGAAGTTCGCGTCACAATACATTAGTCTCCCTGCGTGTAGCCTTCCATTACCTTCACTTTCACTGCTATAATTAATTTCACGAAGTCACGTTCTATAAGAACCAGAGCCTGGTTGAAAGTTTTGCGATGAACAGTATTCTTCCTTCTCTTACCACGCCTTATATCCTGTCTGGAGAGAGAAGCTAGACATACAGAAGGCGTTCAGTAGAGGGGAGGCCGCACCTTATGTGCTTAAGTGCTGCAGCACATTGTTTTATTTCAAAATAAATTATTTTAACAATATTATCTACAATCAAATACAGTGTATTAAAAAGACGTCAGCCAAAGAATAGAAAATATTTCAATTCCCCTCATAACGAGGTATCAAGTCGTGCGCTTCACCCCGCGTCCGGCACTGGCTGTATGGATCGCAGCTCAGCGAGAATTTGTAAGTTTATTGCCAGCAAACATGGATTCTGCCTTTTTGCGCATGCTTATCCAACTTTCCAGTTGTGCTGTTGCGACAACTGGCAAGACTACAGGCCAATATATCACAGCGATTTTTTTGTTCGACCACAGAGCAGCAGCATTGGTCACAGGAAATAAGGACGTGACAGGGGCACCTTCTAGACCAGGCTGTACCAGCCGAGCAGCTCGCCCGTGACCAGCGGAGTACTCGCCGCCTTGCGTGAGTAAACCTGCAATATGCAATACAGCTCTGCTGTGGGGGGCTGCAGTCACTTCGCGGTGAATACATCAAGACTGGCAGAAAATGCATGGACTTGTGCTATGACCTTCACCCAGTGCCGTATTGGCTCTCACCCCCAGTCCCAATCCAATCGTGCTCCGATCATCACTGCTGAGTACTCGCGTGTACGCATACTCAAACTCATGGATTTGGAGCAGCCTGTTCTCACGGGGGAAATGGAGGAAGCCATCAACTGCTCCTGCCAGAAGGTTATTTAATACTCCCAACTTACCTATATTATAGCCACATTTTGTATATTGATGAACTATAAAAATTAGAATTTTATGTTGTCAAAATAAGGACATGATATTGTGATTTTCTTTAATTGCAAAATGTTTCGTTTGTAATAATTTCACTATAGCAAAATAACATGTAATATTGGATTACGACGTTGCTGGTTTCAATTTAATGCTCTTTTGCACGCTCGCACTAAGTGTTTCTGAGTTCGTTCATAATTTGTCTTCTCATGTGTTATTGCCTGTTTAATTAATTTTCTGTTGGGAATGTGTGTATGAGTTTGTTTGCGTGTTTGTTCAGTATGAAAACTTAATGCAGGACCCCTTGAGTGTTTCTGAGTGAATGTTTCTATATGTTTCTTAATATATATATTTTTACTTTTTGAAGGGAGGATGGGCTACAGCACACAACTGATAGTCTGCATCAGCAGCCACTGATTTTAGTACCACAGTTACTACATCATCGTAAGGTACAGAACATGTTACGAATCAGGCCTATATATTTCAGGAATTTGATTTCTTATGACTACGATGATACAAATGAAGGCTTTTAGCTATTAGATCGTGTATCGTAAATCTAGTGCCATGAACGCGGAAGTTAGAAAATTAGAATGTGTGACCCCAGCGAGGTTTGAACCCACAAACTCCGACTCCCCTGAACTTGGCAGCGACAGCGTTTGTTGATAATAGCACCCGGAGCCTTGCGAGAAGAGCAGGAGGACACAGTGATGACTGAATGCAGTCTGCACATAAGTCCAGCAGCATTGCGCTACTTGTGTTAGACAGAAATTATATTGTGAATTGTGAATAATTAATTAATAATAATGGGCGAATTAAAAATGGGGTGTTTCAAGACCACAGACGAGCTTAATGGGAACTCATGTCAGTACGGATAGTAAAACGATGAAATACTACTATTCGTGAATCATATCCTACCTGCGAGACTGTAAACTACCTGTCAACTAGCAAGCTGACAGCGTGGCACAATTAAACAAAGAATAGTTCCCACCTCGGCCACCGGCACCCATATCTTGAAAGTGTAATACAATCTGCACTCTATGCCGATAAATCTTTGTGGCACAAGGTCTGCGTTCAGTCAGGTGGGTATTTTAAATTTGTTTTTTGTGAATGATTCTAAGAAACTCGTACACATAATGGAAGTGTAGTGTATTATACAGTATTATACATTACCACCAGAAGCAGAACAACACGCAATATCCTGCTGGCGTGAATAACGCTTGATGTGGAGTGTACATAGCCTACCTTTCCTCTTGCCCTAAATTATCCCTGACGTGCCGATATACATACAGTTAACAGCGCACTGACTTGAAAACGGCAAAGGCTCGTCAGATGGGTAATAACAACATCATCTTCTTATGTTTCGATAGAAGGAATTAATCACTCAGCACCATTTTAGTTAAGACGCAAGACAATTTCAATGTACCAATTAATCTTAGGTAGTCATCAAAAGTGCGTAAGTTAGTTGAAATAGATTTAAAATGTAACTTCAAGTTCTGCTCCTTGAATTTGTTCCTCCAGGTGAAATGAACTCCCTAGTTAGCAGCAGAAAAGTTTCCATTACCAGTTCGTTTTTTAATACCGTCTCTGTGAAGTTAATTGATACAAAATGAAGCTTTACTGCAATTCACATCACTCTTTATGTCCTTTAGAAGAAAACTTTCCCTCGATTTATTCACGTGTTCCATTGAGAACCGTGCGTTTGTAGGCAGAATTCGGAACTAGAAACTGTGCAACGACCAAGGCAGGTAGCAGAGAATCTAAAGCCGGCTTTACTTCTGGCACGAAGCAGGTGTTTGTGTACTGAAGCAAAAGTTGAAAAGCAGAAAGTCGGAGGGAGAAAGGGAAGCAAACATCTGTGTCAGCTGCTAGCTACATCTGGAGCACCGATATCAGCAACTCTGTGGAGACATATTGTACAAACAGTAACATAACGTATGAACACAGTATCAGAACATTCTTATATTCATTTTATTCAAGAAGCAAATAAAATCTGCTACTGCTCTTACGAGAAACATAAAGCATATGCTTCATTTAACGAAACTACGAAAAATCCGAAAGAAATCAGACACCCCTATTGAGGTCTATTGACAGGTGAAAATCTTAAGGAAGTAGAGACTTCGGCTACTTAGTAAGCAAAGAAGATATAAAACGTAGGTTGGCCCAGCCAAGGAAAACATTTCTACAGAAAATAAGTTTGTTGACATCAAATATAGATTTAGGTAATAGGAAGTCATTTTTGAAAGCCTTTGTCTGGAGCGTGGCACTCTATGGAAGTGTAACTTGGACTGTTGGCGCAGCAGAAAAGAGGAGAATAGAAGCATTTGAAAAGTAGTGTTACAGGAGAATTATGATCAGATGGGTAGAGTAACAAATGAAGAGGTATTAAAACAAGTGGGAGAGGGGAGATGATTCTGGCGACTGCTAATGAAGAGAAGAGATAGGTTGGTAGGACACATACTAAGACACCCAGGAATAGCAAACTAAGTTATGGAAGGAAGGGTCGATGACAAGAACCGTAGGGAGAGACCAATACTAGAACATGTCAGTTAAACAGATTGCCTCGGATGTAAGGTGTGGTTGTTATGTAGAGATGAAATGACTGGCTCAGGAAGAATATAATTGTCGTAAGAGCCATTAAAATAGGCTGTTGGCGCACCAGAAACAGTTGTCAAAAAGGCTATTAGCGTTTTGAATACTCGTATACAGATAAAAGACAAACATTTTTCAAAAATTTTAAAGATTTAATTTAAAAAGATTCATTTTATTTTTTTGGTACCAGGGCTATGTTTTAATCTAGCCAATAACATACAACATTAATTTTGCCACATTCGTCGAATGGTCGTAGACAGAAAAAAAGTCACACGTCTCCACTCTCTCCATATCAAACTATAAACGCCTTTCCGTAGATACAGAGAGTTAAGTATGTACCTACTTCATTGGTAATTATTTATTGAATATCCATTACAGTAAATGGAACCCTATTACACATAGTACATTAGGGTTATAGTTTGTTACAAAATGAAAAATTAATTCCATCTAAAATTATGAGATTAATTTTTGAAAAATTAGATGAATAAAAGCTAAAAACTGCTTATAACATCATTTCTTCGTGAATATGTGATACAGTGGTTTTGAAAATTTAAAGTTTAATGTTGTGATCCAAAGAGAAATTAATTACTGTAGTAAGTAGCGTACATACTTACAAATAAATGTATAAATCGGCGAGGAATGTACACACCTGAAAAAAGAAACAAAAATTAGACATGTTTAACTGATTTCAATTAATATTGCAACTATCAGGTAGTCAACACTATATAGTTCCAACTACTGAAATATGCGAAAAATAACTTGAAAAAATAGTGCATTATGCAACGAGTCTATAATGGCAATAATTAAGACACGAGTATGTTTTTCATACGAGTGTCTTAATTACCATTATAGACGAATTGCATACGACTGTTTATGTTCGACGATAATTATATCAATTTTATGTTCGAACATAAATATTCATAAATATCTGTCGAGATTTCGCCAGTTTTATGTACTGAACAGAGCGCATGGGACGCAGAGAATACCTTGTATTTGACCATGACCTCCTCAAATACCCCACTATGACACTAGCCACGCCGTGAAATTTTAAAATAGGAGGCCGTGGAAGTCAGCGCAGAAGCGATGCTATCCTTACCAAATTGGTCACACAACTGTTTATTGAGCTCTGATTGGTGGGAGAAACTGTTTCATAATGAAAAATAGTGTTATAATGACCTTCATTATGATACAGTTTTCTGACATACTGTACAATATTTACATTTCGACATCGTCGAACATGAAAAATGATATGTGATTAAGATGTATAAATATAATGTGGATTATAGAAGAACGAGAAAACTACTGTACGTGAAGAGGATCTGATGAAGCTCGTTTGAAGATACAAACATTTCATCCCTCAGTTTTGCCCTTATTTTATAGTCCATAACAGATTTACATTTATCTTAAGCTCATGTTATTATTTTCAAGTTATTTTTTCAGGTTATTTGTATGCATATTCCAGTAATTGGAGGTGAAAAGCTGCTTGTGTGTTTTAGCTCTCGCGGTAAAGAAGCACAAGTGCACTTCATAAGAAGGGAGGTAGTGAGTGCACAGTTCGATACTCCTGTTCACTGTTTTACCAACTGTGCCACTTTGTTCGATAATTGTCACGTTAAATGCTAATTAATTAATTAATTAATTAATTAATCTGTTGACATCGAATATAGATTTAGGTATTAGGAAGTCATTTTTGAACGCCTTTGTCTGGAGCTTGGCGCTCTATGGAAGTGAAACTTGGACTGTTGGATCGGCATAAAAGAGGGGAATTGAAGCGTTTGAAATGAGGTGTTACAGGAGAATGATGAAGATCAGATGGGTAGATAGGTTACGAATGAAGAGGTATTAATACGGTTGGGAGAGGAGAGATGTTTCTGGCGTCTGATAATGAAGAGAAGAGATAGGTTGGTAAGAATTTTACTAAGACACCAAGGAATAGCAAATTTAGTTATAGAAGGACGGGTCGAGGATGCGTACTGTAGAGGCTGACAAAGGTTAGAATATGTTAAGCAGATTGCATTGGATGTAGAATGTGGTAGCTATGTAGGGATTAAACGATTAGCTAAGGACAGGGAAGTATGGACAGCTGCATCAAACCAGTCGAAAGACTGAAGACTCAAACAACAACAACAACAACAATTAAAATTCTCCACCAATTAATAAACATAATTATATTAAAATGTTGTCCGGCTCCGTGGCTAAATGCTTAGCGCGCTAGGCTTTTGCCTGAAGTGCCCCGGGTTCGATTCCCGGCCGATCCACCAGGGATTTTAATCTCCTGGGGTTAATTCCCTTGGCTCGGGGACTGGGTGTATTAGACGTCTTCATCATCACTTCATCCTCATTACGACGCGCAGGTCGCCCACGGGCGTCAACTAGAAAGACCTGTACTCGGCCTCTCCGGAGGTCACACGATCATTTCATTTATTCAAATGTTTGATGTACGATATCATCTTCAGAATTCTACGAGAATAGGCTGGCAATTGTGGCTTTAAATTGAGTGAAAGTCTCAATTCTATCCGTTAGTTACTTCAACTTCACAACCACCCATCACGGCTCCATTTGACCAGTTTGGAAACAGGATCTCCAGATTTACGAAAAAATAGGCTTATGAGATCACCTTTTGTTCGTGTGTCTGTCTGTGTGTGCGTGTGTGATGGAGTGTGTGATGGTGTGTGTCGCCTCCTAATAACTTCAAAACGGCTGGAGCGATATCAATGAAACTCGGTAAGTTCATAGCACTATTCCGGACGACCCCGACCGTGCCCTTCCAATTTTGTTACGTCTCACCAATCCAACATGGCAGCCGTGCGAAATATTTCACCAGCATTCAATATCTCCGAAACTATTACCGATATCACCGTGGAATATTTTACGCTGATGAAGGGAACTACAAGAAGTTCACTCATGTGACTTTTGAAAACGTGGCAACTACAAAACCAACATGGCGGCTAAGCTAAGTTGCGACATTTTAATAGACTTTTCTCGCGATTTAACCAACCAAACGCCATGAAACATGGTACAGTATATATTTACACACATCGTAATCCACCGACATCTAATTTCGTTCAATTGTTTACATAACCTCAAGATGGCGGCTCTGCGAAATATTTCACCGGCATTCTATATCACTGAAACTATTACCGGTATCACCCTGAAATTTTGTACGGAGATAAGGGGAACTACTAGAAGTTCACCCATGTGACTTTTGAAAAATTGGTAACTATAAAACCAACATGGCGGCCAAGAGAATTTGCGACTTTTAAATAGCCGTTTCTCGCGATTCAACGAACCAAACGCAATGAAACTTGGTACAGTATATGTTGATACACATTGTAATGCACCGACGTCTAACTTTGTTCAATTGTTTACTAAACCTCAAGATGGCGGCTGTGCGAATGTTAAAATCAATTCCTTGTGTCGTAATCATGCGATCGAATTGAATGTTTGAATAATGAACCTACGCAATAATGTTCCTTTAATGGTACATGACTCTATGGCCTATACATATAACAATCCAACATGGCGACCATCCGAAATATTTAGTCGGTTCTCAATATCTACGAATCTATTACAGCAATCAAACTGAAATTTTGTATGTTGATAGAGGCAATTAACATAAGTAGTATATATGAAAATAGGCTGTATAGTTCTTCACGGAACTATTTGTTTAACATTATGTCATATATTTAGAACCTTTATTTATTGACATTATTTGTAAGGATATCCATTTTATTTTATTTCAATATTGAAAATTAGCAGAAGAATACAACTCGCGAGTGCTTTCTACCGATAGGTACGGGGACTAGTATGGAACAAGGATATACCAATTAAGGCTAAAGAAGTTATGTACAAAGCATGTTATGTTCCTATAATGATATGCAGCAGAAACTTGGACAATGACTAAGAGGGATGAGAGCAGAATACAGGCAGCTGAGATGAGATTCCTGAGAAGTATGGTCCAGAAAACGAGGAGAGACAGAGTGAGAAATGAAGATATACGGAAAGAACTGGGAATACAGAAACTAAATGACTAACTGGAGCAAAACAGATTGAGATGGTTTGGACATGTCAAACGGATGAATGAAGTAAGGCTACCAAGATGAGCACTGGAACGACGGATGACAGGGAAGAGAGGACGAGGAAGACCAAGAATGCGTTGGATGGACTCGGTGGAGAATAGCATTAGAAAACGGAACCTGGATTGCAGTGGCGGCTGGTGGTATGTAAAGCTGGGTGTCCACCAAAATCTCTGATGTCGCAATTTTATATGGGAACTTTGCACAGGCAACAAAAATTAATTAACGTTAGATAAACTACATTTCTATAAACACTGAAATACATAGGTTTTCCAAAATAACTGTACGTTCGACAAATAGACAAATTGTAATGGCTCTTTTGGGCTTCTTCCTATTGGAATTCATCAAAAATCAGGTGCATGTATTTAAGCGCTGCCCCATGCCTGAGTTAATGGGAAAAATTTTAAACACAGCAGGTTGTCTACGGTTGGCTCCCAATCTCCGGGATAATAAACATTCTCAACATAAAAACGTGGCAACCGAAAAGTTTGTACGTTAACGAAAAATGTTATTACTAACAAAGACGGGCACATATTCTGCATAAGGATAGGATTCTTTTTACTATAGCTTGAACCCCATCAGAGGAACCAGCCATGACGTGCGCTCTGTCATACGTCTGCGCAATTCATTTTTGCGGAGTTTCATTCAATTTCTGCTTCTTTAATTCATCCAGTAAACACGCTGCTAATGTGTGTGCATCATGTTTTGTTTGCCTCTTACTACGTATCGGTACACAACAGCCATCTGAAATATGTTTGAAATATCACTAGTTTCATCTGCTAGAATGGCTAAAATCCGATTCCTTTATTTGCGTTGATACTTCTTGTTGGCAAACCTCCAACATAATCTGTAAAAGTTCAATTTGAATTGTATTGGACGTCCCTTCGAAAACAGTTGCCCTTACCAAATGACCTTTAACACAGCATCCAACTCAGCGCTAAAATTAATTAGTTCTCCGAAAACACCTGTATTTTTTGTTGTTACACTTTCATCATGATCACGCAAGGCCAGTTCGAAAGAGCCACAGAAACGAAAACAGTTTATTACAATATTTAACACATACCTATTGTGCCTAACGTCTTCGTTATATTCCGCAATTTACCTTCTATAGGCACTGTTCAATTGTGCAGCTACGTTAACAGTTCCAAAAGGTGTCAATTTCAAACAGCTGAAGATTGGTTGGTTGGTTTCTGCGACAACGCGGTCATGTAGCCCCGTGTACTTTGGGTGTGTGAAGAATCTGTCTGATAACCGGTGTTAATTGTGATGGCTGTATTAGTGAGTGATATCTGTTTTAATTCAAGTAAGGACTGCAGACAGTGAATTTCTAGCAGTTCCTACTTTTACATCCAAAGACTACTAGTTTACTATTAGTTTAGAACTTGGTTACTAGACGCCACCGCAGTCGGCTCCTGGCGACGAACGTTAGAACCCAAGGCGTTGTTCAAATGTTTAACCTATAATTTAGCTTCACACAGGTGTAATTTGTGGAAGATTCTTTAACCTGCCATAAATCTATGACATGGGACCGCATGCTTTTCTTTCCCTCCGAAGGAAGGCGTACTGAGGGATTTTTAACGCTCTTAAAAAATCCGACGACTTCGGTCGGGTTTGAACCCGCGATCTTGGCCATAGAAGCTCAGCATGCTACCAACTACGGCACCGAAGCCGCTCAGGTGAAGATTCATGTTTCTTTATTTTAGCGATTAATTTCCGTAACTCCTATTATGGTCTACGCGGATTCTCAACCAACAAACATGGAAAACAGAATAAAGCGTTTTTAATATCGCATTCACAGAACCAATAAATTATTGTCTTAAATATCTCCTTTAAACGACCTCGTATACTTATATTTTAGACAATACTTAACCGGTAATGGTCTACCGAGTGTTTTTACTGTAAGTTTATTGTCATCAGGGAGCTGGGAAAACTGTCTAACTAGTAAATTACTTACTCTATTAATTTTCACTCACACTCCACAATACAATTAATGTTTCAAACTAAACATTCCGTAAAATAAAATACTACGGTAACTTTCAAGATACAAAGATGATAAATCTGGGTGCTATATCGGAAAGTGGCGCGAAAGGCAAAATATCAAAACACTGAATTTTGCTAGGCTAGAAATTTCGTAGTGAATGCATAAGTCTACTCACAATCAACCAAATAATAATAATAATAATAATAATAATAATAATAATAATAATAATAATAATAATAATAATAGTCATAATAATAATAATAATAATAATAATAATAATAATAATAATAATAATGCACAGTTAAGTATCTGCCTGGAACCAAAATACTCAATCAATTAAATACAGAACTAATCGCAACCCAAATCCCGCAAGAACAAGAGTGGTAAAAGCAAACATAAACCGCTACAGCACACCAACAATACGTCGTAAAATAGTACATCCAAATTATCTACTGAACTTATAACAATGGTGGCATTCTTAGGCTCGCTTCACAGAACAATTGACAAAAATATTAAATGAAGTTATGATGTGAAAACATCTATAGATAATTGGGTGTGAGCCAACTAATGTCTCCCTATGAAATTCCGATATTTGTACTGCTGTGGGTGGTGTAGCATTCCCTAGTGATGTGGGAAAGAAACTACCCTTCAGGGGCAGATGACCTCGTAGTTCCGCCCCTTAAAACAACAATAACTAACTAACTAACTAACTACTGCAACTAACTAAACTACCCTTCGCGGGGTAAGAGAAATCGAGGGTGTTTTCTTTTCCAAAGAGTGGTGCAATCTAACGGGGCCATTTGGAAACGAGTATTGCCAGGGGGCTGGCAGCTTGTCTGCAACTCCCTACAACCCATGCTGGCTGGCATGCATGCTATGTACAAGCTTAGCCTCGTCCCTGCTGGCCGCGCTGTCTATTTGGGAGTCGCCACAAGAGAGCAAACCCCCTGGAGTTTGATTTGAAGGCGAGAGCTTTTATAGGTACAGTGTGAAGCATTAGGATAAATAATAACAAAATATCGATGATTTTAACACATTATTGAATGCATTAGATCTATAAAACTAAAACATTAAAGGAAAAGAAACGACGAATTAGGTGTAAAAGTATTGGGGGTTGTGCAACGCTGCAACAATATGACCAACCGCCACTGCTGGATTGGAACGCCGTGTCGGAAGAGGAATGGTGGAACGACAGAACAAAGTGGAGAGGAACAATATTTGCCCCCACCCAGTGTCAGCTGGAAAAGGGGAAATGAAGATGATGATGATTGTATAAACGCTGAGGAAGGTATCATCGAATATCGAAACATGTACCAACATTTGAATAGAATTTGTATTGATTGGCGGAGCATTCTTAATTGATTATCTACAGTATTGATCAACACGACAATTTTCTTACATTTTCCTAAAATGATAAATGTTTTCTTTTTACGTTAAATGGTGACCGAGAGAGTTAACAGAAAAACACACTAAATTGAAGGCTCATGTCGCAGTGTAGGCTAGTTCATATCGCAGACGAGTATAACCATCACAGAGACGGCTTGATGCCCGCAGTGGTGTATGTTAACAGCCTTGCTGTGTGGTGTGGCTGCCAGGCTACGCAAACACGCATCTGCAAAGCCTTGTTTATATACCTTCGTCCACATTGGTCTATATTTAGCAAGCTCCGCCAGTCATTCTTCAGGGCTATGCCACTGGATCACAATGGAGAACAATTACTGCGTATTCCACCATCATATTTGCTACAAGAGTCCAATGCATGGCCGTTGAAAGCGACTAGAACTTTCGAGTCCCTTATTAATTATTCGTTCCTTGACATTACTTTGGAAGTACCAAGTATCGGTATGTAATTTATAACCCCAATCCATCCAGATAAAAATAAAACGCCGTGTAATTTAGTATATCTAATTAAATATTAGTTTCATCGCTCTTCCGTTATTCAGAGTTTTTTTACTGTCTCCAACTGATAGCTTCATTTGGCTTCTTGATTTTGATTAATGTGCATTTTAGTATTTTTTTCTCTGTGTCCGAACGTACATGCTTAGTACAAGAACAAGTAAGACGGATTTCAGGAACATACTAACAAGTAAATCGACTGTTCACGGATTGGTTTAGAAATGTTCCACCCTAACGCAATAATAGTTGTTGCTTTTAGGAGCGGAACAGAGAGGTCATCTCCCAAGGTTCTTGAGCCAGTCAACTAGGCAACACGAGGAGTCACATCAATAAAATCTTGCCTCTAACCTGGGTAATATCTGATGAGACACTCAAAGACGATGAGATGAATTGTCTGATTGTCACCCCACAGACGCAGCTTCCAACCCCACTTGCAGTATATTCCAAGGCAGCACATCGTCCAGTTCGATTCCGGTTCAGTTGGGTCCATAATTGATGGTTCGAAACCCGGCTCTGCCAAGAAATTTTATTCTGGTCTGAGGGCTTTAACTCGTGAGGCAAAACTGAAAAGGGCTGGGTTCGATTCACACCTCAGCCATTCTGGAAACACTTTTCGGTGGTTTCCCACTTCTACCCCAGGCAAATTCCGGGATGGTTCTTATATTAAGGACACAAGTGCCTCTTTCTCAATCCTCACCTAAATTACAAATATGCAAACGAATACAGCCATCAATCCATCCCCATGATGTTCGGATAGCACGTCTGTCTCTCACTCGGAGACCCCGGGTTTGAATCACGGCTCCGTCAAGCATTTTAGTAACTGGCGTGAGGGCTGGAACGAGATGAACTCAGCCTTGTGAGGATAATGAGTAGATGTCTGACAGTGAGACAGTGCCTCAGTCAGGAAAACCAAGATTAACGGTCCAGGGAACACGACGTGCAGACCACGCATCACCCCAAATAGCTGGTCAGTGGTCGCTTGGTAGACCAAGGCCCTACATGGGCTGTGGAGCCACGGGAATACAGCCATCACAATAACTCAGGTTATCAGACAAGCATGCCACATACACCCAAGCACACGGGACTAAATGTCCACGATGCACAAGCCCCTCAAATGAAACAAGAAAATCAACATTTTATAGATCGGTCAATCGTATAGCTATCTAGCTACCATAGAGTTCTTGTTGATGATTAGTTAAGGGTGGTCATGTAGCCCCATGTAATTGGGTGTGTGTTGAATTTGTCTGAAAACCTGTGTTACTGTAATGTCTGTACTAGCGTGTATTTGTAATTGAGATAGGATTTGGGTACGAAGTAGCCGTGGCTTTAAGTTAGATACCATCCCGTCATTTGCCTGGAGTAGAAGTTGGAAACCACGGAAAACCACTTCCAGGCTGGTTGAGGTAGCACTCGAACCCACCTCTTCTCAGATTTGCCTCACGTGCCTCCAAACCTCAAAAATAAATTTCTTGGCAGAGCCAGTGACAGCCATGAATGCTAGCCACTACGCAACGAGGCGGATCGCTAGCATAGAGCGCATTGCGTTGTTCATCTCAAGGAAAGATTTACAGACTTATTGAACGAGTCTAATCAAACTGTTAACAATTTTATGTTTGACGATGTCGAAATTTAAATATTATACGTCAGAAAACTGTAATATAATGGAGGTAATTAAAGCCCTGGTTTTCATTAAGATTTGAAAGTTGACATTGTAAAGGATATCCGATCAACCATTGTATTTACAGTGCCAAACACAATGACAAAATTAGCACAAACCTTTATGGTAACAGGAAAATACTACGAAATATGCAAGACATTTAGGAATCTATTTCCAGAAGTTTGCAACACCATCCTTTAGCCTGTGAAATTATCGACATGGAATGTATGCACTGTCCCTAATATTTGCATAAAAAACTGGGCAATATTGCAAAAGAAATAGCACTGTACCATAATATCCACAACTCCAATTTCTACACATGTCATTGCATTCGTACGATTTCGACGACAATTTTAATGAATGTTGTTGTTGACATGAACACACCAGATTGTCATGGAGGAAGCAGACATATGACATTAGATCCACGCAAGTCAATAACCTAGCTCTTTTCAGTAAAGGGATTTCTTTTCCGCCAGATGTCATGACTGTTGTATTTGGGACTCCATTGACTTGGCTTCCGTTGACATTCTATATGCATTGACGTTGAAGAATAACTAGTTGATAATACGTTAAATTTTAATTTTAAAGTGTTTGTAACAGCCTATTTTGTGTTATTTGACCAACATAACAAAATGATCCCACATAGTACTTGCGTGCTATCTGTTGGTGCTAGTTCAGGATAAACAATGTTTCAAAGCTTTCGAATTTGTTACTGGGTAGAGAGCGAATACTGAGTCCACACAATTCCCCAAAAAAATGAGAAACAAAGCTTTGGAAGGACTTTGATCCTTAGTGAGAATCCAGCGCATGCGCTCTTCACTTAATTCAGCTGACAGAATCTTGACAAATATTTATGAATTTTTATGTTAGAACAAAATAATAAAATTATAATTATCGTCGAACATAAACAGTCGTATGCAACTCGCCTATGATGGAAATTATGACACTCGTATGGAAATTATAAACATACTCGTGTCATAATAATTTATTACTGCCATTATAGGCTCGTTGCATAATTTACTAAAATACAACATTGAATAAGGTATGTACAGGCCAGACGAGAAGGGGGGGGGGGGGGACGGGACAGGCAGGGCTGGTGCCGAGGGGCCCGGCGTCCTATGAGGATGGGCCCGATCAGGCATTGATTTACTATTGCCTTTATGTGACTTGAATTTTCTACTGGCAGTCATTTAGTGAACGCAATGAACTGTCTGTGAACAATGTTATAAGGATTGAAAAACTTATTCTGTCAAGTGGACAATACTTTCATTTACAAAGCGCTTGTGGGAAGAACAGCTGTCTCAAAACGGTCAACTTAGGTGATGGGGCTACGTTATGTATTTTTCTCAGATTCTAAATTAAGCTTATTCGGCTTATGCACCAATCCTTCAAATAACTTTCTCATCCCTTCACTTATTTCGCCAAAGCCACGAGAGTCTGGGCTGATCTGGCGTGTTTGGTGCGTCACGTAGAGCTTAGATATTTAGAGGTGATAGTGTCTGAAATGAATGTATTGTCTAGCTAGACGTATCGTATGCCATGCAGGCAGGTAAGTAAAGTAAATTTTAAAGTAGCGTCCACTCAGTAATTCACTTTATAGTTATTGTTGATTTAAAGGGCGGAACAGCGAGGTCATCGTTCCCTAGTAATACACTTTCGAACTAAGTGAAAAATTATCATTGCTGGCTAAATATCTGAGTTTGGTGATATTCCATCCCCCAGATCCTCTATGTGTCCACTCCCCCATAATCTTGGCTTGAATCCGCCCCTGATGGTCACCAGTCATAGATAGGGTTGGGGATTTTAGGAGAACCTGACTCTAGTTTTGCTTACTGCAAAGCAATATTAAATTATAAGAAATCCACTGGCTGCAAATTACAAAATATAGTTCAAAATCACATTTTCTTCTATCGTGAAAACAAATCACTCATCAGCTGCAATATACTGATAGCACATAATAACTTGACTTACGTATGAGTACGTATGTACACCTGTGGCTAATTATGAAAATATATTTTGCTTTGTTTAATGTACAAAGATGTGTGATCGCCGTTCAACCAAAACACTTATCAATGTTTAGGCTTAGACCCAAGGACGTGACGCTTCAAGGGCAGCAAATTGTAAGAATGTCAATATAAAAACAATATATGTAAAACGTATTTTATAATACGTCTTGACTTTGTGTAAAAATCATGTTTTCATTATGAAAAGAGATTACGTCATATGTCACAGAGGTCGAAGTACTGCACAGAGTACAGTATACCCTTTACACCTCTTTTAACATGCAGTTCAGTCAGCTGAACTTCCTGTTGATTAATATTTGGGTCTTAGTACGTCGTGGTCATCAGTCCTTTCTACTTACTGTGCGTGTAGAACTCTGTCCGACTATCTAGATCTGAAGTTAATAATACCGTATATTTTTAATTAATTTGGGATAGAATTGGAGAGGAAATGAATGTACGATGGTGCAACTACAGCCTTTGGATATAGGGTTAAAACGATGAATCATGGGAAATAAGCTTAGAATCACTGACGGTGGAATTCGAACCCACATGTTTACGAGTTCATGGACAACAGTTTTTTTCAATGTGATTTTTTTCCCAAGTTAAATACTGTAAAAGCGATGAAATTACGGTCCGGTAAATGCATTTTCTTTTCAAATTTGTGTACGATAAACGAGCACATTGCTTTTACGAGTATCACTGAAGTTCTAAAATTATTGATATCAAAGAGGACCTGCAGAACTTTAAATCTGAACACTGTGCATGCTTACAGTGTTACCTCATCGGGGAAAATTTAGATCTGTCAAACGCCAAAACTAAACAGAATAGTGAATTTAATGAAAATTATTACCTAGATTTTGATGGCTTTACTCTGATATTTATTTTTGTTAATAGAAAATAATGCATTGGTACGCGGTTGTCAGGTATAAACATTGAATTTGCAAATAATTTTGCGTGCATTCCTCCAGTTTCACTGTTGTAAATTTAACATACCAGCATTATTTATATTGATGGTAATTCACGCTCTGCTTGTGATAATAAATATATCCTGGATTTAGTAGAATATATAATTGAAATAACAAGTTAAATTTCAAGTAGTTTCAACTTTGGCTACCAGACGCCACTGTTAACTCACACCCAGCGGCGAACGTTGGAATTTGAGAGCATTTCTAACCAAATAACCTACAAATTTTGGCTACACACTACCAATTGAAGTGGTAGGTTCTTTTACATACCATAAATCAATGACATGGGCCCGCCGGCTTTACTTCCCCTCCGAATAAAGGCATAATGAAGGAATTTAACGCTTTTAGGAATCCGACGACTTCGGCCGGGTTTAAAGCCGCGATCCTGGGCATGGCAGTTCAGCATGCGATAAGTATTATTATTATTGCTTGCTGGTTTGTTATGTTCTTGTAATTGATTTCGTGATTAACATTTTGTGCAAAAATGTGCAAAATCAGTTTGTGCAAATTTACGAGGATTATAATTAAAATTACAGAATTTGGTATTAGAGGGGGGGGGGGGAGATTCCAACCCCAGGGCCCGTCGCCGCTCTCCACGGCCCTGGGTATGTATACCATTTATTTTCTCAGTACCAGTATGTCCATTATGTGCATGTTCATGGTTTAATTAGTTTAGCATAGGCCTACCTCCGCTTTCCCGTTACCCGGTTTTACTGTAGTATGCAAGCTAACCTGATCCACAGACTGAGCTGATTCATATCACACAGGGTCTAAAGTCAGTGGCGTAATTAGGATTTGCTTCTGGAGGGGGATGACTGAAATAAAAACAAAATACACTGGGGTTAGGATTCGGGCAAAATGATACATAATGAATAAAATCCAATATATGATACCAGAAGTTAGAGACCTGGTATCAATACAAGTTGATATTTAAATATAAGTCAAAGTTCAAAGCATTCTTCTTGAAATCATCCTGCCCTTTCATTCTTTCTTTCTGTCTTTCTTCCCTTCTTTACTTGACATTGTATAAACATTAATGGACTACAGTTTCCAAGTAATTACTTAACACTACTGTGTTCTATGACCACTAACAGGCGAATTCCAACATAATGGCAACTAACAAGGAGTGCATTTATGGAAAGGTATGAGGGGAGAATGTGCAGCGTCCTTCTCACTGGCTCCCCTTCTAGCACTCCGAAGTTTTGACCATTTTTCACACTCAGTAAGTGGCAAGTGGTAAGTTTAGGTATCAAACCCCTAAAAAATTTACACCAGAAAAAAATCTGCAAAAATTAGTAAATATAATCTTACATAATCGAATCGATGGTAATCAATCGGAAGATTGGTTTTAATCAAAATTAAAACTCAATGAAATTCATATTTTTAGCCTATTTTCATTCATAAAAGAAATGGGTTTATGAGATCACCTTTTGTCCGTGTGTGTGTGTCCCTAATAAAATCTAAACGGCTGGAGCGATTTCAATGAAACTCGGTAAGGTCATAGTACTGTTTCAACCGACCCCGACCGTGGCCTTCAGATTTTATTACGTCTCACGAATCCAACATTGCGGCTGTGCGAAATATTTCACCGGCATTCTATATCTCCACTATTACTGATATCACCCTGAAAATATGTACGGTAATAAAGGGCAATACTATAAGTTCACCTATGAAACTGCTAAGTACAAAACGAACATGGCGGCCAAGCGAAGTTGAAACATTTAAATTGACTCTTCTCGCGATTTAACCATCCGAGCGCAGTGAAACATGGTACGACAAATGTTTTTACACATTTTAATGCACTGACATCTAATTTAGTTCAATTGTTTCCATAACCTCAAAATAGCGGCTGTGCGAAATTCTAAAATTAAGTTTTTATTTATTTTGTCCTAATCATGCGATCGAAGTCAACGTTTGAATAACCTACGCAATAATCGTCATCAAATAGTGCATAACTCTATGGCCTACATATATAAAAAACCAACATGGCGACCATCCAAAATACTTAGACGGCTCACAATATCTACTAATCTATGACAGCAATCAAACTGAAATGTTGTATGTTGATAATAAAAATAATATCGTATGGCCTCGGGTGTCGGGTGCAAGCTTTCTTATTTGACGCCCAGAGGGCAACTTGCATGCCAAATTTCATCGTTCCTTGGAACGCTATGACAGTCAAGGAGGTCAGATATCTAAGCTCCTTGACACTATAGCGCTTTTTAGTAGAGAATGGAGGAACGTTGTGCTGGCGGAAAATCCCGACATTAATTTTGCCACTATGAACACGGCCTACTGAATTCAAATGGTTTATTTAACATGCCAACAACGTATGACATGCATGTCGCCTTTCAAAAATCACTTACAACGGCCAGGAGCGAACCTGCAAGCTTGACGTTGGTAGTCCTACACGATAACCACTCAGAAGTCTATGAACATAAGTTCACCTAAGGAACTTTCAATAATCTAGTGAGCACAGATCCAGCATGGCGGTGAGGCAAAATTTAAATATTTAAATGGACGTTTCTCGCGATTTAACCATCAGAGTTCAGTGAATCTTGAGACGGTAAATGCTTATACAAATTTTAACCACGACACTTAATTCATTCAATTGTTTTCATAACCACAAACTGTATGAATTCTCAAAGCCTCGTTTTTTTTATTTCTTGTGTCCTAATCATGCGATTGATGTTCGAATAATACACCTATGTACTAATCTTCGTGTAATAGTACGTAACTGTAAGGTCTACATATATAAAAATCCAAAATGGCAACCATCCGAAATATTTAGACAGTTCTCAATATCTACGAACCTATTACAGCAATTAAACTGAAATTTTGTCTGTTGATAGAGGCAATTAACATGAGTAGGATATATGAATCTCGATAAGGTCATAGTACTATTTTGTCCGACCCCGTCCGTGGCCTTCAAATGTTATTACGTCTCACCAATCCAACATGGATTATGGGCGGAACTACTTGTTAATAATTGGCTCTGGGGAGAGATTGATCCCACCCCTCTAAGTTACTCCGCTGACTAGGACTGTATCCAAGCCAACGTGATTCATAAAAAAGAGTGAACACTGATCTGACATTTAATATTTTACAGTATATTTGCACACATCAAAATTGTTCCTATACGTATGCCATCAAAGCCACACATGTATCCAAATGAAAAGGGATATGTTTGTGATAGCTGGGGCTATCCGTCGGTTTGTTGACATATTTTGTAATGTGCATACAATTCAAATGAGGAGGTGTTTTGAATTATGTTATCTTACACAGGTGATAGAAGAAAACTTGTTGATGTGCGTATTAATTTGTGATTTGTTGATTACATTATATTTAAGTATATTAGTAAAACTAGGAGTGAGCTACTGCGGAGTAGCACGTTACAAAGGGCAACTCCTGTGTAGCCCTCTTTGTATTTTTGTCATTCTGCTGATTACATTAACTTGACGTTAATTCGTGATTGCTGGATGTCCAGCGAGGATAAACTGAGTTTTAGTATCGTTTTTGTAATCATAGATAACACAACGCAGTCAACGAGAAATGAATTCTATGATAGTGGGCTCTCGTTTTCATCTCAGAATCAAATTATCCGTGATCAGTGCTGTCAATTATGTAATGTACAACATTCAAATTTGATGCAACACGAGTTTGAAAACATGCGCTCGATGCTAGGTTTTGAAATAAGTTTCTAACTGCTGCATTAATGCACGATTAGTCATGCTGATTGCTGTTTCAAGGGATGGAACATCGAGATCACCTGTCTCTCATAATGTGCAGTTACATTGAGGAAGGGAAAATCGAGCAGTTATGACTAGGGCTCGGATTTTTAGGTGCTAAAAATCGGGGAAATATTTATTTTTATGTATTAAAAATACCTGAAATATGTGGCAAAAAAGTAAAAATATTTAATTATAATTTAGTTTATTAATGTGAATATTAGCCGGCCCCGTGGTGTTGGGGTAGCGAGCTTGCCTCTCACCCGGAGGCCCCGGGTTCGATCCCCGGCTCCTTCAGGGATTTTAAAACTGACGTGAGGGTTGGAACGGGGTGCACTCAGCCTCGTGAGGACAATTGAGTAGCTGTCTGACAGTGAGACAGCGCCCCGATCGTGAAAACCAAGATTAACGGCCGAGGGGACCCGACGCGCTGATCACGCGTCACCCCAATATCTGCAGGCCGAATGGCTGGGCAGCGGTCGCTTGGTCGGCCTTAGCCCGTCATGGGCTGGATAGTGCCAGGGGTTGACTTTTTTTTTTTTTTGAATGTGAACATTAACAATATGCTGTACTCATGAATGCAATTTGTTCTATGTCTCACTGACTGCTGAAGCATTACAATACACAACGAGATACATCTTCAGGTTGTCCATCACAAATGACCGACGATTATCGCGAAACACTTCTTCTGAAGGCGCGAAACTGCGGCAATATGTTTCCTGCCCTTGGTGTGTTGTGTAACTTGAGATCGCTGTTCAGCCTTGATTCCTTTCTCACATGGTTGGCAGGATAGAACGCCCCCATCAGAAGAAAAATTATCCTTAAATTCTGCAACATACTGCTGCAGACGATAACTTGTAGTTGTTTTTACTTTAGGCATCGTAGAACTGCCTTACACTTCACAGTGCCAGAAATGAACTGCATGTGAGTGACACTGGTTCCATGTAGCTGGGAGAGACGGGGGTGGGGGGAGGTCTAGCACGTGGTGCAATATGGCTACGGACAAGGAATCCCCGGCTTCCACAGTGAGTGACACGGGGCGACAAGTTAAGAATAACACAATTGCAAGCTGACATAAGCTCTGCATGAGAATTAGATAGCTCACAGGTCCTTCCCTGTTGAAGTAACACAGAACAAAAATCCAATTCAAAGATCTAGCATATTGATATTTTAAAATGTAAATAGTATATACTTTTATGTGCCAATAAGTGAAAAGCAGGAATTTATGTATTAATAGAAGAAATGCTTAAAATATGTATTTACATAAACAAAATATTTATTTACCTAAGAATCCGAGCCCTAGTTATGACTCTTCAATTAATGAGGGGATCAAGAAAGGAAAGTTGGGAGAACCAAATTAACCCTAGCCATCGGATACCTGAACATCAACGGGGGTTAGAGGAGAACAAATTTTCAACAAGGGAGGTTGGTATAAGGGGTGTTAAAATGAAAAGTTACGAAACGATACTGTGGATACAATTTATTCGTTATTCAAAAGTAATCACCACAGGCCTGTGCACATGTGTCCCATTGCTTCATTTGCCGCTGGATTCCCTGTTCCAAGAAATCTTGTGGTTGTTTTCCCTTGAGACGAACCATTAACAGCGACGTATATTGTGCGACACTCCGCAACCTAAACAAGTCTATCAAGAACAAACAGGCTGGACTGCTCACGAAGGGAGTGTTTCTGCTCCATGAAAACGCTCGCCCACACGTCTCTAACGTCAAGGTGTATTGGCCACGTTCAAGTGGGAGGAACTTGAGCATCCGCCCTAAATGCCGGACTTGTCACCCTGCGACTTCCACCTGTTTGATCCTTTAAAAAAACATCTAAAGGGAAAGCGTTTCAATCGGACGACGAACTAAAGGACACCGTGCAGAATTGAGTCCAGTCACAACCACAAGACTTCTGGGAACAGGAAATCCTGCGGCTAGTGAAGCAATGGGACACCCTTGCACAGGCCTGGGGTGATTACTATTGAATAACGAATAAATTGTACCCACAGTATCGTTTCGTACCTTTTCATTAAACATCCCTCGTATTTTATATAAAGGAGATGAACCACCCTATCTTCGGACTTAAAAGACGCGTGGGTTCAAACCCCACCGTCCGTCAACCTTGAAAACCGAATCTGTAGTTTTAAATTTTCAATCGTAGGCAAATGCCGAGACGGTACCTTCGAAATGGCCACGGCCACCTGTACTTTAGTTTTCCGTGTACGGTGGAACTATAAAATTGGCAGCCGTTCCCAGAAACACGTCTTCCACTGGGGATGGATTGTCCACTTGGGGCAGATCAGCTGGTGGCTCAGATCCTGGAAACGTCGCCACTTGACTTATTTCCTTTCTCTCCGTGCGGAGCATAAAGCATCCATGAACGATTTCCAACTGACTCTGTTCACTGCCAAGTTCTTCACTTCCCTCCAAGTCTTTCAAGCTTTAGCGACCTCTTCTTCAATGGTATTGCACCCGTTCATCCGAGGTATGGGATCTATGTGGTTGACAATTACCTCTTCACAAGGGTTTCTTCTCAACACATCTGCCAACAGATTTAATTTCCCAGGTCTATGCACAATGGTTGGGTTAAATTGTTGTAAGAAAAGAGCCCATCAGGTGATACGGTCGCTTGCTAAGTCCGCCTTCATAATAAATTGGAGGGCTTTATGATCTGTGATAAACGTTATGTCAAGCCCAAATAATACCTTCTTCCACGTTTTAAGAGCATGAGCCACTGCTAATGCCTCGAACTCCCTTGCATAATAATTCCTTTCACAATTCCTGAGTTTGCGACTGGTGAAAGCCAAATATCTGTGTCTGTTTGCATCATCCATCTGATATAGGATACCACTGATGCCTATCTTGGATGCGTCTGTCTCCACAAAAAATCTTCTAGCAAAGTCTGGGTATTCGAGTTTAACATTCTGGACTAACATATTCTTGGCTGCCAAAAATGCTTGATTACATTTGTCGTCCCATTTCCATCGATTTCCCTTCCTTAGCAAATCCTGCAGAGGTGCCATCGTTTCGGTATACTCAGGACAATGTGTTGAAAAGAACTGACACATTCCTAGAAACTGTCGAACTTCTTTAAACTTTCTTGGGGTCGGAAATTCCGAAATAGCTACTATCTTCTTTGGATTGGGCCTGTATCCATCTCCATCGATTTTATGACCAAGAAATTCGATTTCCCCATAAAAGAACTGACATTTGTCGAAATTCACCTTAAAATTCGTCCTCCGGAGATCTTCAAAAAGCATTCTAAGTTGCCTGATATGCTCTTCAGCTGTTTCAGATGCTATAATCAGGTCATCTATGTAGCTCACTACATGTTCTTTAACTGCATCTGATAAATTCTCATCTAGTGCTCGGATCATCACCGGACCATTATTCTTTACTCCAAAAGGTAACGATTAAAAACAGAGGTTTTATGGTCAAATAGGAATCCCGTATATTGTTTGCAGTCTTCTGCTAGTTCTATATGATAATAGGAACTGGTCAGATCAATAGTAGAAAAGAAATTCTTTCCTCTGAATCTGCGCAACAGCTCACGAATAACAGGTGGTCTGTCGTGTTCAGGAAGAACTCTCTCATTAAGGGCTCTAGCATCTAGGCATATCCTCAGCTTACCATTAGGCTTCTTGACAACAGCTAAAGGATTCAAATAAGCAGTTGGCATCTTCTTAATAATTCCATCTCTCTCCATGTCGCTTATCATCGTACCGACTTCTTCTTTCCATTTGTCTGGTATGGGATATAAATTCTTGTGATATGGCTTGTCATCCATCAACTTGATGCTATAAGTAAAATTCTCTATGAGTCCTGGTTTATCGTTAAATATGTCCTCGTATTCTGAAATTGCTTGATCAAATTGCTCCTTTATTTACGGATTAATCTTACTCTTCATATCAGCTTTACTCTCAATAGACCTTTCAATGCTATAAACAATCTCATCCAATATATTCTCTCTGAAGAATGTCATCTCGGATTTCTGATTTTCAATGTCCTCTTCCTGAAAATACATGCGCCTACTCTGCATATCTAAGATCAGGCCACTCTCACCTAAGAAATCCACTCCTAGGATCATATCAAAATGTAGTTGACCTACAACTAGGAACATTTGCTCAAAATATCTGGTTTCAACTCCAATATCCAAAAGTACCTGACTTTTACATTTTATGCTCCTGTCTGGGATCACCCCCTTGAATCTTGCTAACAACAGTTGGCGACATCGTAACATCTCCTGACAATTTCAATTCTTCCAGGCAGCCTAAGGATATCAAGCTAACCATGGCCCCTGTATCTGTCTTTATTTCTTTTCCCATGACTTCCACACTAATAACTGGCAATTCATGTCGATTCCCCCGGTGGACTATATCTTCTTCTTCAATTAAATCTTCATCTTTAACCTGGTATGTTTCGACTATGATGATGGGTTTCCGATGACTAGCATGTTGATTCGGCGTTAATTTGTCGTTTTTTTTCTGCACCACTCGTGCTTGCCCTATCAAAATCTCGAATTAACTCTTCGGATGGTGCACTAGGTTGTCTATCCTCTCGCCTTGTTCTCCCGTACTCTTGACTCTCTTGTCGTCTTTCATTCTGATCATTCCGATTATTATTGCCTTGTCTATTGGTTTGATTGGACTGCTGATTCTGATTCTGATTATATCTGCCTCGATATCGGTTATTGTATCCGTTCCGGTTCTGATATCTGGAATTTTGATTGTAGTTCCTGTAACTACCATCTCTTGGATCTCGTTCATACGGCCTTTCATACGGTCCTTGATATCTATCATTCCCACGGACGTTATGAATATTTCCTCTGTTTTCTTCGTTTCTTATATTCCCCCATGAATCTCTCCTATCTTTCTGTGCTGCATTATCGACAACTACTGCATTCATTTCTTGCGTGTTCCGATTTTCATTTCTCGAATTCCTAGGTGTCATCTGAGCGCTTGTGTAATCCAATCTGTGTAGGATATCATCGTAATGTTCAAGTGTATTCGCTCCCGATGCTATGAGTGATCTTTGGACTTCTACTGGCAACTGCCTTGCTATTGCTTGTAACAGTTCGTCTTCTGGCAATGGAGGAATCAAAAATTGCAATTTAGCTAACTGAGATGTAAAATAATTTTTGCATAATGTGTTGGATGTGACGTAGAGTAACGTTTTGAGTACATTTCTGCTCTCACGTTTAACTGATCTTCTGCACTCCAGAATCATCGTAAAAATGCTATGGCAAATTGTTCCAAGTTCGCAAAGTTGCTTCTAAACGCGTGAAACCACGTCAAAGCTGACCCATATAAGGCGCGTTCGACTACCCTTAGTTCTCTTTCCTTAGCTACCCGATGTTCCGCCATGTAATCTCGGATATCTCACAAGAATTCGACTGGTGTCCTGTATTCCCAGAAAATTTTCTTGGTTTATCATCAAGATTTCTGATGATGGTCACCGGACCTGAGTATCGTTCATTCGTATTAGAAGTGTTTATAGTCTGATTAGAATTACCTTGAGGGGTTGAACTAGTCCTTTCGAAAGTAACGTTTTGTTGCATTTGACTATCCTCTCCTGCGCTCACCTCTTGACTATTCATATTACGACCTATCGGTGTTTGATTCATCGATACATCCCCCGTTGTTACGTCTTGACTTGTGAAATTATTTATTTTTGACTCCAGTTTAGTCATTCTATCTTCCGTTCGCTTTTCCACTATCTTGACTTTGGTTTCCAAATTGTCTAATGTAATAACAGTCTGCATTCTGTTACTCTCTTCCAAATCGTTCTTCAATTCATCTATCTTTTCTTCGCATGTTGTCTTAACTGATGCGACCTCTTCCTTCAATTGATCTACATCGGTCCTGAACTGAGCTGAATCTATTTTCATCGTTTCTTTAATCTCAGTGAATCTCGCTTCCAAATTCGCCATACCTGCGATTAATTTCTCTTCCATCCCTGAACGCTTTTCTATTGCTTCGGTATCGACCTCACTATACCGTTCTTCCACTATTGCACTGACTCTATTTTTAAGCAATGCTAAGTTTTCATTAACTTTCTGATCTATGTCATCATCAATTTTCTTAATGTCCGCCTGCAATTGGTTTTCTAAGGATTTCAAGTTAGCATTAACCTCTCCTAAGACTTCCTCTTTGACTGTCCCAATTATTGATTTCAAACTTTTAATTTCATTGACTAAATTCGTTTCTAAACCTTTAATCTTGGATTCGAAAGATACTTCGGTAGACCATTCTTGTATTTTGCCTACATCTGTTACTAAACCATCTATGTCGAATCTTAATTTCGATACATCTGATTTAATATCTTTCTGAATAGACATAACATCTATTCTCAGATTAAGAATAATTTCTTCACCTTTGTTTTCTAACTCTAGAATGTTTTTCCTTAACATGTGCAAATTTTTCTCTCCTTTCAATTCTACTACCTTTATATCAGATTGTAAGGCCTTTAATATTTCATCACTTTTTTAACGTTAATCTATTTTCCAAACACGTTAAATTATTTTTCAACTCTGTGTTACTTTCTTCACTACGAGCTTGTAATCTGGTTTCTAACAATTTAAAATTATGTTTTAGATTAGCCTCACTAGCTTTCAAATTAATTTAATTATTACTTTGCAATCTTTCTTCTAATGATTTTAAACTATCTTCCAAATTACCTTCATTAGTGGACTGTAATCTTTCTTCCAATGACTTTAAACTATCTTTCAAATTACCTTCATTAGTGTACTGTAATCTGTCTTCCAATGACTTTAAACTATCTTTCAAATTACCTTCATTAGTGGACTGTAATCTAGTCTCTAATGCTTTTAAATTATTTGCAGTGCTCATTTGCAATGACTTTAAATTTTCCTCATCACTAGCCAGTAAAGCTTTTACGTTTTCTTCACATCTAGCTTGTAACCTAGCTTCTGAATCATTTATCTGTTATTTGACTTCCGATTCCATTCTAGTAATATTTGCCACAATGCCGGACATACTACACTGCAAATCCTCTAATACTTTAGCCAAATCGTCCACTGACATAACTATAATTTCCAACTAAACGTTTTAATTCAGAGACGTTGGATAGCAAAACATCACAATGTATCAATTCCAAACTACACTTGGGTATAAGAAAAATGACATAATTAAACATGATATAACACTAATATGATTAACATGAGCACTGGAATGGGCACACACGTATATTGTCTGACCAAGTTCAATAACACCATTAAATGAAATAGAGATCAATCTCCTCGTAACCTCAATCTGATGTGTTCCCATAGAATAAACAAAATCGAAGCCCCACGTGTGGGAAAAGCCAATTCTCCCTCCTCTGCACCCGTTCATCCGAGGTATGCGATGGCCCATCTGCCATTACATCGCATACCTGGCTTCCACGGCCAGAGTGGAGTTAAATGAACATGAAATAAATAAAGGAATGTGTCGGAAATTCAGTTGAAATATCACAAAAGCAGAGGGTAACAAGAGATAAAGTATCTCTAGGGTCGTTACGGGCTTAAATTTAATCATAATAGCAAATAGAAATGGGCGCCATTAACTGAACCCCAAGCAAACCACATCCTTCCTGGTTAAGCCTTAATTGAGACAAAGGAAAGGATTGGGAAAACAACATCATCATCAGATCACAACTAAGATAAAACAAAATTTATTTAAACTTAATCAGTCAGACAGAAAAAGAAACACAAACCCTGCCGAAGAGTATGGTCGAAGGTAAACGTTATGTTGTTATAGTCCTCAAAAATCGAACCATCTCTGTGCTATTTCAAATTATTTTTCATCCACATAAAAAAATAAAGATTACTAAAGTTCGCTTGAGTTCTCAGGGCCTCCGTAGCACTATGTCTTTGCGTCACTAACATTTCGTGATCCCCGAGACCTAACTTTTCGTTAATTTAACATCAGGAATATGGATGTCAAGAAATATCAATCTGTCTAACACAAAATACCCTAAAAACATATATATTTAATTATTCACTCATTTCTATGGCTTAAATGGCATTAATCAATGTTGGAAATCCCAACAATTACTCCTTAAAATTTAACAAATAATTTGCACACCACATTTACACTATTGCTGATCATTACTTCGTTGTGAATCAAAGAAAACTTCACTATTCATCGGTCATCACCATCATTATCATGTCAAAAAAATGTTTCTGACATCAGTTCTCATCCCATTATTCGTTATATTCAAGTCAGAATAATTAATTAATTACCATCAGATCATTTAAATAAATATTATATTCATCAATTCATTAGATTATTCAATCATCCACACACTCTCATTTCATTATCTCATTTAAATTAAATTATCTCAATCCATCCATTTAAATTGTTCAATTCATTAATTTAAGTTGCAATTCATCAATTTATTTAAATCATATCTCTTATTTTAAATTTATTTAAATTTATTTAAATTTTACTGTCATCAGCTCCCTTAATTAATTATTACCTTTTAATTCCTTTATTCATCAGCTGTTTAATCACCTATTAATTTATTTAATTCAGTTAATTTATTCAACTATCAATTTATTTAATTCGTCGAGTTTATTCAACTTTTAATTCATCGGGTCAGATCATTAATATGTTTAAACTTCAGTTTATTGTTCCATAAATTATTATTATTATTATTATTATGAGAAAATCTTGGATTATCAAAATTATTTATTTATTTAATTTCCTAAAATTGTTTAATATAGGTTATAGAACGTTGTCTTAAAATCTTATCAGTTCCAAGTTATACCTCATATTTAATTATCATGCCAAAATAATACGTTGCCTTCACAAGATCTCGTTGGATCTCACTATCCAAAACTTCACCACTTAATCTCATTTTGTCAAATATCACATTTGAATACCATAATTATTCCATATAACACCTCGGTCACATGTAACTACAAGCTTCCTTTTTTTTTCAAAAATATGCTAGTCTGAGTTCAACAACCTCAGGTCTGCCTCAAAATTATCATTGGCAATATTGCAAACTTTCACCTGGCAAACTCAAAAACACCTATCAAAAATACTTCACATAATCACTTTGCATGATCCACAAAAATATAACTGGCTTCAGATGATTAACGCACACAATCTACAAGAACTGTAATTTATCTTGTCATATCTAGACAACTTCTTAAACAATATGAAAATTACCTTAGTAATTGTAATCCACTTCAAGATCTGGTTTAATTCAGAGCATAAATTCTCTTAAGATCCTCAAGATTTACTTTAAAAAACACCAATGTGTTATATTACCTCACATCAAAAATATCTAATAATGATCTGCATCAAAATAAATTCTGACAATAAATAACTCATCTTACAAGATTCAATTACTTGAAATCCTTCTCAAAGGTATCAAATTACTCACATAGAGTATGAAAAGTATTAACTGTTAAATGAATATACCCTCAAAAGAGTATTGCAACAAACTATTGGACTGGCAAAATAAGAATTACAAAGTATAACCCTGCTGACATTTATTTTTAATTTATTTAACAAAATTCAACTAATATGTGACTGGTAGTTTATTGTTTAATCCTCTTACGATCATAATTACACTCGGATGATAAAATGAGACCCTCGATTGGCAGGTAAGGTGAGTACCACCACACAGTTACTCAAAATAACAGGCCCCGCCTCGTAGACTATGATGAAAAATCCCTAAAATGACAGGTAAGGTGAGTGCCACCACACAGTTACTCAAAGTAACAGGCCCCGTCTCGTAGACTAATGAATGAGTGTACATGATTGGAATCAGCAAGACTCTATTTGTCACATAAAAGCGATATGCATTCACTTAGTGAATAAAATTTAATATCACCAAACAATCCAAAAATAAAAGAAACCCTGCTGATGAATTATACATACTCGCTAGTATGCAATGAACTGACGAAAAATTCTAATTATCCAATTGCAGATCACGAGTTCGAAACACTCGCTAAAAATATCCATAATAAAGAAATACTATCCTCACAGAAAATTATAAAGACCAAAATACTGTCTAATAAAGTCAACCAATGGTGAAAACGTTGGATAAATGTGCCTGCCATATCATATGGTAACACCATATTTTAGCAAATGGAGTGATAAAATATTTAAGCCATGTCGAAAAAAATAATAATAGCACTCCTACCAAAAATATATACGAGTATGCCCAGTGTTCATGAAAAATCGTATCAATAATGCCATAACTCTTACAATACCTTCATATTCCAGATGTTATTAGAATTCAAAGATCGTCGGTAATCCAAGTGTTTGTCACAGATTTCTCGCTAGATCGACGAAAACGCTGTATCACCCACTGAACTAACACCTGACTCCATCCAAGTGAATTTGATGTCATATTTATCCTCTTCGTTAGGAACCGAATCCATCGCTCTGAGCTGCCATCACGTCTCCGCATCCGCCTAGCACGACATGATGAGCTGAAGATTATCCATCATGGATATTGTCCAAAATCCTCCACAAAAGTTCAAAAACACAGAGTACCCCCATACTCTCTTCGAATATGTCACGCCACTGTTCCATAAACTATTCGGTTGACATTCGATAATAATGTTAGTCTTCACAGCGGCTGAATTGCATGGTAGAAAAATAACGTAGCTTCAAAAGTGTACTGATCTGTCAGACACCCTGTATCTGTGTTCGTAATGAAGATATTTTATAACTGTTCATGATGTGTAACTATTATACTGCACGTGCCACTATTCACAAAGTGCATACGCTTACATATTTTAACTTGCCAAAAGCAGTAATGTTGGAACGGCCTCATTGTCGCCTTAAATATTTCGGTTCAAACGCATTATGAAATATGCTGTAATACTGTTGAAATAAATTCAAGTCCATCTGAATGTCCATAATAAAAGGTGTATAACTGTAACTGGACTGCACAATTGGACTGTTGAAATACAAGTCCTAACATCACAAACTTGACAAAATGTCAGAGTAATGTTCAACTCGTTGACTATCGCATGGTAACAAAATGTCGCCCACAGCACGACACGTTTCGCTTCACTGTCCATGTGTATTATGAGGATAAATACTGGCCTCATTATACTGCTTCGCTGTGCTGATATACATTGAGAATGTAGCATAAAGGTGTTTCTCAATCCTAGTGTAATACTGCGTATTGCTTCGGTAAATTGTAAGCTTGAAAAAAGCATTGCTGTTCCACGTGAATACGACTGCGATGTTGAAATAACATGTGTCTAAACACCGGCTTCCTTGCTAAAGTTAACAGCTTGCATGACTTGCCATTCGGACAGCATGTGCTCCAAAACCGAACTCCTGATACTGCATTGCAGGCTTGGCTTAGCGACTCCCTCCTGCACGTAACACTGCCTTATAAACTGTTCTATTATAGCACAACTTGATCCACTCAACTGGACTGCTGGAATACTTCTCTTCGCTAGTGTCACTGCACTCGTCCGTCTCGCCTTGACCTACCACGTGACTTCCTCCTTCCTTCCGCTGTCTGACGTCACAGATCTAACCTCGACCACACTATCTTCAGCTATAAAGTCATAACATAACTTAAGGAGTTGTCTACCTTTCTTCAATTTATTGTCAATAAGATTTCTTGATATTTCCTTCCCTTCTGAGGTTAGATAAGATTTTATTCCAAATTAATATTTATAATCATCCAGTATTTCTCCCAAACTTCCTTATGTTTGAGGGGTAGTGGATCCATCTCCCTCGGCCTCCTACGTCATTTCCTACCATTCTTCTGACTCGATCTGAGCGCTATCTTTCTCCTTGCCCACAAATCTCAACTATGGCTCGATCACAACTGGCGTAGCCGATAGCCTCAACTAGGTATCGGGTACAGTATGTTTCCAGATCTTTCTCATCTCCGAGCCCCTTGAGGATTGAACAGCGACGAAAACACACAAGATATCCCCTTCGGTTGGCAGGAAGCCCTATTTTGCAAGGCTAGTCTTGTACTTTGGTATTCACTGCACTGAAAAAGGATAATAATAATAATAATCATCATTATAATAATCCAGACTTATAATAATAATGTTATTGGAAACCCGCCAACCTGGGCCCAATGTTTGGGAAGCCAGGCTCTGCCTGTCACAAGCCAGGACAAAGCGGTGAGTGATAGAGGAGTAACACCTCTAAAAAAACCAAGGTCCAGCTGGCCCGGCTGGTAGCACCTTGTCAGGGTCCCTTGCCAGGGTTACGGTGAAGTCCTCAACGGCATTGATAGTGGAATAGATGATCTATAGAACAGTATGAATGGCGGACGGGGCGGCCCTGTATCCGGGATTAATAGGATAAAAGGCATCTACCCTATGATTTAGTTAGATGTCAGCTTTACATAAATCCATTTAGCGTCTGTCTTGTAGCAAGCGGCTAGATGGTCAGCGTCTGTTCACCAAAGGTGCGGCTGAAAACCCATCCTCGGAGCTAACAACCTCGAGTAGAATTTTTAGGGGACTTGTTCCCTTAACCTAGCAAACAATCAACAATGGATATGCACATTGTAAGAGATTTTACCCCAGGGAGTAACCAATCTCCATTTTCCAAGGAAATGAAAAGTAGGCACTCGGATTCTGGGGGCCTACATCATTGTGCAAAGGATGAGTCGGAGCATCTTGAAAATAGCATTAAGCAAATCACTAGTAAAATTAAGCACAAGAACATAAACTTTTTGGCTACCTTTAATGTCAATTCACTCTTAAAAACAGGAAAACTTAAAACTCTAATAAATTTCATCAAAGAGAAAAGGATTATGATAACAGCTCTTCAAGAAACTAGATATACTGATGAACATCCATTTGATTCAGAAGGTTATAGAATATTCAAGGGAAAACCTGGAAAGAGAGTTATGAAAAATGTACCTCAGTTTGGAACTGGGTTCATTGTAAATCAGAACATATTAAATTCAATAATAGAGTTTCAATCCATTAATGAAAGATTATCCCTGCTATCCTTTAAATCAGTAAACAAAGTTTATACCATTGTCAATACACATGCACCAACTAATGAGAAAAATAGGACTCAGAAAGAACAAACGGAAAATTTTTGGCAAGAACTATCAAACACCCTGGATCAAATTCCATCAAAAAATATAATACTTTTACTTGGAGATTTTAACGCTCAAATCGGCAAAGAACGTCAACATCGGTCCATAGTAGGCAATTTCCCGGCACATAAAAGAACCAACACAAATGGAGAAAGACTTATTAGTTTATGCAGAGAGCATAACATAGTCCTGAAATCTACATTCTTCAAAAAAATTCCTAGGAAACAAACTACTTGGGTTTCCCCAAATCCAGTTTGTGGTGAGAAACAACTTGACCATGTTGCTATTAGCAGACAGTCTACAACGGAGATACTCAATGTGAAAGTTGCTAAGAGTGCAAGTTTAGATTCAGACCACTATCTGTCACTCATTAAATTCAAAATTAGACCAATATATAAAAAGAAAAATCATTATCAATCCAAAAAGTTTGATACTCAAAAATTAGCTACAGAAAATAATTTCAAAACACTTTTGGAAAGCAGAGCACCTAAAACATGGGAACAACTTCAAAGAGACTTAGTACAGACAGCAGAAGAAACCATTCTCCTTAAAAGAAAACGAAAACATGCCTGGTGGACTGCTGAGTGTGATGAACTAATCTTTAAAAGACAACGAGCTTGGAACATCTGGAATGCAAATAAAAATGAGAATACCAGGAACAGCTTTATAGAATCCCGAAAACATGCATCTTAGGGACTCAAAAGGGTAAAAGTGCAACATATGAAAGACCAATTAACATTAATAGAATCGGACTTCAGACAGCACAATATAAAGGACTTCTACAAAACTTTCAGAAGTAGTTTAAGGAAGTATACTCCACCAAGCTTACTTTTCACAGATTCAAAGACTCAGAAAACTGCATATAATAACGCTGAAAATTGCAGAATACTTGCGGAATATTTTGAAGAACTCCTCAACTGCGATCCACCAAAGGAGACATTTAATTTTGATAATATACTCCCCGTTCCTCCAGACTCGAAACCACCAACAACAAATGAAATTAAAGAGATTATAAACGAACTTAAAAATAACAAAGCATCTGGAGAAGATAGTATAGTTGCTGAATTATGGAAATACTCGAGTGACAACATGATCCTATGTTTAACGGAAATCATAAATGACATATGGAAAACACAGAGTTTACCATCAGAATGGACATCTGCTTTGATACATCCACTACATAAGAAAGGGAAGAAAACAGATCCTAACAATTACAGGGGAATCTCCCTCCTGCTAGTGACCTATAAGATCTTATCCAAAGCACTTTTAAAAAGAGCGGAAAAAATACTCGACCCACAATTGGGAGAGTATCAGGCAGGATTTAGGAAGGGACGATCATGTATGGAGCAAATACTAAATTTAAAGAGCATATTAGACATGAGGAAAATCAGGAACTTGAAATATGTAGTTACTTTTGTGGATTTTAAAAAAGCCTATGACTCCATTGACAGAAAGGCACTTATTAACATTCTGAAGGAATTTGGACTTGATAACAAGACAACTGAAATAATTCAAGCAACACTAACGAACACAACTTCCAAAGTTAAATTTAGAGGGGAACTTTCAAAATCTTTCAAAATAAAGTCAGGTGTGAGACAAGGAGATGGTCTGTCACCTCTGCTTTTCAATTGTGCATTGGAAAAGGTAATTCGAGAGTGGAGGAAAGCCATCAATACTAAAGGCGTTCAACTAGGAAGACATCCAAATAAAATCACTGTAGATTGTTTAGCTTTTGCGGATGACATTGCATTACTTACTGACTCACTGGATACTGCCCAAGAACAAATTAGAGAGTTGCAAAAACAGGCAGCCAAAGTCGGACTACAAATATCATTTGAAAAAACTAAGTTCATGACAAACATCACCGATGCCCCCAAAAGTATCACAATTCATGACAGTTCAGTAAGTAAAACAAATTCCTTTAAATACCTAGGAGAGTGGATAATGAATGACTCACAGGAAAAGACAGCAATAGAAACACGTATGCATAAATTACAAAGGTGTTTTCATATGACAAAAGATATATATAATAAAAAAAGCTTATCCTGGAACACTAAATTAAGGCATTATCAAACAGTGGTCAGACCTGAAACTCTGTATGCAGCCGAAACACTTAAATTAACAAGATTTGGTGATTTAGACAAATTAGAGAAGACTGAAAGACGAATTCTGAGAAAAATACTGGGAGCTAAACGAAATAATAACGCAGAATATAGGTTACGACCAAATAGAGAGTTATATTTGAAATGTGAAAAATTAACTGTTGTAATGAGAAAGAGAAGATTACAGTTTTTTGGGCACATCTATAGAATGGAAAATAGTAGACTAACTAAACAGATCTTCAACTTACTGTCTAGTTACAAATCCAAACCCACATGGTTCATTGAAATTGACAAAGATTTGACAAACGCCAAAATTCAGACAGACACAATAGCAAACAGATCACTCTTCAGAGAAGCTATTCAAAACGCAAAATTTCAAGAAAGGAAGAAACAAACAACTGGCAGAAAGTGGACTCAGGAGGAGAAAGATCGTCACTCTAGAACGATGAAAGAAATTTGGAAACAACGGAAATTGAATACAATGGACAATAGCCAACGTTGATTCATCGTACCCTCCAAATGGGTTATTCGAAAGAAGAAGAAGAAGAAGAATGTTATTGGTTTTACGTCCCTTTCAACTACTGATACATTTAGAGACGCCGGAGTGCCAGACATTCTCCCCGTAAGGTATCTGTAACTTGCCAGTAAATCTACTGACTCAGCTCCTTTAAATGCTAACTAACTGCGCCAAGATTCGATCCTGCAACCTTGGGCACAGCAGGCGTGTACGTTACTGCTGGACCACTCAGCCAGTAAAACACTGAGAAGAGAAGTGTGACCGATCCCGTAGAAACGGGAATTATAAGGGTCAGAAAAACAAACGGTTTAATTTGTCACTTGATGGGGCAACAGTGTGTTCGTGTTCTTTGTATTTGTTAATTTCGCATTGCACTCGACTTCGCACTATTTAACATTTTCTGCTACCCATTGGTAAAAGGAGTTTTGGACATTTTATGCAAATGTTAGAATAGCTCTCCGTGTGCTCTTGTGTACACCAGGATCAAACTGTTTGGTAGGACCGTTGTTTCCAGCGCCAAAGGTAACAAATAATTCTAGTGGTTGTGATTAGTGTTTTAAGGGTCATATAAACCCTCCTTTATATCAAGACAATTATTCCAAGATATTTTATCCTCATGGAGCAACCAGCCGTGCTACTAGTGGCAATATCTCGCATAACTGGCAGGGTATGGTGACCTGTTTCTAAAACCACCAGGCATTGATTTGTCATATTGTGTTGGTTGTTGACGATTTTTTTAGGGGCTTTGTGTCATCGTTGTCATGTAGCCACGTGTAGACCTAAAATTATTTAGAATCAATTTACGTCAAAGAACATATTATTGGTGAGTTCATAACTTATGATTTTGTGTAAGATAATCCAGATCTCGTAATACAAATTAACCATATATTGGAATATTCACTGATCATGTCTTTGTGGTAGTCCTCATTCTTTTGTGAGACTGGTAAATACGTAGCGCGTTGGGAACAAACCCTCTCCGACCACCGGCATGGAGAATATTCAGTCGTTCTCCTCTCGTGACGAGATGTAATACTCCTGATGTGCTATCGTCAGTTCAGCATTAGGCGTAGAATGCCTGCTATGTATTGTTAAACCCTGGAGTTCCCACAGGGTACAGCCACCCCCTATAGTCCCCTTTCGTCACATTTCACCCCCATTTCATGCCACAACCCCTAAGAGGAACCAACACAACAAACATCTAGCCATAGCAAGTGCACTTGGTTTGGGAGGCCCAACCATACACACATGTAGTAATTCTTGCCACACAGATCCAAACACCTAGCTACCTGATATGTGGGGCAGGAATCTGCTGACTACCAGTGGCGAATTCTTCCATGCATCGCATATACCGGCGGTATACCACCAGTGATAATGATATAAAATGTTTATCTCGACATTTTCTCGACTTGTATGTGGCAGTGCTGACAGGAAAATCGAGCTTGTCATCATTCATGTTCCGCCGATTGTTGTCATGGAAGCTGGCGCTCGAACCCCGCGTAACTCACTAATTTTCTTCTGAGGTACACACTTTTAGCTGCGAGTGACTGTACTTTGGTACACCGCATGTCTCTCCCGGTCGTTGAAAGGGCTCGACACTGGCACGCGGGGCGAGGGAGGGTTAGGAGTAGCCCAGCAAATTTCCGTATGGGGTATCGCGTTACAGACTAGCGGTGAGTGCAGTGCTGATTGGCTGATCTCAAACAGTACTTTCACCCTGCTCACAAGGGGAGGCATACCAGCGCAGCGCCTCAAACACTTCAGTTATGTGCGAAGAAGTGTTATGTTGTAAGTTCGTCTTGGTGTGAATTACTTCTCACTGAAATATTAACATGTTTTGATAAAGTGAAACATGGAAGTGGATAGTAGCGTTGTTGAAAGGATTTTATTCCATTGGATGTCCTCAGTAAGTTGAAATCAAAGCGATCTATGGGATGTAGACTACTAAAATTTCTTTGTGCAAGGAAATGAAAGCATTGATTTCTGCCGAAGTCAGGTAGAATTTTACACTTGGAATATTTGTTGCTTTCCAGTTGTTGATTCAATTAGGGGCTTTGAAGCATCGTGGTCATGTAGCTCCGTGTACTTGGTTCAGGGGCGGTTTTAAGGCAATATCATGGAGGTAGGCAAACACACCGGGGAGTCTAGAGAGTACGGAGTACCCCTAGCTTAGAGATAGGGGGGGGGGGGAGGCTAGGGGTAGGATAATTTTGCTAAAACTAGGCCCAAATTAGTGAGTAATAGGACATTTGAGTTATTTTTTGATATTTTGGAGTAAAAATAAATGTTACCGATCACGGTGGCCGAGGGCAGTAACGCGCTAGCTCGTGTCTCGCTGACATCGGGAGAGTGTGGGTTTAAATCCCACTTCAGCCGTCCGGAAAATGGTTGTCGTGGTTTCCTATTTTCACCTCCAGGCAAATGCCGTGACGGTTCCTTTCAATAGGTCCACGACCGACCAACTTCCCTCCAAAATCCCTTCTCTGGTCCTTCCTTAATTAGACCCAAGTTAGCGGTAGCCTGTCACCATCCCCAGTTGTATCTGCTGACAAAGTGTGTCCAGCTCACAGACACCATCCTTGCGACGGTAGAGGAATGATACCTCGCTGAGTCCGTTTTGTGAGTTGGGAAAAATTTGCGTGATATTAGCCATTTTAAGTCAAATATTTATTGTATTCCAAATTATAGTTTTGGTAGTTCTACTATTTAGCCTACTGTCAGAGCCAACGTGTGGTTTAAAACCATTTTTTAGAGAACTGTCAAAAATGTGGAGTATTCTTCCAAATATACATGCATTTACATTTGAGACTGTTTTGCCTTTCAGCGTCCGGTCTAGTCTGAAAGCCTCTGTTTGCGAAGAAGTCACGTCCATGATTCCCTATTAGCAGTTAGCATTGCGGCCCCCTCTGTCTCTACACCTCTGACTTTGAAATCGTTCAACACTGAAACTAATCATCGCCTCATATCTCTACCTCTGCGTCTGTTATCCTCTACAGCCGAACACTCAAAATAGTAGGTTATCGTAAAATGTGCATTTTGGTATAGAGTATTTAAGTATGAAAGAATTTGTCTAAAGCCACTGTTTTCGTCATGTTTTTAATGTATAACAGCAAGATGAATCGTTCACTCCTTAAATCCACCCCTGGCTTGGTGCGTGTGGAAACTGATGAGATATGTCGTTATGATGGCTGTACCGTGGCCAGGATTTTGTGAGGAGGCGGCTGTGGCCTTAAGATATGTACGAGTGAAAGTGGAAAACCACGAAAGACCATTTCTAGGATGGTTGGGGTTGGAATCGAACCACTTGTTCTCATTTCTGCCTCTTGGGGGTTGAGTGAATCCCAACCCTCAGACCAGAATTACATTTCTTGGTAGAGCAGAGAATAGAACACGGACCTCCGCAGTAACAGCCCCAGAATACTAGCCACTACGCCACGAGGTGGATCTTTAGAAATTTAAGTGAATGGAACTTAGTTTCAAGTAAAATTCTTCCTGGCAGACCAAGGTTGGGAAACAATATGTCAAGGTAGTTTACACTATATTTTTTTTTAACGTATGGCTTTTAGTGCCGGGAGTGTCCTAGGACATGTTCGGCTCGCCAGTTTTTGTAGCTGCTTCGAGACGGACACCCAATGGGTGAGCTACAAGTACCGTTGGGGAGGAAAGTTGGAAGGGAAGGGCGAGGAGTTGGAAGGTAGCGGCTGTGGCCTATAGTGAGGGACCAACCCCGGCATTTGCCTGGAAGGAAGATGGGAAACCACAGAAGACCATCTTCAAGGTTGCCGGCGGGGGGATTCGAACCTCCTCGCCTCCCGGATGTGAGCGACTGCCATTAGTCATGCCGTAACCACCACGGCTAACTCACCCGGTTATTATTTTATTGATTGAGGCTGAATGTTCGCTTTCCAGAAGATATTTTCACTTTGAGATAATGGCTCTTCTTTAATTGCATTATTACATTGGTTATGAATGAATGCGATTCACATGTTTGGACATGTCTAATGATGTGACAATGTATAATTGAGATCCTTCGGAAATGGATCAATGTTTATTTCTTTTCGGAAAATTTAAGTCTTGGTCAAGAACGGGGAGAGAGAGAAGTAGCGTGAAGATGAAATGTTCTCTGTACGTTGCCAAAAGGAACTAGGAGGGCGAGGGGATTCGAAGGCCATTTACCTAGAAGCAGTTTCAAGTAGGCAGTGTTCAGGCGTTTTTTAATGTATAAGGACATAGTCCTTGCAGAGGGAGGATGACGCAGTGGCTTTACCCAGACGGTCGAGGTTCGAATTCCGGTGACAGCACGCTAAATATTGCACATGGAAGATCGCGTGGCGTTAGGAAGGGAATCCGACCTTATATCCCCGGCCAAAACAATTGGCTGGCGACCTGAATTTATTGGGATAACGCTCCAAAATTATAGTGATAAAGTGTTTTTCTTAGAAGTTATGTAAATGTTCTCCAATACATATAATAATAATAATAATAATAATAATAATAATAATAATAATAATAATAATAATAATGTATGTATGTCTACCCCTTATTATACCCGTTTCCAACGGGGTCGTAGATGAGATGCGATGGAAGTCTTTGTGGCGATGGTTTATACGGCCGGATGCCCTTCCTGACGCCAACCTCATGAGAGGAGTTAATAAGAGATGAAATGGATGATGGTGAATGAAACTGGGCAAGGATGTGGAAGGAAGCGGCCGTGGCTTGTCAGACGGTACCATCCCAGCACATAAAATAATAATAATAATTCAACTTTGACAAGAGGTTGGGGGGGGGGGGGGGGGGTGTAAGGGGTAAATGGTGCGGTATACCAAGAACGGTGACCACCAGTCCCCACTGCTGACTACATTACACAAACACGGGCAATTCACATAAATACCAGCACCACCAGGAACTGATCACCTTTCATCCGCCGAGGTGCTGTCCGACGCCAGCTCGACCGCTCTGCAGTTCTTGTAAGTGTACTCAAGTTTATCCTTACTAATTCCTCTCTGTTCCAAACCCAATACTTGTAATCATCTCGCTCATTCTTGTGCACTTCGCATCACACTTATAAGAATTAAAACCATTCTCACTCTCTTAAACTGCCTCCTTGTATTTATTGGAACCTCTGCTCGAACTCTGGCCCACTGCCAGTAAGCCTATTACTCAGCTGCGCCACACAGGCTGTTTCGCTTGTCAGGTGCCTAACTTTTGTAAACACGAGTCAGCATTCGTTACTTGATCAGTAAGCAGGATCAGCCTTCAGCTTGCCTGCCGCATTCATTCTTTGCTTCACAAACTAGCTACACTCACGTCCCGCATTGCATACAAGCTTTCACGTCTTTTAATAACCACCACCCTAATTCGAGCTACCAACCCCCCCAGGGCAACACAGTATATAGGTTTCATCTTCATATATGATGGGACGACCTTCTTCTCTGTATTCTTTTATAGCTCTCAGGTAAGATACTTGCAAGTTTCTTACGTCATGTTTCTCTATTAAAACATGTCTATTATTCCTAGTCTTCTTCCACTTGAAACTTGACTGACTGTACCTCTCTGTTATAAATCTGTCACAAGAAGCAGCCCTCCTTATTTCTCCCCCTCTCGCCCCTTCCCAATCCTTTTCCGCATTCCTAGTTGTCATTGAACTTGAGATAGGCCCGCTTCACTTTCTCTCTCACGGGCCAATGTGTGCAGAGGAACTTAAAGATCAATGAACTTATGCTTTGTTTGAAAGAAAGTACGAGTATTAGTTATTTTGGTTTGGTAATGGCTAATGGCATTTTCCATAACGGGTACCCGTTTATCATAGAGCATAAGTGGATGTAGTTTTGTAAAAATGATTCGTTTTTGCCTGATCACAATTTGAATGTTGGAATGCTTTAATGTAATTAATAAGTATTTTATAGTATTAAATAACGTTTAATTTACACACGAGTACCGTACATGATTTTCATTCATCCATTTACTTTATTTAAAATGGGATAATTCCTCGGTGGCAAATTGTACAATTACAGAAAATTACCACCAACAATATCAAACACACATGTGCACTAGTCGCGATTTGGGAACTAGAATTACATCGGCGTATTTACACCAAATTTCAGTCTTCTCTTAAACACATCGATATGTTTGCGGTCGGCCCTGAACTTTGTGTGGATGATCTGCCCTGCTCAGGTATGTGGAATTTCCCCGACGTTTGATTAGTTCTCCCCATGCTGACCGATTAGTTTAAGAGTTTTTTTTGTTTGTCGTGTGGCCTCCTCAGAGGCGGAGTGCAGGTCTTTCTAGTCGACGCCCGTGGGTGACCTGCGCGTAGGGATGAGAAATGGAATGGGTGAAGATGAATGAAACTGGTCAAGTATGTGGAAGGAAGTGGCCGTGGCCTGTCAGAAGGTACCGTCCCAGCATTTGCCTAGTGTTGAAAATGGGGAAACCACGGAAAACCATTCCAAGGACGGCTGACGGTGGGGCTCGAACCCACGCGCCTACAGAGTCAGTAGAGAGCTTGGCCCCATGACCTACCGCTGCGATCTAGTAAGCGTAGCCACTGCTGTCGGTAGTTTAAGTGTTGAACATAGCGTATAGTCTGGATTTCGTCTTTCTATATTCCATGTTATATGTTCACTCGTATTCCGTATCCAGATGCATCTCCTCAAATTACATCTGTTTGTATGACGTGACGTACTGCAACCGAACAAGCCCCGTGTACCGCTTGGGGCAATTATGGAATTTGATGAACCAGATGGTTACAGTTTATTAATCACTTGGGTATAATGGATTGTGAAAATATGCCCATTAGACCTACGCCTATGTAGAATATTTTAGTGACTATTTGTGTAGGCACTAATGCCTATTCCCTCATTATCAAATTGTAATATTTGACATAAAATATTAAAATTGTTGCCTAGAAGGGTTTTAAAGCACATAGACTACATAACTTGTTATGGTGTTTGAAGCCATTTTCAGTGTTGCCTTAGTAAACGAAAGTTTGATGCTTTGACCGACTGAAGAGCATCAAACTTTCGATTACATAACTTATATTTAAAAATATATTCTCAAATTCAGTCTGGGTTCGACATCTGAAAAATATTTACAAGGAATAAAATCAACCATATAAATAGAACGCGTTCACTTCTCTTACATTGTGAAAGTGTGGAACTTGTTCATCTCTCTCTTTACTGGATTGTTAATTTTATTTTATTAAAAATCTATCCATCCATTCATTTAATTACATGACTGTCCTAATACATTCTCTTAATACTGTATAAAACATATCAAACCCGCGATCACAAACAGCTTATAAAAATTCACAAAGAAAGGAATCAGTACCAATAAAGGAATACAATCTGCGAGTATGGATGGTTAGAATCCTATTTACCTATCACTAACAGTTTTCCAGAAAAGAAAATCCGAGGTCTTTAAATGAATCAGTCTGTATTGTACCCAATGGGGCAAGGCTGACTGGCATCGAACCTGGGTCTATATGATGTTCCCAAGAATCGAACCATTCATTTCTGAGGGGGATCAGCCACAGTGAACCCGAGGGACAATGATATGGCAATATAATGTGATATTAAAAGCTTAATTCCACATCTGGAACAGGAATTATAAGCAGTGCTGAGAGAATATTGTATAAACTGCAAGCCAGTATACAAGAATCCAGCAAAGATCCAGAAAATCGAGGCAACTTGACAGGTGACATATCGTTTTTGAAAGTAGGCGGCGCAGACTGTCTCCAATGGACTACTTATAGGCGTCACTGGGGAGGCAAGACAGTGAATAACGACCGTGAAACCCCCCGACGGACAAGGCAGACGAGAGAGGAGGGGATGGTCATTGAGAGAAATTAATTAATTGCGGGCAAACGAAGCATTCTAATGGGATGAGAACTACACCCAGATGCTTATATTCAAAGAGAGCTAATTTAGGGATGTCAAAACACCTAAATTAAAGCTTATATTAGATTAAAGGGAAATTCACAATGACAGACGCGGAAGAGTAGTGGTTGACCAAGTAGCAGGAGGGGATTCACTGAGGATAGCGTGGGGAAACCATGGAGAAAAACAATTAATATAAATTAATTGAGCGAAGGAATCACCTGCACGCAAGTAGATCTGAAACCTCCGTGAAAAGACGATCAGGAATCACGCGTTACCTGGTCGGAAAACGCGGTGTGTGAGAAAAGAGTCGCTCCTGAAGTGAACAGAAACTACATTTTGTCAAAATCCTTTATAAGGACGGAGAAGCTGGGAAGAGTCAGTTCTTCTTTGAATCAGCTCGTGAGGCAACATGCTGTCCGTCGACATGAGATAAGTGCGCACAATACGTAAGTTCATTATAGTCAGTGTCATACAGGCAGACAATGAAAGATGCATTATGCAGCCTATTAAAAGTATTTCTACATTAAAAGTATAAACAGTCTACAGCAGACAGATAATCAGCTATTATACGCAAACGTCGTTCAGTACAGCGTAGGAAAATCACATTCTGATTGTGACAGACAATGAACTTATCCATAGGGATAATTGTGATCTTTAGAGTATCATACAGTCAAATAGTAAAGTATACCACAGATCATGGGAACCAGAAAGGAATCACAGGTATTTGTGATAAATGCTTAGGCAGTACACGCTAGAGGGAGAAAATAAAAACACAGTAGGAGACGGGAGATGAACACACCTACTCGAGATAGACTTTCGGAGGAGACAAGCGGATATCAGGATAGTGCAGAAACGTCGCAGATCTGAAATCACGCAGTAGCGGAAAGCCAAATAAGGCTTCGTGTGTACAAATCAATTGTATAAAGTGGTGCAAAAAGGGGCTAGTATAAAGTGTTTTAAATTTATGTGATAAAGAAAATGTGTTGTATTTTTAAAAGTGAAATGTGTGTATTACCAGCTGTAATCAACATGTTCAAACCACATCAAGTATTGTTTGTGGAAAGTGTTGAGATGTGCTAGAAGGCAGCATGATGGTGGGTAAAGTGCTGTACTATTGGATTAATCCACACCGCAAGAAAATGTGAGTACCATCCAAAAATGCCACTATGAATTTAGAGCTCACCATACAACATATCATTCCTTGTAATATTATAGAATTTGCTATAATCATTGAACGAGTTTACATTCCTCGTATTACAGTTAATAATTTGATTTGAGAATGATAAACTTACGACAAGTAATGCGTAAGATGTTGGTCAATATAACTAACGTTAATTGATAATAATAATAACAATCAGAGGTCAGAGTCGAAAATAAATGTAAAATCGGCATGTTGATGCCTTGAAAGCGTGCAAATTGTGTCATGTTCGATAAAAGAATATAATATTATTATATGTGGTATACTGAGAGATATATTAGAGAGATAAAGAGAGTTTTCAGTGTAATTGAGATGTTAAGTGATGATAATTGCTACATTGCTACGCTTGAAAGCCATTAAGGCAGATAATGTAATTGCCAGTTAAATGATACATTTTATAGAGCTAATTGTAGAGCCTTGGTATAATAATTAAATGCAGGGAGAATAAGAGTGCATTATGAATCGATTCATCTAACAGGAATGTTATTTTAGCCGCAATAAGCGTGCCCGTGTAACGTAGAATCCAGAGATTTACATATAATACTGCAGGGACCATCCAAGTAGCTCGCGCGTTGGATAATCTAGTGAGCCAATATACGAATCGACAATGTATGTGTATAGCCTGAGAGCGTACCTATTATAGCAACAGAGTTGGGCCGGATATGGCATCCGTAACCCACTGTTAGCATATTCATGGCTACCAGGGAAAACTGTGATATCCTGTGTAAGCTAAGTTAATAATTGATCTGCCCGTGGAGGTATGACAATTCTGCGTGGAGGAATCATGATGATTTCCTAATATATTCATATCCGTGCAGCGAGATAATCATATGGAACTCGACTGGCACTTATCTAGAGCCACAGATTGTATCCTTAATACGGCGAAGCTAATGGAGACCCATCCCTTGCTAAGAATATTAATTGAGAGCCGGATTGAGCCAATTAAAATCCCCTAAAATGTAGGTATTAAATATATAGATCGATTCCGTTCATAATGACACATCCCATCATTTGTCCCCTGGAGAGCTGCAGTATGTAACTGAGGCAAATGTCAAGGTTTGTTTACAAGTTAAAAGTCGGCCAGTAGTGCAAGACGCAGGTAGGAGTAGCCATGTTGAAAAGGGCGGGGCTTAGGGAACCTATTGTGCTAGCGCTAGGGGAGCTAAATGACCGCGAGACCTTTAAATCTATGTACTGGAGCACTGAGATCTCTACTCACATCTCTTGAAGTAATTGAAACATGGTTGATATTATTGTATTAAATGAATTGCATGCATCATATCCATGGGGGTATGTTGTTTGATCGTACAAAATCGAATAATATTTGGTCAAGTTAGTGTCTGATGACATTTTAACTGCACCAAATAATGAGATGCATTTATAAAGAGTAATTACCCAATTAATGCTAATTCACTCAGACGGGTAATGGTAATGCACGAACTGACACATTTGCAACGGTAGTGACGACTTGGTGAGACCTGAAAGATTGTTGTATGGTGAAGCTAAATCATTAATTATGTGTATTTTGGAGGGAGAGGTTACTCATAAAAGCGTATGAAATCTATGGGGAAGGAAACGATTGTCCACACAAACTACGTAATGTTAAACAAAGAAATGTAAAGAGATTAAAATTGTTAAAACATAAGTAAAGATAAATGTTCCGATTCAGAACGGACGGAAATATTTGGATCTGTAATGATTACATTTAATGATTGTCCAGTGATAACTTGTGTTTTTATTAAATAGTTGTGTTGTGATATGCTAATTAAGATTAATTAAGTGACGTGAATGACACTATGAACATTCGTCAATGTCAAAAAGTATAAATATTATGAAGTGTAGGGTATATTTGGATGCGGAAGAGCGCCAATTTTAATAAAGACTCACAAGAGGTTGCGGCATGCCTGAGGAGCTCAGAGCATTTAAGTGGATCTGATCTTTGTATTGGTGAAGCAGAGCTGCGGAGTGCAGATGAAACATATTAGGGTTTGTTTTATTGTTTGAAATAATCATCTGCGCACTCCAGATATTTTATTTGTGTTGTGGGAGTGTAAATGTAATCGTAAATTTTTGTGTTTTTGTTGTATTTTGCCATGATATTAGGATCATTAAACTCTGCATTTAGGAATCTGTTGTGTTTCCATGTAGAGTAGTCACCTGGTAGACTCAAATCCTGAACATATGATCGTACAGTAGGTTGAACGCCCCATACCTCGGAAGACCGTGAGCCAGCTGGGATACGATCATATGCTCCTTATAATAACGCATGGGTACAGCATGTAATCATCTTCTTGTGTAAGCAGTTTGAATTCGGACGTGATAATCATCCTTATACCGGATAGGGTCAGATTCCAGTTCGACCTAGTTTTTGTTTTTTCTTTTTTTCTTTTCCATGCGAATTGACCACTTATAATCACGCAACAACTTTATTTCTTTTTATGTTCCTTTGCCTGGAGTTTCCTGTCTCCAATATTCCTTCATGCGTTCACTGACCTGTCTCCTTTGATCTTCTGTCCAAGTTCGTCCACTTCTGTTAGGTCTTCCTTCATCTTGAAACCCTTCCAGATTTTTCACTTTACTCTTAAATTCACTTCTTTCTAGTATTTGAGACTCTGTGATGTTCAACTTTTCTAAATCTTTCCGAACTTCCATAGTCCACGTTGGAGTGGTCTTCTTCTTTCAGAGATAGTCAAATATTTGTTTGGTTAATCTATGTTTGTGCATTCTGTATAGATGTCCGAGGATTGTCAGCCTCCAGTTCCACATAGTCTCTCGGATTCTTTCCATGTTCTGGTAGACTTCTCTGTTGCTTCACAGTTTCCATCCGTCTTCATTTAGTTTTTTATTTTATTGTTTGTTAAAATATCATCTGAAAACGAACGGATGCATATTAATTTCACAGACTTGGCATTGAAGTTCAACATAAAATAGGAACAATTAAGCTATGTAATACCACCAGGAAGACGTGAGCGATGTTTCGCTCGGATCATTAAAACGTTCCAATAGTCTAGAGGCAGTAACTTAATAACATGTTAAGGGAGTTTTCATTATATTTATCCTCTTAGAACCAACCCCATATTTGATGGTCAAAACTGCCCAGAGGAGGAGGGTTATGTTTTACTTTAGTTAATTTTTGGTTATTTTTGCCACTTGTATATTAACTGATTGATCGACATCTCCCTCTGTTGTGGAGGGCATATGCATGGTTGCTCACACAAGTTGGTAAATCGCTCCGATGATTCATGTGAGTTCAATAATAACAAGCAGTTCCGTGAAGAACTAAACAGCCAATTTTCATATAGCCCATTAAAATTCTCCTGCCTATTACAAGGATTTTCCGAGAAACAACTGTGTAAATATTTAATGTCGCATCGCCACCATTTTTTTATTTGTGTTCATCAGGTTATTGAAAAGCCCATAGGTGAACATATTATGTTAATAGCCTCTATCAACATACAAAATTTCAGTTTGATTGCGGTAATAGATTCGGAGATATTGAGAACCGTCGAATTTTTTCGGATGATAGCCGTGTTGGATTGTTCAATATATATAGGCCATAGAGTTATGTACCATTAGGTGAAGAATATTACATAGGTTTATTATTCAAACTTTCACTTCAATCGCATGATTAGGAAACAAAAAATATAAATAATAATTTTGAAATTTCGCATAGACGCCTTCTTTTTGTTATGAAAACAAAAAATGAATTGAATCATATGCCAGTAGATTACATTTTGTATAAACATTTATCGTACCAAGTTTATTTGAGCTCGGTTGATTAAATCTAGAAAAAATGCTATTTAAATATTTTTACTTCGCTTGGCCGCCATGTTGGTTTTGTACTTACCATGTTTTTGAGCATAACATATCTAAACTTTTTGTGTGATATCAGAAATAGTTTCGGAGATATAGAATGCCGGTGAAATATTTCGCACAGCCGCCATGTTGGATTGGTAAAACTTACGAAAATTTGAAGGGTAAGGTCAGGGTTGAACAAAATAGTAATATGACCTAATCGAGTTTCATTGAAATCGCTTCAGCCATTTAGATTTTATTAGACACACACACACACACACACACACACACACACACAGAGAGACACACACGGACAAAAGGTGATCTCATAAGTCTATTTTTTTTTCATAAATGAAAATAGGCTAAAACTATGTAGATGTTGTTATTTATTCATTTTGGGTTTCCGACATCGTGATCATCAGCTCAGTGTCCATGTGTGTGGGGAATCCTCCTAATTGTGATGATGTAGTGGTGTGAGTATTTTAATTGACGCTAGGATTAGGACGGAGGCGGCCATGGCCTTCAGTTAGGAATCATCCCGTCATTCCCTGGAACAGCAGTGGGTAACCACGGAAAACCACTTCAAGGACACCTCAGGTGGGATTCGAAACAGAACTCTTCTTATCTTTGCCTCAAGAGGTTAAGTACCGTACCCCGTTCCAGCCCTCAAATAAGAATTGAATGTCTTGGCAGAACAGGGAATCTAAACCACAACCTTTCGATCCTCAGGGTCAATAAGTACCTCGAGAGGTGCAAGATTCAAATAGTAGTTTGCGATTTAATTCGCGCCAATTTATGCGTTATCCAAAATATAATTCTCAACAACAATTATGAATGCATTACGTAATAAGCGCTTTTTAGCCTACTTTCGATTTTTGCAAAAAATGAAAGTAGACTTATGAGATCAACACAGAGCGAAAAAAGTGTGTCCGTCTGTGTGTGTGTATGTGTGTGTGTGAGTCTGTGTGTGTGTGTGTGTATGTGTGTGTGTGAGTCTGTGTGTGTGTGTGTCTGAGTGTGTGAGTGTGTGTACTCTGAATGTCTGTCCCCCCCCCCTATCAATTCGAACACGGTGAATGCGAATTGAACGAAATTTGGTACTAAGGTAGCACTAGCAAAGGACACCTCAGTGTCATGTTTTATATCGCCGCCATCTTTACTAAAACTGAATGGCGGCCACTCAAACGTTCAAAACGTAAAATCAAATAACGACTAACCAAATCATCCGATCTCTACCAAATTTGGTAACAACATACCTTCGTATAGCATGCGTCTTGTGACCAAACTACAAGGTCATCCGCCATACCATTTCAGGATGGCGGCCGTGCGAATTATGCAAACTTTATAATCCATATCATGGGACCCACCAGTTCCGATTATCGAGCCGAGATCGTTTTAACTGTTCTAAAGGAAGAGGCACGTTCGAAATTAAAAGTTTATTTTGTAATACTATAGTGCAGACGTGATTTTAAAAAGCTGAGCCGATTCAGTAATAAGATAAGACAAGATGGCAGCGGATATCTTGTGCCTGACTTATATTTCACTAATTTGAGTATTGCATGCAATATAGCGTACTGATACAAAATAAATAAACTTTGTATGAAATGCTTTATATATAAATAATATACTCCAGTGATGAAATCGTTTAGCATAAATCATTATTTGCTAACAAGTTCTATGTAAGTCATTTTATATAGAACGATATTCGTTGACACAATTAGCTCAGTGGTAGAGCGTTAGCCTGTCGCTCAAATGCCTATGCTTCAAACCCGATCAGAGCTAGGTTTTTTGCTTGAAATGTTATATGTTTATTGTTTTGTAATGACTCAGATGTTTTAAAATTAAGCGTTATATTGTGCATATTATGGTGTAAAATATATATTTAATTAAAACATAATTCGCCAGCAGATTTACTCGAGACATCTAGCTGCCAAAAAGGTAACTGCACGCCGACCTACTTATTAACTTCCAGATTTTATTGAAAAGTTTCTTCTTCTGGCCGCTAGAATGCACTCGCTCTGTTAGGATTATATTGTTCGATATTTCGCCACTAGATGTCACGACTAGTCTACGTGGGGCTCCATTGATTACTATACCATTGGCATTCTATGCGCATCGAATTTGAAGAATGACAAGATGATACTACGATACATTTTTACTTTTTATTTTAAAGGGTTTGTAACAGCCTATTTTGCGTTACTTGAAAATGTTATTTGAAGTAAAGAACAAAACGATTTCACATAGTAACTGAATTCAAGCCGTTGGTGTTAGTTCAGGTTATTAATTACTACTTTTATTTCAGGCAAATATCAATCGAAAATGTCCACATAGTTTGTATACACACGTCTCTGTAGGGTCATGGAAAGATTTGTTAATTCAATTAGGGTTGTGAAAGCCATGCACAACCAGACGTGTAAAGACATGCCTCAACTCAAAGTTGGATGTTGCCCACGGCAGGTCGTATATGTAATAATAATAATAATAATAATAATAATAATGTTATTGGTTTTACATCCCTTTTAACTACTGCTGCTTTTAGAGACACCAGGGTGCCGGAATTTTGGCCCGAAGGGGATCTTTAACGTGCCAATAAATGTACTGACACGGCTCCCTCGCATTTGTGCACCCTCAAATGCCAGCTGACTGCGCCAGGATACGAACCTGCAACCTAGGGCCCAGCAAGCGAGAACGTTACCGCTGAGCCACGCAGCCAGTCCGGTCGATTATGTCTCCAGATCCATAACATTCTTGATATACTTCTTATCTTTCTTTCTTTCTTTCTTTCTTTCTTTCTCTCAATGATGGTAGCAGTTTTTATCTAGGTTGTGGCGTTTGGTAGAGGTAAATCGTTTCTAAGGTCTTCAACAAAGAATAGTTCTATTATACTCTTTGATAATAACAACGAGGTATAACTATACTCATACATTTAGGAGAAAGTAGGCTATATGTTCTTTACTGAACATCTTGTTTTTATATGTCAATGAATACGTACGACCTATATCTGTTCTACGTCTCGGCATGATGGGATGAAATCACTGACTGGGCTATTGATTATATTATCATGGAGATGTATGTGCAACGAATTCTTGTCAGACATAATTTAAGAATGGCGAGGTTCATGAAACACAAATCCCCCTTCCGTCCAATCTTAACATGTCTGTGTATTTTGCGGAACGAAAAGTTCACAAGTGTAATGAAGAAAAGCCGAGTTGCACTTCCAGGGAAACTTCAAACACAATCACTCTTCTCTGAAGTCTTAACTCATAACGGCTCGACAGTTTGCTGCTGGCTGTATCTGGGGTAATAGGCTCACCCGTTAGCTAGGCTCTAACTGGGGTGATTGGCTCACCCCTAGCTAGCTCGTAAACTGTCGCCTCAGTAATTGAATGGAGATTGTTGGAAGAAATGAAAACGTAAAAACACTTATAGTGGGCGATGTGTTGAAGATAGAGACATGCTCTCCCGGACGTTTTTGTAGAACTTTTCATGCTGAACAATTCTTATACTCATAGCATATTGATATTTTCAATGGTTTGCTCAGCGTATGCTTAAAAAGTGCACGGACGCCAGGTTTTATTTTCGACTTTTTCACTTTTTCCTTTCATCATAAATAAATTATTTTTCTACAGAAACCTTCCTCGATATATCCTTTACATAATGGTGAAAACTGCATCAAAATCTATCCAGTGGTTCTCGAGATTACCCGTGACTTGGTACTGCCCCCGTAAATTGAATTATATTGAGACCATGATGGCTGTATTGGCAAAAATGAGTAAAGTTATGGATGTCATAGTTGTGACGTGTATATTCATGACGTAGGCACGGATGACGTAGACTTCATGCAAGTAGTCTGATTGAGCTGAGATTCATGATGACGTCATGATTTTGTTCGAGAAAAATCTGAGATTTACGACGCAGTCGCAGGAAACAAGGTATTGTGCTAAGGAAGAAGTTACGCTATTGGAGGAGAGACTCGAACCAATGAACGATAGTTTGGAAGGAAGACGGAGATTGCTGAAACTACGATATTTAATTACTTTTGGCATACAGATTTGTGAAAATCTATTTTCAGTTATGGCATTGATTTGGAATTTTGAAGAAATTAATTTTGAGTTTTTGAAATTTGAAAATCCGTCAAGTATAGCCAAAGTTAAAACTTCTAGCGATGACGGAGCAACAGGCTATGGAAGGGATGGATACGCCCCTTAAGAAGTTGATAAAAGGTCGTGCACAGAAGAGAGGAGCTCTCGGAACTCATACTCGGAACTCATACTCAGAACTCATACGGATCATACCGCTGATACCGCATATATATTTCAGATGTCATAGAGTCATTTGTGAGTTAATAAGTGAAGCAAGTTGTCTTTAGCGTGTGGTTAAAGCCCGGCGCATCGAACGAACACGGAGCAGTTCCATTTTACGCTGCTCGAAACTAGGTGAAGTTGAAACGCTCACATTAACGTTTCCACCAGATAAGATATCAAGAGTTAACTTCAGCCTTTATTATAATTCAATTGGGCAGTACAACATTGAGGTGTGTAGAAGATTTGAACAATTTCACAGTTATACTTCGAAAGATATTGGCACTTTAAGGCCGCCAACAAAAGTGAATTTCTCGCCACATGAGAAACACTTTTAAAATTCCACATTATACACTACGGCTGACACGTGGATTGCAACAGTGATATTGGAGAATACGTTTGGTGTTACAACGATACAGTCTACTATGGAACATTATATTCTTGCAGTGCTTTCGATGATTATAACAGTAGTTGAGATGGAAGGCTAAGGCTTTAATGCAATTGGGACATATATCGTTGGAGTGAAATAACAGCATGGAACTTCGTTAATCGTCTTTCTACAAAAGCGAGCATGTAGTGAACATCCAACTACACTCATGCATCGTGAATCCATCGCTGAATTATATCAAATGACAGTTTCTGCGGAAATAACTGCAATAAACTTCATGGCGAATTTATACCAGAACTTCAGGGAACTTTCAAGAGAGGCCAGGGTGGACCCGGCTCACAAAGAAGAGTTTTGCCAGAAGGATGTTTTTCGTATACATGGAGCAGTGCAATTTTCGGAGGAGGAAGCAGTTCGATTCTCCGAGGACGCTGATTCCAGGTTCGAGGACGGAGCACATCTTCACGCTGGTGAAATGGAACCAACAGCAGTTTTCTTTGAAAACTTTCCTCTAGAACTTCAATCAACAGATAAGGTAGTCGTGAATGTTTCTTGTATTATTTGAGTCTTGTAGCGATATCTGAGCAACCATTCTTCCCATATTTTCTGTCCCATATTTTTTTTGTGCCCCATTTTCTTGATTAACATTTCTGTACTCAGTACACTTCGATGATTTATGCCTTTTTCTTAGTTTTGTTGAGACATTGTTATGTCATTGGCATACTTAAATAATTTTGGATCAGTTGAGACTGATATTAAATTCTTTCAGTAATTTGCATATTTTTGTAGTCACGATTTGACGGTCAAGTTAACGATTTGCTATGGCAGAGTTGAATTCAGACAGCGTGTCATTTTATTAAAGTAATTCTATTCAGTAAATTACTTTGACCAATTTTCTGTCATCCTCAAGAAAGAAGAATAATTAAATGATTTTAGAGCGCTAAAATCTATTACGATATCGACGATCTTTGAAATACTAGTCGTCTTATGAACATGATTGCAACATAGACATTTATCATTGCATTATAGACAATTTTATGAAATATGAACTTTGATTACGATTTATTGAATACACTATAGTAATGAACATTTGATAGTAGTTTTTCTCAATTATAGATTGGAACAATAATGTTTGCATTCCACAGTCTAATTGTATTCTATTCGACTATTCATGCAGTTTAGATGAACTTTGATTGAAGATAGTATTTTTATACTGCGTTACTTTGAAGATATTAATCTCAATTTAGATAGACCAGGGAGGAGTGTCTAATCGTATTTGCTATTAAATTTACTTGTGATTGGCAAATTTTTACTTCATATCGATTCATGAATGAAACCCACGAAGGTTAAATAATTACAGTCATTAATACATTGATGAATATAAGAATTTTTAAAGAGGAACAATGGATGTATAATCGTTAGTTCAGTGGGCGTGTAATAGTCGCTGATGAATAATGCCCTTGAGTAATGAAGGAGGTTCCCACAGTAATAAATGAAGTTGATGAATTTATAAGTGGAGGTTTTTGTATGTAGTTTGGAGGATTTTTATGCCATATATATGAAGATATATGATGAATTTTGGGCCAATTGTTGTGCAATTTTGTGCGTTTTGAGCGAAGTATTTTCCCGCTGAATGTATTGTTCTGGTTCTTTGAAAGATTATTCATGTGAAGATACTGTTAAAATTAACAAGAGTGTTAAATAATTTGAGATGAAGATTTTGAATGGAGGTTACCGTCACAAATATTAATAATAATTATTAAACCTTATTAAACCTGAATTTGACAGTTAAATATAACTAACCTTCATTGGTCGATTATATCAACACGATTTAAGTAATTATCAACCGGATAAAAGTGTGGTTTAATGTATTTCTTGTATAAATAATATAAACAATATTAATATTGTAAATAATTTTGTAAATATCTTTGATAATAATTTGAAATGATAGTGATTAATAGAGGCGTGTATAAAATTTTCAATTGTCATTTGACATTGTTATAAACAATTTATTATTGTTATAAATAATTAATGAACTTTTGTTATTAACATTAAGAGTTTTGTTATTATACTCTAAACAACGCTAATTAAACATGTGCATTGAACAATTAATCATGATTTGGGATTGTTGGAATAATCCACTGGTGTTTGAATGGAGCATTTAAACATTTGCGTGATAATATTTCAGTTGAGATGTGAACATTTACGTGTTTTGAAAAGGAGAGCCAAGCTCTGAGGTAACTCGCTTATGCTAGGGTTGAACGAACGGGGAGTCCGCTTTGACGATGCAGGTGCATTGCAGCTGGCCCGGACAACTGTATGACAGAGGCCAAGGACGTATCCATAATAGCCTTGTGGCTATAAATAAAATGTGAAGTATATAAACACGCAAAACAATTGATATATGTGTCTCGTCCCAAATCCCGTTTCCATTCCAAGTGCATTATTATAATTACGTTATTTTGAGCTTGAGAAAGCTGAAACATTGTATGTAGAGTATACAAGTCCTACAGGAGGACATGGTTATATGGACGATGGCTTCTGATTGCCACGTAGATTTTGTTGTTTATTTTTGTTAAATTCATTCTTTTTGTGAAATAAATTATTGTGCAGTTTAAAGTTTCTCGTCTTCGTTATGGTTCATTTTAAATATCATGGTGGAGGTTATTGTGAGGGCATACTTTAAGTGATCCAGTTGACAACCCAGTCCCCGAGATAAATTTAAGAGGTAAGTAAAGGTAAGTATGAACCCCCGTATATTTTGGTGTGTTCCACAATAATTTCTTGTTAACTATTGTGCTCTAATCTCGATAGTATCTGTCAGTGCCATTTTCATTGATGTAGCTGTGCCGGTGCGATTGATTATTGGCAATCCGATTGAGGGGGCGGATATCTGACAGCCTACTATCCGGATATCGGGTACAGTACTAAGTAGAGATTTAGGGGCAGATGACCTCGTAGTTCCGCCCCTTAAAACAACAATAACTTACTAAGTAGAGATTAAAAAATGGCCTCCACAGTAACGGTAGAAACGTCGGTTAATAGCCATAGGAACACCATTCCTCGTATTATCGGCCGTGAAAGTCTAATGTGACCATGAATAACGTTCATTGTCTATTATTAGTGCGACAAGTAGGAACAAAATTAAAGCAGGATCTACTTAATTTGTGCATAGCAGGTATGCTAGGTGGACCTTTATCCTCAATGAAGAGCCCTTCGCCTTTTAAAGTTGTAATAATAATGTTATTGTTTTTACGTCCCTTTTAACTACTGCGGCTGTTAGAGACGCCAGGGTGCCCGAATTTTGCCCTGAATGGGGATCTTTAACGTGCCAATTAATCTACTGACACAGCTCCCTCGCATTTGCGCATCCTCAAATGCCAGCTGACTGCGCCAGGATTCGATCCTGCAACCTTGAACACAGCAAGCGAGAACGTTACCGCTGAGCCACGCAGCCAGGCCCTTTTAAGTTATGTCCCGTAAGCCGAGAGTGTAGTGTATTTGAAGCTAATAGACTTTCGCGAGGAGGATTTGCACGTCTTATTCCGCCTCACGGAGAATGAAGGAGAGAGTGTTCTAGTCTAGATTGGTGTTGTCAATTAGCAGCAAGTGTACAAAACACGTCGTGAGCTGTGAGAAGGAGGAAATTAGTTTTCCTTGTAAAGTAGGGCGCTATTAATCTAAGCTATTGTCTTGCCTTCGGCTTGGCTTCACATAATATAATCACAATCTCTTTACTCCATGATTTAAGAGAAGCGTCACGTTTCCCGATCGCTCTTCCTCACATACAGCGTGAGCATATGGCACTTTGGAGGCTATTCTTCGAGCTGTCTTCATTACTCCTCAATGACAGGGAACCTACATCAGTACTGTACTGTATAGGACAGGCCTTAATATGTTGTCGAATCCAGCCGTAAATACATTTTTTATAGTGAACAAGCTGTACCCGACATGCGTTGCAATGCCAATGAAAGAAAGTGTTGGCATTGTTATTTTGTTTCTTGAAGAGTTTTTGGATACACAATATTTTTTTCAATTTCCGTTAACTGCCTCTAAGCTATCGTAAAATGGATTTACTTAGTCAAAAACCTTCCCTGCAGTGTGCACAACAACTCACCCTAATTTCATCACAATCGGTTGAATGGTATATGACCGCAGATGGAACTTCGTTGAAACTAGTCGCGAGCCGTCACTCATTTCTTGAATCTACTCGTGCGCTACCTATTGTAAAATTGATTTACTAAGCCAGAAACCTTTCCTGGAGTGTACACAACAATTCACCAAAGTTTCATCGCAATCGGATGAATAGTATATGAACGCATACGGGACTTTGTTAAATCAATTCGCGCGTCGTCGCTCATTTGTTGAACCTACCCGTGCGCTACCTATTGTACAATGGATTTACTAAGTCAGAAACCTACCCTGCAGTGTGCACAGCAACTCACCCTAGTTTCATCACAATCGGATGAATGGTATATGAACGCAGATTGAACTTTGTTGAAACTATTCGCGTGCCGTCACTCATTTGTTGAAACTACTCGAGCGCTACCTATTATATAATAGACTTACTAAATTATAAACGTTTTCTGCAGTGTACACAAGAACTCACTCAAGTTTCATCGCGATCCGCTGATTGGTAACCTATATGAACGCATTCGGGATTTTATTTCTACGATTCGCGCGCCGTCACTCATTTGTTGAATCTACCCGTGCGCTACCTATTGTGCAATGGATTTACTAAGTCAGAAACCTTCCCTGCAGTGTGCACAACAACTCACCCAAGTTTCATCGCAATCGGATGAATGGTATATGAACGCATATGGGAATTTATTCATACGATTCACGTGCCGTCCCTCATTTGTTGAATCCACTCGTGCGCTACCTACTGTAAAATGGATTTACTAAACCAGAAACCTTTTCTGGAGTGTAAACAACAACTCACCAAACTTTCATCGCAATCGGATGAATAGTATATGAACGCATACGGGACTTTTTGAATCGATTCGCGCGCCTTCTATCATTTGCAGAATCTACCCTGCGGTACCTATTGTAGAATGGATTTACTAAGCCAGAAACCTTTCTTGCAGTGTGCTCAACATCTCAACCAAGTTTCATCGCAATAGAATGAGTGGTATATGAACGCATAGGAGACATACACACAGACAAACTATCACGGAACATTGATGTTTAGCCTACTTTCGATTTTTGCAAAAAATGAGACTATACTTAAGGGATCTACACAGGGCCAAAAATTGTGTGTCTGTCTGTGTGTGAGTGTGTGTGTGAGTGCGTGTACTCTGAATGTCTGTCTGTCGTCCCCCCCCCCCCCCATCAAATCGAACACGGTGAACCCCAATTGAACGAAATTTGGTACAGAGGTAGAACTAGCAAAGTTCACCTCAGTGTCATGTTTTATATTGCCGCCATCTTGACGGAAACGTACTGACGGCCACCCAAATGTTAAAAGCTTAAATCGAATTACGACCAAGCTTATAATCTGATCTCTACCAAAGTTTGCAACAACATACCTTTATGTGAGAAACGTTCTTTGACCAAGCTACAAAGTCATCAGTCCAATAGTTTGCATATGGCAGCCATGTATATGTGCAAGTCGATTCCCCGTATCAATTCAAACATGGTTAAACCGAATTGAACGAAATTTGGTACATAGGTAACAATAGCAAAGAACACCTCAGTTTTATATCGCCGCCATCTTGACGGAAACGGAATGGTGGCCACCTAAATGTTAATAGCTTAATCATATGAGCTCTACCAAATTTTTCAACAACATACCTTTTTGTAGGAAGCATCTTTTGACTGAACTACAAGGTCATCAGCCCAATAGTTTGCAGATAGCGGCCATGTATGTGTGCAAATCGATTCCCCATATCAATTCAAACACGGTGAAACCGAATTAAAGGATTTTTTTTACAGAGGTAGCACTAGCAAAGGGCACCTCATATTCATGTTTAATAACAGTATAGCACGTTGTATTTCAACAAGCTACTACAACCAACATTCAATTATACTCCTTGAAAAGGACAAAGAGTTATAACAATACCCATGCATTTAGGAGAAAGTCGGCTAAATGTTCTTTACTGAACATCTTGTTATATATATGGATAGAGGATTGACTAGCTGAAGTACCAGTGCATCGCTACGGGTCATAAATAAATTAAAATGTGAAGGTGACAGTTAAAACAGGGGATAGCCGCGGTGCTGCGCGGAGGGAAAGTAAAGGTACGTCCACAGAGCACCGCTTCTCGCTTCTCGCTTTATCGCGGCAGACTAGCGGTAAAAAAAATTAGGTAGGAACATTTTGCCGAACTACACCGCTCGGCGTTGACCGTGTTTTATAGCACAAAATTAGGTTTTACTCACTAACCGTTAGAGATACACGAAAAGTGATAAGGACCTTTCAGATTAAAAATGAAATTTTAACCCTCTTATATGCCATCAAAAGTTTGCTATTTCTTAGCGTTCTCTTTTTTATTTGAAATGGAAATATGAAAGATTGAAACCAAAGGGTGTGGTGACGTAACTTAAATGGTCGCCATCTTTAAATAGTGCAAAGTATCGGAATAAAAGTAGCCTATATATTAACCAGATAAATCAGCTACTTAAATGTAAACTGTCATGTAAATCGGACCAGTGGTTCTTTGGTGATTGAGTAATACACATACACACAGCCACAACACCATCTCATTTTTATATACTGTTTTATTATAGATGTGTAGTTGGTTAATTCAGAGGCTTCACGACATCGTGGTCATGTAGCCCCATGTACCTCTGTGAGTCATCTGTCTGATAACCTGTGTCATTATGATGGATGTTTTAGTGTGCGTAGGGTATTTGGAATTGGGGATAGGGTTTAGATACGAGGAGGCCACGGCCCTAAGTTAGGTACAATCTCGGCATTCGGCCAAAATAGAACTGGGGAAGCCACGGAAAACAATTTCTAGGATGGCTGAGGTAGGAATTGAACCCCCTTCTTCTCAGTTCTGCATCACGAGGCTGAGTGTACCCGTTTCAGTCCTTCCGCAGGAATTACATTTGCTGACAGAGCTGGGAATCGAACACAGACTTCCACGAATTCAGCCGAAAATACTAGTCACTACACTACGAGATGGAACCATAGTAAATACTAGACACAAAAACTGATGTAAGTTTGTGTGTGTGCTGAGTTTCTTTAACCAAGATCGCGGGTTCAAACCCGGCCGATTTCGTCGGACTTTTTAAGAGCGTTAGAAATCCCTCAGTATGCCTTCCTTCGGAGGGGAAGTAAAGCCGGCGGCCCCATGTCATAGATTTATGGCATGTAAGAGAACCTTCCACTAATTACACTTGTGCGAAGCTAAATTATAGGTTAGATTTGACTAACACTTTTAGGTACCAACGTTCGTCGCCAGGAGCCAACTGCGGTGGCATCTAGTAACCAAGTTCAGAGCTAGTTGTCGTGTACGGTGGCGTTTGGTAACAAAAGTAACAACTACTTGAAAATTGAATGTCTGCAGTCCTTACTTGAATTAGAAACAGATAGCACACACTAATACAGCCATCACAATTAACACCGGTTATCAGACAGATTCTACCCACACTCAAAGTACACGGGGTTACATGACCGCGTTGTCGCAGCCCCTAAACTGAGGAACCAACCAATGTTTGTGCGTCTATACGAGCACTAATCCTGTTTTTTTCCTATTTAAACGGAGGTAGAGATGAAAATAGTTGAATGGCAAGGAGATGGGTCCGACAGTTCAATGAACGTTGTGATCAAGTGCACGATCACAAACGAAGTGCACGTACATCGTTGGTTCGTGATTCGTGCAGTTAAGGAACGCGTCCAGAAAAAACATTCTATGAATTTTCTGCAGGCGGCTTCGGTGGCGTAATTCGTAGGATGCCGAGCTTCTATTCCTAAGATCGCGGTTTCAAACCCGTCCGAAGTCGTTGGATCTTTTAAGAGGGTTAAAAATCCTTCAGTATGCCTTCCTTCGGAGGGAAGTAAAGCCGGCGAGCCCATGTCATAGATTTATGGCATGTAAAAGAACTTCCACTCACTCCAGTTATGTGAAGTTAAATTTGTAGGTTAGATTTGATTAACGCTCTATGAGTTCCAACATTCGTCGCCAGGTGCCGGTTGCGGTGGCATCTAGTAGCAAAAGTAGAAACTACTAGAAATTGATCGTCTGCAGTACTTACCTGAATTACAGATAACGCACACTAATACAGCCATCACAATTAACACCGGTTATCAGAAAGATTCTACACACACCCAAAGTACACGGGGCTACATGACTCCGCTGTCGCAGCCCCTAAACTGAGAAATCAACCGAAGTTTCCGCAAATACTTCTTCACAAATTTGTTGACAAATCATGCGGCAACGTTTTATGAAGAAGGCATACAATAACTTGTGCCACGCTATGACAAGGGTCTTCTAAATGGTGGAAGCTATGTAGAAAGATTGTTTAAGATTTGTAGTTTGTTTTGCAATGAATACAGTAGTTTGAATCTGTACTAGTTTTGTTTTTATTACCAAACGGATATTACTTTCTGGGAATACAACATAATTATGTTTCGTGTCCACGCATTTGGCGTTCGTCATGGATGTTGCAATGCTTTCAAGGATAGCCAGACTATTTCGCATTCGGTTGTATACCAACTCTTTCCATCAGTACTCGTCACCATGTTATATCAATACGATTATCTATGCATGGATACCTAGCTGATCGACCTGAACGGTTTATAACTTCCAAAGTGTCCACCTTTGATCTTGCTGGCACTAACTAACTTTAATTCTTCTTCTTCTTCTTGTTCCGTATAGGCCAACTACGGACCACGACATTGAACTATTGTGTTTGGAGTTGGTCTTGTTGTTTGCCCACTAGTAAACCTCTGCCTGTGTTGTTTCTTTCTCTCCGTTGTCCAGAGGGCAACTGTCTTCTTTCTTGGGGGTTTATCCTGGAACTTCATTTGCTTCAGTTTACTCCTGAGAGACGTTCGATATTTTATGTATTTTTCTGTTAACTTCCAGCTCCAGCAATTCTTTGTGCAGTTCTATTAGCCACGGTGACTTGGTCTTCCTTCTTTGTCATGTGAGAAGCTGGTTGGTCAGCCTGGTGGGATGCATCCTGGAGACGTGTCCATAAAATGCTAGAGCTTTCTTCCTGGCTCGTCGGCCCCGTGGTGTTGGGGTAGCGCGCCTGCCTCTCACCCGGAGTCCCCGGGTTAGATCCTCGGCTCCGTGAGAGATTTTAAAACTTACGTGAGGGTTGGAACGGGGTGCACTCAGCCTCGTGAGGACAATTGAGTAGCTGTCTGACAGTGAGACAGTGCCCCGGTCACGAAAACCAAGATTAACGGCCGAGGGGTCCCAACGCGCTGACCACGTGTCACCCCAAAATCTGCAGGCCCAATGGCTGGGCAGCGGTCGCTTGGTAGGCCTAGGCCCTTCAAGGACTGTAGTGCCACGGGGTTAGTTAGTTTCTTCTGGCCACGTCTGTAATTCTTCAGAGTATCTATAGAGCTCCTGGTTGGGTCGTCTTCCGATATATTATTATAATTATTATTATTATTCTGTTGCGTACTTTGGTTTATTAGGTCAAATAAAACTTTAAAAAACTTGTATGATTTGGGAGGCGATTGAAATAAGTAAACAATCACACATCTTTAATAGAAGTGTTGGTTATCCCTTGAGTAAACCATGGCTACCCTCAATAGTTTTCATTACCAACATCTTATGGTCTTGGGAGGTCATGGAGTAACTATTTGTTTCGACATGGCTTCCTATCTTATATCATTTATCTATGGAGGCTATATGCCATTGTTTACTCATTCTTCTTTCTTTCATTCTATCTTTCTTTCTTTCTTTCTTTCTTTCTTTCTTGACAAACCTTGATAGAAGGACAAGCAGTTGTCTTGAAACGTCAGTTTTTTAAGTGTCACTCGACATAATAGCCCCAAAGCTATATTATGTACGTATTATTATTATTATTGTAATTAATATTAGGCCTATAATTAATACACTTGTAAAATAATGAGAAAATTCGTAGGGCCAAGAATCAAAGATGGAGTTATTCTTCCAAAACCAAATGCAGAAATATATAAAATTATCTCAAGATTTCCGTGCTTTTCAGTCGGCGAACATGAATGTCCCCAAAAGAGCTGGGTCATGCCCTAATCCTGAAATACATTACATGAGAATAATAAATACATTAGGATGACCAGTTTTGATCGTCAAGCGATCATCTTCAGATCCATTACAAATATAGATTGTATAGCCTAAGTGTAATGGATCTGAAGATGATCGCTTGCAAGATCGAAACTGGTCATCCTAGTATATTTATTAATCTCATGTAATTTATTTCAGGAGGGCATAACCCAGCTCTTTTGGGTCCATTCGTGTTGACCGACTGAACAGCACTAAACTCTTGTTTACTAAGGCAACACTGAAAAAATGGCTTCAAACCCCACAATGTAAAACTATCTCCAAACTCACAGACGCGGTACGCCAATTCATGGGGTACTGAGAAAGAATGGACCCAAACAGACTAAATTATGAAAAGCTTGTAGTTTAACGTGACCGTTAATCTCTAGATCATGAGCCACGGGACCTCCTTTTTACGTGGAATTCGAACCACAGGACATGGCATTTCACTTCGAAAATCTCACATGCATTGACCGGGAATCGAACCCGGACCACCTTGGTGAGAGGCATACAGCTAGACCACTGAGCCACCACGCCCCCCAACTAAATTATGAAATTCACACATACCTGAAAAACAAACTCTTCAGTCGGTCAACATGAATCTGCCCAATGACTGGGCGGGGTACAATGTATATAATATATGAATAATAATAATGATCTCGAATGACAAGAAGAACAAAAAGTCATGATTGCTTCGCGTGGTCTAATAGGACTGTGACGTGTAAAATAATAATAATAATAATAATAATAATAATAACTTGTTATTTATATATTGTGCCTCCGCCCAGTCATTGGGCAAGTTCGTGTTAACCAACTGAAGAGTTACAACTGAAGTTTGTAAAGGCAACACTGAAGGAATGGCTTCGTAACTTTACAAAACAACTTGATCAAATTGGTACAAACAGAAGTCATCAGATTTTTTAAGAGCGTTATAAATCCCTCAGTAAGCCTTCCTTCGGAGGGGAAGTAAATCCGGCGGTCCCATGTCATAGATTTATGGCATGTTAAAAACCTTCCACTAATGACACCTGTGTGAAGCTAAATTGTATATGTTAGGAATGTAAACAACGCTCTTAGGTTCCTACGTTCGTTGCCAAGAGCAGACTGCGGTGACGTCTGGTATCTAAGTTCTGAACTAGTAGTCGTTGTCGGTGGCGTTTGGCGGCAAAAGTAGGAACTACTTGGAAATTGATTCGTCTGCAGTCCTTACATGAATTAAAACAGATACACACACTTATACAGTCATCACAATTGACACCGGTTATCAGACAGATTCTACACACACCCAAAGTGCACAGGGCAACATGACCGCGTTGTCGCAGCCCCTAAACTTAAGAACCAACCAACCAGAATGAGAATGACCTGAAAGAATTAGGATCGTCAAATTTACTAGACCAAATTTAAATCAATTAACTTGCACTCACACAGGGTTTGAGAACGAAGAATTAGTTAGTTAGTTAGTTAGTTAGTTAGTTAGTTAGCTAGCTATTGTTTTAAGGGGCAGAACTACGAAGAGATAGGCCTAAGGTTTTACCACCCCACCATATATGGCCTATGTAACGAAAACAAACTCGTTCGTTGATCGCGAAGGAATACTGGGCTAAGAGAAAGGCCAACCAATGCTGATTCCGCGTGGTCCTAATTCGCGACGAAGAAGAAGAATACGTACATTTGTTAATACATTCCTATGGCCGTAGCGTAGATCATCATTTGAGTTGGAGCCATTAAAGCGATCTACCCTCTAATTTCGACGTTCTGTCTTGTTGTTCTTGCTTATTTTTAAGGACTGCGACATCGTGGTCATATACTGTAGCTCCGTGTATTAGGGAGTGTACGTGTGTTTGGAATTTGTGTGATAACCTGTGTTATTGTAATGATCGTACTAGTGTGTGTATTTTGTAAAATAGGGATATGATTGGAAAGGAGGTGGTCGTGGCCCTAAGTTTGGAAATATCTCAGCATTTGCCTGTAGTATAAGTGGGGGAAACCTTGGTAAACCAATCACCAAATGAGATACAAGAGTTCTTTTACGAGCCAACATTGTACAGCTCGGTGTAAGGTGGAATTTTGCCACCCTTCAAAATTCCGAATTTTTCGGACGGGAATTGAACCCACAATCTTGGGATCATGAGGCGGACACACTACTACTGTGCCACCACGAAACATAATGCATTTGTTTCAAAAGCGTTGTGTTTAGAAGATTGCGATACCTCCAGAATGCCTAACTAAGAATGCACCATTCATAGAAATATTGATATAGTAATTCCTACGATTAACCCACGCCAAGTCCTTATGGGTGGAATTTATGTGCAGAAGGCCGTTCAGATAAACACGATAAAGACTTATATTAAAATAACAGATAACTAATTATAATTTCTTTTTGATATTACTTCCATGCTATTGGCATTATGAGCGGTGATACGGAATGTGGTGATTTCTATGGGCACTAGAGCAAAGCCGTGAACAATTGAATGCTAACATAAAATAAATGAAAAATCAAATCTTAAATATCAGTTTACCACCGTTCATTTGTTCCCACTAATAAAGTTTAACCAACTGCCATAGCATGTTTAGAAATAAACACACCATGACTATATTTGAATGGAATGGCAAAGTATGAATTGCGTTCATCCTTTGCAACTATTCACACCCGTGTATACATAGAGATCTTTTGAAAGCTGTCCTCTTCATGTCTGGATTATTAAAATAAAAATTCCAACGCGCCAGAGTTTTCGGTTTATAACGAAGCCACTTGACTGCACCTGTACGCTCCCAAATGAATAGGTACTCCACACGCGCTTTCTCATTGTCCCAATGGAAATTGTTCGCCCGTCAATTCTGCTGCAGGCTGAGAGGTCGACGAATCGAACCATCGATCCAGTACTCTGCGATCTAATTACTGCCACATCGCCTGACCTTAGTAAGCTGCAGTGAAACTAGTCCATAAGTAGAGCCTTGCGGGATTTTTGAATTGAAACAATGATAAAATGCTATCTGTACAACCCATCACGTGATATCTCTCACAGAGTTTCCCACACATACGACAAACACAGTACGCGCATGGCTCGTGAAAACGTATGGTCCTACAACACTTGTGATGAAAACCATGCACTGCAAATCTGGTAGCAAGATGTCTGAGCTGATAATTTGCTTCTTTCCAGTCCGTCGTTATCATGGCATCCGTGGTGTAAAATTCCATCCAAATATCTTTTCTCTTTGCTATGTGTTCTTTGACTACCTCTTTGAAGGACGGCATGGGTGCAAGTAGCATTTTCAAGCGTAGGTCTCCTAATGGAATAGTTTCTTTTGATAGTTCGTATACTAATCTAGATCTATTCAGGAATCTTTTTTATAATTGCATAATTTCAACAGCACTTTTATGAACATTTCCTTCTGGTAAAACTAACGAAAGAAAATTTTAGTAAACGGACTTGTTGAACCATAACACATACAAGGAGAAATTATTCTTAAACATTTCAGCTTTGTATGCGGAAAAGTTCAGGAAAAAGGGGAGTTCTGGAAAAAGGGGAACATTTATATCTAGAAAAATATTGTAGCGAGAAATTGGAATCCAAGATTGTTCAATTTTTACAAACATGCCATTCATTAGCATAGGATTTTTCTTCCATTTGAAACCTAGCATCCATTTTGTTGTTTTTTGAGTCCCTTCGCTCTTGCTACGAACGCACCTATTTCTTATTTCTTATTGTATCTACCGTCTAAGAAATACAAAAATGTACTTTTGTCGTTTCTGAAAATTGTTGTGGGCTAAAAACCAATTAAAGTATCGCATCCTCCTATATTTGAGACTATCCTCCTGATAAATGTTAACTCGGAGTAGTTCAGTAATGGTGTTATAGAAACTTCTGAACGAGTGTAATCTCGCTATCTGCGCTGGTATAGGAGAGTTGCTCTGTATTTAATTCTTCCTTACTGTATTTAGAACCTTTGTAAGTTCTAGCAAACAGGAAATTGCCAGATAAAAGGAGAGACAATAGGCGGCAGTCTTGTTATTTCCGTTTCTTTCTTTGTGCTTGTTCCTCTCGTGCTCGCCAGCGACAACAAAGAAGAGATAGCCATCGGGGAGAAAGGGCACATGGACAGGTGTGACACGTAATGACCTGCATAGTAATGAATTACCCTTTTAGACAGAATTGAAATTTGTCGGCATTGTTACTTTTTATGATGATGAATTAATGTTGTTGTAAGGGGAATAACATCTAGGTTATCGACCCCTGATGGTTTCTTTAGGAGATAGTGAAGTGTAAACTACAACTAATATAACTTCACAAATAGAAGAAGGAAAGGACAAAAATAAATGAATAAGGGAAATAAAAGACAGGGAAAATAAATGCCTTCAACCCTCTAAGAATGAGAATTGAGGGTCTCGGAAAGAAGTAGGGCCATGAAAGACAGATATAAAGGGGGGGGATAGGAAAAGGCCCGCCCCGATATAATTGATAAAGGGCAAAACGGATGCAGCTCAGGTATCCCTCAGGGTCAAAAATCCCGTCTCACCACCCTTGAGCCCTTGAGCGTGCAGCGCTATCAAAGGTGCTCCATCCGAGGTGGGGCTATACGCACCCTGCCTCCTTTAGGGCCTTTTGCAGAAGGCAGGAGATGCCATGAAAAGGAAAGAAGAGGTCTGACTCCATCGAAGAATGAGGGTATCAAGAAAGATGAGACAAGGGCCAATTTAGGCGGGAAAATGAAAGACACCCTAGGCCTCGGATACCCTAATACCATCGGGTTCTGAGGAGACAAAAGTTAATCAAGGAAGGTTGGCAAGAAAGATCAAACGGAGGAGCCCTGCACACAAGGAAGTTGAACCAATGCTGTACTCACCTGAGGTCCAATCCTCGTCAACCCAAGTCCCAAGAGTTGTGAATACCTGGGGGTCGAAAACTACATCATATTACACTTATTCAAAATGCAATGGCATACCTAGTACAGTACGGTATATGCAAGGATATTCGCACATGTTTACCTCTATATCATCACCCTGTAGAAATGGGAAACCATATAAGATCACATTTCGGATGGCTGAGGTGGAAATTGAACCCACATCTTCTTAGTTTTGCCTCACGAGGCTAGATGTACCTCGTTCCAACCCAAAAATCCTCCCTATATTATTCTGCTAAGGTCCCATTCCGGTTTTGTACCAAAAATAAGGTCCTGTTAACACCAACCTATACATATGGGGTACCTACAGGTTCCGCATAACCCCATGTGTGCCCGAAACGCACTCACTTCCACGTTAAATGTCTCACAGTTAAATAAATACTTAAAAATGTACATTTACAATGGGAGCACCGTAACCTGGCGAGCCTGCCGCTAGAGCGCAGGGCAGCGCTGTGGCTGAAGCCATCTGGCGGGAGCGCGGCGTACTGCTAGGCGAGCCTGCCGCTAGAGCACAGGGCAGCGCGGCGGCGGCAGCCAACTGGTGAGAGCGCGGCTTACTGCTAGCTGAGGAGTCTCTCAGCAGATGGCTCCGGTGTGGTCTCGCCAATACTTTCTCTTGGGTTCAATCCTTTGCAAATGTAAAATTTGCTGTAGAAGAAACTCTCGAGCAAACAATAACCGATGAATTCGTTGTAACATCGAATATTGTGTACAAAAAGGTGCTGCGACAAGTACAAAACGCTGTTCTACATAATTCTTTGTTTCTTCTCATGTGCGTATGCCGTCTACCAACAATAAATACATTTCTTCAATATTTAAAACTTCGTTCTCCCACATTATTCCCTACTATCCCCATAAACCTACATTCACGTTGCGAAAGCTCGCACGGGCCCACTAGTCAAAATTAAATCTCTTGGCAGAGCAGAACTATCCCTTCTCAAGGCATGGGAATCATTAGACAAGAGGTAAGATACTATATACTCTAATATAATTTAATAACTACTTACACATGTGGTAATGTAATGATCGTGTGGCCTCCAGGGAGGCCGAGTGCAGGTCTTTCTAGTTGACGCCCGTGGGCGACCTGCGCATCGTAATGAGGATGAAGTGATGATGAAGACGTCTCATACACCCAGTCCCCGAGCCAAGGGAATTAACCCCAGGAGATTGAAATCCCTGATGGCTCAGCCGAGAATCAAACCCGGATCACCTCGGTCCAAAGCCTAGTGCGCTAACCATTTAGCCACTGAGCCGGACACACATGTGGTGAGAACATAAAAGTAGTGGTAGTGGGATCCGTAATAAAAGAGCATGCCTGTGGCTCTGATATAAATTAAATAACATTTTCAATTGATAGCAGCAAACAATCAATCCCTGGGAAAATGGCTCTGGTTTGGGTAAACTCCCGTTATAGTTGTTTTCTCACAATGCACATTATTTTCATGATTCTAATCGCTTCTGCGTCTAGAATTCCTCCTTTGATCCTCCTCACATACTTTTTAGTAAATCAATTCCGATCTCTCCATATGCATTAGTTTTCTTTGACTGTCGCATCAGTCCAAATCTGAATTCCTTCACGGATAATATTCTTCCTATTTCATCTCCATTATCATATCCTCCCTCCGAATTAGAGTAGCTCTCTTTGCAATACACTTTTATGCCATTAGTTCACGATATTACCACTTCAAAAGTTCCAAAGCCGCAGCAGCCATCTAGCACGTCTTAGTCAAGTTTCTTCAGTTTTGCGTTTCACCACAATAACAGCTTCAGCCGCCATCTCGCACGTTACGTATATGAAATCTGTTTAGTTCTGGGTTTCTCCACATCAGATCCCTCAGTCATAGCAGCCATCTTGCACGTCATTTATACTGTATAAAGTCTGTTTCGCATCCATTATAGGACCTTTCCAATAGTTTCTTTACTCCATGCTAGCAAATCAGGGTGCAGAAAATAAGATAACAATACAATTAGACTACAAGTATGAATCTTCTCAGGAATGCCACAATCACGCCACCCTCCAACAGCTCATCGCAATTGCACCAGTTCACCCTTAAACAGTTCCAATCATGGTCTCTGTACACGTTACATTTTTGAAGTAATAATTGTTCAATTACATTTAATGGTGACTGATTCATTCTTACATAAGCTGAAAACTTCTCAATAGCTAACCGGTAAATGTTTTTATAAAAGCTCCTCAAATTCAAAATATAATTTCAGACTAATAATTTGGAAGTGTTTCTACTTACATATATTATGTATATCAGAAAAGTGGTTTTCTCAGCTGCCTGTAAACATTCCACACTTTCAGATAAGTCTCCACATCAACACGTCATTAGTAGACAAATACTGTTTTTGTATGTTACAGTTTTAGCTTTTTACCATCCTCTCAACAGAGAACTCTTAGGACATTTCTTCATTCATTAACAATTCTACAGTAGTTTAGGAAATTTGCTTAAGTATATCACAGCAATAGTAGCTACACATTCATAGATTAGTTGTTGGTAGATTAGATTGTCATTTCTAAGTCTTGCAACGTAGTAAATAAAACAGTTATTTTTCGTATGCTTAATGCTTTAGTATTTTACCTGTAAAAGTTGTCACACTTGCTAAGCTTTTGAGACGGTTCCATTTTTAGCCTATTTTCAATTTTGAAAAAATAGGCTTATGAGATCACCTTTTGTCCGTGTGTGTGTGCGCGTGTGTGTGTGTGTGTGTGTGATTCGTGTGTGTGTCCCCCCCTAATAAAATCGAAACGGCTGGAGCGATTTCAATGAAACTCGGAATGTTCATAGCACTATTCCCGGCGACCTCGACCGTGCCCTTCAAATTTGGTTACGTCTCTCCAATCCAACATGGCGGCTGTGCGAAATATTTCACTAGCATTCAATATCTCCTAAACTATTACCGATATTGCCCTGAAATTGTGTACGGTGATAAAGGGCAATACTAGAAATTCACCTATGAGACTTTCAAAAACCTGGTGACTACAAAACCAACATGGCGGCCAAGCGAAGTTGAGACATTTAAATAGACTTTTCTCGCGATTTAACTATCTAAATGTAAAGAAACTTGGTACAGCAAATGTTTATATACATTGTAATGCACTGGAGTCTAATTTAGTTCAATTGTTTACATAACCTCAAAATGGCGGCTGTGCGAAATATTTCACTGACATTCTATATCTCCGAAACTATTACAGATATCAGCCTGCAATTTTGTACGGTGATAAAGGGTACTGATACAGGTATACCTACGTATATTTCATAAACCTGTAAAGTACGAAACGAACATGGCGACCAAGCGAATTTAAAATATTTTAATAGACTTTTCTCGTGATTTAACTCTCTGAGCGCAGTGAAATGTGGTACAGTAATTGATTTTGCAGATTGTAATGCACTGCCATCTAATTTAATTCAATTGCTTACATAACCTCAAGATGGCGGCTGTGCGAAATTTTAAAATTAAGTTCTAATTTCTTGTGTCGTAATCATGCGATCGAAGTGAAAGTTTGAATAATGAACCTAGGCAATAATTGTCCTTGAATGGTACTTAACTCTATGGTCTATACACATAACACTCCTAAATGGTGAGCTCCCGAAATATTTAGACGGTTCTCAATATCTATGAAACTTTTACAGCAAACAAACTGATTTTTTTATGTTCATAGAGACTATGAACATATGTTCACCTATAGGACTTTCAGGAACCTGGTGAGCACAAATCCAACATGGCGGCGACGCGAAGTATAAATATTTAAATGGACGTTTCTCGCGAATTAACTATCCGAGTGCCGTGAAACGTTGCACGTTAAATGCTTATACAAATGTTGATCCACTGGCATCTAATTTATTTCAATGGTTTGCATTATCACAAGATGGCTGCTGTGCGTAATTTTAAAATCTCGTTTTTACTTCTTGTTGTCTAATCATGGGATTGAAGTTTGAATACCACACGTACACAATAATCTTAATGTAATAGTACAAAAATAAAAATCCAACCTGGCGAACATCTGAAATATTTAGACGGTTCTCAATATCTACGAATCTGTTACAGCAATTAAACTGAAATTTTGTATGTTGATTGTGGCAGTTAACATAAGTAGGATATATGAAAATAGGCTGTATAGTTCTTCACGGAACTACTTGTTTTTTTTCTATTTGGTGAGTAGTGACCTTTAGTGGGTGTCATAGTAGAATTGATAGCGTTATGGAATAGTACATTATAAAACGAGCCTATAATGGCTATAATTAAGACACGAGCGTGTTTATAAAACGAGCGTATGCGAGTTTTATAATTTCCATACGAGTGTCTTAATTACCATTATAGGCGAGTTGCATACGACTGTTTATGTTCGACGATAATTATAACTTTATTATATGTTTTAACATAAATATTCATAAATATCTGTTGAGATTGTCACTAGAATTTTATGATCGGGTGCTGCGCTGGGTAGGATATCTCTAATTTCCAAGCTCTCTGACCGACCGACGCATGCGCTCCGTATGCTTCAATGCCATATGTGCAGATTGAGCACCATTATTCAGTAAAAATGTCACCGAAGTCGTTTCGAAACCAGGCGTTGTGTAGAAATTGGGTTTGGAGATTTAAGATACAGTGCTATTTCTTGTCTCATATTCATCAGTTTATTTACGCGAACATATGGACGGTGCACTTTCGGTAATTTATATAGACATGTTGAATTTTGAGCGCATGCGCAAAGGTATCCTTATCTAATTGGTCAAACAACTGTTTCTTGAGCTGTGATTGGTGGGAGAAACACTTTCATAATGAAAAATAGTATTATAATGACCATCATTATGATACAGTTTTCAGACATATAATAGTCAGAGTCGAACATAAAGCTATTTTGCCTTCTAGATATTTGGAACTGATGATGCTCACTTGATGAGCGAAACATTTCATCCCTTAGTTTCCTCCCTCTTCTACGGGTATATTGCAAAACAAATATATACAGTATATCTTAAGGGTCTCCGGAATGCTGAAATTCTTCAGAAGTTTCAAATTTGCATTTTTTATATTAAACTACGAGCCCTTAGCTTCCTAATAGTACGTTTATTTTCTTAATGGCTCATTTATAAAACTACTTTCCTTATACTTTCCCACAACCGTGTGCCCTATTAATAAACCCTCAATTTTTATTTCTATCTTATTTTCACTAGATTTCTCCCGAGATTCATAGTTTTCTATTTATTAGACAATAGACATAAAAATCATTTTTAAGAAATCAAAACGGGATTCGGGTGCTGGAGCATATTTCGTCCTAAAACAAAAACTGTCACCTTTTCCTCAGCTAGTTTCCAGTTTCTTGTTGAAATAGATTTCTTAATATAAAAAATTCCCTTTCTTCCGCAACGTTTCAACGTGTAAAGTTGAAAGTTTTAGAAGTAATTCCTCCTTATGTGTAATACGGAAATGTTCATGTAATTGCTATTAAAAATACGCCATATTTTAAAAAAACTCTACGAAAAATCAAAAATTGTTTATATTCAAAACGCGTGTGGTAAAATAAAGCAAGAGTATTAAGGAGTATAGCTGAAATAATGCAATGAGTTACTAATATTTATATTAAAGCTTTCACGTCCGGATTACTATACAAATAATTCATGTTTTTTGGGCTAATGCCGTGTAAAATTAAATTAGAACCATACGTTTCGAAGAAACCTTGCCTCCTTCCTTTGACCACATTGTCTGATTCCATTGAAAAAGGAGGCAAGGTTTCTCCGAAACGTATGATTCTAATTAATTTCACACGGCATTAGCCCGAAAAAACATGAATTATTTATACAATGAGTTACTGTTAATAGTTGTTGAGAAAATTATCAATTAAAAGTTGAAAATGAACATGGACAGCATAGGACATTCCGGTTCCTCTTAATCACATGGTTGTAATATTTTAGGTTAATTTTTCGCATATTCCATTAATTGGAATTATATTGTGTTGATCAACTGAAAAATTAGCAACATGCTAACAATTGTTGTTGTTTTTGTTGTTGTTGTTGTTGTTTGAATCTTCAGTCCTTTTACTGGTTTGATGCAGCTCTCCATGCCTCCCTGTCCTGAGCTAATCGTTTCATCTCTACATAGCTACCACACCCTACGCCCGAGGCAATCTGTTTAACATATTCTAACCTTGGTCTACCCCTACAGTTCTTGTCCTCGACCCTTCATTTCATAACTAAGCTTGCTATTCCTGGGTGTCTTAGTATGTGTCCTACCAACCTATCTCTTCTCTTCATTTGCAGTCGCCAGAAACATCTTTCCTCTCCCACTAGTCTTAATACCTCTTCGTTTGTAACCCTATCTACCCATCTGATCTTCATCATCCTCCTGTAACACCACATTTTAAACGCTTCAATTCTCCTCTTTTCTGCTGCACCAATAGCCCAAGTTTCATTTCCATAGAGTGTCACGCTCCAGAAAAAAGCCTTCAAAAATGACTTCGTAATGAACCCGAGGTGGTCATGCTGACTGGTCTCGAACGTGGATCTCGGAGATAAGTTGAGCTCTGAATGAAGGTTCCACCAGGGAACGAACCCGAGATCTGTGGAGGGTATTTCATTGTAAGAACCCCTAGAAGAAATTATATATTTAACTACTGGTGTGATATCAGTTGTTACTGACATTATTCAGGGAAATAATGCAGGAAAATAGTGGAAGATAGCATTATTTGGACTACATGAAGTAGGCTATGCTGGGTTTGAAACACAGGAGTTTCAAAGTTTGACGTTTAGCAAATAGCCCCAGAATTGTGGGAGGAGGCCCGTGGCGCCACGTCAATCTTGCTGACCCAGATAAGTCGTCTGCAAGGGGTCGGGAGGTTAAATAATGACCAGGTTCTTCCCCGTTTGAGAATAGACTTGAGAATGGAACGGGAAGATCCCAAGGAAAATCATTGATTACTCATGATTGGAGCAATGCAATGACATGAGAGTTGCGCACAGGTGAATCTTTAGCCAGGAGGCTAATTTTAGAGCCATAAAACGGCGAAATCAAGGCATGTTTAATGCAGTGCGTAATGTTACAGGACTATGGGTGTTCGCGGATGGACTTGAGGATGTTGCCAGGGATTCCCAGTGAAGTAGCGTCCCCAAGCCATGGATAAGATAATTAATATAAATTAAGTGGCCGATCGATCCTCGAACACACATACATTTTTGTGACCAGCGAAGAAAAAGGAACAATATGGATATTATTCCAAGTTCAGAATCACCCTAGGAGAGGAGCTGATTTATAGCGGGAATTCTTGCCCTACTTTTTGTGTGAAACAGATATAAGAGGGTGGACCCAGTCGAAGCGTACAGTTTTTTTTTACAGTTGACCACAGTTTACGGCGTACAGTTGAAACTTACAGTTCGTGACAGTTTTAGACCCAGTCGGAGGGAGAGTTGTTTTGAAGCAGTCGCAGTTGAAAAGGACACGGAGCGCCCAGGCGCACACAAAGACTTAAACATTTCACTGGTAATCAGCATGTTAGCTGTGCAATGTAACACACATGTGAGAATATATTCATGCATGGTCATGAACTAAGAATGAAGTCGGTAATTAACAAACTTGATTATGCGAAATGCATATTACCGAAGTTAGGAGAGGATGCTCGGACTTCAATGTGGGAAGCTGTGCAGTAAGACTGTTATATAATGTTTATTAAGTGCCGTGTGATACTAGGCAGGACTGTGAAAAGTGATAATTCATGTAAATACAATGTACAATGTTGAGCGCAGTAAAGTATAGTGATTGGTTATACATATTTGGAGTATACCAGTAAGTAGCGTTCATGACGAGATGTAAGCATATCGCTGCAATAGTAGGAAGATTATCGAGGGATGATCGAGAAACTGTTGGTGAATCCGTGAGCAGATAATCGGGAGATTCAATCAGGAAGGGGTAGGACCGAAGAAAGGGGCCGTCCGCACCTGTACTTTCGATACATGCTAGGGAACGTCAACCAATCAGGAATTAAAGTGTAACGTGTGTTTGTGCACCGATGTTATGTAAAATATCTCTTAAAGTCATAATATAACCAGTGTTAAATAGTGTTATGTGTTTTGGAAGCATTAGCTTCATTATAAAAATGGAAAAGTGTCATGTGTTTTGGAAGCATTAGCTTCTTTATAAAAATGGAAAAGTGTCGTGTGTTTATAAATCAAATGTCATATAATATGTGTATTTGCAAGATGGCAATGTGTCACTAAGTAAGCCGATGGCAGGTGACACTGGAATATGGTGGTTGGAGCCACCTGGATAAAGCCGACGTAAGTACCCCACAAATCATGTTACTATAGAAGGATAGTCACTGCATGTAATGTGATTTCGGAAGTATAAAATATGCCAGTAGGAATCAATATTAGGAGGCATATCCTCATATTTTTATTGTTCGATTTCAGTAACGTTAAGATGTTGAATACATCAGAGAGTGGATTAATCGTTACCACTATTAATACTACTAATAAAATAATGGCAATTCAGTTATGTGAAACTTAACGTGACGAACGCGAATGTTCGATCGTTGAAGTAGTTACGTTGTGTCGGAAGGATAATTTATGTCAGTAATAATAATAATAATAATAATTATAATAATGATAAACGGTATAATTGAATACATCAGGATGAAAGGTTTTAAGCAAGAAATATCTACGCTAATTGGATTATTTATCTAGCCAAGCAGTAGATTACATTAAGGGAAAAGAAAAGAGTTAATATTAAATACATTGTATTAATGGGGATATAATTATGCACGGGAATGCTGGAGCTTGACAGTCAATTGAATTTGTGGCTTGATTAAGCTCGTAGAGTACAGTTAGAGTTCTCTTTATTATAAGGCGAGATTATGGACAGGTAAGGGGCCAGGTGATCTAATCGACGTGTGAAATCTCGTACAGCATGAGCGTACAGAGATATGAATTTATACAGGAGCATATTTAGTGTATACCCTATCTCCGATGTTGGATATGAAATGTTCCGGGTCCGAATCCCGTGGTAAGCGCAGGGAGAACATTGGACACCTCGACGCTGTACCCGATTCCCCGAGAACTAATTGTGAGTGATTCGGCTCGTTGAAGCGAATCATTGGCGGCAGCTGTTGACTGACCGTAATATTTTATTTGAGATACCGACTAACCACTAGACCTGTGTTCTATGAATCTCGTGCCTTCATATTGTGATACGGACCTGTTGAGGCCGTTATTAATGTCCTAAGGATAGGATTAAATATTCAAGCTCACCCAGAACCATTGCATAATATTCAGTTCAGATCATATGGGATCACGTGGATCATTGTGACCACAATGTTTTATTCAAAGTTGTAATACTGCTTGGGAGGTAAAAGTCCAGGAAACGGGGAGACAAGGGGCGGTTTACAGCCGTGAACGACCCTACTCCGTGCCATTGTATGCAGGCAGCTCCAAGGGGCTGGGGTTACTAAACTAACTAAGAAGGTTCGCGTTCTTGAGCGGACAGATTTAAGACCTTGCTTGTAATGAAAAGGAAGAATTGTTATAATGTGTAATAAATGTGTGTGGTTTAAAAACACATTGCTAATCATAGATTTCCCTGATGATATAAAAATTTAGCAATCTAACGAATGGTTGGATGTTGCATTTGTTACTGTCACTGACACCTAGTTAATGAAGTTGGTTACTCGTTGCCACAGGCTACGCTCGTAAGGGTAGCGTAATAGTATACTATCCGACACAACGATAACAGAAGTTACTTAATGAAATCACAATGACATGCAGTGTAACAATAAAAAGAAGTGAGTGGAGGGGGTAGACTTACGTAATTGTGGTGTTGCAAGTAGATCGTAGTGCAAACCATGAGTTGGCTAATGCATGAAAGCATTTGGTGGGAGAGAGAGATGTAACACAGATAGTACACATGATGTAAATTCAGATGTATTGTAGGATACAAGTAACTTTGTGAATATAAAGAAGTCACATTAGGTGACATGAATGTAATAGTTCAGTTTTATGAAACATTACATGTGCATCAGTGCACTTGAGTAAAGTTTAAAGTCCACATAATGGTAAAAGATTGAATATTGATATGGATTTAATTTGTTCAACTATGTGAATGATTAATGGATTGTGGGAGTAACTTTGTTTGTTTGTGTATTGTTTATGGGATTTGTGTTCTCATTATTTGTTTGAAGCCATGAGTTTTACTGAATTAAAGTCTGTAGAGTAGAGTTGTGCCTTATCATTGTAGAGTTGATATCTTTTAGCCTCAAATCCAAAATATGCAACTGCTCAATGGGGGAACGGTACACGCCTGAGTCCTGATGCTAGCTGGAGGCAGAAGCATATTTTCCATCGAGATTACCCACATGGGTACAGTAACACCTAAATCAATATTCGATGTCAACAGATCCCTTTTCTGTAGAATTGCTTTCCTTGCCTGAGCTAACCTACTTGTTATATCCTCTTTGCTTCGTCCATCACTGGTTATTTTGAATCCTACGTAACAGAAGTCTCCTACTTCCTTTAGTTTTTCACCTGCCAATTTGATGTCCATAAAGGATTCTGATTTATTTCGGCTGCATTCCAATATTTTTGTTTTACATTTATTTATTTTCTTCATGAATTCTTCCCTCAAGATCAATTGATTCTTTTTTTATATATATTTCATCCAGTAATAAAACCACGTTGCTTTCAAAGAGGAACTGTTGCTAGTATCATCGTTGTTTGTAACGTATAGTGTAACTCTGAACACAGAGGGGAATTCCTATAAGCTACACCTCCTGAACTATTATTTTCTCTCGTTGCTTTCATTATATTGGCAATACAGATTGAATCAATTTGCAAACACGCCTGCTTTCAGTTAGCTTCATCGCTATTTCTGTATTACACGGCGCAGTGATGTGTGTGCGCGCACGAATGGTTCACGCTAGAGGTGATTAATAAACAGAACCGAGTGCCTTTGTTGCGCGCGACGAGCGATTAGCCGGTCAGCCATCACAAGACAGCCGCCTCATTCACTTTGAAGCTTTAATTCCATCTCTCTTATGTGATTTACCGTGATATCGAGTCAAAGGTAGAGGCTACACCTAGGTGAAATGGTAAAATAAACGTACATAATGAAATACCTGTGAGGGAAACTGAAAGGAAGTAAGTAATTATAGCCTACATTACAATATTGCAATATGTTTGATGTTTCCGCTGCTATTTCAAATTGTTGGAATCCTCTTTTCAGAGGAGGAAATGTGCGACAGCAAACTCCGCGAGACAGACTCGTGACTCGAAACTCATTATTGGTGGATTCGATTCCCACTTTAGTCAGCCACCTCATGGTGCAGTGGCTAGCATTCCTAGCTGTTGCCCCTGACCTCCGGGTTTGATTCCAGGCTCTGCCAAGAAATTTAATTTTGAACTGAAGGGCTAGAACGGGGTACACTCAACTTTGTGAGGCGGAACTGAGAAGAGATGGGTTCGATTTCTATCTAAACCATGTTAGAAGTGGTTTTCCGTGGTTCACACTTCTACTCCAGACAAAATGTCGCGTTGGTCCCTACCTTAAGGCCATAGCCACGTCCTTCCCAATCCTAGTCTCAATCACACACACACTGCTACAGTCACCGCAACAACACGGGTTATCTGACAAATCCTACGTAAGTCGAGATAAATGATCGCGTTGTTGCAAACCCGTAAATGAATCAACGACAACAAACTCACTTCAGCCATCCTAGAATTGACTTTCCATGGTTTCCAACTTCTACTCCAGGCATAATGCTGGTATGGTTCCTACCTGTAGGCTACGGCAACCTCCTTGCTTTTCTTTGCCTCACATATAAATTCACACACTAGTACCGACACCACAACAACGCAGGTTATCAGAAAAATTCTACACCTATCCAGCACCGTAGAGGATGAGGACGTATAGACCCCTTCATTTTCGTTCAACCTGTGAAATCACATCATTATGGAAGTATTAAGCTTGATATTTTTAAAACACACGACCAAGGAATATTAGTGCACTTATGTTCAATTATTCAGTCACTGTTCCTTTTGTCTGTTGTTGGTGTTGCTTATTTTAGGGGCTCCGACATCGTCATTATATCCCCGTGTTATTTGATTTTTTGTGGTAACCTGTGTTATTGGACGGTCGGACGACTGGAAGCAGGCTGTGGATTTTCATTTTCAACCTGTGTTATTGGGATCTCTTATGGGTTGTTCTTGGATTTTTATAACTGGGCATTTAAAATTTTACTTTCGTTGTATCTGACCTTGTTCGGGCGCCGCAAGATTAAGCCATACACCTTTCAATTGCTTTTCAGTCGGCCAACATGTTAATTTACCCAATTAAATAGGGTGGGGAACAAAACTTATGTATTGACACCTACTAACCTGGGGAAAATTGCATGGTTTCACTTTTGCACACACCCCCTCGTTCGATAAATGCAATAATAATAATAATAATAATAATAATCTATTAATATTATTATTGTTTTTATACAGATTCATAAATTCCTCATTTTATAATTGTACAATGACTGAAAATGCGGATTAACGTCAAGCACTTTCAGAGTTCATTCTTCATTTAAGAATAGTCACACGGTACGGCAAGTGTCCAAGATCACTGACTTTTGGATCTGTCCCAGCTTTTGACCCATTCCGAGAGCCTGTAGTCGGTCCACGAGTCTGGAAGGTACAATTCCAGTTGCAGACAGAATGAGAGGCCGGATGTTTTATACCTTCTTTAGTTTCAACAATTATTTTACTTCAGAGGCCAGTTCGGTGCATTTATTGACCTTTTTGGCATAGGTTGTTTAATGGTTGTGGTTGAATTATTACTATTGTTACGTGCAAAAGCCCGTCCCAACGTTTTTAAAATGCATCTCCCCTATATATATGTATCCCGACCTTTAAAGCGCCCGCCTGATGGCTTGGTTGGGCTTATGAACTCGAGGTGGCAGCATCTATCGACTCCTCTTGCCGGAGTGTAGCCTCTAGCCGAGTTGTATCTTCGACCGCTAGAGTGTGTTTGTGGTGTCTTCTGATCTCATCCTAATCGAGATATATTTGAAGGATATTGTATTCTACGTCATTGAACAAAAGACTATATATACCTCATGCCGCCAAAATAATTATATAATATGCACATTGTTACTTGATGTGTCAATCTGTAATTGGAAAATTACAATTAACATAAATGCAGTGCTGCTTTTGACTTTGGATTCTCCACCATCTTGGCTTCTTTATAGTCTGTCGTCAAGAAAGCAACAACCCGGCTGGTGGTGAAAGAGTGTCTCTCAGTGTGCTGGGGGCTTTGGCCCCTAGCCTCTACGAAATATGGATATATGCTAAAAAGGAAATGTCTGTGCTCTTAAGGCTGTATTTTCGCCATTTCGCCGTGAAGAAGAAGTATGAAATAGTAATCGCAACTAGATGCAAACAGGAGTGCTTGTTAACAAAACAGCGCATGTGCGGGTTAGCCATTTTGAGGCAGCCTAAATTGCCTCGTGTTAATAGTGTTAAGGCGTAATTCTTTCGTTATAATTTTTTTTTATTTGTGTTAATTATTTTATTATTGTGTCTCCACAGAGAAGTTTTTAAGGTACGTAATTATTTAATATATATATATATATATTGTTATGGGAACTCTGATATTGGCCTTATATTAATGTTTTTATACTGTATTTTGTTTCGCCTGGTAGGCCTAATTTTTCTGTTTTGCTAATGTTACCAAATATGTAAATTTTGTTGTTTTCCTTCGTACCTTCTGGAGACACGTTTCTAGTTTATCTTACGTTGTAAATTATTATTTATTTAGTTTTTTGTAATCTTTGGGATTGCCCTATTATTAATTTGACTTACCATCCGTTGCAGCCTAAATTGCCTCGTGTTAATAGTGTTAAGGCGTAATTCATTCCTCCCTTTCTGTTCTCTCTGGTGACTTTAAATTTAATTTTAAGGTAATTGTTTGCCGTAATTCGTCCGGACATGCTGTCGTCTATTTGGTGGCCATGTTTGTTTTTGTTTTGCCCGAGTGCATTCTGGTCTTGAGAGTGTATTCTCTAGGCGTCGAGCGGGAGACTCAAACGTGTTGTGGTGGTAGCTTAGTATGTTTTTGTTAATCTTGTTGGTTTAACTTTGTGTTTTTGTGAGTGTTCCCGAGTTTTTCTCCGTCAAGAAAATTGTGGATTTGTTAATTGATCCTATTTTATTTTATTAATTTAATTTTTAAATTTTTCGTTTCATCGTGGCCTTGATGTCTGCATGTCGGGTCGGTATTGCGTACCTTAGTAAATTATCAAGCCCTTTCTAATTTGGTAATATCTGTATTCTGGTTTTCTATCTTTCGGGCGTTATTATTTTAATTTTAAATTAAATGTTTTCATTTCGCTCAGCAAGCATGTTAAGCCGTCTCTTGCCTACTTATGTAAATAACATATGTTGGCCTTAAGCCATATGCATCACCAGAGAGAGGTTGTTGTGGCCATAGAGTTTCCTTTTTTTATGATTTTGTTAAATTATATTTTTCTTGCCCCTTTATTTGCTGAGTTAATATTCTTTTAAATTTTAAGCAACTGTTGTGGCATCATTTCGTCGGTGACAGTTCTGTTAGTTATCGGATGTGTCTGTAGACGAGCCTGTGCGTTTCCCCCTTCTCCACCTTCCTTCCTCCTGTAGGTGTTCTTCTGTTGGGGCATGTCATCTAGCGGTGATTTTGCAGAAAGCGACGCGGACCTCTCAAACAAGGATAAATTGGGTCCATTCCCGGCGGCGCAACTATTATTTTTATTATTATTAATTAATAATAATCAGTCGTTGATAAGGCCTCCTGCTAGCAGGGTAGCTCTGAGATATTTCATCAGGTGAGATAGGTTGATGAACTTTTACCTTCATAGTAACTTAAAACTAGTAAGTTAGTAGGCTACTGAACTATTTACACTCCTATGCATATTCCTCACAAATAATCGGATTGTATTAAACACTATTTTGCACTGGTAGAACTTGGACCTGGTGCATAATAGCTTGAAGATTTTACTATGGTAACGATGAGCCTAACGATGTTTCGATGACAATGCCACATGAGTTTCGTTGACCTACCACTCTCATCCACCACCTCCCAATCGTCTATTTGAGCTCGTCCGACCATCTGGTGTTTGGACGGCCGAGGGTTCTTCTTCCACATCTGGACTCCCACATTATAGCTCAGTAGGCCCACCTCGCCTGCCCATGTCCACTTCAGTTTCCTGGCCCTCGTGATGACATTCTCTAGCCCTGTCCTCTTAGTGATTTCCGGAATGCGGTGTTTAGAAAATGTTCAGGCACCCTGTGAAAGTCCAACTTGTCTGCTGTAACAGTTGATTCAGTAGCTAAAATAAGTCTTCCTTCTGATGTTCTCTAACTTACGCGTCACAAAGTTGCCTGTTTTCTGTTCCCTAAGACTTTCCCAATGATCGTTGTTAATGAGCTGTCAACCAACAAATGCCTGTCTTTCTCTCAGCCCTTGCCAATCACCTTAAAATTAAGCTTTTAACTGCACTTCTCAAGTCACATTACCGGTACTGATATACGAGGGCTGTTTTTTAAGTAAGGGCCGTTCTTTTTTACAGCCCGTAGTTAGTGCGCACGCCACAACAAGCGTGAGCGCTACCTCCGGGCATCCTTTGCGAACAAGCAGGCGTCAGTTGCAGCTGTGTAGCTAACCTGTGCGCTGAACTGTGCATCTTTACAATGTTCAAGATTATTGATTCGCCCGCCGCGTGTGAGGTACGATCTGTGATACGTTTTTTTTTGAGTGCAAGAAACATGTCGGCTGCAGACATTCATCGTCAGCTTTGTGAGGTGTATGTATGGTGATAATGCAATGACGGAAGGTAAAGTGCGAAAATGGGTACGCGAGTTCAAAAGTGGCCGTCAAAATGTTCATGACGATGAACCTTGGTGACTGCAATTGACACGAAAATTCTCGAGGACCTAAGATTCATGATAACCACACTATCAATGGATTTTCCTCAAGTGTGAATTCGTTGTTATCAGAGCAGGCGGCAAACTTTTATGCAGAGAGATTTCAGAACCTAATTTTAAGGTATGACAAGTGCCTAAATAAACAAAGCAACTATGTAGAAAAATGGAGAAAGGTATGTAAAACCTAAAAATAAATGTGGTTTCAAAATAAAATGTTCGGTTAATTTCCACACAAAAGAAACGGCCCTTACTTTAAAAAAATTAGCCCTCGTAGTTCGGCAGAATTATGGCTTCAAAAGCAAGAGTTGTGCTCGATCTGAACACGAGACCATAAGTGATGCAGTACTGTATTAATTCGTAGGAGCGGCTTCGGTGGCGTAGTCGGTAGCATGCTCAACTGCTGTCCCCAAAACCACGGGTTCAAACCCGGCCAAAGTCGTCGGATTTTCGAGAACGTTAAAATCCTTCAGTATGCCTTGCTTCGTAGGGGAAGTAAATCTGGCGGATCAATGCAATAGATTTATGGCAAGTAAAATAATCTGTAGAGAAGAATGTGTATGTTATATTAGGCTCTATCAAGTTCCAATTTTCGCCGCTAGGTGTTAGTGTTAGTCTGGTAGCGAAAGTTGAAACTACTTGTAATTGAACTTGTTGGAAGCCGGTAATCTGTGTTGGAAGCCTAAGGGCGTTGAATTAAAATACCCTGCTATGGCCATTCGACTGCAATTCATATATAATTAATTCATAGCAGAAATACATGTACTCGTAAATACAACATTGAATAAGGAATATACACCATTTTCTTCTTTCTAAGTACGTCCATTATATGCATGTCCATGGTTTAATTATTTTAGCATAGGCTAATATCCATTAAACGAAAACCTATCATCAACGGAATGATTTTGGAGTCCCGTTCGATTCCGTTGAAGGAAAAATTTTACTGTACTTAGAACACCCCAGTTGTAAAGGTTCTCGTGTGAACTCGCCTTTAGGGACTTGTCTTAAGCGACTGTACATTTCCCCCTACGCACATGGTTACGCTTTTAAAGCACAGAGATGTTGTGATTTAATATTAGTCTAATATATAACGTGTTCCTTTCGCAGACTCGGCAATAATTAGCTTTCAACTCTCAGTTCAGCATCCACATGTTCCTTGCGCACATTTCTAAATGGAAGCAGTATAAGTGCGTGCCGTGAACAAGGGTACGTATTGGAGGGGTTTGAGTGAGCGGCAAGGGTCAACGTCCGTCATCACAGAGCGCACACATTTAGCTCATAACCCCTGCCACGTGTTCTAACAAAGCGGCCGTTTCAAAACAAGGCAGCCACAGCGCACGGTATAGGCTACCATTCCTTACATGCTCTGACGATTTGACAAACAATGATAATAACGCAACAGAGAAAGGCAGATAAACAGTCACAAGAGAACCTGTGAAGCGGCTAGCATTCTTGGCTGTCTAGCCGGAGGTTCGGGTTTGATTCCCGGCCCTGACAAGAAATTTAATTTTGTTTTGATGGCTGCTACAGGGTACACTAACTTAAACCTCGTGAGGCAAGATTGAGAAGAGGTGGGTTGGATTTCACCTTAGCCATCCTCGAAATATTTTCCGTGGTTTCCAACTTCTACAGTGTTCTAGACAAATGCCGGGAAGGTTCCTAACTTAAGGACATGGACTACTCCTTCCCAATCCTTACCTGAAAGTACACACACTACAACAACAACGACATACACCCCAATAACACAGGTTATCAGACAAATTCTACTTCATCAAAGTACACGGGGCTAAATAACGAAGATGTCGTAGACCCTAAAATAAGCAACAACAACAAATGTTATGAGGGCCCCCCTCCCCCCCTCCCACCTCCTCCTCCCCCCTCCCCCCCTCCCTCCTCCTCCTCCCCCCCAACTAGCATTTATCTCTTTATTCCGGACTGCCTGCGTGACTCAGCGGGAACGTTCTCGGTTACTGTGCTCAAGGTTACAGGATCGAATCCTGGCGCAGTCAACTGGCATTTGAGGGTGCGCAAATGCAAGGGAGCCGTGCAAGTAGATTTACTAGCACGTTGAAGATCCCTTTCGGGACAACATTCTGGCACTCCGGCTTCTCTAAAAACCGCAGTAGTTAAAAGGGACGTCAAACCAATAGCAGTATTATTATCATCTTCATTACGATTTTTAAGCGCGTTAAAAATCCCTCAGTATGCCTTCCTTCGGAGGGGAAGTAAAGCCGGCGGTCCCATGTCATAGATTTATGGTATGTTAAAGAACGTTCCACTAATTACACCTGTGTGAAGCTAAATTATATAGGTTAGGAATGTAAGCAACGCTCTTAGGTTCCTACGTTCGTTGCCAGGAGCCGACGGCGGTGGCGTCTAGTAGCTAAGTTCTGAAGTAGTAGTCGTTGACGGTGGCGTTTGGCGGCAAAAGTAGGAACTATTTGACAAATTCAAAGTCAGCAGTCCTTACTTGAATTAAAAACAGATAACACACACTAATGCAGTCATCACAATTAACACCGGTTATCAGACAGATTCTCCACACAACCAAAGTACACAGGGCTACATGACCACGTTGTCGAAGCCCCTAAACTGAGGAACCAACCAACCATCATTACGATTACTCTCCTACCATTTCGCCCATCTATTTGTCCCATAATCACTGGTGCGACCCCCATATCAGTTACCTGGAGCTTATGTATCAGATTACCTGAATCCAGCCAGATCCCACTTCCATGTAGAAATATCAGTCTAAGTACTGAGCGATTGAGAGGGAGCTTCCTTACTACAATAACTTCTTTCTTGAATAGCACAGTAAATCAGAACTGAGAACTCACTACGTTGGCTCTTCTGCATTTTGAATATCTCTTTCGTTATAATACAGTAAAACCTGAATTCAACGAACCCTTTATTAAACGGAAACTTGTCGTAAACGGAAATATACTCTGGTCCCTTGAACTTGGGATTATAAACGATTTAAATTCCCTTCATTTAAAAATAAAAACTATGTTACGTGGACAACGGAAATCAAAATACGCATTTTAACGGAAAATTACCAAGTTCTGGAATGCAGTGTTCGGAAATTTTCAGGCACACTATTTATTTGTGTATTTATAGTATGGCTCTTAGTGCCGGGAGTGTCCGAGGACATGTTCGGCTCGCCAAAGGCTGTATCTGATTCAAGCGGACACCCATGGGGTGAGCTACAAGTTCCGCTCAATTTCAAGTAGTTCCAACTTTCATCACTAGCTGTCACTGACACCTAGTGGTGAACGTTGGTACTATGATACAGCGTTTCAACAGAATCTAACCCTGAAATTTAGCTTCACACAAGTTTAGTTACTAGAAGGATGCCATAAATCTATGACATGGGACCGCCGGCTTTACTTCCCCTCCCAAGGAAGGCATACTGAGGGATTTTTTACGCTCTTAAAAAATCCGACGACTTTGGCGGGGTTTTAACCCACTATCTTAGGCATGCAGTTTAGCATGCTACCAACTACGCCACCGAAAAATTGTTTCTGTAGCTAACAAAGAATGTGAAAATAGATTTTCCTTTTATGGTTCTCCAACTTACGGGCGAAAGTGGACGGCTAATTGCCTGTTTCCTGTTCCTTAAGCATTTCCCAATGCTCTCTTTAATGCGCTGTCAATCAACAAATGCTTTTTTTTTTGTCTCGGCCCTTGTCAATCAGCTAAGAATTAATCTTTAACTGAGCACTTCTCAACTTAAATTAGTTCGGTAGCTGTCATTATGGCATCAAAAGAAGAGTTGTCCTTGATCTTAACACGTGCGGCTTTGGTGGCGTAGATGGTAGCATGCTGAGCTTCTATGCCCAAGATCGGGGGTTCATACCCGGCGGAAGTCGTTGGATTTTTTAAGAGCGTTAGAAATCCCTCACAAGGGGAGGATACAATGCATGGGTCACCGATTCGAACTATCTTTAGTACACGTGTAGGTTATGACTAGGCGTATACCAGGTGCAAGTAGTAAGTTGCGCTTCTCAGCCGATTCCGAGAAATTAATTATTAATTATTCGTAATTGCTGTAGCGCGTTCATGTGCGCTGTACGTTAACATGAGCCAAGAAGCTCATGGTGCAGTGGTAAGAGCCCTGTTTCATAACCGTGGGATCACTGGATCGAATCCCACCGGTGAGTTTTTTTTTTTTTGTAAACATAGGCAAGTCGTAAAACAGTAGGTGTCGTGAATAATGTTCATTTTGCAGTCAATTGTAATAACGTGTTATGTGAGCGGGAAAGGGGAGTGGGAATAAATCTTACAGGAGATTACATCCTGGTCGCGGAATTTGAATGCGGTCCACTTCCATTGGCCATCGTAGGCACCGGCACATCACTTTAACGTGTAATATCCGACATCGCACAATTTTCCCACTCTTACGATGTTGCTACCTCAAGAGCCATGGAACGAATGCGGCATTCAACGTTTCCTGGGGGAACCGTTTAACCTCCTGCCCACCGTTATCGTCAGTTTGTGTGCAGGTGACCTCGCCAGTTCCGAACACTTTCCAACTTTAGCAATAGAGTATCGAGAAGGCAGTGCGAGGACAGAGTAACAACAAGATGTTCGGGAAAGAACATATAGCCTACTTGCTCCTAAATGTATGGGTATAGTTATAACTCTCTGTCCTTATCATCTCCTAATTTCTTCCTATTTGAAGTGCAAATTGGCACACAGGATTTGAACAGTGGCGTTCAAACCATAGTTTATAATTTACCCCAGCATTTTGCAATTTCATCAGCAAACACTCCAAACACCGACTACTTACAATAATTGAAACTTCGTTGCTCTAATAAGGCCCATCTACAATGCGCAGTCGGCTGTCCGTAGTTGGTAGTCCTCGGTCGGCAGTCGCGATCGACTCCGTGTATATCTACTATAGGCACCATACACAACATGAAGTTGCAGTTGATAGCTGGCAGTTGGCAGTCGCGAATTTTATCCTTGACTGCCAACTACCCGACTGCAGCAATGTAATAGCCAATCAGAGCAGATCAGAAACTGACGTCACGTTGTTGTTCTGTGTCGTATACGAATGATATAGGACTAAGTGAAGTAACTTCGCAACCCGTTAATTTATAGGCTAATCTTAAATACACGGTATAACAAAATAATCCATCTCCAAATCATCCATATTGCAAGTTTTGAGGTTATCAACAACGCCTCTGTGCACAAGGAATAAACGAATGTTACTGTATTATTACTCCTAGCAGTCGTTAAGACTGGGTTCACTAACTGGCCGGTATAGAGCGCTGCTCGAATCTATAGTTTCTGCATAGTACAACTGAAGGCTGGTAGATGTCACTCCGGTGGAGAATGTCGTTTTTTTTAGATATAATTTCCATTGCAAAAAGCACCATATAACGCTTTATTTTATAACGTCTCAGTACTCAAGAAACAATGAATATAAAAAAATCAAGCAAAAAAGTTCTACTTTGATAGGATTTGAACCCCGGCCAGCCACATGAGAGACGGGAGCTCTAACCACACAGCCAATCGTACACTCATAACTCACGCGTTATCGATCAAATACATATAACGTACTGTATTAGCAAATATTCACTTGGACTGAAGATTTCTTCACTGGAGTGTATTTCAAACTGAGTTCATTTCATATTAAGTTCATATAATTTTTATCAGTAGGTTATATTGCATGCAACATACTGAAATTAGTAAAATGTAGGTCAGAACGAGAGATCAGCTGCCATCTTGTCAAATAGCCGAGACGATTCAGATTTTTAAAGTCACTTCTAGATTATAATATTACAATATAAACTTTTAATTTCGAACGAACCACGTCGCTTAGAACAGATTAAACGATTCTTGGTTCGATAATCGGAACTGGTGGGTCCCATGTTATGGATTATAAATTTTGCATAATTCGCACGGCCGCCATCCTGAAATGGTACGTTTGATGACCTTCTAGTTTGGGCACAAGACGCGTCCCATATGAAGGTAGGTTGTTACCAAATTTGGTGAAGATCCGATGATTAGTTTGGTCGTAATGCATTATTAAGTTTTGACCATTCGATTGGCCGCCATTACCTTTTGGTAAAGATGGCGGCAATATAAAACATGACACTGAGGTGCCCTTTGCCAGTGCTACCTCTGTACCAAATTTCGTTCAATTCGGTTTAACCATGTTCGAATTGGTAGGGGGGGACAGACATTCAGAATACACAGACTCACACACACACACACACACACACAGACAGACTCACACACATACACACACACAGCCAGACACACTTTTAGGTAGATTCCATTAGAAAGCTAACTATTGCAATGGGTACCATGTTTCGACTTCCGGAAAATTTCGACATATCTTCACGTTTCACATCCCCCAGACCCCAAAACCACCGTCAGTTCAAAAGTTTATATATAATTTATGTATATATGTATCTATCTATCTATATATATATATATATATATATATATATCAGTTTCTTGTGGACACGATAACTGTCGTAATTTTGCACCAATCACTTTGAATGTTTTACATAATATGTATCCCTATAAAATCTCGGTCGAGTTCGTTAATGGGCAAAATCGGTCTAAGGGGGTGAAAATGGGGGGCTTTTTTCGAAAAAGTGAAATTTCGCTATAACTCTCTTAATACGTGAAATATCGAATCCCTTCAAAGTTCATAATATGTGTCGGATAAGTGCCAAAAATTTATGTCAAATAAGTTTTTTGATAGCACCAACCATTGACCAAAGGGGTGGAAAAAAGTGGGTTTTTCGGGAAACATTAATCATATCTCTCTTAATAGGCACAATATCAAAACCGTACGAAATGTAAAATATTCCCCTAATAATTACCTAAAACTTTTGTCTGAAAGAATTTTTGATATGACCCACCATTACGCCAAGGGATGAGAAAAATGATTTCGGAATTTTAAATAAAAAATGCCAAGTGCCATCAGAGGTTACCATAACAACGCTTTTAAATTGATAAGGGATGATCTATCAGAGGTTGCCAAGACAACGCCATTGACGAGATCACATTCATTTTAGCCTACTTTTCACATTTTGCAAAAATGAGGAAAAAGTAGACTTATGAGATCGATCCGGGAAAATGTGTGTCTGTCTGTCTGTCCTTCTGTCTGCCTGCCTGTCTGTCTGGCTGTGTGTGTGTCCCCCCCCTATCAACTCCTAAACGGCTGCAGCAATCAAAACCAAATTTAGTATGAGTAAAGATGTGCACCGGAATAGCTCACGTCCATATTTGAAAATGATGTCAGTGCTACCAACTGCTGAAAAAAACACACTAGAAATTTGAGCTCCATGTTGGATATCTTGCAAGGTGTGCATGGGAGCTATTCCAAAATTGGCACCCATGTAGATAATACTATCTCAGTTTAATTTCCAGGAGGCCAACCATGACAGTGTTGCCAAAATAATTTTAAGCCTTCTGATAGGTCCAATGTTTAAATGCATATAACTTCTACACTATCAATTGGATTTCAACCAAATTTTGTATGCAATATCTGTACATAAACAGATATGACTGAGCGTATTCTTAAGAGCCACCAGGGCTGCCAACTGTTAATAATTGCTCTCTCTATTTATTTTTTTAATCCAAATACCAATATATCAGAAGGTATGCAAGCCAACAGCTTTAATCTATGCACACGTATATTCTGACATTTTAGATTAATTTGGAGTAACTTATATACGTCAGTTCTACCAACATGATTAGAAGCCTGCTGGTAGGACCAATTTTTAAATACATGTAACTTCTATACTATCAGTTGGATTTCAACCAAATTTCGTATGTGATATGTGTACCATAACCGACATGACTATACGTATTGTTAAGAGCAATCAGGGCTGCCAACTGTTAATAAATGCTGTCTATATTCTTTTAACCCTAATATCAATATATCAGAAAGTATGCAAGCCAACAGCTGTATACTTTGCACACGTATAGCACCTGACATTCAAGATTAATTTGGAGCAATTAATACAAGGCAGTGCTGCCAGCATGATTCTATGCCTGCTGATATGTCAAATTTTAAAATACATGTAACTTCTATACTAACAAATGGATTTCATCCAAAATTGGCACAACAAGATATCATAATAATTCAGATTATTTCTGACCAGCACACGCATGGTATTGTTGGCAACATGCTTTTACGCGTGCTGATAGATCCAGTGTCTAACTGCATGTAACGTCCAGTGGAATTCAACCAAATTTTGTATTCTGTACCTTAAGAGGTGGAACTAAGAATATATTCAGTCACCAGGGCTGCCAACTGTACTGCTCTATTAGGCTACATTATACCAGGTATATTTTGAACTAATTAGATATTTCGATATTACCAACTTAATTTCGTCATTATTCTAGATAGGTTCATATACTGTAGAATAATCATTGGCATGAAAAGTAGGCTGTATAGTTCTTCACGGAACTTCTTGTTAGCCTACTTTCCACACTTTTCAGAAATGAGGAAAAAGTAGACTTATAAGATATATCCGGGAAAATGTGTCTGTCCTTCTGTCTGTCTGTCCTTCTGTCTGTCTGTCTGTCTGTCTGTCCTTCTGTCTGGCTGTGTGTGTGTGTCCCCCCCCCCCCTATCAACTCCTAAACGGCTGCAGCAATCGAAACCAAATTTAGTATGAGTAAAGATGTATACCGGAATATCTCAGGCCCATACTTGAAAAAGATGCCAGTGCTACCAACTGAAAAAAAACGCACTAGAAATTTGAGCTCCATGTTGGATATCTTGGAAGGTATACATGGGAGCTATTCTAAAATTGGCACACATGTAGATAATACTATTTCAGTTTAATTTCCAGGTGGCCATACATGACAGCGTTGCCAAAATAATTTTAAGCCTTCTGATAAGTCAAATTTTTAAATGCATGTAACTTCTACACTATCAATTGGATTTCAACCAAATTTTGTATGTAATATGCGTACATAAACATATATGACTGAGTGTATTCTTAAGAGCCACCAGGGCTGCCAACTGTTAATAATTGCTCTCTATTTTGTATCCAAATATATCAGAAAGTATGCAAGCCGACAGCTTTAAACTATGCACACGTAAATTACCCGACATTTTACATTAATTTGGAGTAACTTATGTACGTCAGTTCTAGCAACATGATTCTAAGCCTGCTGATAGGACCAATTTTTAAATACATGTAACTTCTATACCAACAAATGGATTTCATCCAAAATTGGCACAAAAATATGTAATATTTCAGAATATTCTGACCAGCACTCGCATGACATTGTTGCCAACATGCTTTTACGTGTACTAATAGATCCAATGTCTAAATCCATATAACGTCCTTTGGACTTCAACCACATTTTGTATTCTGTACCTTAGGAGATGGAAGTAAGAATATATTCAGTCACCAGAGCTGCCAACTGTATTGCTCTATTAGGCTACATTATGCCTAGTATATCTTATTTCGAACTAATTAAGACATTTCGATATTACCCACTTAATTTCGTCATTATTCTAGATAGGTTCATATACTGTAGATTAATCTATGGCATGAATCTTAATTTTAAGAAAAGTAGGCTCTTTAGTTCGTCACGGAACTTCTTGTTCCATCTGACTATGAGGGAAGTGGCTAACTGGTAGCATGCTGAACTTCTATGCCCAAGGTGCTGGTTCAAAGCCGGCCAAAGTCGCCGGATTTTCTAAGAGCGCTAAAAATCCGTCAGCATGCTTTCCTTCGGAGGGGAAGTTATAACGTTCGTTGCAAGTTGCTGGTTGCGGTGGCATCTAGCAGCCAAGTTCACAGCTAGGTGTCGTTGACGTTAGTATTTGGTACAAAATTAGGTACTACTACTTAAAATTGACCGTCTGCAGACCTTACCTGAATTACAGACTAATACAGTCATCACAAATAACACCGTTTATCAGGCAGATTCTACACACACCCAATGTACACGGGGTTACATGACCACCTTGTCGCAGCCCCTAAACTGAGGAACCAACCAACATCTCTGCGGGAGATAAAATTTTGCGTGAAGAAGTAACAGACTGTTAGATAGTTACACATTAGTTCCAAACCTTGCATAAGGACAGTGTGATCACAAGTATAAAAATGAACCCCAAATGACAAGAAGGTTACCATCCCCATAAGACAGTAAAATGTTAAAAATATGCATAGAAAGACGAAAAAATGTTAACTAACCTCCAATTGTAAAATAGTTTCTCGCAATAAATGAGGTCTGATCCTCCTACGAAAACCTGCATATTTTGCCTATTATAGCCTATCCCCTAGTTTGTCCGGTGAAATCTACCTCCGCCTTCCGGCGTGCCGAGAGGATTTTTTCGCCCTGTAGTGATCTCATAAGTCTACTTTCATTTTTTGCAAAAATCGAAAGTAGGCTAAAAAGGCAGTGCGAGAGTACGAATATAAAGTAGGCAGTGAAGAAAAAAAAAGTCTTGGAATTGTTATGTATTATGAGTGTGTAAAAAAATAGAAATATTTGTGTGTTGATGAATGTCATGAGTAGTAAGAACGTAACACAACCAATACCCATAGCATGAGACACTATTTGCGGGGTACGGAGTGGTCTGATGGTTCACTGACGTGCAATGAACAGAACAGACTTGGCCTTCAGTGTGTAAACGTATACATATAATAGAGTACACCTGACCACTTATAATACCAATGTATTTGCAATGCCCCGACTGTACATTATGTAATGTCACAAACGTTCAACCCCATACGATGATTTCAGAATCCCTTTTCCCGCTCACAGAACACGTTATTACAATTGACTGCAAAATGAACATTATTCACGACACCTACAGTTGTACGAATTGCCTATGTTTAAAAAAAACCAGGCTCACCGGTGGGATTCGAAGCAGTAATCCCACGCTTACGAAGCAGGGCTCTTACCGCTGAACCATGTGCTCCTTGGCTCAAGTTAACGTACAGCGCACATGAACGCGCTACAGCAATTACAAATAATTAATAATTAATTCCTCGGAATCGGCTGAGAAGCGCACCTTACTACTTGCACCTGGTATACACCTAGTCATGCCCTACACGTGTACTAAGGATGGTTCAAATCGGTGACCCATACATCGTATCCTCCCCTTGTCAGTATGGCTTCCTTCGGAGGGGAAGTAAAGCCGGCGGTCCCATGTCATAGATATATGGCATGAAAAAGAACCTTCTACTAACAACACTTGTGGCAGCAAAAATTTGTAGATTAGCTTGATAACGCTATATTAGTTCCAACGTTCGCCGCCAGGTGCTGGCTGCGATGGCATTTAGTAGCCTCATCCGCAGCTAGGTATCGTGGACGGTAGCATTTGGTAGCAAAAGTAGGAAATACTTGAAAACATTAATCGTCTGCAGTCCTTCTACCTGAACCACAGATAACACACACTAATACAGCCATCACAATTACTACCGGTTATCAGACAAATTCTACACACACCCAAAGTACACGGGGCTAAATGACGGCGTTGTCGCAGCCGCTAAACTAAGGAACCAACCAACCAAGATCTTAACACGAGAGCAAAAGTGATACAGTATTGTAATAATTCGCAGCGGAAATTGGCTTATGAAAATACAACAATGAATAAGGTATGTTGGCCTACATTTCATTATTATTCAGTATGGACCTTATATACATATCCATGGTTTAATTATTTTAGCATAGGACTACCTCCGTTAACCAAAAACGGAAAAGATTGTGATTCCCGTTCGATTCCGTTAAAGTCAGTTTTTTCTGTACTATCCTCAGAGAATACACAACGGAAGTACTTGAAATGGTCCACTTGTTCCAATTTACATTTTAATAATAATTTTGCACAATTGTATAATACCCCCTTGGCACAACGTGAAGGGCCTAGGCCTACCAAGCGACCGCTGCCCAGCCATTTTGCCTGCAGATATTGGGGTGACGCGTGATCAGAGCATCAGGTCCCCTCGGCCGTTAATCTTGGTTTTCGTGATCGGGGCACTGCCTCACTGTCAGACAGCTACTCAATTGTCCTCACGAGGCTGAGTGCACCCCGTTCCAGCCCTCACATCACTTTCTAAAATCCCTGACGGAGCCGGGAATCGAACCCGGGGCCTTCGGGTGAGAGGCAGGCACGCTAACCCGACACCACTGGGCTGGCTTTTGCACAATTTTAGCCTGAGATATTTCATTTTCACTCGGTGGTTTAGAACCCTCTCCTTTAACGGCATCACATTGTATTGGTAAATGGTTGTTCTGCTTTAAATCTGCCCCTCCATTATATTCATAAAATAATACAGAGCCATGAAGTTCCGTCCCGTTGGGAGGTCTACTGATTATGAAAGCACAGTATGTGGATCATAAAAGGGACTCGGTCTGATTGTATGATATGTAAACCCCTCCTCTTATAAATGAAACCCCATGTCAATAAAATCTGGCTAGCTAGCAATTAATATTTGATTCCCCAAGGAACAGGCTCAGCAAACTATCCCTTAGCGCCTCATTTACGGCGGATGTTTAACTACGTGGTTTATGAAACTTCATCAAGCGCCAATCAGAAGCAAGGATTCCAATAAACGTTGAGAATACAAAGATAGCACGATTCCATTGATGGATATCAGAGTATCATTACTAGTTATTGGCAATTTTCATCGTTTGTAATATAGGTTTATGGGGTCACTTTTTCTGATTGTCTTACCCTCCGTGTGCTTGGCATCCCCCCTTAATAACTGCTGATATGCCGAACATACTTCAATGAAATATGATAAAGAGTTAATCCTACCTCCTACAAAATTCAAACTACCCCTTTTATTTTCATAGCTGTCATCAATGCAGCATAATTGTGGCCAAAGTTTAACGCTGGTATTAAATACTAGCAGTAGTGTCCGGCTTCGTCCGGTGGATTTATTTGTTTTATGGATGATAATGAATACTACTACAATACTGGAGCGCTCAAGGGTAAGGATCGGAATGAATGAAAGTCAATTTGAAAGCACCAACGCTTATTGCAGCTGATAACCTCAGTATACTGCACCAACACAATCGCCCTTATACAGAGGCATACTATTGTCATGATGATAACTGTTTTAAGGGGCCTAAGAAATCATTTTGCACTAATTAGGCCTACTTCCGTTGACTTCAATTTATAAGCAGCTCGCAATTTGGACAAAGCCTCTCCGAAGGTCAATAATAATTTAAGCAATAATTTTGTGGTTGTTCCGTCCCTGCTAAATGCTGCGGATTTAGAGACCTCGGGGCGCCGAAATTTGTCGTGCCCGCACATTTACTGATACGGTACTGTCCAGATTAGCGATCAAGATCTGCCCAAGACAAATAACTTTAAATAACTAGGGTCGGTTATCACGTCAAATGGTGATGTCACTTTACATACTCGGGCGAGGGTAAATGCGGCCTGGCTGAAATGGAAACAGGTCACTGGTGTCCTCTGCGACATAAAGATGCCTAAATAGCTAAATGCAAAAGTTTATAAGACAGTTGTACGTCCGGAAGCAATTTATGGGGCAGAATCCCACCCAATGACAAGAAAACATGAAAAGGCTCTGCACACGAAGAAGATGAAGATGCTCCGTTGGACACTTGGGCTGACTAGATATGACCATGTCAGAAATGCAGATGTTTGACAACAATTAGGTATCACACCAATGAAAGTGAGGGAAGCTCGTCTCCGTTGGTATGGTCATGTTATGAGAATGTCGGGCGACTCTGTCGCCCAAGTAGCTTTCAAACTAGACACAGGTAGAATGCGACCACGCGGATGACCTGCGCTTAATATGTTTGGACTTGTGTTTCGACAGTCCAATTGTGCAGTTCAATTGCAATTATACACTTCGATTGTGGACTTTTAAATGGACTTGGACATATTTCAGCGATATTACGGCATATTTTATGATGCATTTTAGACCGAAATATTGAAGGCGACCATGGGGTCAGTCCAACATTACTGCTTTTGGCAAGTGAACAGTTACAAGAGTATGCACTTTATGAACAGTGGCACGTGCAGCATTTTAGTTGCATATCATGAACAATTATGAAATATCTCAGTTACGAACACAGATACAGGGTGTTTAACAAATCAATACACTTTTCTAAATAATTTTCTACTAGTGAAATTCAGCCGCTGTGGAGATTAACATTTTTGTCATATGCAAACCGAACAGTTTAAGGGAGAGTGGCGTGATATATTCGAAGAGTATGGGGTACTCTACATTTTTTAACTTTTATGGAAGAGTTTGGACAATATCCGTGATGGATAATCTTCAGTTCATCATGTCGGGCTAGGCGGATACGGAGACGTGATGGCACCACAGAGCGATGGATTCAGTTCCTGAAGAAGAGGATATCCAACATCAGATTCACTTGGAATATGAAGTCAAGCGTTAGTTCAGTGGGTGATACAACGTTTTCGTCGATCTATCGAGAAATTTGTGACACACACGTGGATTATCGGCGATCTTTGAATTATATTAACAGCTGGAATATGAAGGTTTTGTAAGAGTTATGACTTTCCTGATATGATTTTTCATGAACACTGGGCATACATGTATATATTTCTAGTAGGAGTTCTACTATTTTTTTTTCGACATGGCTTAGATATTTTTTGCTCCATTTGCTAGAATATGGTGTTACCATATGATATGGCAGGCACAGTTATACGACGTTCTCACCATTGGTTGGCTTTATCAGACAGAATTTTTGTCTTTTTGATATTTTTTTCTGTGAGGATAGTATTTCTTGGATAGATATTTTTTTTTGGCGAGTGTTTCGAACTCGTGGTCTGCAATTGCTTAATTTAAATTATTTCGTCAGTTCATTGCATACTAGCGAGTATGTATAATTCATCAGTAGGGATTTTTTTTTGTTGGATTGTTTGGTGATAGTAACATTTTATTCACTCAAGTGAATGCATATCGCTTTTATGTGACAACTAGAGTCTTGTTGATTCCAATCTGGTACACTCACTCATCAGTCTACGAGATGGGGCCTGTTGCATTTAGCAATTGCGTGGTGGCACTCACCTAACCCATCGTTCAGGGCATTATAATGGTATTCTACGGGGCAGGGCCTTTGCTTTAGGCGATTGCGTGGTGGCACACACCTAACCTGCCAGTCGAGGGCCTCATTTTTATCATCCGAGTGTACTTAAGATCGTAAGAGGATTAAACAAGAAACTACCAGTCACACATTAGTCGAATTTTGTTAGATAAAGTAAAAATAAATGTCAGCAGGGTTACATTTTGTAATTCTTGTTTTGCCAATCCAATATTTTGTTGCAATACCCTTTTGAGAGTACATTCATTTAACAGCTGATACTTTTGATACTCTTTGTGAGTGATTTGATACCTTTGAGAAGGATTTCAAGTAATTGAATCTTGTAAGATGAATCATTTATGGTCAGAATTTATTTTGAGGCAGATCAGTATTACATATTTTTGATGTGAGATATTATAACACATTGGTGTTTTTCTTTGAAGTGAATCTTGAGAATCTTAAGAGAATTTATGCTCTAATCGAAAGCAGATCTTGAATTGGATTACGATTATTAAGGTAATTTTTCCTTATTGTTTAAGAAGTTGTCTAGATATGATCAGATTAATTACAGTTCTTATAGATTGTGTGCGTTAATAATTTGAAGCCAGTTATATATTTTTGTAGATCATGCAACGTGATTATGTGAAGCATTTTTGATAGGTATTTTTGGAAGTTGCCAAGTGGAAGTTTGCAATATTGCCAATGAGTATTTTGAGGCAGACATGAGGTTGTTGAACCCAGATTGAAGAATCATGCTGTGCGCTGAATAGTTATGGTGTTATGTGGAATAGTTATGGTGTTATGTGGAATAGTTATGGTATTCAAATATGGTATTTGAAAAAGTGAGATTATATGGTGAAGTTTTGGATAGTGAGAACCAACGTGATTTTGTGAAGGCAATAATATTATTTTGGCATGATAATTAAATACGAAATATAACTTAGAAGTGATAAAACTGTAAGACAACGTTCTATAACCTAGATTAAACAATTCTTTAGGAAATTAAATAAATAATTTTGATAATCCAAAATTTTCTGATAATAACAATTTATAAAATAATAATCTGAAGTTTAAGCATATTAATGATCTGACCCAATGAAATAAAAATCTAAATGACTCGATGAATTAAAAATCTAAATAACCAGATGAATTAAAATTTGAATAAATTGATAAATTAAAATTTGAATAAATCGATGAATTAAATAAATGGATGAATTAAAGGTTGAATAAATTAACTGAATTAAATAAATTAATAGATGATTAAACAGCTGATTAAAACTGAATTAGAAGGTGATAATTAATTAAAGAAGCTGATGATTAATAAATTTAAATGAATTTAAATAAATTTAAATAAGAAATATGATTTAAATAATTTGATGAATTGCAACTTGAGTTGATGAATTAAACAATTTAAATGGATGAATTGAGATGATTTAATCTAAATGAGATAATGAAATGAGAGTGTGTGGATAATTGAAGAATATAATGAATTGATGAATATAAAATTCATTTAAATGATTTGATGGTAATAAATTAATTATTCTCACTTGAATATAATGAATATTGAGATGAGAACTAATGTGAGAGATATTTAATTTTGATATGATGATGATGATAACCAATGAATAGTGAAGTTTCTTTGATTCACAACCAAGCAATAATCTGTGACAGTGTAAATATAGTGTAAATTAATTGTTAGAGTTTTAGGAGCATTTATTGAGATTTTCAGCATTTGAATAGTGCCATTCAAGCCATGAAAATAAGTTAATATTTAAATATGTGTTATTAGGAGATTTTGTTAGACAGATTCATATTTATTGACATCCACATTCCTGATGTTAAATTAAAGAAAAGTTAGGTCTCAGGGATCACGAATGTCAGTGACGCAAAGACATAGTGCTACGGTGACCCTGAGAACCCAAGCGAACTTTAGAAAATTTTCATATTTTATGTGGCTGAAATACACTTTTGAATAGCATAGAGATGGTTCGATTTTAAGGACAATGACAATCTAACATTTGCATTCGACCATACTCTTAGGTAGGATGTGTATTTAATTTCTCTGTCTGACTATCAAAGTTTAAATAAATTTGGTTTTATCTTAATTGTGATCTGATGATGATGTGGTTTTCCTAATCCTTTCCTTGTCTTAATTAAGGCTTAACCAGAAAGGATGTGGTTTGCTAGGGATTCAGTTGATGGCGCCCATTTTTATTTGTATTTTTTAAAATTAAATTTAAGCCCGTAACGACCCTGGTGATACTTTATCTCGTGTTACCCTCTGCTTTTGTAATATTTCAACTGAATTTCCGACACATTCCTTATTTGTCTTCATGTTCAATGAACTCCACTCTGGCCTGGGAATCCAGGTATGCGATGTAATAGCAGATGGGTCATCGCATCCCTTGGCCGAACGGGTACAGTACTAATATATTAAAGTGAAATGTTACGCATCTGTGTATTACTCGATCACCAAAGAACCACAGGTCCGATTTACATGAAATTTTACATGGAAGTAGCTGATTTACCTGGTTAATATATAGGCTACTTTTGATTTCAATGCTTAACACTATTTGAAGATGGCGACCATTTAAGTGACGACACTACACCCTTTGGTTTCAAACATTCATATTTCAATTTCAAATAAAAAGATGGTTGGTTGGTTCTTAAGTTTAGGGGCTGCGACAACGCGGTTATGTAGCCCCGTGTACTTTGGGTGTGTGTAGAATCTGTCTGATAACCGGTGTTAATTGTGATGTCTGTATTAGTGTGCAAATAAAAAGAGAACGCTAAGAAATAGCAAACTTTTGATGGCATATGAAAAATGAAAATCCACAGCCTGCTTCCAGCCTCCGACCGGGTCAGGAATGGAATGAATGAAGCCCCCATCTAGCGGCGAGGATATGAACTGTGCCGGTTGCCGGGGCCTGACGCACTCCTCTGGGGCAATGATTAAATGGATGACAGATGAAATGAAATGATAGTGGAGAGTGTTGCTGGAATGAAATTGTGACAGGGAAAGCCGGAGTACCCGGAGAAAATATACTAGGTTTAAAATTTAAATTTCTATCAGAATGGTCCTTATCACTTTTCGTGTATCTCCAACTCTTAGTGAGTAAATCCTAATTGTGTGCTATAAAACAAGGTCAATGCAAAGCGGTGTAGCTGGACAAAATGTTCCATCCTAACTCTCCCTCCGCGCAGCACCTCGCCTATCCCCTGTTTTAACGGTCACTTTCACATTTCAATTTATTTATGACCAGTAGCGAAGCCGGGTACTTCAGCTAGTCACTCATAAAATCACCACCTAGCCTCTGCAGTTGACAGAGGTATGTTCTTGTTTAATGTCTGAAAAGCCGCAACGGTTTATGAGAATGCTCACGAGGTGGATGAGGAGAGGTTGCACAACTACCACTGAAAATTTATATATATAATTTAATGGAAAGAAAGTTTATTATGAACACAACAAACACTCAAAATAATATAATACAAGGTTTGAATAACAGAAGGCGTTCAGTCAATAGTTTGATTTCATTCACACAATGGAGTTTGTCTCTGCTTTCATTGGTGCATTTTAATTGATAATGGAGAGAAAATAGCTTACGGACAATACAAATACACCACACATGGTATTACAAGAGTTTATAGGCCGTATGTTTACATAAATAAGTAATAATTTGCTAGCATATTGAATTCAAATTCAATCAAACAGCAAGGGATTATAGAGTAAATGCTGTCCTATGAATTAGTCATTGAAGTTGCGAGTTACGCGATGAATTATGTGCTGTTGTAATGGCAAACATGTATTGCGGTCATATTGCACTTAAACAGATATCAGGGATTATAAATGACGGGAGGCTTTTAGCGTAACCTCCCTGTTAGCTTCTATAATCTCTGTATAAAGATTAATCTTTCTATCTATAAATTTTGAATTTTAGGGTAAAACTTTGTATTTATCCCAAACGAGGTGTATAATGACCAAATGTATCCTGAATTAACTTCAATTTGTCCTTTTGTCGGTTTGTTATAGGCTGGCGTCTAATAGCTAATAGTATGAAAATAAGTAGGCTATTGTTTAGAAAGAATCACTACAATAATTCGAGGCTTTAAAGTAAGGTTGCAATTTTTCATCGAGGTTAGAGAAATTATTGCAGAATTTTTAATTGAGTTCTTTAAAAGCGCATGCATTCCCAAGAATACACATTCTGATTTGGCAATTTAACCATCACAGTATCCTCCCAAGTGATTAGAAATCACCTGGTACAGTAAAACTTTAATCTCTATATATATAAAATTGAAAGTTTGTCTGTTTTTTCTGAATTTGCGATATTTTCGCGTTTCAGCCTGTTTTATGACGGATGCGCGCAAAAATAAAATTGTTGTCTGTCTGTCAGTCTGTGTGTCTGTGGACAACTTCTACGAGTCCTTATAACTTGAAAAAAAGGAAGCTTGTAGTTTAACGTGACCGTTAATCTTGAGATCATGAGCCACGGGACCTCCTTTTAACGTGGAATCCGAACCACAGGACATGGCATTTCACTTCGAAAATCTCACATGCATTGACCGGGAATCGAACCCGGACCGCCTTGGTGAGAGGCATACAGCTAGACCGCTGAACCAACAGGCCCACCCCGCCCCCCCCCCCCTATAACTTGAGAACGGCTGGGTGGATCAACGTAAAATTTGATACAGATATCCATCAGAGGCACCATACTAATCATTGATGTAACTCTTCTCCGTACCTCTCATAAAAGGGGCCCTACCCCCTTAAAATACATGCTGAAATAGGCGTAGAAGGGTGAAACAAAGCTCATTTTCAGCCCCTCAATGTGAGAAACGAAACTCGGGGGCCCCAAAGGGACCCCGAAAACCACATTTTAAGGCCCTAAAACCAACAGTTTTTGAGATATTCCCAGAAAACTAATGTCACTTAATAAATTAATGAAATAATGCATGGCGGTAACCATGGCAACTGAATCTCAGAGGTCCATCTATTTCTGTAAGACGCAATGCAATTCCATTTATTACATTACTGTGAAGGTTTGCAAACGGCTATAAGGTTATAATGGATCCAAATTAAGCTGAAATATTCATTAATACATACAATGCGCTTAAGGGGTCAAGGGGTACTCTAGAATTTTTTCACGCGATTTACACGTGCGGATGTGGTACGGAAGGTCTATTATATCCCTTCTCTATTATATAAAAATGAATGTTTGTCTGATTTTTCGGCTATTCTACGAAAATTTGACATATTTGCCCGTTTCAGACTGTTTTGTGACGGATGCACGCATAAATATATTTTTGTCTGTCTGTGGACAATTTTTTGTGTCCTTATAACTCGAGAACGGCTGGGTGGATTAACGTAAAATTTGATACAGATATCTATCAGAGGCACTACACTAATCATTGATGTAACTCTTCTCCGTACTTCTCATAACAGGGGGTCTACCCCCTTAAAATATATGCTGAAATAAGCGTGAGACAAAGCTCATTTTCAGCCCCTCAATGTGAGAAACGAAACTCGGGGGCCCTGAAAGGACCCCGAAAACCACATTTTAAGGTCCTAAAACCAACAGTTTTTGAGATATTCCCAAAAAACTAATTTCACTTAATAAATTAATGAAGGAATGCATGCCGGTAACAATGGCAACAGAATCTCAGAGGTCCATCTATTTCTGTAAGACGCAATACAATTCCATTTATTACATTACTGTGAAGGTTTGCAAACGGCAATAAGGTTATAACGGATCCAAATTAAGCTGAAATATTCATCAATACATATAATGCGCTTAAGGGGTCAAGGAGTAATCTAGAATTTTTTTAACGCGATTTACACGTGCGGGTATGGTCCGGAAGGTCTATTATATTCCTATCCCTATTTTGTTATATTACTAGTAGTAGTATTATTCTTTTAATTATTATCATTATTATGGCGTACAACGAAGAGACAAAGCTCATTTTCAAACCCTTGGGGTCAGAAACAAAACTCGGGGCCCCTCAAGAGCCGTAAAGGGTCCCCGAAAACTATATTTTAAAGCTCTAAACCCAACAGTTTCTTAGATATTCCCAGAAAACTAATTTCATTTAATAAACTAAAGAAGGAATGCAAGCCACTAACCATGACAACAGTATCTCAAGAGGTGGCATCCAACTTTCCCTCTATTTCTGGAATAAGTAATGCCACTCCATTTTTACATTTCTGTGAAAGGTTGCAAATGGAGTACCCTAGATTTTTTTCACACGACTTACACGTGCGATATGTCGTACAGAAGGTATCTCCAAACATCAACATTATTTTCAAAAATTCCTGAATAGAAATAGTAGACTGTTTTTTGCTGATTTTAGGAATTTGGGCCATTGGAGGCTAAAAACACTGAATTTTTATGCACCACAAGCCTTTATAATTTATAAAAGGGGACTTCCTGTAGTTGGGCACTTGACACAACGGTTAGGGTCAGTTCGTAGGCCTATGTGACGTGTATTGCGATTCTTCTACGAAGTTTTCAATTTTATTTTCACGCCAGGAAGAACACGTTAGGTAAATTTAGTTTGAGAGCACATTTTAACTAATATTTTTTCTTTGCCAACAAACAGGTTCCAAGTCCCTAAACATTGCAACAGTAGCTCAATAGATAACATCTGGTTATTAACACCGAAGACCGTTCGAAGAATGGGTACTTCTGCTAGTATTACATATAAAAGGAGAAACTCCATCAAGTCCTTAACTCTATTTTAATATTGTTACGTGCCAACCCCTAGAGGCACTTTTGCTAACTGGATAACGGTGGGTAGAAAGCACAACACCAATTACTGCTTTAAAGAAACGTATTGGCTTTATTGCGGGCTAGAAAATACACCCCACAAATAACAAATGCAAGCAACTAGTATATCACTCTAGCTCCCCTCTCGCTGCCGTCACTTCCCTTTCACTCTCTCGAGCAGCTGTCCGTTCACTATTTTGGCTGGCCGGTGTCTAGCCGGTCTGTCACTCACCGAAATACCTGTCCACTTCCTTGTACGCAAACTACAGTTATTTATGATAGCCAGTCACTCGCCACCACACACTGCCTCGCTATCCGCTGGCTAGGGAGATGCCCAATGCGTTTCGTAATTCACCACAATGTCTCTGTCGCCCTAGGCAAGTACACCCTCCTCACACTGCTCCGCGGCTCGGAAGGAATCTCAATGGGTTTCGCAAGTCACGTCACCACACTTCTGTCGCTCAGGAAAAACACGCACTATCTCAGAAACACTGTCCGCAGAAATACTCTCCGTCCCCTCGCTGAGGAGGCCGCTTATATAGCAGGCCGGTGACTCAATAAATGCTTATAGACCCATCCCGGGTTCACGGCTTCTCGAGGTTTCCATCACTGGCTGGGTCACGAATATTCTGGACCATCCCTTTGTCCTAGCAGTCCTTGTTGCGCAAGGCGCACGCAATACACTGAGGCAGAGCACAGCCCAGCCCGGGGGCAGCCGTGACTCATGCGGCGATCGACGAAACAAACTCACAGCCGTAACACCACCCCCTTCCTAAAAGACTGATCGTCCCGATCAATCATTGCTCCGTCTGTGACCTTCCGTAGGCTGCCAGGCGATCTCGATGCACGATCTTCATCTTCGCCCTCGGGCTCCGCAGGATCCTGTAGACGACATCGTTGATCCGTTTCACGACTCGGTACAGGCCCTCCCAGGACTTCTGCAGTTTGGTGACAGGCCTTTCTTCCGTAATGGGTTGAAGAGCCAGAACAGGTCGTCCTCGTGGAATCCGCCGGCATTCGTCTGTTGGTCGTATCGGGTTTTCATTCGGTCGGTCTCGATCCGCAGTTTCTTCCTCGCGAACGTGTGCACGTCCTCCAGTTGGTCGACCAGTTCTTGACAATACTGGCTTACCGGGACCGGATCATTCCTAGGACGGCCGAAGGCAAGATCGACAGGTAGACGGAGTTCCCTCCCAAACAAGGCCCGGGCTGGTGTGCACCCGGTGGCTTCATGCACGGCGGCGCGGTAGGCCAGGAGAAATAGTGGAAGATGTTTGTCCCAATCCCTCTGGTGCTCGCTGACGACTATTCGGAGATGGTTCTCGATGGTGCGATTGAATCGCTCTACCATCCCGTCGGACTGAGGGTTTAGCGGCGTCGTCCTTGTCTTCCGGATTCCCAGCAGCTGGCATAGGTTCTGGAACACTTGCGACTCGAAGTTCCTCCCTTGGTCGGAGTGCAGCCCCAGGGGTACTCCGTACCGGCTGACGAATTCCTTCACCAGGGTCTCTGCAATTGTCGCGGCTTCTTGGTTAGGGAGCGCATACGCCTCCGACCATTTGGTGAAGTAGTCGCTGACGACCAATATGTAGCGGTTCCCTGCCTCACCTAACGGGAATGGCCCAGCAACATCGATGGCCACTCTCTCCTTGGGGCCGCCCACGTTGTATGTCTTCAGTTGACCCCGTCGTCTTCGTCCTGGGCCCTTGCTGGCTGTGCAATCGTGGCACATCGCGCAGTGGTTCTCCACGTCTGTTCGGCATCCGATCCAGTAGAACCGCTCTCTCAGCTTCTCCAGGGTCTTCTTTATCCCTAGGTGTCCACCAGATGATCCTCCACGGACTTCATTCAGGACTTCCTCCGTCATAGCCGTTGGAACGACGACTTGTTCCCGAGATGTCTTCCCTTCGGTGCTCTCCCAGATCCGGCAGATGAGGCCATCCCTTACAATCAGCGAGTCCCACTGCGCCCAGTAGGACTTGAACTTTGGACTGCAGTCGCTCACAATGTTCCACCCGGGTCTAGGAACACAGGCCCTCTTCCATTCGGCTATCAGTCCCATGTCATCATCTTCTGCTTGTGCCCGCGTGAAAGATTCGCGACTCCAGCTCCCATGAAGTTCCACGGTAGTCCTTCGGCACTGTATCCCGGTGTTCTCCTCTCTTCCGATACAGAAGGTACAGTCTTCGGGGCACGGTCTTCGTAGACAGGGCGTCGGCGTTAGAATGCAGTTGGCCTTTCCTGTGCTGGATCTCGAAGTTGTACTGTTGAAACTTCTCTATCCACCAGGCGAGTTGACCCTAGGGCTGTTTGAAGTTCAGGAGCCACCGCAGGGATTCATGGTCGGTCCTGATGAGAAATTCTTGCCCGTACAGGTACTTGTGGAAGTGTTCGATGGTCTTCACGATGGCGAGCAGTTCCTTCCTGGTGACGCAGTAGTTCCTCTCTGGCTTTGACAAGGCTTTGCTGAAGTAGGCCAATACTCTCTCCTCGCCGTCCACTTTTTGCGACAGGATTCCCCCTATGCCAAAGTCGCTGGCATCGGTATCGACGATGAACCTTGTTCCAGGTGTGGGGTAGGCCAGAATAGGCGCGGTGCACAGAGCCTGCTTGAGTTGTTCAAAGGCACTGTGGCATTCTGCTGTCCACGTGAAGAGTTGGTCCTTCTCAGTCAGTCGATGTAGTGGTTTGGCGATGTCGGCGAATCCTCTCACGAAGCGACGGTAATAAGTGCAGAGTCCCAGGAAGCTTCGTAGTTGGGCCTTGTCCTTCGGAACTGGCCACTCCCTCACAGCTGCGGTCTTCTCTGGGTCGGTGCGCACCCCCTCCTCGGAGACGATATGCCCAAGGTACTGCACCTGCTTCTGGAAGAGCTGACACTTCTTGGGGCTCAACTTCAGCTGGGCAGCCCGTAGCTTCATCAAGATCTCCTTCAGGTTCCTGTAGTGATCTTCGAAGCTTCTCCCCAGAACGATGACGTCGTCTAGGTAGACCAGGCAGGTCTTCCAGTGTAGTCCTCTCAGAATGGACTCCATTAGCCTTTCGAAGGTCGCAGGGGCGTTGCACAGACCGAATGGGATGATGGTGAACTGCCAGAGCCCGCTGCCCACAGAGAACGCAGTTTTCTCGCGATCCTTAGGGTGGACCTCCACCTGCCAGTAGCCACTCTTGAAATCCAAGGTGGAGAACCATTTTGACCCTGATATGGTGTCCAGGGTGTCGTCGATCCGGGGTAGAGGGTAGCTGTCCTTTTTCGTGACGTCAATCACCCGCCTGTAATCCACGCAGAACCTGGTGGAACCGTCCTTCTTCTTCACTAGCACGACCGGAGAACTCCAAGGACTATGTGATGACTCGATCACGCCTTGCACAGTCATCTCTTCTACCATCCGGGCGACTTCAGCTTGCTTGGCGAGCGGGACACGTCGGAATGGGGCCCTAATCGGTGCGCTGCCCCCAACGTCGATTCTGTGCTGGACCAAGCTTGTCCTACCGATGTCTTTGCTCCCCACGGAGAAGACATCCTGGAATTCGCGTAGCAGGTCCTGAAGTTGGCGTGATTGTTCCTCGTCTAAATGGTCCTGGGATCCTTGGTACAGCTTCTGTAGTTCTTCTGGCAGTGCGCGTGTTCTTCGGTTTTCCGTCTGCAGGTGTCCGTCCGTCGTATCTGTGATGCGGGCAATCCAGGTAACGGGCTCGCAGACTCCTAGGTTTGTGTCCCGGTGAACCGTAATATCGTAGTCGTTCAGGTTGGACAGGCGGACGTACGGCCGAGGCGTCGTGTTGATGAGGGTCTTGGCAACTAGCAAACCTTTTGTCATGATGTCCTCATATTTTGGCTCGATGACAGCCGCCACTCCCTCAGCAGTTCCTTCGACAATTACGGCGGCGCTGACCTCCGTCCTGGCGGGAACGATGACTTCCTCTCTCAGCCTTACTCGTCGTGCGGTGACGGCCTCGTGTGCTGGTTGCAAAGCAAGTTCCTCACCTCCGAAGTGCAGAGTGATGGTACCCAGGTCCAAGATGATGTTGATCTGGTCCAGGAAGTCCAGTCCGATGATCACTTCGTTTGATACGTCAGTCACAAGCACTGGATACTTCACCCCCCGTCGACCAATGACGAACTCCAGTGATGCTTCGCCATGTACCGGTGCGGTCTCTCCGGTCGCGGTTATTCGCTGGAGGTTCCTTTGTGTGGGTTGCACTCTCCACTTCGGGATCACGGTGGGACTAACGATGGTCCTCGATGCTCCCGTGTCGATTAGCATGGGCCAGCTCTCTCCGTTGACGACCCCGTCGACCATCAGGCTGCTATTATCCCTCCATAACTGCGTCACACGAACTTGGACTGCCGGGGCTTGACGATTGTCACAAGCCAACCTTTGCCCCCCAAGGCTGGCTGATACTTGCTTTCCTGGGCCGCACGGTTTCCCTACGACTGACTGTCCCGTCGGAAACCCTTGGCAGCGGCGATCACCGCAGTCCTTGCTCAGGTGGCCTCTCTTACGGCAGGTCCTGCTGTTCGGTAGTCCTCTTCCAGGCCGCCTCTCCGGATGTCCTTCGGCTACGTTTTTTTTGGTGGTACTGCGACTCTTGAAGAACCGGCCTAGCGCCTCCATCAGTTCATCGGCCAGGGGCTTGGTCTTGTCGGCTTTGGCTGGTTCGTCGACGTCCACCTGACGCACCCGCGCGCCCATTCTAGATACCTGCTGTGCCGTCTCGAAATCAAGTGCGTGGCTCAGCGCATCTGCAAGTGTCTTATTGCGCGCAAGTCGCAGTGCCAGTTGAGTATCCGAGTCCTGTAGTCCGTCAATGAAGGTTTGCGTCGCAATCTGCTCCAAAATGTTGGCCTGCGCTGTTGGATAGGCGAGCCTTACAAGGCGTGTGATGTCCATCTTGAACTCCTGCAGGGTTTCCACGTTCTTTTGTACCCGGGTCCGGAGCTGCATCTGGTAGGCCTGCTGAAGATGGCTATCTCCATATCGGGACTCCATATGGGCGATTAGTGAAGCGCAGTCCTGGGATCCAGTCGGGATGGCCTGAAGGACGTTAAGGGCGTCCCCTCTCAACGCTACAATGAGAGCTGTAGCCCTTTCCGTGCTGTTCCAGTTATTTATGGAACAGGCTGCCTCGAACTGACATAAATAGGTGCTCCACGGGACCTTTCCGTCGAAGGTTGATGGCGTCACTCTGCTCTGTCCCGTTCCCGATATTCCCGGTGTACCTGTGGGCGGGCGTCGGCGCAGCTCGGCAACTTCTTCTTGAAGAGCGTTGAATGTCGCTTCCATCCCCGTCGGCGGGCGTTGGTTCAGCTCAGCAATTTCCTTTTGTAAAGCGTTGAATTTCTCTTCCACCCCCGTCAGTGGGCGTTGGCGCATTTCGGCAACTTCTTCTTGTAAGGCGTCGAACTTCTTTTCTACTGCTGTGACTTCCTCACGTAGGCCCTGGCAGACGATGTTGACTTCCTGACGCAGACCCTGTTCCAATTTCTTTTGACTTTCCTGTAATTTCGTCAGCAGGCACTTTTCCAGGTTTTTCTGGCCATCCAGAAATTTGGCTGTTAGGTCCTCTGCCAGCTGATTCTGACCGTCTTCTAATTTGGAAGTTAGGTCCTCGGCTAAACTTTTCTGGCTGTCTTCCAACTTCTTCAGGTCCTCCGATAACTTATTTTGAACGTCTTCCGTCTTCTTCTGGCCGTCTTCTATCTTCTTCTGGCCGTCTTCCATCTTCTTCAGGTCATCCTTCAGGTCCTTGGCTATTTTCTTCTGGCCGTCTTCCATCTTGGCTTCCATGCCACTTAACTTTTCTAGCAATGCTGCTAATTGCGCTTCCATTTTGGTTGTTTGTCTTGTAAAGGGCATGCACTCACAGGAAAATTTTAAAAAAATGACCTGCTCGGGTTTTGAAACCAGGACCGTCAGTTGTTGTGCTTGAGCTTGAGTTCGTAATCCGGCTTCTGACACCAGTTGTTACGTGCCACCCCCTAGAGACACTTTTGCTAACTGGATTACGGTGGGTAGAAAGCACAACACCAATTACTGCTTTAAAGAAACGTATTGGCTTTATCGCGGGCTAGAAAATACACCCCACAAATAACAAATGCAAGCAACTAGTATATCACTCTAGCTCCCCTCTCGCTGCCGTCACTTCCCTTTCACTCTCTCGAGCAGCTGTCCGTTCACTATTTTGGCTGGCCGGTGTCTAGCCGGTCTGTCACTCACCGAAATACCTGTCCACTTCCTTGTACGCAAACTACAGTTATTTATGATAGCCAGTCACTCGCCTCCACACACTGCTTCGCTATCCGCTGGCTAGGGAAATGCCCAATGCGTTTCGTAATTCACCACAATGTCTCTGTCGCCCTAGGCAAGTACACACTCCTCACACTGATCCGCGGCTCGGAAGGAATCTCACTGGGTTTCGCAAGTCACGTCACCACACTTCTGTCGCTCAGGAAAAACACGCACTAGCTCAGAAACACTGCCCGCAGAAAAACTCTCGTCCCCTCGCTGAGGAGGCCGCTTATATAGCAGGCTGGTGACTCAATAAATGCTTCTAGACCCATCCCGGGTTCACGGCTTCTCGAGGTTTCCATCACTGGCTGGGTCACGAATATTCTGGACCATCCCTTTGTCCTAGTAGTCCTTGTTGCGCAAGGCGCACGCAATACACTGAGGTGGAGCACAGCCCAGCCCGGGGGCAGCCGTGACTCATGCAGCGAGCGACGAAACAAACTCACAACCGTAAAAATATTGAAATTGTTGTTGTATTCTTTGCTTCATACAGCCTATCGTTGTTTGAAGTACAAATCCATATTAAATACTCGTACATTAAAATGAATGTTTGTCTGTATTTTCTGCATTTCCACTGAAATTTGAGTTATTAACTCGTTTCAGACTGCTTTATGACGGCTGCGCGCAAAAAAAAAAAAAAAAAAAAACGTTTTGTCTGTCTGTGTATTCGAGAACGGCTGGGTGGATCGACTTAAAGTTTGGTACAGATATCCACCGGATGCACGGCACCAATCATTGATGTAACTCTTTTCCGTACTAAACCCTTAAAATACATACCGAATGGATGTAAAGGATGAGACAAAGCTCATTTTCATCCCGTCAATGTGAGAAACAAAACTCGGGAGTCACTAAAGGGACCCCCCAAACCACATTTTAAGACCCTAAAACCAATAGTTTCTGAGATATTCCCAGAAAAAATAGGCTTATGAGATCACCTTTTGTCCGTGTGTCTGTGTGTGCGTGTGTGTGTGATTCGTGTGTATGTCCCCCCTTAATAACTTCTAAACGGCTTCTATTTCAATGAAACTCGGTAAGCTCATAACACCATTCTGGCCGACTCCAACCCCGTGCCCTTCAAATGTTATTGTATCTCACCAATCCAACATGGCGGCTGTACGAAATATTTCACCAGCATTCAGTATCTCCGAAACTATTACAGATATCACCCTGAAATTTTGTTTGGTGATAAAGGGAACTACTAGACGTTCACCTATGAGACTTTCAAAAACCTGGTAACTAAAAAACTAACATGGTTGCCAAGCAAAGTTGAGACTTTTAAATAGACTTTTCTCGCGATTTAACCATCCAAACGTAATGAAACTTGGTACAGTATATATTTATACTAATTGTAATTCACTGGCGTCTAATTTAGTTCCATTGTTTATATAACCTCAAAATGGCGGCTGTGCGAAATATTCCACTGGCATTCTATATCTCCGAAACTATCACCGTGAAATTTTGTACGGTGATATAGGGCACTGCTACAAGTTTATTTATGTAACTTTCAAACACCTGTAAAGTACAAAAAGGGCATGGCGGCCAAGCGAAGTTGAAATATTTTAATAGACTCTTCTCGTGATTTAACCATCTGAGCGTAGTGAAATGTGGTACAGTAAATGATTATACATATTGCAATGCACTGGCATCTAATTCATTTCAATTGTTTACATAACCTCAAGATGGAGGGTGTGCGAAATTTTAAAATTAAGTTTTTATTTCTTGTGTCGTAATCATGCGATCGAAGTGAAGCTACGCAATAATTTTCCTTTAATGGTACATATCTCTATGGCCTATACATATACCAATCCAAAATGGCGAGCATTCGAAATATTTTGACGGTTCTCAATATCTACGAATCTTTTACAGCAATCCAACTGATATTTTTTTTATGTTCATAGAGGCTATGAACGAAAGTTCACCTATAGGACTTTCAGTAACCTGGTGAGCACAAATCCAACATGGCGGCGAACGCGAAATATAAATATTTAAATGGATGTTTCTCGCGATTTAACCATTTGAGTGCAGTGAAACTTTGCACGTTAAATGCTTATACAAATGTTAATACACTGGCATCTAATTTATTTCACTTGCTGTCATAAATACAAGAAGGCAGCTGTGCGATATTTTAAAATCTCGTTTTTACTTCTTGTGTCCTAATCATGCGATTGAAGTTTGAATACCACACGCACACAATAATCTTCATGTAATAGTACATAAATAAAAATCCAACCTGGCGACCATCTGAAATATTTAGACGGTTCTCAATATCTACGAATCTATCACAACAATCAAACTGAAATTTTGTATGTTGATAGAGGCAATTAACATGAGTAGTATATATGAAAATAGGCTGCATAGTTCTTCACGGAACTACTTGTTATTCAATTAGCTAATGAAGGAATGCAAGCCCGTAACCATGACAACAGTATCTCAAGAGGTGACATCCAACTCTATTAATTGCATTTCTGTGAGAGTTTGCAAATCGCTATAAGGTTATCACAGAAACCGCTTAGGCTGTTGAATTCATCAATACCTATAATGCGCCTAAGGGGGCCCAGGGGTACCCTAGAATTTATTCACGTGGTTTACACGTGCGATATGTGGTACGGAAGGTATATTATATTCCCAAACAGCAGTGTTACTTGAGACTATGGAGACTCGCCATTCACCTGGCGGCCACTTTGTTTTCGGGCTAACGGGCAAGTGGGCGGTCGTTAAGACTCTAGACAGCCAATCCGGCCAGAGCTGAATAGGCTAGGCCCCTCCCCGCGCTGCGACTCAGTGTCGACTAGAAAATACTTGAAAATCCGACGATGAAGGACTCGACGCTACCAGAAGTACGGGCATCGATAATTTTCTAGGCCAGGGGCCGACCGTACTGTATATACGTATATACCAGCGAGGTGCGGCTATCTGGGTTGAGTTCAGTTGAATTCGTAGTTGTTCAGCTCAGTGCAGTGCCACACTAGCGTGATTGCGGTATCAAGGTAAATGTGGAGATAAATACTGAGGACTGTAAGGGACATTTTCTCGCAGACTACAGTTTAATAAATTCAGTCATAAAAAATTGTTCGGAATGTGACTCAATTAATAAGTGTGAGTGCGTGAGTATTTGATTCTAATGTTTATTGGTGCAAGTTATTATAGTAAATAAATAACTAATTTAATATATGTCTGACTAATTTCATTTCACGGACCATACAAACGTTACAATATTATTATTATTATTATTATTATTATTATTATTATTATTGCCTTTATTGGTGGCGCAGTTAGGGCTCTTGGCCCTCTCTTACACTTAACCACATTAATACAATATAACAACCATATTATGGCGACAAAATTAAACAATAATAATTGACATTGATCATGACTTTCACACTCTCATTCACTCATCCAGTCACACTTGTTGTCGGTCAGCAATGTTAAGCAGGCTGCCCCAGCAGGTGGTCTTGAATTTAGATAGTGAGGTGGTACCCCTGACACTGGCTGGAAGGGTATTCCACAGCCTAGACCCCACCACATGAAAAGAGTTATTGTATATAGAGGAGCGATGAATAGGAATGGAGAGGGAAGAACCAGAGCGTGTATTATTACTATGGAAAGAAGACAAGTACTTGAATTTATTTGATAAGTATAGTGGTCTATCGTCAGACAATAATCGGAAAATCTGGACAAGAATGTGATATGATCGACGTAGTTCAGGTTTCAGCCAGGAAAGAACGCAATAATAGGGAGTAATATGCTTATCATAGCTCAGATCGTAGATAAATCGTGTGCAAGAGTTCAGAGCTCGTTGAAGTTTCAAAGTTAATGTTTTGGTTGCGTCTACAAGAATAACGTCACAGTAGTCAAGAATAGGAAGTATTAGTGTCTGTATGAGTAGGATTCTTACTTTGAATGGTAAAATATCTTTTTTTCTTTTGAGGGAGTGGAGCGTTGCGAAAATCTTCTTGCATACATTCTGTACATGTTCAGACCAGTTAAGAGTCTGATTTATTATCACACCTAGATTTTTCACTGTAGGACAGTATGGAATTTCATTGTTGTTCAGTACAATTGGGGGAATAATTTGATCTCGGAGTGACGTCAATAGTTTTTGAGAGCCAATTATGATAACTTGTGTTTTGGATGGATTCAGAAGAAGGGAATTTTCCTGAGAATATTTTCCAAGTCGTTGAAGGTCAGCGTTGATAGTTTCAATTGTCAATGGAATGTCATTTGTCTTGCAGTGGGAGTATATTTGCAAATCATCTGCATATAGGTGATATTTGCAATTTTTCAAATTAGATGAGATGTCATTGATATATAGTACAAAAAGCAAGGGCCCTAATACACTACCCTGAGGGGCGCCTGACTTTCTGCTTAGCCACTGAGAAGTTTTATCTTGGGTTACAACACGTTGCTGGCGATTATTCAGGTATGATGCGAAAAAGTTAATTGTCTTTTTCAATAGTGTCTGAGTATTTATGGTGTCAAAAGCACTGCTGAAGTCGAGAAGGGTGAGGATTGTCACCAGTTTTTGGTCCATTGCGTGTCTAATGTCGTCAGTCAATTTGAGTAATGCTGTTGCGGTGCTATGTCCCTTCTTGAAACCTGATTGCAGAGGGTCTAAAAGAGAACGGCTATTCAAATATTCAAGTACTTGCTCATGAACCAGACGCTCGAGGGCTTTTGAAAGTGCAGGTAGAATGGATATTGGCCGATAGTCAGATGGAGATAAAGGTTCGGTTTTCTTAGGAATAGGGATGACATTGGCTTGTTTCCATAGGGAGGGAAAGGTGTTAGTTGTAAGACTATGGTTGAATATGTGAGTAATAATTGGTAGAACGGCACCGATGATATTATGTATGAAGGATATGGGAATATCATCAACTCCTCTCGCTTTTGATTTTATGGAATATAGTACCTTTTTTACTTTGTCTGCCGTAACCGGATGGAAAGTAAAGAGCGGGTGGTCAGGTAGTGTGTGAAAAGAATCATGGGGTGTTGAATTAGTTGGTACTCTCTCTTCAGTGAAATATTCATTTAACTCATCAAGCGGTATGTCTGGTACATGTGTCTGTTGCTGCTGTTTGCCTATACCTAGAGAACGCATATTATTCCAGGCATTCCTTGTATTCATCTTCTTTGTCACGTTTTGTATGTAGGAGAATTTGGCGTTTCTTACGAGCTGCTTAATACGATTTCTGAGTACACGATAATTTTCAAAATCAGTTTCGTCACGGGTACGTTTAAAACGCCGGAATAGTGCATCACGCTGTGCCATCATACTTTTAATGTTATCATTTAACCATGGGCATGCTGGGCGAGTAACTTTGATCGAATGTTTAGGGGCATGTTTGTCATACAGACTAAGTATAAGAGAATTTAACTTGTTTACTTTTGCGTCAATGTCATCTAAGAGTAATATGTCATTCCAAGGAAGGTTGTATGCGTCATGTTTTAAGTCATCCATATTAATATTTTTCATGTTTCTAGTGATAATATATTTAGGTGTGTACTTAGGCACACGTAGGGAGTACGATAGGTAAATTAGGTCATGGGTGGAGATAGATGGTACGGGTATTTGCCCGAAAGTTTCAACTCTGTCGAGATTGCTTGTCACAAGATGGTCAATCAATGTATGTGATTCGTATTTATCAGAGTAAATGTGGTTTGTAGGTTCTAGGGGAAGAATAGTCATGTCGCAGGAAGCGAACAGGTTTTTTAATTGTTTGGTCTCATACGTCTGTGTCAGTAAATTGGTATTGTAGTCACCCACGGCTATTACGTGTTCGTAGCTTGGAAGTAAGTCGAGCAAGCGGTTTTCAAATTCACTCATGCTTGTTATTCTTGGCGGCTTATATACAACAGCTACCAGAGTCTTTTGTTGGCCAACAATTACTTCAACAAACATGAATTCCGGTCCTGGTTGTGTGCTAAGTGTTGATACACATATTACCCGTCTTTTTAAGTCGCTTCTACAGTACATGGCAACCCCGCCTGCTCGCCTCCCATCATTTCTGTCATGACGTTCCAGCGAGTACCGATTTAGTTCCACCATGCTAGACGGGATGTCAGGTTTTAACCAACTTTCACTTATGCAGAGGATGTGGATATTGTTTTCGTTTATTATTGCCTGTATTTCGTCGTGATGCGCAACCAGCGACAGAGCATTAATATGGCAACATTGTAATGAATGTTTGGATGAGGAAAGTGCCTGTTTTAGAAGAAAGCCAGTGGTGTAAGGGGAGGGAGGGGGTTGGTGTGGGCTAGGCTGGCCAAGGTCAGTTAGCTCATTCATACAATAGCTCAGCTGGGTAACGGGAGATATATCTTAAAATAGAAGAAACCTACCTGGACCTCCCGCTGCACACTGCCGACCGCAACCAACGCACACACACATACACACACACACTTATTACTAAACTTGTCTAATATAAACATTACGCACATGTTCATTTCACTTCACTCTAATATCCCGCATTAGCTCAACGTTTTCCAGCTCCCTAAATGTGGTGACGGTCTTCTTAGTTCCATCAGGGAGGTGTATTAAAACGCGGCCGTCCTGGGTCCAGACTCGGGTGGGTCCGAAGTGGTCTCTCGCTGCATTTAGGATAGTTTTCCGCGTTTTTGTGAGGGATTCAGTAATAAGAATCTTGGTTCCCTTTAGGAGGCGCTTGGACTTCCAGATGCGATCTCGCTCGTGGTAGCGGAGGAATTTTACAATAATAGGGCGTTTCCCAGTGGCTACCACTTCAGCTGCTGTTCGCTGCGGCCGCCCAATCCTGTGACATCTATCCAGGCTCTCCATAGGGAGGTCCACGTTCAACTTCGTCTTGATTGTGTCCCTCACCTTCTCGTACACATCTTCCTCAGGGTCCTCGACGATCCCGTGGATGAGAAGGCAGTTTCTCCGGCTGTATTGCTCTCCTTCGTCCAGCAGCTCCTCGTGGTGGTCAAGTCTCCTCTCCAGCTTGTTCAGTTCTTCTTTAAGCACAGCGAGTTCGGAGGTGACAGTGCTTCGGAACTCGCGAAAATCACGAGTAAGCGACTCTAGGGAGTCTTGACCCGGGTTGGCAGCACTGTTCAACAACTGAAGGCGTGCTTCAAAGTCTGCCATCGTTGCCTCAACAACATTTACACGTTTGTTCACCTTTTGTATTGACATAATGATGTAGAAAATTTTCAGGCACGTACTTCACACACTATGTTACTTGGTCACTCACTTTCGGGCCGGAAATTGCGGTTAAAAACTGCGGTTTGCGCGGGATAAAGCGGAGCACTCCTACAGGCTTCCTATGCCAGCCGCCATAGGAAACACATATATATAAAGAAAAAATAATAAATAAATATGTGACGTTTCCTTTCTCAAAATGTCCAGATAAGCTTAGTCTACCTTGCCTACCGCGAGGAGTCGTGCCTGACTTACTCTCACTACAGAATAAGCTTTATCGATCTCTAGTCCCTATGTGGGCAGTAGATTATTGTTGGAAAAGAATAACACCTTCCTCTTCGAAGCTTTACACTCCATTTCAATCAAGCGGGACATTCCCACGAGGCGAGATTTTCACGGCTACGTGTTCATTTCAGTGACAGTTAAATATCGCTGACGGATCGAGTGGGAGCTTTCCTCTGAAATTAATTCATTAACTAATGGCTTGATTGCTAGGATTTGAATATCCCCTAATCCGTCCATTACATGGAGTGTATCCTGTTAAATTTAACGCATTAGTTCCGGTGTGAAGAGTGGGTTCTCATTCTGGATAATTACCCTCTAAATGAATATACAGAATGTGCGAGAAATACTGTCCCATAAGAGCAGGAATTGATAGATGAACTCAGAAACTGATTACCATGTTAAAATACATTAGAAACCTACTATCAATTTCGCAATAGCTCTCCTTTCTCCCAATCATAAACCACAGGACCTCAGTTTTTACGTGTATTATGATAATATGCGAAAAATCATTCTTTCTTCTTCTTCTTCTTCTTTCGTTTCACTCACGTTGAATGAGTCATTTCTCTGTGTGTTGTTCTTTCCTTATTGCCCAGTATCTCTTCAATCTGATATTCTCTTCCTCTCTTCCGAGATGGTGGGTTTGAATTTTAGTGTAGATTTGCCTTGGAACCTTATATTTTCGTCCTTATTAATTATTTTAGCTTGAGTAGTGAGTAGTGACTTTTCTGTAATTTTTAATTATACGAGGTGTTTTTTTGGTTTCTTTAAACCATGTGGGTTTTATTTTGTGGTTACGGAAGAAAACAAAGATTTGTTTGGTTAATCAATTAGAGTTCTGAGAAGATGATCGTAAAAATTTATTTTCCTTTTTCGCATAGTTTCGGAGAGTTTTTCAATTTTCTTGTAGAGGCTCTCATTCTTGATATGTATTATCCTATTAACCCGCGATTTTGGTCCTATGATTTTTCTTAAAGTTTTCCTTTCCTTTAATTCGAGTTTCTCTATGTGGCCTTTGAAATTCATGAGGGTTTCTGCTGCGTACAGTGCTTATGGTTTAATCACTGTCTTATACTGTAACTAGCAACCCGACCCGGCTTCGCCCGGGAACATTTATGAATGCATTACGTGATTAGTGCTTTTTTTTTCAGTGTCAATGAACAACGACAAATATCCGTTTTACGTCTCGGCATGATTGGTTAAAATCTCTGACTGGACTATTACTTATTTTATCATGGAGATGCATGTGCAACAAATTCTTGTCAAACGTAATTTAAGAATGGCGAGGTGCATGAAACTCAAATCCTCCTTCCGTCCAATCTTAACTTGACTGTGAATTTTGCTGAACGAAAAGTTCACAGGCGAAATTAAGAAAAGCCGAGTTGCACTTCCAGGGAACCTCCAAACACAACCACTCTTCTCTAAAGTTAACTCAGCACGACTCGACAGTTTGCTGCTGGATGTATCTGGGGCAATAAGCTCGTCCGCTAGCTAAGCTGTAACTGGGGTGATAGACTCGCCCCTAGCTAGCTCGTAATCTGTTGCCTCAGTAACTGAATGGAGATTGTTGGAAGAAATGAAAACGTAAAAACACTTATAGTAGGCGATGTATTGAAGATAGAGATATGCTCTCCTGGGCTTTTTTGTAGAACTTTTCATGCTGAACAATTCTTACTCATAGTTTACCCAGCGTAAGCTTACAAAGCGCTCGGACACAAGTTTTTTTTTGACTTTTCCACTGAAATCGTTACTGCTCGGCTTCCTTTGATCATAAATAAATTATTTTCTACAAAAATCATACTCGAGATATCCTTTACAGAATGGTGAAAACCGCATCAAAATCCATCCAGTGGTTCTCGAGTTTACCCGTAACATCCAAGAATCGGGGACTTTGTTTTATACTAAGTAGAGATGTTTATTTTTGGACCCCCATTAGTAATGTTATGTCACAGGATCCGTAATGATATCTATAGCCTGACTCAATCAATACTAAAGAATAAAATTGTGTCAATTAATATACATGTTTATCGTACTAGTTTTGGCACTCCATGTTGCGATCTTCAGGTAATATAGAAAAATAAGTGAAAATTAACCTAGGGATATATATAAAATCAAATAAAATGCATAATTGTTTATCAAAAGGTTGACCAACACCCTGCGAGTTCTGCAAACATTAGTATCAGTAATCATTTTGAACGGAATTCCTTACAAAAGAAGATTTTAAATTTAACAAACTCTGAGAATTAATTAACATAGAAGTAAAACTTACATCATTCAAATCCCTAAAAGTAGTATCAAATTATTGCGTCTATGGGCGACGAATCCTTGGAAAAGTAAAAAGACTGTTCGTTTCTAGTTAGTGGCGGACTAAGCATTTAGTTCAATTAGAGACGTTGCCTTCTGTATAGAAAGGAACCTCGCCAGGGCCGTATGCAGGCCGGAGAGCGATTAATCACCGCAGTTGACTGGCGATTACACAAAAGCGGGTCAGTAGGCACCAAATGCTGTTATAGCTTTGATTACTTTCCCATCTGGAAAGATACCTTAGTTGAGAGAGTTAATACTGTAGTAACTTACTGTAGCCTATCTCGTATTCCGTGAACATGGTTAGGTATAGAACAAAACATCGAATTATCCTAGTGGAACCTTATCTTCTCAAGAAGAAGTCTTCCAGTAAATGTGTTCGTACATTACAGCACCTTGCGATTTTTACTTGAGGGGGAACCTCAAAAAAGAGGTATTCAGCAACAATCCACGTACGCTGTGTTATTGTACTGGCTGTATTAGTGTATGCATACTTCAGGTGAGTATTTGGAAGTACGCAGTCGTGGCCCTAAGTAAGGAACCATCCCGGCATTCTTCTGGAGTAAACATGAGAAACCACGAACCACCACCTTCAGGATTAGGGGCAGTTGACCTCGTTGTTCAGCTCCATAAAATAACAATAACTAACTGACTACCTAACGACTTCAAAGATGGCTGAAGTGGGAAACGAACCCACCTCATCTATATTTTGCCTCAGAAGGCTGATACCCCGTTCCAACCTGCAGAACCTGGAATTGAACCAGGACCTATGGCCCCAGAGTCTCAGTAAGTATCACGAAACCACAGAACGCGTCAGAGAACAGTCTGTACCAGCTAGACACCCGTCTCGTGCACTAAAGTTGAAAGGTAGTTAAGAGAGAGGAAGAATCTGCTTGCCTATGAAGTTATAAGCACATTACCTTTTGTAGTGGCTGTTGTTTTATTTAAGAGGTTTGGACTTAGTAGTCATTTGGCTCCGGTACATTATCTGTAGGCCTACGTATTGTACATGAAAATTCAAGAGAACACAAGAAAATCTTGGTGGTGGAAGAAAATTAAGTTACTTAGTTAATTCTCAACACAGGGACCCCAGTTCCGTACTTTTGTTTATTGTTGTTAATGCATTAAAGGGGCTTGTCATATCTCGGTAATCAGTTCTGTGTGGGTGGGTGTGAGCTCAACTTGTCTTATAGCCTGTGTTTCTGTGATGTGGTATCTGTAGTGGTAGTACGGTGCAATTAGTCCTAAAAACGGCCTAACCTCAACATCCAAAGTAAAAGTTTCCCTCCAAGCCCAAATTGTTCTATACAGTCCACTTGTTGTACGGTAAAAAGTCTCACCATTTTGAGCATCGCGTTTCTGGGGGGGGGGGGGGGGGGGGGGCAGAAGTTGGTAAATTTGTAGTTTTTATCAGTTTTTCTTAAATATTTCGAATAATATACGGTTTAGCGCAAAATGTGTCATATGCAAAAATATTCTACATTAAATTGTGAACAAAACAGGTCCCCTGCATAATCTTGCTTAAGTGAACGGTTCCAGAGTTACTGAGGGTGCAAATGTAGCAATTTTTCGTATTTTGTTAGATTTTTTGAAAAATAAAATTATAACTACCGGTACTATGTTAACAGAAATAACTAAACAATTTTATTAAAAAGTGATATTGTACAATCGTATTGTATTCCAAAAGAGGCTGAGGCACCACAATGGGTTAGAAGCGTAAAAATACTGGGGACAAAAACCGGTATAGTATAAGCGCGGTCGCCAGGTGTGCGTAGCGTCTCTTCAGAGCAGCACGTGGAGCTACGCGAGGCAAGGCAGAAAATAAATTGCAAGCACTTGCAAACTTTTATATCTTGGCTTGAGGAACATAATCCGTTTTCTAAAACACCTGAACTCTCTTCCTTATCAACAGGGGTTGTAGCAGATGAAAACATGAACTGTGATAAAGCGTTTGAAGTTGGAACACTAGCCTTGAAAGAGATTGGGAACAAAACATTCAATGAGATACACTTGAAATGAAAGTTAGCTGTTAAGTCTCTAGCCTCAATAACCAAGTCTATGACAATTAACAACAACTCTGTATGTGTGAACCCGAACACACTATTACATCGGATGGTGTGCACAGTAAGGAGTGATGAGAGACTTGAAGAAATATTTCAATTTGAATAATGTGCTTATCCTCCATCCCTCTTCGACGAATCTGGCTTGATGAGGAAGGGAAGCAAATCTTCAATGGCGACTGTGTTGGTTCCAGATTCAAATGAATCATCAATCACCCCAGATTCAGAGAAAGTGCCCTACATCATTGACGGAGGTCACCTCCTTCAACGTGTTGTGTGGCGACGCCCAGCTACCTTAAGACAGATATGCGAGCAATACACAGATTACATAATTACTCATTATGGGCCAGGAACTGTTGTTTTTGATGGATACGAGAAAGGAAATACAAAAGATGATGAACACCTACGAAGATCACGTTCTACCACTAACAATGAAGTGAAAGTAGAAGACTCAAACCATGTAAATATCAATCAAAGTGAATTTCTAACTAACGCTAAAAACAAAATGGGCCTTATTTCTCTCCTTACAATGCACTTGCAAAGAGGTGGTTGCACAGTTCATCAAGCATCGGGTGACGCTGACTTATTAATATTTTTAACAGCGATTGATGAAGCTAAGAAAGGAGTTGACGTTTGTGTAATTGGTGACGACAGGGACTTACTAGTCTTGTTGACTGTCCATGCAACCTCAGAGAACAAATTGAAAATGGTGGTACTGTCCCCGATTTCGTATTAAGAGATGCCAGGAGCGATTATGAAAGACAACCATAGAAAAGTGATCATTTAATTAATATTGGAAAATGAATTTCGGAACAGGCCCGTTACACAAAATTTAGAGTCATGAAGTATTGTCTAACAAGAAGCTTGTCAACTGGATGTAATCACCTCCTAGTAAGGGCGGATCTGATTGGATCATCCTACGAGATAGACCACAGGCAGTACTTGAGGAAAGAGAACGCGACTGGAGGATCCATTCAGCGACCTTAGAAATGGAATATCTTATTTTGGCAAGTATACCATTTAATGCACTTGGAAGTATTGAAGATTGGAAATAAATCGAAGAAATTATTTAAGATATTATCAGGAAACGTTTTCCTTGGATAATTAACGCCCGAAGTTAAGTTGCATTATGTGACCTTGAGAAGCATGCGGAAGGAAGAGACGACCATTGTGTGAGGGAGTGCAACACGGGTTGTTGAACCGGACGGATGTCAGCCGTGAGTTCCGAAAACGTGATACGGGAATGTGTACAAGTGTTTCTGTGAAGGAAAGAATAATACGAATATGTGTAACCTTGTTGTATCACGGTGCTAATATTGTGCGAAGCACGTAAGTCCGTATATGAATTTGAGTGTGCAATGGAATATTTACGGTAGAGGCCGGTGTCGTGGCCTGACAATGAATTATCAGTCTGCATTATGTGACGTGTTCGTAGAGAATGAGGCATTATGAATATACGTCGTGAAGGACACTGTAAGTACATATTTGTAAGGAAATATTTTGAAAGGGACACGTTATTTTGGAACGATATGTTCGACTGTGAAATGGTACGAAATAAAATGGTGATGAACATCACGGACACGAGGTTGGAAGGAACATTTGAATTGTCAGAGGGAGCCATGTTAAATTGCTAAATTATGCTGTGGGAAATGTGGTCTACATGATGGGTGTAAGAATTCCTTCTAGTGGAGTTACTTAAAATGAAACGCAGAAAAGCAATGTTCACACAAATACTTCATAGAATGCACAATCTAATGGGGATCATCATGGACTTGAACCAGTCTTAGGATGGCGAAAGGCTACAAAATTGTCCGGAGGAACGAGAAGAAGAGCAAGGTCGGAAAGAAGACCGAGAATCGAACCAGTGGACTGTCAGGGGGCGGGCCGAACGCCAAGGCTATCCGGGCCCCATCACGAACCATGGAGCCGTTGGCCGGCTTCTTGCAATCTCGCAGCGATCAAGAAAATGTGAAATGACGCTTGGAGTGAGGCTAGGGACCCGCCAGCTGCTTGACGTTGGATGCAGTTTCCCGGACCTGTGTGTATTTGGGACTACACGTGTTTCATCGCCAGCTCTGCTTAAAGTAAGACAAGATCTTCATTTCACATAGCCCCTGTATTTAGATTGTTATATCTTGAAGCATGCCTGGTGTGATCATTTATTTCAATAGTAGTTTGTTCTGTATAAAGTTATAGCTCTGGTATCTGTGATTTAATCATTCGAAGCAAGTTCTTTCCGCATTTAGTATGTGGGTTAGCTTCAGTTCCAGCTATGTTTGGGATCATTGCAGGCGAGTTAACTTCGTGTTGACCACGTTTGGTTTAGTGGAGTCCCCGCTTCGATGATTACCGATGGCATTTAAGCATTTTAATGTTGATACAGATTTGGATTTCGACCTTTTGGGTTTTTGAAATTAATTATTTTGGATTCCAGTGTGTTTCTAGATGAACAGTTTCCTACGAGCTTTCACTTCATCGCATTCCATATTTTTGCGCAGTTGCCACATCGCAGTTTAGAGAATTTTCGGTTTTTGAAAATTTGCTTTCGCAAATTAAATTTTCTTGGATATTCTTATTTTTGGATTTAGCTTTTTTGATCTTCGATGATTCTTTTCATATTGTGATTTTGCACAATTATCCGACTTTACCATTTGATTTATTTTTCTCGATTTTTGCGATTTTCACATTTCGGTGAATTTTGAATTTAGGATTTTGAAATGTTAAAGCCTCCGTGGCTTAGGCGGCAGCACGCCGGCCTCTCACCGCTGGGTCCGTGGTTCAAATCCCGGTCACTCCATGTGAGATCTGTGCTGGACAAAACGGAGGCAGACAGGTTTTTCTCCGGGTACTCCGGTTTTCCCTGTCAAAATTTCATTCCAGCAACACTCTCCACTATCATTTCATTTCATCTGTCATTCATTTAATCATTGCCCCAGAGGAGTGCGTCAGGCCTCGGCAGCCGGCACAGTTCATATCCTCGCCGCTAGTTGGGGGCTTCATTCATTCCATTCCTGACCCAGTCGGAGACTGGAAGCAGGCTGTGGATTTTCATTTCATTTTGAAATGTTCACTTTGAAAATTTATTCCATTTTTGATATTGTTTTTTTTTGGATTTTCTGAAAATCCTATTTTTTTATTTTGATTAATTTGGGACTTCTATCCTGACTTGATATTTTCCAAATTTATATTTTATTCTTCCTTTGGAAGTGTAAATTGATTTTCAGTTTTGACTTTGGTAAATTTCTCGTTAGGTGGAAGTTGGTTGCTACACTGATCGTTCGGACGAAGAATTCTTTCGAAAAACAATTTTGAATTATAATATGAAATGATAATTCGAGAGGTGTACACGACTATTGTTATAGAGTGACACAATGTATATACATAATCAAATATTTCAATGTTTAAAAATTATAGTTCACGCCTAAATGACCAATGTTTTTGAGTTGACACTCTCAATCAATGTACTTAGAACGGATATAGTTAGAAATGTTTCGTGCTTAGTTAACACGCATTAGGAAAGAGTCATACGATTTGTAACTGCTATTGCTTTTAAAGCGTATTTAAAATTAGTATCAACGTCATTGAAGTACTTATAACTTGAGGGAGAGATGTTCCTTTTAGGTATTGTTACATTGTTGTGTTCATATCGAAGAGGTGTGCGATAATACCAATTGGTTCTTTGGTATTTCGAAGGTCGACCCCTGAAAGGGATGTTATGTCCTGGGAACCTTTCCTCTGTCAATGGTTGTTGTTGTTGTTGTTAGTTTGCTGCGTTTAGTGTGTGATTAGGGTTGCAGTCTAGTTAGTCAGCTTTGAATTGTTGGTGCCGTTCGTTGGAACGTTGAGTTATTGAGTTGTGGAGTTTATTTCGACTGCTAATAGATTATTTTACTGTGTTTGATGACAAAATTTTCATTCGTATTGTAGGATCACCTTGGTGGTGTTTGATGTAGATCTGATAGGCTGGCGTGTTCGTGCAGATCAGCTGGGTTGTCGATACCGGGTGCTCCAAAAGTTTAGTATTAAGGACGTTGTTATTAACTCAGTTTAGTATTATTGTTATTGTTATCGAATATTGGATCAGAACAGGGGTTCAGTGGATAGCACTCTCATCTTTATTGATCGGAATGCTAAGCCATATTTTTGCCCGATAACCTCGATTTTGATCACAGTCAGTTAGTGTTGATAAATCCTATGTCTATAAAGATTAGTGGAGGAACATTGGGGTAGATAATGTTCTAAAATGACATGTATATATATAGTATTCGGTATTTATTAAATTTAGTATTTGAATTAAAAGGTATTTCGGTGATTAAGTAAAGAATAAAACTCAGGATCTGTGTATAGAGTAAAATATCGATATTGTAAACAGTGAGAGGCCGTAACTATTTATTTTCATTTTTTCAAACGGGTTGCTTCTTTTTCTTTATAAATATTTTTTGTTGATCCTGATAGCAAAGGCATAGCGGTATTTTGCCAATTCAGTGTTGATTTTAAGTCGTTATTTTGTGTTTTAGCTGACGTTATGTCAGAGAAGTTGTCATAAGACATTAACGATAATGACATTTAGTTATGGTTTTTCGGTTTGTTTATAACCATCTTTGCGTTGTTTAATTATTGAATAAATTTGGGCACGCATTTGCGTCTGCTTATACCAACGAAAAAATATAATCTGATTTATTTAACAATGCGTAGAGATATAATAATTTTGACAAATATAAAATGTACTGTTTAGGTTTTAACCTTTGAAGTCTCAGACCTCTAGAATGTTGAAGTTTGCACTCGGCAGTTAACAATTTTTAGGTTTGGAACCTCTTATATGCACTAAAATCTGCATAAGATTTAAAAAATGGCGCTAAGATTAACAAATTCCAAGTTTAACGACAATTAACGCACTTAAAGCTTTAACAATAAATAAGGTACAATGTGGGCCCTTTAAGAATTCCCATATGGAAATCTTGAAAGTAAGAACAAATAACAAATTCGAAATTATAACAAAAGAAAGAAAAATTAAGAAGAAGTTTCTATAACTTCTTATATTTAAACAGGGATCACGAGGAAAAATAGGGCAAGTTACCCTTTCGTGAAACCTGGAGAAGATAGTTAAATAACTCAGTTGTGAGTAGAAGGAATTAAATTCCTTAGTTATAAAGGAAATCCAATGTGGTTTTAAATGTGTGCTAGACACGAGTTATACAGAAATTAATTATGAGATATGGAACAATGGTGGGAGGGCACCTGCTGAGAAGTGACACCTCATTGAAAAGGACCTAAGTTTAAAAATTAACCTAATTTGTTAGTAAAGGTGTTTGGGAATGAGCAAATGGGAACTTTAGGAGAAAGTTCTCGGCCGTATTTATTGCTTACACGAAACGCGACGCGGTTGCAAGTTGAACGGGCACTGTTTCTCATAATTGTCTATTGATGCAGATAGAAAGTTCACTATTGCAGAACAGAGAGTTTATAGAGAGAAAAAATATTGCAGTTATGCAGATCACTTGTTAAATTTTAGTTTGAGAGAGATAATTGCGTCGTAGCTTTTGTAGGTTGTAGTTGAATACAGCGGAAAATCTCCAACGAAGGAAGACAAATTATGTTGATTAGAGTTTTATGCAACATAAATTTCTCAGTGAGGAAAATGTATTCCCATATTTGAAGAAATGCTAGGTTATTTTACTTGTAGAAAGATAGTTCGATGTCGAAAGTTCTGGACTTATGAAAACAGTTGAATTTGGCAATAGGTCCCGCGGAGAAAAAGCTAAGTTTTTAGAGACAGTATTCCGTTTAATATGAATCCCTCGGTGTGAGAACTCATTCTCAATTAATTTGTGCAAGAAGCACTAAATTTTTAAGTGGAAAGTCAGCTTAGATAGTTAGAGCATGACTAGAAAAATCCCTCGAAGGTAGTTATTGCACTGCATTTAGCAATTTCACACTGTCTATAAAACAAGAATTAAAAAGCATTTAGCTGTTTAAAACCAATTAAAATGCGGTGAAAATCATTGAAGTTGTACTTAGCTCATTTCTGAAGAGTAGGCGATCCCGGCGACCGTTAGCTTAAATCCACATCATGGCGTAGATATTTAAAACACGTCTCGCATGGACAGGAGACAAGTCTTAGTTAGGCTCCAACTGTAAGCTTTGACGTCTAACACACAAGTGAGAGCCGCTCGACGATGCACGAAGGTACCAAGGAGGGAGGAGGGTGGGGGAAACAGACAAAGGAGCATACATAAAGATTACAAACATGACAAAAATTAAGTATCTTGATGAATTGGTCTTCAAGTAGTTGATAGCAGGCGTCAATAGCGAAGCCTGGAGGATGGGAATGGAGAAGAAGTCCTCTTCAGCATGGAGTTGTTAGCTGACTATGACGACGACATCTGGTGGCTTGACTTGTAAGGAAGTCCTCTTGAGAGTAAAAATGTTGAGGAACTTCAGTGGTTAGCTGCTAGATGCCGCTAGGTTGATCATGGAAGATATATATCTATAACAGACTTACAAACGAAGTAAGCAAGGTGCACAAATAAAAGAAAAAGTAAGAAATCTCTGTTGGTGTTGGCGAAAAAGGAAGGAATGAATTAAAGCAAAGAGCAGCAAAGGCTAACTCTGTCTTACCGTGTATTCCAAAGAATACACCAACCGAAAAGCACCAACGTTTTGTTTTGTATACCACCGGTCAATAAAATCGGTATTTGCTTTTACAAAACACAATCCTCTATAAACGAAAGTAGTTTCCTTAGTGATATTGTCATATTGTTTCGAAAAAAAAAGCAAAAAATACGAAAAAATTCCACTTTTACACCCTCCGTAACTCTGGAACCGTTCACTTCAGCAAAATTATGCACAAGACCATTTTTGTTTGCAATTTAATGTAGATTATTTTCGTATATGACACTGTTTGCGCAAAACCACACAGCTGTGGACATATTTAAGAAAAACTGATAAAAACTACTAATTTACCAACTTCTCCCTCCCCTCCCCCCCCCCCCCCCCCCTTCCAAACCCGACGCTCAAAATGGTGAGACTTTTTACCGAACAACATGTGGACTGTATAGAACAATTTGGAGCTGAAGGGAAACTTTTACTTTGGATGTTGAGGTTTGGGTCTAATTGCACCGTACTATAGTGTAACTGCATCAGGGGCAAAGATGGGGTAGTTGCCCTGGGACTTAAATAAGGTACTGTCCCGAGACTTGCCAGGAGGGAGTGTGGTAAAACCCGGGAGAAAACTACACTCAGGATAGCCAATGAGAGCGTTGGGATTTGAATCTAATATCTCGGGACAAGCTTCAGCTGCCCTCCTGGCCGTGATGCTTGATTTAACGAACACGCCTACGCCGAGGGACTATCCGTCCTTTTGAATTGGAATCATGCAAGGAGAACTACTCCGCTTACACTGCCACCTAGCAGCGAAACTGGATCTCCCTTGGGTGACCTGTGGCTAAGATAATTACGGTAATTTTACTTTGTTATCAACAATTATCAATTTATTTATTTATTTATTTATTTATTTATCGTATGGCTTTTAGTGCCGGGAGTGTCCGAGGACATGTTCGGCTCGCCTGAGTCTATAGCTGCTTCCAGCGGACACCCTTAGGGTGAGCTACAAGTTTCGTTCAATTTCAAATAGTTCCAACTTTCGCTACCAGATACCAATGATACCTAGTGGTGAACGTTGGAACTTTGATAGAGCGTTCCGACGAAATCTAACCTAACAATATAGCTTCACACAACTTTAATCTGTGAAAGGATATTTTACATGCCATAACTCTATGACATGGGACCGCCGGCTCTACTTCCCCTTCAAAGGAAGACATACTGAAGGATTTCTAACGCCTTTAAAAATCCGATGATTTCGGTCGGGTTTGAACCCGCTATCTTGGGCACAGCAGTTCAGCATGCTACCAACTACCCAACTATGCCACCGAAGCCGTTACCAATTATTACTAATTATGTGGTATTCATCCAATTTGAAATACAGTACTTGCAACTTGAAGTAAAATCTTGAGTATTATATGCTTAATTATAAAATTTTGAAACCACACAGTGTTAATATTGATTTTGCCACTTTTCAGTCATTTGTAACTCTTCAATCGGTCAACACGAACTATCGCATTATTTTTCTGGATAAAGTGTGGAAACACCCCGGGAAAAGCCACATTCGGGATATCTCCGGTCTTGCTCTAGCGCTTTAACGCGCACGGCTATCCCGTGTTGACCGACTGAAGAGCTACAAATGAAAGTTTGTATAGGCAATACTGAAAGAATGGCTTCAAATCTTTACACTCTTCAGTCGGTCATCAAAACACTCCGCGGGATAGCCGTGAGCGTTAAATCGGACACCACGACCGCGACTGGGCGCTGGAGCAAGTCCGGAGATTGGAGGTTCGAATCCACCGGCGATATTCCGAATGTGGCTTTTCCCCGGGTGTTTCTACACTTCATCCAGAAAAATGCTGGGATAGTACCTTATTTCAAGTCCCGGGGTGCCTAACCCACTACCAACTCAAATAATTCAAGTTCTACAAACCACAGAAACATAATGCTATCCGATTAGTTCAATACACACCCAAGTGCATGGGGATGATGACCAAATATGTTCAAAGCCCCTAATACAAATTAACAACTACGTAATTAGGCACAACATTTAACCTGAGGTCTGGTCGTGTGAGAGACGTATCGTGTGGGGGCGAGTGAGTTCACGTGTGGGATACATCCCCCGGTGGAGGATTTACGAGACTGGCGAACAAGGTGAAGTATATCACAGTGTCAGAGATTTACTGCATGACTTGGCTCGCCACTTAATCGCTTGGTACAAGAGACACACACTAGGTGCACTGCCTGTCCACACTGATGGCCGCCAGCCACGCGATGGCTTTCTAACGCAATTAATTAGTGCGCTACGCACAAACCACTACCTTCATGGACTCGTTTAGTATCTGCCAGCTACAACTCATAAGGTACACCCTTCAACTGCGTAATCTACTTAAGAAGTTCTGCGCGCAATGCAAACCCATTAATTGGAGAGCAAAGAGGCGAAAACTAACCTCAATTAGCAACCATCCCGCTTCTGGGTCATTAATTTTCGTTCATTCAATATAGGCTCTTTATCAACACGATACAGCACTGGCCTTATGCTATTCAGCAGGAGAATACGCCAGTCTTGTGTGGTACAAGTCAGCACACGCAAAGCAGGTTGATATTGCCCTAACCCTCCAAGAGCTGAACGTTTCACTCTTAAGTGCTAGGCATATTATATGTCAATGTATTCAAGAAAAAATTGAGAATAAGATAATAATAGGTTTTCTTTTTTACTTACAAGTATCCAGTAGAAGTGTAATGGCCGATTAGTCAGATTTTAAAAAAATCAAAAGAAATTCCAATTTTAGAGGTTGGTCACAAGCACTTATCTGAAATAAAATTCGAAGATATAAAAACTGTGCCAAATTTCATTATAGCGCAATGATATATAATAATAGAAACTTCGATGTATAATGAATAATAAGAAAGTCACAGGTAAAAAGTCTAACCATATCAGTTTTCACGGAATTTCAATCACATTAGAAAGTCAATATTTTTTCAGATGATCAATAACCAATTTGCATTGTCTACCAGATAGAGAATTTCACTTCGCAAGAAACTATTCGTAAAATCGATTGGTACTTATAGATGCTATATCAATTTTACGAATAGTCTCACTGCGAGACGATATCACTTCAGAGGGGGTACGAATCGTCTCGTAGTGAGACGATAGCATTTCGAGGGTTAAACGAGAGCTGCAGGATTCTTTCAGGTTGTCTGAGGCCAACTCCCATTAATGAAGTGAACTACCTGGCTGGGATTGCTCCTCGTGATGTCAGACGAGAATCGCTGCAAACAATGAAAGGAGTAATTAATCTTCTACTATGACTTCACATCCACTCTTCGGATATCAACCTTCTGATATGTGATTAAAATCGAGAAAGAGCTAACAGCTACTCAACCATTACAAGGAACAGTAGCATCAGCACGAGTTTCCAAATGGAAGGAGAGAACCAGCAATTTGTCTGATGGATGGAACTGGGAGAATCTCTAGCTCCTGGTCACACATAGAACTGGCCAATCTGGAAATCCCTGAACAGACTGCGAGCTGAAGTTGCAAGAACAACGGACAACTTATACAGGGCACCAGAAAATGCTCTCTGCAGTGCCTACAAGCGTCTGCGAGAGCTAGCATCAGTAGTTACGTTGGCAGCACTACTGCCGCTTGTATCAAAACAAACAAACAGTAAACTTTGTACTCACCACAGCCATTCATAACAGATGCAGGAAGTGCTGATGACACACACGCTCGCTTATTGCAATACACACTGACGATTTTGACAGCCTACAGCCCACACGTGTGGGATTCATCCTGTCATGTACACCGTGCTGCCACCCAAACTGCTGACGCTAGCTCTGGCAGAAGCCGGCAGTCACTGCGGAGAACATTTCCTGGCGCCCTGTATAAGTGGCATTATCCAACCAAGACGGTCCTATGTGATTGTGCAGAATTTCAAACAACACAATATTTCATATGTTCTCCATTGTGCCCATCTAGATGTACAATGAGTGTTTGCTCTCAGGGAGAATTATATAGTGTTTTATTTCCACAGTTGGTAACAGATACATTTATTATGTTTAGATTGGCAGCAGTGACCTAGACAGAGAGTGAAGTTGCCATCATGGCTGAATGTGTTTGTGTTTCGGAGCAGCAGCTCCTTCGCATATCAAGTGTTGTGTCATTTGTAACATGTACATTTTTGTAAATACAGTCCACTAGAGTTAATTCGACACTTTCATTTATCCCCTGATGTTTCATCTGGGGCACGTATGTCGCAGACAGACATATGTTTTGGTCCAACACGGGCAGGATTCCCGCTATATCAACTGACGCCATGTGGTCTCGACAACCGCTAAAACTGCTGTATTTAAGTGAACCAGTGCGAAATACGTATGTAGAGACAATACTAGTACATTATTGTGAACAATGCAGGCGCAATTGCAACTTATTTATCAATGTTTGTGAGTTCGATCTAACTTATTTTGAAAAGTGAGCATTGTGGCTGCGAAACAAAGCCACCAGTGTGCTTTGGCTTCGTGTCGCTTCGGCTAGCATCGGTAAGCTTCGATACACGTGCTGATGGCAGCGCCAGCAGGCAGCGCTCGCCAGCCTGTTTGATTCATTTTTACAACGCGGCTGTTGTAATACAAGGTTAATATTTGAATAAGTTAATTCATGCATCGGGACTTGCAAAATTAATCATGATGAATTGTATATTCGTAAAAGCATATCCAGTATTGTGAAAGTTTCGGTGTGCAGTTGAAAGCATCAATGGACGCATGTTTGAGGCCATCCGTGAGTTCTCGCGAGTTCCATTCAGTAGTGCAGCCTTCGATTCCTGACGGACACAGTTCCATTCAGTAGTGCAGCCTTCGATTCCTGACGGACACAGTTCCATTCAGCAGTGCAGCCTTCGATTCCTGACGGACGCAGTTCCATTCAGTAGTGCAGCCTTCGATTCCTGACGGACGCAGTTCCATTCAGCAGTGCAGCCTTCGATTCCTGACGGACGCAGTTCCATTCAGCAGTGCAGCCTTCGATTCCTGACGGACGCAGTTCCATTCAGCAGTGCAGTCTTCGATTCCTGACGGACGCAGTTCCATTCAGCGGTGCAGTCTTCGATTCCTGACAGACGCAGTTCCATTCAAACGTCCTGACTTCGATATCCAAAAGTTGGGTGACGTCGCAGACTGAAAGAACCTCTACACCAGATAAGTTAACAAAGGCATTTCATAGCAATTCCTTCCCATACCCAGCAATCCTTCCTGTGCATGAACCATTTTAAGCATGTCTACTGAACGTGAGATAAAGTCACTGACCAAGCGCAGAGGTGTTCTCCGAGCATCCCTCACGAGACTCCATACCCAAATTAATGAATTTAATAATGAGACTCCTGCTGAAGTATTAAATGTGAAGAATGAACGTTTATTAGTTCTATTACCAGAATTTAATGAAATTCAAAGCAAATTGGAGGATTTGGATGATAAAAATCCTCATGAGCAGGTCCGGTGTGAATTCGAAGATGATTATGATGAACTTAGGGCTAAGCTACAACAGTTACTAAATACCCATTGTACACATGCCTCATCTGTCTCTAGCAACGGTAGAGAATCTACAAGTAGTAATACAGGTTCGTACAGTTTGCCCAAGATACGGTTACCAGAATTTTCAGGTGATGTTACACAATTCATGCATTTCCATGACCTGTTTGATTCATTAATACTGAAGAATCAGTCTTTGGGTAATGTTGAAAGGTTCCATTACTTAATGTCAGCACTGCGTGGCAATGCTCATCAACTCACTCAAAACATTCCTCTTACTGCAGATAACTTTGAGCTAGCTTGGGAAACGGTCTGCAAGCGATACCGCAATTCAAAGGTAATAGTAAATGCACATATCAAATTACTGTTATCTCCAGATATCGTCCAAAGGGAATCATCTTCTAGTCTACGCACACTTTTGAATCAAGTTCAGTCCAATTTAAAGGCTGTTGAGTCTTTGAATTTGAATATTCCCCTACATGAAATCATAATAGGTCAAATCATACTTGACAAGTTACCTGAAGCCACACGTAAGCAATGGGAAATGAGCAACAAATCCAGGAACTATCTACACTTACGGAGTTGTTAGAATATCTTGAAAGGCGGGCTCAAACCCTTGAATTAATTGATTTTTCACCTACTAAGGGTAACAGTGATAAGATCAGCAGATTGTCTCAAGATAAAACTTCTAAGCATGGTTTCAAGCATGAGAAACAACCATTTACAAGTAGTTCATACATTGCAATTAACAATAATTGTGAAGCCTGTAAGGGTCAACATCCAATCTTCAGATGTGATAAATTTTTAGGTTATGATGTTAATCGTAGATACAACCTAGTTAAGCAGCATAAGCTTTGCTACAACTGTTTGCATGAATCACACGCTATAAGTTCTTGTCCTTCGAAGTCAACATGCAAAACTTGCAACTGTCGTCACAACTCACTGTTGCATTTTGATTCTGGGAATCAGCAATTCAATGCCAACTCGTCTAAACAGTCTCAGCAAGGAGCTATCAGCAGATGCTCAAACCCCGAGTCAAACCAGGCTCACAATGCTCAAGTTCGTGGTAACTCCTCCAGTTATTGCACTATGAAACTCAAACCACAAACTCAAGTTCTACTTTCTACAGCAATAGTAAAGGTAAAGGATAGTGCTGGTAGGCTACACTTAGCTCGTTGCTTATTGGACAGTGGCAGTCAAAGCAATTTTGTAACCGAGAGTTTGGTTCAAAATTTGGGCTTAAGAAAGGCCAAGAATCTCACACCCATCGAAGGTATTTCTCAGTCCATGTCTGAAGCCAAGTATAGTGTGAGCGTTGAAGTGCAATCTTCCATAAGCAACACACGTCACAATGTTGAATGTCTGATCCTATCCAAAATTACAAGCGACATGCCTAGTCAGCAGGTACCCTATGAAGAGTGGGAGCTCCCTAATGATATTCAGTTAGCAGATCCGAGGTTTTATGCCCCAGCCAAGATAGACATGCTTCTCGGTGCTGATGTATTCTTTAGAATTCTACAGAGGGGACACAGGACGAGACCAGGGAAGTTTCCAGTCCTACAAAACACAGATTTTGGATGGATTGTGTCAGGTTCATATGAATCCACCTCGAGAAAAAGAAACAATGCAGCAGGAACGTTTTTCCTTCGTAATGATGTTCACCTTCATAACCAAGTACAACGATTTTGGGAGATCGAAGAACTTCACGAGCCAGTCAAGTCGCAAGAAGAGATTGAATGTGAACAGCATTTTTCTGATCATGTGACACGAGATGCATCTGGGAAATACATAGTCAGACTACCATTTAAGCAGGATCCAAGTATATTAGGCAATTCTTTACAAACAGCTACTAGCAGATTTCAATACCTTGAGCGTAGGCTTAACAATGATACGCAACTGAAGGTAGATTATGACCAGTTTCTCACTGAATACCAGGAACTAGGTCATATGGATATTGTTAATTCTAGTATGGCAACATCGGTAGCATACTACATGCCGCACCATCCGGTATTCAAGAAATCCAGCACTACTACAAAAACTAGAGTTGTCTTCGACGCTTCTTGTAAATCGAGGTCAGGAAAGTCACTTAATGATATTTTAATGACGGGTCCTACTATTCAACAAGACTTATGTTCGATTGTCGCTAGATTTAGAACACACGCCATAGGCTTTACAGCTGACATCGAGAAGATGTACAGACAAGTTAAGGTTGATTCCAGAGACAGCAGCCTTCAACGCATCCTTTGGAGAGCTTCTCCTAATGAGCCTATCAAGCAGTACCAACTTCAGACGGTCACATATGGCACATCATCAGCTCCATTTCTAGCAATAAGATGTTTAAGGCAATTGGCATATGATGAGGGACAACAGTATCCGCAGGCAGCATCTGTCCTCCTTCGTGATTTTTATGTAGACGACTGCATTTCAGGAACAAGTAAGGTTGACAATGCATTACTCCTACAACGTGAACTGATCCAATTGTTATCCAAGGGAGGCTTCAAGCTCCGCAAGTGGTGCTCTAACCATCCAGCATTGTTAGAAGCGGTTCCAAAAGACTGCAGAGAAACGCAGCTTCCCCTTCAGATTGATTCTGGAGAAAATATAAAGACTTTAGGTCTACTTTGGCATCCAGCGACAGACAAACTACAGATATCCAGTGGTGTGCAGAAAGAACAAGGAAGTGGATCTCCAGTGACCAAACGCAAGGTGTTATCGATTGTGTCGTCAATTTATGACCCTATTGGGCTAATCAGTCCTATTGTCATCGCATTCAAGATGTTTCTGCAGCAACTATGGCAAGAGAAGATAGGATGGGATGATGAACTTCCAACGAATCTTCTTACAAGATGGCGTACTCTGCATTCTCAAATACCCTTGATTGACAATATATATATTAACAGATTTGTGCTTCAAGAAAATTGTACTCAGGTGCAGTTGCATGGCTTCGCTGATGCATCCTTGAAGGGCTACGGTGCATGTTTATTCCTACGCTCGTCAACAGATCAAGGTCACGTAATAACACATTTCCTGTGCTCCAAGTCCAGAGTGGCTCCACTGAAACAGATCACGCTACCCAGACTAGAGTTGTGTGCAGCAGTACTATTGTCACAAGTGGTTAAAAAGATGTGTCATGTTCTCAATATTGAATTCCATAGCATTCATCTGTGGACAGACTCAAAGATTGTTCTCGCATGGTTAGCAGGTGAACCGTCAAAATGGAAAACTTTTGTTGCGCACCGTGTGGCTGAAGTGCAAGGAAATAATTCAGTCAAGGATTGGAAGCACGTAGCATCAGCGGACAATCCTGCAGATCTAATTTCTCGAGGAACTGTTCCTACAAACCTTTTAAATAATCATCTTTGGTGGCATGGCCCTGAATGGCTACAGTGTTCGGAACGGAACTGGCCCACTTCCAGTGAACAACCTGAATCAGAGATTCCTGAGCAACGCAAGATAGTGCTTAGTTGTTCAGTCCACTCTAATCCTGCAGACGTGCTCACAAGATTTTCTTCCCATCTCAAGCTACAAACTGTGTTAGCATACTGTTTAAGATTCGTGCACAACACTAAACACAAACCTTCAGAACGGAAACATGGTCCATTAACAATAGAAGAGTTGCAGCAAACTAACATGACATGTGTTAGACTAGTCCAGTCAATAGCATTCCGCGAGGAAATAGCTGATCTTTTGAAACACAATGCAGTTTCAAGACGTAGCAAACTTCAAAGTTTAGTACCATTTTTAGACAAGGATCAAATCTTGAGAGTTGGAGGAAGACTAGAGAACTCCAATCAAGACTACGATTTCAAACATCAGATGATTTTGCCCGCTAAACATCAGTTTACTGATTTAATAATCAAGAGGGAACATGAAAGACTCCTACATTCAGGAAACCAGTTGACTTTAGCATCCATCAGACAGTGCTACTGGATCATCAATGGAAAGTCGGTGGTTCGAAGAGTTATTAACACTTGTACAAAATGCTTCAGGTTCAAAGCCAAAACTACACAGCAAGTAATGAGACAGTTGCCGTCAGTTCGTGTGTCTCAAGCAAGACCATTCCGCAACACCGGCACAGACTTCACGGGCCCTTTCTACTTGAAGATCGGCAATCCACGTAGCAAGACCATTGTCAAGGGTTACATATGCATTTTCATATGTATGTGCACCAAGGCCATTCATTTAGAAATAGTTTCCGACCTAACCACTCAAGCTTTCCTCGCAGCACTCAGGAGATTCATCGCAAGAAGAGGATTATGCAGCAACATGTACTCCGACAATGGTACAAATTTCCAAGGTGCTAGTAAAGAGCTCAAGGAGCTCAAGAAATTGTTCACTCAGGAACGGACTAGAGAGGAGATCAGTAACTTCGCCAGTAGTTGTGGAGTTAAGTGGCATTTCATACCTCCTCATGCCCCTAATTTTGGAGGGCTTTGGGAGGCCGGAGTAAAATCCCTCAAACATCATCTAAGAAGAGTTCTCGGAACACTTCATTTCACATATGAAGAATTGGCTACATTAACTGCGCAAATTGAGGCTTGCTTAAACTCGCGTCCCCTTCTAACCCTGTCAAATGATCCTTCAGATGCATCTACCTTGACACCAGGTCACTTCCTTATAGGCGAACCCCTCACGACTCTTCCCGAACCCGATTTAACATTATGTAAACGGCCTTTGTTAACTAGATATAAGGTTCTGCAACAAAGACTCCAATCCTTTTGGAAGAGATGGTCATTAGATTACCTCACCCATCTGCAACAGCGCAGCAAATGGACGACCTCCTCCAGCAACGTATCACCAGGTACTGTGGTGCTGATACGGGAAGACAATGTTCCCCCACTCCAGTGGCCCCTTGGTGTTATCACAAAAGTGCATGGTGGTAAAGACAATGTGGTAAGAGTGGTATCAGTGAAGTGCAACAGTGGTATTTTTAAACGACCAGTTTCCAAGGTAGCTCCGCTACCAATTGAGCAGACACATAATTTTGACTGTTAATAATATGTCAGTGTTTTAAGTTAGTGAATATTTTAGTGTTTCATGTCCTTGTCATTAGAACATTTCAATGTTTCCATTTCAGATTATTGAAATCCATGTATTTCAAGGTGGGGAGTATGTTTGCTCTCAGGGAGAATTATATAGTGTTTTATTTCCACAGTTGGTAACAGATACATTTATTATGTTTAGGTTGGCAGCAGTGACCTAGACAGAGAGTGAAGTTGCCATCATGGCTGAATGTGTTTGTGTTTCGGAGCAGCAGCTCCTTCGCATATCAAGTGTTGTGTCATTTGTAACATGTACATTTTTGTAAATACAGTCCACTAGAGTTAATTCGACACTTTCATTTATCCCCTGATGTTTCATCTGGGGCACGTATGTCGCAGACAGACAATGAGTGATTTGACTCAAGCAAACTCAAATGCTCTCGGGCGGCTTCATTGGCGTAGTTGATAGCATGCTGAATTTCTATGCCCAAGATCGCGGGTTCAAACCCGGCCGAAGTCATCGGACTTTTTAAGAACGTTAAAAATCCCTCAGTAAGTTATGCCTTCCTTAGGAGGGGAAGTAAAGCCAGCGGGCCCAAGTCAAAGATTTATGGCATGTAAAAGAGCCTTCCCCTAACTACAATTGTGTGAAGCTAAATTTGTAGGTTAGATTTGATTAACGCTCTATTAAGTTCAAACGTTCGTCGCCATTTTCGGTGGCGTCTAGTAGCCAAGTTCGCAGCTAGGTGTCGTTGACGGTAGTATTTGGTAGCAAACGTAGGAACTACTTGAAATTGATCGTCTGCAGTCCTTGCCGGAATTACAGATAATACACACTAATACAGCCATCACAATTAACACCGGTTATCTGACAGATTCTACACACACCCAAAGTACACGGGGCAACATGATCGCGTTGTCGCAGCCCCTAAACTGGGGAACCAACCAACCAAATGCTCCCGAAGTAGTGAAGTATTGGGCAGAAACTCTTTGAAGTTGCATGATCTAGTGTTTAATTATAGTTTCCTTCGTGATAATGACCTTTCTTTCATACTTCGGACTGGAATGAATAAATAAATAAATCACACGATAATTCTCTTTTTAAATAGGAACGAGATGAATACATGAGTCAAAATGTGTAAAATTCAATTCGAAGAAAGTAGTAGGCTATAGTTTTTTCGTTCCTGCGAGCTTATTGGCAACTGCTGCTATCTGATGTGCCGTCTAGCGGTGGAAATTACAGCGTCTACCAAGAAACCTAATTCTGATCCGAGGGCTGGAACGGGTTACACTCAGCCTCGTGGGGCAGAACTGAGATGAGCTGGGTTCGATTCCCACCTCAGCCATCCTGGCAGTGATTCTCCGTGGTTCTCCACTTCTACTCCAGGTGAATGGTGTCTAAGGCCACAACAATTTCCTACACAAACCCTAACTCCAAATACACACTAGTACAACCATCCAATGACACCGGTCATCAGACATATCTTCCCCAAACACTCGATTGTCACAAACCCTCTAAATGAATTCTTAACTCAACTGCTATGGGCGAGTTGTCCAAAGTCAGAGTGTATTTATGACTTCTCATCCCGATGTGTCAGAATATTCAATTCACTATCTCCGGCATTTAGTCCCGTGTACTTGGATGTGTGTAGAATTTGTCTGATAACATGTGATTTTTTGGTTTCCATAGTTGTGTGCAAATTTTTCATTTAGACTTGGAATCGGAAAGAAGATGTGACAACCAAGAATGCTAGCCACTATACGACTACGTGGTCCCGCCACATTTAGAAGAAGATTGTGTGTATATAGACAATTAAAATACGACAGATGTTATTTAAAACATACATACTTTGGTATCATCTAGCAATTTTTATCATGAACTGACAATATATTTTTTTAAATGTAGCCTGAAGTGTCTGTCAAATTCCAAATTCCTGAAAATAATAATAAAATCTCCGGCTTATAGCGTGCATTTTGACTCGTTCCTAAAGGAGCGTTATACTGAAGGTATTACCCTATCAAGGCGAATGGATCCCCAGAAAGAAAAAGTTATCATGATGACGTAAGCACACTGCACGGAAATACTGTACAGTCTAGTTCAGTTCACTTGTCTGCTGGGCCACATAGCGTATATGTGCTAGTAATGGAGCGTAAAGGAAATACAGTTATTAAAGAACAAGCTCGGTGTGTTATTTCCAATGTCATTAAGTTTTGATATCGAGAGAAAATAGTAGGTGTGAAAATATCTGTTACAAAGAAAATGCTAGTTATTTAGTTATTGCTGTTTGGAGGGGCGGAACTACTGAACGTGCTATTGCCTGTAGGCGTACTAGCAATAGTAAGAAAAAAACAATATGTAAGATCAGAAAGGAGAACCAAGTTGAGGAACTGGAACGAGCAAAATTAAGTCACTTCGTATAAAGGGCCCACCGCCTGCAAAAATTGGACGATATGGATAAGTAGGAAATAACAGGAAATTTCAGATATACTGTATTTTAAGTTTTGGACCGTCCACACCAATTCTTTGTCAACGATTAGTTAATTACTATTTAACTTAAATAGGAGAGTTAATGCTTGATTATCTTCGATACATTTCACGAGGCCATTCGGGTCCGTAATTATCCTCACAATGGCGGTTTGTTTCCGAGTTTCACACGAACTTTCATCCGTATGAATATAAAATATGTTTATGACAATGCAATTATAAAAGATTACACACATTACTACGTTTTAATACCAAGAAAGAAGAATATGGATTAAAAAAAAAAAAGCATATCCGAAGTGGGATTCGAACCCCTTCCAGCTCTGCATAATAAGTTCAGAGTCTGCACCGTAACCACGTACGCTACGAATACAACTGAGAAAGTGCGTCCTATTAAGATATGTATTCACAAAACTGCCAGTTCTCCTAAATACGTTGTTCATATCATTCTAAGCTTTTGCCATGAATAAGGTCTTCTGTATTTCCCTTCCTTTAGTATTATGTTCCAGGAAGGAAGCATCTCAAACAGCAATCAGTGCTACTTTTTTGATGTGTAACATCTTTCCACTCGGTTGCTGGATATTTTTATGAGAGTGATTTTAAAAAATGGGACGGAAGTGTGTAAGACCCAGTTGGATCGCATCCCTCCTGACTGCTTTAGCAACCAGAATGGATGTGATTTAGCTGGCAGTGGTACCATGTGGAATGTTTATCACATACGGATTACTTTGTAACAGCAGAGTATCAAGAAGGCAGTGCGAGAGTAGATATATCAAGTAGGCAGTGAAGAAAAAAAAAGTCAGTCTCTGTTAACGTAACTTGGTTACTGGCAGGAGAGTGATGTAACAGCAGAGTATCAGGAAGGCAGCGCGAGAGTAGAAATATCAAGTAGGCAGTGAAGAAAAAAAACAGAGTCTTGGAGTTGTTATTTATTTATTTTGAGAGTGTAAAAATAAAAAGATTTTTTGTTTGGTGTTGATGAATGTCAAGGATACTGTAGTAAAAACGGTAACAACTTCGGTAACATATCACATGTTTCACATCATATGCGACTACTGTAAGGCTCGTATCTTTTTTATAGACGCGTCTTGATCTGTCAGCCATGTTCCCAAGATTTAAAAAAAAACGAGCCTACGAATGCGCGAGAGCAATAAAGCTTATTCAAGTTGCCTATTTGCGAACTCGAATGGCCTCGTGAAATGCATCAACGATAATCACGCATTAACTCTCGTATTTAAGTCAAATTGGAATTAACTAACTAATCGTTACTAAAGATTTGGTGAAAACAGACCATTAAGCGCTTCAGTTGTTCTCCTCGGCTGACTGCACCGAGAACGTTATATTTGATACTGGTGGCGATATGCTGTGCATTACTCGACTCGCCTCAATTGAGTAATACACTAGCCATCTTGCTTGTGATCACAATGATAGAAGTCCCTAAATGAAACCAAACATCATCTTGGGAATTGGTCATCCTAATGTTAACCATTTTTCTCTTCGCTAATGTTGTGTACGAGCTAGAAATAAGTCCTTGATGGAGGACCCACTCTGGGGGAGAGCCGCCTGTTTGAAATCTCTGTCTTATGATCTTACTTCCCTCGTTCCCATATGCCTCATCATAATCCTTTAGGTGACTGCTTTTGAGCACAGTAAATGTAGGTCTACACCCTGAGAGTTAAATCTACTTCACAGCAACACAATATTAAAGTCGAGCGCTCCATTTGGAGGCAAATATTAACTTCATAATGGTCTGTAACTTCTCGCGCCACGCTTGTTATGCTGTATTAACATAAGAAATACAACGACCGTCTTCATTGGTTTGCAAGTGGAACAATGTGGAATAGACTCTAGGTGACGTGAGGTGAGGTGAGGTGAAGTTACTTAACCTTATTTAATGTATTATTAGCTCGTCTCGGCGGGTGAGTGGTCAACGTGTCGGTCTACTAAACCCCAAACTTGCAGGTTCTCTCCTGGCCGTGGTAAGTGATTTTTGAAAGGCAGAAAAAAATACGACACCATGTCATACGATGTTGGCAAGTCAAAGAACCCATTTGAATTCAGTAGGCCGTGCTCATAATGGCAAAATTAATATCGGAAGTTTCCGCCAACACAAAGTTCCTCATTTCTCTACTAGAAAGCGCTATAGTGTTCACGGAGCTTAGATATCTAACCTCCTTGACTTTCATAGTGTTTCAAGGAACAACGAAATTCGACATGCAAGCTACCTTTTGGGTGTCAAATAACAAAGCTTGCACCCAAGGGCATGCGATATTATTATTATTATTAATGTCTTATTATAAATACAAAATAAAGGCGTTTTATAGTAATCATTAATTGGCGATGTAACGAACAGCAGAATCTATGATCGCTAACGCGCAGCGCTAGGCCTTGAGGCCCAGCTATCTGCGGACTCAGTAGACGGCTGTCCTTGAAATGGTTTTCCGTGGTTTCCTATTTTCAACTCCAGGCAAATGCTGGGACGGTACCTTCTAATAGACTACGACTTCTTCCATCCTATTCCTTGCCCAGGTTCATTCATTTCAACCCTCATTAACCCCAGGAAGAGCATTCGGCCGTTAAAACACCCGCCACTAAATATGCATTGCATCCCATCCCCAACCCCGTTCAAAACGGGAATAATAAATGTTCAACATACATGAAATAGGGATTTAATAATTTCAATAATTGTATTTCATATTGAAATGGTCCCTTACTTAAGGCCAAGGACGAATCCTTCCCAATCCTTGCCTGAATCAAAAATGCACACACTAATACAGCCATTACAATAACACAGGTTTTGAGACAAATCACACACACACCTAAGTACACCGGGCTACATGACCACGATGTCACCAAGTCCCTAATTCAGTGGTTCTTAACCGGTGGTCCGCGGACCACAGCTGGCCGCGAGGGCCTCGGTAGTGGTCTGTGGGAGAGAAAAGGGTCCACCAGCACGTATAGAAAAGTAGCCAATAAATGAGGATTACGGAAACGATGTGCGTTAAATGAGAATCGTCCGAATGTATTCGCGGCGACGACTATCAAGTTTTGAATTGAAATATATTTAAAACTAGCAACCCAGCCCGGCTTCGCCTGGGAGAATGCATTACGTGATAAGCGCTTTTTTCCAGTGTCAATGAACAACGACCAATATCCGTTTTACGTCTCGGCATGATGGGTTAAAATCACTTACTGGACTATTAGTTATATAATCATGGAGATGCATGTGCAACAAATTCTTGTCAGACGTAATTTAAGAATGGCGACGTGCATGAAACACAAATTCCCCTTCCGTCCAATCTTAACTTGACTGTCAATTTTGCGGAACGAAAAGTTCACAGGTGAAATGAAGAAAACCCGAGTTGCACTTCCAGGGAAGCTCCAAGTCAACCACCCTTTTCAGAAGTCTTAACTCAACACGACTCAACGGTTTGCTGCTGGCTGTATCTGGGGCAATATGTTCGCCCGCTAGCTAGGCTGTAACAGGGATGATAGATTCACCCTTAGATAGCTCGTAAACTGTTGCCTCAGTATTCGACTGGACATGGTTGGAAGAAATTAAAACGTAAAAACACCCATACTGGGCGATGTATTGAAGACAGACATATGCTCTCACGGACTTTTTTTGTAGAACTTTTCATGCTGAACAATTCTTACACTCATAGTATTGAGATATTTTGAACGGTTTGCCCAGCGTAAGCTTACAAAACGGTCGGACGCCAGTTTTTTTTTCGAATTTACCACTGAAATTGTTACTGCTCGGCTTCCTTTGATCATAAATAAATTATTTTCTGCATAAATAATTCTCGAGATATCCTTTACAGAATGGTGGAAACCGCATCAAAATCCATCCAGTGGTTCTCGAGTTTACCCGTGACAAACACAAATCGGGGACAAGTAGAGATAAGTGTTATTGTGGAAGGGTTACAACTGATAAGGTGTATTGGAGGGGGGGGGGGAGCCCGTACATGATTCAATTTCAGGCTAAGTGGTCCGCAGACTTCTATGGGTTCAGAACCACTGCCCTAAATCAATCAATCAATCAATCAACCAACAACAACAACAACAGCATCCTACCCAAATCCTTCCTCGTATAAAAGTACACACACCAGTAAGCCTACAGAAATCACCGTGACATAGGTTAGTAGATAACTTCTACACACACCCACGTACATGGGACTACAAGACCATGATGCCGCTAAACCCCTAAAAAATAAACAACAAAAACAACAAGCATAACATGGAAGCAAAAGTGAAGAAGGTGTGGGAGCTGGCATAGCTATATTCAGATTGCACGAATTAGTAGACCAATTGAAATATAGACTGCAAGACAACTGTTCGATTAATCAGGCGGAGCAATTAGCTATACTTAAATCTCTGGAGTTCTTAGATACTACTAGGACAGAGGATGATGAAGATCAGAAAGTAATTATTTACACAGATAGTAAAATAGCAATTGACTCCATTGCGGACTTCAGAAACCATAACGAACTAATTGAGAATATAAGGAGGACTACAGCTATTCTAAAAAGAAAAAAAAATGGATAGTAAAATTTGAATGGGTTAAGGCACATACAGGTGTTGCAGGCAATGAACTGGCTGATAAAATTGCAAAGGAGGCTACAAAATTAAACGAGGTTTGTTTCGATAGAATACCCATCTCAACTTTTAAAAGAAATCTCAAAGAAGAATCAATTCATGAATGGCAGCAAAAATGGGAACAAACTTCAAAAGGCACTCTTACAAAAGAATTCTTTCCAACAGTTGCAGGTAGATTAAAATCCAAAATCACCTTCACACCTAATATGACTACAATACTGACTGGACATGGAAATATTGCTTCGTACTTACACAGACTTAAAATTATACGTAATATCGAGTGTTCCTGTAAAAGCAGCCCTCAGACTATAGATCATATCATTTTCGTGTGCAGTGAAGTGAAAAATATTAGGCAATTCTTGATCAATAGTGTTAATAGAGATGATAACTGGCCGATTCAGAAATCTGTGCTATTAAAAAAGTATTTGAAGGAATTTTCTAAATTTGTTAATGCTCTGGATTTTCAAGCTCTAAGGAAAAACGATGAATAATATTGTTTGATATTGTTAAGAGTAAGTCATCTAGTAATTGAATTATTACAATGTAATTTATTTTGTTCATTTATAAAATGTAATGTAAGTGCATGTAGTACTACTTATGTAGTGGAGCATGCAGAGAGTATGAACAATAAAATAAATTTAAAAAAAGCATAACATCTACCGCGGATCAAGGTCAACGAATATTAATCGCTGTATCCGAGTGTTGAAATATATGGTGTTATAACTTTATATATATATATATATATATATATATATATATATATATATATATATATATATTGAACCCGCTGAGCTATGGTTCATGTGATATTTTTGTGACGGAATAATTATTATGGGATGTAGTACTTTTGAATATACCCAGAATACCACGTGGAGCGGAGAGCTCATGCTATACTCTTTGAAGTAGCGCTCAATTGCATTTTTGACTTTGGAGGTCTTGTTAATCACTTTTATCCTTTCACAAGACTCAGAATATTCTAATTCGTCATTCTGTATTATTGAATCATTTTGGTGAATGATTATTACGTTTTTGGTAAGGTATAACACTTGCAGATACGCAAGGAGCTATGAAAGTAGTCGCTCAATGACTTCGTTTTGGCGACCTACTTCCGAGTGAAAGTCAGTGACGACACTACATCTGGAGATCTGACGCCCGGCAGGCGTGTTTCGAGTATCCGTCCGTCGCGAAGTGGACATTATAAATATTTTTGTGCTCAAGTGAGCATCCGACTGCATCGTGTGTTGAAAATAACTATACTAACGTTGTCACACATCGTGGACATATTATTGTTCTACGAAAGGCCATATTAGGCAATATTTTCTACAAACTGTAATTGGTGCCATACGCCAGATATTTTTCCCACGTGTAAGTGGAAGGGCAAAGTGCCACGCCGAAAATATAAGAGTTATCGTCTGATAATTGTGCCAAGACGACGTGATTATTACTGCCAACGATCACAACATTATTGCTACGGAAATTCTGAATTGAAAATATCAATTTTATCGCGGATGCCACGTGATTGATAAAACGTGATACAATTGCACGTGCTAACAAGCAAAGCATCGCATCGTGTTGAATCTTGAGGATCAACAGGCTGAAAACTACAAAATACTGTGGAGAACACTATTATTTGCATCGTCCACAATAATCACGCCAAAACGCCGAGAGGAACGAGATATTTCGACATTTTCGACATCATGCAAGACATTGAACTTTTCCACGCCATGGTGAAGAAGACGATTATGGGCTAATACCATTCCGGTATGAGGGAGACGTCGTGATGGAGACCACCAGCTTGATGGAACGTCAGGATGCCGAGGACGCAGACGAAGGAACGAGGATGCCGACTTCCAGGCACATTCCAGACCTTTTTGGGAGGCCATCATCCGGAGGCAAACGAACCCTGGTTGCTTGGGAGGTCCAGATTGGTGAATCCGTGGAGGACAGGACCATGCTGGAGAGCCAAGCAGAGTTTTTCGCGACCCTGGTCGATGAATGTCTGAGCCGATGTGAGAGCTACCAAAAGTCGTGAGTTTGGGCACCCTTTCTTTTGTAATAGTCCGCGGTGGTATATTTAGATATCGTAGTTTTTTTTTTGGTGAATCAACCGCACTTATGTGTCAGCCATATGCTAGGTAGGGTTGTAATTAGTATAATTGTTGTTTATTTCAGTCATTGTGAGTCACCCTGTGGGGTAGACCAGTTTTGGTTAACCCTGGTGCCGTCCTGATGGACGTCGTACCACGTTATAGCCGACCCACTGCCAAACATGACTGTAATCATTTGCAGCTATTTTGCTCAGCCATGTGTAGGATATTTATCCGTGGTTTCATTCAGATGTCATCGTCACTTTATTTAACTGCAATCTTTGCAACCAGTCTGTTGAGACTTATGACCTCGTTAGATAGGTCGTATCGTTAGGAAACCAACTGTAGTTTCCAGTTTTATAAAAATATGCCGTATTTTCATTTTTGAAAGCGCTCTGAAGCCAATTTATAGTCAAATACTGACAGATTTATTATTTTGGAGAAAGTGTAGATGTCAAGCATCGAACTAAGTGCACTATCGCATCATTATGCAGGTCTAGAGTTGCAGATCTGTGCCATATTTATCAATTTGTTACTACTTTGTTTCTGTCATGAGGACATAGGTGTTAATGTTATACTGAGAACTTAATAAGTGTCATATCTTTGATGAGCAAAGAAGCTCGTGAGACATGCTGTTATGTCTGTGATTTACTATTCTTTGAAATGAAGGACTGCGATACTTTATTGTACAGTTAAATTGTAACGTGTTTAGCACACGGATTCTATAAGGTTTTTGAACCAAGCATATGCTAAGAATGACAAGGCCAAATATTACGGTATTATATAATGTTAAAACTAGCCGGCCTTGCCTGTTGAAAAATGTGGTCAGTGAAGGACTGCAATTTGTGAAGTTGTCACCAATAAACTGGTTTGTTGACCCAGTAACCTCGAAAACAAATGCTTGAAAGCGAGACAGAACTACGATAACATAGGGCAGAATGTTGATTTCATTCATCTCTTTCTTTCAATGCAGCTATTGCTCATGAAACCCAGTGTTTCTTACTGTATTTTTGTTCATTTGTTTTTCTTGGATTTTCATACTGTTAGTTAGATATTTTGCTGCGAGGAATGTCATTTCGACATGTCCAGGGTTGTCAGGCTTCTTAATGCATTGTTGGCGATCCTCTTGAGAGAGGCAAATTATAATGAAGGCAATTTGGTTATTAAATGCGAGGTTTTTGCCGCAGGTAACCCATGATATTATGTGCCTTGAGTGAGTAAGACGTGCCATTGTTGTAAGTCGCGCATCTGTTGTTGTTATGAGGCATTATTATGAGAGTTGTTGAAAGCGAGGTATTTACCGCTGATAACTCGTGTTATTGTGAGTCCGAGCCGAGTTTGCTCGTTGAGTTTTCCGACTATTGAGTCGATGTTTTGCTGTGGGAGAATGATCTTTAGAAGACTACTCCTTGTCAGGCCTTTGTCAGAATACGCCATAAACCTACGGAAGGAACATAAACCGACATAATAAACATCATCCGCATAATTGTTTTAAACAAGATCTAACTAACATATTATTTCAATTTAATCTTTGACATTCTTACATTTGAACCTGCTGACATGGCCGTGCAGATGAAGGGATTTCCTTTATTGGAAACGACGAATACTGTAGACATTTTTGTTGTGACCTGGCGCACACATGAACCATTAGTTCATAGTGTGTGGAGCGCAGGCCATGTGATTGTCAGACGTGGTTTTAACTACGCTATCACCGACATTACTATCAAGCTAGATGACAATGGTTTACAAAGAGTTAACCATGGGGCAGGAAGGCATTATAATAAAAACTGTGTTGTACTATAATTATTGATGTCATGAAACTGTATTTTTCCCCATGTTACCTTTATTGCGTGCTATTTAGCACTTGATTGTTGATTAGATTAATTGTTTTTAAATGGCTGTACACTTAGCTTTGTATTGTAACTGTTTTGCTATTACGGACGTCACCGCCGTAACTTTCAATGTTAACTGATAGGACTTAGCTAGAAAAGTTAAATGTAAATGTGGAAATGGTACCACCATAACTTAGCTTTGCTTTGCTCCTTCACTTAAATGTAACTTCATATTAGCTTGATCATGTAACTTGTATTAGGGATTTTGCGTCGTACCATTTACCCAGCGTTGTTGCTGTTGCTTACTTATTGTGTATTAGATCTTTCGCGAGGGTTAATGTAACTTCATTGTTAGGGACTTGAACTTTTATTATCATTAACTTTTAGCTTGCGGATTAGCCGAATATAACCCTCCGAACTAGGATAGGGGTTTGTGGAAATCTACAATAAATTTTCACGGTGTTTTACATAAGCCTGGATGTTTAATTTCACAGTCTAGTTCTTGAGGTGAACCTTTCCTTAGGCCGTCTTTGACCATCGCAACCATGTACCACGCTCCCCGTGGACTATGGAACCTCGTGCCGCATTGGCCTATTGCTAGGAAGTTCACCTGATCCACACGGCAAACTTTTAAAGGTCCGACGGGGGAGATGTTAGGAGAGTTATCGCGGTTGTTGGCTATCCCGACAGCTTTACCGGAGGACTTCTGAAGGTCACTCACAAATATGTGCCGTTGCCACCCGGCTGACGGTCACAATATATATATATATATATATATATATATATATATATATAATATTTTCGAATGCAAATACACACTATACATATGCTTAACATTATAACGTGTGAGTACTGTAGTTATAAAACAATAAATAGACTACATAAAAAAGAAGTAAAATAAAATTGAACCTGCAGGGAAACATCCACGAACCCCCAGACTATGAGCTCAAGTCGCCATAATTACGCCACGGATGCGCTACGATAATACTTGATAAACAACTGGTTTAGTATAACTGTATCATATTTAGTGTTGAAATCAACGATTTCATTGGTGTTTTATGGCGTTTTTATAAACCATTTGATACTAAATATTCCAGGTATTATTTTGTTCAGGTCACCTCCATAGCGTAGCGGTCAGCATGGTTAGCTGCCGCCCCGGAAGTCCTGGGTTCGATTCCCGACTCTGTCACGAAATTTGAAAAGTGGTATGAGGACTGGAAAGGGGTCTACTCAGCCTCGGGTGGTCCAAATGAGTAGAGGGGATTCGATTCCCACCTCAGCCATCCTCGAGGTGGTTTTCCGTGGATTCCCACTTCGTCTTCGGGCAAATGCTGGGATGGTATCTACTGTAAGGCCACGGCCGCTCCTTCCCTCTTCAGTGCCTATCCATCCCAATCTTCCCTTCCCATCCCTCATGAGGCCCCTGTTCGCTTTGCAGTTGAGGCCACCCGGGCGAAGTGCTGATCACACTTCCCCAGTTGTATCCAATTCGCCCAAGTATTCCCAGCTATAGGAAACTGCCTGGAAGGGCGGTAGTTGTGAGTTCCCTCGCTGAGGCCGTGGGAACCACCAACCTAGAGGGTAAAATTGACGTTAAAAAATTATTTTGTTCAGTGCATTCCTAAAAGTATATAAACATAGGAAGTTACGGAAATATATGTATTTACGAGCAAAAATAGCGGCCCTTTTGACAACGGGACGGGACGCGACGGGCCCACAACGATATGGCACGGTAAGCCTGACCTGTTAGTCACTTCTACGGTTACATATTGTATTATAATATGCTAATATCCTACCGGTCACCACTTTGAGGATAGATTAAACCTCCCGATGTACGACAAACTGAATTGTTGAGGGCAAGCCTTGTTGAATCATAAGTTACGGTTAGGCTATAACACTTGCATGATTCATACATCCACCATATTGCAACTATTTGGCTAATGACCTTGTAGTTTGGGTAAAAGACGCTTCCCACATTAAGGTATATTGCTGAAAAAATTGGTAGAGATCGGATGATTAGGTTAGTCGTAATTTGATTTAAGCTTTGAACATTTGGGTGGCCACCAATACGTTTCCGTCAAGATGGCAGCGATATAATACATGACAATGCGGTGCCCTTTCTTAGTGCTACCTCTGTACCAAATTTCGTTCAATTCGGTTTCACCGTGTTTGATTAGATAGGGGTAATCGATTTGCACACATACATAGCCGCCATCTGCAAACTATTGGTCTGATGACCTTGTAGTTTGGTCAAAAGACGCTTCCCAGTTTAAGGTATGTTGTTGCAAAATTTGGTTGAGATTAGTCATTAGGTTAGTCTTAATTTGATTTAAGCTTTGAACATTTTGGTGGCCGCCATTACGTTTCCGTCAAGATGGCGACAATATAATGCATGACGCTGAGGTGCCCTTTGCTAGTGCAACCTTTGTATCAAATTTCGCTCAATTCAGATTCACCGTGTTTGAATTAATAGGGGGAATATGTTTGCACACATACATGGCTGCCATCTGTATACTGTTGGGCTGATGAACTTCAAGTTTAGTCAAAAGACGCTTCCCACATAAATGTATGTTGTTGCAAAATTGTGTATAGATCAGATGATTTGGTTAGTCCTAATTTGATTTAAACTTTGAACATTCGGGTGACCGCCATTACGTTGCCGTCAAGATGGCGGCAATATAAAACATGGCACTGTGGTGCCCTTTGTTAGTGCTACCTCTGTACCAAATTTCGTTCAATTCGGCTTCACCGTGATTGAATTGATAGGCGGGGGACAGACATGCAGAGTTCACACACACACATACACACACTCACAGACAGACACACAATTTTTTTGCCTTGTGTTGATCTCATAAGTCTACTTTCATTTTGTTGCAAAAATCGAAAGTAGGCTAAAAATAGATATTCTCGGTATTTCTAAAATGAGATGGCCTGGCACGGGTGACTTTTGGTCAGACGACTACTGAATAATTTACTCAGGGTCAGAAGATGGACCGCTCGGAAGAAAATGGGTAGGAATGATTATGGCTAAATCCTTGGGACTCAGAGCATAGTGATGGATAATTAGAATGCAAATACATTTGCCATTGATAGCACAATGTTTGTAGATATCCGTACTGATTATATTATATTACATTAGATTATACGCCAATCAGTACTACACAAATATATATATATATATATATATATATATATATATATATATATATATATATATATATATATCATATAATGCACATGTTTCGACCTGACATTGAGGTCTTCTCCAGCTCAATTAAGATTGCAATCAATTAAGAACAAACTAAAATAAATGTATTTAAGTCTAATGTATTTTGATGTGAAAAATATTTATGAGATCAATTGCAATTAAAAGAATGAAACAAAATAATAAAAATGGATATCCTTACAATGTAACTAGATAAAATATAATAATTATATATTGGGCTTTACATTAAATTTTGAAAATTAGTTTTAAAAATTAGAAATTTAGTAAAAGTAAGTGTAAATAAAATATAGAAAATTAAATAATTTAGAAAAAAAAAGTGCCGAATATCAACAAATATTTAACTTAGTGCTTGAAATGAAACTAAATCTTCTTCCGAAATATGGAATATGAATTTTGTATCAGGCGCCAACCAGTTTGTGCGTCGTTTGAAATGTCAACCGTGTTGTGAAGATGGAATACATCAGTAGGATGACTATTTCATATAGGATAGCAAGTGAATGCCAATATGTACATATACACGTATATATTATAGACTATCAGTAGTGCCGGCTTCGCCCGGTGGATTTATTTGTTTTATGGATGATGATGAATACTACTACAGAACTGGCACATGATACTTAAATTACCAGAAAATCAATATTTCTTAAATATAACTTTTTGTGGTCGTGGTGGTGTTTGCAGTGATAAGCAGTACACTATAATGGACGAAATATTTAGGTCATTTTCCCGTAATGATAATTATGTAAAGGGAAACGGCTATTTACTAACTACAGCACTGACACATGTAATTTACAAACAAATTTCTAAAAATGATTAGAAAGAGGAGTAAGTGAAATAAAAGACACTCCCTAGGGCCTATATCTCATTGTCTGTTAGAAATATAGAAACCAATAGTGTCGCCTTTTGTCGCTTAGCGCCGTAGGAAAATAATCAGAACTCTTTGGAAAACTTCGGCTGCCCCGAGCTACTGAGGTAGCAATAGTATCATTTATCGCCACATAGCGCTCATTGATATAGTTCGGAATAAATGAAGGTAAATTTGAAAGCACCAACGCTTATTGCAGCTGATAAACTCAATGTACTGCACCAACACCATTGCACTTATACAGAGGCATAATATGTTCATTATGATAACTGTTTTAAGGGGCCTAAGAAATATTTTTGCACTAATTACTCCCCGTGACTGCAATTTACAAGCAGCGCAAGATTTAACTATTTTTGCAATTCTGCACCAGAACACTGGTAGGGGCGACGTGATGCAGCCCGAATTGCCAGTCAACAATGGTCTTATTAAAATACTCTTACAGTTACACTCCTATGGACATGAATGGTTCTAGGGCCTTAATACGTGGTTTTCAAGTTCAGTATGTTTGCTGTTCTAAATGTAGGGAACGGAGAGCTTTGTCCAAAATATCAAGTGACAGTGTTACCAGCAGGTTTTCAAAGTGTATGTAAAATTTGGTGCAATTAGGAGGAACGGTGTAGATTTGTGATAAAGAGCCTAAATGCAGGGAATGGCGTAGTCTTTCGGAAATTTCAAGCAGACAGTGTTACTCGTCGGGTTCCAAAGGATTGGCCAAAGTATGTGAAATTTGGCTCAGATCAGTGAAACTGTGTGGATTTGTGCGAAAGGGCCTAAATGCAGGGAATGGAGTGGTCTTTCCGAAATTTCATGCAGACAGATATTTTGGTTCAGATCGGTGAAACGGTGTAGATTCGTGCCAAAGGGCATAAATGGAGGGAATGGAGTGGTCTGTCCGAAATTTCATGTAAACAGTGTTACTCGCAGGGTTCCAAAGGCTAAGTATACAAATTTTGGTTCAGATCGGTGAAGAGGTGTGGATTTGGGCCAAAGGGCCTAAATACAGGGAACGGTGTGGTCTGTCCGAAATTTAACATAGCCTAAACTATTCCTCTTGAATCTGGCTATCATATACAAAAATATTTTTTCGAATCCGACTGGTAGTTCGAGAGATTAGCGCGTTTAAACACACAAACACACACGAACTCTTCAGCTCCATTATATTAGTATGGATAAGCGGCAACTCTGAATTCAACTAAATGTTTGTATAACGAAATGGTACCCTTGACTGGAGTCAAAATTTGTTTTCAAGGGTACCATTTCGTTATACAAACATTTAGTTGAATTCAGAGTTGCCGCTTATCTATAATATATACGTATAAATGTACATATTGGCATTCACTTGCTATGAAATAGTCATCCTACTGATGTATTCCATCTACACAACACGGTTGACATTTCAAACGACGCACTAACTTGTTGGCGTCTGATACAAAATTCATATTCCATATTTCGGAAGATGATTTCGTTTCATTTCATGCACTATGTTAAATATTTGTTGATATTCAGCACTTGTTTTTCTAAATTATTTAATTTTCTATATTTTATTTACACTTACTTTTACTAAATTTCTTATTTTTAAAACTAATTTTCAAAATTTAATGTAAAGCCCAATGTGTAGTTACATTGTAAGGATATCCATTTTTATTATTTTGTTTCATTCTTTTAAGTACAATTGATCTCATAAATATTTTTCACATCAAAGTACATTAGACTAAAATACATCTACTATAGTTTATTCTTAATTGATTGCAATCTTAATTGAGCTGAGTGAAATGCCATGTCCTGTGGTTCGGATTCCACGTAAAACGGAGGTCCCGTGGCTCATAATCACAAGATTCACGGTCACGTAAAACTACAATCTTCCTTTTTTAATTGAGCTGAAGAAGACCTCAATGTCAGGTCAAAGAGTACGTACTGACTGGCGTATAATCTAATATAATATAGGATAATTCCAGTCGAGCATCCGTGACTTAGGCGGCAGCACGCCGGCCTCTCACTGCTGAGTCCGTGGTTCAAATCCCGGTCACTCCATGTGAGATTTGTGCTGGACAAACGGAGATAGACAGGTTTTTCTCCGGTTACTCCGGTTTTCCCTGTCACAATTTTATTCCAGCAACACTCTCCACTATAATTTCATTTCATCTGTCATTCATTTAATCATTTCCCCAGGGGTGTGCGACAGTCTTCGGCAGCCGGTACAGTACATATCCACGCCGCTAGATGGGGGCTTCATTCATTACATTCCCTGACCTGGTCGGTCGACAGGAAGCTGGCTGTGGATTTTTCATAGGATAATTCTAGTCAAAATAATTATGGAGCTGAACAATACTGTTATAATTCAAACGTATATGCTAACTATAAATGACGATTATGAGGAAATTGAAGGAATGTATGAAGATCCGAATAACCTGTTAGAAGGAACAAGAGCAGAAGACAATGTAATCATTACGGGAGACATGAATGGAACGGTAGGGGAAGGAACAGAGGGAACAACTGTTGGGCAGTTTGGACTGGGAGTCCGAAATAAGAGAGGTGAACGATTGATAGAATTCTGCACTAGGCATAAATTAGTCATAACAAATACACTCTTCAACCATCCCAAGAGAAGACGATACACTTGGAAAACCCCTGGAGACACGAGAAGAGCGCAATTTGATTACATAATGGTAAAAGATATATTTAAGAACCAGGTTTAAAATTGCGGTAGCTATCCAGGCGTACATATTGTAAGCGATCATAATCTAGTCATGATGCACGCGGAACTCAAATATAAGAAAATCATTAAGAGAGAAACTGAGTATCTACAAGTGACAAAACTTAAGACGCCAAATGTTGCAGACGAGTTCCAAAGAAGAACAGATAAAATGATAGAAAGAAATACTGACATATTAGATAAACCAATAGAAAGTCAGTGGGGAATCCTGAAGGAGGAAATACTAGGAACTGCACAGGAACTGCCGAAAAATAAAAATTAAAACAGCAGGAAATCGTGGATAAGTGTGGAAGTAGTAGAAATGATAACTGAAAGAAAAAGGTTCAAAAACGACACAAGTGACGAAGGAAAACAACAATATAGAACACTGAGAATTGAGATCGTTAGGAAGAGCAAGCGGGGCAATGAAAAATGCTTCTGTGATATATTTAATGAAATAGACACCGAATTTAAAGCAAATAACTTAGAAAAAGCATATTGAAATGTGAAGCAATTTTTTGGTGTGAAGAAACAGAAGGCATGTGGTATTAAAGATGAGAATGGACAATACATGTATGAAAAGGGAAAGGTTGGGGAGATATGGAAAGAATATCTAGAGAGACTTTCTGGAGACGAAGTTATGAATAAGGAAGTAATAGAGGAAGAAGACCAGACAGACGCAGAGAATAAAGGTGACCAAATGCTAAAATCAGAATTTCAATGAGCACTAAAAGATCTAAAAAACAAAAAAGCACTAGGTGTAGATAAAATCCCTGCAGACCTATTAAATAACTGCGGTGAGAAAGCTGAAGATGCAATGTATAGAATGATAAGCAAAATGTACGAAACTGGAATAGTATCAACTGACTTTACTAAGTGCATAATAATTCCAAATCCAAAGAAAGCCAGAGCACAAAATTGCGATCAATTTAGGACATTAACCCTGACAACGCATGCATCTAAAATTCTTACACGTATTATACTTATGAGAATGGAGAACAACCTTGATAATTACCTTACAGTTGACCAATTTGAATTCAGAAGGGGCATTGGAACAAGAGAAGCAAAATAATTGGAAAGAGAAATAGTAAAGGAATACCAACATATCTAGCATTCGTGGATCTGGAGAAGGCTTTTGATAACGTGAATTGGAATATACTCTTATAGAGATAGAAGAAGAATACATAGTTTGTGTAAGATTGAAAGGGGAATAATAAGATCTGACAATAACCAGGAAGAGGTTGAAATAAAAAAGGAGTACGACAAGGGTACTCGCTATATCCTTACTTATTTAATCTGTATGTCCAAGACGCCATAAATAGGATAAGAGAAGAGATTCAAGTAAGAGTAAATACACATGGGGAAGAGATTGACATGCTCTGATTCGCAGATGACATTGCTTTAACAACAGAAAATGAAGATGATCTTCAACAGATACTTCATGTAATGAATAACATCCTTAAAAACGAATTTAACATGAAGACGAATAAAGATAAAACAAAAATACTTGTATGCAGTCGGAAACAAGAAGATCAAAGATGATAATGATGATCATAATAGTTGTTTTGAGGGGCCTAACATCTAGGTTATCGGCCCCTAATGATCTGGGTGATAGCGAAAATTACAATGATATGGAAACCATAACGAAAATTAAGCTGGACGGAAAATATTTACAAAATGGAACTCAGATTGAAATGACTCACAAAATGTCGAGTGGAAAAACTTACAAAAGGTAACTTAAAAGGAAAGTACACACAAAAGGAATTTAGATTGAAAAATACGCACAGAATGTAGTTTAGGTTTAAAAAAACGTACAAAATGCAATGTAGAATCAAAATACTTACAAAATGCCATTGAAATTGAAAATACTTATAAAATGCAAATGAGATTGAAAATACGCACAAAGTGCCATTGAGGTTCAAAGTACTTACAAAATGCAATTGAAATTGAAAATACACAATGCAAGTTAGATTGAAAAATGATGATGATAATTGTTGTTTTAGTGGCCTAACATCTAGGTTATCGGCCCCTAATGGTCTGGGTGATAGCGAAAATGACAATGAAATGGAAACCAGAACGAAAATTAAGTGAGACTGAAAATTCTTACAAAAAGTAACTCAGATTGAAACGACTCTCAAAATGGAGAGCGGTAATACTACAAATGGGAATTTAGAAGGAAAATACTCACAAAAGGAATATATTGAAAACTAAGCACAAAATGTAGTTTAGATTAAAAATACGTACAAAATACAATGTAGGGTCGAAATACTTACAAAATGCAATTGTAATTCAAAATACTGTACTTACAAAATGCAAATGGGATTGAAAATACGTACAAAATGCAATTGAAATTGAAAATACACAATGCAATTTAGATTTAAAACTCCCATTTCAGATCCAAAATACTCGCAAACTGCAATTGAAGTTCAAAGTGCTTACAAAATGCAATTGGAATTGAAAATGCTTGCAAAATCTATGGTAGATTCAAACTACTAATTTGGATGGACAATACTTCCTACGATACCACCAACGTGATCGTGTTTGGTGCGCCAAGCGATTGCTCAAAGGTTCATCTTTATTAATAACCGAATCCCTTACTGCAACTCGCAAGGACATTTTAAGAAAAGCACGGGACTTTTGGGGATTACGTAATGAATCCACACAAGACGGCCGAATTGTTGTCCACCTCAACAATGGATGAAAACTAAATATCAACACACCTGCGGAACTAAAGTTGCACATTAATCGGCTAGGTGAAGGTAATGGAATAAGTTCATAGACATTAGGGTGGAACGTTGGTATAGGGCAAAAAATAGTTTTCTGTATCACCCATTCTAATAGTGGTAGAAATTTGCCTTTTTATGTGAGGAGTTATTCTACAAAGTTTTATTGTGATAGAACCATATCTTGAGGTGCCGCAAAAGCCTTGAACATAATCTTTTGTCTTTAAATTTTCAAATTTTCTAGAATTTTATTTTTTACTTTATTGATTTTTTATGTTTATTATTTCAATTTCATTAAAACTACGCCTAAAATAATGAAAAAATTTAAAATTTGTTGTCCATCATCATTTTATAGGCCCACTTAGTAGGTATTAAAACATGAATAAATACAGGGTTTTCTTTAAAAAAATGTACTTTTTTGGCTTTGTCGTAGTAAGATATTGTAATGATTTTTCTTTGACTATAACTTATTTAAGATACATAGAATGTCTCCTTTCTTTTTTATAACACAGTGCTAATATTGAACTAAATCAGAGAGTAGAAAAGGTACTTAACCTAAGCAATAAAGCAATAACCATTGAGATAAGAACACACATTTATTCATAAAATGCAAATAATAGACAAATAAAACATTATAACAAAGCTAAATCAAATTTTCAATGTTCTGAAATAAATTTTAGGTAAAGTGTTTCTTTGTTTCAAATTTTGGTATCATCTTGTGTGAAGCAATTCTGGCTTTGGCAAATCCATTTATTTCTTCTAGGTCACAAACACAAGAGTGATGATTCTGTTACAAGCTTGATTACTCTTTCCACTGCTTGTGTATGACAGGGAAAACGTGGAAAATCAATAGAAGGCCATCTTCTCTTGCTTCAATTAAGTCCTCATCAGTTACGTGCTTTGTCATCGGTGGTTCTGTGATTGTTACATTGATCATGTCGATGTAATTTTCAGCTTTGAAGTTTATTTTAGGTCTCACAAACTTCCGTACCACATTCTTCTGTTCTGACCTTGCCTTCAAAAGTCGTCGAGGCCTAACCCCAGTTATAGAAGATACTGTCCGCAGTTGTAGCATATTTTTTGTGAGGGACTGAGGGCTTTGCATTATCAATTGATTCAGCCAGGAACTTATCTACTGTATCATAATCTTCAGGTTGAAGCACATCAATTCCAGTCATATTGGCCGATTCTACCGGCAACTCGTCATCCGAATCATCAGATTGAAGCACCACGTCATTTTGTGTTGCATTAGCTGCCTCAGCTTCCAAATGTTGTTTGTATTTAAGCTCTTGACGAATCACCTTTAACTTTCGATCCTCTCTCTGGCTCAAAATCTTAGAAACCGACTTATCAAGTATGCTGATACACATGTTCCTATCGATTCTTTGATCAACTAAAACCTTTTGTTCAAGTACAGACACTTTTTTTTGTCTTTTGTACACTTACACTCTGAGAGCAACTTGCACTTGCAAGATGCTACATCAAAAAGACTCGTATTTTCATTAATAAATTTGTCTACAGCTAAAATTGTTTGTGTCTTTTCTTCCCTTTGATCTCAATATATTTCTATACTTGTCATGATATGCTTTTCCTATTTGCAACATACGGGTATGAGACACTGTAGGAATTGATGCTTTAACCCAAACATTTTCAACTTTCTCCATTATAATATATACTATCTCGCTCACCGTTGGCTCTTTTGTAGTTATATATCGTTTCAACTCGTGTCGAATATAAAGGTAATTCTTCATGACATCATCATAGGTTGGTAAATAAGTAATACTCAATAATTTAGGATGACCGAAAATGGGACATTCCCACTGAAGTATAGTCTGAACTCGCTGATAACATCTCTGCCATCTCATTAACAAAAAAAAAAACTTGTAGGCTAAGTATTATGCAAATACACTTAAGGTCAATTAACAAATTACTTACTGACACTACCAACACGATCAAAATTAATCATTCACACCTTGCATTTCACAACAACTACTTATGTCTCACACCAACACTTGGACTGGACTGACCTCTGAGGCATAGAGAGACAAGTCGCTTCCCCACCCACCTACTTGCTGCGGACAAGCAGTAACACGCTCCCCCCTCCACTCTAACCGTGCATACTATGTCACCAACTATGATCATTGATCACATTGATCATCTGTTAGCTGGTGCATCTTAGTCACCTAAAACTGCCATTTTTAAGCAGAAATTGATAAATTCAACAATTTGTTTTGCCGATTCAAATGTATTGAAATTTTGTAAATTTCACTAAAAAATCACAATTTCTAACCCTTTGCGGCACCTCTTACCCTACTCAAATCGTGTTCAAACTTTACAATTGACTTAATAATAGCAAAAGGCAACTTTTTATCACTATTACGTATTGAAATTGAAAACAATCTTTTTTCGTTCCACCCTAATAGACATGTGTACTAGAAGTTACATTAGGTTTGTGTGTGTGGTTGTGTGTGTGTGTGTTTAGTATTTAGGAAGTCAGGAAGTCGAGGTTCCGGTACGGTAAGTTCTTGACCTTGTCAGCATGCCAATTAGAAATAGTTCTGCTGTCCTCGTAGGAGCCGATTCACCGTCGGGCAATGAGAGAGGCACAAGCAAAATAAATTATCCCCTCCCTCCACTTTCACCAGCGCATGCAGAAGCTAAGTTCAAGCAAGTATTTTCTAACTGTCCGAGAGCCTTACATTGCTGCCATCTGAATAACCAAAGCTTACCAGCACACATAGATGAGATTCAAGCAATATTCGGTGAAAACAATGTTCATGTAATAGGAATAACTGAGAGTTGGTTGTCTAAATCACTTCCAAATTGTGTGGTTCAGCTTGAAGAATATAATCTCCATCGCCATGATCGAACCGATAGGATGGGAGGCGGTGTTGCCTTTTATTGCAGAGATGATCTGAAAAGCAAGGTTATTTGTTCATCTTCGTCCGTCGAGTTAGTGAGGATGGAGTTCATGTTAGTTGAGGTAACATTGAGTGAGCTGAAAGTATTGATAGGTATTGTCTATCGCCCACCTACTGTATCATACATTTCCAAGTTTGAAACTAGTCTGCTTAATTTACTGCCATCTTACGAAAGGTTGTGTCCTGATTGCGGTCATCCCAGATTGCGTTCACATCATTAGCAGTCCAGATTGCGATCACTTTCATTTTAGGGAAGAACTATAAACATTCCAGCGACAAGATTGCGATCACTTTTCTTGAGAGACCGGTCCTTGGTTCTTCTTGACTGACTCATACTGTGCCCGTTTAGACCGAAGTCCGGACGACCACTTATGCATTTCACCAAAAATCAGTCAGCACGAGAATCTAAACATCCCAGGGCGCCATAAGGGTTAAAGTGACTAAAATAACACACAAAAAATTGCTTTACTAATTTTCGGTTCGATGCAACAATAAGGATAAAAGTCGATTTTCTGAAAATAACAAAATCCGTAAAATTATCTCATTTTATTAAAATGTTTAAAAGTTAACTGAAGTAATGCTAAAAATAGCATTATGGATGCATGACGGATCATACATTTATATACACGAATTTACAGATTCACCAACACATGAACACTAGGCATTTGAAACGAAAGTCATATTATTAGATCTGTTGACTTCGTTCAAATGAATTATTTACAACTGTAGGTTTGTCAGTGCAAATTGAATTGTCCATCCTGATTCCTAACTTTTACGTATTCACACGTTGAAATGAAATATTATCACGCGATGAAAAAAATCAGTGTTTAAGTGTTTCAAAATAGTAGCAGAAAATTAACTAACACTTTTTTCCAGGAATCAGTATCTCAAAATTGGTTCAAATATAAAGTCATTACAATGACTATAACACAATATTAATTACATGGGCATTCGAGCATGGATTCGAAGAACTTCGATAAACAGAAAAATATTTATTTTATCATCTGTTCTCGATCCAATATTTATTCTGAACTCTTAACTCAATTAGCAATATCATGGTTAAAATTTATTATTAACAAAGCTTCAATTCTATTAAATATGGATTTAACCACTCAATTATTTAAATATCACTTGGAAATATCATTTAGAAAATTTATCACAACAATAATTTCAGTTACTATTATCAAAATTACAATTCTTTGACAGAATGTCAAAAATGTTAATCATCACATTAATTTACATAATATCCTCTAAATTGTAGTGGTGGTTTAAGAAATAACAGTTTTAAATCATTTACAGCATCGGCCCATTCGATTTAAATGTGCCAATAAATCACATGACCATAATTAGCATCTAGACAACGGTAAAGACTTCTCATAATGAAAGGTGAATGTTAATAACAAAATTCCGGGTCAACAATTACTAGGAAATATTTATAGAACACGTGGGTAAACTGTGCGTTGACATGATGGTTCCATAAAATAACCCTTGATTATAAATTCGAAGAAAGTGTTGCTTGCAACAATATTTCAACTCCCAACATTATTTTTAAGTCATCCAACCTACAATATGGTTGATGCTCCATTGTAACAACCTCATTCCTGCGACTTAAATTGCACAATCAGAATGGCATATTTAACTATTTCCACACACACAAAAATTTCTTCCCAAATTATATATAATAATCAAGCCTTTGCTTGTTACTCAAATCGGAAGATTTATAAGCTAGTAAGTTCCTCAATAAGTTTACAGTAATTTTACCATCAGTTTAAACATTAATAATTCCTCACTGTGTCTATTTCTGGCCAAACGTTCTATCACAAGACGTTGCTCATAAGGATTTTATATTTATACAAACTCTAATAAAACCCTATTTTATACATTCTATTTGCTTCCCGCATCATTACTTTCCGTGTCTTCTAAAAGATTTAACTGCATAATGCAAGTGTAAAATGTTCCCATAGAATTATTCTGTTAGTTAGTTAGTTGAATGTGGGCGTGCGTTCACCACTAGCCTTCGGAAAAACAAATATCCGATCTAGAAAACTGTTTTAAATATCAACTTTATAAATTACACTACATGTTATGATTATTTGAAAATATATATCATAATTATTATTATCTCAGAAAAATGTTGAAAATAATTATTATTATTAAATCAGCATTATTATTATTATTATTTCCACAAAAGGAATTAACGTTTCTAAACTGTTCGGGAAATATCATCCTCGACTTCTTAAATGTGGATAAACATCCATTCCTCAACTTAAATTTATTATTAAATTTACAGTAACGACGGCTGACGACCGCGATTAGAAAAATAATATCAAAATCAAATAAATGCTCGTTTTGCTCCTCCATTAATTCAAATAATTGACTTCTCAAGTCTGAGTGTAAAAACTGCTCAGATCAAGGCTTCCCATGCCTTGAAAAAAAAGCAAGGCTTCCCATGCCTTGCGAAAAAAAAATTGCAACAGTAAAATGTCGATGAAAAAAATTTGTTGGCAAGACTGTAAAAAAATTGAGAATTCCAGCTAACTAGGCATAAACATAATGCAAAATGTAGCTTACATTCTTGTAGATCTTGATGTAGATAATCTGGTCAGAACCAGACTATTCCAGTCTTCTGTCCCCATTTGGACACGTACTTAAATCCTCGTATCGGCCTACATTATATACCCGCAATATGTCCAACCAGACATAGCGGTATTTATACTCGTTGCCTGATAATCTTGATGAAAACTGTTTGTAATATGAGCTGCTTCAACAGCTGAAGTAATTTTCTTGACAGGTGTCAGATCGAAATGATCCATGATGCAAAATACCAGAAGTAACGTGACCCAACTGTGATGCATTCAGTACTATCAATACTCTTACAATCTTATTCAGCACCGATACAAGTTCTGATGTCCAAGTCCCTGGGCAGAGTTTCTCACTCTCCAGAAAGTGCTAAGCATGCTGGTTTCTCTATGTCGGCTAAATGAACTGAACCGTGCAAGAATGGTATGTGAAAAGTACTGACTTATGGTTGGTCAAATAGTTACCAAGACAAAAGCTTGTTCTGGTCATTGGATAAAAATAATCCAGTTTAAATATTAGTGGACAGTGGAAATAAAAATATAGACAACGTCTATCATATGTCCGTGTAGCAGTAATAATTACCAATGTTCTGCCACAAAGTCTATCACCTCAGTGATAACTTATGAAGAATTCTAAGTTCACTAAAACTTCAAACACTTTTCAAAGTCCAGTAACCATGTACTGTCGTAGAATTCACTAAGTCATAGCAGCCGTGTGCTAGTAAAAACGTAGAGTATTGCAACCATGTGCACGAAGATATTTTCAAAGTATAACGATGTCCTTAGCGGCATAGCGTTTACAAAGTAACGTGATGTATCAGCGACTGAGTGCTGTGGCGAAGTAACATATTGAGCTATGGTTCACAGTCATTTTATACTCTACGGGCGGACTCCTTGACGTCACTGCTTGAGATCTGCTCAAACTAAAACATCTCATATCTCAGCTTCCGCTCGATCGATTTTCTTGAAATATAGCACGTTCTTCTTCCCTTGTCCGTGCCAGTAATTTGGTGTTAGTCTCATGTTTCCACTCAATCGGAAAATATTTTATACAAATATAGCCTCGACTCTGACAAACTTGCTAAGTCACTTAGCGATCTGTTGGCTGCATAAAGTTTCGAAATGCTTATAAGAACAATGGGAGTGCGCTATTCAAAACCTCAGCTCTGGACTTAGCATCGGGGCCTGTGCTCTCAAATCTGGACAACTGGATTTGGGCACATCCACTCCTCACATAGCCAAAAATAAAAATTGAAAAAAAAATATATATATTTTTCCTATTCACACTTTAAGCTACCTGGTTTTTGAATAGTAAACTTTCCAATTTGATGAATTGTAGGTTCCCACGATGTTACCAGTTCGTTTGTCGGCTATTTTATAGCTACCATTTTCATCACTTTTCTCAATTCGGTAGGGTCCAGAATATAAACTAGCAAATTTAGAATATATGCGGTTTTGAACATCGGTTGGTATTGGTCAAACATAAAACCTGTAAATTTCTTTGAGTCTTCACTAAGCCTAATATGGTGGTAGGATGATCTGAGATCAATATTTGAGAACCAAATCTTGCCTTGGAATTTTGTAAGTAATTCCCTAATAATAGGCGGCGTGTCATTCTCTGGTAACAATCTTGAATTCAAATTTCGCTAGTCTAGACATAACCTTAGTCTGCCATCTGATTTAGATACGACTGCCAAGGAATTTACATAAGAGGCCGTAAATCTCTCAATGACATTATTCTTCTCCATATCCTGGATAAGTATCTTCACCTTCTCTATATGTTTATCAGCTACAGGATATAATTTTGCATGGAACGGTGCGTCGTCCGTGACTCGAATTTGGTATTCGAAATCCTTAGTATCTGCAGGTCTAATATCAAATATGTCCTTATATTCTTCAAGAATACTTTCCAACTCTGGTGAACTCTTAGATTTGCTAACTTCCTCTTCAGTTGAAATATCAGAGACAATTGAGCATCTCCCTCGGTGTCTTCCTCTTCAGTTCCCTCGAAGTTTATTTCTTCGGTATGCTGAAATCGTATTGTCTCTGCGCTCATGTCAATTACAGCTTGATATTTCTATATGAAATCTGCTCCCAGGATCATATCAAATGCAATATCCTTCATCACAACAATCACATGTCGAAAATCATGTCCTCCAATTGTAACACATAAATATAACTGAGTTTTGCATAGGGATGTCTTGTTTGGAATTATTCCTTGAATCTTAATTCCGGACACAGGAATTTCTTCTAGATGCTCAGTGAGTTTCCAAAGAACATACAATTTCTCACTTATAAGGCATAGCATTGCACCTGTATCAATTGAAATATCGGCAGGCTTGTCGAATACTTCGCATGATATGATCGGCAATTTAATCCTCGTTCCCATTTCTTTACGTTCATGATTATTTTGTATCAGGTCATCATCCTCTGCTTGCCACTTAATGATTCTGGAAGTGAAAGTTTTAATTATCCTATATGCTATTGGATATTTGAAGTTTTTCTTTCATTGCTCTTGGATTGCTGCAACCCTGATGTATCAGGTTCACTCTGTTTTAGCTGCTCCATGAACTTTTTTTTCTCTTGGTGTCTCTCCTCCAAGTTTTTCCTCGTTTCCTGTTTGAACTCTTCATTGGATTTTCGTGGATTTTCGTTTCCTGGGTAGAAGCCATTATTTCTTCCAAAGTACCTTCTCTCTTGGTATCTTCCTTGGTTTCCTCTTGGTCTTCCCCATCGACTTCTATAATTGTTCGTACCATCAGGTCTCGTACATGGTTTATTTTCATATGACCTATTGCTGTTTTGGTTCCATCTTCTTCTCTCTGGATCCTCCCTCGGAGTTGTCTCTTCTCGATGATCTCGAGTTGTCTGAGAATATCTGTCAGCCATAACTGCAAATACCGCGTTGTCATTCTTGCCACCCTTCTGATGGAAGAATTGTGCGTTCGTGTGATCCAGCTTTTGTAGAACTTCATCAAATTGTTCCATGTTGTAAATTTCCGCAGCTATATGTGTTCTTTGGACATCCGCAGGAAATTGTCTGATCAAGACAGTAATTAATTCGTTATCTGGCATAGGCGGATCTAAATGTTGCAGTTTAGATAATTGCCCTGCAAAATATGTCGAATACCGTGTAGGTTGAGAACTGGAGTATCTTTTGGAGTAAATCTCCGCTCTCACCTGTTGTTGAGTTTCTGGTGACCAGAATTTCTTCACCAGTCCTCTAGTGAATTCCTCATAGTTGTTTAGAGTGGATCTAAAGGCCCTAAACCACGTAAGTGTGGGACCATCCAAACATTTCCCTATTACTCTTATCTCCCTATATTTGGCAATCTTAGAATCCTTGAGGTAATCTCCCACTTCCCTCAGGAATTCTACTGGTGTGACAATCCCAGTTCCTGAGAATTTTGAAGGTTTATCTTCAACTTTCTTATAAAAGGTTATAGGAGTGGATTGCATAAATGTTCTAACCTCTTCCTGTTTATGGGAATTATCTACTTTGCTTACTCCCTCAATATCCATATCCTTACTAGTAATTGTAGATTGGCTTTGAGGTTCGACAACACACTTTGCTTTCTGCTGGTAATCCGAAAATTTATTACTAAGTTCCTTAATTGTTTCTTTGAGTTCAGCATTTTCTTCACCTACTAATTTCTTTAACTCTTAGGTACTACTTTTATTGTGTGAACAATCACCCTGTTCTGAACTTTGACCTGATTTTTAATATTCTTGATTTCTTTCTGGGTCTCCTCACATCTTTTTCTGATTTCTTCAGTATCTCTCTTAATTCTTTCTGTATCTTTAAAGTTCTCTTTCACATCTGTAGATATCTTGTTCATAATCTCTTCGTGATTCTTTAACGAACTTGTCATATCCACAATGTCTTTCTGAGCTGTCTGGATATCCTTGGTAATTACTTGAACATGTGAGGTCAAAGTTTCTCTGATTTCTTTGATTCCGTCTTGCATCTCCAGTTTAAGTGCATCTTTGACTTCACTGATGAATGTTGTCTTTATCTCAGTTGTCAACTCTTTGACTACACCTTCCAGTATTTCTCCAACAACAAGTTCCTGGAATTGCTCGGTCAAACGTTGAATGACTTGATTTGGCATCTTGCTATTCTCTTTGTGGACACGAATTTCCAAATTTACCATATCCTCTCCTACTTTTCTGAGACCTCGCTCTATCCCATCAGCTAATGATTGGGATTTTTGGTCGGCATCGCGAAATTTATCATCCATCTTACTTGTGTTCAAAGCTAATGAAGTTTCGAGTTCATGAGTTTTCTCAAATAGTTTAGATAGTTTACCTTCTAAAGACATTTTTAACACATCAGAATTTTCTTTCCTTTTACTTTCTAACGAGACAGAATTTTCTTTCATTTTAGCTTATAAGTTTACTGAATTTTCCTGTAATTTAGTTTCAAAAGAATCAGTTAATCTAATCTCCATAGAATCAGAGTTTTCTTTTAGCTTATTTTCCAAAGAATTTTCAAGATTTACTTTTAACCTGCTTTCTAATGAGTCGGAGTTTTCTTTTAATTTGTTTTATAATGAAGTGGAGTTTTCTTTTAATTTGTTTTCTAATGAAGTGGAATGTTCATTTAATTTGGCCTCTAAAGAAACTGAATTCTCTTTAAATTTATTTTCCATTGAGTTTTCGAGATTTACTTTTAAAGAAGTGGTCAATCTATTTTCTAGGGCATCTGAGTTTTCTCTTAACTTTTCCCTGAAAGTTTCAGAATTTTCTTTAAGTTTAGCATCCATTTTATTAGTTTTCTATATAATTTCTGCCAACTGCAGTTCTGCACATTTGGAGCTCTCCTCCATGCTATTTGAGATCCTCATGACCTCCTCCATACTTTTCACAATATATTTTATATAAGTTAGGGGTATAAATGTAGGCAGACACAAAGACTTAGAACAAGAACATAAATTATGCGTAGCTACTTGGAATTCTCAGAATAAAATGAGATATGCCCTAATGTCGACGTGATGAAAAAAATTCTCTACTATTTAATTAAATTTAAACAACAATATCAAAAAAATCTGCAAGTTCACAATATCCTCCACCTGGATTCTAAAAACGTGTGTTTTTCCAGACTATCGAACGTATTCTACAGAATATACTTGACACCCTAATGGATAAGCCATTATACAACAATCAAAACCACAATAACTATTAAAAATTTACTTGAGTTAAGTTTCCCACTAATTGGGTTTCCTATGAATTTATTTTTCAGTACCAGACATATTCCAATTCCCAAAATATATATTTGAAAAATCACAACTAAATCGGCAATCAATCGACCGAATCGACTCTAAATCGGTCCCCATGTTGGTCGCCATTTCTCTCTTCTATCTTATTTTATGTGCCCGTTTAGACTGAAGTCCGGGCGACCACATATGCATTTCACCAAAATTCAGTCAGCACGAGAATCTAAACATCCCAGGACGCCATAAGAGTTAAAGTGACTACAATAACACAAAAAATTGCTTTACGGATTTTCGGCTTGATGCAACAATAAGGATAGAAGGAGATTTTCTTTAAATAACACAATCCGTAAAATTATACCATTTTATTAAAATGTTTAAAAGTTAACTGAAGTAATGCTAAAAGTAGCATTATGGATGCATGACGGATCATACATTTATATACACAAATTTACAGATTCACCAACACATGAACACTAGGCATTTGAAACGAAAGTCATATTATTAGTTCTGTTGACTTCGTTCAAATGAATTATTTACAACTGTAGGTTCTTCAGTGCAAATTGAATTGTCCATCCTGATTCCTAACTTTTAAGTATTCACACGTTGAAATGAAATGTTATCACGCGATGAAAAAAATCATTGTTTTGTGTTTCAAAATAGTAGCAGAAAATTAACTAACACTTTTTTTCCAGGAATCAGTATCTCAAAATTGGTTCAAATATAAAGTCATAACAATGAATATAACACAATATTAATTACTTAGACATTCGAGCTTGGATTCGAAGAACTTCGATAAACAGAAATATATTTATTGTATCATCTGTTCTCAATCCAATATTTATTCTGAACTCTTGACTCAATTAGCAATATCATGGTCAAAATTTTATTATTAACAAAGCATCAATTCTATTAAATATGGATTTAACCATTCAATTATTTAAATATCACTTGGAAATATTATTTAGGAAATTTATCACAACAATAATATTAGTTGCTATTATCAAAATTACAATTCTTTGACAGAACATTGTGGTGTTTGAAGCCATATTTTCAGTGTCGCCTAAGTAAACAAGAGTTTAGTGCTTTTCAGTCGGTCAACACGAATGTACCCAAAAGAGATGGGTTATGCCCTAATCCTGAAATAAATTACATGAGATTAATATTTATTTATTAAGATTTATTAATCTCATGTAATTTATTTCAGGATTAGGGCATAACCCATCTCTTTTGGGTACATTCGTGTTGACCGACTGAAAAGCACTAAACTCTTCCTTGACAGAATGTCAAAAATGTTAAACATCACATTAATTTACATAATGTTTATATTTTTAACGGGATCACAAATATCCTCTAAATTGTAGTGGTGGTTTAAGAAATAACAGTTTTAAATCATTTACAGCATCGGCCCATTCGATTTCAATGTGTCAAAAAATCACATGATCATAATTAGTATCTAGACAACGATAAGTCTTCTCATAATGAAAGGTGAATGTTAATAACAAAATTCCGGGTCAACAATTACTAGGAAATATTTATAGAACACGTGGGTAAACGAGGACTTGACATGATGGTTCCATGAAATAACCCTTGGTTATCAATTCGACGAACGTGTAGCTTGCAACAATACTTCAACTCCCAACATTATTTTAAAGTCATCCAACCTACAATCTGGTTGATGCTCCATTATAACAACCTCATTCCTGCGACTTAAATTGCACAATCAGAATGGCATATTTAACTATTTCCACACACACAAAAATTTCTTCCCAAATTATACATAATAATCAAGCCTTTGCTTGTTACTCAAATTGGAAAATTTATAAGCTAGTAAGGTCCTCAATGAGTTTACAGTAATTTTACCATCAGTTTAAACATTAATAATTCCACACCGTGCCTATTTCCGGCCAAACGTTCTATCACAAGACGTTGCTCATAAGGATTTTATATTTATACAAACTCTAGTAAAACCCTATTTTATACATTCTATTTGCTTCTCGTATCATTACTTTCCGTGTCTTCTGAAAGATTTAACTGCATAATGCAATTGTAAAATGTTCCCATAGAATTATTCTGTTAGTTGAATGTGGGCGTGCGTTAACCACTAGCCTTCGGAAAAGCAAGTATCCGATCTAGCAAACTGTTTTAAATATCAACTTTATAAATTACACTACATATGATTATTAGACAATATTTATCATAATTATTATTATCTCAGAAAAATCTTGAAAATAATTATTATTATTATTAAATCAGCATTGTTATTATTATTTCCACAAATGGAATTAACGTTTCTAAACTGTTCGGGAAATATCATCCTCGACTTCTTAAATATGGATAAACATCCATTCCTCAACTTAAATTTATTATTAAATTTACAGTTACGACGGCTGACGACCGCGATTAGAAAAATAATATCAAAATCAAATAAATGCTCGTTTTGCTCGTCCATTAATTCAAATCATTGACTTCTCATGTCTGAGTGTAAAAACTGCTCAGATCAAGGCTTCCCATGCCTTGCAAAAAATATATTTGCAACAGCAAAATATCGATGAAAAAAATGTTTGGCAAAACTGTAGAAAAATTGAGAATTCCAGCTAACTAGGCAAAAAAATAATGCAAGATGTAGCTTACATTCTTGTAGATCTTGATGTAGATAATCTGGTCAGAACCAGACTATTCCAGTCTTCTGTCCCCATTTGGACACGTACTTAAATCCTCGTATCGGCCTACATTATATACCCGCAATATGTCCAACCAGACATAGCGGTATTCATACTCGTTGCCTGATAATCTTGATGAAAACTGTTTGTAATATGAGCTGCTTCAACAGCTGAAGTAATATTCTTGACAGGTGTCAGATCGAAATGATCCATGATGCAAAATTCCAGAAGTAACGTGACCCAACTGTGATGCATTCAGTACTATCAATACTCTTACAATCTTATTCAGCACCGATACAAGTTCTGATGTCCAAGTCCCTGGGCAGAGTTTCTCACTCTCCAGACAATGCTAGGCATGCTGGTTTCCCTATGTCGGCTAAATGAACTGAACCGTGCAAGAATGGTATGTGAAAAGTACTGACTTATCTTGGTTGGTCAAATAGTTACCAAGACAAAAGCTTGTTCTGGTCATTGGATAAAAATAATCCAGTTTAAATATTAGTGGACAATGGAAAGAAAAATATAGACAATGTCTATCATATGTCCGTGTAGCAGTAATAATTACCAATGTTCTGCCACAAAGTCTATCACCTCAGTGATAACTTATGAAGAATTGTAAGTTCACTAAAACTTCAAACACTTTTCAAAGTCCAGTAACCATGTACTGTCGTAGAATTCACTAAGTCATAGCAACCGTGTGCTAGTAAAAACGTAGAGTATTGCAACCATGTGCACGAAGATATTTTCAAAGTATAACGATGTCCTTAGCGGCATAGCGTTTACAAAGTAACGTGATGTATCAGCGACTGAGTGCTGTGGCGAAGTAACATATTGAGCTATGGTTCTCAGTCATTTTATACTCTGCGGGCGGACTCCTTGACGTCACTGCTTGAGATCTGCTCAAACTAAAACATCTCATATCTCAGCTTCCGCTCGATCAATTTTCTTGAAATATAGCACGTTCTTCTTCCCTTGTCCGTGCCAGTAATTTGGTGTTAGTCTCATGTTTCCACTCAATCGGAAAATATTTTATACAAATATAGCCTCGACTCTGACAAACTTGCTACGTCACTTAGCGATCTGTTGGCTGCATAAAGCTTCGATATGCTTCTAAGAACAATGGGAGCGCGCTATTCAAAACCTCAGCTCTGGACTTAGCATAGGGCCCTGTGCTCTCAAATCTGGACAACTGGATTTGGGCACAATACCTTCCGTACGTTTTGTGGATAACAAGGGGAAACTGATATTTCACTACCCAACCAAAGAATACAGTTCAGTGTTCCGCTGAGCACACTCCATAAAACTTCGCTTAAAAAAATCAAGTCCCCTCCCAATCTGACGGCACCTCGTAAAGCAATGATTATAACATTTTCAGTCATAAGAATATGATGATGATGATTGTTGTTTTAAGGGGCCTAGCATCTAGGTTATTGGCCCCTGAGTCTTAAGAATAGAAACGTTTTATGATCGGAATCAACGATTTCACTTTCAACAAAATTGTTGTAACGGGAAATTTTATACTTAACCGGGTATAATTTTTAATTTCTGCCCCTCCTCTCCCATTTGAGGCGTGAGATATCTATTTTTATAATAGGTACTCTATATCGTGAAAAACATTCTTTTCATTTCCTCGAAAAATTCGTCTCGTGAAAGTAAATATATAGATATAGATTAATGCAGCCAATGGCCATGTACTTTTCTTTTCAGGACGGGTCAGGGAAGGGATATTGGAAGGAAATCAGCCGTGGTATCAGGAAGACACCTTACGAACATGTCATTATTTTATTAGATTTTAACACTAACTTACTAACCAAAACATACAAAACAAAGAAACTTGAAGATCTATTTTCCTCCTGTGACATGAGTATACATCCGCTCGAGCCAACTAACTTCGTAAGCACAGTAAGCTACACTTCACATACACTAATTGATCTCATCATAACAAATAACCCACAGAAAGTAGTGACTCATGGTCAAATACCAGTGCCGGCTATATCCACCCATGACTTAATATACTTAGCGTATTCACTCCGCGTTCCAAAGTACAGGACTAAATATGTTACATGCAGAAATATAAAGGACATAGACCCGGCCCAACTGAAATATGATGCCTACAGTCTCCCATGGGACGACATATTGAGACTGGAAGACATTGACGAAAAAGTAAACAAGTTTAACCTATTAATATAAATATATGCACTTTACAACAAACATGCGCCCAGAAGAAAGATAAGGATTTCTCGTTAACCTAAGCCGTGGTTAACTCCGGAAGTCAAGAAAATGATGTCCTGTAGAGATAATCTTTTCAGACAATACAAACGTTCTGGTCTACCAAATGATTTTGAAAACTACCGAGTACTTCGAAACCAAATTAAGCAAACTTTACGTAATCTTAAATTTAAGTATGTACGTGATACAACCTGCCGACTAAACACGACTAGAGCGTGGAAACAACTCGGTGCTATGGGCAAAGGAAAAAACCAGGAGCAACTTCCTATACCTGACATTCCACTAGACGAGCTAAATGCATATTTCACGGATGCAGATACTCAATCCAACCCAGATAACGCTGCCAGTCACGGCCCATCATTTTCAGCACCAGATTGACCCAGCTTTGCATTTTGTAACGTAAACACTAATGAAGTTAAAAGAGTGTTGTATTCCATTAGATCCCTGGCGAGCGGGATTGATGATGTACCTAAAAAATTTATACATTACATTATTGGTGCTGTTCTCCCCGTTCACACACACATTTTTAATTACTGTTTAAACAATGGCACACTGCCTTCGATCTGTAAATACGCCAACATGATCCCTCTTCCTAAGATACCATGCCCACTGATACCGTCCGACTACCGCCCTGTATCTATTCTCCCTTCTCTCTCCAATGTACTGGAACGGTTAGTACAAACTCAAATACTGGAATATTTGAACACTCACTCTCTACTTGACCCACTCCAGTCTGGTTTCAAGAAAGGCCACAGCACATCTACTGTCTTATACACACATCAAAAAAAGTTTTGCATCACCTCGGTTCCCAGATCTCCGGCATATAGACGTTGACTGTGTATATTGTATCCAAGATACAGTCCCTTTGACTGTTCATAGATGTCACTAAAACTGCTCAAAGATGTAAACAACCATGCATGAGCAGGGCCTATTAGACGGAGGGGGTACGACAGCCGATCAGTTCCAGTCATTCCACCAGGACGAAGGTACGCTGCTCATGTTGTCTGTAGTTCTACCATGCCTAGAAGGTCAATACCGCAGTTCGATCGCGTCCGCATTGTTACTTTGTGTCAAGAAGGGCTCTCAACAAGGGAAGTTTCCAGGCGTCTCAGAGTGAACCAAAGCGATGTTGTTCGGACATAGAGGAGGTACAGAGATACAGGAACTGTCGATGACAGGCCTCGCTCAGGCCGCCCAAGGGCTACTACTGTAGTGGATGACCGCTACTTACGGATTGCCGCTCGGAGGAACCCTGACAGCAATGCCACCATGTTGAATAATGCGTTTCGTTCAGCCACAGGACGTCGTGTTTCAACTCAAACTGTGCGCAATAGGCTGCATGATGCGCAACTTCACTCCCGACGTCCATGGCGAGGTCCAGCTTTGCAACCCCGACACCATGCAGCGCGGTACAGATGGGCCCAACAACATGCTGAATGGACCCCACGGAATTGGCATCACGTTCTCTTCACCGATGAGTGTCGCATATGCCTTCAACCAGACAATCGTCGGAGACGTGTTTGGAGGCACCCTGGTCAGGCTGAACGTCTTAGACACACTGTCCAGCGAGTGCAGCAAGGTGGTGGTTCCCTGATGTTTTGGGGTGGCATTATGTGGGGCCGACGTACGCCACTGGTGGTCATGGAAGGCTCCGAAACGGCTTTACGATACCTGAATGACATCCTCCGACCCATAGTGCAACCATATCGGCAGAATATTGGAGAGGCATTTGTCTTCATGGACGACAATTCTCGACCTCATCGTGCACATCTTGTGAATGCGTTCCTTCAAGATAACGACATCGCTCGACTACAGTGGCCAGCATGTTCGCCAGACATGAACCCTATCGAACATGCCTGGGATATGTTGAAAAGGGCTGTTTATGGACGTCTTGACCCACCAACCACTCTGAGAGATTTACGCCGAATTGTCGTTGAGGAATGGGACAATTTGGACCAACAGTGTCTTGATGAACTTGTGGATAGTATGCCGCGACAAATACAGGCATGCATCAATGCAAGAGGACGTGCTACTGGGTATTAGAGGTAGTGGTGTGTACTGCAATCTGGACCACAAATGCTGAAAGTCTAGCTGTATGATGGTACAACATGCAATGTGTGGGTCTCATGAGCAATAAAACGAGCTGAAATGTTGTTTGTGTTGATCTCTATTCCCTTTGTATTTAAAGGTTCCGGAACTCTTGGAACCGAGGTGATGCAAAACTTTTTTTGATGTGTGTATAAGGTGACTGACGACATCAGACAAGCAATGGACCAAAGACAAGTAACAATACTCACACTCCTCGATTTCAGCAGAGCATTTGACACCATAGATATACCGACCCTATTGAAGAAGCTAAAATCCCTTCTTGGCACCGAAGCCATAAAATTTTTCTCTGCTTACATAACGGGTCGAAATCAGCGTGTGATCGTACAGGACACCACCTCACAGTGGCGTCAGAAAAAGGCAGAAACCCCCAAGGTTCAGTCCATGGGCCCCTACGTTTCATGCTTTTTATCAACGATATCTCCTCCACAATTACCTACAAAAATATCATCTTTATGCAGATGATCTCCAAATATATTGCCACACTAGTATCAACGATATATCAAATGCAATGAGGGATATAAACACTGATCTCCATCAACTTAGTGTATACGCCGGTGACAACTCTCTCCTGCTCAATCCTGAGAAAACCCAAACTATCATCATCGGCTCTCATAAGTTACTAAACACATTAAAAACAACTACATTGTTCCTCCAGTAACACTGAATTCAATCACCATCCCCTTTAGTAAAGAAGTATGGAACCTTGGGTTAACCTTAACTGAAACTCTCGACTGGTCACCACATATAAGAAATCCACGTAAAAAGATATACGCACCTCTTCACCCACTCGTGCGCCATAAGATCATTTTACCACTAGACATTAAGATTAAACTCATCCAGACACTAATACTACCAATTATAGGCTACTGTGACATCGTTCTCGTTAACGCGACTCATGGACAAACAGTGAAACTCCAACAAGCATTGAACTCTTGTCTTCGGTTTGCTTTCAATCTAAGATACGATGCCCACATAACCCCAAGCTACCGTGCTCTTTCTTGGCTTAAACCTGATGAACGCCGTAAATTTCACTTGCTGACATCCATCTATCGATTTCTGCATGAGAACACCTCCGCTTACATGTCATCAAAATTTAGTTACTTGTCCTCATATCACAATCGAAGCACTCGATCTGGCTCTTTCCTCACCATTCCCATCAGCCACTCATCCATGTTCAACCGCTCTTTTGCTGTAGCTGGGTCTCGACTATGGAATTCAGCTCCTGCCGATATCAGAAATTCCAAAACAATAAAGAAATTTAAGGCCGCATGCCGAGAGTACCTCTTGAATACTGCTGATTGCCCCGTGTAAATGGTGATGGATGAAAGGACGTATGACTGAGTTAGGATTATATCTAGGATATTATAGAAAGGTCTGCGACATTGTGATTATTATTATTATTTGTATTGCTATAATCCTTACTATCATTATTCTTGTGACTTTTTCATTAATATTAGTATTAGTATAAGTAATTTACTCGTTATTTATCATCATAATATTTTTTGTATTTCCAAATTTGTCTCATATGTACTAGTACCATATTACGTGGGTAAGTGCAAGAGAGGGCCATGAGCCCTAACTTCGCCACTACCGAAGACATAAAATAAATAAATAAATAAATAAATAAATAAATAAATAAATACAAAATGCAATTTAGATTGAAAATACTTACAAAATGTAATTTAGATTCAAAATATCCACAAAATGCAATCGAGAATCAAAATACTTGCAAATTACCCCCCATTCAAAATGCAATTTAGATTGAAAATACTTGCAAACTGCGGTTTAGTTTGAAAATATTTACAAAATGCAATTTAAATTCAAAATATTCACAAAAGTCCCAGGCCCTATATTGAAAGACGTACTAAAAAACAATTTAGATTGCCAATCCTTACAAATTGCAATTGAGGTTAAAATACTCGCAAAATGCAATTTAGATTGAAAAGACTTACAAAATGCAACGTAGATTGAAAGTACCTACGAAATGTGGAGTTTAGACGCAAAAAAATTGCTAATGGGAATTTAGATACACGGGGAGCCATTAACAAAAACAGTGCGGGAATCTTAAAGAGAAAAGGAAATATAATGAAAAGAAGGAGGGATCAGGAAAGATGAGACAAGGGCCAATTAAGGCGGGAAAGTGAAAGACTCCCGAGGCCTCGAATACCCTAATACCGTCGGGGTCGGAAAAGAACAAGAGTTGACTAAGGGAGGTCGACAGGAAAGAAAACGGAGAGCAGTCTGGCACAAGTGGAAGCAATGCCGGACTCAGCTGGGGTCTCGTGGTCGCCAACCCACGTCCCTCCAGATGTGAGCCCCTGGGAGGGGGGGGGGGGGAGAGATCACAGAAGAGAACAGCAATTTATATCGAGAATGATAGAATACAACATGTGAAGGAATATACGTATCTGGGAAGCTTGATAACGTATGATGGAACCAACAAGAAATTCGGAGTAGAATTATTCAGGCAAAGAACGCCTTTTATAGAAAGAAGAAACTCTTCACATCCACAAGTATAGACCTAAAATTAAGGAAAAGACTGTTGAAGACATACGTGTGGAGTGTGGCTTTGTATAGTAGTGAGATCTGGACAATAGGGAAGTCATAAGAGAAGTAGTTGATGGCTTTTGGGGCTTGGTGCTGGAGAAGAATGCTTAAGATCAGTTGGATACGACATATGATAAATGAAGAGGTATTCAGAAGAGCAGGAGAAAGTAGAATCTTGATGATGAGTATATGTTGGGACATATTCTCAGACATAATAGCCTGCTAGCAAGAGTCATCGAAGGGATGTTAGAAGGAAAAACACAAGAGGAAGACCACTTGCATACATCACACAGATAATGGCAGACACGAACACAAAATCATAGGCTATCACGAATTGAAGAGGATGGCAGAGAATAAAGAAGATTGGCGAGTTGCTGCAAACCAGCCCCAGGGCTGTTAACTTAAGAGAGAGAGCGTGACTAAATGCGCTTGGCTACATTTTCCAAACATAAGAAATACTAAAAACATAAACCCGCGAAAGAGGGGCTCGTAGGATCCCTATTCTCTGATAAATTAGAGTTGTTGAGATTGGTTCATTTAAGGTCTTTGAGACACCGTGGTCATGTATCCCCGTATGTGGAAACTGTCTGATAACCAGTGTCATTGTGATATCTATTCTAGTGTGTGTATTTGTACGTGTGGCGAGGATTTGGGTAGGAGTCGGCCGTGGTCTTACTTGAGGTACTGTACCCGATATCCGGATAGTAGGCTGTCAGATATCCGCCCCCTCAATCGGATTGCCAATAATCAATCGCACCGGCACAGCTACATCAATGAAAATGGCACTGACAGATACTATCGAGATTAGAGCACAATAGTTAACAAGAAATTATTGTGGAACACACCAAAATATACGGGGGTTCATACTTACCTTTACTTACCTCTTAAATTTATCTCGGGGACTGGGTTGTCAACTGGATCACTTAAAGTATGCCCTCACAATAACCTCCACCATGATATTTAAAATGAACCAGAACGAAGATGAGAAACTTTGAACTGCACAATAATTTATTTCACATAAAGAATGATTTTAACAAAAATAAAACAACAAAATCCACGTGGCAATCAGAAGCCATCGTCCATATAACCATGTCCTCCTGTAGGACTTGTATACTCTACATACAATGTTTCAGCTTTCTCAAGCTCAAAATAACGTAATTATAATAATGCACTTGGAATGGAAACGGGATTTGGGACGAGACACATATATCAATTGTTTTGCGTGTTTATATACTTCACATTTTATTTATAGCCACAAGGCTATTATGGATACGTCCTTGGCCTCTGTCATACAGTTGTCCGGGCCAGCTGCAATGCACCTGCATCGTCAAAGTGGACTCCCCGTTCGTTCAACCCTAGCATAAGCGAGTTACCTCAGAGCTTGGCTCTCCTTTTCAAAACACGTAAATGTTCACATCTCAACTGAAATATTATCACGCAAATGTTTTAAATGCTCCATTCAAACACCAGTGGATTACTCCAACAATCCCAAATCATGTTTAATTGTTCAAACCACTTGTTTAATTAGCGTTGTTTAGAGTATAAAAACAAAACTCTTAATGTTAATAACAAAAGTTCATTAATTATTTATAACAATAATAAAATTGTTTATAACAATGTCAAATGACAATTGAAAATTTTATACACGCCTCTATTAATCACTATCATTTCAAATTATTATCAAAGATATTTACAAAATTATTTACAATATTAATATTGTTTATATTATTTATACAAGAAATACATTAAACCACACGTTTATCCGGTTGATAATTACTTAAATCGTGTTGATATAATCGACCAATGAAGGTTAGTTATATTTAACTGTCAAATTCAGGTTTAATAAGGTTTAATAATTATTATTAATATTTGTGACGGTAACCTCCATTCAAAATCTTCATCTCAAATTATTTAACACTCTTGTTAATTTTAACAGTATCTTCACATGAATAATCTTTCAAAGAACCAGAACAATACATTCAGCGGGAAAATACTTCGCTCAAAACGCACAAAATTGCACAACAATTGGCCCAAAATTCATCATATATCTTCATATATATGGCATAAAAATCCTCCAAACTACATACAAAAACCTCCACTTATAAATTCATCAACTTCATTTCTTACTGTGGGAACCTCCTTCATTATTCAAGGGCATTATTCATCAGCGACTTTTACATGTCCACTGAACTAACGATTATACATCCATTGTTCCTCTTTAAAAATTCTTATATTCATCAATTGTATTAATGACTGTTATTATTTAACCTTCGTGGGTTTCATTCATGAATCGATATGAAGTAAAAATTTGCCAATCACAAATAAATTTAATAGCAAATACGATTAGACACTCCTCCCTGGTCTATCAAAATTGAGATTAATATCTTCAAAGTAACGCAGTATAAAAATACTATCTTCAATCAAAGTTCATCTAAACTGCATGAATAGTCGAATAGAATACAATTAGACTGTGGAATGCAAACATTATTGTTCCAATCTATAATTGAGAAAAACTCCTATCAAATGTTCATTACTATAGTGTATTCAATAAATCGTAATCAAAGTTCATATTTCATAAAATTGTCTATAATGCAATGATAAATGTCTATGTTGCAATCATGTTCATAAGACGACTAGTATTTCAAAGATCGTCGATATCGTAATAGATTTTAACGCTCTAAAATCATGTAATCATTCTTCTTTCTTGAGGATGACAGAAAATTGGTCAAAGTAATTAACTGAATAGAATTACTTTAATAAAATGACACGCTGTCTGAATTCAACTCTGCCATAGCAAATCGTTAACTTTACAGTCAAATCGTGACTACAAAAATATGCAAATTACTGAAAGAATCTAAATCATCAGTCTCAACTGATCCAAAATTATTTAACTATGCCAATGACATAACATGTCTCAACAAATCGAAGAAAAAAGCATAAATCATCGAAGTGTACTGAGTACAAAAATATCAATCAAGAAAATGGGGCAAAAGATAGGACAGAAAATATGGGAAAATGGTTGCTCAGATATCGCTACAAGACTCAAATAATACAAGAAACGTTCACGACTACCTTATCTGTTGATTGAAGTTCTAGAGGAAAGTTTTCAAAGAAAACTGCTGTTGGTTCCATTTCACCAGCGTGAAGATGTGCTCCGACCTCGAACCTGGAATCAGCGTCCTCGGAGAATCGAACTGCTTCCTCCTCCGAAATTGCACTGCTCCATGTATACGAAAGACATCCTTCTGGCAAAACTCTTCTTTGTGAGCCGGGTCCACCCTGGCCTCTCTTGAAATTTCCCTGAAGTTCTGGTCGCAATTCGCCATGAAGTTTATTGCAGTTATTTCCGCAGAAATATTCATAATCGTGGAGTATGAAAATATTTCCACTGTCATCTGGTATAATTCAGTGATGGATTCACGACGCATGAGTGTAGTTGGATGTTCACTACATGCTCGCTTTTGTAGAATGACGATTAACGAAGTTCCATGCTGTTATTTCACTCAATCGATATATGTCCCAATTGCATTAAAGCCTTAGCCTTCCATCTCAACTACTGTTATAATCATTGAAAGCACTGCAAGATTATAATGTTCCATAGTAGACTGTATCGTTGTATTACCAAACGTATTCTCCAATATCACTGTTGCAATCCACGTGTCAGCCGTAGTGTATAATGTGGAATTTTAAAAGTGTTTCTCATGTGGCGAGAAAATCACTTTTGTTGGCAGCCTTAAAGTGCCAATATCTTTTAAAGTATAACTATGAAATTGTTCAAATCTTCTACACACCTCAATGTTGTACTGCCCAATAGAATTATAATAAAGGCTGAAGTTAACTCTTGATATCTTATCTGGTAGAAACGTTAATGTGAGCGTTTCAACTTCACCTAGTTTCGAGCAGCGTAAAATGGAACTGCTCCGTGTTCGTTCGATGCGCCGGGCTTTAACCACACGCTAAAGACAACTTGCTTTACTTATTCACTCGAAAATGACTATATGACCTCTGAAATATATATGCGGTATCAGCGGTATGATCCGTATGAGAGATATGAGAGCTCTTCTCTCCTGTGCACGACCTTTTATCAACTTCTTAAGGGGCGTATCCATCCCTTCCATAGCCTGTTGCTCCGTCATTGCTAGAAGTTTTAACTTTGGCTATACTTGACGGATTTTCAAATTTCAAAAACTCAAAATTAATTTCTTCAAAATTCCAAATCAATGCCATAACTGAAAATAGTTTTCCACAATTCTGCATGCCAAAAGTAATTAAATATCGTAGTTTCAGCAATCTCCGTCTTCCTTCCAAACTATCGTTCATTGGTTCGAGTCTCTCCTCCAATAGCGTAACTTCTTCCTTAGCACAATACCTTGTTTCCTGCGACTGCGTCGTAAATCTCCGATCTTTCTCGAACAAAATCATGACGTCACCAAGAATCTCAGCTCAATCAGCCTACTTGCATGAAATCTGCGTCATCCGTGCCTACGTCATGAATATCCACGTCACAACTATGACAGCCATAACTTTACTCAATTATGCCAATACAGCCATCGTGGTCTCAATATAATTCAATTTACGGGGGCAGTACCATCCCAGCATTTGCCTAGAAAAAATGGTAAACAACGGAAAAGCATTTCTAGGATGACTGAGGTAGGAATCGAACCCACCTCTCCTCAATTCAGGCTCACGAGTCTAAGTGAACTCCGTTCAAGACCTTAGAACAGAATTAAATTTCTTGGCAGACCTGGAAATCCAAACCTCCTCTGGCCACTGCGCCTCGAGGTGGACGATGAATTAACATGTATCTGTAATATCACATTATAATATACTGTCAGTTGTAACTCTTCAGTCGGTCAACACAGAATCGCCCAATGACTTGACGGGGCACAATGTATATAATATATGAAATAATAAGTAAATAACACTCCTGAAAAAAAAATACATTTATTAGTTATTGGGCAAATTCGTGCTGACCGACGAGCATGGCTTCAAAACTTTATATCACATTATGTATACAGCGAATAATATCACCTATCGGTATTGAAGGAGTTACAAAACTAGACTCTACACAATTCAAATAGAACTATGCAAACTTCCATAGCCGGGCTCTGATTATTGTGGGTAAACACTGCAGTTTTTCGTAAATATGCAATCGTGTTAATTGGTTGAACATTGTTGCAATCCGTCACTAGCCAGTGTTCAATCTGCTTTTGGAATTAACGCACAGGACAGTGTCAATCACGGGTAATGGAATCTGGAGCGAAGAGTCATCAATTGTTGAGTGGGTTCGCGCGAAGGCCAGGTGTACAAACAATTGCACTCAATAGCCAGAACAGACCTCATGCTCCATTCCCTAAATCCATGGATACAAGATAGCGGGTTCAAACCCGGCCGAAGCCGTCAGATTTTTTAAGAGCGTTAAAAATCCCTCAGTGTGCCTTCCTTCGGAGGGGAAGTAAAGCCGGCGGTCCCATGTCATAGATTTATGGCATGTTAAAGAACCTTCCACTAATTAAACCTGTGTGAAGCTAAATTTGATAGGTTAAGAATGTAAACAACGCTCTTATGTTTCTACGTTCGTTGCCAAGAGCCGGCTGCGGTGGCGTCTAGTAGCTAAGTTCTGAACTTGGCCTAGTAGTCGTGGCGCTTGGCGGCAAAAGTAGGAATTATTAGAAAAATTCTAAGTTGCAGTCTGTACTTAAATTTAAAAAAACAGATAACACACACAAATACAGTCATCGCAATTACCACCGGTTATCAGACAGATTCTACACACACACAAAGTACACGAGGCTACATGACCGCGTTGTCGCAGCCCCTAAACTTAAGAACCAATCAACCAACCAAGGTAATGAAGAGACAGAGCACCTACAACACACACCTGTAGAAACAATCCTATTTTCATTACCTTAATTTTATTCATGATCATCATCGGGGCAGATGACCTCGTAGTTCCGCCCCTTAAAACAACAATAACTATACTGTCAGTTGTAACACTTCAGTCATCATAACCACCACTGTAGGTTGTAGTGTCGGCTACATCTCCTGGTAGATCTTCAATACAACACACATAATAATTATTTCCTTGACTTACAAGTGGACTGTATAATTATTTATTACAATTGCGCTGAGGCCTGAAACATGGTATTGCAATGCTTGCTAGAACACAACAACACAATAATACAAAATTCTCCCGCTAGAGGGAGGAAGTCAATACACAAGTCAACAGACCAACTATATACAAAGAATTAGCGACCTTCAGGACGCAACAACCACCAACTTTGAGTTTCCAATAGTTTAACTAAGCTGGCAGCGCACGCATCAGAATGGATTATCAATGCTATTATTATTATCTCCGTTATTCTCAGATTATTGTCTGGTAAAGTAAGAAGCAAGTACACAGATTACATTGAATCAAAGCATACTTATCACGTTAATTTAGATCACTAGCAATGGATTTACTTACTATCCTAGTTGAGCCGATTACATCTGCTCGACGTTTTTCCGTCCCTCGTCGCTCCTTGGTCATCATCACAGACTCAGTTCAGAGCCCAATGGTCACCCCTGTGTTTCCCAGTTTCAAAAGAAGAAATATATAAACTGAATTTAAATAGACTCAGTTAAGAGCCCAATGTTCACCCTTGTGTTTCCCAGTTTTAAGAGAAGAAATAATAAACTTAATTAAAACCTTCCCCATGAACTATCTGGCCCAGATTGACCGGTTACATTATTCCGGAAGCCAACAATTGACTTCGCAATATAGGTATGCCATTATTGGGAGATGTGGCAAGTTTTATGAACCTAACTACTTAAATCTGGCGCTCTTCGAACATTTTAAATTCAAATTATCCTCAAAACCAATCAGCGCCTGTGTTTTGCGACGGCCGGTGCTACCAATCCTATTTCCGTGCAAGTGAACATTTGTGCCATATACTTTCACTATCTCTATACGTTAATATGTTGGCAGTGTGTACGTTATTCAACTGTTTACTAGTTCTGATTATCGTCACTGCAAGCAAGAAGCAGTGGCAAATGATTAATGCGCATGCGCATGGACAAGAGTTCCGTGGCGTTACCTTCGGCGTTGGGAACCCAAGTCATTCAAGAATGTGATTTTAAAAGGTGTGGACGTGCTTAGGGCTTCGGCCCCTAGGCTTTGTTCTTTAGGGAACATGAACCAGGTCAAGCGTTGGAACTTAAAAGCCAGTGATCTCGATAGTAAGATAACCTAAAATCTACAAAAAGGATCAATTGAATAAACTATGTGAACACTTAACTTGCGGAGATTTGTGTCGTGGATCTCAATTTGCGTCGATTCCCAAAACTTTAGTTTTTTGCGTGGCATCGTCTAGTTTCTAGTTGATTATGTAGCAGGTTTTATTTGATCAGTATGGGCCCATAATTCTGATATTAGGTCTAAAATCGCTTTCTTTCTTCTCTTATTTTGTACCTTATTTCTTTTCAAAAACGATGCCAATTTTAAATTTTAGGACGCCTTCATAAGCTAGGTTATATATATATATATATTGAAAAATGTAAAACGTATTTTTAAAATTATGTTCGATTTTGGATCTATGGGTTAGTTTTAGGTAGATTTCATTAGAAAGCTAACTATTGCAATGGGTCCCATGTTTCGACTTCCGGAAAATTTCGACATATCTTCGCGTTTCACATCCCCCAGACCCCAAAACCACCGTCAGTTCAAAAGTTTATATATAATTTATGTATGTATATATATATATATATATATATATATGTATATCCGTTTCTTGTTGACACGATAACTGCCGTAATTTTGCACCAATCACTTTGAATTTTTTACATAATATGTATCCCTATAAAATCTCGGTCGAGTTCGTTAATGGGCAAAATCGGTCGAAGGGGGTGAGAATGGGAGGCTTTTTTTCGAAAAATTGAAATTTCGCTATAACTCTCTTAATACGTGAAATATCGAATCCATTCGAAGTTCATAATATGTGGCGAATAAGTGCCAACAATTTATGTCAAATACGTTTTTTGATAGCACCAACCATTGACCAAAGGGGTAGAAAAAAGTGGGTTTTTCGGGAAACATTAATCATATCTCTCTTAATAGGCACAATATCAAAACCGTACACAATGGACAATATTCCCCTAATAATTACCTAAAACTTTTGTCTGAAAGAATTTTTGATATGACCCACCATTACGCCAAGGGATGAGAAAAATGATTTCGGAATTATAAGAAAATGTCAAGAGCTATCAGAGGTTGCCATGGCAACACTACTAAATTGATGAGGGATGAGCCGTTGCCATGACAACGCACTTGTACGAGATCAGATTCAGTATTTCCATCTGACTAAGCCGGCCCCGTGGTGTTGGTGTAGCGCGCCTGCCTCTCACCCGGAGGCCCCGGGTTCGATCCCCGGCTCCGTCAGGGATTTTAAAACTGACGTGAGGGTTGGAACGGGGTTCACTCAGCCTCGTGAGGACAATTGAGTAGCTGTCTGACAGTGAGACAGCACCCCGATCACGAATACCAATATTAACGGCCGAGGGGACCCGACGCGCTGATCACGCGTCACCCCAATATCTGCAGGCCAAATGGCTGGGCAGCGGTCGCTTGGTCGGCCTTAGCCCGTCATGGGCTGGATGGTGCCAGGGGATGACTTTGACATCTGACTAGGTGGGAAGCGGCTTCGGTGACGTAACTGGTAGCATGCAGAATGTCTATGCCCAAGGTCGCGGTTTCAAAGCCGACCGAAGTCGTCGGATTTTCTAAGAGCGCTAAAATCCCTCAGTATGCTTTCCTTTGGAGGGGAAGTTCCAACGTTCGTTACGAGTTGCTGGTTGGGGTGGCATCTAGTAGCCACGTTCACAGCTAGGTGTCATTGACGGTAGTACCTGATAGCAACATTAGGAACTACTGCTTGAAATTGACCGTCTGCAGTCCTTACCTGAATTACAGACTAATACATCCATTACAATTCACACCGTTTATCAGACATATTCTACACTCACCCAAAGTACACGGGGTTAGATGACCGCGTTGTCGCAGCCCCTAAACTGAGGAACCAACCAGAGGTAGATTTCATTAGAAATCTAACTATTGCAATGGGTAGGCTACCATGTTTTGACTTCCGGAAAATTTCGACATATCTTCGCGTATCACATCCCCCAGACCCCCAAACCACCGTCAGTTCAAAAGTATATATATATATATATCAGTTTCTTGTGGACACGATAACTGCCGTAATTTTTCACCAATCACTTTTTACCGAATATGTATACCTATAAAATCTCGGTCGAGTTCGTTACTGGGCTAAATCGGTAGAAGGGGGTGAAAATGGAGGGCTTTTTTCGAAAAAGTGAAATATTGCTATAACTCTCTTAATATGTGAAATATCGAATCCGTTCAACGTTCATACCATGTGTCGGATAAAGCTCAAAAAATTATGTTTGAAGAGTTTTTTTATTTCACCAACGATTGACCAAAGGGGTGGGAAAAAGTGGTTTTTTCGGGAAACATTAATCATATCTCTCTTAATAGGCACAATATCAAAACCGTACGAAATGGACAACATTCCCCTAATAATTACCTAAAACTTTTGTCTGAAAGATTTTTTGATATGACCCACCATTATGCCAAGGGATGAGAAAAATGATTTCGGAATTATAAGAAAATGCCAAGAGCGATCAGAGGTTGCCATGGCAACACTACTAAATTGATGAGGGATGAGCCATCAGACGTTGCCATGACAACGCACTTGCACGAGATCAGATACAGTATTTACATCTAAGTGGGAAGCGGCTTCGGTGACGTAACTGGTAATATGCAGAATGTCTATGCCCAAGGTCGCGGTTTCAAAGCTGGCCAAAGTCGTCGGATTTTTTAAGAGAGCTAAAATCCCTCAGTATGCTTTCCTTTGGAGGGGAAGTTCCAACGTTCGTTGCGAGTTGCTGGTTGGGGTGGCATCTAGTAGCCAAGTTCACAGCTAGGTGTCGTTGACGGTAGTACCTGGTAGCAACATTAGGAACTACTGCTTGAAATTGACCGTCTGCAGTCCTTACCTGAATTAAGACTACTACAGCCATTACAATTCACACCGTTTATCAGACAGATTCTACACTCACCCAAAGTACACGGGGTTAGATGACCGCGTTGTCGCATCCCCTAAACTGAGGAACCAACCAGAGGTAGATTTCATTAGAAAGCTAACTATTGCAATGGGTACCATGTTTCGACTTCCGGAAAATTTCGACATATCTTCGCATTTCACATCCCCCAGACCCCAAAACCACCGTCAGTTCAAAAGTTTATATATAATTTATGTATGTATATGTGTATATATATATGCATATCAGTTTCTTGTAGACACGATAACTGCCGTAATTTTGCACCAATCACTTTGAATATATTACCGAATATGTATACCTATAAAATCTCGGTCGAGTTCGTTACTGGGCTAAATCGGTCAAAGGGGTGAAAATGAGGGGCTTTTTTTTTCGAAAAAGTGAAATATTGCTATAACTCTCTTAATATGTAAAATATCGAAACCGTTGAACGTTCATACTATGTGTCGGATAAAACCCAAAAATTTATGTTTGAAGAGTTTTTTATAGCACCAACCATTGACCAAAGGGGTGGGAAAAAGTGGGTTTTTCGGGAAACATTAATCATATCTCTCTTAATAGGCACAATATCAAACCCGTACAAAATGGACAATATTCCCCTAATAATTACCTAAAATTTTGTCTGAAAGAATTTTTGATATGACCCACCATTATGCCAAGGGTTGAGAAAAATTATTTCAGAATTATAAGAAAATGCCAAGAGCTATCAGTGGTTGCCATGGCAACACTACTACATTGATGAGGGATGAGCCATCAGACGTTGCCAAGATAACGCACTTGCACGAGATCATATACAGAATTCCATCTGACTAAGTGTGAAGCGGCTTCGGCGACGTAACTGGTAGCAAGCATGCTGAATGTCTATGCCCAAGGTCGCGAGTTCAAAGCCGGCCGAAGTCGTCGGATTTTCTAAGAGCGCTAAAAATCCCTCAGTATGCTTTCCTTTGGAGGGGAAGTTCCAACGTTCGTTGCGAGTTGCTGGCTGCGGTGGCATCTAGTAGCCAAGTTTACAGGTAGGTGTCGTTGACGGTAGTACCTGGTAGCAACATTAGGAACTACTGCTTGAAATTGACCGTCTGCAGTCCCTACCTGAATTACAGACTAATACAGCCATCCCTAAGTACACGGGGTTACATGACCGCGTTGTCGCAGCCCCTAAACTGAGGAACCAACCAAAATCTCTGCGGGAGATATAATTTTGCGTGAAGAAGTAACAGACCGTTGCATAGTTACACATCAGTGTCGAAACCTTGCATAAGGACAGTGTGACCACAAGTATAAAAATGGACCCCAAATGACAAGAAGGTTACCGTTCCCATAAGACAATAAAATGTTTAAAATAAGCATAAAATGACGTAAAACAGAGTTAATTAAGCTCCAATTATAAAATACCTTCTCGCAATAAATGAGGTCTGATCCTTCTACGAAAACCTGCATATTCTGCCTATTTTCGCCTATCCCCAAGTTTGTCCGGTGAAATCTACCTCCGCCTTCCGGCGTGCCGAGAGGACTTTTTTTTCTTTGCCATGGCCTTTCATGCCGGGCAATTCTCTTTTGTTTTTCGAGCCATGATAATTGTAATTTTTGATTGTCGTAACAAGATGAATGTGGCCATGCTCTATGAGCAAACGTTGTTTGTGTTTCGCGCTTACTTAATCGCAAAAGTAATCTGTTTAATGAACGGATTTTGGTTCCGTGAGATTTGATTAGGTGTTGCTACACCTTTGGAGTGCATTTCGTGTTCGAGAAAAGTATCTATGCCTTTTAATGGTTCAAATATGATGTATCCTAAAACTGGATCTTTAGCGTGGCTTGGTCGCCATTGGTATTTGGTAAAAAGCGTGTCTTGCTAACTAAAGTCGGTATATCCTATCCGAAATTGGCCTAGCTCCGTAATATTCAAGCGAGTTAAATTGTTCATGCTTCCTTTACGGCTTGATTTTCTTGCCTGAGTTTTTGGTGTGATTTAATTCACTTCATGAAATTTTGGGATTATTTCTGATCACAGTTTTGTGTTTGGATCAGTGATGTTTATGTCGGTGAGTTCTCCTGCATGCTCTCTCTCGATTTCATTAACTTGATTTTTGTACGGGATTTGTTTTCCTCTCCTGGATCTGCTCATTCCTGAGAATAACCTTTTTTTTACCAACCGTGTCCGGGATTTTTCAGTTGCTTCCATGGCTCTGGTCGTTAAAGATCATATCTTTTAAAACACTAGTGGGGTTCCTAAAGGTTTTCCTGTGTGCATTTGTTATTTGATAATTTAAACTATGAGGTTATGTTTCATACATGTATCGTTCTTCAAGAACCAACTTGCAACCTACTGTAATTGTTTTCTCAAATATATATTTATTGTTCATGTTTTTAATTATTCTTTCAATAGTTACGGCATATCGCCGCGGATTTGGGTTTAAGGGTTCAGGCTTCTCTCAACGGACATACTGTCCGATAGTCCTCGTCTAAGGGTGTTTCGATCTGTTCCAGGCTTCGAAGTCGGAATCCCAACCAGGGGTTACGGCCTCGAAGTTGTACAGGGGTAAGTAAAGGGGGCACTAGTTGTAGCCAATATCACGGCTTTCTGTATTCATTTATACACGTTAGTATTCTTTTAGCCCTTGCAGAAGATGTTTAGGAACCACACCAGTGCTTGAGATGACTATTGGCACAATTCGAACTCTCTTGACATGCCATTGCTTCTTGATAGGCTCAACCAGATCCAAATATTTGGACACTTTTTCAGAATGTTTAGCCTCCTGGTTGTGCGTATTTGGAAAGGCAATGTCACTGAGCGTGACTTCCTTAAATCTTTTATTGAAGATTACTCTCAGATCTATTATGTTTCACTGTCCTGTCGGTGAACACAGTTCGATCCTAATACATCCGAAATGTTCATTTTCAGCCACGCTCTCTGGAACATACCGATAGTACGGAACCTATTTCTGTTTTAAAAGTTGCAGTTGCCCGCGTGGTGGGTAGGTTTTTGCTAAGAATTAACCTTACCCACAAGGGAAGATGAATAAAGAAGTAAAGAGAAGTGGGTTTCGGACAGAGGAACAAGTGTGGATGATAGGAAGGAAGTCCAACACTAAATACAAACAATTTTAAAGAAGAGTGTCACCGCAAAGCCCGTAAGATCACTAAAGTGAGTGGGGACCCGAACACAGCTAACGGGAAACGCAGCTAGAGCTAGGGCTATTTGCAGGCGAGAAGAGGAGGTACCTTCCCTTCCAAGCCAAGATTCAGCTACTATGGGGATGGGTGGTAGTCTGGCAAATAAAGAAATAATGAGTTTCCTTTGTATCTTTTCAAAGGAGTTTGTTTTAAACAAATATTTTGAAGAATACAAATAGTTTGAATTGGCCGTGATGTTTTAATTCTTGAAATTGTAGAATTTCTAAAAAGCGACCGAATGTTTCCAAGAAGGATAGGGATGAAGCAATTATACCCTTGAGAATAATTTTGGTAAGAGCACCAATAGTTGCATTTAGGAATGACTAAGCTTTTACCCAGCAAAGAGCAGACTAAAAGTTTAGACAATGAGAGAAAACTTAAATTTTGAAAACCAACCATAAGTTGTAGAGAGAATCTCAACAAGCAGGAAGCTGGCGTAGCGAGCTATGCTTGCCTTACTGGCCAGTTAGAATTAGCTATCAAAGCTAAGAGAGGCTTTAATAAGTTAATAACTAAGAGTTCTTGCACAAATGCAACAAAAAGTGGAACCGTCATTGATTTTATTTGTGAAGTTTTTAAAGTTAAGCCCATAGGAAGAGTAGGGGAAGACAGGATCTTGCCTAATCATTGTTTTTGAGAAATGATAAATCAAAAGAATAAATCTTGATTTATTTAACAATGCAAAAAGAAGTAATTAATATAACAAATATACAATTTAATTTTATGAACAATTGGGGTCGCAGACCTCCGAAATCATTTAAAGTTTGCACCAGGCAATTGACAATTTTTTGGTTTTAAAACTTTTGTATGTGCTAAAATCTTCGTAAGGTTTTGAAATGGTGTTAAGATTAACAAATTGGAAATTTAAAGATAATTAACGTAATTAAAGTTGAATAATAAAGCAAGTACAAAAAGAGTACTTTAAGAATTTCTAGAACGGTGTTTTAAAAATATGAACAAATAACAGCTTCGAAAGTAACAACAAAGAAAAACAGAGAGGAATGAAATAAAGTTTCTATAACTTCTTGTTTTAATACAGAATTACGTTTAGAGGTTATACAAAATAGGGCCGGTCACTTATTGTGAAACCTGAAGAGAAAAATTAAAAGGAAGTTTCTAGAACTTCTATATTTAAACAGGATCATGAGGAAAAAATGGGGCAAGTTACCCTTTCGTGAAACCTGGATTAAAGAGATTATTGAAAGGTTTGGTAGACAATAACCAATTCTTGTGCTAGCAAGCAAAAAAAGGAAGGAAGGTTGTAGTTTTACGTGACCGTGAATCTTATGATTATGAGCCACGGGACCTCCTTTTTACGTGGAATCCGAACCACAGGACATGGCATTTCACATCGAAAATCTCACAAGCATTGACCGGGAATCGAACCCGGACCGCCTTGGTGAGAGGCATACAGCTAGACCGCTGAGCTAGCAAGAAAAGAAATAGATTAATAAGCAGTTTCTAACTGCTGATATTGATACAGATTGAATACATGATACGTGGAGAAAATTGGGAGGGCGCCTATATTTGGCGAGGCCTCGTTGCAAAATACATAAATTTAAAGATTAACCTAATTTGTTAGTAAAGAGGGGTTGAGGAAGAGGAAATAGGAACTTTGTAGAGAAAGTTTTTGGCCTATTTTATTTATTTCGGACGAGCGCGACGCGGATGAGAATTCGGACGAGCACTGTTTCACTATAGTCTATTGACGTGGCTGAAAAGTTCACTATTGTAGCACAGAAAGTTTATAACAAGGAAAGTTATTGCGATGGTGAAAAATAACTAGTTGCACTAGGTTTGCGAGAGTCTATTGAGTTGAAAAACTTGTAGGTTATAGTTGAATGCAGCAGAAAAGTTCCAACGGAGGAAGAAAAATTTAGGTGTTGATTAGCAGTTCATAAGGAAGATTCCTTAATTTGAAAAAGTATTCCCATATGTGAGTGGAAAATACTAGAAGGTTTGACTAATAGATGAATTGTTTAGCATGAAAAGTTCCAGAACCATCATGACGGTTGAAATTGAAAGAAAAAGTCCAGCGGTGGAACGAACTAAGTTTTCTACAGGCAGTGGGTATTTTAACGATGTCCCACGTTGAGAGAAATTATCTCAGTTAATAAGCATAAGAAATGCTGCTTCATATTAAGATATACTTGGATAGACAAAGCCCAACCTCGAAAATCCCGCGAAGATCGCTATTGCCCACATTTAGATATATCACACTGTCTGTAAATGATGGATAAAGAGCATGTAGCTATTTAAAATCAATTAAAATTAGATGAAGAACGTTGAAGTAGTACTTAGCTCATTTCTGATGAACGGCGATTCCTTGGTGACCGTTAGTCAGGAATTCACAACATGGCAAAGAATTGAAAGTTTGTCTCTCGAGGTGAGGAGACGAGCTCTAGTTAAGCTCCGACTGAGAGTCTAGACGACTGTAGCACTTGTGAGGCCAGCTCAACGAAGCGCGGAGAGACGAGGGAAGGGAAAAGAGTGGGGGTAGGAGACAAAAGGAATACACATAAGAATAACCAACATTACAGCAATAAATTCTCTTGATGAAATGGTCTTCAAAGAGTTGATAGCAGGCGTCACTAGCGAAGCCGGGTGGGTGAAAAAGTAGACGAAGTCCTCTTGATCACGGAGATGATAGCTGGCGATAGCGACGAGATCTGGTGGCCAGATTGGTAAGGAAGTCCTCTTGTACAGGGAAAAATTGAGGAACTTCAGAGATTCGCTGCTAGATGACGCTAGGTGGGTCATGGAAGATATATATCTAGAACAGACTCACAGATAGCATGAGCAAAGTACACCAACAAGGAGAAACCAGGAGATCACTGTTGGTGTTTATGAAAAAGGGAGGAATGAAATAAAGCAAAGAGACGCAAAAGCTTACTGTCTTACCGTGTATTCCAAAGAATACACCAAGCAGGGAGGGGCAACCACCAACAGAGAACAAAAGACATGAAATTAAGAACTTAAAGGTAAAGGAGCAATTAAAGACAATGGTCTTATGATATGCCCATTAGTGGTGAAGATCTTGTCTACCCTAACTCTCCCATCCCTTCCAGGGTAACACTCGGTCACTCTACCAGAGATCCAGACCAAGGGAGGAGAAACATCCCTAACCAGGACCAAGTCCCACACTTTAATGTCGGGATTTGAAAGAAACCACTTCTGTCTCCGTTGCAAGGAAGTTAAGTATTCCGAATTCCACCTCTTCCAGAATGAGTTACGGAGGGCTTCAAGTTTACGCCAAACAATAGGTAAATTAGAATCCCTCTAAGAGTTGGGAAGGGGAGGAGGGACAGAAAGAGAAGTGCCTATAAGGAAGTGACCAAGTTTGAGTGGAAGCAGGTCAACAGGGTCATTGGAAAGCGGAGTTAAAGGGCGAAATTAACAACACCTTCAATCAGAATAGACAGCGAATTAAATCCTTAATACGTAAGAATGCGATTACCTAAAACCGTTTTTAGATGACGTTTAGTGAGCTTTACGCAGGATTCCCACCTACCACCGTGATGAGGGGCGTAGGGAGGTATAAAACGCCATTTTAAACCCTTTGAGTAGGAAAAATAAAAATATTTTCCATGGCAGGAGAAGATGTGAGAGCTTTCTTCCTCAAGGAAGCTGCGCCTTGAAAAGTGGAAGCGTTATCAGAGAACATCTCAGAAGGAACACCACGCCTAGCAGCGAAGCGAGAGACGCCTGACAAAAAGTAAGAAGTGGAGGCATTCGTTACTAGTTCCAAATGGATTGCGCCAGTAACCATGCAAACAAAGAGAGAAACATAGAGCTTACCAAACAATTTGCGTTTAGCTTCAGGGGAATTGCGTTGATATTGGAACGGACCCATATAGTCCACACCAGTTAAAGCAAAAGGACGTGTAGGAGAAGAGCGAAAAGAGGGCAGATCGCTCATTAATTGATTATTGACTTTAGGATTCGCTTCGAAGCAAGGAATGCATTTGTGAATTACAGACGAAACTTCATGAATTCCATTTATGATCCAGTACTTTTCCCTTAAGAAGCAAAGAAGTGTGCATGTACCAACGTGCAGATTACGATAATGAAAGTCACGTATAATTAAAGAAGTTACGTGATGTTTAGAAGGCAAAATAACAGGATGCTTTTTGTCCTCAGAAAGCAAAGATTGCGAGAGCCTACCACCTACTGTACCCTTGCGTTATCAAGTGGAACATGTGTTCGCATCCCAGCTAGTTCACGGTCTTTCGAGGCATGGGGCGTCCAACCCACTATACGAGCACATATTCAGGATTTGAGTCTGTCAGGTAACTACTCTACTTGAAAGAAACAACATAGTCCTAAATATCACATTTAATGGTACTAATTCATGGCAAAACACAACACAAAACACAAAATTATTTTACAATTACATCCCACAACAAAAATCAAAATTACATGTGAGTCTCTTCTCATACAGTTTGGTGCTCCACTACACCCATACCTATCCTAGATATCCTATCGTTGATGCTCTTTGACACTCCTAAATTACCTTTCCTAGAATATATGCATCTGGATGTACGTTTCATCTCAATTCATTGCTCCATTTGGCCGTAATTAATTAATTTCTGAGGGTGACCATCCCCACCCTGCTTCTCTTCCTTGTGAGACTGGGGTTCCCATAGCCATCAATCTCTACTCGCTCCCCCAGTGCCGCCGATAAGTAGTTCGCTGGCGTCAACTCGTAACGCCCCTTTGCTAGCTGCGATTAGTCAACTGTCAAGTTGGCCCATTTTCTTCAACTCTTAGTAGCTTATACGTATACTGGCTTGTATTTTCTACAATATTCCAACTTTAATGCTATAATATTCTCGTTCTGGACGTGAAATCATGCTGTTATAATTATACACAGTTATAACTCATTGCTCCCTGGGCTCACTGTGGCTATTCCACTCAGATATCAATGGTTCGATTCTCAGACGAATCATGGGCCTCGTCTTTCTTTTATACAGACCCCGGTTCGGTGCTAGTCAGCCGTGTCCAATTGGGCACACTACCCTGAGTATTATGTTTTGAATAAAGCACATTATAGCTATTATGTTTTGAATAAAGGATATTATAGCACTTTAATATGCACACACATCTGAATCGACATCTTAACACAATGAACAAATTACAACTAACATTGTCACAGAGTAAAAGCATATTTACACTCCGACCAAGTTCCATAGAGGACATAAACTAGATACATAATAGTCTCCCCCACTTATATAAAAAAAATAAAGGAACTATTCATATTCATTTGGGCACATAGTCTTGCAGATACTGAGGAGGTCGCCTGTCTCTGGCTGATCTTCTTAAATAATTATCAGCAGGTGGTGGAAGGCTGTTTCGATCAGGGCGTTCATCTGGTTGCAGGATGGTCTGCCTTGTATCATCTGAAGTGTGGGATGCAGGAGGAATATCCTCATTTTCTAGTCTTGACTGGGTTGGTGTTGGTATGTTTGGAGCACCACGCACTGGAGGATATGTTGGAGGAAAAGTGACATGCTTATCTTTCTTTGGCACGAGAGTCGATAATAACTGGTCAACATGCCGCTTTAAAATTCGTCCCGAATCCAATTTGACATCATAGTGGCGCTGGCCGAATTTAGTTTTTTTAAGACCAAACTGCCAAATATCACGGTTTTCTGGTGAATCCGGACTTGCACTCTCTATCCCACTTTGAAATAGCGAACAGGGGGTGAGAAACTGGTGCTATAATATCCTTTATTCAAAACATAATAGCTATACTGTGCTTTATTCAAAACATAATAGTTGGCGAGGTAGATGCAACAGGGGCTCGGGATAGGCAATCAACATTTTCATTATCTTTCCCTTTTTTCACTCTTACCGTGTAGTCAAACCCGGAGAGAAACGATGCATATCTTAGGAGCCTTGCGGATGTCATTTGTGGCAGGCCCTTGTTCTGATGAAAAATACGAGACAGAGGTTCATTGTCTGTCACAAGAATGACATTTCTTGCTAAAATATAGTTGTAGAAGTGTGTTGTGGCGAAAATTATTGCCAGCGCTTCCCGGTCAAGCTGACTGTAATTACATTCTGCTGGTGTTAGGGCACGAGATGCATAGGCGATGGATCTTTCTTGGCCATCCATCTCATGACTTAATACTGCTCCAACACCAGTAGGACTGGCATCGGTTGACAAGATGATAGGCAGTGATGGGTTGAATGGGGTAAGGACACGTTCACTACATAACTCGGACTTGAGATTCAAGAAAGCTGCTTCACAGGCTGCAGACCAGAAAAACCGTACACCTTTCCGCAATAACTGCCGTAATGGGTGGGACTTCGTTGAAAAATTAGGAATGAACTTTGCATAATAAGTCACCATACCAAGGAAGCTTCTCACTTCTTCATTGTTTTTAGGGCGTGGCATTTGTGACACAGCTTGAACTTTCTCTGGTGACTTGTGGATCTCATTATATGATACAATATGCCCTAGGTAGTCTATGTTTTCCTTGAAAAATGAGCATTTGCTTTTGTTCAAATGCAGATTATTTTTTGAAAGCTGTTCTAGACAGGCTATTAAGTTCTTGGTGCACTCCTCCTTCGTTGTACCATGTATTATGATGTCGTCAAAATAAGCTTCAGCTTTTGGAAGACCATGAAGGATCTGTGATAATATCCTATTAAATTCTGAGGGGGCAGTTTTGATGCCAAAACTCAGTCGGTGCATCCTGAAGGTTCCTTTGTGAGTGGATATAGTTTGAATCATACTACCTTCTTCATCAACCTTCAGATGTAGGAAAGTTCCAACGGAGGAAGAAAAAATTAGGTGTTGATTAGCAGTTCATAAGGAAGATTCCTTAATTTGAAAAAGTATCCCCATATGTGAGTGGAAAATACTAGAAGGTTTGACTAATAGATGAATTGTTTAGCATGAAAAGTTCCAGAACCATCATGACGGTTGAAATTGAAAGAAAAAGTCCAGCGGTGGAACGAGCTAAGTTTTCTACAGGCAGTGGGTATTTTAACGATGTCCCACGTTGAGAGAAATTATCTCAGTTAATAAGCATAAGAAATGCTGCTTCATATTAAGATTTACTTGGATAGACAAAGCCCAACCTCGAAAATCCCGCGAAGATCGCTATTGCCCACATTTAGATATATCACCCTGTCTGTAAATGATGGATAAAGAGCATGTAGCTATTTAAAATCAATTAAAATTAGATGAAGAACGTTGAAGTAGTACTTAGCTCATTTCTGATGAACGGCGATTCCTTGGTGACCGTTAGTCAGGAATTCACAACATGGCAAAGAATTGAAAGTTTGTATCTCGAGGTGAGGAGACGAGCTCTAGTTAAGCTCCGACTGAGAGTCTAGACGACTGTAGCACTTGTGAGGCCAGCTCAACGATGCGCGGAGAGACGAGGGAAGGGAAAAGAGTGGGGGTAGGAGACAAAAGGAATACACATAAGAATAACCAACATTACAGCAATAAATTCTCTTGATGAAATGGTCTTCAAAGAGTTGATAGCAGGCGTCACTAGCGAAGCCGGGTGGGTGAAAAAGTAGACGAAGTCCTCTTGATCACGGAGATGATAGCTGGCGATAGCGACAAGATCTGGTGGCCAGATTGGTAAGGAAGTCCTCTTGTACAGGGAAAAATTGAGGAACTTCAGAGATTCGCTGCTAGATGACGCTAGGTGGGTCATGGAAGATATATATCTAGAACAGACTCACAGATAGCATGAGCAAAGTACACCAACAAGGAGAAACCAGGAGATCACTGTTGGTGTTTATGAAAAAGGGAGGAATGAAATAAAGCAAAGAGACGCAAAAGCTTACTGTCTTACCGTGTATTCCAGAGAATACACCAAGCAGGGAGGGGCAACCACCAACAGAGAACAAAAGACATGAAATTAAGAACTTAAAGGTAAAGGAGCAATTAAAGACAATGGTCTTATGATATGCCCATTAGTGGTGAAGATCTTGTCTACCCTAACTCTCCCATCCCTTCCAGGGTAACACTCGGTCACTCTACCAGAGATCCAGACCAAGGGAGGAGAAACATCCCTAACCAGGACCAAGTCCCACACTTTAATGTCGGGATTTGAAAGAAACCACTTCTGTCTCCGTTGCAAGGAAGTTAAGTATTCCGAATTCCACCTCTTCCAGAATGAGTTACGGAGGGCTTCAAGTTTACGCCAAACAATAGGTAAATTAGAATCCCTCTAAGAGTTGGGAAGGGGAGGAGGGACAGAAAGAGAAGTGCCTATAAGGAAGTGACCAGGTTTGAGTGGAAGCAGGTCAACAGGGTCATTGGAAAGCGGAGTTAAAGGGCGAAATTAACAACACCTTCAATCAGAATAGACAGCGAATTAAATCCTTAATAAGTCAGAATGCGATTACCTAAAACCGTTTTTAGATGACGTTTAGTGAGCTTTACGCAGGATTCCCACCTACCACCGTGATGAGGGGCGTAGGGAGGTATAAAACGCCATTTTAAACCCTTTGAGTAGGAAAAATAAAAATATTTTCCATGGCAGGAGAAGATGTGAGAGCTTTCTTCCTCAAGGAAGCTGCGCCTTGAAAAGTGGAAGCGTTATCAGAGAACATCTCAGAAGGAACACCACGCCTAGCAGCGAAGCGAGAGACGCCTGACAAAAAGTAAGAAGTGGAGGCATTCGTTACTAGTTCCAAATGGATTGCGCCAGTAACCATGCAAACAAAGAGAGAAACATAGAGCTTACCAAACAATTTGCGTTTAGCTTCAGGGGAATTGCGTTGATATTGGAACGGACCCATATAGTCCACACCAGTTAAAGCAAAAGGACGTGTAGGAGAAGAGCGAAAAGAGGGCAGATCGCTCATTAATTGATTATTGACTTTAGGATTCGCTTCGAAGCAAGGAATGCATTTGTGAATTACAGACGAAACTTCATGAATTCCATTTATGATCCAGTACTTTTCCCTTAAGAAGCAAAGAAGTGTGCATGTACCAACGTGCAGATTACGATAATGAAAGTCACGTATAATTAAAGAAGTTACGTGATGTTTAGAAGGCAAAATAACAGGATGCTTTTTGTCCTCAGAAAGCAAAGATTGCGAGAGCCTACCACCTACTGTACCCTTGCGTTATCAAGTGGAACATGTGTTCGCATCCCAGCTAGTTCACGGTCTTTCGAGGCATGGGGCGTCCAACCCACTATACGAGCACATATTCAGGATTTGAGTCTGTCAGGTAACTACTCTACTTGAAAGAAACAACATAGTCCTAAATATCACATTTAATGGTACTAATTCATGGCAAAACACAACACAAAACACAAAATTATTTTACAATTACATCCCACAACAAAAATCAAAATTACATGTGAGTCTCTTCTCATACAGTTTGGTGCTCCACTACACCCATACCTATCCTAGATATCCTATCGTTGATGCTCTTTGACACTCCTAAATTACCTTTCCTAGAATATATGCATCTGGATGTACGTTTCATCTCAATTCATTGCTCCATTTGGCCGTAATTAATTAATTTCTGAGGGTGACCATCCCCACCCTGCTTCTCTTCCTTGTGAGACTGGGGTTCCCATAGCCATCAATCTCTACTCGCTCCCCCAGTGCCGCCGATAAGTAGTTCGCTGGCGTCAACTCGTAACGCCCCTTTGCTAGCTGCGATTAGTCAACTGTCAAGTTGGCCCATTTTCTTCAACTCTTAGTAGCTTATACGTATACTGGCTTGTATTTTCTACAATATTCCAACTTTAATGCTATAATATTCTCGTTCTGGACGTGAAATCATGCTGTTATAATTATACACAGTTATAACTCATTGCTCCCTGGGCTCACTGTGGCTATTCCACTCAGATATCAATGGTTCGATTCTCAGACGAATCATGGGCCTCGTCTTTCTTTTATACAGACCCCGGTTCGGTGCTAGTCAGCCGTGTCCAATTGGGCACACTACCCTGAGTATTATGTTTTGAATAAAGCACATTATAGCTATTATGTTTTGAATAAAGGATATTATAGCACTTTAATATGCACACACATCTGAATCGACATCTTAACACAATGAACAAATTACAACTAACATTGTCACAGAGTAAAAGCATATTTACACTCCGACCAAGTTCCATAGAGGACATAAACTAGATACATAATAGTCTCCCCCACTTATATAAAAAAAATAAAGGAACTATTCATATTCATTTGGGCACGTAGTCTTGCAGATATTGAGGAGGTCGCCTGTCTCTGGCTGATCTTCTTAAATAATTATCACCAGGTGGTGGAAGGCTGTTTCGATCAGGGCGTTCATCTGGTTGCAGGATGGTCTGCCTTGTATCATCTGAAGTGTGGGTTGCAGGAGGAATATCCTCATTTTCTAGTCTTGACTGGGTTGGTGTTGGTATGTTTGGAACACCACGCACTGGAGGATATGTTGGAGGAAAAGTGACATGCTTATCTTTCTTTGGCACGAGAGTCGATAATAACTGGTCAACATGCCGCTTTAAAATTCGTCCCGAATCCAATTTCACATCATAGTGGCGCTGGCCGAATTTAGTTTTTTTAAGACCAAACTGCCAAATATCACGGTTTTCTGGTGAATCCGGACTTGCACTCTCTATCCCACTTTGAAATAGCGAACAGGGGGTGAGAAACTGGTGCTATAATATCCTTTATTCAAAACATAATAGCTATACTGTGCTTTATTCAAAACATAATAGTTGGCGAGGTAGATGCAACAGGGGCTCGGGATAGGCAATCAACATTTTCATTATCTTTCCCTTTTTTCACTCTTACCGTGTAGTCAAACCCGGAGAGAAACGATGCATATCTTAGGAGCCTTGCGGATGTCATTTGTGGCAGGCCCTTGTTCTGATGAAAAATACGAGACAGAGGTTCATTGTCTGTCACAAGAATGACATTTCTTGCAAAAATATAGTTGTAGAAGTGTTGTGGCGAAAATTATTGCCAGCGCTTCCCGGTCAAGCTGACTGTAATTACATTCTGCTGGTGTTAGGGCACGAGATGCATAGGCGATGGATCTTTCTTGGCCATCCATCTCATGACTTAATACTGCTCCAACACCAGTAGGACTGGCATCGGTTGACAAGATGATAGGCAGTGATGGGTTGAATGGGGTAAGGACACGTTCACTACATAACTCGGACTTGAGATTCAAGAAAGCTGCTTCACAGGCTGCAGACCAGAAAAACCGTACACCTTTCCGCAATAACTGCCGTAATGGGTGGGACTTCGTTGAAAAATTAGGAATGAACTTTGCATAATAAGTCACCATACCAAGGAAGCGTCTCACTTCTTCATTGTTTTTAGGGCGTGGCATTTGTGACACAGCTTGAACTTTCTCTGGTGACTTGCGGATCTCATTATATGATACAATATGCCCTAGGTAGTCTATGTTTTCCTTGAAAAATGAGCATTTGCTTTTGTTCAAATGCAGATTATTTTTTGAAAGCCGTTCTAGACAGGCTATTAAGTTCTTGGTGCACTCCTCCTTCGTTGTACCATGTATTATGATGTCGTCAAAATAAGCTTCAGCTTTTGGAAGACCATGAAGGATCTGTGATAATATCCTATTAAATTCTGAGGGGGCAGTTTTGATGCCAAAACTCAGTCGGTGCATCCTGAAGGTTCCTTTGTGAGTGGATATAGTTTGAATCATACTACCTTCTTCATCAACCTTCAGATGTAGATATGCCTTGTATAAGTCTAACTTGCAGAAAAATTTTGAGTTTCTAAGACTATGTAGAACATCATTAACTGGTCTTATGGGATGGTTTGCAGAAATCAACCTTGAATTTACTCCACATTTGTAGTCAACACATAACCTAACTCCCCCATCCGGTTTTGGGATAACAACAAGAGGCGATCCCCAATCACTTAAAGCTGTGGGAGAAATAACTCCTTCTGATTCCAATGAAGCGAGTTCCTTTTCAACGCGTTCCCGAAGAGCAAAAGGGACATCACGTTCACGATTGAAGACAGGTTTCACCCCCTCTCTGAGTTGCAGTTTTACTTCAATATTGGGAACGCATCCAATTTTTTCTTCAAAGATTGTACTATACTGATGTAAAATATCCTGAATTGACTGCACTGAGTTGACAGATTCAGTGTGAAGTGATTGATTTGTGTCCTTGTCAATTTCCTTCAGATCAAGGCCGAGGCCCCTGATCCAAACACGACCAAGCAATGCGGCATGACCTTGCGGAACTACAAAAAGATCTGCAACAATTTCTGTTCCTTTGTATGATACTGTGACAACAATTTTTCCTCTGGGTTTGATAACATGATCAGAATATGATCGAAAACAGACATTTGTTGGCTGCAATGGCCAACCAAGACCCAAGGTTGAACATTCGTTTCCTGGGATGAGTGAATATTTTGCTCCCGTGTCGACTTCAAATCTTTGTGATTTATTGTTGAGTTTAACAGTGATAAAATATTTATCTGATTCTTGTCCTACTTCAAAGAGATCTTCGATGCATTCCAGTTGTCCTATCCCGAAATTGGTTTCAGGGTGGTCATGCAAGTTGTCATCTATGTTCTCAGTTGTAATGTTGTGTGTATTTGACTGTTGAAGAAGTGTAGTGATACAAACTTTTGCAACATGTCCGACTTTCCTACATGACCTACATTTAAGAGAGTTTCTGTTTGTGCGACAATCTCTTGACCTGTGGTTTGAATTTCCACAATTCAGGCATAATCCATCAATACCTAGTGCTCTATAATTGACAGAACTACGGCGACCCCTGGACTGTGAACGTGAGTGAGAGCCTGAGTTAGGCTGTTGAACAAAACGTGACTGAGTATCACTGCTGTATTGATTCATACTTCGGTCATTATATGAACTTGTGGCCTTTGTTACTTTGTTTGTGTCCTCTATAGAGTCTGACGGTGCAGTGAGCTGTTTTGACAGCTGATTACTCCCATACCGCGATGCTTCCAAGGCTATAGCCTTCTTCAGGAGATCATCAAATTTCGTGTCATTAGACTGGAGAAGTTTCTCTCTGATCCAATTATCTCGCAAGCCACGTATAAATTGTGCACGAAGAAAAACATCCGCAATTGAAATTATGGCGTCACATGTACTCTGAATATAAAAGTCACAGTCTAGTAAGTGGCTTCTAAGAGTGGCAACAAATCCTGCAATATTTTGACTTTCTTTTTGATTGACGTTCAAGAAATAGTGTTGGGAAACTACGGTTGAGACTTGAGGTGACAGTATTTGCTTGAAATGCTTTACTAGGTCATTATAAACGAGAGACTAGAATGGTTTATCAGGGCCTAAAAATGCAGAGAGATTGTTATAATGAATTGCCCCTATTGATGTACACAAGAGTTGAGCTTTCTTTGTTGGATCGGTGGCATTGTTGAAGTTTGCGTAATTTTCAAATCGTTCTAAATACGACACAAATTTTTCCTTTTCAGAATCAAAATTTTCAAAACGTGTGATGTTAGTGGCTTGTGGGGTTGTGACGGGCTGGTGAGCTTGATACCTTTCAAGTAACTTCTCTTGAGAATTAGTAAAAATGTTCAGTAATTGTTGAAACTGATTTGCGTCCATCTTGACGGAACTTCGAAATAATTTTAAAAATCACAGTTCAAATATAATAAAATGTTTCAAGATAACACATTTAAAACACACTGGGTAGTGATCGATGACCGAATATTGTCCTGGACTTGAGAAAAAAAAAAACATTGCATAACCTCAAAGTTCGAACTGCGATACATATTATTTTGAATATGTGGCATGCAGGCACACGTAGCTGAATATACGATGAGTTGCTTAGGATCGTTTACAAGTACTCTGTGTACATTTCATGTCGATTTGCCTGATTCTTGATTTTACTCACGTGGCCGTTGAAACAGACGACGTAAATACCGTACTTCATTGATGTAGGCTATATCTGAACCGGAGAATCAAGTCCCAATTCCTCGTCGCCAACTATTATGTTTTGAATAAAGCACATTATAGCTATTATGTTTTGAATAAAGGATATTATAGCACTTTAATATGCACACACATCTCAATCGACATCTTAACACAATGAACAATTTACAACTAACATTGTCACAGAGTAAAAGCATATTTACACTCCAACCAAGTTCCATAGAGGACATAAACTAGATACATAATACTGAGTAACCTATTGTCGTCAAGGAACGGGGCTAAGGCACGAAGACGACTGGATTTCGGAAGATCCCTTTTAGCAGAGAGCAAAGACAATTCAGAAGAAAAGGCTTCTTGCTGTGTTAGTTGCAAAACCTTAAAGGTAGCGAGATTCAATTCATGATTGGTAAGGTGCGGTTTAGGGAGAAGAGGTTGGTCAACCACAAGATATTTCCATCTGAGAAGATAGGCAACAATTCGAATTAATTTGTGAAAGGAAGAATAGCGGGACAACAAGGGATGAGAAACGTTGGAAACAAGACACGAAGCAGTAGATTTAGGTACTTTAGAGTCAGGTAAGTTGGAGTTTGTAGCTGGAGGTTTAGAAGGCCAGCGAGAAGAGTCTTCGATTAACCACGAGGGCCCATGCCAGTACAACTGAGAAGCTGCCAATTGAGAGGGTAAACATCCACGAGAAATGATGTCGGCGGGGTTGTCAGCGCTGGGCACATGTTTCCATTGACATCCCGAAGAAAGAGTTTGAATTTTGGAAACCCTGTTTGCAACAAAAGTTTGCCAATGAACGGGGTTTTTGGCGATCCAAGAAAGAGTAATCATGGAATCGCTCCACAGATAGGTTTGCGAAAATTCGACCTTTAAGACTACCCGTAATTTCTTAGCAACTTCAGCGGCCAAGAGTGCAGCACACAATTCAAGCCTAGGCAAAGTGATAGTTTTAAGAGGAGCCACCTTCGATTTGGCACAAACAATATTGGAAACTGAAAATCCATTTAATGAACCGCGATAAACCAAATATGCACAGCAACTGTAAGCTTTTTCGGAACTGTCTGCAAACACATGAAGGAAGAAGATGTATTAGGATGAGGGTTAATTAAATTCCTAGGAATTTCAATAAGGGAAAGATCAAGCAAATGCTGCATAAAGAGAGCAATCTGTTAAGAAATGAAAGGGGAACAGTTTCGTCCCATTCACTGTTTGGGAGGCCATGATAGGACGCAGTTTGCGATCTGGTGCAACATATTTGTTTTTATAATTGGTTTTTATGCTGTTTTATAGGGATCATCAAGTCTATTCAATGATCATTAATGTTTTTCTAGCGTGTGTGCATATTTTCTTCAGGATTGGTGATATCTTTTTAGATTATTTTAATCAATTTGTAGAATGTACTGCGATGTCTTGGATAGCTGCCATGTTGTTGATGAAGCGTTGATTGGATATTTTCTTTTGTAGTTCCTTGCTTCAACAGGGTCATACCTTGCAATTCCAAAGCCGCATAACGTCGTTGATGGAGAACACTCGGGCCTACACCGCCTTCTATGTAATGCCCAAGACAACCCGCACGTTTATGTGAGGTGTCCGATCTTTACACTTGACAATCAATCAATCAATAACAATTTTAGGTTATGTAGCTGGTGATTCCTACCTTTGAATTATCTTTGGTATTGATATAACATTTTATATGAAGCTTTTTTTAATATATATCCTTTATCATTATGTCCCACCGAGTGACTCCCGGATTAAGGAGTCCCCTTCTATCAAGTGCCAACGGTTTCCTCAGAGAGCGGATGAGCGGGTAGAGGTCCAGGGCTCTCTCAAGCCCTTGGGGCAGGAAACTTCCCCTAAAGGCGGATGAGCCACTAGTTGGCCAACGGCATAGGATGAAGAAGGCAAAGGGAAACCACTTCATTAAAGATCTATTAGGATATCCCAAGTATAAGCAGCTCAAGATGATGTTAGCTTCTACAGTAAATTTTTCCGGAGGTAAAATAATTCCCCACTCGGATCTCCGGAGGGGGACAGATAAAGAAGCCAATTTACGAAATAAGCAGAGAAGAATCGGTACCTGGAATGTACGGACCTTACTCCAAACTGGAAAGTTAAAGAACTTGATCATGGAGATGGAAAGGATGGATTTACATGTATTGGGTATAGCAGAAATGAGATGGCCACATGCAGGAGACTTTTGGAGTGGAAATTATAGGATAATTCATTCTGGTACAGCAAATAATAAACCAGGATATGGTGGAGTAGGCATTATATTGCATAAAGAACTAGGAAACAGAGTAAAGGGATTCGTGCAATATAATGAACGATTAATTTTAGTACGTATCGAAACTAAACCAAAGGATACTGTGATAGTCCAAGTTTATATGCCGACAACACAAGAGGTTGATGAAGAGGTAGAGAAATGTTATGAAGATCTAAGTGAACTTATAGCTGAAATAAAGGGGGAAGAAAACCTTATTTTACTTGGTGACTGGAATGCTATTGTCGGAGAAGGAACTGAAGGAAATGTTGTTGGTAAATACGGATTGGGGAGAAGAAATGAGAGAGGCGAGAGACTTGTAGAGTTTTGTATACAGCATAAATTAGTTGTAACGAATACTATATTCCAACACCATCCAAGGAGGAGATACACTTGGAAAGCTCCGGGAGACCTAAGAAGGGCCCAAATAGACTACATATTAGTAAAGGAAAGATTTAAGAACCAGGTGAAAGATAGTAGAAGTTACCCTGGAGCTGATGTCGACAGCGACCATAACCCAGTCGTCATACGCTGTGAATTAAAGTTCAAAAGATTAAAGAAGAAAGAAAATAAACATTGGGATATTTCTAAGCTTAAAGATGAGTCCACTCAAATACTCTACATGGATGAAACAAACAATAACATAAGAGACATTGAAGAACACTTGGCAGTAGAAGAGAAGTGGATCAAAATAAAGAAGAGCATTTTAGACTCAACAGAAACTGTTTTAGGAAAAAAAGAAAAAGAAAATAGGAAAAAGTGGATAAGTCAAGAAGTTGTGGATATGATAAAGGAAAGAAGACAGTATAAAAACTCAAATGATGAGAATGAAAAGCAAAAATACAAGACCTTAAGAAACAAGATAAATAAGAGGGCAAAACAAGACAAGGAACAGCATTTAATGGAAATCTGTGCAGGCATAAATAACAACATGAAATCTGGACAAATAGATATGGCCTATAAAGATATTAAAAGGTTCTTTGAAACAAGGAAGCCAAAAACAATGAGCATTGAGGACAAAGATGGGAAGTTAATATATGATGACGAAATGATAGTGAAAAGATGGAAAGAATATTTGGAACAACTATACAGTGGAAACTGTGTTAACTTGCCCATTGAGAAAGAAGATGAAATAACAGAGGAAGACTTGGGGGCACCTATTATGGAGGAAGAGTTTGAGAAGGCGTTGCAGGACCTCAAAGGAAAGAAAGCTCTTGGAGTTGATAACATACCAGGAGAACTATTGAAACAATCAGGTGACAAGTTAAAAAAGGAACTGTACAACTTAATATGTACTATTTACAAGACTGGAGAATTGCCTGAAGACTTTGTGAAATGCATAATAGTACCTATACCTAAAAAATCAAATGCAAGGTCATGTAAACAATACAGAACATTGAGTCTGGTGTGTCATGCATCAAAAATAGTCACCAGAATTATTATGAAGAGAATAGAAAAACAAATCGATGAAAACCTATCTGATGATCAATTTGGTTTTAGAAAAGGAGTAGGAACACGAGAAGCAATCTTAGCATTGAGGCAAGTGATAGAGAAGCAGATGAAGAAAGGCAAACCTACCTTCTTAGCGTTCGTCGACCTTGAAAAGGCGTTTGACAATGTGAACTGGAATGTTCTATTCAGCATTCTTCATCAAACAGGTATCAACTTTAGAGACAGAAGACTCATCTACAATATCTATAAGCAAGAAGTTGGAATAGTTTGTTGTGGTAGCAAGGAAGAAACAGCACACATCAGAAAGGGTGTACGGCAGGGTTGTTCCCTTTCCCCATACCTATTCAATATATATGTACAAAAGGCGATCGACCAAGTAAGAGAAACATTTGCCACAGGAGTGAATATTCATGGAGAAAAAGTTGACATGATAAGGTTTGCTGATGACATAGCGCTAATTGCAGAAAGTGAAGAAGACTTACAAAAGATCCTGAGCAAGATGGACAAAATAATGGAGGAAGAATTTAATATGAGAATAAATACAAATAAAACAAAAATTTTGGTCTGCAGTAGACATGGCGAAAACCAGACATCAATACAGTTAAGAAATGAAAAGATACAAGAAGTTAATGAGTTTAATTATCTGGGAAGTAAAATAACGAATGATGGAAGAAGCAGCAGAGAGATATTAAGTAGGATTGCCCAAGCCAAGAACGCTTTCTATAAAAAGAAGAACCTATTTACTGCAAGGAACATAAGTCTTGATGTGAGGAAACAAATGTTGAAGACCTATGTATGGAGCGTCGCGCTATATGGCAGCGAATCTTGGACAATCGGAGAGAGAGAGAGAGGAAAAGACTACTAGCATTTGAAACCTGGTGCTATAGAAGGATTATGAAAATCAGTTGGAAAGAAATGGTCACAAATGAGGAAGTCTTTAGAAGAGTGGGAGAGAGAAGATGCTTCCTTAAATATTTAAAAAGAAGGAGGGATCACCTCGTGGGCCACATACTGCGACACAATGGACTGATTAAGGTTATAATCGAGGGAACAGTAGACGGCAAGAATTGTAGAGGAAGACCCAGACTGGAGTACATGAGTCAAATACTGAGAGATATGGGTTGTGGCTCATACTGTGAACTGAAGAGGAAGACTGAGAGACGGGAAGACTGGCGAGCTGCTGCCAACCAGCCTCACGGCTGTTAACCACAGAGAGAGAGAGCTCTTGCATGAAAAGTTTGGCTATAACATTAACCGGAGCAAGAAATTGAAGCGGATCAAAAATTTTTGCAATTTCAGAGAGAATTTGCCTTTTTGTGTTAGGGAGCTCTTCGGCAAGAGAAACTTTATAGATGAGAGTGTCAGTGCTAGTGCACCAATGAACTCCAAGAGTTTTTATGGATTCGGAATTTCCACAAATTTCGACGGAGGAGGGGTCTACATCTTCAATGGGAAACTGGGCGAAAAACTCATGGGAGTTGGAATTCCACTTATGAAGTGGGAATCCTCCATTCTTTAGCAATGCCTGAAGTTCTAGTGACACGAAAGAAGCTTCCTCCAGAGTGGGGAAGGACTGCTTTAGAATCAAATAAATGACCATCTGGAGAGGCTAACCTATGTAAGGAGCGAATAGCAAGGAAAGCGGATGGTTTTAAGCCATAAGTGACCGTCTTTAAGCGAAATATCTTAATGGGCTAGCTGATTTCATCGCGCCACAAGATTCTTTGGAGATCTTGTTGTTCAGGCTGAATTAAAATTTGACGGTACAACTGTTTTATGTCCGCTATAACAGCTATGGGAAATAATCGAAAGTTGAAGAGTAAAGCAGATAAATCCGACTGAATAGCGGGACCAGAGTAATGAGTATCGTTAAGACTGTTGCCATTAACGTCAGGGGATGAACCATTGAAAACGACTCGTATTTTATCCTTTACAAGAGGGTTTTTCCACACGGGATGATGATTTAAGAAAACCGTTTCGCTTGGGGGGTGCAATTCGTCATCAGATTTGCTGACAACTTCCATATGATCTAAGCTTTCATACTCATCCATGAAATCAGTGTACTGCTGTTTAACAAGAGGTTCTTTCTTGAATTTGCTCTCGATAGCAAAGAGAGCTTTTCGAGCTTTGGGTTGAGAATTAATAAGTTTGGGGGGATTGAGTAATCTTGGCATCTGAACAATGAACCGGCCTTCAGGAGAACGAGTGGTAGTGTTCAGGGAAAGTTGCTCACATAATTCGTTTTCTGAATAGGTTACGTTAGGAGAATCAACGCTTTCGAGCCTCCAGAACTGTTCCAAATCAGTATTAGCAAAATAACATTGAGATACGGGTTGGGGAGAATAATGAGGAAGTTGACCAGTAACGATCCATTCAAAATTAGTGTCTCTGGCAAGCACGTTTGAGGATAACTTACGAACCTGATTACGAAGGCAAGTCCAGAAAACATTGGCACTAAAGAGTATGTCAATGGGGCTTTGTACATTGAATAGAGGATCGGCTAGCCTTAAATGCGAGGGAATGCTTAAACCTGAAATATCGACAGAGTGACTTGGAGTGTCTTCTCCTATGCTATTGAGAATGAGACAATTCAGTTTTAGAAAGTTATTTCTTTGACAAGTGTCTCTTATGGTTAGCTTTGAAAACTGTAAAACTTGCGATTTTGAGCTGTTAATGCCTGATACATTGATAGAAGAGGGGTTTACATTTAGGCCTAATTTTCTAATCAAAGACTAAGACACAAAACCATGAGTTGCCGCTGAATCAAGAAGACCGCGAGCACTGACCCAGTTGCCGAATTTGTCCTGGACTTCGACTTGGACAGTGGACAACAATACTTGAGCACTACGCAAAGACTTAGCGGTTTGAATGTAAGAAGACGCACTAGGATTGCCAGTATTATCATTCTTCTGAGAAATAGATGCTGCTGATGACCTCAATTGATCATGACGAAGCAGTAAAGTGTGGTGCGGTTTTTCACAGTGGTAACAAAGTCTTGAAGACTTACAATTAGAAGCAGAATGCTTGGGTGCTAGGCAGTTAAAGCAATGTTTATTCTGGGAAACTAATTTTCTTCTGTCGTCGACTGACAGTTCTTTAAAAGATTTACACAGATACAAGGCGTGGGAATCCTTGCAAAGTATGCACTTTAATGGCTCATTTAAACTTTAACCGGGTTCGCTCTGAGTGTTTAAAGCGAGAGAACTAGCAATACGGCGTTCACTGGACCTAGTTGGGTAACCAGTGGCGTTTGACTTTAGTTTAGAAGAGCTGGACCCTACGCTACGTGTTCGGTTTTAGATTTAAGAGACAGTAATTCAAGTTTTGAGCTAGGAGAAGAGGGTTTACTTTGATTAGCTAAAGCAGTTAAGAGTTGGCATCTAGCATTTATGAAAGTGACTAAATGCTCATGCGAGTAATTGTCATCTTTGGAAAGTTCCATTTCCCAAGCTTTGAGGGTAGCAACATCGACTTTAGAAACAACTACATGTATTAGGAAAGTGTCCCAGTGATCAGTCGGTTGATCTAATTGGGATAGAGCTTTAACGTGAAGTTGTGTTGTATCAATGAGGGTACGCAGACTAGTGACGTCATTGTGCTGTGACGCAGGCAAATTGAATAAGGCTTTCATTTGGCGTTGAATACGTAGCCGTAAATTACCGTATCTTTCTTTCAACAAGTTAAAGGCAATGGGGTAGTTTTCGGCACTTAATGGGAGTGCTTCAACTAACTGCAGGGCTTGACCTAGTAGAATAGATCGCAAATAATGAAACTTGTAAATGATTTGAATATCTGCATTTTCATGAACTAGAGAACAAAATATTTCGTAGAAAGAATCCCAAGTAGATTCGTCTCCTGAGAAGTGGGGTAAATTAATCTTAGGTAGAATTGGTTTGGGCTTGTGAGTGCCCTCACGAGAAGAGGTTTGTTGTTCGTGAAGGGAACCAAGAACAGAACCATCCCTTTTCTGCTCTTCCTCAAGTTGGCGAATTATTTTAAAGGTGGAGGCTATACCGTCATAATATTGATTTTCTACCTCTACTCGATCATCAGTTTGATTGAGCATGCAGGTTTCGATTTCGGTTTGGATAGTCACGGCCGACTGAATGCGCTTGCGCAGCTCGTATTCAGTCGGCCGTGGGATAGTACAATCGTTTCCATAAGAACGTTCATAGTCCTTTACACGATGTTTTAACACATCTAAATGAGCTTCTGAGGGATTTAATTCCTCGATGTATTTTAGGAATCGGGTTAGTTGCCCTTTATAAGAAGCTCGTTTGGAAGTTAAGTTTTTCATCCTTGCCATCCTTATCTTTATCTGGAGGAGCCATGGCGAAATAGGTAAATTCAAGTATAACTTACGAAACTGTGGAACCTTGGAAATGCTGTCAGACTGGCAGCAACAAACGAGTTGAAAGGGAGAAATGCACCAAAGGAGACAGAAGCAATCCCTTTCCACCTCACCAGCTTTGCACTGCGAAGTTAGAGCTGAAAAATTCAAAGTAAATATTAATGATTTGCAAAATATTGACAAATGGACTTTCCCTGGTTTCGGCACCAAATTTTGGGTAGGTTTTTGCAAAGAATTTACCTTACCCACAAGGGAAGATGAATAAAGAAGTAAAGGAAAGTGGGTTTCGGACAGAGGAACAAGTGTGTATGATAGGAAGAAAGTCCAACACTAAATACAAACAATTTTTAAGAAGAGTGTCACCGCAAAGCCCGTGAGATCACTAAAGTGAGTGGGGACCCGAACACAGCTAACGGGAAACGCAACTAGAGCTTGGGCTATTTGCAGGCGAGGAGGTACTGTACCCTTTTACCTGTTGAATCCCTGGATAGCAGCTGGATCGTAGAACCTGAAAATGCCCCCGCTCTAAAGACCCCCCAAGTTCTACCAACAGACATAGGGATAATAGGGCCACTCGAATACCTAACAGGATGTATTAAGACTGACCAAGGCTCAGAAAAAGAAAAGACTAGCTCAAAACACAAGAATTCTTCAAGAGGAAGAAAGAATCTCAAAGGTATGGAAAACCCTAAAATACCAGGTTAATACACCCTTCCATCACCTCTATAAAGCATCACGCAATAATTAAAACCAAGTAATAAAGTAGTTTATTGTAAGAATAAACAAGACAGAAAAACAATCAATTTTGTCGATACCACGACCAATCAAAAAATCTCATTGATAATACGGGATTGTCTTCAAAAAAAACTATTACCCATTATCACAACTAACTTTTAGTTGATTAAAATATAAGGCATATTAATAATAATAATGATAATCAATCCCATATGATAAGCATTTACAAAAGAAAAATATTATAAGACTTGAATACATTAAATTCATTTCGGTTCCTTAACGGAAATAACATCTTATACAAAAATATTCTGATTAAAACTAATAATCCTACACGACATCTTCATTAACATTATATGTTCTTGTTATTAAACGAAGAAATTCATATGGCGTATTTACAGAAATAATTTACACAAAATTCCAGAATAATTTCAATTATTCTCTTCCCACTGACTTAATGTCACGACATTCCTTTCTGCTTAATATTGTTTCATTTCTAGTTTCTAGTTTTAGGGTAATTCTGCCGAACAGTTAAGCTAAGCAAAAATTATTCATAAATTCAGCCTTAAATAGTTATCGGTTTCCTTATTAAACATACATCTTATGGCAAAATTGTTATATTAGTTTTACTGGAAATATTTAACCGGATATCCACTCAAGATTCTCAACAATACTGCTCAGAAAAATATTAATCTTCACACAGGCATTTTCACGATAACAGCGATAAAGTCATCTATGACCAAATATTAACCATACTAGGTTAAAAACAACACCTCTCTGGGTTAAAACCCCAATCAATCTAATCCTGATTGGCCCACCTGGCTCAATCCTCAACAAGAAAAATATGATTTACAAAGCACTGCATCAATATACTTAAACACAAAGGCAATATTCAAAATACAAGCCTCTCTAAAGTCGAACATTCACCTATAATAGGAGCCTTACTGTTATAAATCCACAATTATGCAAATCAGCTGTTTATGGTAAAATCCTGAACTCGTGTGCGAAAGAATAACATGATCCTGTAACAGATTACCAACAAAGCCCAGTGGATTTCAGAAATATTCCACCTATCTTTAAAAACTTGCCTTACATTGATGTATTACATGATCCATAATTCTTAAACGTATGACTTATAGTAAGTCGTCCCTGGGATTATCCTCGCAAATTTGGATGTCGTTCAAATACCCTCTTAATAGAGAAAAACTATTGCACCAAAGGCAATGATATCAATTTAATCCAGTGTTAACTTCATAAAAAAAATGAAAAGTATAGCGCTGCCCAACCCCACAAACTGAGGTTGTCAAAGCGATTTATAAAGATAAATTCAATCTCAAAATAAGATCTTCCCTGAATTTCCCGAACGCGAAAATGTCGATGGATTAGACCTACAGCATGGGTCTAGGTTAGCAACAAAGGCTAAGCGACTAATGACCCATTAGACAATCCATTTCGAAAATCACGCTCAGAAAATACAAGTTAAATCTGATAATAAACTGAAGAAAATATAGTCCAAGGACTCGAAGTAACATTTAGAATAACAGGATCCGAAAACTTCCTAATATCGTAATAAGAATACGATAAGGAAAATTCCCCTCAAAGAATACGATGATCCAAGCGAAAGTGCTTAAAGAACAATGCACTAGAATATGAAAAACTCAGTCAGAGTTCTTAAAAGAAATTGTGTTACTAAAATGTTCTTACACAGAAAAAACTGTAGATCTTCTTCCTACATTTATTTCTCGACAAATAAGAATGAGCATATTAGTTTAAATACTGTAAAATACTACTGAAATTATTAATTTATTCATCAAAATACACTAAGGATGCACTCATTTTTATGAGTCAAAATCCTGGCATCATAGAAGGTCAGTTTCGAAATGGACATCGAACCTGCACTTTCTACTCAACCATTTAAACTACAAAATCAAATATGGCAATATGTGGTAGTTCAAAATGTCCACGCTACGCTACTGTAACAAGTTGAAGTGATCTGTACCTTTGGCGAATCTAGATGAGGAAAAAAGGATATCGTTGGCCATACTCAGCTCCAGACCAACAGAACACACGCCGAACTCCAACTGGGTTTCCAAAGAACGAACCAAAGTCCTCCCAGGCTCGAACCACACCCGGTCGGTCGAAATAGTTTCAGCATATCCTGGCGATATCTTCCCATACATATTCGAATACCGACGGACGGACCGCACACAGTTTATCAACTCGTCACGAAGCGAGGGTGAACTCGAACAGTCGCTAAATAGTTCCAATATATGAACGCGAATGTGAACAAGTTCACAAGGGTCGACGCGGCCCCTTGCATCACGAGAGTCGCTTGCACACTTCATGCTAAATGAAAGTTGCTGCCAACATGTCCCCGCTACACTCTGCTAATGCAGTATTCTTATATTAATCTAGCCTACCATCGTAATGGATATAAGCTTCATAGTGTTCCTTCCCTCTGACACCTTGCTTGAGAATGTGCTTTTTTCAAAGAAGTATAAGCACTGTGAAGAGTCTGAATCAAATCTAGGCTGCATTTCCACGACGGTTTATATGCAGAGTTTCGTGACACATTACAGCTGAGCTCGCGGTCGGGATTATGAAAGTATCCATCCGCATGGCTCGTTAGTTGCTGTAGATACACGGTCGCAAAGATAAACTATTACAAGTTCAAGACCATGTCTGAGCCCTATTAAACACGTGTCTACTTCACGTAGAATGCCGAACGAACTAGCGTATACACTTCAGCACGGTCACACGTTTTTAAAACTCCCGTTAGCTGGCGACTTTACTTTCACTGTTTTCAGGCTCAAACCTGTACGCTGTCAGTTTCTCTACTCATTGCGCTCTGCACGAGGTTGTCTTGGTCTCACATCCGCTCCCCCCACTCCTTCACACGTCACGACTCGATACAAAATATATCGCAGTCGAAACGTAATCAGCAGTGAGTTAACAGATTATCTTCTGTTCTTCATACTTTCTTAATAATAGCTTTCTGCCATGGAAATATACATATAGACATATGTATCTGCTTACATATAGCGTTAAATATGCTTTAATTTGTATTAATCACTCTCAGGTGAATCGATCGATATAGTGTTAGACACAGTCAACATGGTTATTGTCGATGACCTTCGGGTTTCTCGTCGGAAACACGAGCTCTGCCGATCTCTTTCTTGATAGCATGACTTTTGCTCGCTGTAGACCAGCTGTAATTATAGACTTCAGAGGCTAGTTAGGAAGTTACAGGGTGTTCCCAAAATACTGTAACCATGTCTGTACTTAAGACCTTTATGAATAATGGTGCAGTACCTTCCCTTCCAAGCCAAGATTCAGCTACTATGGGGATGGGTGGTAGTCTGGCAAAGAAAGAAATAATGAGTTTCCTGCAGGTCACTTATTGTGAAACCTGAAGAGAAAAATTAAAAGGAAGTTTCTAGAACTTCTATATTTAAACAGGATCATGAGGAAAAAATGGGGCAAGTTACCCTTTCGTCTTAATTACTTTTCGAAATATCGAGATCCTTCAGTGTCCCACTACAATCTTAAAATAAAAGGATCCGGTCTATTGACTCCCTTTAGCGTTAACAAGAGATTCGTCACGGACCGTCCTCGGCAAGCTGGCTGCCGGGTTTGTGGATTCTACCTGCTACCCTGGCCGACTTCCTGAAATGGCCATGTGCTCACTCAATGGTGAAGCACTGCTAGGGGGGTACATGATTGGATTGTGTCATTACGAATTCAGTCGATCTAATTATTTAATACCTACACTTAGAGTATTTAATGGGCTCATATCGTCTCCTAATTAGTATTCATAGCAAGGGATGGATCACAAAATAGCTTCGCCGTTCTATGAACGTAATCAGTGGCTTTGCGTTAGTCCCAGCTGAGTTTCAAACTGTTATCTCACTGGGCGGGCACGAATATAACTAGAGGAACTCCACGTTTCCTGCTCGAAGAATTTTTGTTTTACCTCTCAGGGCAGATCAATTACTATACTGGCCTACCTAGGGTGTCTAGTGGTTTTCCCTGACAGCGAAGATTCTGCTAACAGTGGATACAGACAGACTCTGTCCCAACTCTGTTGCGAATACATATGTATGCTCTAAGGCGATACCATATCATAGCTTCGAAGATTAGCCTACTAGATTCGTCAACTTCCTTGACTAGACAATTAATACGACTGTACACAGCACTTATTAATTGCGTTCTAAACTGACGTCTCCACTTTAGGACAACTTCTTGCAATCAGTTCCAACGCTTGGTGTGCTAACACTACATTCCTCTAGAATTTCAAGAAGTGGTCACCTGTAAATGCCAATTGATTGTTCATCCTATACTTATAGATAATCAATTAGCCATGTACAATAGAGGATCAAGTAACACAATATTAATTTAAAAACTATGAAAGAATATTATACAATTCCTAATATCCACTGAATGCCCATCAACATCTCTCTTTTGCTGAGCCAAAGTTTTGGGTGAAAAGCTATCATTAACAACGTGTACAAAATTCTTATATCACTGGCAGTACCCAGTACCGGTACAGTCTTTTCAATTAATGCCCTCGCATGCTTGGAACAGCTGTACCCCATAAACAGTACAGTGGGCAGACGTCTTCGTGTTACATTCACCAAAACAATCTGTTGGTTGCAGTGATGCAAATATTCTGTCTTGTAGTAAAGTTGTCGAGTAGCTTATTCATAACTATGAAAGTAAATGCGGCACAGTTGATTACATCTGCATGGGGATAGCAGCTGGTAATTTTAACACCTTGTATTGATTTCTTCTAAATAATTTCAATCTCATACCTGATTCACCCCCCCCCCCCCCCTTCACCCACCCCAACAAGAAATGTAATGAATGAGATTAGTGGAATATAAAAGTAAAAGATTAATCAGGACTTGCTACAGGTTATCGGCCTCTAACCTAATGCAGTTCTTGAAATTTAAATCCCAATAGAAATGCGAATACTACCCACATTAACACCTACAGTACTCATACCTCCCACTTGAAATTTCATAGCCCTATAAAAGAAATAAACCTAACCTACATAACCTGTAGCACATAATTTAGGTTAGGAAATTCTGAATTTTACAACTAAATAAATTAGAGGGGCTAGCCTATGATATAATTTAAGGGTAGAACTATCTGTCTACTAACCTTTAATCAGTCTCGGTTTATACAACGGTGCAGTAACTAGTTTTCCATTCTTTAAATCATAGACGACTAGTTGTCCATTACATCTCATGTTGTTTGAAATGGAGTCCACACACACGAGACTTGGTTACAAGGTTTATTCTTCCCATTACACTAAAGTGGCGGGAATTGGAGCTTAAGCATTTATGTAACACGTAACTTGGGTTACCAGACATAATGTCCACGATTAGAATGTCCAGGTACGGGGAAGTCCACGCCTTTTGGTCCAGGTCTTAAATGGCCAGGTTTGTTGGTCCATTGGTTTTTGGTCCCCATGTCAAAATGTCCATAGTACAAAACGGACGAAGGTCAAAATGTCCCGAGTGCCAAACACTCATAGTGGGAAATGCCCACAGTTCAAAACGTCTAAAGTGAAAAACGTCCAGGACTTAAAACATCACGTGGCTTGATGCATGAAACGGTTAGTCAACAGAGAGCCAACGAAGCAACAACCTCTGAATTCTCGCTCACTGGAGGACCTATTCATCGAGGCCCCTTTTGACCGTACATTGAGAGGAGAGTGCTTCTTGATGTTCGACTCTGGACAACATGATGCTGACAGGCTTCTCACATTTGTCAGTGATGAAGCTCTCCGTATCCTGGCCTAATGTGACATTTTATTCTCCGATGGCACGTTTCAAACCGTTCCTGTTTCCTTCGCTCAGATGTTTTCTGTTCACGGACGGTACATGGGCTGTGTTTTGTTTGATCGCGGGATTGACTGAACGCCCGTACCGTACCGTACCGTGTATGAGAAACTCAAAGAGAAATGTCGTGAGTTGAGGTGCACCTTGGGCCGCGAGGGCACGTCCTTTATGATGGATCTTGAGATCGCAAATATGAATGCAGTGCGAGTTGTGTTCCCCCAAGTCACACTGAGGGGATGCCTGTTCCATTTCGATCTGGTAATTTGGAGAATGGTTTGTGATCGGGGGCTTAAAGGAGAATACGTGACCGTAGGGAGCGACGTCCGACAAGACGTCGTTGCTCTCATGGCTCTGCCCTTTGTGCCACCTCATGACATGGAAGAGGTATTTGATGATGCAGTGGGAGACATGCACAACAGACTTGAAGAAATTATCAACCATCTGGAATTGTACTACTATACGTTAAGGGAACGCTACGCCGGAATAGACGGACGCCACCGCGCTTCCCAATCAACGTATGGAACTAGTATTAAGCGGCCTTGAACGGCGAACAACGAACGAACAACGCGGTTGATGGTTGGCACAACAACATCCAAAGATGGTGGTCCTCCATGCATCCATCTGAAGATTTTTAGAAAATTTGAAGAAGGAAGAAAATGAGATTTTTACGCAAAGCACTCAAGTTCGGGGAGGACAAACCAAAATAAAAGAACTTGTCAACAAGACCTATCAGAGGAACCAGCGCGAAGTGGAGCGCATAGTTGGCAATTACCAAACATACAAAGATGGCGATAGGCTATCAGCTTATGAGTGGTGGTCCTGAGGAAGAACAGGAGTAAATTTTTCCTGCGAGGTTGGAATGAAAGCAGATCCGAAAGTCCTTTCTTGTTATGTCACGGGTACCAACAACCGGGCGTACCCAGCTCTTCTCCAGGTGGACTCCAGGCGGTAATACCCACCTCTAGCTCACTCCCGGCATTTCACTTTGCTAACTTATTGAACCTATAAATAAATGCTCAGTCTGGACATTTTTCATTCCAATTCAAAAAGAATAGTTTAGAAGGAGTTGAAAAAGATAAGCATCCTGTCTTAATGAACATCAATATTTGAGGACATTTTGAACGGGGTTTAAATATTCCTGGACATTTTGTTTCTCTGGACATCATTATTTGTTGTCATTTTGGACGAGGTGCAAACATTCCCTGTCATTTGGACACTCTGGACATCATTAATTGTGGTCATTTTGAACGGGGTGCATATATTCCTGGACATTTTGAAATTCTGGACATTTTGGTTTGGCGGACATTATAGCTTGTGGTCTTTTATTGGCATGGTCTTTTCGGCTGTGCACTTAATGAGGTGGAAGGCGTACCTTGGAATGTTTCATAGGAATAAAATCCTTGTGGTGAATAACTCGTACGGTATCCATTCCCCTCCATCATTAGGAAAGAGAAAACATTCACATTAAGTCCATTGGTATAATTGCCTTTAAAATTTGGGACACTTCACTTATTAGGCATAACTTTACACTGCACTGATAACCATGAAGTATATCCAGACAGGAATTCCGAGAAAATCAGTACCGGGACCGTAAACACGAAACACAAAAGGCGGAAACCACACCATAACAACACGAAAGTTATTCCTTGGTCTCCATAGCCACCGGGCTGTTGGGCCGCGACGTCACTCGCATATCAAATCTGTATTTTATGGCCTTCTCTCTCGGTGGTGTAGGCACTACCACCCTACCTTCCTACAAATACCAACGTATTTGGAAATTCATGTAATTAAGATCAACTTGGGGTGATTTGATTATTTTTATTTCAAATCATTAAGTGTTTCTCGAATGAAAATAATTGATTATAAAAACCCTTTGATTATAAAATAAATCCAAAGGAAACAAAGTGATGGATCATAACTTCAAATACACTAACAGGGAGGTGATGATAAAATCATTTTAAAAACAAGAAGTTCCATGACGAACTAAAGAGCCTACTTTTCTCAAAATTTAAGATTCATGCCAATGATTAATCTATATGGATCTATCTAGAATAATGACGAAATTAAGTTGGTAATATCGAATTTTCTAATTAGTTCGAAATACTGTATACATGGCATAATGTAGCCTAATAGAGAACTACATTTGGCAGCCCTGGTGACTGAATATATTCTTAGTTCTATCTCTTAAGGTACAGAATACAAAATTTGGTTGAAGTCCAATGGATAGAATGGACGTTACATGCAGTTAAACATTGGATCTAACAGCACGCGTAAAATCATGTTGGCAACAATGACATACATGTATTGGTCAGAAAAAATCTGAAATAATATGATCTATTGTTGTGTCAATTTTGAATGAAATCCATTAGTTAGTAGAGAAGTTAAATGCATTTTAAAATTGGACCTATCAGCAGGCTTACAATTATGTTGGCAGCATTGGCGTAGGCCTATATTAGTTACTTCAAATTAATCTAGAATGCCAGGTACTATACATGTGCAAAGTTTAGAGCTATTGGCTTGCCTACTTTCTGATATATTGATATTAGGGTAACAAAAATAGAGACAGCATTTATTAACAGTTGGCAGCCCTGGTTACTCTTAAGATCGGCATAGTCATATCTGTTATGGTACACATAGCACACTCGAAATTTGGTTGACATCCAAATGATAGTATGGAAGTTACATGTATTTAAAGTTGGACCTCTCTGCAGGCTTAGAATCATGTTGGTAGCACTGACGTATATAAGTTACTCCAAATTAATATAGAATGCCAGGTACTATACGTGTGCATAGTTTAAAGCAGTCAGCTTGCATACTTTCTGATATATGGGTATTTGGATAAAAAATTGAGAGCATTTATTAACAGTTGGCAGCCCTGGAGGCTCTTCAGAATACGCTCAGTCATATCTGTTCATGTACACATAGCACATACGAAATTTGGTTGAATTCCAATTGATAGTGTAGAAGTTATATGCATTTAAAATTGGACCTATCAGCAGGCTTATAATCATTTTGGCAACGCTGCCATGTATGGCCTCCTGGGAATTAAACTGCAATATTATTATCTATACGTGTGCCAATTTTGAAATAGCTCCCATTCATACCTTTCAAGATTTCCAACATGGAGCTCAAATTTCAATTGCGATTTTTCAGCAGTTGGTAGCACTGACATCATTTTCAAATATGGCCGTGAGCTAATCTGTTCATGTACACATAGCACATATGAAATTTGGTTGAATTCCAATTGATAGTGTAGAGGATATATGCATTCAAAAATGGACCTATCAGCAAGCTTATAATCATTTTGGCAACACTGCCATGAATGGCCACCTGGAAATTAAACTGCAATATTATTATCTATACGTGTGCCAATTTTGAAATAGCTCCCATTCATACCTTCCAGTCTGGCTGCGTGGCTCAGGGGTAACGTTCTCCCTTGCTGAGCCCAAGATTGCAGGTTCGAAACCTGGCGCAGTCAGCTGGCATTTGAGGGTGCGCAAATGCGAGGGAGCCGTGTCAGTAGATTTACTGGCACGATAAAGATCCCCTTTGGGGCAAAATTCCGGCACCCCGGCGTCTCTAAAAGCCAGTGCAGTTAGAAGGGACGTAAAACCAATAACATTATTATTATTATTATTATTTCATACCTTCCAAGATAACCAACATGGAGCTCAAATTTCAATTGCGATTTTTCAGCAGTTGGTAGCACTTACATCATTTTCGAATATGGCCGTGAGCTATTCAGGTATAGATCTTTACTCCCACCAAATTTGTCTTCGATTGCTCCAGCCGTTTAGGAGTTGATAGGGGGGGGGGGGACACACACACACACAGCCAGACAGACAGAAGGACAGACACACATTTGCCCGATCTCATAAGTCTACTTTTTCCTCATTTTTGCAAAATGTGAAAAGTAGGCTAAACCTTATCGGGAATCGACAGTACATAGCATGATAAGTTGTATCCTTTATTTGTGATATTTGTGTGTAGATTTAGCGAACTTTATGTTCTGTTGTATTTTTTGAAACATTTGGCGTCAAAATCTATGTGTTTACGCAGTGTTAGGCCGGTATTACACTATCAAAGAAGTTTGTCAAAGAAATTTTATAAAATATTTTATAAAAAAGAACTTTTATAAAAGTTATACAAAGCAATAATCACACCATTACACTACATCAAATATGTTATCATACTTCAGCAAAATGGATGAAGGACAGTTCCTTGTTCACTTGACTGTTTTACGGTAGTTGAAATTCTGTAGTGGCAATACCGGTAGACTATGTAAAAGAAACGGAGAGATAAACTAAACGGATATGGGTTAAACCGTGGGTCGCCATGTGACAGGAAAGACATTTATAGCCTACGAGTAAAATCTTGGTGAACGAGCTGCAATACGAAGACTTGGAAAAATATATTATTATTTAATTATTAATAATTATGATGAAATTAATGATGGTGACGTTCGAAACAACCACTGCCCGAGCAAATAAAATTGAAACATACGAAGTAAAAAACTATGGATTAGGAGAGATCCGATCCCAGGTCATTTCCGTCCGTAGTCGAGCGCTCTACCCGTTCAGCCAACTAGTCACATGCTTACACACGTTGGTTACGACATTACGTACTGGTAAAGATGAAGTGCTTATTTACATTCGCTTGTAATACCATAAGTGAAATTAACGAATTGTATTATAACATAAAACACACTACTGTTCACGGCTTATTTCAGCCTATTTAAATATTTAATTCCTCTTTATGTCTTGAAATGTGCGCCCTCTATGTGCACCGCTTATAGTTTCGGCTATTTATACCTACACTTTCTATCTGTTATTTATGTTTTACATTGTATACCATTCATTATGTAACACATTATGGAACATTTAATGCATTTCACACTCTGATGAGCATCTTTGTTGTGGTAACATCCCAGCTGTTATGATCCGCCATTTTGGTTTAAATCTTTTTTTCAAAGATACCATGATGCTCATACATTTTATAAAATAAATTTTAAAAAACCACCTTTTATAAAAGATTTCCCCATTACACTGTCATATCTTTTATAAAAGATATTTGATCAAAGATCTTTGACAAATTTCTTTGATAGTGTAATTAATTCCGGTCTTATAGCAACTACTATGTGCTTGCGCTAGGCCTCCCAGATGACAGAACGGCGGTGTTGCCAAACCTTATGACACGGCTTGAGAATTGTAGACGGCGATGATTTAACTCTATGCACGTCGTATAATCTTGATGAGGTTGTTTCTTTTTTACAGAGCAACTTTACACCGTAGTAGGCATGCAGCTTTATGTATTTAGTTTTCTGTCAACGTGTCTTAAATTATTGACCAAAATACTTCTAAAGAACAATCTATATCTCCATTAGATGGTTTCGGTCTCCATAATTCATGCAAAATGAGGTTCGTTGGTTTGTGTAATTAAGGCCATAAACCCCTCTACCCTTTCAGTGATTAGCGTATGGTACTTTACCCAGACTAGGGTGAATATTATAAGAGCATTTTTTAAAATTTTGTCACCAGTTGTTTGGTCTAGTACAATAACTTAAAATTTTCCGTGTCCATGGTTGGACTTTAAGATGGAACCGCGTGTGTTATCAAATATTGCTTTCTTGCACCTGGAATATGAATATAATTATAAAGAGATTATTGGTTAAATAAGTGTTAATATACCGTATAGGCTATTATAATTATAATGAATGAATAAATATTAAAGAAGAAAGGATGAGTTATTAGCAAATGTTACCGGTGTGGCGTATACCCTATAACTCGTAGTTTTCGTCGCATTTCAGCATTTAAACGGATCAAGTTAATGCATAATATACCAATATAACAACCGGATAGCAACTGATCATAATATTCTCACATATAACATATTTAATTGGCACCAACTTTATACAATAATAATCCAAGATATGTTAGACCAATGCCGTTCAAATTGTGCAAATCCCATACTTTTTAGGCACGCTGTTAGTTATGGTATTTTGTTGCGAAGTATACTAACTACTCTTTCAGGAGACACTTGTGTTTGGAATATTCAAGAAAGGTCAACCCTCTAGTTCCGATTTCATAAGCTGAACACCTAAAAACAAATCCACAATCAGAAATAATAATTCAAAGAGATACGAGCCTTACAGTAGTGGCATATGATGTGTAACATCTGACATTGAAATGAAATTGAGATGAAATACAGTATATGTGAAGTCATCTGACATGTTATCCTACTCGTGCACTACACAGCTTGGACATTCTTAAAATGTTAATTTACGCTCCGTTTTCATACTGGTACTATGATGAATGTATAGATTGAATTGGAGATATGCTACTGTCACACTTGTTTGAACAAACATCACATATATTATACTGTAAATTAAGTGGAGGAATGAAACCATAATCTCTATCCTATCTATAGACTACTAGAAATAGTGCTCAATACAATCAAATTTCCCATCTCCTGCTTGGTGCAAAATATTGAATTTAAAATTAGATAAATCGTAATTTCATGTTGATTCTATTAAAATGACTCATAATGTTATGATATATATCGTTTAAATCGATAATCTGGTAGCAAAAATAATTGCCGGAACTGGGGTTCGAACCTGAGACCTCATGATTCGCAGACGAAGATGTTATCCACGCAGCCATTACAACCACTGGAATTTAGAGTACAAGAAGGTTACTTATTTTCACGTGCCGGTAATAATATGGAAGTAATTTTTATGCTCCATTAATATTTTGCTTATTTTTCGATAATGTTCCTGCGTGGAATTGAGTTTTAAATTAGTTATGAATACGCCTACTTGAAAGTGAAGGGCATGCGTATAATGGATAAAAAGGCTAGCTCAGCTCCCGTATGAACATGTAGATATATATTATATTGATTACTGCATTACCGCAATGTAGGTTAATATCTGAATAGCCATTGTGCAGAAACATAACACCGGCATTGCCGACTGCAGTAGTTACAATGTTTCATATTCAAGTATACCATCATTTAAATACTGATACGAAGACTTCCATGTGGTTTGTGTTTCGATCAGTTGACACCAGAGTTCGCATGAGCGTTTACCGTTCAGGATAAAATTGTTGAGCAATGTTACTCGGGAAGTGGTTTCCCATCACTTTTATCGAGATATTGAAAAACAGACTCTTAATAAATCATAATTGTTTTCAGCAAATATGATATAATGAATATTTTCCCACCAAAGATCGACAACTCGAAGATGATTTATTGTATGAATATCTCGTATGGCGCCTCCAAAACTTGAAGTAACCCGTATACGATATATATTCCACATGGCTGACAGTACGTCCTGGTACTAATCTCCGCCACCGCGCGCTCATTGTTTCGTCTTACCACTGCCAGCTGGATCGCATCCCTCCTGGCTGCTTTAACAGGCAGGAGGGATGCGATACAGCTGGCAGTGCCTCTTGCACACTTCCGTCCGATCCACTTCCGTCCCATTTTTCAAAATCACTCCCACAGCAATATCCAACAACCGAGTGGAAAGCTGTTACACATTAATAAACATTATCACGGACGATGCATTGCCAATGAAAATCAAGTGGAGATTCGCAGACCGGAAATTCGCTACGCATAAGCTTCGATGAATCAATGGCGGCTCTATGCAATCAGTGACGTATACGCAGTCGATCTGGAAAGAAAGCATCGGGACACGATGGTAAACAATTGGATCATTGAAACCCAAATTACCGAGGTCTCAAGAGGAACAAGGCACATGGGAGGTACCGAAAGGAAGAAGGTATAAGAAAGTGGAGCGACATAATGCAACGCTCACGAACGGACATAACTTCCAACCAATGAGGGTCTTGGACAGTGGCGGTTCTAGAAGCTTGAATCTGGGGGGGGGGGGGGCAGACATTTTCCCGGATCGATCTCATTAGTCTACTTTTTCCTCATTTTTGCAAAATGAGAAAAGTAGGCTAAAAACTATCAATGGTAAAAAAATAGCATATTTCACTGTCACATAAATTTATTCTTCTGTTTCCACTCTGGGCAAACTGGTTCACTATATTAGAAGGGTCGTGAAGTAATTTTCCACTTAATTCTCTTTCAATTGAAGGAATTGCGAGATTGAAAAGCCTCTTTGTTGCCATTGTTGCTCTTAAATAGAATTTTATTCGTTTCACGACAGAGAAACTGCGCTCAGCAGATGCAGATGACACAGGAAGAGTCAGCATCAACTTGAAAAATAATAGCAGCTGTGGAAAAGCAACTTCCATTTTCAGAAGTTCAGTAAAAAAAGAATGAGGAAGTGTTGGGATATTTTCCTCTAAATACATTCTTAGCTTAACTGATTTCACTCTGTAGCACCTTACGGTCTGTGAAGATTAGATTATACTTTTCACAAAACGTGAGAATTATTCAAAATTTAAAAAGTTTTCACTTCTTGCGTTACAGGCATCCATTGCATTGCACACAAAATCATTTTCAGTAAATCTACGCAGTAACTCTTCTACCATGTTGTCTACTATTTCAAAAAGATTTCTTTTACATGTCTCTGATAATGTGACATTTTCCTCTTCTTTCTCCGCAGAGACTGGCATTAATGAAACGTAGTCTGAAAAGTTCTTTGGAATACTTGAGACTCTAGATTGCTTATAAACTTTCACGCCTAACGACTGAACAGAGTCACATGTAACCGCCCATAGTTCCTTAAAATAATCATAATTTCGTTTTTCTTGCAACGATTTTACAAGACCATAGATCAATCTATGTGCCCCTCCGAAGTCCACATGTTTTTGTTTTAAGAATATAGAGGCTCTATTGGCAAGCTCGAGAATATCAGAAAAGATTTGTAACACAAACATCACCTTCACTTTACAAAGCTGTTTCAACAAAGCTTTTGCTTCTGATGCCTCTTTCTTGTTAGCTGACTTTGAAAAATACTCTAGAGCTGCTTTAACTGAAGCAAAACGTTTCTGAAAATACATTACTCCTCTGTATTTACATACCCATCACGTGTCACTTTGAAGAGGTATCTCTAAAACACGTTCTCCTGGATGAAGATCACTCTGTATCTCAACAAACTTTTGGTGTCTTACAGTAGATACAGACTGAAAAGCATAAATTGCTTCCAGAAAACCAAAAGTGTCCCCTACCACCTCTACAAACTGGCTTTGAAACGTCCACCAAAACTAAATTTAAGCGATGTGCATAACAATGCACGTAAACACACGGGTTATTGACCTTTTGTCGCAATAAACGTTGCACACCGTTTATCTTCCCTGACATAACCGCGGCTCCATCATATGCTTGTCCAATGCACTTACATGGATCGAAACCCACTGAAACAAGGTACTCTAAAGCTGAATTAGCTATACTTTCAGCATTCAGTTGAGACAAATGTATAAAACCAATGAAACGCTCCTCTATAGAATTTTGCCCTACACATACAGACATCTGTGCCACTTTACTAACAACTCTAACTTCATCCAGGATTAAGGAAACATAACCATTGTTATATTTTTTCGTCTCTACTCCAATATGTTCAACTATTATATTAGCTGAGATATCAAGACATTCATTTTGAAAATCTTTAGATGAGTAAGTTGCATTCCTTGGTAGACTGTTTACTTGTGCTTTCACTTTCTAGTTTAATTACATTTAAAATTTCATCAAAATTCCCTTTATTATTAACACTATCATCATCCGAAACTGTTTGGCGATGACCTCTAAGCCCAATGACTTGCCGAGCACAAAGTAGCGACTTGGGCCATTGTTGCCACAGCTGAGCGGTTACGCAATATAACCAGAGGTTTCTCGCTTAGCTTCGAAATTATTTATTATTATTTATTTATCGTATGATGATGGAAAAATGAAAATCCACAGCCTGCTTCCAGTCTCCGACCGGGTCAGGAATGGAATGAATGAAGCCCCATCTAGCGGCGAGGATATGGACTGTGCCGGCTGCCGAGGCCTGACGCACTCCACTGGGGCAATGATTAAATGAATGACAGATGAAATGAAATGATAGTGGAGAGTGTTGCTGGAATGAAATGTTGACAGGGAAAACCGGAGAACCCGGAGAAAAACCTGTCTGCCTCCGTTTTGTCCAGCACAGATCTCACATGGAGTGACCGGGATTGGAACCACGGACCCAGTGGTGAGAGGCCGGCGTGCTGCCGCCTAAGCCACGGAGGCTTACCGTATGATGATACAGAGTTAAAATAAAAGTTCATACATTACATATAAAGTTATATATACAGTTATATACATAGTCATAAACACAAGTTCTTGGTTTAAACTTCTAAATCCAGACCATCAATCCACTGAAGTGCCTCAGAAGATGCATGATGAATGTCACCTACTGATCCTTGGAACGCTCGTTGCGGACATTCACCAACAATATGTCCGATGGTTTGCAGGGTAGCTCCACAATCGCAGTTAGCAGAAGTAACCCAACCCCATTTGTGAAGCAGGTATCCACATTTGCCTTGTCCTGTACGGATCCGGTTAATGTTTCTCCATTGGCGTCTGGGGAGTTTGAAACCTTCTATCCGGTTGGAAGGGTTTTCAATCAGATGTGCATTGAATACTGATGATTCTTCCCACACAGTTTTCCATGCTTCTGAGATGTTAAATGAAGAGTCTTCAAGAAGTACTGCAGAGCGCCAAGGTGGTTTTCTTGACTTCAACCGTTGATTACCTGCTTTTGCCACATCAGTATGTATGGGAGCTGGGGGTTCTTTCCAGGTCTTCAGGAGAGCCTCTGATCTTCGAAGAGCTGGAGGTTGGATGTTACTTAGAACAGGTAACCATGTAGTGGGTGTGCTACGTATGCAGCCCGTAATCAGTCTCATTGTCTGGTTAAGTTGCACATCTATCTTCTTGGAGTGGACACTGTTTAGCCAAGATGGGCAGCAGTATTCAGCAACGGAGTATGACAGTGCCTGAGCAGTTGATCGTAAAGTTTGAGCGCTGGAACCCCAGGAGGTACCAACAAGCTTCTGAATGATGCTATTACGGGTCTTCACCTTTGCGGCCACGTTCGTGAGATGTTGTTTGAAGGTCAAGGACCTATCGAGTGTTATCCCAAGATACTTAGGCATGCTGCAGAACTGCAAAGTTTGTCCTCTGAATTTAACTTCTGGTTTGTAATTAGAGAACCTATTGCGCAAGTGAAATACGGATACAACCATTTTCTGATAATTTAGGCGGAGGCACCATTTCTTGAAATATGTGTCCAAGACTTCCAAGTCGGCAGTATTTTCAGCATCGGTGAAGTTGGAGTGCTGGGTTACCAAACAGATGTCATCAGCATATTTCCTTGAAGAAGCTTCGAAATCACTGTGCCGCTATGTTCACTTACCAGAAAACTGTTTCACTTTACTATTGAAGATTTATAACATTCAGTATCAGCATGCTTTGCACGTTTTTCTCATATTCTTTTCCAATTGCAAAATCCAGATTTACTGAAAACATGTTCAGCATGCTTGAATCAGATTGAACAAAATGACGACACAGAAAACAGCATATTTGTTCTCAGAGTATTCAATAAATATATACCTATCAAACCATTTACTGTTAAAACTTCTGTTCTTATTGTATAGTAACGTTTGTTTATGAACTGATTTACATGGTTGGCATGGACCATCATAGATCGATGCACTGATATAAAAGGATACTGGTTCGTCTATGTTAGGAACAGTTGCACTCACATTTTTGTCACAGAGTTGGGGAGATATCGATGCACTTGTATCGCATGGAGGTTTGTCTACATTGGAAACTTCTGAACTTGCATGTCAAAGTTGGGAAAAGAGTTTAATACTCTTGGTGTAAGCACTACGCATTTTAAAAATATTATATTTATACACGATTTCAATTGTGTGTTTAAATTACATATAATAAAATATATAAATCTTGAAATTGAAAGAAAAATGAACTTAATTAAATGCATTAGTTTGTTTTATATCAGATAAATTGTATCTGTAAATTATCAATTTATTTGGTAACCAAGGAATTTTAAAATAATTATTTCAGTAAAACTGGGGGGCGCCCCCCCCCCCCCCGGCCCAGGGCTAGAACCGCCTCTGGTCTTGGAATTATCAAATAATTCTTCCCAAATGGTCCAGCGAAGTGTAGGTGGTAGGGAAGAACTTCCTCACAGCATTAAGGATACTACATCATCAATAAGACCTGAACAAACGTCTACTGATAAAGCAGAATGGGTCGAAGTCGTCAACCACGGAGGAAGATCTTATTTATCTTCCTTCGATGTCAATTCACATTCTGAAGATAACAAAATGGCATGTACTAAGGTCGTCAAAAGAAGGCGTAGGTCTAATACCCCACTTGTTCAGACACCAACAATTATTGGAACAAAGAGGAATTTGAAGATAAGACAGAGATCAACAATAACGAACTAAGAGCTGTCTCGCATTGAGCATGGTTGTACATTGGCCGTCTAGATCAAACTACAACTTCAGAAAAGCTAATGGCACACCTAATGCCTCTGAAAATAACAAACATTTTGGAATGTAAACAACTTCAATCAAGAGGAGACCTTAAAGTCTTCAATGTTTGCATACCATTCCGTGATCTTCACAAGGTAATTGCCCCGGAACTTTGGCCAGAAGGGACTCTAGTTCGACGTTATTATCTTTTTCGACAGCACAGGCAGGGAGCAAAGTTTGAGGATTAACTCCCTTCTTTGGAATGTGGAAGGGCTAAAAGGCACTCTAGGATTAGCTCCGACAAATCTCATGGATCATCAAGACATTTTAATTATGACTGATACGCTTGCTACACATATAGTAGACAGTTTCAGGGAGGGAAGAGATACAACATTAAGAACTGGAACTAACTATTTACAAGACAAAACTGCACAGATCAAAAGGGTTACACAATCCACCTCACCGAAAGAACTACTGTACGATGCTTACTCTGGAATATAGCAGGACTCAGAAATGCTATAAATGTATTACCCAGAAGCAACTGGATTGGATATGATGCAGTAATGCTCACAGAGACTTTCCAAACATCCAAATCGACAGATCAGGAGCCATATTACGCAATACATATATTTGCATCTCAAGCTGATAAGGGAAGACCAAAAGGAGGAATTACTTGTTTCATATCTCCAAGAATATCTCCCTTCAGAGAAATACATCAAACTGAAAATGTGCTGGTCATAAAGACCGCAGTATGCTTTCTAATTAGCGTGTATTTTCAACCAGAATGGACTCCACAAGACATAATAGAAGAAATTAGCACTGCAATCACGGCAGTTGACAGGAATGCCCCTCTAATACTAGCAGGGGATCTAAACTGCAGACTAGACATTGCAAACAACAAGACAACTACGGTGATCACTTACCTGGAATCAGAAGGACTGTCACTAAGTTACTAAATTACAAAAATGAAATGACTTACATAGGACCAAATGGAAGTAGCTCAATAGACCTATTCTTCAGCAACATGAAGGGACAAGAAAAAGGCACGACTAAGGTGCTAAGAAATGTCGTAATTAGAAAGCATCTTCCTGTAGAAGAAACGTTCAAAATTAAGGCTGAAATATCAACTCAACTCATAGAACGAAAGATAATACCCAGAAAACTGGACTACGAAAGGTTAAAAGAAAGTAGTGCTAATATTCCAGCAATTATAAACACAATCCATAAGGGGGACATCAACACAGCACAGGGGGACATAGAAACCCTAATTTTAAACGCTGTAACACCTTTCACGCCTAGCAAGAGGAAAGCGAAACCTTGGTTTGACCATATCTGCTACAGAAAGAGAAAGGACGCTCTGGAAGCTCTACATAAAGCTCAAAGATCCGCTACAGCAGAGAACTTTACAGAATACTCGCAAAAAGGAAGATTTACAAAGAAGCACTTAAGGAGGCAAAAGACCAACACATGAAAAGGATAGAAGAGAGATTGATCGACACCGCAGAAAAGGATCCCTTCAAAATCCTCAAACCAAGGCAACCCAAATTTCCTCGTGAACTACCAATGGAAGTATGGGAGAGACACTTCATTAATATCCTACAAGTAAAAGAGACTGGACCATAAGGAGCATCCAATGAGGTTACTCAAATACACATTGAACCTTTCACTATGGAAGAAGTAGAACAAGCAGTTCGGCAAGGAAAGGACCGGAAAGCTGGAGGGCCAGATCAGTTATTCAACGAGCACATTAAAGCCAGCTAGACCGTACTCAAAGAGCCTATAACGGAACTATTTAATGGGGGCCTCTCACTGGGAAGTATTCCAGATAGGTTGGAAGAATCAATATTAAAGGTGCTCTATAAAGGAAAGGGAGATGCTAGCAACCCCAACTCTTACCGAGGGATAGCACTGGAGAGCAATCTACTGAAGATATGAACGAAACTAGTCACAAATCGTCTCACAAAATTAGTAGATCACATCATCCCGAAGAGCAGTACGGATTTAGAGCCGGGAGATCCAACATACAAGCCTTTAAATGCCTGAAAGACAATATCGAAGATGCCCTCAATATGCCGAAGAGGAAGCTCTACGCCATCTTTATAGATTTCTCTAATAAGGCATTTGACTCAATCAGCAGAAGTATAATCCTTGACAAGTTAAGCCATGATTGGGAAACATCACATTCTAGGACTGCTGAAGGGCATCCTATCCGAAAACTACGTTAAGATTTGTGATAACATCACCATATCAAGTCCTATCTACAGACAATAGGCGTACTGCAAGGAGACCCAATTAACCCTCTGCTATTTAATGTGGCAACTCATGATGTCGTCCAAGCAATCAGTAAGGACCGTGTAAAAATCTACATGTACGCAGACGACATGGTGCTAGTATCACAACACCAAGACAGCCTTCAGGAAGCTTTCAAAGGACTAACAGTATGGTCAAAACAAAATGACCTGAACCTAAATGAGGATAAAACTGTCACAATGATCTTTAGGAGAGGAGGAAGGTTATCAGCACATGAAGGGATCACGTGCAACCAGTGGCGGATCCAGAGGGGGGCACCAGGGGCAAGTGCCCCCTCCGAAAAACCAGTTGTCTCCCACATTGATATTGCCGATAAAAATGACTCTTTCTGCAAACTGCACTGCAAGTAAAATATTTGCTGTATTGCCTGCATTCATGAATGTGGTCAATGTTTGTTATCATATAGTATGTAATGTCAACACTGTTAATATAATCGCTACATCGACATACAATTTTTTATGTTTAGGAAAGGTAGAAGTAGAAATATATTTCATAATCCTTTGTGTCATGGAGCGCCTTCCTATATTACTTGACTATTTGACTGGCCGGGGCCGGTATTTTTATTTATTTATGTGACTAGTTGTGAGTCAGTGACTGACAATGTTGGTACTATGTACATGTTTTGTAACATTTGTGTAGTAGTCTTGTATATTGTCTTCAGATAGTCTCTATGATTGCATATGTTTTAATACATATTTGACTGTGTAATGTGCATTAAAATGTGGAAATGTACATATTCTGTAGAATTAAAAAGTGTTTTTTTTTACATAATGACAATGACTTGTGTTATTGAAACTGAAACCAATACATCATTTTAATATAATGAATTTCTTGTAGAATTATAAAATCTGGTGGTTGGATGTTATGTGTAGTGTGTGTAGATTAAATACAAATTTAGTAATTTTATTACAAATTTTCTCTAGCTACTTTGAAATTCTAGAGTGCCCCCTCCGAGGAGAACCTCTGGATCCGCCACTGTGTGCAACGGCAGAAAACTGAACATAGTAAATAAGTTCAAATACCTGGGGATGACTTTCCAGACCCACGGAAACGTTTTCTCCGCACATATAAAAGAAAGAACTTCAGCGGCCACAATAGCAATAAGTGATATTGCACAAATCAACCAGATATCCTTAAAAACATCAATGAAGTTATTCAGGCTAAAAGTAACCCCGGTAGTAACATATGGACTTGAAATAATTTGGGAACATCTGAACAAAAGAGATCTAAATTGCATTGAAAAAGTTGGTGGCGCTGCAGAGTATGAGAACATGTGTTTAAAACATTGTAAGTTGTCTAATGAAATTGGCCAAAATAACTGTAGTAATGGTATCTGGAGATGATATAGTAATAGATGTTCATTCGTCCGCTACCGTAGACCCACCATGCCGCCCGCATAATTTTTTTTTCAGCCCGAGCCTAGCCAGAGTATGTAATTCTGAGCCTCTTATTGGCTGTTATGTCATGCCATTCTCCTGGTCCCGAATAGAGACGGTAGGTAGTAGCAGGGGTCACATCCGATCAAACATGGAGGAAAGTTATCGAGTGAGATGTGGATAATATTCGATGTTGAATTGCATTATTAGCGTGAAACAGGCATGAAACGTGCTTTAGATCAAGTTTAAAACAACCCACGCAGCAAATGAATGCGTTCCAATCAACATTTAAGGTCCAAGTGAAAGCATTCGACATTTATCCACATGTATTAAGACCTATGATAATATACTTCCTTTACGAGTGGAAATGTGCACGAGTGGTAACGTGCGAGCTTGGTAACCTTTTTTTTTGTCCCGGGTTCAAGACTGCCCGAGAGCAGAAATTTTTACTTCTTTTGAATTATTTTATTATATCCTCCCTCCTTTTTACAGCATGTTTTATGCCTTGCTTTATTGAAATTATCTGTATGGGTGATTGAAATAATAAACATTGTTAGGCGGAATTCTTCCATGTTCTCACTTCAATTTATAATCCTCTGCTTACTGTTCAACGCGGCTAGCGTTCTTGGCTGTCTCCCCAGAGGTCCGGGTTCGATTCCCAGCTCTGCCGATGTATTTATTTATTTATTTATTTATTTACAAGTAGGTGGGCACAATGACCACCATGTCCAATTTGCTCAAATGAACAAGAGCAACATCAGTGTCGACTTCTACAGTGGTCAAGCTGCTTGCCTCACCAAGGTGGACCGGGTTCGATTCCCAGCTCTGCCGATAAATTTCAATTCTGGTGTGAGGACTGCAACGAGGTACTGCCCCCGTAAATTGAATTACATTGAGACCACGATGGCTGTATTGGCATAAATGAGTAAAGTTATGGATGTCATAGTTGTGACGTGTATATTCATGACGTAGGCACGGATGACGTAGAATTCATGCAAGTAGGCTGATTGAGCTGAGATTCTTGGTGACGTCATGATTTTGTTCGAGAAAGATCGGAGATTTACGACGCAGTCGCAGGAAACAAGGTATTGTGCTAAGGAAGAAGTTACGCTATTGGAGGAGAGACTTGAACCAATGAACGATAGTTTGGAAGGAAGACGGAGATTGCTGAAACTACGATATTTGATTACTTTTGGCATGAAGAATTGTGGAAAACTATTTTCAGTTATGGCATTGATTTGGAATTTTGAAGAAATTAATTTTGAGTTTTTGAAATTTGAAAATCCGTCAAGTATAGCCAAAGTTAAAACTTCTAGCGTTGACGGAGCAACAGGCTATGGAAGGGATGGATACGCCCCTTAAGAAGTTGATAAAAGGTCGTGCACAGAAGAGAGGAGCTCTCAGAACTCAGAACTCATACTCAGAACTCATACGGATCATACCGCTGATACCGCATATATATTTCAGATGTTATAGAGTCATTTTCGAGTGAATAAGTGAAGCAAGTTGTCTTTAGCGTGTGGTTAAAGCCCGGCGCATCGAACGAACACGGAGCAGTTCCATTTTACGCTGCTCGAAACTAGGTGAAGTGAAACGCTCACATTAACGTTTCCACCAGATAAGATATCAAGAGTTAACTTCAGCCTTTATTATAATTCAATTGGGCAGTACAACATTGAGGTGTGTAGAAGATTTGAACAATTTCACAGTTATACTTCGAAAGATATTGGCACTTTAAGGCTGCCAACAAAAGTGATTTTCTCGCCACATGAGAAACACTTTTAAAATTCCACATTATACACTACGGCTGACACGTGGATTGCAACAGTGATATTGGAGAATACGTTTGGTAATACAACGATACAGTCTACTATGGAACATTATAATCTTGCAGTGCTTTCAATGATTATAACAGAAGTTGAGATGGAAGGCTAAGGCTTTAATGCAATTGGGACATATATCGTTGGAGTGAAATAACAGCATGGAACTTCGTTAATCGTCTTTCTACAAAAGCGAGCATGTAATGAACATCCAACTACACTCATGCATCGTGAATCCATCGCTGAATTATACCAGATGACAGTGGAAATATTTTCATACTCCACGATTATGAATATTTCTGCGGAAATAACTACAATAAACTTTATGGCGATTTACGACCGGAACTTCAGGGAACTTTCAAGAGAGGCTAGGGTGGACCCGGCTCACAAAGAAGAGTTTTGCCAGAAGGATGTTTTCGTATCCACGGAGCAGTGCAATTTTCGGAGGAGGAAGCAGTTCGATTCTCCGAGGACGCTGATTCCAGGTTCGAGGTCGGAGCACATCTTCACGCTGGTGAAATGGAACCAACAGCAGTTTTCTTTGAAAACTTTCCTCTAGAACTTCAATCAACAGATAAGGTAGTCGTGAACGTTTCTTGTATTATTTGAGTCTTGTAGCGATATCTGAGCAACCATTCTTCCCATATTTTCTGTCCCATATTTTTTTTGTGCCCCATTTTCTTGATTAACATTTCTGTACTCAGTACACTTCGATGATTTATGCCTTTTTCTTCGATTTGTTGAGACATTGTTATGTCATTGGCATAGTTAAATAATTTTGGATCAGTTGAGACTGATAATTAATATTCTTTCAGTAACTTGCATATTTGTGTAGTCACGATTTGACTGTAAAGTTAACGATTTTCTATGGCAGATTTGAATTCAGACAGCGTGTCATTTTATTAAAGTAATTCTATTCAGTAAATTACTTTGACCAATTTTCTGTCATCCTCAAGAAAGAAGAATAATTAAATGATTTTAGAGCGTTAAAATCTATTACGATATCGACGATCTTTGAAATACTAGTCGTCTTATGAACATGATTGCAACATAGACATTTATCATTGCATTATAGACAATTTTATGAAATATGAACTTTGATTACGATTTATTGAATACACTATAGTAATGAACTTTTGATAGGAGTTTTTCTCAATTATAGATTGGAACAATAATGTTTGCATTCCACAGTCTAATTGTATTCTATTCGACTATTTATACAGTTTAGATGAACTTTGATTGAAGATAGTATTTTTATACTGCGTTACTTTGAAGATATTAATCTCAATTTTGATAGACCAGGGAGGAGTGTCTAATCGTATTTGCTATTAAATTTATTTGTGATTGGCAAATTTTTACTTCATATCGATTCATGAATGAAACCCACGAAGGTTAAATAATAACAGTCATTAATACAATTGATGAATATAAGAATTTTTAAAGAGGAACAATGGATGTATAATCGTTAGTTCAGTGGACATGTAAAAGTCGCTGATGAATAATGCCCATGAATAATGAAGGAGGTTCCCACAGTAATAAATGAAGTTGATGAATTTATAAGTGGAGGTTTTTGTATGTAGTTTGGAGGATTTTTATGCCATATATATGAAGATATATGATGAATTTTGGGCCAATTTTTGTGCAATTTTGTGCGTCTTGAGCGAAGTATTTTCCCGCTGAATGTATTGTTCTGGTTCTTTGAAAGTTATTCATATGAAGATACTGTTAAAATTAACAAGAGTGTTAAATAATTTGAGATAAAGATTTTGAATGGAGGTTACCGTCACAAATATTAATAATTATTATTAAACCTTATTAAACCTGAATTTGACAGTTAAATATAACTAACCTTCATTGGTCGATTATATCACCACGATTTGAGTAATTATCAACCGGATAAATATGTGGTTTAATGTATTTCTTGTATAAATAATATAAACAATATAATATTGTAAAATAATTTTGTAAATATCTTTGTTAAATAATTTGAAATGAAAAGGATTAATAGAGGCGTGTATAAGTTTTCCAATTGTCGTTTGACATTGTTATAAACAATTTATTATTGTTATAAATAATTAATGAACTTTTGTTATTAACATTAAGAGTTTTGTTTTTATACTCTAAACAACGCTAATTAAACAAGTGGTTTGAACAATTAAACATGATTTGGGATTGTTGGATAAATCCACTGGTGTTTGAATGGAGCATTTAAAAGATTTGCGTGATAATATTTCAGTTGAGATGTGAACATTTACGTGTTTTGAAAAGGAGAGCCAAGCTCTGAGGTAACTCGCTTATGCTAGGGTTGAACGAACGGGGTGAGTCCGCTTTGACGATGCAGGTGCATTGCAGCTGGCCCGGACAACTGTATGACAGAGGCCAAGGACGTATCCATAATAGCCTTGTGGCTATAAATAAAATGTGAAGTATATAAACACGCAAAACAGTTGATATATGTGTCTCGTCCCAAATCCCGTTTCCATTCCAAGTGCATTATTATTTTTACGTTATTTTGAGCTTGAGAAAGTTGAAACATTGTATGTAGAGTATACAAGTCTTACAGGAGGACATGATTATATGGACGATGGCTTCTGATTGCCACGTATATTTTGTTGTTTTATTTTTGTTAAAATCATTCTTTTTGTGAAATAAATTATTGTGCAGTTTAAAGTTTCTCGTCTTCGTTCTGGTTCATTTTAAATATCATGGTGGAGGTTATTGTGAGGGCATACTTTAAGTGATCCAGTTGACAACCCAGTCCCCGAGATAAATTTAAGAGGTAAGTAAAGGTAAGTATGAACCCCCGTATATTTTGGTGTGTTCCACAATAATTTCTTGTTAACTATTGTGCTCTAATCTCGATAGTATCTGTCAGTGCCATTTTCATTGATGTAGCTGTGCCGGTGCGTTTGATTATTGGCAATCCGATTGAGGGGGCGGATATCTGACAGCCTACTATCCGGATATCGGGTACAGTAGATTCAGCCTCGTGAGCCAAAACTGAGTAGAAGTTGGTTCGATTCCCACCTCAGCGATCTTGGAAGTGATTTTCCATAGATTTCCACTTCTACTCCAGACAAATGCCGAAATTGTTCATAACAATGCCACGACCGCCTCCTTGCGAATCCTCACCTGAATATCAAATACTCACCATACTACATACACCACAATAACACAGGTTATCAGAGAAATGTATTTATTTATTTATTTATTTACAAGTAGGAGGGCTCATTGACCACCATGTCCAATTTGATCAAATTAACAAGAGCAACATCAGCGTCAACATCTGCTTGCCTCTCCCCAAGGTGGACAGGGTTCGATTCCCGGTCAATTCACGTGAGATTTACGAAGGGAATAATCACGTTCTGAGTTTTGGTTTCTAACTGAATTGGAGGTTCCGTGTCTAATGATCGCGAGATTGTGTGTTTGAGTCTTCAGTCTTTTGACAGGTTTGATGCAGCTGTCCATGTCTCCCTGTCCTGAGTTAATCTTTTCATCTCTACATAGCTACCACACCCTACATCCGAGGCAATCTGTTTGACATATTCTAACCTTGGTCTACCCGTCCAGTTCTCGACCCTTCCGTCTAACAATGTTTATTATTTCAATCACCCATACAGATAATTTCAATAAAGCAAGGCATAAAACATGCAGTAAAAAGTAGGGAGGATATAATAAGATAATTCGAAAGAAATAAAAATTTCTGCCCTCGAGCAGTCTTGAACCCGAGACACAAAGTTACCGAGCTCGCACGTTACCACTCGTGCAGATTTCCGCTCGTAAAATAAGTAAATTATCATAGGGGGTTAAATGCGGTTAAATGTCGAATGATTTCACTTGGACCTTAAATGTTGATTGGAACGCATTCATTTGTTGCGTGAGTTGTTTTAAACTTTATCTAAAGCACGTTTCATGCCTGTTTCACGCTAATAATGTAATTCAACATCGAATATTATCCACATCTCACTCGATAACCTTCCTCCATGTTTGATCGGATGTGACCCCTGCTACTACCTACCGTCACTATTCGGAACCAGGAGAATGGCATGACATAACAGCCAATAAGAGACTCGGAATTACATACTGTGGCTAGGCTCGGGCTGAAAAAAAAATTATGCATCCCGCCCTAATAGGAGCACGACTTATATAGTTGAAATTGCTGCCCTGACTGCCATCTTTGTGAAGGAGTCCATAATGCCAACCCCACGCATTCGGAACTATATCGCATGTGGCAGACCAATGGTTTTGCCTAGACCAATATTTTCGTCCAGACCAATGGTGGATTGATGGCGCGGCCCCGCGGGTCGCGTTAGCTAATAGATAACACCCCTGGTTTTTGTCACGCACAGTGGGGAAGTCACGCATCAATAATCTTTATCCAGACCAATGGTTTTGTCTATTATTTCATTATTCATGTTGGCAAAGTGTCACGTGAGTATGACGTAGTGTCCGGGGTGAATGGAAAATGGCCGACCTTGTTCAAGTGAACACGACCAATAATGCTTTATTTACGTTAAAGGTAATTATTTCCAGTGCAGCAGTGGCAATTGAAATTGTGAAACGACTCCCAACAAATCCGAGAAAGGTTTGTCAATCATAAATACTACATTTTCAATAATATACCTTGTTAGAAGTTACGAAAAGGCATGTTCTCACTGACTGCAGAGTTAGTAAAATGTTAAGGCAAGTTTCCTGAAAAGAGTTATAGGGGCCTCCAAGTTTACGCTATCAAGACTGGTATACGAGGTGGCGAGGGAGACCTTTTTCCTAGAGGACCTGAGGTACCAGCTGATGCTCCCCTCTACAGACAGCTACATAGAATTACTACAGGAGCTAAGAGACAAGAAACAAGAAATATGGAACGAATTCTACATGACAGATGCTATGACATCAAGCAAATGGTCAGGATTCGGCTTCGAATTAAGACACGCCATCACTAGATACGCAGTGCATGGCTTTCATCACAAAGTGTGTTCTACAAAGAAATTCCATGAACCCGGTACGGATTGTTCATGGTGTGGGCAGAAGTGTGGTCGATACCATGCGTTAGACTGTCAGGAAAAGGAACATCTCACTGGCAAGGCTTAGCACGGATTAACGCAATCACTTGTGCATATTGTGTATTTTAATTTTATTTTTGTATGGCCATTGGCTGCTCTAATAAATTATTATTTTAAGCTTCGATGCCATTTTAACTCGTGGAAGCTCTATACCATTCTGCTAACAGAAAATCCTCCCTCCAAAACCTGGCATCTGGTGGTCAACTCTTGAAACGAACAAGTCCGCTTTATGCTTGAAAAAAAATGCCTCGGTTTCTCGGCCTTGTATCTAATTCATAGGCAACGCCAGTGGTCGGTTGGTTGGGTGGGTGGGTGAAGGGCTCTACGGTGCCCAAGAAATAAAGAGGAAGAAGATAGAAGAAGTCCCGAAGGCGAAAGAAGCGTTGAGTATTTTCAGATACAAACAAGCAGGTACGGTATGAAAATGATCACTACGAGGAACAAAACGATTTGGAGCTCTCCTCTCTCTTAACGTAAGTCGTCATTTTAGAATGTTTTAATAATCATTCGGCTTGCGGTAAAACTCCATTATTTATGATGTCAGCGCATCTGTTAACATCATAAAATACCGTGAAAGAAAATTACATACGGTGCGGTTTTATTACTAACATTTCAAAGAAGAAGTTTGTTGTTGTTATTAATTCATTTGGGGTCTTGGCAACATCGTGGTCATTTATTTCCGTGTACTTGAGTGTGTGTGTAGCACTTTTCTGATAACCTGTGTTAGTGTTATGGCTGTGGTCGCGTTTGAGACTAGGATTGGGATGGAGGCAGCCGTAGCTTTAAGTTAGGAACCATCCTGGCTTTTGCCTGGAGTAGAAATGGGAAACCACGGAAGACCATTTCTAGGATGGCCAAGGTGAGAGTCGAACCAGCCTCTTATCAGTTATAACTCACGAGGCTGAGTATAGGCCTACCCCGTTCCAGCCATTAGAGCAGAATTAAATGTATTGGCAAAACCGAGAATCGAACCAGGACCTCCGGGGTGATTAACTTAGATTTTTTTTAGCGTATGGCTTTTAGTGCCGGGAGTGTACGAGGACACGTTCGGCTCGCCAGTTTTGTAGCTGCTTCGAGAAGGACACCCATTGGGTGAGCTACAAGTACCGTTGGGGAGGAAAGTTGGAAGGGAAGGGCGAGGAGTTGGAAGGTAGCGGCTGTGTCCTATAGTTAGGGACCAACCCCGGCATTTGCCTGGAAGGAAGATGGGAAACCACAGAAGACCATCTTCAAGGTTGCCGGCGGGGGGATTCGAACCTCCTCGCCTCCCGGATGTGAGCGACTGCCATTAGTCATGCCGTAACGACCTCGGCTAATAACTTAGAATAAAGGGAAATCATATTACATGTCCACCAGGGGCTCATAGACAGTGAGACGCGTGTGACTATCAGCGGGCCCCAGTTGACTCAGGAATTTCTTCACTGGTCCAGGCTCCTGTTTTCCTTGTTCGACTCTTTCCTAATGTTAAGATGAAAAATCGGGGCAAAACTGTAATAGGCTACCAAAACCATTAGGGAAAACATGGTTGAAATGTCAAATGTAAGAAAGGATCGTAGAGGTGGATATTTGCTTTGAATAGAACGTAGCAACGGTGGCTGTGGTGTTGGATTTGTCTCCAAATTGGTGATTATCGTTTTTGGTTCTGAAATTACATCTGTCCTGTACAATGTCTTCTGAGATGGTGATTTCCCGGAGATCTGTTTCAATTTCACGAAGCCAGCTGTTCTTGTTTTTTAATGAAAGGTATAGGTTGAGAATTCTTTTAGTTAGTCTGTTATTGTCCATTCTAATATTATGTCCGTAAAATTTAAATCGTCTTTTCCGCAAAATGTGAGCGATGTTTTCAGATTGACTATATAATTCCTGGGATGATTTTTTCCTCCATATTCCCTCTATACAAACTGGCCCAAATTTTTTTCGTAAAATTTTCCTTTCTTCTTTCTCTATGTCTTTGGTTAAAGATTCACCACCAATGATTAAAGTCTCCGATGCATATAACGCTTCAGGTTTGATTACTGTATTATAGTGTCTAAGTTTTGCTTTCCGAGATATTGATTTTTTATTAAACCTGTTCCAAGTGATTATTATTATTATTATTATTATTATTATTAAACTCCACCTCTAGGAATGACTCCGATTTCCTTCCTTACCCGGTCCCAAGCCCGAATAGAGGAGGATGGTTAATGGCTGGTTTGTAAGCCTTGAGGAGAGTACTGATGCGGAGTAGGTACAACTGCTATGACTCGAGAAATGCTCTAGTTGGTAGTCAATCGGCCAATGAAACCAGCAAATCTTACCCACCCCTTTGCCGGGAAGGGTGAGGGCGAATATCCAGATAAGAAATAGAAGAAGAATTGGTAGAATAAAGAAGAGAAGGGTGAAACAAATAAGTCTGGAAACTGAACAGACCTGATGGATTAAACCAGGGCCATCCAGTCTTTGCCCTCCGGGAGCGCGGTCGCACTCGAGGAGCACTGTGGCAGCGAGGAGACGGGCGATGTTTGGACCACGCTGACTAAATACGTAGCCTACGCACAGTCGTGCGGCCGACGGCTCTTGTGGGATCGTTGACATATTAATAGGGCTGTTTTGCCATAACAAATATACCGCATATACAAATCGAATGGTACTCCGATGTATGGAATGTGCTGGAAACGAACACAACTGTTAAGTAAAGAATATTGTGATTTATTCAAAACTGAAATGTGAACATATTAGAGAGGAAAATTCAACAAAAACTGTGCTTTTTTTAACATATTACATCTCTGTTGCACACTAAACATTAGAAATGACCTTTATAAACTGTAAGAGAAATGAAATTTCCAATTCTGCTTTTAAGACTGCTCCTTCACCACTCCTTCTTTTGCATGATGTTCAGTCATGACCACTGCGAAACTGATTTACTTACACGCTGTCAACAAAGCGCATTGGATTAGACTAGCGACTGATGGATCGGCTGTACACTTCAGCGCGCTCAGCCAGCCAAGCTCCTCCCACCACTTCTGAAACTACCATCCAACAAAGCGCCCGGAGCACGGGCCTAGAGCGCGGCCGGAGCACTGCCTGGATGGTCCTGGACTAAACCATGCAATTTATTATTATTATTGTTATTTCATTAAATAGCACTACAGTTAACGCAAGTACAAAAATAGACCTTAAAATACATATTCATCGTATGTGAACACAAAGAGATTTGGGATTTGCCCATCAATAACCTACTTCTAGTACCTTGGGTCATACGCCTCTTGGGTAATTAGCCCACTTTTCACATTTTGCAAAAATGAGGAAAAAGTAGACTTATGAGATCGATCCGGGAAAATGTGTGTCTGTCTGTCCTTCTGTCTGTCTGTCTGGCTGTGTGTGTGTCTCCCCCTATCAACTCCAAAACGGCTGAAGCAATCAAAACCAAATTTAGTATGAGTAAAGATGTGCACCGGAATATCTCACGTCCATACTTGAAAATGTTGTCAGTGCTACCAACTGCTGAAAAAACGCACTAGAAATTTGAGCTCCATGTTGGATATCTTGCAAGGTAAGCATGGGAGCTACTCAAAAATTGGCACACATGTAGATAATACTATTTCAGTTTATTTTCCAGGAGGCCAACCATGACAGTGTTGCCAAACTAATTGTAAGCCTTCTGATACGTCCAATGTTTAAATGCATATAACTTCTACACTATCAATTTGTTTCAACCAAATTTTATATGTAATATCTGTACATAAACAGATATGACCGAGCGTATTCTTAAGAGCCACCAGGGCTGCCAACTGTTAATAATTGCTCTCTCTATTTTTTTTATCCAAATACCAATATGTCAGAAAGTATGCAAGCCAACAGCTTTAAACTATGCACACGTATATTCTGACATTTTAGATTAATTTGGAGTAACTTATATACGCCAGTTCTACCAACATGATTATAAGCCTGCTGATAATACCAAATTTTAAATGCATGTAACTTGTATACTATCAGTTGGATTTCAACCAAATTTCGTATGTGCTATGTGTACCATAACAGGTATGACTATAAGTATTGTTAAGAGCAATCAGGGCTGCCAACTGTTAATAAATGCTGTCGATATTTTTTTACCCTAATATCAATATATCAGAAAGTATGCAAGCCAACAGCTCTATACTTTGCACACGTATAGCACCTGACATTCTAGATTAATTTGGAGTAATTAATACAAGGCATTGCTGCCAACATGATTCTATGCCTGCTGATATGTCCAATTTTAAAATACATGTAACATCTATACTAACAAATGGATTTCATCCAAAATTGTCACAACAAGATATCATAATATTTCAGATTATTTCTGACCAGCACACGCATGGTATTGTTGGCAACATGCCTTTACGCGTGCTGATAGATCCAATGTCTAACTGCATGTAACGTCCATTGGACTTCAACCAAATTTTGTATTCTGTACCATAAGAGATGGAACTAAGAATATATTCAGTCACCAGGGCTGCCAACTGTAGTGCTCTATTAGGCTACATTATACCAGGTATATTTTGAACTAATTAGATATTTCGATATTATCAACTTAACTTCGTCATTATTCTATATAGGTTCCTATACTGTAGAATAATCATTGGCATGAAAAGTAGGCTGTATAGTTCTTCACGGAACTTCTTGTTATTATGCAATAGTCTTGTAACATTTCACTTCCCTTTAAAGCCTATCAACTTGCGGGGCATTGTTTGGTAACCACGGGACCTAAGCAGACTCCAATGATAGTGATCGTTGTTTGTGGGGAATGACATCAAGATTCATATAACAACTAAGGCGAGAAAATTGAAGCACTACTGAGTAAAAAGTGCAACATGGCAGAGGATCCACGTGACACATGTACCGCTTGTATTCACGTAGAGGGCACTACACTGTGACCAATAAAACAGAGCAAAACAATCTATATATATTGTGTTCAAAATGTCAACGAAGCAAAAAGTATATTACTACTAAATAAATAAGGACAACACACATGTACTGAGTGATAATAGCTGAACATTTTATTAGTGTATCCCTATGTGCTGTGTGTGCTTAGAAGTCTGAGCAAAGCACACTCACATTAGCTGCCAGTTTCTAGTAACTGCTCTGGCTAGAAGGATCAATATTGTATACGTGTTGTTGCTTACGCATCACCAGATAAATTAACTTTAAAGTGAATGGGCCATTTGTGATGGACTGCAATCTTAGTCATTTCTATCCGAAAGATTTTAGAAGTTAATGAATTTTGGTACCGTAAGTAATTGTATGTTTAAAATTATCTTATTTGTTTCATTAATACAGGTTTTGCAAGGTAAGAAATACTCCAGTTCGAAATGGATGTATTTTCTTAAACGATTGCATCACTTTAGATCTTACCACCTGGGTTTTATGCCCTATTTGAAAGTATTGCTATTTAGTTACAAAAAATAAAGTTATTAAATTGAAGAATTGAATTGAACTTAATTCAATTAAATAAATAAATACTTAAATAAATAAGTACATAAAATTAATTAATGGTATTTTACCATGCGACAAAAGTGTGAGTTACGTGCAACCGCTTCAAATTTCCTGGCCCAATATCAACTGAAGAAGGAGAAGGGAAGATACCCGTATCTTCTCGAGTAGTTAGAATATTGAGAAGAGAGGGGGAAGGACGTTGAAATTGATGATGATGATTAATTTAGGGGCTTTGCGACATCGTGGTCATGTAGCCCCGTGTACTTAGGTGTGTGTAAAATTTGTTTGATAACATGTGTTATTGTGATGGTTGTACTATTGTATGCAGTTGTAATTCAGATGAGGATTGGGAAGAAGGCGGCCGTGGACTTAATTTAGGTACCATCCCGGCATTCGCCCGGAGTTGAAGTAAGAAACCACAGAAAACCACTTCGAGGATAGCCTTCAGACCAGAATGAAATTTCTTGGCATAGCCGGAGAACAAACCCGGGCCTCCGCGGTGACAGCCAAGAGTGCTAGCCATTACGCAACAAGGCGGACGAATCAAAACAATGTTGATTGATAAATGACTTTAATATAACGCAGGGACTTTTGAATGGTTTTATCGAGTAACGACCTGTCATGTCTTCGGGTCTACAGTAAGTTTTAAATGCATCTTGTATTGCTTGCATGGAAATGACATTCTATTTTTAATCGTCTCACACAGATTGTACAGTACGTTAGTTGAACCATATGATAACTTATATCTGTGTGTATTACCTTATGTTTCAGAGTAACATCCTACAGAGTTAATTTACGATATGGCGAAAGTCAACGTAAAGGTACGGATCGTCGAATGCCATGGATTTGGTTTCCTCAAGCATCCCGTATCCTTCAAGGCGACTGTGTTGAAGAAATCTTCAGAGACAAGGGTTATTCCTTCACTGGATGTCCCTTTCACTGAATGCGACTTGGTTTGGCCTATAGAAGAGCGAGATTGGGTTGCAGTACGCGACTCAAGGATGAGAATCGAATGCTTCTCACACAAAGAAACCCATGCCGAGCTCTTTGGCTCTTTGTCTGTGACTTTACAAACGATGTCACATCGTACACTGTGGTATTACCTAAATGAAGTAGACGACGGAGTCAGAGAAGAGGGTTATACACCAAGGATTCTGTTGAGTGCTTGGATGGAAAACTTATTTACGGATGACAACTCTCGGTTGTTGGAATACTCTGCTAGTAATACAAAGAGAGGTCTGTTTTTATTTTCAATCTTCCTTGAGCACGAAGGATGTTTAGATCTACTTAGACGTTTTCTAGATTTAAAAGACAACAAACGCATATACTTTTCTTACAATATAAATGACCTTAATATAAAGAGTAATTCACTTCAGTATGGTACATGCTCAGCAGAAAGCTTTTATGAACAGCTCGGAATCGAACTAGCTGGTAATTTAAGATTTATACGATTCTACTTCCGAGAAAATTCGACGCTTTGTTTATGTATACAAACCGATGATAGTATACTGGGCTGGGGTTTTGTGCAAGTTACAGATATTATTCCAACAGAAGACTTCTTCGAGTTTAGTGGAAAATATAACATGTGCCATGAAATATTTCAGAAAGTGCATTTCTCCCCCAAAGCACATCTGAGAGGTGAAGACCACAGTTCACAAGGTGATCAGAGGTTATTGTTAGACGCCAAGGTCCAATTTACATGTCTAAATCAGCATTACGTTAGCCCTGATGATCAGGAAGGAACGTATACAGGCATTACTTTACTAAACATTGTCGTAAATAGACTGCACCACTCCAAAAGTACTCATTCCGGAAGAATAGCAGGTAAAGATTTCCAGGACAACAGTAGTCCAAAGAATAACGTACATTTCCAGACAACATCAATAAACTGTAGTGAAGAGACGTATCAATTGACAACCGTGCACTCGTACTTCTTACATATTAATCTGATCGAGATAAGTTTCCACCAGTTTCCTAATGAAGCAACACTTGCTCTAAGATTTAATCATCCATGTTTTCACACAATCACCACCGGCAATATTGAAATACACGTGAAGGAAATGAATAACCTCTTCCTTTCTGACGTGACATGTACTTTATGCTATGTTTGCAGCCCTAATAAGCTGAAGGCTATGTTGGAGGTATGGTCTCCGAGTGTTAGTATTTGGGATAAGAAAGATGACGATGCCTTTGAGCTAGCTCGAGGAACACTGTATACAGGGATGATCTACAGTCACTACAAAACTGAGTACAAAACTACAGTTCCCATGGAGTATGTATCAAGAAGTGGAGCTTTAGGTGATGTATCAGCTGTAATGTTCCTCGAAGACCTTGGCGTGTATACGAAAGAAAATTGTAGCAATACCTCAGATCTTCCCGAGGAAGATTATTTCAATAAAATGTTAACATCTATTGGATACAGTGAAAGGGAAATATTAAACTTAATAGGAAATGCTAGAGTAAAATTACTTTTGAATCAAAATAAGAGGGCTGCGCATAATTTGAAAAAGTCAATAAGTACTATTCGCCAAGAAATTCATGAAAGTATGATAGAAAGTAAAATTAGAGAGTTAGAATTAAATCATAGTCATCGTTTACATGAGCAGAATGACCTTGAGTTCTTCGAGGAGAAGAAAAGTGAAGCCTGTAGTATGAAGGCTAGATTTATGTCCCAGCTTTGTAATTTAGAAGATGAACGGCAGAGTTTAAATAAAAGATATCGTCAGTTAAGAAAAGAAAACTGTATTCTTTTGACTGCTAATCAGAGGAAGGAGTCTCTCTCAAGGGATTTGAATACTTCCACAGCCGATGGTGATAAAGTAAGTACTATGATAAGAGATTCCTCCGAAGACCTAATAGCACTTCATCAGTTTTGCAAGCATTTCTCAAACACGGTTAGCAATGCTTTAGAAACATTTAAACAACTACAAAAGAAAAGTGAGAAAAAATTGGAATGGAATGTTGAGTTTAATTCACAAAAATGTACAAGACATTATACCAAGACAACGGAAGGAGAAACAAAAATGCAGACGCATTTAATAGACCATAAACACGATTGTCTTATTTGTGAAGTCAGTGATGACGTATCATATTCAGAAGTTCCATGTCTTCAACAACGACGAGATCTTAAATCGGAAGTGAGTTACAAAGTTTCACACTCCAAAGTTACACATCCTCAACCACAGAAACTAATAAACCCAAATGATGAACCAAGAAAATACTCTGAGATTCAAAAGACGGATATGAAAGAATATATACAATATAATAAACAATCGGAGGGGTGGACTTCATCATCATCAATCGAATCACAATATGACAGAACTAAAAATCGTAAGAATTCGATAACGTTTGGCAATTTTGATTCTGATAGTGTTGCACATTTACCGGCTACAGGGCATAAGGTGGAATTCAACAACTTAGACAAGATGGTACTCGCTCTCATACACGCTCGAGATGTTTTACTTGCCTCTGGAAAACATCGTCTGTACAGCCCGGAAGTGGAATACTTTAATAAGGAAATTAGAAATCTATTTAAAAGATACAAATAGTAACGTCGTTTTAAGAAATATATTAGGAGTTTGTGCCATCTAGTGTGCTGCCATATGAAAGTGCAACCAATTAACTTAGCCCATGTAAATGAAGTAATAAATATATTGATATGATGTTGCAAAATTATTTAGAGACTGATAATACATTAAATTAGCATATGCTGGAGTGTTAAAGGTGTCACTCGGTTCCAAATAGTTATTCCAAGACATGGATTAATACTCGAAGTAGTTTTTTTTCCTTTTTCTTTTTTCTTTCTTTCTCAAGGAACTGACCGGCTCGATATCAGGCCCCTTGTTTTTGTTAATTCATTTTTGGGGCTTGGGATATCTTGGTCAACAACCCCGTGTACTTGGCTGTGTGTTGAATTTGGCTGATAACCTGTGTTTATGTGCTCTCTAGTAGCGAGTGTAACTCTAATCTTTATGGTCAGGGCTGCCGATAGCTGCCCCGGGACTTGGACGTAGGAGGAGGGCTTATGAAACATTTCAGGGGAAAAAAATACACTCAGTATGATTGATCTCAGTAGCGGGGTACAAGCCACTGATCTCCAATTCTGTTGCAGCTCCCCACTGCAGTCACGGTGTGTGATGTAACACGCATGCGCTGTGCCGTATTCCTGATGTAAAAATGATAAGTTAATGAAAACATTCCTAGTTCTAATAATATGCTTGTGAAACACTGTTCCAAATTAAAAATGAACAAAGAACAGATCAGCTCCTCAAAACGGAAAGAAGAATCATTAGAACGTGCATAAATAAAAAGTATCAGGTTGAGGGAGTCTGGAGGATTCTCCTAAATGAAACTGTCTATCGTGAGATTGATCCAATCACCAGCACAATGAAGAAGAAAAGAATTTCATATTTTTTTCACATCTTACGGCTTCCAGAAAACAGAATTGTACGCCAACTGGTGATGAGAAATCTAGGAAAGAAAACTGGAGGAAAATGGATCCAAGAAATCCAACAAGATCTCAAAGCAGTTGGACTCAAGATAACAGATGCCGAGGAGAAAAATAAAATTAACACCACTCTTAAAACTCACAAATTTTCTGCAGAAATGACACATAGAAAGCCTATGGAGATTTCAGATGAGTTGAGAAAATCCCGATCTGAAAGAATGACAAAGTACTTGAAAGAGCGCAAAAACCAAGCAGTACTACCTTCAAAGAAGAAGTGATTGTGGAACGACTCAAGTGGTCCAATGTGACCAATCAAGATTAATAATAATAATAATAATAATAATAATAATAATAATAATAATAATAATAATAATAATAATAATAATAATAATAATAATAATAATGTGTACGATTTCTAATATAGTCCACGTCACCTACAATTGCTTACTGTTGGGTTGAATCCGGTTTTTACTCAATGTTGCCTGCCATGTTTCTAAGTTGCCATAAGTACAGACTACTTGGAGACACTTTCTCCAGCAAACACTCTTGTTAACCCAGTTCAAATTCAACCAGAATGATATTTTCATTTGCTTATGCAATTCTTCGATCAATTCCTAATTCAATTCCTAATCAATAGCTTGCCACGGTGGGTGAGTGGATATCGTGTCGGTCTACTAACCCCAAGATTGCAGGTTCGCTCCTGGCCGTGGCAAGTGATTTTTGAAAGGCGGCAGAAATACGATACGCATGTCATACGATGTTGGCATGTCAAAGAACCCATTTGAATTCACTAGGCCGAGTTCATAATGGCAAAATTAATCTCGGGAGTTTCCGCCAAAACAACGTTCCTCATTTCTCTACTAGAAAGCGCTATTGTGTTCAAGGAGCTTAGATATCTAACATATAACCTCCTTGACTTTCATAGTCAAGGAACAACGAAATTCGACATGCAAGCTACCCTCTGGGTGTCAAATAGCAAAGCTTGCACCAGGCACCCGAGGCCATACGATATTATTATTATTATTATTATTATTATTATTATTATTATTATTCCTATTCAATTCCTAATATAATAGGAGGGGTAATTGCTCTTGGCACTTATAATGTAATGAAAATTAGCAGCATGAGCTGATCGTCGTCTGTCTAGAGTGACGTTATTCAGGTTCGCCAAAGTTCACGTCGTTAGTCACAAAACAATGCATGACGTAACCTACCCAATGCAACGCCTATTGAAGAACATAGATACATTTTCTATTCATGTAGACTGCACATCTACTGCGTGTTATCGTGTAGCAGCTTCGGTGGCCTAGTTGGTAGCATGCTGAGCTTCTATGCCCAAAATCTCGGGTTCAAACACGGCCGAAGTCATCAGATTTAGTAAGAGCGTTAAAAATCCCCCAGTACGCCTTCCTTCGGAGGGAAGTAAAGCCGGAGGGCTCATGTCATACATTTATGACATGTAAACGAACCTTCCACTAACTACTATTGCTTGCTTGAGTCTTCAGTCTTTTGACTGGTTTGATGCAGCTCACCATGCCTCCCTGACCTGTGCTAATCGTTTCATCTCTACATAGTTACCACACCCTACATCCGAGGCAATCTGTTTAACATATTCTAACCTTGGTCTACCCCTACAGTTCTTGTCCTCAATCCTTCCTTCCATCACTAAGCTTGTTATTCCTGGGTGTCTTAGTATGTGTCCTACCAACCTATCTCTTCTCTTCATTAGCAGTCGCCAGAAACATCTCTCCTCTCCCACTCGTCTTAATACCTCTTCGTTCGTAACCCTATCTACCCTTCTGATCTTCATCATTCTCCTCTAATACCACATTTCAAATGCTTCAATTCTCCTCTTTTCTGCTGCACCAATAGTCCAAGTTTCACTTCCATAGAGCGCCACGCTCCAGACAAAGGCTTTCAAAAATGACTTCCTAATACCTGAATCTATATTCGATGTCAACGGATTCCTTTTTTGTAGAAATGCTTTCCTTGCCTGAGCCATCCTACTTTTTATATCCTCTTTGCTTCGTCCATCACTGATTATTTTACTTCCTAAGTAACAGAAGTCTCCTACTTCCTTCAGCTTTTCACCTGCCAATTTGATGTCCATGGAGGTTTTTGATTTATTTCGACTGCATTCCAGTATTTTTGCTTTACATTTATTAATTTTCATTGTGAAAACTACATTTTTAGGTTAGATTTTATCTATGTTCCAACGTCCGTCACCAGGTGCTGGTTGTGGTGGCATCTAGTAGCCAAGTTTGCAGCTTGGTGTCGTTGACGGTAGCATTTGGTAGCAAAAGTAGGAATTACTCGAAATTAATCGTCTGCAGTCCTTACCTGAAATACAGATAACTAGAGACGAGAATTATAGGCACTAAAAACAGTTAAAATAGGCAGGCATATAGGCTCTTAAAATAGCCAAAATAGGCATGTAAATAGGCACTAACGTGTAAAATAGGCAACAAAATAGGCATGAAAATATTTCTTATAATTTAATAACACATTTAATTACTATAATAAGAATTAACAACAAGCATATTTCCAATGTTTTCTGGTAATAAGTTTGTTCTCCTGTCATGAAGAATGTTTTTATATTGAGAGAAAGATCTCTCAACATCACATGAAGTGATTGGGCAAAACTTTAACGAAGCCACTGCATCTGGTTTTAGGTCAATTGCTTCATCTACCTCACCTCGTAGGACACTGGCTACCTTTACCACTGCTTCCCATCCTGGAATCCCCTGCAGGACCCTATCAAACTTTTCCCTGACAGCGGCTATCTTCCCAGAGGTTCCTTCCAAACTTCCCCTGACTAGGAATCTCTGTTTCGCGGGCTTATAGGCCGTGTTCCAAGGACATTTTATCGTCCTGGCGTTTCGCTGAATACTGCGTTCAGCATGTTCACAGGTTACATTAAGCGAGGTAAAACAAGTAAACAGAAGATATATAAATAGTCAACAACCCACACATAGAGGCTACCATAGCAACGGCGTACCACATAAAAGTAATGCATTAAGGACAGGGCTGCTCGTCTGTTGCATCTTCTCGTCTACGACGGTCAATAAGGGCAGGCTTGAGGGGATTAAGGACTGGAAGCCAAGCTCTGTTCACACGTTCTGCTTCCTCCTTAAGATTGAAGCTGTTAGTATGCTTCAGGATTTCAATGGCCTCCCTTTGTAGCCTGGCATGATAAGACACCGTGGTGGACAGAACTTCGGTGTCTCCATATCTTATATCGTGACCTGCAAGTAGTGAGTGTGCTGCTACAGTGGATTTATCTTTTTGTCCCAGCCGGCTGTGTCGTTCGTGCTCCTTGAGGCGAGTGGCAATACTTCTTTTCGTTGTTCCAATATATACTTGGCCACAATCACACGGGATTTTATAAACCCCTGCCGCGGTATGAGGATGTCGCTTATCTTTAGCGGACCTAAACATGTCCTTAATTTTTCGTATAGGCCTGTATATGGTCTTTATATCATGGGACTCGAGTAGCCTCCCTATTCTGTCCATGACCTTTTTATATATGGAAGAAAAGCTCTAGCCAGGGGCTGTTTGTCTCCAATTACCCTTGTAGTTGGACGTCTCGGATGCAGTGCTCGCTGGATATCTTTCTGGCTGTACCCATTGGCGCGTAAGGCCTCGTTGAGGTGTACAATTTCTTGTTTTAGGCACTGCTTTTCACAAATTCTTTTCGCGCGGTCAGCCAGTGTTGTTATCACTCCGTATTTCTGTCGTGGGTGGTGGTTGGACGTCTTATGTAGATATCGGTCAGTATGGGTCGGCTTACGGTAAACTGTATGTCCCAAGGTTAGATCAGCGGTCTTCGTTACCATAACGTCGAGAAAAGCGATTTTCTGTTCATTTTCTAACTCCATGGTAAACTGAATGTTAGAGTTCTGGCTGTTAAGATGTTGTAAAAACAGATTTAATTGATCTTTACCATGGCCCCATATTACAAAAGTATCGTCCACGTATCGTAGCCACACTTTAGGTTTCAAAGGTGCGGTCTCTAGTGCTCTTTGTTCAAATTGTTCCATGAAGAAATTCGCGATCACCGAAAAAAATCCCGTGTGATTGTGGCCAAGTATATATTGGAACAACGAAAAGAAGTATTGCCACTCGCCTCAAGGAGCACGAACGACACAGCCGGCTGGGACAAACAGATAAATCCACTGTAGCAGCACACTCACTACTTGCAGGTCACGATATAAGATATGGAGACACCGAAGTTCTGTCCACCACGGTGTCGTATCATGCCAGGCTACAAAGGGAGGCCATTGCAATCCTGAAGCATACTAACAGCTTCAATCTTAAGGAGGAAGCAGAACGTGTGAACAGAGCTTGGCTTCCAGTCCTTAATCCCCTCAAGCCTGCCCTTATTGACCGTCGTAGACGAGAAGATGCAACAGACGAGCAGCCCTGTCCTTAATGCATTACTTTTATGTGGTACGCCGTTGCTATGGTAGCCTCTATGTGTGGGTTGTTGACTATTTATATATCTTCTGTTTACTTGTTTTACCTCGCTTAATGTAACCTGTGAACATGCTGAACGCAGTATTTAGCGAAACGTCAGGACGACAAAATGTCCTTGGAACACGACCTATAAGCCCGCGAAACAGAGATTCCTATTTCAACGCCGGCCGTGAAAGTCTAAATTTTTACTTTCCACTGACTACTTCAACAATCCTACATGACTCTACCAGGGGTATTCCACTCTTCTCTATTTTCTGTTGCCTGCAATAGATCCTGCATGATGTATACCCACAAGCCTGCAATCCTCGTTGAAAATTAGAAAACCGCGTAATTTGAAATTGTAGCATTCGCCCATAACCTTACTTTTTGCCACAATTTAGCAAGACTCTAGAGGGGATGCTAGAGGCTTGTTGGCAGCTTCGTGGCCCCAATCTGGGAGCTTAACGCTCCCCCAGACTAGAGCCACACATAGCGCTGGTGAAAGTTACTTGCGACTTTTCCAAAAAAAAAAAAAAAAAAAAATGATTTAAGTTGTAAATCTCTATTTTCACAGGGGATGAGTCAGAGTTCAAAATACCGATTTTTAATTTTCATCCACTCTGGGACAAGAGACCACCGGCGTTCTAACTCCTCGTTCAGTAATTAAATGATTATTTACAATTTATATTTACATTATTGAGAGTTCATGTCTAATACAGCATTGCAACAAAAAACTTGCCGCAATACATAAATTAATAGGCCTATAAATGCTATAATGAAATGCGATCGTACTTCTCAATCACATAAACATAAAAGAAACAAACAAATTAACTCTTTACAGCAAGCTTGGCATAAGACTACTCTTCCATCGGTAGTGAAATATGTATCCCCTGTGATCCACTGCTTCAGCCAGTAAGACTTCGATAATTTATCTTTCGGCATTGCCACGGACAAGCCTCCGTGGCTTAGGCGGCAGCGCGCCGGCCTCTCACCGCTGGGTCCGTGGTTCAAATCCCGGTCACTCCATGTGAGATCTGTGCTGGACAAAACGGAGGCAGACAGGTTTTTCTCCGGGTACTCCGGTTTTCCCTGTCAAAATTTCATTCCAGCAACTCTCTCCACTATCATTTCATTTCATCTGTCATTCATTTAATCATTGCCCCAGAGGAGTGCGTCAGGCTTCGGCAGCCGGCACAGTCCATATCCTCACCGCTAGATGGGGGCTTCCTTCATTCCATTCCTGACCCGGTCGGAGACTGGAAGCAGGCTGTGGATTTTCATTTCATTGCCACGGACACACTTCTTCTTCGCAATAAATCACACAAAGTTCTGAATCTGAAGTGAAGATAAAGCGTACGCTTACACAGTTCGCATCGAGAGGGAGGTAGGGGATACGGGTTGTGCAACATAATTCGACGTTGATTGGTTCTCGCATGTGTCTTGTGAGGTTGGAGGGGTCAAATTGTTCCTTGTTTCTTCTGCTGGAAATTTCCCAAACGCTATTTCTGGTGACTTCCGAGAATTCCCATTCTGGTTCGTGGGGTAAACACATATTGAGAAATGAGAATATAATTCTGTCGAGCACACCAGCTGCAATATAATACAATTTAAAATACAGTCAAAAGGCATCAAATAGGCAATTATACTCCAAATAGGCAGAAACCCATGAAATAGGCATTTATAGGCACAATAAAACCAACGAAATCTAGCCTAAAGGAACCTAAAACTGATTTATATCTCGAAAGCCTACGTTTCTAAACATAGGAATAAAATAGGCAAATAGGCAAATTCCCGTCTCTACAGATAACACCCACTAATACAACCACCACAGTTAACACCGTTATCAAACAGATTCTACACTCACCCAAAGTACACGGGGCTACATGACCGCATTGTCGCAGTCTCTAAACTGAGCAACCAACCACCCAAGGTATTATAGTATTGTAATTTATGTGATTGGCACAATATTGTACCATCTATAGTTAGTTATTGGAGTTTCAAGGGGTGGATCAGCGAGGCCAACTGTCCCTCTTAACACGAATAAATTATACAAATTTAGTATAAACTAACATTTAGAGGTGGAAGGCTGAATATGAAATAATTTAAAAATAATAAAACAAAACAAAACTGCAAAGGCAGTAGCCTAGCAAATTTAGAAACCCCTAGTACAGTGATGAGAAATGTTGAGAAATGTTGCTGATAAATCGAGGTCACCTGCTCCAATGGTATAATTCGCAAATGCGGTAACACATTTTAGAAACCCCCTAGTATAGCTGACGACAGAGATGAGAAACTATTCCTGTTACATCGAGGTCATCTGCTCCAATGGTATAATTTGCAAAGGCGGTACTATATTTTTGAAACCCCTTGTCTAGCTTATTACAGAGTTTAGCAATAATTCGTGTAAACGGCTGTTGCCATATTTTCTGAATGATGCAACAGTTTAATAGTGTTTGTTGATATCTAAGTACGAAGAAACAGTTGTCAAATCTTCCTTGGTGATCAAATTCATGTCGGATAGAAAACAGAGATGAAGAACAGTGACTGTAGTCTAGAGAATTTATAGGGCTTTAACTTACCCTTCATAGCCACGCTATTACTGTTAATGTCTTACACTCCTTACGGTAAATAAACTCAGGAGATGTCTAACCGAATCATTTTACCCAGTTGGCTTACGGTGGAAGTTCATGCTCCATAAAATAAAATAAAAATGACTTTCAGTAGCACAGCATTAATCCACATCAGTTCGATGTTATTAATTCCATTATTTATTTACAGAGGGGAAGGTGCGGATCCATCGGATGGACCAAGAGGGGGCAACGTTTGTTTGATTATTTAATTTAAGGGGCAATTATTTAGAAAAAAATAGTTATAGGCAACAAAAGAACTCTTCTGACCAATATACATCTAGATATTGAGATTAGAAAAAAATGTGTGATGTCATTTGTGTGGAGCGTACTCTTATATGGATGTGAATCTTGGACAATTCGATAACAGGATAGGAAACGGCTGGAAGCGTTTGAAATGTGGGTCAGGAGGCGAATTCTAAAGGTCAGTTGGACTAAAAAAAAGGAACAAACGAAAGTATACTGCTAGAAAACCAGGGAAAGAAACAGCTGATTGTAACAGTAGGCTACATAGAAGAACAGCTAAATTCATAGGACACACCGTGCGTTATTATACCTTTCTAACCAATCTACTAGAAGGAAAGGTCTTAAGAAAGAAGGGACGAGGTCGACCTAGGAAGCAATTCCTTCAAGTATTGATGCAAAACGTAGGATGTAGTTCCTACTGTGAGATGAAAAGACAAGCTGAAGACTGTAAAGAATGGTTGAATCGACAAGGCATTGCCTTTAGACATTGATTGTTTGATTGAGGCTAGTGTTCCAGAACTGAAAGATAGAAACATGAATATGTGTTCGTCTATTATAAGTAATGCGTAAAGCGATTTATTTAAACCAAATCTACTTGTTAATTGTCACTTTAACTCAGAGAGTCATATCGTGACATACAGACAATAAACACATAGATAACATAAATTTACAGTATGACATTAGATAATTAAACCAAATGTTCATTCGGCATTTCATAGCTCCCTAGTTATTTCAAAGCTTAATAATGCTTTGCAGTAGTTATCTTCATTCACAATATCACTGGGCAACTTTTTTGATGGAGACTGCACAAAGTTCTTTCTTAATCATAAATGTGGACACAGTGTTCTTAATTTTTTGACAGTTCTCCATGGGAGACACATCACAGAAAGAATTACTTTTATTTCCCTATCGAGCCCTTACTGACTGTAAGAGTCTGATAAGTTTCGTAGTAAGGAAAAAAAAATCATCAAACTCACAGGAAAAATCTACAGACAGCAATATGTGGCTGTACTGTAGTAATCGTATACCTAGTTAATACAGATAGGCTCTCCTAGGCTTTAACAAGATTTATAGCTTAGGAAGCCATCTCCTGTACTTGAATGCTTAATTTACATGCATCTTTGTTCTGAATCTCATCCGACGCTTTCTTATTCCACATTGCCCTGGTGGTATTAAAATATTTTGCTAATTGACCTGCTTTCCCCCATTCCCTCTTTGGTAATTTAGTTAAAGTGTGATACTCATTTTCATTTTCTATTCTGTTTAGATCTGCTTTGTCTACAAACTTTGCTCTTATCATTTTAATTTCCTTGCATTCCCTGATCAGGTGCGCTGCACCCATAACCTTCCCACAAAAGAGGCAAATGTCCTCTTTTCCTACTTCTCTCAACGCTCTGTTCTTATACACCCCCATTAACCACCAAATTAGCCCTATCATTTCTCTTTTCATTAGACACTAAGGCTTTATGCTCATAAAGTTCCTTATTTCGCAGAACTCCGTTAAGGTTCTCCTACTGGTGCACTCTTCTCTTAGCACCTGCAACTCTACGTCTTTAACCCTTCTACACACTTTTTTACACACCCTACCTTCCTCTCTTTGTACGTCCCTATCCCATAGATAACCCATTCCTAATCTTTCCAGTACACTTCGTACCCCGTCCACCCAGTAGCCCTCTTGCTGATGCTTCATTTGGTGCAGGAGTGGAAGTATGGGGTTTAGAGGAAGGAACGAAAACCCTTGACAGTATTGTAAGTAGGTTTGCCAAGATAATTTTGGGGCTACCTAGTTGCACGGCGAATTGTGGAGCGAGAATGTTGGATGTAAGCATTAGACAACATATCATAAAAAAGGTTATAAAATCTTGGATTCGTTTAAAAGCAGGTGGAGGGGGGGGGGGGGATGCTTAAGGTAGCCTATTATAAGTACCGCCTTCGAACCTATTGTGATCTTGCACGCTTTAACGAGTGGGAACTAAGTGCGCTTGTCATGGTAAATAGGAGTCTGAAATTCATCGACGCAAAACTGTCCGTGCTAATCCCAGTTAGACCCTCAGTCTAAATTCATAACCATGTTAATAATAATCTAATAATAATTGTTAGTTAGTTATTGAGGTTTTAAGTGGATAAATTAAACAATAAATTATTATTATTGTTATTTACAACGTTATGCCCAACTAAGGAGCTCTATTGAACCTATTTCACAGACGAATTTGAATTACCTCTCTTCTCTTCCTAAAATATTATTATTGTTATTATTATTATTATTATTATTATTATCACAGATAGACCCTATGCCTAAAATCATACCCATGTTAATAATAATAATAATTATCCCTCCCTATATTATTATGCTAAGGCCCCATTCCAGTTTTGTACCGAAAATAAGGTCCCATTAACACCAACCTACACATATGGGTACCTACAGGTTCAGCACAACCCAATGAGTAAGGGAAACTCACTCTTTAAATGCTGCACAATTTTAAAACATGTATATTTACAATGAAATAATGAAAGAATGCAACACGGTAACCATGGTAACAGAATCTCACAGGTCCATCTATTTCTATAAGACGCAATGCAATTACAATTATTACATTACTGTGAAAGTTTCCAGACGGTTATAAGGTTTTCACTGAAAAAAATTAAGCTGTAAAATTCATCAATTCATACAGTATAATGCTCTCAAGGGGGTCAAAGGGCACTCTAGAATTTTTCACGCAATTTTCACGTGTGAGTGTGGTACGAATGGTCTTTTTCACCCGACTATAAAGGGTCTCCGAAAACCACATTTAAAGGCCCTTACATTAACAGTGTCTGTGATATTCCCAGAAAACTAACTTCGCTCTGATATACCTATGAAGGAATGACAAACCCCTAACCACTGCACCAGTAGCTGAATTGATAAAGTGTGATTATACCGGCCGCGGTGGCCGAGAGCGCTAACGCGCTACCTCGTGCCTCGCTGGCATCGGGAGAGCGTGGGTTCGAATCCCACCTCGGCCGTCCTGAAAATTTTCGTGGTTTCCCATTTTCACCACCAGGCAAATGCCGGAACGGTTCCTTTCAATAGGTCCACGGCCGATTTCCTTCCAATATCCCTTCCCTGACCCGTCCTGAAAAGAAAAGTACATGGCCATTGGCTGCATTAATAAAATTATAAAGTCTGATTATTCATACCAAGGATAAATCAGACATAGCATTCATGATTGAGATTTTGTTAAGTGTACTCTTTACAACTAGAAATAATCGCGGGCGAAGCCGCGACGGGTAATGCTAGTCATTATTATTATCTCGTGATTCTTAATAGCCCCGACAATGAATAATAATGAACTAATTACTAAATTAATTCCCCATCGCCCTGGAGACTCCCCAAATTGGAGAGGGAGGGGGGGGGGGGGTTGATTTATGAATCAATAATGTACATACATATACAGAAAATAAATCACAATAATCATACAATACATGTAAAATAAATAATTTTTTGACTAATTCCAACCCTAACAGGCCTCGATGTCCAAAATCAGTGTAGGCAGGGTTGATGTGAATAAATGAAGAAACGTAAAAGTTAAAATTGAAATAGGCCTGCATTCAAAGTCTAACATTTAAATATCAATAAGAATAATGTATATATGTCTACCCCTTATTATTCCAGTTTTCCAACGGGGTCGGGGATGAGATGCGATGAATGTCTATATGGCGGGTGGGTTTTACGGTCGGATGCCCTTCCTAACGCCAACCTCATGACAGGAGTTAATGAGAGATGAAATGAATGATGGTGAATGAAATTGGGCAAGGATGTGGAAGGAAGGGGCCGTGACCTGTCAAAAGGTACCGTCCCAGCATTTGCCTGGATTTCAAAATGGTGAAACTACGGAAAACCATTTCAAGGACGGCTGACAGTGGGGCTTGAACCGACGTCTACCTAGTCCGCAGAGAGCTTGGCCCCATGGCCTAGCGCTGCGCGTTAGCGAGCGTAGCTACCGCTGCCAGTCGACTAATAATAATAATAATAATAAGAGGAATAAATTAAATAATAAATTATTATTAATACTTGTGCACTCGGTAGATGTGGATTCGAACCCCACCGTCGGTCGTCCTTCAAATGGTTTTAAGTGGTTTTTCATTTTCAACGCCAGGCAAATGCCGGATTGTACCTTATAGTAGGGAACTACCGATTCCTTCTACATCGTTGCCCAGTTTCATCCATCTTCATTCATTTCATCTCTCATTTCGAAGTATTCGATCATCCAAATATTCCAATCTTCAACCTATTCGAATCTCGAAATATTAGCATTAGTGAAATAGCCGACTATTCAGTCAATAATCAATTGATTCTACGAACAATTTGATTCATTCAAATATCCGAAAAACTATGGTTAGTTATTGTTGTTAAAGAGACGGAACTACGAGTTCATATGCCCCTTTCGAAAAATTTTAATAAATATAGAAAGAAAGAAAGAGATAATAAGTGATGCGTGTTTCGAATCATCATTATACCGTATATTATTTCGGTAGTATAGATCCCTCCTGCGGCGCTCACAAACGACCGATCGCGACAGATGAGCATTCAAACAGCTTTATTAGTTCTACGCTTGTCAATATAATATCCGCAATATCAAAATGCAAATTATATCCCAAAATAGTATAATAACCCCTGGCACTACAATCCATGAAGGGCTACCAAGCGATCGCTGCCCAGCCATTTAGCCTGCAGATATTGGGGTGACGCGTGATCAGCGCATCGGGTCCCCTCTGCCGTACATCTTGGTTTTCGTGATCGGGGCGCTGGCTCACTGTCAGACAGCTACTCAATTGTCCTTACGAAGCTGAGTGCACCCCGTTCCAGCCCTCACGTCAGTTTCTACAATCCCTGATGGAGCCAGGAATCGAACCCGGGGCCTCTGGGTGAGAGGCAGGCACGCTACCCCAACACCACGGGGCTGGCCACAAAATACAATAGCGTGATACTAAATGACAGAAACTAAACATACCTTTGCACCTTATTAAAATAGAATTCCATTAGGTTCACTCTATTTTTATTTTATAAAACTTCATGAACTTTCCTGCTGAGTGGTTACTACAGAAGTTATTTGGAAGCAACCGGTATTTCGATTTCCGCAATAATATTCGTAATCGGTGATACCAATGTCTCTGCAATGACGCTGAGAAGACCGCTGCTGCGGTGAGGTTAATGAGTAGAGAGGATTAGAGTTCTGAGAAATGCAATCCAAATATTTCATACAATAAATTATTTCCACTGTGAATACAATTTAAACCAGACTTTCAGTTTTCATTGTCGGAAAAGTGATTGGTGCAATATTGCGGTGGTATTGCTGGAAAGATTCTCTTCCAAACGGTAATAATGCCAATAACTACCTACGGACTCAACATTATATGGGATACTCTCACTGTCACAGACCTCTTAACACTAGAAAAAATCAAGGCCCGCTAAATGAAAAGAGTGCAGGAAATAGGAATAACAGCACCATCAAGACAGACTTATATTATGCTTAGTGAGAACTTCTTCATAGAAGATATGAGGTTGCAGTTGCATCTTCCAAACACAAAGGCATATAAGAAAACCTTTCAAATATTACTTGAAAAAAGGAACAACATTTGGACCGAGTTTTATACAACGGACGTCATACTGACACAAAACTGGAGACAGGACAACTATAAACTGAGACACGCCATCACACGATTTGCAGTACACGGGTTTCACCACAAGCTATGCGCCAACAAAGATTGCATTATCCGAATGAGGACGGTGTGTGTGAATGATGTCATAATCAATGTTCCTGATGTCATGTGAATATGTGCAAAAAGAAAAAGACTAATATCACTAACGAAACTGCGCAGTGATTAGATGTAGGCAAATTATATTATTTTCAGATGTATTATGTATTTTCTCTGGCTATTTTGCTGCAATAAACATTTCATTCATTCATTGTCGGAAGAGATATTGGTTAGATTGTAATTTGATGATGATAGTTGATGTTAAAAGTGTCTAACATGGAGGTTATAGGCCTCTAATTCTTTGGGGTGAAAATGAAAAATGATAATAAAATGAACACTAGAACTAAAAAATAACTACAACTTACAACAAAATTATGGATTAGGAGAACAAAAGGACAAAAGGAGAAAAGGAAGGAATTAGGGAAATAAAATGCAGGTAAAAGAAATGCTCTCAACCCTCAAGAAATGAGAATTGACGGATTTGGAAAGGTGTGCCATGAATGGCAGATAGGAAGAGAAATAGGAGAGAGTCCGCCCCAGAATCACTGGAAAAAGGGAGAAAACTGATCCAGCCCAGGTACCATCCCAAACTCAACAGCCGTGAGCCCATGAGGGTGCAGCATCTCCAGTGGTGGTGCTACACACACCCTGCCTCTTTTACGACCTTGTGCAGAAGGCAAGAGATATGATGAAAAGAAAAACAAGAGATCTGACCCTTTGAAGAATGAGGGTATCAGGAAAGATGAAACAAGGTCCAATTAAGGCGGTAATTTGAAAGACTCCTTAGAACTCGGATATCCTAATACCGTTAGAGAACAAGAGTTGACCAAGGGAGGCCGACAGTAAATATGCCAGAGAGGACCCCGGCACAATTAAGTGGAAGCAATCGCGAACTCAGCTGGGGCCCCTTGATCGCTAACCAGCGTCCCACAAGTTGTAAGCCCCTGAAGGAGGGGGAGTGCCGTAATGTCGTAAGTGAACGTGTCCGGAACAAAGTTATCGCGGGAAAACACGTTAAGACAATCATCACACCTATCTCTGTCTCACGTAAACTCGGGAAAGGAAAGCACACCTCCAATGTTCTTCCTATTTAAAGTGCAAAATGACAAACAACAGTATGACATACTGGATTTGAGCAGCGGCGTTCAAACCATAGTTTATAATTTACCCTAGCATTTTACAATTTCATCAGCAAACACTCCAAACAATTCAGTATATTCAGTATATTAATACCAACTACTTACAATAATTGAAACTGAAACAAAACTTCGTTGTTCTAAACGTAACACTGAGAGAAACACATTTAATAAACCTATTGAACAGCTGTTTACTAATCGCGCTTATACTTGGGTGGGAGTGCGTTCTATCGGCAACTTGAGGACATTTTTCAAATACACGATATGCATGGGTTCTAACTGGGAGGGAATGGCAAGCCCGGTATAGAGCGCAGTTCGCATCTAGTCGGACGTGGACTAGACCACCAAGTTTCCATCTATCTTTGTAAGAGGCCAAGCCACTCCATTTTCTCCACGGCGACAGTAGTTCAAGCTATGATCACCAGGTTTCCATCTATCTCTGTAAGAGACCATGACACTCCATTTTCTCCACGAAGACAGTAGCTCAAGAAACGACCACCAGGTTGTATCCATCTCTCTCTGTAAGAGGCCATGGCACCCCATTTTCTCCACAGAAACAGTTGTTCAAGCTATGAATACCAGATTTCCATCTATCTCTGTAAGAGGCCATGGCACTCCATTTTCTATTAAAAATCTGAACGCCATAAAAATCCGAATACGTATTTTTTTAAATGTTATTAACAGAGGTCATTGTAGGGAATTTAAATTAAAAAAGAAATACACTAGCTAACCCTGCATGTGGCGTAACGTTTACAACAACTGGAGATATCATCACGAAACTTAGCACGAAGATTAAATGATTCTGTCGTTGATTAATTTAGAGACTTTGCTACATCATGATAATATAGCCCCATTAACTTGAGTGTGTATGGAATTTTTCTGATAACATGTGCTACTGTGATGGCTGTAGTAGTGAGTGTATTTGTAATTCAATGAGGATTGGAAAGGAGGGTGCTGTGGCCTTCAGTTGGGAACTATCGCGGTATTTGCTTCGAGTAGAAGTGGTAAACCACGGGAAACAATTTCCAAGTTTTGCCTCGGGAGGTGCAGTGTAGCCCATTCCGGCTCTCACACCAGAATTAAAATTTCTTGACAGATCGGGGATTCAAACTCAGACCTCCAAGGCGAAAGCCAAAAATGTTAGCCGCTAATACACACGGTAGTCTAATGATTTTTGCATTTTGTGCATAATTTTATTTAATCTTCAGTCTTTATGTCACAGAAACTTATGTGACATATTGGGTCTAATCTTATACTCTAATGCCGCTGCTGTTACGGGAGATTTTGAATCTTTACCTTATGACGAAAGGTATAATGCGTAATATATTGTATGTAATATCTACTAGAATCGAAGTTTTATTCTCTCCGTTAAGGTGTGTTCTACTCTGATATGTTGACGTTTATATTTTATTGATCATAATGTACTTAGGCCAAGACGGACTACAATATCTCAGACCGTAACATCAAAACCAAGAAGGCGGAAATCGTAGGGGAACAGCTGTAGCAACTGGCAGGCATGGCGCCATCGAAATAGCGGCAAATTCGAAGACAAACATTCGCATATTTGATTAAATTCCGCCAGAAATTACAGGTTTTTATGTAATAAGGCACAAATTCAATATGAAACCCTGACGTATTTCGCTACAAGCAACGAGAACAGACAGTAGCTAAAAATACAGACATAAATAAAGCAGAGGTAAGACATTATGTTAAAAAAATGCAAATACTTCTAAATGGAACTACAAGAATAGTCAACCAACAACAAAGTCAACCCCTGACACTATACAGCCCATGAAGGGCCTAGGCAAATATAAAATGCAAATATAAATGGTTGTTGCTTATATTAGGGGCTACGACATCGTGGTCTTGTAGCCCCATGTATTTGTGTGTGGAATTTGTGTGATAACCTGTGTTATTGTTATGGCTGAACTAGTGTGTTTGTAAATTGGGGATTGTAGTGGGAAGGAAGCGGCCATGGTCTTAAGTTAGGAACCATCCTGGCATTCGCCTGGATTAGAAGTGGGGAAACCATGGAAAACCACTTCCAGGATGACTGAGGCTGAGTGCACCCCATCCCAGCCCTCACATAAGAATTAAATTTCTTGGCAGAGCCGGTGAATCAAACCCGGACCTCCATGATGACAGCCAAGAATGCTAGGCACTACACAACGAGGTGGTCTAAAACAGAATGGTACCACTGAACGAAAGTAGAACGAGCGATAATATTCTCTATAGTACATTAATTAGCCAAAATACCTTATCAAACAACGAGAAATAAATCAGGGAATGATGTTTTAAAAGATGCTTCCTCCTCCGCTGTATGTGACCCACCCAGCCATCCCAAATAGCATTGTGACTCACAATTTGGCTTTAGGAAAGAAAGATGCACAATCCAGGCAATTCGAGGTCTTCAAACTGAGATTGCGTCTACCCTGTCAGTACCGAAGGGAAAGTTACAATCCATATTCATTGACTTCTCTAAAGCTTTTGACTCGATTAGCAGGAAGAAAATATTGGAAAAACTAGACAGACTATTGAGAGGTAACAGCTACACTAAACATCTTGTCAAAAGTATTTTAGGCTCTAACAATATAGTCATTAACGATGGCATTACAACATCAAGCCCAATTGAGCAGACTACAGGCATGCTGCTACAAGGAGACCCATTAAGCCCTCTGTTATTTATCACTGCTATGGCAGATAATATCACAGATATATTATCAGAGCGGGTAATCTCATTTATATACGCAGATGACATGGTGCTCGCTTCAAGTTCACAGGTCGAATTGCAATCTGCTCTCGACCCCTTTGAATTATGGGTGTTACACAATGACCTTAGGTTAAACAGAAACAAGACTAAATCTATGACCTTTAGGAAAGGGGGAAAGCCAGCAATTTTCCACATTGCAGGAAAACCGCTTGAGGGTGTACCACATTACAAGTAGTCCTACTTAGGTCCTACATTAGTCAACTGGCAATGTTTTCACACTGCACATCAAGGATAGACCCAGCGTCACTACCAAAGCCTTCAACGACATAAAACATTTGACTAAGCTATCTATAAAAACAGCCTTAAAACTTTTGCGGTTAAATGTTACCCGTATTGTGACTTATGGACTGGAGAGCATTTGGACACATTTAAATATGAAGTATTTGGAACAATTTGGAGAAACTGAAGGCGACTTACATAAAGAAGGCCTTGGGTTTATCAAAGTATACACCTTCAAGACCAGTGTAAGAGGTGACTCGCGAGGTTTATAATGTAGAAGAACTCAGACTTCAAATGCTGCTACCTTCTACTCCAGGATATGTAAAACTCATGGGCACACTAGAGCCAAAGAACATTGGTAGGATTTTTGCGCCACGGACACTATGATTTTTGACGATTGGAAGAGTGGGGGGGGGGGGGGGGGGGTACGAACTGAGACCATTGAACTGTCGGTACTATTGGAACAACTCCTCCCATGGTAACCCTCGCTGAAAACTGCTTCCTGGTGCACTGCCAGGCGTAACTAGTCGCACCAAAAACTGTCATACCATTTAACTCTAGGTTGCATGTCAGCTGATATGTCGTGATTCTTTTCATATATTTGAACGTACGTACCTCTGTGCAACGTTATATGTATGGTATTTTCCAATAATACGGTAGGTTTACGGTCTACTTTATTTTAGAATTGAGATTTGTAATGAAGTAGCCTATTCTGCGTTTATGGATATGTCTTACATCAAATTTTGACATAGGCCTAAATAGCACGTATGACAAATACACGTAGGCCCTATTGTAGGTTATAAGTTATTAAGTTAGTCACAGAATTATAACCTACGTCTAGCTTATATTACAGATTTCCATGGAAACGCCCAGATGTAGGCCTATTAAAGAAATGGGTTATAGCTGTGAAAACTTTTATAAACATGCTACTTGTTTCATTCAAATAGAAACAAACCACTGCTTAGAGATGATGCGGTACCTACAATTTGCAATTTCCCACAGCATCGGTTTCAGCCACCCAAGAAAAGACCGAGAGTTATTGAACGGCAAGTAGCCTAATATTTACTGTTACTTTCTTCATCAGCATAGGCATAAAATTTCACATTTTCCAGTATACTTTTATGATGTCAGTCTTGGAGGCGATAAAAATAATTCGGCTTAAGGGATCTTCCCTGCAGGACCTGTTCGTTTGCTGTATGACTTATGTGAGGTCGAAGTTTCGACCTGCTTTGAAGAAAAAGAAGCTTGTAGTTTTTACGTGACCGTTAATCTTGTGATCGTGAGCCAAGGGACCTCCATTTTACGTGGAATCCGAACCACAGGACATGGCATTTCACTTCGAAAATCTCACTTGCAATGACCGTGAATCAAACCTGGTCCACCTTGGTGAGAGGTGAATAGCTTGACCACTGCGCCACCATGCCCCATTGCTTTGAAGAATATTGAACATGTGGTTGTTTTATATAAATAAAGCAGGCTATGTATTTTTGTTCACTAAGCATCTATTTAATTGTTTAGTTGTAGGCTTATGCATATTCACACACATATGAATGTTGAATACCAATTAACATACTTTTTCTTCTTTATTGTTAGTCATTACCAGCCTAACCTTATTTTTTATTTTATTTTAATGTATCTACGACTTGTATTTTTTGCCAGTAGGCCTATAACTTAGTTATTGTGTATGCTACCTTTGATCTAAGGATAAAATGATGAACAATCAGGCTGCAATATAATATTTAATGTTGGCATATATTCCTAGCCATTTTAAGTATCAAATTACTATGATATTTTGAAATATGTATTTCGGCGTAAGTTCAGTATAGTTTACCGTTCGCTTAAATGTTCAAAAGTACCTCTTTTACTTGTATCTCGTCGTACGTATGTACATCATCCTTTTGTTCGTATACGTCAAACTCTCCTCCTTATAAAATGTGTCGCACCAAAAAGTTCCATCATCCGTGTGACGAATGTTTGTGTGAGCGCTGTGGAGAACAATGTGGAAGATACCACGCTATATTCTGCACATTAAGACATGAATCTTTGATATTCCTAGGGAATAACAATTAGTTTACTGTATGATTTTAGATTTTATTCATTATATGCATGGGCATTGGCTGCAATAAATCCCTTATTATTATAGGCTATAGGTGAATTTCCAGCTGTGGATGCCATTATTCACATCAACCATCGTCAGAACAGTACTGCCAACCTCACCATTACGGTACTAGCCGCACCAACACCCGACCATTCTAACCTACGTTTTGTCCAATCCAATGGTTACAGCCTAACGCGTCCAGATCAATGGTTTTGTATCAATCTGCCCTGATAGCTGCGCGCAATCAAAGCCGCAGCCTTCGATTTGTCCAATCCAATGGTTTTTTACAATGGTTACAGCTTAACGCATCCAGAACAATGGTTTTTGACAATGGTTACAGCCTAACGCGTTCCGATGACTGCCTTTTTTTTAACAACAGTGATCTGCTAATAGATGTAGTCTCCTCCGCTGTCTATAACCCACCCACCATCCCAATTTATAACACGACTTAGGCCTATATTGTGAAATTTCAGTTGTGTCGGCCAGTGGGCGTGGCTTATTTGACAAATAAGATATTGCCAACCCTAAGTATAGGTAAACACGGCCGTAGGTTGTTTGTTTTGAGCGTAGAGAGCTGTGAGATCGCACTCGCTTCTATCTGTATCGGGACATCCTGAACTAACTCCAACAGATGGCGCATAGGCACTCTCATTAGTACTTTATTTCAAATAGAATTTGCCAATAACACACAATTGATGTTACAAACTCTTTAAAATGAAAATTTACTGTATTATCAACTTGTCATTCTTCAAATTCGATGTGTAGGCTATAGAATTCCAACGGACATACATTCTATCTTATTAATGTTTTTAATACAAAAACAAACCTAACCAGCGACTAACGCCCCAGTCCCCCTTGCTTGTGGTAGCCTACTAACAGTAATTTTCGGCCAGGCAGTAGGCCTACCTAACCTAGTAACAGACATAAATGTATATACAAAAACAAACCTAATCTGGGGATAACTCCCCAGGCCCCCTAGCTTGTGATACTAACAGGAGCATAATTCTATTTACATACCTGTTACATTTAAAATCACTGCTTCCATCAGATTACAGTACCCACTTGAATTTTCCCACAAGCACACAAAGATTGTTGATTCATGATTCTTATAGAATATATTTACACTTAAAGAACTTGACACTTTAGAAGACACTGACACTTCTGGTATGTCATGAAAACTACCATCATCTACTTTAACAAACAGGAGTTGTGTAGGACGGTTGATTTCGGAAAATTGTCGAAATGGTATCAGGGGTTAGTATGGCAATTTTCATAACCACAAATTTAGGTTCGAAATGTTTAAGTTAACAAATACAACTGTTTTAACTTCGAAAATGATCCCGGTGAATATTTCTCATCCACTTCTCTTTCAAAGATTTGTCTTTAGGAAATTTAAAAGTTGAAGTATCTTCAGCAGTATTAAATTTACAGGCAGGTACACAGTAATGACAATAAACAGCCAATGCTTCTCACATTACGTATCTTCGGCATTTATAATTATTCACAGTGCACTTCACTACTTAAGGTACACTATTACAATATATAACAGCTCGAAATCACTTGAAATATGCGACATTTGAACGAAATTCTCGCAGCAGACCCAGTTAAATGTTGGTTGACCAAATGTAAACAATCCCCTAAGATTTCCGCCATTTTCTACGGTATCGATAGTGGCATTACGGTCTGATTTATTGTAGTCGGTCTTGCTTAGGCCTATACTGCATTCTTTTATTGTTGACAGTGTCTACGTCTACCAGTTGTATTTTGCATTACAAATCAGAAATACAGTAACGTTTGCGTGATAATGCAGATTGTTCTATGAATAATATTTCCTTCTGTTATTCGAGTTATATTGTAATATTGGTAATTATCCTACTCTATGACTATGCTAATTTGTAATGGAAACGGATGTTAAATTATGAATTTAGTTGATAACATGTCGATAACATCGGTAATTAATCTAAGAATATATATTACATGCGATAGTTTTCTACAAGAACCAAACAGTAAGTAATGACAGTTTGCCATAAGAATAGCGGACCCCATTAAATCAAAAATAAACACTATCTGGAAAGTAATTGTGGGACTGAGTTCTCGAGGAATTGTGTGTAAACATCCCTTTTTACTATTGTTGCATTCCCCGCTATTTACAGTAAGTTAATATTGAACTTGAGTAACATTAGAATCGAGGAGAACCGTGGTCTAAACCCACTTAAAGGCAAAATGAATACACACTGCGAAATATATTGGCATGTATCTTTCTATAACATATAAAGACACCTCTCGGGCATCGCCGGGTACAATAGCTAGTGTTTAATACTGATGGAATAATATTGGAAATAGCGGAAACATACAGAACATTAAATAGGATAGTGATTTTTCTTGCCGCGCAGTACCGACGGTGGTCGCGAGCGGCGGTACTCTCAACAATAACAAAGATGGACGATCGCCTGGCAGTAAGAGAACGAGCACAGATTGCTTCGCGCTGTGTGTAATTCGATCGTTCTTTGTCAATCGGCACGATTGGCATTACTGGCTGGCACAGGATCCTGGAGTTACGGTGGAGAAGATGCAGTCTCGTCCAAAAGTGACCGTGTTGTGTAGAATAACAGCTACAAATGTCATCGGCCCATATCTCCTGCGTGACACAATTAACAATTAACGGGGAACGCTACCTTCAAATGCTTCAGGATTACGTTAGGCCCACGATATCTGGATTTGGATGGGAACATATCACCGGCATTTTCTTCATGCGCACCGCCTCACTTTGCAAATATCGTGCAGAACTGGTAGGATGAGAAGTTTCCAGGACGTTGGCTGGGGAGACGTGCATCTCAGGAATGGCCTGCAAGAAGTCCAGACCTGACACCCCGTGACTTTTTTAATGGGGATGGGCCAAGAGGTTTACCAGACCAATCCCCACGCATTGGACGAATTGGAAACATGGATTCGGGATGTTCTTAGCAACGTCCCACACAAATTCCTCCAGAAAGCTGTGGATTCCATTTCAGGTCGTTTGACGAGATTGGTCGACGCCACAGGCGCCTACATCAAATTGTAATGGAATTGTTTGGTATGCAATCATATTCCCATATAACAGTGTACACACTGTATTAATTTCAAATAAATAACTCTTCAAACATAAAACGTTATACGTTAATTTCAATACCTAGTTACTTCCCGACCACCCTGTACAGCCCTAGTAGGTGACATATTGTGTGCCGCGTGCCGAGGTGGCGAACTCGTTTGATACTCGCCGTATTAATATGGCCATAGATGCCAGATGTACCAAGTTTGGTTGGTTGGTTCTTAAGTTTAGGGGCTGCGACAACGCGGTCATATAGCCCCGTGTACTTTGGGTGTGTGTAGAATCTGTCTGATAACCAGCGTTAATTGTGACGACTGTCTTAGTGTGGATTATCTGTTTTTTTAATTTAAGTACTGCAACTTAGAATTTTTCAAATAGTTCCTACTTTTGCCGCCAAGCGCCACCGTCAACGACTACTAGGCCAAGTGCAGAACTTAGCTATCAGACGCCACCGCAGCCGGCTCTTGGCAACGAACGTAGAAACCTAAGAGCGTTGTTTACATTCTTAACCTATCCAATTTAGCTTTACACAGGTGTAATTAGTGGAATGTTCTTAAACATGCCATAAATCTATGACATGGGACCGCCGGCTTTACTTCCCCTCCAAAGGAAGGCATACTGAGGGATTTTAACGCTCTTAAAAATCCGACGGCTTCGGCCGGGTTTGAACCCGCTATCTTGGGCATATAAGCTCAGCATGCTACCGACTACGCCGCCGAAGCCGCCTGTACCAAGTTTGAAAGGGCTTATCATTCCTGTCATAGTATCTATTCATCTAAATGCCTCTCCGAGAACCTCTAACTCAATCGACAAGCCATTTGTTCTGTATGCTTCTGAGTGCCTTGTAATGACTAGAAAGGGTCCATTCAGAAAACTGGAGTTAAACGAGAGGAAGATCCTGAGGAGGATATTACGTCCAATTAGAGAGGAAGGAGGAATTTACAGAATCCGTCATAATGATGAATTGTATGAACACCAGGAGGACATCATCACGTCTATAAGGAAAATACCCCTGACATTTTGTGGACACTTGACACGTCTGGATTCTGAAAGACTCACCAACAGGATATTCACAGTAACAGGAAGAGGCAAGGCTTCTAAGAACAAATGGATAGCGTCAGTTAAGTCAGATATGGAACAACTAGAGATCCCACTGGAACAAACTCGTGACCGTCTGCTGTTCCGTCAGGTCATCCGACAGGGCGATATCCCAACGTCCCTTACAAGTAGGAAGACTACAGGAGCTAAGTGGACAGAAGAAAGAAGACTGACTCATAGTCAGAAAATGAGGGACTATTGGAAGCAGAAGAAGAAGAAGAAGAAAGCAACAACTTTACCGAAGAGTAGATACGAGCCCCGTGGTCCTAAGTAGGCCTAAACGATAAAGAAAGAAATGGAGCAGCCCCAGCTTGATCCAGGGCGTAAGGGTCATAAATACTGATGGCCAGCCACAGTGTGAAATACTGCCAGGAAGGTCGAGACAAATCTGGAGCTAACGGCTCTGATAACACAGTACGGGCCTACGCCCCAGCAGCCTACCCATAACGGCTGCGATAAAAAAAAAAAAATACAAGCGCAGTGATATCTGAACTGTATGTATTTTTCGGTGCGGATTTCGAAAAGAGTAATTAAAAATTTCTATCACGTCACGTTTTCCTCAGAAATGCAATTGTACTTGGATTTTTATTAACATTTACCTGAGATTGAACATAATAAAGAACGTCAAGAAGAAGCTTCAAAGGAAAAAGACTACGTACTTAGGCCTATATAGACACTTAGTATTGTTTCGACCTCAGTTTAAAATTTGTTTCGAACGTTCATTTGTTCCTCTTGGTCAATCGTCTATTATATGTCAGTTTCTTCTAGAAACTGCACCATAATTTGATGTAAAATGTTTAAACTCAAGGGAATTTCTTTTTGCTCTCGATTTTAGCAAAAATATTGATATCTATTTTACCATTCCGGTATTCATCTGGAGTAGAAATGAGAAACTACAGAAAATCACTTCCAAGATGTCTGAGATGGGTATTGGTCCAACCTCTTCTCGGATTGGCCTCAAGAGGCTGAGTGTACCTAGTTGCAGCCCTCTGACCAGTATTGAATTTCTTGGCAGAGCCGGGAATCGAACCCGGATCTCGATTTTCATTTAAATTTAAATCTCTCAAAAATTACATAGGCCTACTAAAACATTTTTAAACTCATCTATAAAACATAGCTACAGTTAATAATATAAGGTGTGTTCAAAAAGTAACGAGCCGGAGGCTGGAATGCGCAAACCGGTGACGACATCGGCTAATCGTGGCGTGTGTAACGAGGTGTGGTTCCGACCAGAGCGTGGAAGGTCACAGACCGTCGCTAAAGGGCACGCGTGCACGTCACGCGACGATACAAAGCGAGCAGCAGCATGCATCAATCGTCCAACGCTGCCAGTCGCATTGCAAACAGTGACATGGAGGCGTCAAACGAAGAGCAAAGAGGTGTTGTTCGGTTTCTGAAAGCGGAAGGAGTAGGGGGAACGGACATTCATCGCCGAATGTCACAAGTGTACGGCGAACACTGCATGTCCCTTGCAAGGGTCAAGGCGTGGCACAAGCGCTTCAGGGAAGGACGGGTGTCGTTAGCCGATCATGCCCGGTCTGGGGCACCCCTCTGCATTACCGATGACAACGTCCAGCTGGTTGATGCACTCATTACCCAGGACCGCCGAGTAACAGTGAACGCCATAGCTGCCGTGGTCGGATTGAGCGTCGGAAGTGTGCACACCATCATGAATGAACGACTGCACTTGCGCAAAGTGTGTGCCCAATGTGGGCCCTGCAGTCTTCAATCACACCTGGAAGCACGTCGAATGGCCCACTGTCTTGGTCATCTGCAGCGCTATGCGAGGGAAGGGAATGGGTTCCTGGTACGAGTGGTGGCTGGAGATGAGTCATGGTGTCATCACTTCGAACCAGAATCCAAACGACAAAGCCTCCAGTGGAAGCATTCAGGGTCACCACCACCCAAAAAAGGCAGGGCCATCCACACGAGTGCAGGAAAGGTAATGCTGACGTTCTTCTTTGACCACGATTGCCCTCCTTCAGATACACTTTATGCCGCACGGAACAAAAGCGAATGCCCAGCGTTACTCGCAAACCTTGACCACCCTTCGCCAAGAAATCAAAACGACCAGGCAATCTCACCCGTGGGGTCATTCTGCTCCACAACAATGCACGACCTCATACGGCCAACACAGACACGCCACTCCTGCAGAAATTCAAATGGGAGGCCACCTTCCATTCAGTCCAGACCTCTCTCCCTGTGATTACGCCATGTTTAGTCCCCTGAAAAGGGCTCTGCGGGGCCAACGATTCACCTCGGACGTCCACGTCCAGCTGTACGTGCGGAACTGGTTCACATCGCAGCCCAGGTAATTTTATGAGACAGCTATTCACCGCCTCGTGTCACAGTGGGACAAGTGCCTCAACAGCCAGGGTCAATACTTCTAACATACAGGTACTGGTTTCTGTAATTATGCCTCCGGCTCGTTACTTTTTGAACTCACCTTATATATTGTTGTTTGGTTCCTCAGTTTAGGGGCTGCGACAACGCGGTCATGTAGTCCCGTGTTCTTTGGGTGTGTGTAGAATCTGTCTGATAACCGGTGTTAATTGTGATGGCTGTATTAGTGGGTGGTATCTGCTTTTAATTCAAGTAAGGACTGCAGACATTCGATTTCAAGTAGTTCCTACTTAAGCAACCAAACGCCCCCGTCAACGACCAACTAGTTCTGAACATTGTTACTAGATGCCACCGCAGTTGGCTCCTGGCGACGAACGTTGGAACCTAAGAGCGTTAATCAAACATAACCTATAATTTAGCTTCACACTAGTGTAATTAGTGGAAGGCTCTTTATCATGCCATAAATCTATGACATGGGATCGCCGGCTTTACTCCCCCTCCCCGAAGAAAGGCATAGTGAGGGATTTTTAACGCTCTTAAAAATCCGATGACTTTGGCAGGGTTTGTATCCGCGACCTTGGGCACAGAAGCTCAGCATGCTACCAACTACGCCACCATAGCCAGCTAGTTAATAAGTGTAATTGTTGTTGATGATTCATCTAGGAGCTTTGCGACATATTGCTCATGTAGCCCCGTGTATTTGGAATTTATCTGATAACCTGTGTTACTGCGAGGATTGGGAAGGAGTGGCCGTGGCCTTCTGTGAGGAACCATCCCGGCATTCGCCTGGAGTACAGGGGGTAACCCACGGAAAACCACCCCCAAGATGGCTGAGGTGGGAATCGAACTCCCCTCTTCTCTCTTTTGTCACCCCTCACACTAGAATTATATTTCTTGGCAGAACCGGGAATCAAACCCGGGTCTCCACAGAGACATCCAAGAGTGCTAGCCACTACGCAACGAGGCGGACTACAGTCCTACAGTGAAGTCGTGGAAATAATATAGTTGGTCAGGGGACCTATGGGCTCAAGAAGGTTGAAAATCAGACCGTGACGTCTTGCCTTGTAAAACAACATAGGCTATCATCCGTAATAATGATTTTATGCGTTTTGCGTCCCATTTATCTAACGCGGCTCTAGAGACGCCAATATGCCGGATTTTTGTCCTGAAGGGATCATTGAGAGCTTCCGGTGGGAAATGTAGGCTATTAGTATAACACTCCATGGATGTTAACTACATTTCGAACTGAAGCCACTTTACAACGTGACAAGTTCATCTGAAGCCCCGGAAAGTATGCGAAATACTAAGCTTCCCCTTGCCTCGCTAGTCTTCATGTTGCTGGATCTACTGCTATTTGCAGCCACAAAAGGCGTGACTTGCACAGAAACCAACTGGTGCTGGGTAACGCACACCTGAGGATGATTGACCAATGGTGACACTCTCTCCCGTCTCCCTCCAAGTGGTTTCTCTCCCTCGCTCGCTTGTGCCGACAGCGCCCTAATTCAGGGCTTCTGTTGAACTTGCCGAGCTGAGACCTTACGTTACTCATAGATGCTGGGTTCAACGATGATAAAGGAATCCTGTGATACATATCTTTCTTCTTATAAAGGTTTCTGAACACAAAGCTAGTACTACAAAGCAAGCAGCTGATACTCGAAAGAGATTAAAGTTGAAAAGGGAATTAGAATAAGGAGAGATGTGAATAATATGAGTCAGAATAGAGCAGGTTGTTTTGACAATGGTACCCGAGGTCTTCAGCATATCTTGGTCTCCCACAGGTCATCATATGTGGCTTTGTGCGCCGATAAATGTAGTGCAGACGGTACAAAGGGACCCTTGATAAAGCGGAGACTGCTCGCGGTTAAAATAAACTTTTAATGACGTAGTCACCGCTGTACTGAATACATTACATTACTTCATTTAACTCGCGGAGGGTGGAAAGGAAAAAAAAACCTTTCTCATCTGTTTTTCAGATAGAACTTGGAATATGGAGCAGTAGTGACACTCATACAAGAGGTGAATTTTTATTATTTATAAATTGAAGCTACCTTGTCTTTTCCCAATGGGGGAGAAGTTCTGAGAGTAATAAAACTTTGGCCTCAGACCACTAAATACATACATTCGTTGGATGCAGTACTTTAGAAACCTCACTACAGTAAATTGAGAGGTATAATAAGGTGCTGTTACAAAACATATACCCCCACCTTAAGGGAGGTAGGAACTTCTTCCTGGTTAGTGGAGCTGATGACTTGCCAGTTGAACTCAAGACATTTAACCCGGGTTTACAACTAGCATGAAGTGGTGACTACAATACCTCGAGCTGTTCTGGTTGTGCTCACTTTTATATGCTTGACTCTACTTTTTCAAATTTCCTGTGCCACCTTCCTTGTTGTCTTCCGCATCCCAATGCTAGAGTGTCCCTGTTTCTCCTTCACTTAATAATGGTAGAGAGTAAAATTCTCCTTCACAGATAAACTGCGCTCTGTATTTAAAACGCTATGAATTCGTTATGAATAACTCAACTGCTAAACGGATTATTCTTTACGGTAATGAACAATTCGTTGGCACAAAATCCGTCTATCATGAAACAAGAAATGCCAATGTCCAAAATTTATATTTCCTACATAATTAATGACAATATAGACTACCTAAAAACGCATCACACCAACATACAGAAACCAAAAAATAATATACACAATATGGCCAAAGGTCTCCGGATACTTCACTGAACGTGCACTGTGTAATGTCAGGCTATGCGTCCGAGGGTATGCTATATACTGTAAGTGCTGGTACAATGTGTAAACATCGTAGCCATGTCCTTTTCATTTTTGTCAGAACTGAACGAGTTCGAACAGGGGGCATGATTGTAGGGGCCCACAAGTTACCACTCGGCTAGGACTAAGAAATTAAGTGATAGGACCATCGAACTCTACGAACCAAACGTCAGGCGTCCTTGCCCACCATTGCAAGTCAGGTACAAAGATCAGTGACAGAACAATCCGTCGAGAGGCGATAGGACTCTCTTTTCATGGCAGTGCTGTTGCCCAAAAACAACTCATAACAAGAACGAATGAGTGATGTCACTTAGAATGGCACAAACAATGCAGTCACTGGTCTGTGGAACAGAGGAACGAGGTGTTATGAAGTGATGATTCACGATATTCGACGTGGCCCTCAGACGGGCGTGGGTGGTTCTGGTGGATGTCTGGCGAACAGTATTTATACGAATGTGTTGTGCCGACTGTGAAATTCAGTGGAGGTGATGTGATGGTCTGGGGGAGTTATTCCCAGTGTGTGCTTGGACCATTAGTTTTAGTCTGTTGCAAAATGAACGCAGGTGTTTATGAAAACATTTCAGACAATAGCATGCTTCCCATACTGTGGCAACATCTTGGGATCGGACCTTTTCTGTATCATCATGGTAATGTTCCTGTCCACACAAAAAGAACCATTTCATCGAGGTTCGAAGAACATCAGGTGGATTTGCTACCCTGGCCTGCTCGAATTCCCAACCCCAACCATATGAAACATCTTTGGGTTGAAATACAGCGCCAGAAGCGTGGCGGATCAATTCAACCAACAAACCGACAAGTATTCATCATTTTTAGGAAGAATGGAAACATATTCCGCATTATGTGTATCAGAACATAATGGGAATCATTTCGCAATCATTAAACGCTGCGACAGAGGAACAAAATGAGGTCGTACAAGCTATTAATTGCCTGGATGGCGCATTCGATACTAACAACAATCAGTGACCAGTAACTGTTGTCACATAGCGTACCTTCTTAAATGAATACCGGTACGGACAAGAAAGTAATTCTTAGAATTTTAATCAGTACGTATTTACGAAAATCGAAACAACCTCAAATTTGGAGACAATGAAACACTACAGCTTCTCCGCCAGGCACGCTCATGGGCACGGAAGACCAAGAAAGCACACTATTACCGAATCAAGTGCAGTAAGTTGTGAGCCCACTTTTCCCATCTTATATCGTCGAGTTTTGTTTGTGAATTTATATACATTTTAGAAGTTTAATTCGGTGTTTTATACTGCTAATAAAATGACTAAAATCGTAAGCCTACACATTACAGTTTCAGGAGGTATTCCTAACATTCAAGAAACTACCATAAAAGCAATAGACTACAACATGTCACTATTTCATCACCTATTTAATTATATCCTCCCTTTCCTTCTCTGACTAATGCAGGCGTTCCTCGAGAAAGAACAACACATCACGTAGCTTGTTTCGAACAGGTCTCGATGGAACACAACTCGTAACTTGTGGTGTTGTTTCATTTACGGGGCATCGCGTGGTCATGTATTCCCGTGTTCTTGGGTGTGTGTGTGTGTTTGTATATAATTTTTCTGATAACCTGTGTTATTGTGATGACTTTATTAGTGTGTGTAGCCTATTTGTTACTGAGACGAGGAGGCAGCCGTAGCCTTAAGTTAGGAACCGTCTCAGAATTCACCTGAAGTAGAAGAGGAGAACCCTTTTCTAGGATGGACGAGCTGGGAATCGAACCCACCTCTTTTCAGTTCTTCCTCAAAAGGCTGAGTGTACCCCACTTCAGACCTTAGACTACAATAATTACATTTCTTCGTAGAGCGGGGAATCGAACATGGACCTCATTGTCAGATGTGACAGCCAAGAAAGCTAGCCACTGCCCCACTAGGTGGTACCTTGTATTTTAGTTTGTTATTTGGAAATTGCCATGTTTTAAGTACATAATGGGTGTGGTTAAGGCCTTCAAAGATTGCTATGGGAAGGATTGCCAAGGGCAGCTCTGTATATTCTTAATTCCATGAATTAGAGTTACCCGTACCAACATGGCAACAAATAATTTACTTTAAGTACATAATGGGTGTGGTTAAGGCCTTCAAAGATTGCTATGGGAAGGATTGCCAAGGGCAGCTCTGTATATTCTTAACTCCATGAATTAGAGTTACCCGTACCAACATGGCAACAAATAATTTACTTTCAAAAATTCCAGCATGCTTCAACCACCACCTTCCCGTGATAGACACACCTTTGGGCAATTCTACTTATACCCGTAGCCAGAGACGACACTTAAGCTCTGCATTTGCTATCTAAATATAATTTGGATTTAGTGTTCCGTAGATGCTCTAGTACAGGTATCACGTGGGCCAACACCGGTGCGAGCTCCACCAATCCGGCCCAACACAGCTTATTTTGAATGTAAGTAAATCTACAAATTATAATCACTTTTTTATTTAACGATTAATTAGGAAACAGAACACTTATACTCCAGACAAGTACCGGGATGGTTCCTAACTAAAAGGCAACGGCCGTTTCCTCCCCATATCTCACCTGAATTATAAATACACACACTATTACAAATACAACAATGGACAATTGTCAGTGGAAAGTTACATCTACATGAAACTCATTAATAATAATAATTATTATTATTTTAATTATGTGAATCACCTACAGTAACTTATGTGCGTTCACTTATAATACGTTTTCAGGATGTAATCTCATATCATTAACTACAGTTAAAATGCTCGATTTCATTATGAATGTCAACTGACAGACTGACTATTCTGTAACTATAATAACATATTAAACCGGCTCGTGTAAGTTAATGCACTACATTTTACAACCCTGATCATTAAGCCTATATTGGGGGAGGGGGGGGGGGGTATATTTAATACGAATTATTACGATAATATATACGTACTACCAACCGCAAGTCGTTGACACTTCAACTCGGTAAATAACATTCTGGCAGAAGACAACGTGCCTCCATTCGTCTCTAGCCCACAAGATTACCTGCGCACTCTGTGAGACACTTCAGGAACCTGAAAGCCACGCCACATGTCGAGTCGTCCATTATCTGCAGTTGCGGATCAAGTTTTTAGTAGTGGAGATTATGAGAATTGACTTCAAATGCTTGTCAGTTAATTTGGAACTGTAAATATTTTTTGAATGATTTTTCACACAGATGTGTAGTGCCAATAGTTGGAAAAATAAGAGACGAGCTCATTTATGCAACTAATCAAACTGTGTGGCCGAAATAATCTTACAAAATTTCAGCAGTGATGATTTAAAATATTATTCTTTAGAAATATCGTTACACTCCCTAGCCGAACAGTCCCGAAACGATTCAAAACTACCTATACAGTATGTTGATATGATGAGCTAGCTAGGTCTAGGCCCTTGGGATTTACCCTAGTGGAGGCTAAACCGTTTGTAGACCCCTGCTCTAGAGGCATCCTTGGTGGAACAAATCGGAACGGAATTGAATTGCGTCATCCCCTGTAGGTATCAAATGTAGTGTGCTCCAGAGAAAGACACGACTTACTTCTTGCCACCAAGTTGAGGAGAAAATACAGTAGGTGCAATAAATCGTCTGGGGAAAGAAACGAAATACAGTCCATGCAATTCGTTAACATGGAGCAGAAATAAATCTCCTTTACAAGCTGGCAATTCCAACAACAATTACGGGGGGGGGGGGGGGGGAGGGGGGAGAACACAGCGCCATAACAGGTAATTAAAAAATAAATTGCATAGTCTACTATGAACATTTGAAACGCACCGCAAATGCAAACATATGGAATGGTAGAACATCTGTTTCCATCTCGGTGTTTTATTTTACGAGGTAATGCGGGTAGAAGTGAGGTGTCGTTCATCGCCCCCACTTGAACAGGCGACGACACTTCATCGTGGTGGCGTTAATTAATCAAGATGTGCCTGCACGTCCCATGTTTATGGCTCGACCCACGGGAAATTCAACTACTGTGTGCGCTTAACTCTGTTGAACATACCGGTTCCAGGGGATAAAGAAGCAAAAATCACGAGAGTAGTAACCCGAACCATTAAGAAGTGCGGTCGCAATGAACCTGTCATAGACTGTCTGTTAGGAAGTTAACCCGAAGACTGGTCGGATCCTCAAAGAGCACCGCCATAGGTTGTCCTATGTGGGTGGAAACCACAAAACCACAAAACCCCAAGGCGTACTAGACAAGGTGAGGGGTGAAGTAGTTTGTCATTGCTTTCGATTAGATTAGAATTCTAATCTAATCTAAATCATTGCTTTCCGCAACGAGTCAGAACAATAGCACCGGCTCTATAAGTAGAACCTTTCACAGCATCCACAGGCACCAGCTGTATCCTCAATGCTGTTACTTGGCACTACTCATACCTCAGTAGCTTCCATATAGTCACAGGCATAAATGAGACTGAGACATCGGTGAATAGCCACATCTTACTCAAACCTGTGTCAATAAACAAATGTAAATGTAATAGTGGTATAGATTTTACGTACCTTTTGAGGGTTTGAGATACGCCAGAATGACAGAAGGGGATGTTAAATGTGCCGGTCATCACAGGCTGTTCAAAAGTATCCAATATTTTAGGTGGAGGATACTATGCATCAAAACAAGACTACAGCGAATATTTTTGGAGGAATACATACAGTGTAATGCACCATACAAACATTACAATGATACAACAAACATGAAACTCAATCCATTCGAAGTATTGTAGTTAAGACATGATGGTACGTATCGGGACTTATAGAGTACTGCACACACACGACTGAAACTACACATTGGGACCACACAACTGACCCTATTTGAGGAGCGCCAATGCAACAACTCCGCTTATATCCGCAATCAAATTGTTGTATTCATTCCTTGCGACGTATCAGTATGCCATACCAGGGGTGTCAACTATGACTCTCTGGGGATCTTTTCCCCCTGTGAGTAAATGTTCAGATAGTATACGATGTAGGAACCAGTTTATTAGATTTGTTTCTTGTTTAATCCATGCTGTCACCACCTCGAGGTTTGGATACTTGTTTTTTAACTCGGCATTCTGATATAGGTCTCTCGCAATGAAACCCCTCATATGACAATGATCCCACAACAGATGAGAAACTTACCTCTGCCCTAATCTGCCTTACCCTTGTTGTTTGGAGCTGATGACCAAGATACCCAAACCACCAATATGATTTAAAAACAACAACAAAGACTCAGAACATCAAAAGTGTTACTTTGATTTCACCATCAGAAACATAACTAACCAGGGGACTTACACCCATCCTTCTCTTGGTTTTATGGGAATATTACCCATTCAACATTTGATTGCCGCTGAGAGTGGATTCGCCAGCCATTGTTGTTTATTGTAGCATGAGCCCCGTGGGGCGAAGCGGAGGACACAGCGATGCCAGAGTGGAGACCGCACATAAGTCAAGCAGCATTGCGTCAGATAAGCGTCACAGGAGCTCACGTTACCACGGATAGTTAAACGATGACTGAGGGTACTGGAGCTGAGTCATATCCTACTCGCGCAACTGTACCTGTCAATGAAGCAGGCTGACGTGTGACAAGTAAACAAAGAATAGTTCCCATTTCGACCGCCGGCAATCAATTCGTGAAAGGGTAAACATGGTCCTTTTTCAAAGAATTGTGCTTTCATTTTCTCATTAATGGTAAACTGACGGTAGTGAGTGAATTATAGAATGCTATATGTTTTATGTTCATTTGATTTAAAGATTTTAGATATGTATATTGGTTTTCTGCAATGTTTTTGCTCACCTGGAAACTTGCCATGTTGGAACATTCACCCTTTACCATTTTCACTCTTTTTTTAACGTTTTCAAAAAATTCTATGATGCGATTGGTTAGGTTTCCAAATTTTGATGTTGTATTTTACAAAAAAAACACAATGTCCTAAGGGTATAGAAATACAACACTATTGGGGACGATTTTTATGGGTTACATTCAAAATAATTTTAAGCAAATTATACACAGTATATGAAATAAAAATTACGAGCCTTACAGTAGTCGCATATGATGTGTAACATCTGACATGTTATCCTACTATGTGGCTGCCGGGAGCACAAATCCCTTGTTAACAGTGAACTCTGTTGGTCATTGACTTGTTAAACTCCAGTGCCAAATCCTGACCGATGCGCAAAAGTATGAAGATCATAATTGTTTTCAGCAAATATGATATAATGAATATTTTCACACCAACGAACGACAACTAGAAGGTGATTTATTGTAGGAATATATTTAATGGGGCCTCCAAACCTTGAAGTAAACCGTATGCGATATACATTCCACATAGCCAGATGGCCGGTAGTACGTCGTGGTACCAATCTCCGCCACCGCGTGCGCTCATTATTTGCTCTTACACATTTCCGTCCCATTCCCGTCCCTTTTCCAAAATCACTCCCACAAAAATATCCAGCAACCGAGTGAAAAGATGTTACACATCAAAAATAAAATATTTTTCATAGGCTATATGAACACAGCAGTTTTGTTCTAGAGGGGGAATCAGCATGAGATTAACAGGTATATTTATATATGTATGCATGTATGTATGCATGTTAGGTAGTCAGCCTAGAGGCTGTAGGTTATGTGAGGTTATGTAGATTATGTGAGTAGAAATCACGAAAACCAAGGTGAGGAGTGGGGGAGTTTGTCGGACCTTTCCTCACTAAGTCATTGCAACAACACTGAGTATACGTGATATAATATTAATATCCGATGTCACGGGATAGTTATCTCATTGGAAAGTGAATGCGAACCCCAGAACTAAGACGTCAAGGCTTCTTTACGATGGCAAGAATGACACGCCACTAAAGCAGAGAAGTGAAGCTACATAAAATGTAAACAAAAGCAAACCGGTTTGGCGTGCACTTCCCGTAATTTCCCCATGCGCCTGACGTCGCGTGGCATCGCGTGACGGGAATCTCTCCTGTCGAAAGACGTAACCTCTTTACCGCCTATACCCAGAGCACGCCATATACAGTATGTGGTTCCGCTCCTGCTTCCCTCGGTGTAAGAGCATCGTGAAGCTGTTACGACACAAGAGAGCAGGTTACCGACCCGATCTGCCAAACTACCAGGGCCTGAGTACAACAGAACGTTATTCTAATTAACAATAACGAACAATTCTTAGCAAATACACTAGACACAGCACAAATACAAAATACATTTCGTTGGTTGGTTCTTAAGTTTAGGGGCTGCGACAACGTGGTCATGTAGCCAAAGAAAAAAACAACATTTCATTGTTTAGTTAAATATGGCGTTTCAAGATGAGCCCAATTACTGAATTGGGCCGGTCTTTAACCTTTTCACTCCCAAGTATCTTTCCTGCTTATGCATGCCCCATCCCTGGTTATAGGTTGGGGTTTCTAGGCAGTAAAGCAAGTGGTGAGTCCCTGAGGATTACGATGATGTGGTGATAACTGCGGGGCCTAACTACACTTATGTGGATATTTCCTGAACCCATGGTCAGATTTTGACATGTGACATGTCGTAGGACTCGGGATGACGCCCCCTTTCCTATGGATGACCTATCTTCACCCTAAAATAAAAACTATCCTTACCCGGGGGTGAAATAGTGATTTTTGTAAGCATGCGCAATTAGGGCTTTTGTAAGAAGGCGGGCTTTTTAAATGATTATTTATAGATGAGTTATTTAAAAAACACAAAACTAATAGGTTATCGGCTTTTTAGTATCTCGCTAACCAATAATCGAATTTTAACATATGGGGTGGCGTAGGACTCGGGGGGAACCCTCTTTTTCTATGGACGACTTATTTCCACCCCAAAATAAAAACTACCCTTACCTGGGGGTGAAATAGTGACTAAACTCGGGACTGGGAGAGAGCGGGGCATTTGAAATACGAGTTAACTCGTGGTTGGGACAGCGTGTTAACTCGGGTTTGGGAGTGAAAAGGTTAAACATCCACCGGCCAACGCGCTAGCTCGTACCTCGCTGGCATAGAGAGAGCGCGGGTTCGAGTCCCACCTCAGCCGTCCTGAAAATGGTTTTTGTGATTTCCCATTTTAAGGCCCCCCCCCCCAGGCAAATGCTGGGATGGTTCCGTTCAACGGGTCCACGGTCGACTTCCTTCCAAACCCCTTCCCTGACCCTTTCTTAATTGAACCCAAGTTAGCAATCAACCTGTCAGCATCCCCAGTTGAATCTGCTAGCAAAGTGTGTTCAGCTCCTAGATGCCATTCTTACAACGGTAGAGGAATGATCCCTCACAGAAACCATGGGTTAAGTCCAACTGGGAGGATAAGCGATTAGAATATCCTGAACATAATAGCTATATGGATGTTGAAAATAAAGAAGATTTCTCAGAGCTTCAATTTGGCAAAATACAATCAGCAGCTAACAACAACAAACAAGTGCTGTCTCATTCATGGCTGTGATAATACAGGGCGCCCGAGAATGTTCTCCGCAGTGGTTACGTGCAGCTGTGAGTGGTTGCCTCATCGGTTTAGTTGGTAGCACGGTGTCTTTGACAGGGTGAATCCCACACGTGTGGACTGTAGCCTGTCGAAATCGTCAGTGTGTATTGCAATTAGCGAGGGTATGTGTCATCAGCACTTCCAGCATATGTTATGAATGGCTGTGGTGAATACAAAGTATACTGGTTGCTTGTTATTAGGGAACACAGCGATGACAGAATGCATTCTGCACATAAGTCAAGCAGCATTGCGCGTCATAGGAGCTCATGTCACCACGGACAGTTGAACGATGACAGAGCCTACATGAGCTGAGTCATATCCTACTCGCGCAACTGTACCTGTCAACGAAGCAGGCTGACGTGTGACACAAGTAAAAAAAAGAAAAGTTCCCATCTCGACCACCGGCAATCATTTCATGAAAGGCTAATATGATGCAAGCTGCAGTAGTGCTGCCAACGTAACTTCCGTAGCTAGCTCACGTAAACGCATGTAGGCGCTGCGGAGAACATTCCCGGACTCACTGTATGAAAACAATTGAATTATGGTAGTTGCTGACAAATGACATTGAAGGCACAGTTAATGCCTGTGGATACTGTGAAAGGTTCTAATCGTGGAGTTAGTACTGCTGTACTGACCCACTCCTCACACAGGGGCGGATCTAGGGGAGTGCGAGGAGGGCATCCCGCCCTGGAATATTTTGAATGTAATTAATTAATTAATTATGCTTTTCAAACTAATTTATAAATCATATTCCTTTTTCAGTGCAGCTATGACCTCCCGTGACCGTTTAGCAAGTTTAGATTTCAGCGAAATAATAGAAAACTTCAGCCGGGAAAAAAGTCGCAAAGTAATATTTTAATATTTCATAGTTTACATAATCTTCTTGAAGGGGACTTAAAGGTAACTTTTATATTATTGAAAAACGTACTGTAGTGTATTCAAAATATTGTAACTATTCTTTATTTTATTATTATTACCAAACTATTTTCCATTTGATTTGACTTTTTTTCCTATTGTTGTGGGCCCCTCCTTATCATATCGCCCAGGGCCCCTCAAGGCCTGGATCCGCCACTACCTCACATTGCCTAGTATTCCTCAATGTAGCGCTACCTTGGGTTGTTGTCGGTTTCTACCCACACAACCTACAAGAGTGAATAATTATGAGGATCCAACCAAGGGTACTTGCTGACAATACCTCCTTTTTATTATGTTACTAAGGAATGCAGACAACTTGGATTTGAATGGCTGCGTGGCTCAGCGGTAACGTTCTCGCCAGTTGTTTCCAAGGTTGCAGGATCGAATCCCGGCGCAGTCAGTTGGCACTTTAGGGTGTGAATATGCGAGGGAGCCGAGTCAGTAGATTTACTGGCACGTTAAAAATCCCTTTCGAGGCAACATTCCGGCAACCCGGTGTCTCAAAAAGCCACAGTAGTTAGTTAGTTAGTTAGTTATTGTTGTTTAAAGGGGCGGAACTACGAGGTCATCTGCCCCTCAAAGTAGTTAAAAAGGACGTAAAACCAATAATATTAATATAACAATTTGGATTACATATTAAGGGAACTACATAATGGAAAGTCAACAAGTAGTTTCGTGATGAAGAAGAAAACCGCCTATTTTCATATATTAACTTAAGGCCACACCACCTCCTTCCCCCAGGGGCAGATGACCTCGTAGTTCCGCCCCTAAAAACAACAATAACTAACTAACTAACACCTCCTTCCCAATCCCTGCCCAAATTACAAATACACACACTACTACAGACACAGGTTATCAGACAAACTCTGCACACACACAAGTACACGGGGGATAAATGACCACGATGCCCAAGCCCCTCAAATGAGACAACAGCAATACATGAACCACGGGATTTCCATTTCTACGTGTAATCCGAACCACAGGACGTGATCCTTCATTCGAAAATCGTACTTGCATTGACCGGGAACTGAACCCGGCCCATGTTGATGTGGGGCAAGTAGCTTGATCACGGCATCACCACCCTCCACCCATAAAATGAATTAATAATGAAAGAAAGAGCGAAAAGTTCGAGAATGTAACGAAAATCAATATTAAAACATGGGATAGATGCTCGAAGGTCTCTTTCTTCCTGATTTTCTCTCTCCCCTCCAACATTGTCCTGGTCGGCGCGCCGACTAGGGCAGGGCAGTGTATGAGCCGTGATGTCATGCACAGAGCCCGGCTGTATTACGATAAAAGAATTAACGCAACGTTCGCGGTCACTAAACACCAACACACCGGTGTGCATCAAATATGAGGAAAATGGGCTGGAATAGATTTGCATAATCAGCCCGGTGTCAGGAAGAGATTACCACGTTGAGCGCAGCATTGTATGCTTTATAGTTCTACCTCACTCGCACCGATTGCTAGGAAGAGACAACATTGATTGTATTGGTCTTCATTCAATCACCTGTTGTCACAATCACTACAGCAATTGCTAATTAACGAGCAGACCACTTGAGTCTCGCAACTGGTGACATATTATCAGTATTCTTCTTCCTTCGTCACGGCCAACTAAGGACCATGTCATGTCAACTGTTTCTTCTGCATTTTGATGTTGGCTCAGTACTCTTTCATTCGCAATCGATGTTGCACCTTTCCCTCTGTCGTCCACGCCTTCCCGGTTTTTAGTTTCGGCTTAAGTTGAAAACTCCCGATGTTTTTGAAGTTTTTCGCTAAGTGGGCCACGCTCCTGGATATCTTCACATGTTATCCCAATCTCCAACAGATCCTTCTCTACTTCACTGAACCAGCCCCCTTTGTCGTTTTCTCATGGAGAAAAGAAAAATTCGGTTGGAATCCCATGTTGATTTTATTCGGGTTAGCCTATATGTTCATAAAAAGAAATCCTCCTTTTCCTCATCACGTCAGTTATTTGCTCTACAACTCTTGGTTGTGGCGTCTACGGACCTCGCCGTCTTCTTTGACTGGACCCAGGATTTTCCTCAATATCTTCTTTTCCTTGGTCTCCAGTTTTTCCATTATGCCTTTTCTATACATGGCGAGACATTCCACTGCATACAAAGCTTCTGGCCGGATGACCGTGCAGTAGTGCTTCTGTTTTGCATTCAGGGATATAGATCTTTTGTTGTACACATTCTTAGTTAGATGGTAAGCCATTTCAATTGTATTCAGGCGTGACGCAAAAGCCTCGTTTCCGTTTATTATTATTATTATTATTATTATTATTATTATTATGCTTTTACGGCCTCATTGGACCACTTCAGTCAATCATTTCTTGGTCCTCTTCTTCAGTAAGTTTCCTTTCCGAGTCGCCCAGAAGCTTTTCATTCGCTTTGATCTTCTCAGGCGTTCCTCATCTGTAAATACCCTTCTTACTGTATTACGTTTGTCTATTTCAGCCTGAAATCTTATTTTTATATCTCTCAGTTTTTTTGTTTTGTTTTGCAAGACATCCAAGGTTACTTCTAATTCTTCCATATCTTCTCTAATTTCCTTAATCCATCCTACTTGTTGTTTCATATTCCAAAGTTTCACTACAATTTTTCTAGATAACCTGTCCTGTGTCCTCATGATGTGACCAAAAAGAAGAAATCAGTTTCTTCCGTATTATTATTATTATTATTATTATTATTATTATTATTTAAAATTTAAATTTTCAGTCGGTCAACATGATTGTACCCAAATTGTAATGGGTGTTGTTTCCAAAACCTGAAAGGAATTACTAGAAATTAATTATTAATAATTAATAACTCAATATTAATTAATAAATAACTCGGAATAATAAATGCAATAATTAATGGAGCGCAATAGAACTTATTTAGGTGATGTTCCTTTTTTCTCCCAAAATCTCTTCATCTAGGCACTGCAAACCTTCCTCCGTTCTACAGTCCATGATTTCTTGGTCCCGGTAGTCATTTTCTCAGGGAAATGATGGTTGTTGATTAATGATCTGAACTGAAGTTGATCTTGTATAATGTCCTCTGTATTGCCAATATTTTGAAGGTCTATATCTATTTCAGTAAGCCAGCTGTTCTTCACGTTCTTAGAGAGAGCAAGGTTGAGAATCCTTTTAGTGAGCCTGTTATTGTTTATTCTGCGAATGTGGCCGTAGAACATCAAGCGCCTTTTCATGAAGGTGTCAGTGATATTTTCAGCATGCTGATAAAGCTACTGAGACTTCCGTTTCATCCAGATTCTTTCTAAGCAGACCGGACCAGGGATTTTCCTCAATATTTTCCTCTCTTGTTACTCCAGGTATTTAATAAGAGATCTGCTTCCAATGATCAAGATTTCTGAGACATACAGTGCTTTAGGTTTGATTGCTGTCGTGTAATGTCTTAATTTTGCGTTCATTGATATTATTATTACATCGGATTCGGTGGCGTAGTTGGTAGCATGCTGAACTGCTGTGCCCAAGATCGCTGGTTCAAACCCGGCCAAAGTCGTCAGATTTTTTAAGAGCGTTAAAATTCTTCAGTATGCCTTCCTTCGGAGGGGAAGTGAAGACTGTGGTCCCATGTCATAGATTTATGGCATGTGAAAGATCCTTCCACTAACTAAACTTTTTTTAAAGCTAAATTTCTAGGTTAGATTTCGTTTAAACACACTATCAAAGTTCCAACGTTCACCACTAAGTGTCAGTGACATCTGGTAGTGAAAGATGGATCTACTTGAAATTGAACGGAACTTGTATCTCACCCCATGGGTGTCAGCCTGAAGCGGCTACAGCCTCTGGTGAGCCGAACATGTCCTCGGACATTCCCGGCACAAAAAGCCATAGGCCTTCGCTAAATGAAAATGAAAATTCACAGCCTGCTTCCAGTCGACCGACCGGGTCAGGGATGGAATTAATGAAGCCCCCATCTAGCGGCGTGGATATGAACTGTGCCTGCTGCCGAAGCCTGTCGCACTCCTCTAAGGCAATGATTAAATGAATGACACATGAAACGAAAAGATAGTGGAGAGTGTCACTGGATTGACATTTTTGACAGGGAAAACCGGAGTTCCCGGAGAAAAACCTGTCTGCCTCGGTTTTGTCCAGCACAGATCAAACATGGAGTGACCGGGATTTGAACCACGGACCCAGCGGTGAGAGGGTGGCGTGCTGACGCCTAAGCTACGGAAGCCTTCCATACGCTAATTAAATAATAAACATTATTATTATTATTACAGTATTTTAGAATAGCCTATAACCTTTCTTAAAGAAGGCATACTTTAATTTATTTACTGTATATTCTTCTTACTTGAGGAGCTTCCGACATCATAGTCATCAGCTCCTCGTACTTATGTGTGGAATCCGTTATAAAAGCAACAATGAGGTGTCTATCTATATCAGTGTGTATTTGTGGCTGGGATTGGGAAGGAAACAGCCATGGCCTGACGTCAGGAAACCCACGTTGTAAGTGTACTTATACCATGAGGAAAACTAGAATTAAATTTCTTGGCAGAACCGAGAATAGAACCAGGAACTCAGGGGTCACAGACAAGTGTACTAGCTACTGTGCCACGAGGCGATCGTAGTCCAAGGATTTCAGGATGGGTCTATCCCTTGAACCACTCTTCCCCCTAGGCTACCTGGCTACGTCACTGCTATTCCAGAGTGTGACTGTTCTTGTTGTGACATTGTGGTCATGTAACACCGTGTACTTGGGTGTGTATAGAATATGTCTGAAAACCTGTGCCACTGAGATGTCTGTACTGGTTAGTGCTTGTAATTGAGGTAGAATTTGGTTAGGAAGCGGCCGTGGCTTTAAATTAGGTACTATCCCGGCCTTTTTCCTGGAGTAGAAGTAGGGAAACCACGGCAAACCAATTCCAGAATGGGTGAGATAGAAATCGAACCCGCCACTTCTCAGTTTTGCTTCATGAGTCTGAGGCACGTGAATGCAAACTACAGGCCTGGACAGGTGACCGGATTGATGTCATCATGGCCACACCTAAGGCAGAAAAATGGATTGATGAACCAGATGTCCAACTTTGATGATGATGATGATGATGATAATAACAACAACAACAATAATAATAATAATAATATAATAATAACAATAATAATAATAATAATAATAATATCCAATGGCCTCGGGTGCCGGGTGCAAGCTTCGTTATTTGACACCCAGAGGGTAGCTTGCATGTCTAATTTCGTTGTTCCTTGAATCACTATGAAAGTCAAGTAGATTAGATATCTAAGCTCTTTGAACACTACAGTATATCGCTTTCTAGTAGAGAAAAGAACAACTTTGTGTTGGCGGAAACACCCGAGATTAATTTTCCCATTATGAACACGGCCTACTGAATTCAAGCGGCTTCGGTGGCGTAGTTGGTAGCATGCTGAGCTTCTATGCCCAAGATCGCGGGTTCAAACCCGGCCGAAGTTGTTGGATTTTTAAAGAGCGTTAAAACTCATCAATATGCCTTCCTTCGGAGGGGAAGTAAAGCCGGGGGTCCCATGTCATAGATTTATGGCATGTTATAGAACCTTCCACTAATTACACCTGTGTGAAGCTACATTATAGTAAAACATTTGACACACGCTCTTAGGTTCCTACGTTCGTCGCCAGGAGCCACTGCGGTGGCGTCTGGTATCCAAGTTCTGGACTAGCAGTCATTGACGGTGGCGTTTGGCGGCAAAAGTAGAAACTACTTGAAAAGAAAATCAATATCTGCAGTCCTTACTTAAATTGAAAACAGAAACACACACTAATACAGCCACCACTGGTTATCAGACAGATTCTACACACACCCAAAGTACACGGGGCTACATGACCGCGTTGTCGCAGCCCCTAAACTAAGGAACCAACCAACTACTGAATTCAAATGAGTTCTTTGACATGCCAATATCGTATGACATGCGTGTCGTCATTTTTGCCGCCTTAAAAAAAACCCTTACCACGGCCAGGAGCGAACCTGCAAGCTTGGGGTTAGTAGACCGGTACGTTAACCACTCACCCACCGTGGCAAGCATGACGATGATGATTATAGTTGTAATAAAGGGCCTATCATCTGTGTCATCAGCCCCTAATGGGTGAAAATTAAATGGAAACTGAAACTAACTGCAGTACACACTTACTAGCTACTGACTTACCAGGCTTTGCCTACCCTGCCTGCCTTGGGGAGCCACGCCTTTCTGCTTTAGGTCCATGAGTTGAACGTGTTTGCTTTAGAAGAGTGTTAACGGCCGGTTAAGCTAATAGCAGTTCTAAAGTTGGTGGTGTATCGTAAGAAGCGCAGTCAAGAGTTATGCCCGCTCTGTAGCATATTGTCGCATTTTTGTAGTGTGAGCAGTTTACCTTGCGGTCAAGCTCAGGCCGACTGCTGCAGTGCTGTTGTGGTGACGTTTATTACGCGAATGTGCAATATTACAGCGGCCTACAACGTTTTGTGGTCAGCACACGGAACTATTATCTCAAATTTATGGAACATTCATTAGAGAGTAGGTCAGGGGCGTATATAGAATTTTATTTCGGGGTGTGCCCAACCGGGGGTTAGGGGACATGCTATAGGCCCCAAAGAATAAGGGGTCCAGGGTTCTCCCCGGGAAACGTTTGTCTAATTTGGTGCAAAATGATGAGTTTTAAGGCTATCTGGCATCACTTTTTCAACCAATTTGTTGTGATGTTTTATGTTTGGTTAATGTCAAACCCAACTAAGACCATTTTATGATACTTTTTATTAAAACAATCATCTTGCTCACTTGATAGTGTTTACATGGAAAGAATTAATGTTACTGTTTTGATTTACAACTTACACTATAATATCAAGCCAAGGTTTCTTGAAGCATTGCCAAATCGGTTCATAACTTCATCGTCAGTGAGAATGTCTCTGTGAATAGATGGCAATACTAGACCGTTGAGTCTGTTTTCAGAAGTAGAATTTCTTAAGTATGTTTTCAACGAACCCAAACTCTTTTCGGCAGTACCAGTAACTACAGAGAGAGGCAAATATGCCAAAAGTTAGGGAAAACACTTTTGTCACACGCCTCAAGGGCACTTGTTGCTGTTCTTGGTTCGTTCATAAGAGCGAAGGCACTGGAGAGTAATAAGAGGTTGTGTTGTTACACATAAGATCAGAGCAAACTGATTGTCACATTGTTTACATCGCTCTACCTTCGCCTTGCTTTGCAACGTTGCCATATGTCACTTAGTAACCATAGTACATGATTATATTAGTTTGGAATGTTTTAATTCATGTATTGTATGTCTACCCCTTATTAAACCCGTTTTCCAACGGGGTCGGGGATGAGATGCGATGGAAGTATTTGTGGCGATGGTTTTTACGGCCGGATGCCCTTCCTGACGCCAACCTCATGAGAGGAGTTAATGAGAGATGAAATGAATGATGGTGAATGAAACTGGGCAAGGATGTGGAAGGAAGCGGCCGTGGCCTGTCAGAAGGTACTGTCCCAGCATTCGCCTGGTGTTGAAAATGGGAAACCACGGAAAACCATTTCAAGGACAGCCGACGGTGGGGCTCGAACCCACGCGTCTACCGAGTCAGCAGAGAGCTTGGCCCCATGACCTAATGCTGCGCTTTAGCCAGCGTAGCCACTACTGTCGGTTAATGATTTAATTCATAAACAAATAATATATGTGACAAAAATTTCGGGGGTGGGGGAGGCAGGCCCCTCGCCTCCCCCCCTCATATACGCCCCTGGAGTAGGTATACACCGTACAAGCTTAATATATTGTGAAAAACTCACTGTTCGACTTATTAATATCCCTCCCGTGGCTTACAAGGGAAGTGATCAAGGCACTTCTGCACTACAATATGAGGTGAATGCTGTTGAAAAGTCACAACCGACAGCGGTCGCTACACTCGCTAACACGCAGTGCTAGGCCATGAGGCCAAGCGATCAGCAGACTTGGTATGCGTGGGTTCGACCCCCATCCTTGATATGGTTTTCCGTTATTTCTCTCTATCAACGTCAGGCAAATGCTGGGACGGTACCTTCTGTCAGGCCACGGTCGCTTGCTTCCACATCCTTGTCCAGTTTCATTCATCTTCATTAATTTCATCCCACATTAACTCCTCTCATGAGGTTGGCGTCAGGAAGGGCATCCGGCCGTAAAAACCATCACATAATGCATCCGGCCGTAAAAACCTTCATACCACATATATTTTCATCCCATGTCATCCCGGACCACGTTTAGAACGGGAATACATTGGGATAGACATACATTGTTGAAATGTCTCCCTTTTTCCTTTTCACAGTGAAACCATTGTTGTTAAATCTTGGTCATCAACCCCGTGTATATTCAAGTTGCATGATAACCCATGTTACTGTGGTGACTGCAGTAGTATGTGTAACCTTAATTTTCCGGGTCGAGAATGGGGTAGCTGCCTCCAGACTTGAGATAAGGAACTGCTCCGACATTTGCCTGGATGAAGTGTGAAGAAATGAGGGGAGAAACTATATTCAGGATAGTTGCTAACTTGCCGCCGCACGCCATCGCAGTCGTGGTGAGCGGTTTAATGCACAAGGCTAAGTCGCTGGGTCAGATTGAAACGATGGCCACAAATATAGAAATCTATTCCATTTTTACTTGAGATAATTTTGCATTCTTTCACAATTTGGGAAATCGGCCTATTATCTCATCTGTTTTATTCTTTTTAAGGATTTTAGGGTATTAATTACTAAATTGATAAATTAATGAGAATCTTTTTGCATTATTCAACTAATGTATGTCTATCAATTTTTCCCGTTGCTACGGAGTCCTCGGAGGCCCGGGTTCAATTCCCGGCTCTGCCAAGAAATTTAATTCTGGTTTGAGGGTTGGAACGGGGTGCACTCAGCCTCATGAGGCAAAACTCAGGATAAGTATGTTCATCCTCGAAGTGGTTTTCCGTGGTTTCCTACTTCTACTCCAGGAAAATACCGGGATGGTACCTACGTTAAGGTCATGGCCATTTCTTACCAAATCCTACCTCAATTACAAATGCACATGCTAGTACAGACATAACAGTGACACAGGTTATCAAACAAATCCTACACACACCCAAGTACACGGGACGGCTACATGACTACGATGTCTCAAAGCCCCTAATGAATCAACAACAACGCTACGAAGTCCAGGCGAGAGTGAAACCGTTTCTACATGGCGAATTGAATTAAAGGATGAATGCTCTTTCTGACACTTAACTCATCATTAGAGGAGGCTCTTGGAATCAAATGAAAGACCATAAATGAAACTGAACAAGGAGTTTAGTTCGGTTAGTTTACGTCATTTGAAATATTTTTTCTCACTTTTTTTTTTCGGGAGTGTAGTGTACCCCCCAGCAGTACAGCAGTAGTTACCCCTTCCACTACCTTAATTCTCTCCTTTCCCCTCCAACCGCATGGCTCCATGCAGGGTTGTGCCATCACGCAGGCGTTGACTATTACGAGTCGTACAAAACTAACCTGTGCCCAGGTACTAAAACGCCCCATTTTTATTAGATTAACTTTTCTCATACGAGATGATTCGCCTTATTTAACATATAATATCATACGAGACATAAAATGTCTTCAAAGAACAATCTAAATATGAACATATTATAACCTAACATTTAATGACATTTAAATGCAAGGTGTGTTCAGTCACACACAGTGAAGTGAATGCTTATAAGCATGCCGACAGTTGTGATTTATGTTAATTACTATTTACGTACTACATGTTGAGTTCCCGGGAAGTATTTACCAGCTTCTCTCACATGCTGTACTCAAAGGTAATTGGAATTCTGCTCGATTCTGTTCGAGATCTTGCAAGAGATCAAAAGTGCAGCAGGCGCTTTTGATGTTCACTACGTGGAGATTGAGTATGCCAATGGGAGCTGAATGCTATCTCCGTCCATCTCTCAGCTTCTCTTAGACTGCTGATTTCCAGGACGTGTTGAAAGCAGGGAACGGATTTATATGCAAATAGCATAACTGTCTTCAAAGTTAAAATCAATTGCACAGTGATGATTAACTGGTGGCCCGCATACCGGATACGGCTCTAGATGTATTTTTCAGTGAGCTTCTGTAACGTTCAAGACCAGGACCTCTCAAACACGTGAAATCTCACGCGTGAAAACCAAAGCGCTCATCCTCTGTGCACCGTGCGTCGGACCAGCGTTTTGGCTCGCGGTGACTCGGCAAAGCTCACAAGGTGAGTATACTATGCATGGGTCACCGATTCGAACCATCCATAATACACGTGTAGGGCATGACCAGGCGTATACCAGGTGCGAGTAGTAAGGTGTGCTTCTCAACCTTTTCCGAGAAATTAATTACAATTGCAGTGCGGCGTCCATATGCGTCGTACGCTAGCAAGAAGTCAAGGAGCGCGTGGTGCATCGGTCAGAGCCCTGCTTCATAAGCCCGTAATCACTGGATCGAATCCCACCGGTGAGCTTTTGCAGTGTGTTGTGCTTCTTTTTTGTTGTAAACATTGGCAATTCGTACAACTCTATGGTTTCGTGAATGACGTATATTTTGCAGTCAATAACGTGTTATGTGAGCTGGAAAAGGGAATCTAAAATCATCGTATGGGGGTCAAAGTTTGTAACATTACATAATGTACAGTATCGGCATTGCAAATACATTGGTATTCCTACAGGTTCAGGTATATTCTATTATATGTATACATGTATACATTGAAGGTCCAGCCTGTTCCGTTCATTGCTCGTCTGTGAACCACCAGACCACCCCGTACCGCGTAAGCAGTGACTTATGCTAAGCGTATTGGTTGGAAATTGCCAATGGTTACAAAAAGAAACACAACATACTGCAACGGCTCACCGGTGGAATTTGATCCAGCTATCCCTCGTTTACGAAGCAGGACTCTTACCGCTGCACCACGCGCTCGTTGGCTTCTCTCTAGCGTAGAACGCATACGGACACACTGCAATTGCGAATACCGTAATTAATTTCTCGGAAACGGCTGAGAAGCGCACTTTATTGCTTGCACCTGGTACACGTCTGGTCATGTGTACTAAGGATGGTTCGAATCGGTGACCCATGCATCGTATCCTCCCCTTGTCAGCATAACCCGGCTCGTATGGTGTACGGCAGGCTGTTCCAAATCCACGAGTTTGAGTATGCGTACACGCGAGTACTCAACAGTAATGCTCGGAGCACGGTTGGAGAGGGACTGGGGGTGAGAGCCAATACGTCACTGGGCGAAGGTCATAGTACAAGTCCATGCGCTTCCTGCAGGTCCTATGTATCCACCGCTTAGTAACGGCCACCCCTACAGCAGAGCTGTATTGCATGTTGCAGGTTTACTCACACAAGGCGGTGAGTACTCAGCTGCTCACGGGTGAGCTGCTCGGCTGGAACAGCCAGCTGTAGGGTGCTACACAGCGATGAAGCTTAGTTATCAGTAGAATAGATAGCTTGCCATGGCGGGTGAGTGGTTATCGTGTCGGACAACCAACCCCAAGCTTGCAGGTTCACTACTGGCCGTGGTAAGTGATTTTTGAAAGGCGACAAAAAACACGGCACGCATGTCATACGTTGTTGGCATGTTAAATAACCCATTTGAATTCAGTAGGCCGTGTTCACGATTGAAAAATTAATCTCGGGATTTTCCGCCAACACAAAGTTCCTCCTTTCTCTACTAGAAAGCGCTAGGTAGTGTCCAGGAGCTTAGATATCTAACCTCCTTGACTTTCATATCGTTCCAAGGAACGACAAAATTTGACATGCAAGCTGTCCTCTGGGCGTCAAATAACAAAGCTTGCTCCCAGCACCGGAGGCCATACGATATTATTATTATTATTATTATTATTATTATTATTATCATCATCATCATCTTCGTCTGGCGAGCAGGTGCGTTACACCTGGTGGCCAGTAAGCACCTTAGCCCATCTCTGGAGTAATTATGCAAATGGAGCAGGAAACTGATCTGATCTGTGGTCAGCTACTCTCAGTAGTACACACCACAATACCCTGCATTACATGCCACGTGTGCGTAGGCCACTGATGACCTTATGATGGGATGTCTGTATCAACCCGATGGTAGTCTTAACATGTAGTATAGTATAACTTTCTTCGGCTTATCCCAATTAATTGGAGTTGTCGGAGCTAACCAGACTCATCCCATAATAAATTATCCCGTGTTGGCTATAAGTATATACTCGTAAATATAATGTACTAGCTTCGGAGCAAGCCTATCACCCCAGTTTCGGCCAGCATCAAACTTCAGAGTAGAGTATGTGTGGTTGGAGTTTCGCTGTTCACCTCGGCTTTTCTGAATTGCGTCTAGCACCTGCCGTCCGTGCGCCTTTTAATCTTTCACTGGGTAAATCGTAAAACATACCGGGCGAATCCGGGGCGGGTTGCTAGATCTATCTATAATTAAGTGATATCCATATCCCACACAAACCTCTCGCAGATCAGTCTTCTGAATTAAACAGCTCGCACGCACCAAACTCAATACCTATACCCTCCCCCTCCCCCGCGCTTTGAGGTTCTCCACGTCACAAATTGCTTATGCTGTATCCAAAAGACCAATTAATAGTTCAACATACACACACACATAACCTACATCATATCATTAGGTTTTTTTTACCGCAAATACGGTAACGTATTTCGCTTTTTTCACGGAGTATATGTGTGCAACAATCAACGATATTTTGGAAATAATTCTTAGAACTGTAGCCATGGAAACGTCTCAACCAATTGGTTACACTGATTTAATGCCTTTGTGTCGAATGATATAACTGTGGAATGCTGTAGAGCAATTTTGTTGGTTATGTGGCGACATCCTAGGATTCATAACCCCGAGTAGCCGTGCGCGTGTAGTCACAAACTCCGACTGAATGAGAGATGATGATGATTATTGTATTAAGGGGCGGAATAGTGAGGGCATCTGCCCCTGCGTGAGAGAGCTGGAGGTCCAGAGATTCTCAGCTCTGACGGCAGCCATTTAAAGTAGACCTATGGATTTCCCCGCATGTCTACACTTCCTCGAGGCAAATTCTGCAACAGTACCTTATTTCGATTCTCGGGTCACCTATCGCAATCACAATCTCTAACAAACAGTCTCCAGACAAACACAGGTTATCAGAAGTTAAGTCCATCACACATACGAGTACCCAGGCTTAATGACTGAAATGTCCCTAGTCCAGTTATTTATTATTTCTTTTAACTGCCTTGTGACGCAGTGGCTACCATACTTGGGTGTCCCTTCCGAGGTCCGGGTTCGATTCCCGGCTGTACCAAGAAAGTTAATTCTGATCTGAGGGCTGGAACGACGTGTACACTTACACTTGAGGCAAAACTGAATAGAGGTGGAGTTGATTCCCACCTCAGCCCTCCTGAAAGTGGGTTTCCATGGTTTCTCCACTTCACTCCAGCTAAATGCCGAGATGGTTCCTAAATTAAACCCAAGTCGGCCTCCTTACCATTCATCATGTCAATACAAATACAAACATTACTACTACCGGCATCACTATAACACAGGTTAACATACAAATTCTATACACACACACGCGTACATGGGGCTAAATGACCACTATAATATATAAGCCGCTAAAATGAAACAACAACAACATTAGTTCACTTATGTTAAACATTTTTAAGCAGTTTCAGTCATAAGAGGTGGACATTGCCATGTCCATGTAACAATCCGCTGAGGGTAAAACATATTATGAGCTATGTTCATACGATTGTACTCCCTCGCTTCGAAAAGTGTAAAGGCAGGAAACTGTAACACGATCAGCAACACAAATCAATACATAACACGGAAGTAAATGCCCACCAGAGTAGCCGAGCACGTAGGTCGCCTCCGACGGATGGAATGGAGCGCTGCTTCGAGATCCAAGGTTTGAACTCTGTTACTGATCCTGTGTGGATTAACCCCGTGTTATTCCATCCCTACTGCATCCAATGGCCGAGAGTGTTTCTTATTTCAAACATTAGAATACCTACTTCAATCCTTGGGGCAAATAATTACAGTCATTACTATAACACGGGTTATCAGACAAATGCCTTGCACACACAAGTATACCAGGTTGATCAACAAAGATATCCATAGCCGCCTGCTAATCGGTTTTGAAGCCGCTGGCTGCGAGCGAAGCGAGCAGGCCAGCGGCGCTAGGGGACCAGGTACCGCTGCGACAATTCGCTACTCGGCCTAGTGTATGTTATTTTAAGGGGGAACTATTGAATTATTGTAGATATAAAATTGTTTCATTAATATATTAATAAAGATTTTCGCCGCAAGCTTCGGCGATTGCGTGTATAAGTTGGTGAATTGTTTTAAATTGCTGTTATGATATAAGTTTGCGATTGAAAAAGATTTAATTAATTGGTTTGTTTCGGGGAATAAACAGTTGTGGTAGCAAACAAGCTCTGATTAGCCTGGTGGTATGGCTTTAAAATGTAGCGTGCGCCATGACCGGCGTTGGCAACGACTTCAGCTTGGTAATAATAATAATAAAAATTTGGCACTTGAAAATGTTAAGTTTTACATTTGTTAGCTTTAGGAAGGAGGAAAGACCTCTAGGAAGTTGGTTTTGAAGTATGAAAGAGTGGTAGACCTGTAGTAGGTATTTAGTTGAAATAATAAATTGATTTTAATAAGCCGCGCTGATAATTAGGGGTAAAATGAGATGAAAATGACTTGTAATGAGTTAGATATGTGTTTAAATGTAGCTGTGCTGTGATTGGCCATTGAAGCCCTCTGATTGGTTATTGGGAAGCCGGTCGTTCTGGGTTTCGAAATGAGTTGTATTTTGCTAATACTGAGTTAGTTTGCTGTATTTATAAAATGGTTTGTTTAAGTGTATATTCAGGAAGGAATGAAGCCAAAAAGGAGCTAGCCTGGAGTATAACTGAGGATTGGTGATGTTTACCTTTGAGAGTTAAGCAACATACAGTAGGCCTAATCGGTCACAAATCCAGCAGTAGTTGTACATGAATGAGCACTCCGCGTAGGCTATTCCTTTTCAAATCCACTCCTATTTCGTTTTTTTTTGTTCCGGCGTGAAACAAGAAGTTCCGTGAAGAACTATACAGCCTACTTTTCATGCCAATGATTATTCTACAGAATATGAACCTATCTAGAATAATGACGAAATTAAGTTGCTAATATGGAAATTTCCAATTAGTTCGAAATACTGTATACCTGGCATAATGTAGCCTAATAGAGCACTACAGTTGGCAGCCCTGATGACTGAATATATTCTTAGTTCCGTCTCTTAAGGTACAAAATACAAAATTTGGTTGAAGTCCAATGAATAGCATGGACGTTACATGCAGTTAAACATTGGATCTAACAGCGCGCGTAAAATCATGTTGGCAACAATGTCATGCATGTATTGGTCAGAAATAATCTGAAATAATATGATCTACTGTTGTGCCAATTTTGAATGAAATCCATTAGTTAGTATAGAAGTTACATGCATTTTAAAATTGGACCTATCAGCAGGCTTAGAATCATGTTGGCAGCACTGACGTATATTAGTTACTCCAAATTCGTCTAGAATGCCAGGAACTATACGTGTGCAAAGTTTAGAGCTATTGGCTTGCATACTTTCTGATATATTGATATTAGGGTAACAAAAATAGGGACAGCACATATTAACAGTTGGCAGCACTGGTTGCTCTTTAGAATACGCATAGTCATATCTGTTATGGTACACATAGCACATACGAAATTTGGTTGAAATCCAAATGATAGTATGGAAGTTACATGTATTTAAAGTTGGACCTGTCAGCAGGCTTAGAATCATGTTGGTAGCACTGACGTATATAAGTTACTCCAAATTAATATAGAATGTCAGGTACTATACGTGTGCATAGTTTAAAGCTGTCGGCTTGCATACTTTCTGATATATTGGTATTTGGATAAAATAAATTAGGAGCATTTATTAACAGTTGGCAGCCCTGGTAGGTTTGAAGAATACGCTCAGTCATATCTGGTTATGTACACATACAACATACGAAATTTGGTTGAATTCCAATTGATAGTATAGAAGTTATATGCATTTAAAATTGGACCTATCAGGAGGCTTATAATCATTTTGGCAATACTGCCATGTTTAGCCTCCTGGAAATTAATCTGTACGTGTGCCAATTTTGAAATAGCTCCCATTCATACTTTCCAAGATATCCAACAAGGAGCTCAAATTTCAATTGCGATTTTTTAGCAGTTGGTAGCACTGACATCATTTTCAAATATGGCCGTGAGATATTCAGGTATAGATCTTTACTCCTACCAAATTTTGTTTCGATTGCTGCAGCCGTTAAGGAGTTGATAGGGGGGGACACACACACAGCCAGACAGACAGACAGAAGGACAGACAGACAGACAGACAGACACACATTTGCCCGATCTCATAAGTCTACTTTTTCCTCATTTTTGCAAAATGTGAAAAGTAGGCTAAAAATCTACTGAGTAGTAGTAAAACCGTGAGGGAGTTTGTTCGGAGTAAGTTTTATTGTGTGCGATTGATTGTGTGGAGCTGAGATGGGTTGAAAAGTTAGGTTGAAATGCAGAATTGTGTTTGTGCGAGCTGTAGGATTTGAGTATTGGAAATATTGAATTTTCTGTATGTTATAAATGGTTGATTTAACTGTTTTGGACTACGGTAAGTTAAATTTAATTTATCTGTGGGCTATTTAGTGTTCTCCGCGGCTCGCCAAGTGTCATCGCAGGCGATCAGGCTTAAGCCCAATCCCTAGGCAGGCACTTAACGATCCGGGGGTCCTGTGTTCGATCGTGGCTTTGTTAATGTAATGGCAGAGAGTTGAGAGAGTAAGTGAAGTAACTGTGAGAGTGCAGTGGCGGGCTGGGCTGTAGGGGGGCTGTTTGGAGTGAGAGTAGTGATGGAATGTTGCGACGTGTTTGATGCCTGGTGAATGCTTTCTGCATGTGTTTGATGGCGTCCTTAATATACTTGCACTCTGAGTAGGACGCCGCGTGATTTCCCCCACTGTTTACACACGTAGGGCTGTATTTTGGTACCGTACAAACATTGTGGCGATCATTAACCATTAACCAAAATTAAACGTTTAAATTATACGCCAAATCAATACATAAACAAGTATACATTTTATATATTAGTACATGTTTCGACCCACAATGAGGTCATCCTCAGACTAAAGAGAAAATCAATTAAGAAAAAGGGTCCAAAACACAATTGGCCAAAATTAACCAACACTATTAATTTAAAACAAACAATAGCGGAAATTGAACTTGCAATCAGCAAATTTCCAGAAGATCAAGATTCATTACAACATGAAGCTAAAAGCAACTTGATAAAATAATAAAACAAGAAAATGTCAACATGAGCCATATACCAATAATAAAAGATATCAACGATAAAATTAAAAATGACAAGTTAATTGTCACAAAAGCGGTGAAGGAAATATAACAGTAATTTTAGAAGAACAATCTTACATACAAAAAACTGAACAATTCTTACAGGATAAATCTTTCATAATTATCAAAAAAGATCCAATTATGAAAATGCAAAGAAATTTAGAACAATTAACTAACAAAACAATTTTCCTTTTTGATGACAAAGACAAACAATGATTATATCAAATGAATCCGAAATTACCCATATTGAGAGCATTACTAAAAATCCACAAAACAAATATACCCATTCGACCAATAGTCAATAATAAATATAGTCCAACTTACAAATTGGCAAAATACATACAGAAGTTTCTAAAATTCCATTACCAATTCAAAGCGAATATTTCTTACATTGATTCCCAAGATTTCATTATAAAAACAAAATACTTCTCACTTAATAGCAAAGGCACTATGCATTCCCTTGACATCACAAATGTGTACACCAACATAGGCTACCCATAAAAGCAAATATCAAAATAATAAATGATAATTTAACGCAAAACAGTGGTTTAAGTATAGTTGAGATTGAAGAATTCATTTCAATTCTAACATTCATCTTAAATAACAACTACTTCACGTTTAATTGATCTATATATCAACAAATAGATGGTTTAGGCATGGGTTCCCCAGCTTCAGGGAGTTAAGCCAATATTTACATCGACTATTTAGAACAACATTTCATTATCAATAAATTTCCTGGTCTTGAAATTTGGGGAAGATATGTAGATGATATATTTATCGTTATTAATAAAGATATTATTAATATCATACTTTTCTCATTCATATGAATTCTTTAGACCCTAACATTAAGTTCACTTTAGAATCTGAAAATAATAAAACCTTGAACTATCTGGACATATCAATTACACGGGAAAATAACCGTTTCACATACAGCATATACCGTAAACCTACAATGACTTCTAATATCATACGAAATGATTCTGTGCACCCAGGATCTCATAAAAAATCAACATTATATAGTCTTATTACACGGACATTAAATACACCCATGAAATCAGAGAAATACATACAAGAAATACACACAATTTATACCATTGCTGAACTTAATGGATACAATAAACTATTCGTTAATAATATCTTAAAACAGATTAAGAATAAAATAACTTCAACACTAAATAATGAAGATGTAAATAAGAAATTGCTAACATTCACATACACCAACAATAAAATTTAGAGTATATCAAATATATTTAAAAAAGAAAAATTGTAAAATTGCATTTAAAACACATAATACTAGATCCAAAATGATTTACAATCACAACAAAATAAATACAGAAAACATGTTCAATAAATCAGGAGTATATAAACTTAAATGTAACACTTGCAAACTCACATATATTGGCCAAACTGGGAGAACTTTTAATAAACGTTACAATGAACATGTTAATGCAGTCAAATATAAGAAATATTCAAGTATGGGAGAACACATAAATAATATGAACCATGCTTTTACATCTATTAACACAGACTTAACAATTTTACATTTATCCGATAAAGGCAAACTATTAAACATCATTGAAAAAATGGAAATACACATCAACCAAAATTATACCCAGACCTCAACATAAATGAAATAAATAACGAAAGTAACCCCTTGTTCATCACAATCTTGAATCATATAAAAAACAAGAAACAAACAATCCTACCTCCATAAACATCTTTAACAACCATAAATCAAATTTTATACAATTTTTCATCACCATTCATAACATCAATCCAATTTAAAGAACAGAATTAACTGACAATGATACAATATTACCAATATCAAATTTTTTTCGTAGATTTATATAAACTAGTCACAGCAAATCTTATTATTAAAGAAATATATACAAGACAAATATTAAGCATTCAAACACGTTTACACTACATTCACTTATATTTTCTCAATCTTACGATTCTTAGCAAGTCTGTATTTTTGTCTCAGTTTAATTTTCATATGTTGAAATGTAATACCAAATCACTTAGGCTTTCACAAAGATCATATACTCTTGTTTCGTTTCAGCTCATTGAAGGGTCCACCTCTTTTGCACAATTCTGTGGATTTTCATGATATGCCCTAGTATTCACAAAGTGGCGCATTTCTGATTTATTTATATATATGATTTATTTGCCATGACCTCTGTTTAAATAGATTTTCGGACTGTTTATCATGTTTGATATTTAACTCCTTATTTACACATCCGATATTTACTAACTTAACAGATTGAACTTACAATCATATAAATGTAAAGATCATAATAATATTTCCACAATAACAAATATTGTTATATTCCTTAATGAAATATCAGCGGCATCACCTTTACCTTCGTTTCCCACATTTGCTTGTTAAATTGTCCATATATTTGATTAAAAAGAAATTGATTACACTTAAAAACAGACACTTAGCTTAACATAGAGGTAAATCTATTCCTACCCTTCGACAATTGCAGCATTATAATATATTAATTCCTAGTATTCATCTAATAATTGTTAGGGGCAGATGACCTCGTAGGTCCGCCCCTTAAAACAACAATAACTAACTAACTAATAATTGTTAAAACAAGGATTTAATACACATTATTGGTGACCTATTTGATATATTTGATATATTTGGTAGGTTGATTCGATCATATACATAGCAACGCTACAACGGCAAATTTGTTAAATTGCATCTTCATATCTTCTTTGAAACTACCCATTGCATTTGGTTGCCTGTGAGATGCAATATACCTAAACGTTCACCTCAATGAAGTATATATTTAAACCAGGATAAGAGCCAAATGAAAATAAATATACTTTTTGAAGATATAACATAGGTACTATAATATTTTCCTATTATAATTAAATACTTACGACAAAAGTTTATATTTAAGACAACATTTCGAACTATGAAGCATATATGAGCGGGTATTTATGCATAGCAACGCTACAACGGCACTTTTATTGAACTTCACTCCCATATCTCCTAGGAAACTAGATTTTACACTTTGGTAATCTAAAGAATGCAATACTTCCAAACCTTAAAGCTCGTTGACATATATTTATTCACCTAGATTACTAATAATGACATGCCACCTATACTTCATTGATCTGATAATTACTTAATGTATGCATTACATACGGTACTACGGGAGAATTTTCAACACGGTAAGATTACTTAATGGTATGACCAATACATTTAATACCTCCCTTTAAATCAAAACTGATTACTATATTTATTCATTTCTTTTTCCATAGACGGTTGCATTAAAGCGGCAAATACATAACCTAACACTGTTTGGCAAATTTAAAGAGGAACTTATGATACCGTAATTCCATTTCATGAATCTCAGTTTTTCTTCTAAACGTTTTGGACATTAGAATTGCCACATATCCGTATTGGGCATTTCAACTCAAATTCTTGTACGAATTTCCGAATTTCTCCATCCCATACAACGAGGTAGGTGATAATAAATCATTTAAAAGTAGATTTTTATCAGTTTCATATGCTGGCTAATTATGTTTCGTTTATTTATATAATTTTTTTCTGACATGTTTTATTTTCCTATCTGTTAGGTTATTTCATGTCATCGTAATACTGGTTGGCACCTTTTCAAAATCTTTAATAATCTCTGTATTGAAGAGGATTCAACTTATTTAACTCAATCGCCGAACTGAATTATTTTATTGATTTTCAAAATTATTTTGTGTATATTTTGATAATTTTTTTAAACCTTAACATTTTTACACTCACCGTTAGTAGTTCTTATTTTCTAACTACTTTTTAAAAATTATTGTTAAAAGACCAATCTTATATTTATTTAATTAATACTACATTTGTAAGGATATCCACTTTTATTACTATATTTTATTTATTACAATTATTATCATTAATTTATCATTTTAATTTAGATTTAAGGCACATATGCCATTTTAGTTTGCAATTCTTTATTGATTTTCTTTTTAGGCTGAGGATGACCCCATTGTGGGTCGAAACATGTACTAATATATAATATATATATATATTTGTTTATGTATTGATTTGGCGTATAATTTAAACGTTTAATTCTAACATCAATACGGATATTTAAAAACATTTGTTTTCAATGGCAAATGTGTTTGCATTCTATTAACCAAAATACTTCTATTTTTTTAAATTTATTGTTAAACGCGGCTCCGAAAAAAAACATGGGGGCGACAAAGCACACTAACGTTTTGGATGGTCGCCACAGGTGTGGGCGGGGAGGAGCCCCACCATTAAACAAAATACCTTTTTTATTTTTATTGTTTGCCCTGCCATTAATATACTCGTACTTTTTAATTTTTAAATTTATTGATATACGCGGCTCCGAAAAAAATCTGGAGGGCGACGAAATATGCTAACGGTTCGGCTGGTCACCACAGTGAAAGGCAGCTCCCACTAATAAAATGATCCGAGAAATACAGAGGTGTGCAAATTATATGGCTGTTTACCAACATGTGCTTTGTACGTTTAGGGACTTAATACAGTAGAAAAGTTTTGCAAGGCACATACATTATTTCAAATGTTTTATCAATAGTCTTATTGGCATTATTTTAAAGAATCTGACAGTAAACTAATTTTGTACAGTTTCCACTAAAATAGGAGCCTTGAGAATGTAGAATACCATAAGTTTTGTTTTGATGACTTAATTCTAGTTTTCGTGTGAATTTATACCAGAGAGTTTGGAAGTCTTTTGTTCATGATTGTCCACTCTTGAACTATTGAAAGATTTGTGGTAAATGGATTGAAATCACCCGAGTTAGAGGGCACATTCCAAAGTCAACGAAAATGAGAGAAAACGAACCCAGTTCAGGCAAGACCAACTACAATACTCAGACCTTAATGCAGGCCTCGAAAGTGCAAAAATGGCGTATGCTGAAGCTCCGGCATATTGTTTGTTTACATTCGTTGCTGGGATACACTATTTAGCTTTGATTAGCTTCGTTTGTTGAAAGTTGGGATAAACTGTCGCTCATCTGTAATGTTTAGTGTCTTCTGTATGTCTGTAAAGTCCAGTTCGCGTTAATGTACTGCAATCGTAAGTAAATATGTGATAATACTCTTAATATGGACTGGTTCGTTTGTGTGATGATTGTCCAGTCAACCGATGGCATTGTGTCATTTACTTCGGATGTTGAAGTACTGGTACTGTCCCCGTTAACCCGGATAGTAGGCTGTCAGATATCCGCCCCCCTCAATCGGATTGCCAATAATCAATCGCACCGGCACAGCTACATCAATGAAAATGGCACTGACAGATACTACCGAGATTAGAGCACAGTAGTTAACAAGAAATTATTGTGGAACACACCAAAATATACGGGGGTTCATACTTACCTTTACTTACCTATTCAAATTAATCTCGGGTATGGGTTGCCAACTGGATCACTTAAAAGTATGCCCTCACAATAACCTCCACCATGCTATTTAAAATGAACCAAGACGGAAACAAGAAACTTTAAACTGTACAATAATTTATTTCACATAAAGGAATTATATAACAAAATATTGAACAACAAAAATACGTGGCGATCAGAAGCCTTTGTCAATATAACCATGTCCTCCTGTAGGACTTGTAGACTTTACATACAAAATTTCAGCTTTCTAGCTCAAAAGAACGTAATAATAATAATACACTTGGAATGGATAAGGGAGTTGGGACGAGACATATAGCAATTGTTTTCCTTTTAATAAACATCACATTTTTATTTATAACTGCAAGGCTGCTATGTAGACGACCTTGGCCTCTACCATACAGTTGTCAGGCCACCTGCACCATGTCGCATGCTTGCATCGTCAAATGGACCCACCTGTCCAGCCAGCGTTAGCATATGCTAGTTACATCAGAGCCTAGCTCCTTTTCAAAACACTTTAAATGTTCACGTCTCAGCTCAAATATTATCACGCAAATCTTTTAAATGCTCCAATCAAATATTAATGGATTACTCTAATAATCCCAAAACTTGTTTAATTGTATAATCCAATTGTTTAATTAGTGTTGTTTAGAGTATAATAACAAAACGCTTAATGTTTATAAAAAATGTTCATAATTATTTATAACAATTAAAATTGTTTATAATATTGTCAAACGACAATTGAAAAATTTATACACGCCTCTATTAATCCCTTTCATTTCCAATTATTATTAAAGATATTTACATAGCCTACTTATTTACAATATTTATATTATTTATTTTAGAAATACATTAAACCACACGTCTATCCGGTTGATAATTACTTAAATCGTGGTAATATAATCGACCAATGAAGGTTAGTTATATTTAAATGTTAGATTCAGTGCAATAAGGTTTAATAATTATTATTATTATTTGTGACGGTAACCTCCATTCAAAATCGTTATCTCAAATTATTTAAACACTCTTGTTAATTTCAACAGTAACTTCACATGATTAATTTTCAAAGGACCTGGATAATACACTCAGCGGAAAAATACCTCGCTCAAAACGCACAAAATTGCACAAAATAGGCCCAGAATTCATCATATATCTCAATATATATATGGCATTAAAATCTTCCACAATACATACAAAAAACCTCCACTTACAAATTCATTAACTTCTTTAATAATACTGTGGGAACCTCCTTCACTTATTCAAGGGCATTATTCATCAGCGACTTTTACACGTCCACTGAACTAACGATTATACATCCATAGTTCCTCTTTAAAAATTCTTATATTCATTAATTGTATCAAAAACTGTTATTATATTTAACCTTCGTGGGTTTCATTCATGAATCGATATGAAGTAAAAATTTGCCAATCACAAATAAATTTAATAGCAAATACGATTATACACGCCTCTCTGGTCTATCAAAATTGAGATTAATATCTTCAATGTAACGCAGTATAAAAATACTATCTTCAATCAAAGTTCATCTAACTGCAAAAATAGTCGAATAGAATACAATTAGACTGTGGAATGCAAACATTATTGTTCCAATCTAGAATTGAGAAAAACTCCTATCAAATGTTCATTATTATAGTGTATTCAATAAATCGTAATCAAAGTTCATATTTCATAAAATTGTCTATAATGCAATGGTAATTCAGAACTGACGATAAATGTCTATGTTGCAATCATGTTCATAAAACGACTAGTATTTCCAAGATCGTCGATACAGTAATAGATTTTAACGCTCTAAAATCTTTTAATTATTCTTCTTTCTTGAGGATGACAGAAAATTGGTCAAAGTAATTTACTGAATAGAATTACTTTAATAAAGTGACACGCTGTCTGAATTCAAATTTGCCATAGAAAACCGTTAACTTTACAGTCAAATCGTGACTACAAAAATATGCAAATTACTGAAAGAATATAATATCAGTCTCAACTGATCCAAAATTATTTAAATATGCCACTGACATAACAATGTCTTAATAAATCGTCGAAAAAGGCATAACTCATCAAAGTATACAGAGTACAGAAATATCAAGCAAGAATATGGGGCAAAATATATGGGACAGAAAATATGGGAAAAATGGTTGCTCAGATATTGCTAAATGAGTCAAATAAAACAAGAAACGTTCACGACTACCTTATCTGTTGATTGAAGTTCTAGAGGAAAATTTCCAAAGAAGACTGCTGTTAGTTCCATTTCACCAACGTAAAGATGTGCTCCGACCTCGAACCTGGAATCAGCGCCCTCAGAGAATAGAACTGCTTCCTCCTCCGGAAATTGCACTGCTCCGTGTAGACGATAGACATCCTTCTGGCAAAACTCTTCTTTGTGAGCCGGGTCTACCCTGGCCTCTCTTGATAGTTCCCTGAAGTTCTGGTAGAAATTCGCCATGAAGTTTATTGCAATTATTTCCGCAGAAATCTTCATAATTGTGGAGTATGAAAATATTTCCACTGCCATTTGATATAATTCAGTGTTGGACTACGATGCATGAGTGTAGTTGGATATTCACTACATGCTCGCTTTTGTAGAAAGACGATTAGCGAAGTTCCATGCTGCTATTTCACTCCATTGATATATGTCCCAATTGCATTAAAGTCTTTAGTCTTCCATCTCCACTTTCGTAATAATAATAGTTGAAAGAACTGCCAGATTATAATGTTGCATAGTAGAATGCAGCGTTATATCACCAAATGCAATATGTAGTATCACGGTTGCAATACACGTGTCAGCCGTAGTGTAGAATGTGGTGTTATAAAAGTGCTTCTATGGTGGCGAGAAAATCACTTTTGTCTGCAGTCTTAAAATGCCAATATCTTCCAAATTATAATCGTGAAAATGTTCAACTTTCCTACACACTTTAATACTGTAATGCACAATAGAATTAGCATACAGGCATTAGTCAACTCTTGATAGATGATCTTGTAGACTCGTTTATGTGTGCGTTTCAACTTCGCCTGGTTTCAATAACCGTAAAATGGTACTGCTGCACTGCTCCGTGCTCGTTCGATGCGGTGGGCTCTACCACACGCGCTAATGACGACTTGCTTCACTGAATCACTCGAAGTCTGACAATATTAATCAGCAAAACGACTATAAGACACCGGAAAATGAGATATGAGAGCTTCTCTCTGCTGTGCAAGACCTTTTATCAACTTCTTAAGGGGCGTATCCATCCCTTCCATAGCTCGTTCCTCCGTCATTGCTAGAATTTCTAACTTTGGCGATACTTGACGGATTTTCAAATTTCAAAAACTCAAAATTAATTTCTTCAAAATTCCAAATCAATACCATAACTGAAAATAGATTTCCACAATTCTGCATTCCAAAAGTAATTAAATATGGTAATTTCAGTAATCTCCGTCTTCCTCCAAACTATCATTCATTGGTTCGAGTCTCTCCTCCAATAGCGTAACTTCTTCCTTAGCACAATTCCTCGTTTCCCTGCGACTGCGTCGTAAATCTCAGATCTTTCTCGAACAAAATCATGACGTCACCAAGAATCTCAGCTCAACCAGCCTACTTGCATAAAGTCTGCGTCATCCGTGCCTACGTCAGGAATATCCACGTCACAACTATGACAGCCATAACTTTACTCATATATGCCAATACAGCCATCGTTGTCTCAATATAATTCAATTTACGGGGGCAGTACCTAAGACTAAAGCATAACAGAAGTGTCTCAAGAATATACACCGCAATGATTTGCTAGTTAGTGACAATATAATAATAGCTTAGTACACTTCAGGAGTGTCGAACTTAAGTACGTAAAGGGAAAACACAATGAGCATCTACGGCAAGACCAAACCATTGACGGTATCTTGAACGCTCAGCAATATGTGCCTCCATAAATCCTTACCAGTCTGGCAGATGTTCTACACTGCCTTGTATACACGCCAAATAATGCAGTGAACTTCTGGTTTATTGGTTAAGGAAGATGTTCCTTCTGTGCCAAACAGTGAACTCATTGTGTTCCGTCATTATTCATACTTTTGTGATTCTTACAGCTTGCAAGTTATTTTTTATGATGTGTGTAATAATGTGTTGTGAGTACCTTACCAATTATGTACTTATATTGCGAGATGGTGTGCCGCGATAATTCCGTAAAAGGGAGATGGTGCTTTACTAAATCAACTATTTCCAGCGTACAACTATTCCAAACGGTAACAGTGACTGTTTAATAGGTTAGATGGTAACATATTATCGTGTCCCTTGTGTGTAGTATTCTCCATAATTATGTTCTGATATCCACACGACGACTTCTTTGCATATTTCAATCAACTAGTTCGGTGTGATGTTTTACCCGAGATTTTAGACAATTCCACGAGAGGTCTTAATTGAATTGTATCTCTATGGCGTTGGTTCGATTATTTCAGTCAACTATTCTCGTTCCGATTGTGTACACAAATACTCTGCATGTGCTGGGACAGCACTTCAGTAACCGGGTACTTTCTTCACTCCTACTTTAGAATCTGTTTGATTTTTTGCTAGTAATATTAATCTATAATTACTGAACTTAAATACAAATCGTGATAACTCGCCAAAAAGCTTCTAATTCAACCACAGAAACAGTGAGATTATTGTAGCTGCCCCTTGGGCGAAGACGAAGAAACCTATAATTCAAGGCCAGCACTATATAGATAAATTAATTCAGGTAAGTCTAAATTACTGATGCATATTCCTTCGGAACCTAGTCTCGTCTTGTGATATCTATTATGCTCTTAGGTGAGTAAAAATAATAATTTACGGGAAACGTTGAGAGTCCACAGGGGAGAAAACATTACTCAGTAGGGTAATAAAAATTCGAAAAAACGATGATTTTGAATAAAATACTGTGAATGATTTAAATTCCTTAATTTAGTCTAATAAGTTGCACACCTCTGTAGGAGTTAAGGACTGTTATATCTTTCGAGAGGCTGAAGGACTTTGGTCACTACTCTTAGTTTTTCTTTATATTCCAAGCGGGCTCTGTATTATCTCTGCGGTCCGTTTTGGAGGACATAACTGATCATTGTCTGCTTTGATTTATTGAAAATAAATTAAGTACCAGTACGGAATTATAAAAGAACCTATACACCGGTTAGGCTTTCGATAGTTACAATTTTCCTTTCGTAACATTGTGGCGACCTTTGTCAGGATAAGAGAGAATGGATTCTCTAATGAAGAAAAGAAGTACACACATCAAAAAGAGTTTTGCATCACCTCGGTTCCCAGATCTCCGGCATATAGACGTTGACTGTGTATATTGTATCAAAGATACAGTCCCTTTGACTGTTCATAGATGTCACTAAAACTGCTCAAAGATATAAACAACCATGCATGAGCAGGGCCTATTAGACGAAGGGGGTACGACAGCCGATCAGTTCCAGTCATTCCACCAGGACGAAGGTACGCTGCTCATGTTGTCTGTAGTTCTACCATGCCTAGAAGGTCAATACCGCAGTTCGATCGCGTCCGCATTGTTACTTTGTGTCAAGAAGGGCTCTCAACAAGGGAAGTTTCCAGGCGTCTCAGAGTGAACCAAAGCGATGTTGTTCGGACATGGAGGAGGTACAGAGATACAGGAACTGTCGATGACAGGCCTCGCTCAGGCCGCCCAAGGGCTACTACTGTAGTGGATGACCGCTACTTACGGATTGCCGCTCGGAGGAACCCTGACAGCAATGCCACCATGTTGAATAATGCGTTTCGTTCAGCCACAGGACGTCGTGTTTCAACTCAAACTGTGCGCAATAGGCTGCATGATGCGCAACTTCACTCCCGACGTCCATGGCGAGGTCCAGCTTTGCAACCCCGACACCATGCAGCGCGGTACAGATGGGCCCAACAACATGCTGAATGGACCCCACAGAATTGGCATCACGTTCTCTTCACCGATGAGTGTCGCATATGCCTTCAACCAGACAATCGTCGGAGACGTGTTTGGAGGCACCCTGGTCAGGCTGAACGTCTTAGACACACTGTCCAGCGAGTGCAGCAAGGTGGTGGTTCCCTGATGTTTTGGGGTGGCATTATGTGGGGCCGACGTACGCCACTGGTGGTCATGGAAGGCTCCGAAACGGCTTTACGATACCTGAATGACATCCTCCGACCCATAGTGCAACCATATCGGCAGAATATTGGAGAGGCATTTGTCTTCATGGACGACAATTCTCGACCTCATCGTGCACATCTTGTGAATGCGTTCCTTCAAGATAACGACATCGCTCGACTACAGTGGCCAGCATGTTCGCCAGACATGAACCCTATCGAACATGCCTGGGATATGTTGAAAAGGGCTGTTTATGGACGTCTTGACCCACCAACCACTCTGAGAGATTTACGCCGAATTGTCGTTGAGGAGTGGGACAATTTGGACCAACAGTGTCTTGATGAACTTGTGGATAGTATGCCACGACGAATACAGGCATGCATCAATGCAAGAGGACGTGCTATTGGGTATTAGAGGTAGTGGTGTGTACTGCAATCTGGACCACAAATGCTGAAAGTCTAGCTGTATGATGGTACAACATGCAATGTGTGGGTCTCATGAGCAATAAAACGAGCTGAAATGTTGTTTGTGTTGATCTCTATTCCCTTTGTATTTAAAGGTTCCGGAACTCTTGGAACCGAGGTGATGCAAAACTTTTTTTGATGTGTGTATTATTCGGAGTTCATTTACGCGAATATACAACAACGTGGACAATGATATAACGAAGAATAGTGATGAGATGCTTGTGGAGGCAAACCTGGCGGTGTTCAAGAACAAAGCCAGAGATCTAGCAAAACTGGATGAAGAAATTATAGATCTTATGCTAACAGAAGACTACGCAACTGCAGATCTGGAAAAGGAAATGACTTCTGCAGACGAATATGCAAGTAAGGCCAAACTATTGGAAGTAAAATATGAAAACTACATGAAAAGTAAGATAGCTGACATGTTAAATTCATCTGACCTGACGCCTTCAAACGAAGCCCATGCAAAACGCAAGTTTAAATTACCCTTGTTAGAATTTAAGAAGTTTGGAGGGGATGTAAGGGAATGGTTGGCGTTCTGGGGACAGTTCCGAAAAATACATGAAGATCCTGATATAGCCCAGGAAGATAAGTTTCAGTACTTATTACATTCAACATAACCTAACTCTCGCGCCCGCGAGATAGTTGAAAGTTTCCCACCAATTAGTGAAAACTATCAAAAGGCTCTCGATAGTTTGAAGTCTAGATTCGGGCGTGATGAATTACTTGTTGAAGTATATGTTAGGGAGCTTCTGAAACTAACCCTTAATTTAACCACCAGTAGCGATAAACCTGATCTTTCGTCCATGTATGATCGCATAGAAACACAACTTCGTGCTTTAGAGACGCTAGGAGTGACATCAGAGAAGTATGCCGCAATGCTTTTTCCTCTTGTGGAATCGTGCCTGTCAGAGGATATGTTACGTGCTTGGCAGAGGTGTTCATTCACCTAAGGGGAGACAGCACAAAATTCAAAGCTGGGTAACTTGATGGCATTTTTGAAGCAGGAAGTGGAAAGTGAGGAAAGGATATCTATGGCTATAGAAGGATTTCATTTAGATTCAAAAGACAAGAAAGTTAGTGAAAGTACGTTACCAACTGCGGCCTGTCTAATTAATGTTAAATCTTCCAAACCCGTATGTATCTTCTGAGATGGAACTCATAACAGCATGGACTGTTACAAAGCTCGTAAGTTTAGTTTGGAAGAGAAGAGGAAAGTTGTCAGGGATAAAAGATGCTGTTTCGGCTGCTTGAAACCCAACCATACTAGTAAGAAATGTAAAACTTTTTTAAAATGCATTGTTTGTGAGGGTAGGCACGTACCTCTCATGTGTAACAAAGCCAGCGTGTCTGTCAGATCTGACGAAATCGATATTCCTTCAGTCGAGAACAATTTGTCAAATGTGAATTGTGGACAAGTTCTTTTGAAAACTTTGACTGCTGTAATTAAGGGTGTTGCTGAAAAACCAATACGTGTTCTGTTCGATGACGGTTCTCAGAGATCCTATGTTAGGAGTGACTAAGCCAAACAGATGGAATACCAGTCTATAGGCAGTGGTAGTGTGGTACATGCACTCTTTGGTGGTTCCCATTCTAAGCCATATGAACACCAGTGTTACAAAGTAAGGTTAGGTAGTATGGATGGGAAATATGCATGCAACTTTGATGCTTTGGATCAGGACGTTATTTGTTCAAATGTGCCCACTGCTCGAGAAGGTCCATGGTTGAGCGATCTGGAAGACGAAGGAATAAAGCTTACTAGTGATAATGGGGATCCTATCGATGTGTTGATTGGAGCAGATGTTTGTGGTAAGCTGTTGACTGGTAAGAAGAAGAATCTTAATTGTGGTCTTGTGGCTATCGAAACACACTTGGGATGGACAATCATGGGGACGAACAAAAATGAAAGCTCAGGGAACATTAACCGTTCAATGATGGTTTTGTCAATGTTGTCCACTGAGAAGTCGTTAACTACCTTGTGGGACTTAGATGTATTAGGAATTGAGGATCCAATAATGAGAACCAGAAAGGCTGAGATGAAACGCCTAGCCAAAGACCATTTTGAGAAAACTGTTTGTGTAAATGAAGATGGATGGTATGAGGTTCAGTTGCCCTGGTTAGAAGATCACCCACCCCTTCCGGGGAATTTCAACCTGGCAAAGCGCAGATTGGACTCGACAGTGAAGAAGATGGCGGGCAGTAACTCTTTTGAGCGTTATGATGCTCTGTTGACTGAATGGTTAAGGGATGATGTTATAGAAGAAATACCAAGAGAAGAGTGGGACAATGGACATTATCTTCCTCATAGGCCTGTTTTTAAAGAAAATAGTACAACCCCCATTCGGACAGTCTTCGTTGCTTCAGCAAGAGAGCAAGGGTGACCATCTCTAAACCAATGCATTGACAAATGCATTAACTTGATCGAGTTAATTCCACCACTTTTGCTTCGCTTCCGACTTCATGAGATAGGAGTGATAGCAGATATAAAAAGGCTTTCTTGCAGATCAGTCTTGCTAGAGAGGACAGAGACTTTCTAAGATTTTTGTGGTTTGACAAGTCGGGTAACTTGAGAATATTTCGACACACCCGAGTAGTGTTTGGTGTGACTTGCAGTCCCTTTCTGTTGTGTTCTGTTATAGAACACCATCTAAAGATCTGTTCGATGCCCAGAAAAGATGAAAGTTCTCCCTATTCCTCAACTACTATTACTACACTGCTGAAGTCTTTCTATGTGGATAATTGTGTAGCAAGAGGTCGTGATGAAAAGGAGCTAGATTGCTTCATAAAGGAATCCACTGATATATTTACTAAGGGCAAGTTTGATTTAAGAGGGTGGGAGTTTACCAATCCTGAACGTCCATTGAAAGGCATTAAGCCTACTGCAGTTTTAGGTCTTCTTTGGGACAAGAAAGAAGATGTCTTGTTTGTGAACACTGATTTCTGGAAAGGTGAAGACAAGATGTGGAAGAAAAAATAAAAGTGCCATCAAGGTTTTCGGAGTGAACTGTAAATAATGTGTGTTGAGACGAATGTCTCAAGGTGGGAGTGTGTTGAGGACTGTTATATCTTTCGAGAGGCTGAAGGACTTTGGTCACTACTCTTTGTTTTTCTTTATATTCCAAGCGGGCTCTGTATTATCTCTGCGGTCTGTTTTGGAGGTCATGACTGTTAATTGTCTGCTTTGATTTATTGAAAATAAAATAAGTACCAGTACGGAATTATAAAAGAACCTATACGCCGGTTAGGCTTTCGATAGTTACAATTTTCGTTTCGTAATAGTAGGGATTGCGCTCAGATCGGGAACCATGTCAGTGAAATACTGTAGTTCACGCACCTATAAGCAAATTCCATTGACTGAGCAATCCATAGTGCCCTTCGCCTTCCTCTTTCTTCGTCCGTAATAGTTATATGCAGTGTTTATTTTCTAAATAAACATTTGAGGGGTACTGTCAGTTGAAGTCGACAAAACATCACGATCTTGCAATTTTTGGCAATTTGCAAAGTCCTGTCATTGTTTGTGTTCGAATCATTAACTTTCAGCTTTTTCGATGCCGGGTTGGAAGTTAAATAGTTCGTTATTTTCTTCATCCTTCAAAACTAACCACACGCACAAAATAACAACCGACCCCGCCTCCAAACACTAGCTTGGGTGCTCATAAGAACGGAGTGCCGAGTTGCCGAACAAAAGAGACTGATTTTTACGCTTTTAGAAGTTTTGCGATTGAATCCCTGTACGACGAGTCTTGTTACTACAGTACATTATGCTATTAGGGGCAGATGACCTCGTAGTTCCGTCCCTTAAACAACAATAACTACATTATGCTAGCTCTAGATTTGCTAGTGTCCATCTTCAGTAACGTAAAAATCTAATATGTCTTGCCGCTTCAGGTGTCTCGGTTCAAGCACCTACTCCATTTGTGGGATAGATGACAGATGAATTTGGAATGGGGGATCTTTAATATACAGGGTGTAACAAAAATGTGCGGCACAAAATCCAGAACACATTCCTCACACGTAGACGAAGAAATTATGTTATATGAACATGGGTCCGGACACGCTTTGTTCAATATGTCCTACGTGTGCATTGGTACATGCATCAACCCACCGTCGTAGTGAATCTCGGATGCGCTGATGTATCCCTGGAGTACTGCGAATGGTTTCGTAGCCTTCCATAATACGGGCACGGATACTATGAACATCTTGTACTGGGGTTGGATACACAAGAACTTTCAAATGCCCTCACAAATGAAAGTCCAGTGGGATTAGGTTCCGGAGAGCGTGGAGGCCAGTCAATTGGTCCACCTTTACCTATCCATTTGTCACCAGATCAGTTATTTAGAAGCCGACGAACATTGACATTAAAATGAGAAGGTGCTCCATCGTACATGAACTACATGTTTTGTCGCACATCTACAGGCACATCTGCTAAGTCGCATGGTAACAGGGCCATGTAAAACAAACCAATGGCGGTGCACCTACGATAATGACAACTTAACCAGACGTAACCAAGAGTGCATGTTCCCCACGATTCTAACGTTCTGTTCTTGTGTCATTCCCATGCTTAATGTGTTGGCGACAATGTGTTGTAACTTGGAAACAAAGCGTTTCCGGACCCATGTTCATATAACATAATTTCTTCGTCTACGTGTAAGGAATGTGTCCAGTATTTTGTGCCGCACATTTTCATTACACTCTGTAGAAGGACTCTTTTGATAATTCATAGACTGACCAGGACGGAGACAATCTTGCCACGCCTAGTGCTCTCTTGAGGAATCTTGCTTTCACTTTTTCTATTTTAATGAGATCTTGTGTGAATAACTTTTCCCATAGTTGCTCTAAACCGAATAAGATAGTGGGTGTTATTTTGGCGTGGAAAAGAGTAATGGCACTTCTTAAAGAGAGTTATTACAGTCACCACAAAACAAAGGTTACCAAAACACATTTAACACACACACACGGCTGATGACCAGGTTGTACCAAGCCCGTAGTACAATTAACATCAAGCATGAAGTAACATGTTGCTGCGAAAGATTCTTTTCAATGCTGTAGAAGACATGTGCTCTCGCTCAGGCACTCGTTTTTTAAGCTCGCCATTGTTCCTTGTATAATTTTAACTTGCTGATGCAATGGTTTCATGTTGGTCATAAATAACAACTCCATCCATAAAGAGGGCTCATGTAAAATGATTTGTTATGCAAACTTCAAATAACCCACTGATTATGTTGCTGAAAGCACAAATTAGCCTAAAGTACTGGAAATACCGCAAATGCGCATTTAACTGGTCTTCATGTGTGGTGGTGTTAGTGGGGAGGGTCCAGGGTTCGTTACCGCAGTTTTGTGAGTGGTGTCTGATGCACTCTGTGTTGGGGAGGGGTATGCAAATGGAAGCATGCAGACCGTGTTGAAAATGTTCCCTCAAGTGGCTGTGTCCCTGTACGTGACATCTGCAGCTTGGCACAGGTTCATTCAGCTGATGTCAACATCGATAGAGGATTTAGAGATGAAGATACGAAGGGAACTAACCAGTGTAGCTGCATACCATAATGCCAGGCAATCTCTCGTTTCCGAGGACGAGTGGGTTCGAATAGCACCATCGGCCTCCTGAAAAAAAAATCCCGGTCTTATTCATTATTATTTTAATTCCAGGCAATTTTGCTAGTAGATTACAGTTACTTCCCTTCCAATTTCTTGTCCCGTTTCATGCATCTTTATATATCTCTACTCTCAATTTGGCGCCCTGAAGGGCATGCAGCCTACTCATTTCAACCCTGTAAAGACGGGAATTAATAAGGGGTAGAAATACAGACCAACATTCAGAGGAGTGCATTGATGTCAGAATACAATGTATTTAACCCATAAATAATCAAATATCGATGTCCTCTGTCAGGTTCATGTACTTATGGAGAGAGACGCCATATAAACAGGGCCGTAGATAGCGAGATCGGGCCCTGCGACTTCAGGCCCCTCTAATCCTGTTTCTCCCTGTGTAAGGTAAATCCTTTAAGAACCTAAACATAGATATTAACTGTTTTGAATTAGTTTTTGGTTTTGAACTGTTCACTGTTTTTAAATTATTGTGCAATATTATATGTATGTTTTCCATAATGTCTAGTGTATTACAACGATTTAATATTTTGTAGAATTGTTCCTCTGAACAGGCCACTCGCATCACCGGTTTCACAGTCCTACAGAGGACAGTCGGCGAACCTCAGGCAAGTGCAATCGATTCGTGAATTTTCAGTTGCACGGAAAGCAACTGACATATCAATTGCACATGCCTGAGGTTCACCGACTGTCCTCAGTAGGACTGTGAAACCGGAGCTCACCGACCAAAAACCGTGGCGTAAATTGTACCGAAACCCGGCCGATGTCGTCGGATTTTTTAAGAGCGTTCAAATCCATCAGTATACCTTCCTTGGGAGGGGAAGTAAAGCCGGCGGTCCCATGTCATAGATTTATGGCATGTTAAACACCTTCCACTAATTACACCTGTGTGAAGCTAAATTAGGTTAAAAATGTAAACAACGCTCAGGTTCCAACGTTCGTCGCCAGGAGCTGACTGCGGTGGCGTCTAGTATCCAAATTCTGAACTAGTAGTTGTTGACGGTGGCGTTTGGTGGCAAAAGTAGGAACTACTTGAAAAATTCAAAGTATACAGTCCTTACTTGAATTAAGAAACAGAAACGCACACTAATACAGTCATCACAATTAACACCGGCTATCAGACAGATTCTACACACACCCAAGGTACACGGGGCTACATGACCGCGTTGTCGCAGCCCCTAAACTGAGGAACCAACCGACCAAATTGTACCTAATCAACCCTAAGACTCTCGAAGTACACTCGCTCACGTCTTGTTTACGAACTTACAAGAGAAGTAGCCTATTCTACATCAAAGAACTACATATTCAGCGGTTATTAACTACGACAAATGCACACAAAGAGGCAAGCAAGGAACTCCGTATGACGAAAGAAGAAATATGGGTTGAAGTCTATTCCAGGAACGCCACAGTGGACCAAAATGAGAAAAAGATGGCAAAAATTATATGAACGGTATATTAGTAGTCTAACGTAACAGAAACAGAACATTATTGTAACAAGACAACAGCTTAATTTATTATACATACCTAATTAACACTGCATATAGATGATTTTAGTCCGAATCTAATTAGGATCGAAATGCACTCTATCGGCCTATAATTCAGTGACTGATGTGTAGTCTGGTATTGTTTATCTATGTCAACCGGAGAGAGTATAGCAACAAAGAAGTGTCATTAGTGGAGAATTAAAGTGCTCATTGCTTACTTTTTTTAAGCGTATGGCATTTAGTGCCGTGAGTGTCCGAGGACATGTTCGGCTCGCCAGTTTTGTAGCTGCTTCGAGACGGACACCCAATGGATAAGCTACAAGTACCGTTGGGAAGGAAAGTTGGAATGGAAGGACGAGGAGTTGGAAGGTAGCGGCTGTGGCCTATAGTTAGGGACCAACCCCTGCATTTGCCTGGAAGGAAGATGGGAAACCACAGAAGACCATCTTCAAGGTTGCCGGCGGGGGGATTCGAACCGCCTCGCCTCCCGGATGTGAGCGACTGCCTTCAGTCTTGCCGTAACGACCACGGCTAACTCACCCGGTACATTGCTTACTGTTACCACTTGACTCACTTCCACACTCCGAGTTAATGTTTGGTGGCAGCAACGTAATTATCTCAAACGTCTTTATCGAAAGATGTATTTCTTGTAGTGTGTGTACTTCGTCCATGCTTCAGATGTAGGCTATGGGTCAGATGCAATCGAGAGCCTACTAAGCACATCGCGATTCGTCTTCGCTCGGTACATTTTTCTTGTGAAACGTTCTGTATTCCTTTAGAACACATTATTGCTGGCTTAAAGAAAGTATTATGCAGCAGAGATTCGCAGATATTCTCAAACCTTTACTGATGTGATTATATTATGACTATCTTGAGTAGCAGAAAAAGTTAAAATTATAACTCGTACGTGCCCGGAACCTTACTGAAATCATAGGAATGTAACTATGAACTACATTGCAGTGCATACCTCCAGGTGACGATTCCATTGTGGTTACTCTTTCAGAGGTGAACTCAGAACAGATGGTAAATACTTGAAAACAGCACTCTCTCCGCTTATCAACTACTTAATAAGTCGCGCGAGTGACGTGGTAGTTCAGACTTTCACAGTGAGGAGTAGAGGCCTACTTGTTGCATAATTTCCTTATCGACATATGATACATGTGGTCTTCTACTGTATGAAACGGAACAGTTGACTAAGAAGTTCGGGATTTGATTTTTGGACTTTTTGCCCGCTTTTCCCTGCAAGGGTCCCACTGTGGGACGCAATGCTCGCGACAGAATGGAAATATACCGACTAGGACACATGACGACAAGGTTCGCTACGCACGGATTCCACTTCAAATGCTACAGCAAGAAGAAGCACCACAATCCTAGCGAACAGTGAGTTTGTGAACTGTGCAACATGCATTATGATCGTTACCACATCAGAGCGTGCGGGAAAATACAAGTATCTCTAACAGAGTTCTGTACCATAGAGTAATTTACTTACTCGAGCAAAGACATCTAATAACCTATGTACACACATCAAAAAAAGTTTTGCATCACCTCGGTTCCCAGATCTCCGGCATATAGACGTTGACTGTGTATATTGTATCAAAGATACAGTCCCTTTGACTGTTCATAGATGTCACTAAAACTGCTCAAAGATGTAAACAACCATGCATGAGCAGGGCCTATTAGACGAAGGGGGTACGACAGCCGATCAGTTCCAGTCATTCCACCAGGACGAAGGTACGCTGCTCATGTTGTCTGTAGTTCTACCATGCCTAGAAGGTCAATACCGCAGTTCGATCGCGTCCGCATTGTTACTTTGTGTCAAGAAGGGCTCTCAACAAGGGAAGTTTCCAGGCGTCTCAGAGTGAACCAAAGCGATGTTGTTCGGACATGGAGGAGGTACAGAGATACAGGAACTGTCGATGACAGGCCTCGCTCAGGCCGCCCAAGGGCTACTACTGTAGTGGATGACCGCTACTTACGGATTGCCGCTCGGAGGAACCCTGACAGCAATGCCACCATGTTGAATAATGCGTTTCGTTCAGCCACAGGACGTCGTGTTTCAACTCAAACTGTGCGCAATAGGCTGCATGATGCGCAACTTCACTCCCGACGTCCATGGCGAGGTCCAGCTTTGCAACCCCGACACCATGCAGCGCGGTACAGATGGGCCCAACAACATGCTGAATGGACCCCACAGAATTGGCATCACGTTCTCTTCACCGATGAGTGTCGCATATGCCTTCAACCAGACAATCGTCGGAGACGTGTTTGGAGGCACCCGGGTCAGGCTGAACGTCTTAGACACACTGTCCAGCGAGTGCAGCAAGGTGGTGGTTCCCTGATGTTTTGGGGTGGCATTATGTGGGGCCGACGTACGCCACTGGTGGTCATGGAAGGCTCCGAAACGGCTTTACGATACCTGAATGACATCCTCCGACCCATAGTGCAACCATATCGGCAGAATATTGGAGAGGCATTTGTCTTCATGGACGACAATTCTCGACCTCATCGTGCACATCTTGTGAATGCGTTCCTTCAAGATAACGACATCGCTCGACTACAGTGGCCAGCATGTTCGCCAGACATGAACCCTATCGAACATGCCTGGGATATGTTGAAAAGGGCTGTTTATGGACGTCTTGACCCACCAACCACTCTGAGAGATTTACGCCGAATTGTCGTTGAGGAGTGGGACAATTTGGACCAACAGTGTCTTGATGAACTTGTGGATAGTATGCCACGACGAATACAGGCATGCATCAATGCAAGAGGACGTGCTACTGGGTATTAGAGGTAGTGGTGTGTACTGCAATCTGGACCACAAATGCTGAAAGTCTAGCTGTATGATGGTACAACATGCAATGTGTGGGTCTCATGAGCAATAAAACGAGCTGAAATGTTGTTTGTGTTGATCTCTATTCCCTTTGTATTTAAAGGTTCCGGAACTCTTGGAACCGAGGTGATGCAAAACTTTTTTTGATGTTTGTATAATACATTGTACGATCTTCTATTAAATAAATAATAATTTGGCCACGTCTGTAAACAGTTGACAGCGCACTAACTTCACAACGGCAAACACTCGTCAGCCGGATAATAACTAGGGATCGGATTTTAAGGTTTTTGATGATAATTGTTGTTTTAAGGGGCCTAGCATCTAGGTTATCGGCCCCAATTTAAGGTTTTTAAAACTGTCATTTTAAGTTCTTAAAAATATAAAATATTTTTTTATATGATTTTAATAGGTAGAATAGGTGTTCAAAGTGTATCAAAAGTTGACCTAAACAGCGCACAGCTTACGATTAATGCCTAATTTTCAGTAAAAGTCTGATCATAACGAGAGTGTACATTTTACACAGATACGTCTTTTATCAATTATCACCGAGAACGTCACACTCTTAAGGAATAGTTGCTCTCCTTAAATATGTTATTTTTTTCAAATTCAATAAAACCAAGGATGCCAGAAGTGATTTTCTCATTCTAGCCCGTTTAATTAACTTTCTTAATTTAGAATATAGGAAACAATAAGAGATTCGTACCCACTTTCCTGACAGCAATTAACCAAACTATGATATAGGCTGAAAAGTGCTGATAGTATTTGAATTTTCTGGCAGGTGGGAATTCTCTCGATCGACTAGAGCTAGGAATAAACACTGTCTTGTGGTTTACTTTTAAAAATTATGGGCTAAAGATTCAAATAAACTACAATAAATGGAACAAAACTGCAATTAGGTATTTTTAGGTATTAGAGTTATACCCCCCGTCGGGAACAGAATCTTGACCACTAATACTAATGAATTCAGCGTCTAAAAGCTGCTTTATTATTATTACCATTATACTGGATAAGTGTCATGCAGTTTCAACAGACATTATGTATATTGGTTAGTCAATAATGGTAAGTCAAGAAGTGTATACTGTACTTCCATCAACAACTGTGGATGATATCCTCGTGCTTGGTAGAGTCCATCCACATCTTTCCGTGACGTATGTGGCTCACTCCTATTGCCATCAAATATCCCTTCCTAACCTCCCAATTTTGGTGTGACATATGTCTCCCTCCTCCCTAAAAACTAGCCAGTAAAAATGCAATGTATCCCACTCAGAGTGATTGACACGTGACCACCTTAATTCTCATAAAACCTTGGACTCCAGAGAGCTCTTGGCTCTTGACATTCAATCTCGTAAGAAGTACCAACTGATATAGTTGGCTGTTAGGCGTCACGCCTCAAGACTTGTAGGCCTACATATCATTTACTTCGCTTCTAATGTATAATAAATAACATACTTGGAAAAATTCGCTTTATTTGAAGTAGCTATCACTCAGACTCGTGGAGAACCTGAGAGGACCGAGCTTAACATAACAAGCTAGCCACGAAATTGTTCAGCGACAGACTTAATCCTCGCATATCTTTTATAGTTTTTAGGTACTAGAGAAATTAATGAATATGGTTCTTTTGAGTGTGATTCGGAGAGTATCAAAGTATTTTTGTACTTAGGAGCAAGGAAAACAAGATGCTCAGTAAAGAACATATAGCCTACTTCTTCCTAAATGCGTGGGTATTGTTATAACTCTTTGCCCTTTTCAAGGAGTATAATTGAATGATGGTTGTAGTAGCCTGTTGAAATACAACGTGCTATGCGGATATTAAACATGAATATGAAGTGCCCTTTGCTAGTGCTACCTCTGTACAAAATTACATTCAATTCGGTTTCACCTTGTTTGAATTGATATGGTGAATCGATTTGAACACATACATGGTCGCTATCTGCAAACTACTGGGCTGATGACCTTGTAGTTTGGTCAAAAGATGCTTACCACATACAGATATGTTGTTGCAAAATTTGGTAGAGATCAGACGATTAGGTTGGTCGTAATTTGATTTAAGCTTTCAACATTTGGGTGGCCGCCATCACGTTTTCGTCAAGTTGGCAGCGATATAAAACATGGCACTGAGGTGTCCTTTGCTCGTGCTACCTCTGTACCAAATTTCGTTCAATTCGGTTCCACCGTGTTTGAATTGATAGAGGGAATTGAATTTGCACACATACATGGCCGCCATCTGCAAAATATTGGGCTGATGACCTTGTAGTTTAGTCAAAAGATGCTCGCCATATAAATATATGTTGTTGCAAAATTTGGTAGAGATAGGATGATTAGGTTAGTCGTAGATTGATTTAAGCTTTGAACATTTGGGTGGCCGCCATTACGTTTTCGGCAAGATGGCGACAATATAAAACATGACACTGAGGTACCCTTTACTAGTGCTACCTCTATACCAAATTTCGTTCAGTTCGGTTTCACCGTGTCTGAATTGGTAGGGGGGGGGGGGGACAGACATTCAGAGTACACACCCTCACACACAGGCACACACACACACACACAGACACACAATTTTTGGCCCTGTGTAGATCTCATAAGTCTACTTTCATTTGTTGAAAAAATCGAAAGTAGGCTAAAAATAGGTAAAAAATCTAAGAATCCGGTCCCTGAAAGGCTACTGAGGGAATACAACTGGTGAACTTCTGTTTTTATGTTTCATTGCAGGTAAATTGTAACCTGTCTGTTAGGTAGTCATCCCGAAGCCTGGTTGGATCCTCAATAAGTACCGCCGTTATGTTATGTGGGTAGATACCCACAAAAACCTAAGTCAGCGCTATATTCAGGAGTACTAGGCAAAAAGAGGAGTGAGGTAGTTAAATTGTAACCATAATGACATAAAAATATCAAATTTCTTCAAATCTGCTTAGAAAGAATTCATCGCTTTTTAATATTACTGTACATACTCAAATACGTAGTGATATGAACTTTATCATATTTAAGAACTTCCTTATTGATGTTTAATTCAAATTAGATACCAATAGGTATTTAATAAAATGAAAAATAAAATATAATTTCCAAACTTTACTCGTAATTACAATAGTTTTTTTCTTTTAAAACATAACAATTGCTGAAGGAGGTCATAATATGGCCGAAACCAGTATTAATTTATGAACATTAATTTAATTTTATTGACTAAAATGTATTAAATATATTAAATACCTATTGGTATTTCATTTTCATCCTCACAAATCCTAAAATTATTTTCATTTCTAAATTTCTCATCCACTAAGAAAAACTTATTCCAAAAATTTCCAACTTTTATGGTTGTTGTTTCATTTGAGTTACTTGGACACCATGGTCATTTAGCCCCGTGTACTTGAATGGGTAGAATTTGTCTTATAACCTGTGTTATTGTCATGGATGTAATAGCATGTGTATTTGTAATTCAGGGGATAGTTAGGAAGGAGGCGGCCGTGGCCTTAAGTTAGGGACCATCCCGCGCCATTTGCCTCGAGTAGAAATGGGGAAACCACGGAAAAACACTTACAGGATCACTGAGGTGGGAATAGAACCCGCTTCTCCTCAGTTTTGCATCACGACGCTGAGTGTGCCCCGTTCCAGCGCTCAGATCAGAATTAAATTTCTTGGCAGAGCCAGAAATCTAACCCAAATATCTGCGATAGAAGGAGGTCATCTCGTAACACGTAACTGGCAGCAATGCCATATCCAACTGGAGCTTAGTGGTCACCGACCAGCATCACTCTAAAGTCTGTTCGCCGAGTCGAGATAGTGGAAGTAAACACAGTTGTACACGTGATTGCAGGGCTGCCCGCAAGGGGGGCATAGATTTGTGTCTGTTGAACGTACGCCAACTACAGTGCTGTGTATAATCTACATGTGAGGCGGGCGGTTACAAGCTAGAGCGCGGTTTATTTATTGTTCGTTTATGTATTTATTTAACTAATTGATTAATTAGTTCTTAACTCCTTATAACAGGCAACAGTACACAGCGCAGCACAGCACCAAGTGCAGAAAGTCTTGTCTTTTCTAGGCCTACGGCATGACTAATAATCTCGGAGCTTCTTGGCTACCCCTGTCCGGCAGAGCCGATGACGTGAACTGGGCGTGTTTCCCTGTCCTGGCAGTCACGTAACCACGTGCAAGTATTTACGCGCACTATCTAGACTCGGCGAACAGACTTCAGTTGACAATCTTTTAGAGTGACACAAACATGTTTCAAATTCATTGTTAATTCTTTTAGGGACTCTGCGACATCGGTGTCATGTAGCACCGGGTTCTTGGGTGTGTGTAAAATATGTCTGATAACCTGTACGGCCGTGGCCTTATGTTAGGTACTATCCCGGCATTTACCCGGAGTAGAAGTGGGAAACCATGGAAAATCACTTCCAGGATGACTGAGGTAGGAATCGAACCCGTCACTACTCAGTTTTGCATCACGAGGCTGAGTGAACCCCGTTGCAGCCCTCAGACCAGAATTAAATTTCTTGGCAGAGCCGGAAATCAAACCCGGGCCTCTGGGGTGACAGCCAAGAATGCCAGCCACTACGCAACGAGGCGGACCCAGATGTTTCAAATTCAAAAGCCTGCAACTAAGAAGGGTTTTTAAAGTTAGAACTTGGAAAGCTTATTAAGCCTACTATAGAATTACTTCAAACTGTGGATAAACACCACTCCGTTTCTAACTGCGAACTGAAGGCAAATTGTCAATAGCAAGTTACTTTTTAACTGGAATAGATGACAATGAGATGTAATGAATGAATGAATGAATGAAAGAATGGAAGATTGGAAACTCCCCTGCTTCTGTTCGGATTACCGGAAGCAGAGAGGAGTGTATTCTTTGTATTGGAAACTTCGCTCTTCAACATTAGGTAATACAAATTAGTCCAACATTTAAATGCAAAATAGAACTGAAGTTGCGACACCGATAATTAAAAGGTGTTGTTGTTGTTGATTCACTTAGGTAATTAGTGACTTCACGGCCAAGTAGCCCCTTGTCCTTGAGTTTGGAATCTGTCTGATAATCTGCTTGACTGGCTGCGTGGTGCAGCGGTAATGTTCTCTCCAGCTGTCTCCAAGGTTGCAGGATCGAATCCTGGCGCAGTCAGTTGGCATTTGAGGGTGCACAATGTGAGAGAGCCGTGTCTGTAGATTTACTGGCTTGTTAGAGATCCCCTTCAAGACAAAATACCGGCACCCTGGCGCCTCTAAAAGCCTCAGTAGTTAAAATGGACATACAGTTACCGGCAGCTAGCTCTGCACTTGCCCATCTCCCTCATGCTGTTTACTACTGCCGCGTAAAACATTTGCTACGCTAAGAGGCACTGGCTAAGACTAGTAATGTTACTGTCGCGCGCGTCAATGTTCTCAGGCAGGGAAGTATTCGGCATGATCCCCGCACCACTCTACGACCCTCTCCTACCAGTGAGCTCTCAAGGTCAAGTGCGCAGCTAGATGCCGGGGTCTTTAAAACAAATACCATTATCATTATAATTATTATAATATTATTATAATTACTGTATTATTATTATTACTAGCAAATCCCTGCTAGTCATCTCGCCTGTTCACAAACCACACTTTCCACAATAGGGTTATAATGAGAGACTTAAGGAGAAAGGTTGCTGTAACACTTACCGGTTATTCAATATTTATGAAATTATACGATTTGAGTACTCATTCCTTTGATTTACTGTTTCCGAAATCCATGCAAAATGATAAAGGAAATACCTCAGAATGTTAAAATGACATGACACAGGCGTCACAGCGGCCAAAATGTAAAGTGGACAGCAATTATGGAGGGTATTTTTCTACAGCAACAGTACCTGCAAATCGCACAATTCGTAGATTTTTTAAAAGTCATATTTTTTGAAAGAAGTTATAAATATTTATGAAATTAGAATGCAATTCGTCACTGCTAATGTCCATTCTCTTTCATTTGAATGCTCATTTGATAAAATCGGTCGCTTGTGAGCGCCGCATGAGGGATCTATATGATGATAACCTGCATAGTTGTGACTGCTTTATTTGTGTGTGTATTTGCAACTGGAGCTAGGATTGGGAACGGGGTGGCCGTAGCCTGAAGTTAGGTGCTGTTCCGTCAATTACCTTGAGTAGAAGTGCGTGATCTCGGAAAACAACTTTTCGTTTAGGTCCTGAAAATCCTATTCAATTCACTGAAGAATACAGTAATATATTTATTTCCAAGTACCACATAACCAAATTACTACACTTGATAACGATTATTGAAACACTCTGTATATGTTTCTTATATGAGAACTGTGGGCGTCACAATGGTTGAAGTATTGAGGGAGAACTCCCACCAGCAGGTAGCGGGAGACATAATGCTCCGCGACTACATTGTGCCAATTGACTTTCACGAGCAGACGGGTGGAATGAATCCGGCACGACATTCACTTAATTTGAATTTCCAGTTCACTAACAAGAGCTGTAAATAAAATAAAAAATTCTCGCTCAGCTATCGATTGGCATAAGGCGTTCTTTCTGTACGTAACGTATGAAAGTTCCTGCAGTCACCAACAATATACATGGCTAGGCCCATACATTGTCTATCACAAATCTTCTGACCCGTTGAAACTATCTAAGTTACGTTTTGACCCGACTAAAAGTAACAAGCGGCTCATAAAGCATTGTGCAATGTCATTCCGTGACGGCCAGTTTTCTCAAGCACAGTAGCATTGCCTTTATATACTTTTAGTGCTATGTTGCGGTGGTTATGAACACCTTTGATTAAAACAGCAGATTATAACCATTGGCAGAAAAAACAGTTTCTCTTCTAAATTCTAGCTCTATCTCGAGTGAAGTTTCTCATGGTCTCAAACAGCAGGGTTCTACCGTGCTCTGTTTATAAAGATGAGATCCCCCTTCGACGTATTCTTAACAACATAGATTCTCCAACTTGTAATCTGGACAAATTAATATCTTAGTATTGTTCTGAAGCCCTATATAGGTAAAATGGCCACCATTAGGAATTCATTTAATTTCATTGGGATTCTGTGCAATCTGATGATATTCAGGTCAGTTTCGATCTTGTGTCTCGATTCACTTAGGTGTCTATCAAGGTTAAAACGGTATACCTAAAACAAACTAGTATTTCAAATGAATACAACCGGTAGTGAATAATGTTTTGCATTTCAGGGGAAGACAATAATAATACTAATAATATAAGGTGCGCTCAAAATATAACGAGCCGGAGGCTGGAATGCGCAAACCGGTGACTACATCGGCTAATCGTGGCGTGTGTAACGAGGTGTGGTTCCGACCAGAGCGTGGAAGGTCACAGCCCGTCGCTAGAGGGCACGCATGTACGTTACGTGACGATACAAAGCGAGCAGCAGCATGCATCAATCGTCCAGCGCTGCCAGTCGCATTGCAAACAGTGACATGGAGGCGTCAACCGAAGAGTCAAGAGGTGTTGTTCGGTTTCTGACAGCGGAAAATGTAGGGGGAACGGAAATTCATCACCGAATGTCACAAGTGAACGGCAAACAACACTGCATGTCCCTTGCAAGGGTCAAGGCGTGGCACAAGCGCTTCAGGGAAGGACGGGTGTCGTTAGCCGATGATGCCCGGTCTGGAGCACCCCCCCCCCCCCCTGCATTACCGATGACAACGTCCAGCTGGTTGATGCACTCATTACCCAGGACCGCCGAGTGACAATGAACGCCATAGCCGCCGTGGTCGTTCCACGACAATGCACGACCTCATAGGCCAAAACAGTCGCAGCACTCCTGCAGAAATTAAAATGGGAGGTTCTCGACCACCCTCCATACAGTCCAGACGTCTCTCCCTGCGATTACGCCATGTGTGGTCCCCTGAAAAGGGCTCTGCGGGGCCAACGATTCACCTCCAGCTGCACGTGCGGAACTGATTCACATCGCAGCCCAGGGAATTTTATGAGACAGCCATTCACCGCCTCGTGTCACAGTGGGACAAGTGCCTCAACGGTTATGGCCAATACTTCTAACATACAGGTACTGGTTTCTGTAATTATGCCTCCGGCTCGTTACTTTTGAACGCACTTCATAATAAATAATAATATAATAACTAGGTATACCACGCATGAGCTCGCAGATAATGACCAACCGCATATTTTCCCACTTTGTAGACAAGAAAACCAAGGGACCATGGTTCTCTGAGATCGAAAAAGATCTTATAGAAGTAGGGATTTCGCTTGTGGACATTCAAGAACGTCTTCCTCTCCAGAAAAAACTTAGGGCACACCAGTGATTCCAAGAAAAGCCAAAACTGGGAACAAGCAAGAAGTGGACAGCTGACAGAAAGCAGGCGCACAGGAAACGGATGAAGGACTACTGGGAAAAGATTAAAGCTCAAAGACGGAAACAGTTGAAGTAACGTGGTCCATAGCTGGCCGAAACGAAGAAAATAATAATAATACATGGGTTGGATTTTTAGTTTTGGCACCTTAGTTATAACTGGATTAATAACTCACTTAGATGGTTCCAATTTTCACAGGCCCTCGATGTAATCCCCACCGTTGCGTACAACGTGTTCCCAGCGATGCGGAAGTCGTTGGATCCCGTTGGCACTGCCCAATCTATTGATGGTACTGAACTCTAATTCAGCCCAGCTTAGGACTTTGACTGAGCCGAGGTTCGAACCGACTTGTGAACCATGGGAGAGAAAAATCGGAAATTTTTGAATTAAAATAATTTAATATTTATATATGCATTTTGGGAAGTGAATGACGCATAATGAAACTATTTTGGAAAATTTTGGAGCATTTTAAGGAATTATTATTTTGGAAATATTCTGGTGAATGAGATTTTAACCATGGAAGTGTTGGATCATTCGAGGCTGGAAATTGTACAAGGCTTCGTGTTACGCAGCAGAAAACTAGTTTTGGTTTGCTAGGCGACAATAACAAAATTATGCACACGGCCCGTTGATAAGAGGCTAGTTCCAGGAGCTTCTATTACGATATTTCAACAGCCAATCAGATTGAAGCACATACATTTTGTGGGAATCGCTTTTATTTAAATTTGGCATATATAAAGCGAAATGAACACATCTACAGGTGTAGAATGCAATATGGAATTTATTTGGTTAAATAGAAATACAAATTATTGGCTAATAAAGGAACTATGAGTATATTTCTATTAAAATGCAGCCATGCGAGGCTAGGAGGAAAGGCTAGCTTTGACACGCGCGCCATCGCGGAGAAGCGAGCGAGGACTCTTATCCAGCTACTTGAACCGGATGGACGTGTCAGCCACGCGACCAGTAGCAGTGGCAGAGCAGCACTTGTTATACGGAGCACAGGCGAGGAAGACCGCCAGGAGATCGACCAATCGCCGAGGAAGATATTAGAGGAGCCGGTGAAGTGCAAATGCGTTAAATATTCAAGAGAACAGCATTTTATTTTGTAACAAAATTATCAGAAGAAGACTTCACTAAAACAGCGTTAGTCTACAGCAAAGCAATAACTACTCACTACAGCTACAGTATTGCTACAATTTCTATTCTACGGTTCAACAATATAGTCAACATGAACGCAACGATCCTGAGTCAGGGAGGACAAACTTTTTCAACGAAAACTGAAAATATTATTATGAGTAACTAAATCAAATCAATGAAAGGAGGTTAGTCTATACCATGGATTGGAAAGTCAGAGTGAGTGAGTGCAGTATTCCAAGATGAATTTCAGTACTACAAGCGAGATATCCATTACCATCAGGGGGAGATGTCAACCCAGGACATTCAGATCTACATTGATGATGCCACTCTGTTATACGGTGATAAGAAGAAGACGAACGCTTGCAGTCGATTGGACCAAGAGACGCAGTTCCCTGGTCGCTGACCGTGAAGCTAGAAGACTTGCCGTTAGGAGCCACAGCCGAGCAGGAGTGCAGGTGACCGCATCACGATCTAGACGGGGTAGCGCGCAGCTGTTTCACACGCGACCGGCAGGAACTGGTTTCCAAGGAAGACGCGCTCATGCAGTCTCAACGGAACATCGAATTCATCTTATGGAGGTATTCCCGACACCAGAAGCCATCTCAAAGGTAGAAAAACTGAATGCTCTAAAATCTGTAGTTTTGCAGTAGTATTTGAAATCCATTAAGGAGTGACCAACTTCATTGTAGATATCCTTATCTTTCTTCTATGTTTATTATAGCTAAAAATTTGAGATTCATTGCAATTCTTTGATACGTCTTCGTGTGTCGTTTAAGACGTTATTTCATGCATTTTGACTTAGATATATCGTTTTATATATTTATTTTTGTAGGAATCGTTTTAACATACTCACTTTCGAACGAAACTCGTTTTATAAAGTAACGTATTTCGAAGAGATTGCTTCGATAATGACGTATTTCATTGAAAATACTTTCCAATTGTGAAAACATTTTGAACAGTAAGATTGTTATTAACAGTTACAAATGCGTAACAGCGACAAAATACATTTGTATATTTATAATACATTATTATAAATGAGAGCATTATTGTAAAAAGCTGTAGCATTGTTTAACAGACATTATTATGTCAGTATGCAACTGAAACATTTATTTACAACAATATGGATGTTATAAAATTCCAGTAGCGGAATACAATTTATTTGACAACAATATAGTCTTGGACTATTGTTATCACGAAAGTATACTATAAAATAGGATCATGTTAGTGACATTGAGGTCAAATGATGCCTATATTTATTAACAATTAAAATGGAAACATTGTTAAAATGAAATGATAGACCAGGAGATTTGTTAGTCTACCTGAGGTCTAGTATGTTCTAAAATAAGCTTGTATATGAATAATTTATTTATTTAAATGTACACCAGAAGCGTGAGGATATGTATTTATTTTTATTTACTACTAAAGACGAGCGAATTACGAGTTAATATTGTTAACATTTGGTAACGTGGAAAAACAGTTTATTATGGATTTATGTGAACGAAAAGCGCTAATGAAAGAAATAAGAAATACTGTGTGAGGTGAATTGTTGTGAACGAACATGTAATTGTTGTTATAAATGCACGAGGTTTAATAATTTAGAAGAGATTTGGAGTTAGGAGTGCATTCTGAACGGTAGTATACAATTGCGTATTTACCTAGTAAAGTCACTCATTCTTCTACAAGTCTCTAGCAAGATGGTATTTTTAATTGAAGTAATGCCGTGCGGAGTATTGAAGATTGTTGGTAGTAATGAAAAGTTGGAAGTATGTTATGTTTGGAGCGTAGTAGACGCTATTTACGAATATTGTTCACTGTATTGCGAGAGAAAGAAATGTATTGCCATGTGGAGCAACGAATTGTTACAGTATGTGTAAAAAGCGCTAACATAAGGGTTAATATTTGTATTGTTTATGTCAGAGAGTATCAGTATATGATCCACGAAGTGTTAAGAGATTTTTAAGTTGTTTCGCATCGCTCTTTATTTTATTGTTTTTATTCATTGACACGACATATTCTAAGCTATATTTAACTTCAGTGTTTGATATACAAGCTTTACTTATTTTGACTAATTACCAGAGATACCTGAGAATTTATTGTTGTGTGAAACATTGTTCAGAGAACTGTTATTTAACAGAGAATACTATAAGTCTGTCAGATCGCGACTGATAGAGCGAATAGTATTTTAATACCGTGTTAAACATGGAACATTGTATATTATGTATATATTTGAACCATATTTAATTTATATTATTATTATTAGTATAGATATTCACGTCTTACACACGTATGTGTATAATGTAGGGTTTTGCAGTGTCAACTTCATTTTTGAAGATTGAACAGCTGATGCTGATCAGACTGCTTCACAGGGTGATTATTAATTACGTAAACATTTTAATAATTTCTAATATAATTACATTGTTGCAATGATACTGTTTATGAACATTTATTCTACAGATAGTAGGACTATCTGACAAGTGAGATATTTCATTTTAACTTGCATATATATTATTATTGGTGATAGGGAATAATCTATTGTTTGTGATTTTTGGTAATACATCCCAGGCACTATTTTTGGTTTGCCTGTTCGTTTTTTTATAAATCTGATCACCTTTTCATTTTGCAATCGACATGCGATAATACTGCGAATTAGTTACTAGAATTCACGTAGTCACAACTTTCACAGTTCACGCCCGAGATCCGAGATTCTCGTCCTACCATCATGTAGTATTTCTAGTAAATGTGTAACTAATCGGTAGTGTTGTTGCATGGCCGGTATGTATCGAGGGTTTCCTAGTCATTATCCTAGTAGGGTAGTGTTGGTTAATCTGGCTGGGTATCGACCTCCCTACAATCCTTTTCCATCTCAGCGGATATAGGCTATGACTATGCGGAATTCGGGTGCAGTACGAAGAGAGCGCTCGGCAGCCTGCTTAACGTCTTCAATGGTACGGAAGCGCTCCCCGCGCATTGTCATCTTCATCTTCGGGATGAGATCATAGTCGCAGGGACTGATGTCGGGAGAATATGGGGGGTAATAGAGGACCTCCCAGCCCCAGCGATCCAACAATGCCGACACAACGCCTGCTGTGTGTGCCCTAGCATTGTCATGCAGAACGATGGACGGTGTAACCATGTGGTGGCGCCGTTTCCTTCTCAGAGCTCCTCGGAGATGGTCTTGCAGAAACGAACAATAGTACGCCGCATTAACGGTTTGCTCTCGGGGAACAGTATGGTGAATGATCACACCATCACAATCATAGGCAAGAATCAACATTACCTTTACATTGGTGGGGGTTGATCGAACTGTTTGTTTCCGTGGTGATCCGTGGTGCCGCCACTCGTTCGATTGGCGTTTTAACTGTGGCTCATAAGATCTGGCCCACGTCTCGTCAATGGTTATGATACGCCGTAAGAAGGCCTCTCCGTCGCGCTCATAACGCTGCAAGTGCATACGACAAGCGTCATATCGCAACCATTTGTGCATGTCGGTTAAGTCATGCGGAACCCATTTGGACGCAATCTTCCTCATTTTCAGTAAGTCCTTCAGGATGTGGAGGACAGTTGAATGCGCCAGTCCGGTATCTTGCTCTAATTGACGAATCGTTACGTTCCGATCCACCTCTACTAACGCGGACACCATCTGTACATTGTCATCACTTACTGGTGGGTGACCAGATCGAGGCATGTGCTCCACACGTTCGCGCCCATCTCGAAAGGCTGCAACCCATCTTGCTACCGTTCTGAACGGCAACGCAGCTGCACCGCACTCTTCCTGCAATCCTCGGTGACACTGTTAGCACTGCGACCCCTAGCACACTGAATTTTTATCCACGTTCTCTGCTCCTGCTTGGAAAACATTGCGACTGTCTTTCGCGAGCGCTGGTCTCACACTACTCACCTAACAGGCGTGACTGCGCACGAGCGGTGGTGAGGACGGGCGAGGTCATGTGCTCTGAGGGAGGGGATGCAGGGCAGCAACCGTCGGTAATAGTGGCAGTGCCCAACATAGTTGCAACTTGGCACTGAAGCATTGGTGCCAAAACTAAAAAACCAACCCATGTATATGAGGATGAAGAGATATTAGGAAGGGAAGAAGAGAAAGTGCTATCAATTCAAACGCGCTCCTTAGTTGGGCACAACGGATCAGAAAAATAATATGTAATCTATCTTGCTCTCCGTCAATTGAATTATGAAAGTACAGTAGTTTACAAAATGTGAGATTTTACCTCTGCTTTTATTAAGATAAACAAACGTACAACATAGCAACTTAAGAGACCACTGTCGGAGTTAAATACTTTCCAAAACATTAAAACAGGGAGAAGACAGTCCTACTGCAAACTGCACAGCAATCGCTAAGCACGTCAACACATTAGTGGCCGTTGCACGGGTTGTGCACAGACCAGTGTGACTGACTCTGATGATATTGTATTAGTAATAGCATTTATTTCGGGGCTGGAGTCGGAAAATGATTCGAACCTCACGATTTCCCATAGTGAGTGAGCGGAAATATTGGAAGACTTCTATTTTCAGGCCTGCCATACTAGTTTTACTATACTAGTACAGTATTACGAAACCTGTGGACCACGTGTATTGAAATACATGAAGAAACCCTCTAGCAAAACTCAAACTCGTATACCAGGGGAGTTAGATTAGAATACAGATGATCGTACTGAGTAAACTTTAACGCTGGAAGTAGTGTTTTGCTTGCTTGTGAGCTCGAAGCGACATGTTAGGCCTTGTCCGGTCTAGCTCGGAATAATCTGCGTGTACTGATTTATATTTCATGAAACGTGAGTGTAGCAATGATAGGATAAACCATTACCGTGCTAATGCAGCCTACTCTTGGTCCAATGTGTACCGCCATGGCTTGTTGACAGACCTCATCATCTAATAGTGATGTTGAACCTGGGTAACCAGAGCACACATGTTTGTCATCTTCTCTGTTTGTTCACAGCACTTTTGGTGTGATCTATAAATTATCACATTGGCTTGTGAGGTTGGCCGCTTGTCACTCAACAGAGAGCCCGGAATATGCGTATTATAGGTGTTCATTGGGACCTCTAACATTTGATATCACTGTCTTTCAATTACTCAGATATTCCCACCCATTTTATTTGCTCTATAGGAACAGGAGGTTTACCATCAGCCAGTACAATAAGTTAATTGATTGATTGATTGATTGATTGACTGATGTCGTGTGGGCTCATGAAGACCGAATGCTAGTCTTTCTAGTTGACGCCCGTGGGTGACATGCTCGTCCTAATGAGGATGAAGTGATGACGTCACATAGGCCTACACCCAGTTCCCGGGCCAGGGAATTAACACCAGGAGATTAAAATCCCCGATGCCCCGGCCAGGAATCGATTCTGTCGGGATGCTGCACACTTCCTACTCGACCTTGCATAGCAGCCTATGTGGCGTCATCACTTCATCCTCATTAGGACGCGCATGTCACCCACGGGCGTCAACTAGAAAGACCTGCATCGGCCTCCAGGAGGCCACACGACATCAATCAATCAATTAACTCATTGTATTTTGTACTGGCTAATGGTAAACCTCCTGCACCTACAGAGCAATTAAAATGGGTGGGAATATCTGAGTAATTGAAAGACAGTGATATCAAATGTTAGAGGTCCCAATGAACTCCTATAATACGCATATTCCGGGCTCTCTGTTGAGTGACAAGCGGCCAACCTCACAAGCCAATGTGATAATTTATAGATCACACCAAAAGTGCTGTGAACAAACAGAGAAGATGACAAACATGTGTGTTCAAGTTAGCCAGGTTGAACATCACTATTAGATGATGAGATCTGTCAACAAGCCATGACGGTACTGCTCGCGTCTAAGCTGCGTGAACCTGAGAGGAATGTGCATCGCGGACTATGAGTAGTGGTGTTGACGAGTGATGAGGGTTCACGGTCCGTGCATAGTACAGAACCAAATACATTGGTCGGTGACTCACTCACTCATTCCTAACACCACAGTGGTTGAGCAACGGCCCAATGTTAGCAGTATTGGAATAGAAAGGAATACCATATATCACGGTGGGCTGTTGACAGATCCTTCTCTTCTCGCCTGACACTTCCCAGCTCTTTCCCCTCACCCCGTAAGGTCATAGAGCTTGGACCCGAGCGGTACACATTGGCCCAAGAGTAGGCTGCATTAGCACGATAATGGTTTAACCTATCATTGCTACACTCACGTTTCATGAAATATAAATCAGTACAAGCAGAGTATTAGTATCGATGAGCTGCTTAAAAATCCTGAAATAGTTTCATTTCAACCTATCACTTTAGGTTCTTGATGTTTATTTATTACGTTTTTTGCGACATCATGATCATGTAGCCCCGTGTAATTCACCAAGTAGAATAGAGTATTCGAATATTCGAACGATAACTGGCCGATGCAGAAATCTGTGTTATTAAAAAGTATTTTAAGGAATTTTCTAAATTTGTTAATGCTCTGGATATTCAAGCTCTTAGGAAAAACGAAGACTAATATGGTTTTTGTTTGATATTGTTAAGATAAACAGTCATCTAGAAATTTAATTATTAAAATGTAATTTATTTGGTTCATTTGTAAAAATGTATTCTAAGTGCATGTAGTACTACATAGTGGAGCATGCAGGGGAGTATGAACAATAAATTAAAAAAAAATCGGACAATGCGCATGTCCGATTACTCCAGTTGTTAGAATCATTCGAACATTATTATAATAAACCTAACAGTTCAAATATTGGAATTAATCCAAGATTATACTCTTAAGTACCTCAAATAACATAACAAGTGGACGAGTTATTCGAAGCAGGGGGTAACCTAGGGGGTCGAATGGGGGTTAACCCCTTCCCCATAATTCAACACAAGAATCACTTGCTATCTGTTTCTTCCTTTTGTTCCTTCATTCTTTGCTTGTTTGTTTCGTTGTTTATGCCTTCTTGTCTCTAAGTTCCTAGTTTTTATTATAATTATCCGAAGATTTGAATGATTGGACTTATTTGTTGAATCATTCGATTATTTACTGAATAGTCGGGTTATTTCGAAATTCGAATACGCAAATTATTCAAATAGTCGAGCTATTCGAAATTATTCGAACAATTGGATTAATTCCATGTTTGACTATGTACAGCCCTAGTCTCTGCCCAAGAATGAAAGGTTGGTTGGTTGGTTCCTTAGTTTAGGGGCTGCGACAACGCGGTTATGTAGCCCCGTGCACTTTGGGTGTGTGTAGAATCTGTCTGATAACCGGTGTTAGTTGTGATGTCTGCATTAGTGTGTGTTATCTGTTTTTAATTCAAGTAAGGACTGCATACATTGAATTTCAAGTAGTTTCTACTTTTGCCGCCAAACGCCACCGTCAATGACTACTAGTCCATAACTTGGTTACTAGACGCCACCGCAGTCGGCTCCTGGCGACGAACGTTGGAACCTAGAGCGTTGTTCAAATTTAACCTATAATTTTGCTTTACACGGGTGTAAATAGTGGAAGTTTTTTTAACATGCCATATATCTATGACATGGGATCTCCGGCTTTACTTCCCCTCCGAAGGAAGGCAGACTGTGGCGAACTAATCAGCGTTGAGACTGTTGCGTCACTCATATATCGTTGGTGTCGTTCGATTTGCAGACGTGCTAGTTGCGAACATTGTATGAAGGTCATGGTTAGATGGTGCTAGTTGCGGACAGGGAGGAGAAGCACCTGGGTTATTCCTTGGGAACTCCTGGGAGGTTATAATGTACTTAAGGCTAAAACGTTTGGTGCTTTTCAGTCGGTGGCGTAGTTGGTAGCATGCTGAACTGCTGTGCCCAAGATAGCGGGTTCAAAGCCGGCCGAAGTCGTTGGATTTTTAAGAGCGTTAAAAATCCTTCAGAATGCCATCCTTCGGAGGGGAAGTAAAGCCGGCGGTCCCATGTCATAGATTTATGGCATGTAAAAGATCCTTCCACAGTTTAAACTTGTGTGAAGCTAAATTGTTAGGTTAGATATCGTCGGAACGCTCTATTAAAGTTCCAACGTTCACCACTAGGTATCATTGATATCTGGTAGTGAAAGTTGGAACTACTTGAAATTGAATGGAACTTGTAGCTCACCCTTAGGGTGTCCGCTGGAAGCAGCTTCAGACTCCGGCGAGCCGAACATGTCCTCGGACACTCCCGGCACTAAAAGCCATACAATAAATAAATAGTCGGTAAACACGATTGTACCTAAATGAGATGGGTTATCCTGAAAAAAAAAAAATACATGAGATTAATAAATAGTGTATTGTTGAAAAAATATTACATGAGATCATGCAATTATTTTCAGGTTTATGGAATAACCCATCTCATTTGGGTATAATCGTGTTGACCGACTGTAAAGCACCAAACTTTTGTTTACTAATGCAACACTGAAAAATGGCTTGAAACACAAAAGTGTACCCAAGGTTCATGTCAGTTGCTCGTCTCTTTTCCAAAGTACATCATCGTGCAGTCATGGAATTTATTCTCTCAACTAAAGGGAAGCCTTCCCTAATTTTTGAAGAGTAACGATACCGGCAGCATCGCAAAGCTGGAAATGCTATCCACTGATGTGTGTTCAGGAGCGGCGCATGAAATATAAGGGTGTATTATAACTACCACCAGCAATGAAGTCACTGGAAATACTCCTCATCTGTGCATTCAAAAGGTGGCCGAGAGGCAGGTAGAGTTGGCGAAGTCAATTTGAGAAAGAGGATGCGAGAAGAATTAACCACACAGTCAAGCGTCATCTTCCGTCAAGAAATGGGAAGACTCATCAATCAGGACATGGATATGGTTGCAGAAATTCCCAAGTATTCCAATTCCAAAAACTATGTCCGTAACTAGGACGGGTCGTTGGGGATGGTGCCGGAAATGTCCACATTAGCACTGAAAGGGTTGTCCGCATCTAGAACGTATTCATGTCGTTTGGACTATTAATGCAGGTAATCACTGTAAATTGTTCGATTGGCTGCCAAATGCCAATGCACGTATTGATGCATATTATAGGACGAAGAAGCCATTTGACGTCACCGTTTTAGAAGAAGAGAGGACAAGCATATCGACCATAAAGACGCTAAACTAAACGACCCCTCACCTGAAAGGTCTTGCCAGCGAAGCACGAAAACCTGTGATTCATTTTGGCATGCAGTAAATTATTATTATGAAAGTCTTCCGCACTAAACTTCCTTAAATGGAATTTATTTTTACTAACTTCTGCAGCAAATTGAATTGCTCTTCGTAACTTGAACTCGTTTAACAAACAAGGCTTCATCAACTTTTAAATTAAAAACAGGAAGATGATGTATAATGACAAATAGACAGTACACGAATTTTCCAAAATAAGGTCCTGAATATTTCGTTTTTGCTCCATAACTGCTGTATGATGCCTTTTATAGTAATAGGGAATCCCATCCTGACTTCTAGGCAGGAATATATATATTGGATGTCTGGGTTCGATCCTGACCGGAGCATCGGGGATGTTGCCAGCGGCCATTCTGAATATTATTTTTCCTCATTCTTCCGAGACAACTACCGGAGTAGTACATTATTTCAATTGCAGGGGCATTAACCCCAATCTCTGACCCTAATTACAGCTACACACGCACTACTAATCATCAAAAGAATACAGAAAAGTCTGACGACTGAGATGTGCCAGTTTCCTTGGCATCAGCCGCCAAATCTCAATTTCGCGGATTCGATTCTTGATCAAAAAATCGGATTTCTAAAGGGTGGAAAAGTACACGGCACTCCTAGTCGTACGAGGTTGGCTCATGTTTTATATGTTGAATATAAGTGGTCTTGGGGTAGTATTGAGACCACAATACGATCCCGATGGTCCAGGGTTTGATTCTAGGTCTACCAAGAAATATTTTGGTCTGAGGGTTTGAACGGGGTGTACTCAGACTCGTGATGCAAAACTGAGAATAAATGGATTCGATTCCTGCCTCAGCTATCCAAGAAGTAGTATTCAGTGATTTCCCACCTCTGATCTAGACAAATACCCGGATGGATTCCATTCTAATACCACTGCCGTTTCCTTCCCAAACCCTATTTTTAATTACAAATACACACAATTACAGACACTACAAGAACACAAGTTAGCAAACAGCAATGTCGATAGCCCCCAAATGAATTACCAACAACAACATAAGTTTCTATGGTGATGCTGCATTTCTCAAGAAATAAACAAAATCTCAAGAAATCTAAATGACATATCTGAAAGTGGATTATCATCATCATCACCAAGATGATGTCAAAAAGTATTAACAAAAGCAACCACCACCTCCACCACAACCGATGTTCGTTTGAAACATTTATTCATTTATTCATTTTACAATCAGTCTAATCACCCTAGTACGCATAAATTAGCGGGGTTCAATTCAATGGTGCTCAGGGCTTTAAACGTACCCATGTCAAAAGACAAATACAATGAGGAAATCATTAATCAAGCAAATAGCAAATGAAAACTATTTTCCGTCCAGCAAAATAGATCAAATTGTAGCCAGACATAGAAATAAAATGATTCAAAAGCCGGGCAATAATGAGGACAATTTCGCGCCTTTCAATTATGTGAATGCAAATATATATAAAATCACTAATCTGTTCAAAAACCAAGGCATACAAATAACATTTACGACGAATAACACAACCGGAAAGCATCTGCACAATAGTATTGTAAATAAACAAGACCCGTATACAAAGTCAGGGGTATATACCATTACGTGCCAAGATACAGGGTACAGGGTGTCAAGAAAATTACATCGGGCAGAGTGGAAGAAGATTGGAAACACGATACAATGAACATAAACATGCGATAAATTACGGGACACACTCTGCCGTTTGCGAACACATGTGCGACGCGGCACACAGTTTCACTAACATTGAAACCGACTTAAAAAATAATTCATCTCGAACCGAAAGGCAGAGAGCAATTGGCATAAAGGAAGCAAACGAGATACACATAGCAAAAAGAAATGACCTCAATAATGTAAACGATCACACTTTCATGGAGAGTTCACCCCTCTTCACACTATTAGAAAACACACCCCGTTGGAAACAAGACACAACATAACCATGTAGCCAAGCTAGATAAGGGGTTAATAAGGGAAACATGTTATTGGATCAGGATGTACGATGTATCTTTTTCTTCAATAAACCTAGGCCGGTATTAACGGCAGCATTAAAGGTGCCGGGACATTCTCATTAGTCCGTTTGCGCTTAAAGAGGGCTTTTTAACTTATGGGTGGAGAGTTTGAAACCAGGTCTTTAATAGTTGAAGATTATCCTGAATACAGTAACATACACCACATTAGAGAGACTAGACTTGGCAACTTACAGATACATCTGTACGAGGAACACATAGCACTTAGGAATACGAGAGGGGGGAATAGCCCAACGAGATAAAGGACCCTCACACACAGGAATTTCCCCTCAGTCGAGTGCAGTGACCTAGTTAACTGCTCTTAACAGGACCAAGCAAGACTCAACCAGATAAGTAGCCTGTAAAATACACTCTGAATTGACCATTTACATCAACCACATATTCACTCCAAACAAGCAAATTCCGGAGGTCAATCACCAGTATCTCAACAAAACATCACATAGACCACAACTAACAAATATTGACGAGTTGCATTATCTCAACTAATAGTGCAACTAAAAAAGTATATATATTGTAAATATATTCACCCACATTTTCAGACATTGTTTTCATAGATTAAGTGTAATGAATCTGATGATGATCGCTTGACGATCGAAACTGGTCATCCAGGTGCCTTTATTAATTTCATCTAATTTCTTTCAGGATTAGGGAAAAACCCATCTCATTTGGGTACAATCGTGTTGACCGACTGAAAAGCATCACGCTTTTGTTTGCTAGAACAACACTGAAAAATAGCTTCAAACACCATAATATTCATTTATGTTCGACCGTGGCGAAATGTAACTATTATAATTATGTCAGAAAACGGTACTATAGTGTGGCTCATTATAGTGCAAGTTTTCATTATGAAACAGTTTCTCCCACCAATCAGAGCTCAAGAAACAGTTGTGTGACCAATTAGGTAAGGATAGCATCGCACCTGCACTGACTCCACGGCCTCCTAAATTTCACTGCGTAGCTACGTGTAGTGTCATAGTGGGGTATTCGAGGAGACCATGGTATTCTCTGCGTCCCATGTGCTCTGGCGAAATCTCGACAGATATTTATGCACTAGCAGTAGTACCCGGCTTCGCCCGGTGGAATGATGATAATATTTCAGTCTCCTTAACACTCAACGTCATAAATTATGTTTATTTATGTATTCATTTCTTACATTATCAAACCCAGTGACAATGTTTATACTTAAGTCACTATGGGAAGGCTCTGTAAAATAATGATCATTCTCGTGATATTTGTCTTCAGTCCGAGTCGAGATATGTCGTTAGCGGTCCCAGAATCATGACATCTCAGTCGTAGAAGACTTTATGTGTTGGTGATTAGAAATATAATGGACTTAAAATCTAGGTCATTTGCCCCCAATGACGTTGAGGGCGTAACATCTAGGTAATTTGCCCTACTGATCAGGATGATAATGAAAATTACTACATAACTGACATATGAAACTTAGAAAATAATAGAAAAAGTTATTTTTAGGACTCACATTTCGGGAAAGACTTGATTATTTTTTGCCAAAGAGCTCCCACTTAGATCGCTATCTGGTTAAAAGTTTCGTCTTGTTAAGGTTTAAACTGTACGATAAATGTCTGAAGCAATTCTTCCAAGATAAGCTTCCAGATTTCGCAGTCGATATATCGTTAACGTTCCTGAGCATCCAGTTGTCTTTTCTTCTGACGCAAAACATCTTCTACATAGTGATGATGAACATAGAAGCGACTACTGGCACAAGTAACTTATCAACGAATGGGAAAAATTGATACTTTAAAGAAATGAGAGGAATAAAATAGTAAACAGATGTACGATATACCATAACACTCGCTGTGAATTTTCTACGTGACCGGCTTACATGTTTCGGTACAGGTTCTCAAGAAGAGGAACCAGATCATTGACATAAATGAATATAGAGCACTGCGCGGATAGACAAAACGTTATCCGCATCCGCCCCGCATCCGCACGACTTTTATCCGCATCAGCTCCGCATCCACGCGACTTTTACCCACACGTTTGTTATCCGAATCTACTGGCATTACAATATTTTCAATGTGTTGCTTTATACTTTATCTTTTAGATATTTGAGCAGCAAGTCGAACCCTTAGGCTATGTACTGTACAGTATGTCATGTGCTATGTTTAAAATGAATGTTACACAGCCAGAATTGCAACCCTTTCCCGTTCGGAGTGTTGATTATGCTTATTAACATAATTTGAATGTGATTAGCGTAAATCATCTTATGTTTGTCATGAAAAACCATAACTGAAAAATATTGTTACGTGCCACCCCCTAGTGGCACTTTTGTTAACTGGATTACGGTGCGTAGAAAGCACAACACCAATTACTGCTTTAAAGAAACGTATTGGTTTTATTGCGGGCCAGAAAATACTCCACAAAAAATAGCACATGCAAGAAACTAGTATCTCACTCTAGTTCCTCTCTCGCTGCCGTCACTTCCCTTTCACTCTCTCGAGCAGCTGTCCGTTCACTATTTTGGCTGGCCGGTGTCTATCCGGTCTGTCAATCACCGAAATACCCGTCCACTTCCTTGTACGCAAACTACAGTTATTTATGATAGCCAGTTACTCGCCACCACACACTGCATTGTTATCCGCTGGCTAGGGAAATGCCCAATGCGTTTCGTAATTCACCACAATGTCTCTGTCGCCCTAAGCAAGTACACACTCCTCACACTGCTCCGCGGCTCGGAAGGAATCTCACTGGGTTTCGCAAGTCACGTCACCACACTTCTGTCGCTCAGGAAAAACACGCACTAGCTCAGAAACACTGTCCTCAAAAACTCGGTTCCCTCACTGTTGAGGCCGCTTATATAGCAAGCTGGTGACTCAATGAATTCTAGAATCGTCCAGGTTACACGGCTTCTCGAGATTTCCGTCACTGGCTGGGTCACGAATATTCTGGACCATCCCTTTCACTTCGCAGCACGTTGCGTAAGGCGCACGTAATACACTGAGGCAGGGAACAGACCGGGCCAGCTGTGACGCAACCGGCGAGGCGACGAAACAACTCACAGCCGTAACACCACCCCCTTCCATACAGGCTGATCGTCCCGATCAATATTGGTCCGTCTGCGTCCCTCCGTAGGCTGCCAGGCGATCTCGATGCACGATCTTCATCCTCGCCCTCGGGGTCCGCTGGATCCTGTAGGCGACATCGATGATCCGTTTCACGACTCGGTACGGGCCATCCCAGGACTTCTGCAGTTTGGGTGACAGGCCTTTCTTCCGTAATGGGTTGAAGAGCCAGACCAGGTCGTCCTCGTGGAATCCGCCGGCATCTGTCTGCTGGTCGTATCGGGTCTTCATTCGGTCGGTCTCGATCCGCAGTTTCCTCCTCGCGAACGTGTGCAAGTCCTCCAGTTGGTCGACCAGTTCTTGACAATACTGGCTTACCGGGACCGGACCATTCCCAGGTCGGCCGAAGGCAAGACCGACTGGTAGACCGAGTTCCCTCCCAAACATGGCGCGGGCTGGTGTGCACCCGGTGGCTTCATGCGCGGCGGCGCGGTAGGCCAGGAGAAATAGAGGAAGATGTCTGTCTCAATCCCTCTGGTGTTCGCTGACGACTATTCGGAGATGGTTCTCGATGGTGCGATTAAATCGCTCTACCATCCCGTCGGACTGAGGGTGTAGCGGCGTCGTCCTTGTCTTCCGGATTCCCAGCAGCTGGCATAAGTTCCTCCCTTGGTCGGGGTGCAGCTGCAGGGATACTCCGTACCGGCTGACGAATTCCTTCACCAGGTTCTCTGCGATCGTCGCGGCTTCTTGGTTAGGGAGCGCATATGCCTCCGGCCATTTTGTGAAGTAGTCGCTGACGACCAATATGAAGCGGTTCCCTGCCTCGCTTAACGGGAATGGCCCAGCAACATCGATGGCCACTCTCTTCATGGGACCGCCCACGTTGTAGGTCTTCAGTGGACCCCGTCGTCTTTTCGTCCTGGGCCCTTGCTGGCTGCGCAATCGTGCCAACTCGCGCAGTGGTTCAACACGTCTGTTCGGCACCCGATAAAGTCGAACCGCTCTCTCAGCTTCTCCAGGGTCTTCTTTATCCCTAAGTGTCCAGCAGATGGTCCTCCATGAACTTCCTTCAGGCCTTCCTCCGTCATAGCCTTTGGAACGTCGACTTGTTCCCGAGATGTCTTCCCGTCGGTGCTCTCCCAGGTACGGCATATGAGGCCATCCCTCACAAACAGCGAGTCCCACTGCGCCCAGTAGGACTTAAACTTTAGGCTGCAGTCACTCACAATGTTGCACCCGGGTCTGGGGACACAGGCCCTCTTCCATTCGGCTATCAGTCCCAGGTCATCATCTTCTGCTTGTGCCCGCGTGAAAGATTCGCGGCTCCAGCTCCCTTGAAGTTCCACGGTAGTCCTTCGGCACTGTATCCTAATGTTGTCCTCCCTTCGGGCACAGAAGGTGCAGTCTTCGGGGCACAATCTTCGTGACAGGGTGTCGGCGTTAGAATGCAGTTGGCCTTCCTGTGCTGAATCTCAAAGTTGTACTGTTGAAGCCTCTCTAACCACCGCGCGAGTTGCCTCTCGGGCTGCTTGCAGTTCAGGAGCCACCGCAGGGATACATGGTCGGTCCTGATGAGAAATTCTTGCCCGTACAGGTACTTGTGGAAGTGTTCAATGGTCTTCACGATGGCGAGCAGCTCCTTCCTGGTGACGCAGTAGTTCCTTTCTGGCTTTGACAAGGCTTTGCTGAAGTAGGCCACTACTCTCTCCTCGCCGTCCACTACTTGCGACAGGATTCCCCCTATGCCAAAGTCGCTGGCATCGGTATCGACGATGAACCTTGTTCCAGGTCTGGGGTAGGCCAGAATAGGCGCGGTGCACAGAGCCTGCTTGAGTTGTTCGAAGGCACTATGGCATTCTGCTGTCCTCGTGAAGAGTTGGTCCTTCTCAGTCAGTCGATGTAGTGGTTTGGCGATGTCGGCGAATCCTCTCACGAAGCGACGGTAATAAGTGCAGAGTCCCAGGAAGCTTCGTAGTTGGGACTTGTCCTTCGGAACTGGCCACTCCCTCACAGCTGCGGTCTTCTCTGGGTCGGTGCGCACCCCCTCCTCGGAGACGATGTGCCCAAGGTACTGGACCTGCTTCTGGAAGAGCTGACACTTCTTGGGGCTCAACTTCAGCTGGACAGCCCGTAGCTTCATCAAGATCTCCTTCAGGTTGCTGTAGTGCTCCTCGAAGCTTCTCCCCAGAACGATGACGTCGTCTAGGTAGACCAGGCAGGTCTTCCAGTGTAGTCCCTTCAGAATGGACTCCATTAGCCTTTCGAAGGTCGCAGGGGCGTTGCACAGACCGAATGGCATGACGGTGAACTGCCAGAGCCCGCTGCCCCAGAGAACGCAGTTTTCTCGCGATCCTTAGGGTGGACCTCCACCTGCCAGTAGCCACTCTTCAAATCCAAGGTGGAGAACCATCTTGACCCTGATATGGTGTCCAGGGTGTCGTCGATCTGGGGTAGAGTGTAGCTGTCCTTTTTCGTGACGTCATTCACCCGCCTGTAATCCACGCGGAACCTAGTGGAACCGTCCTTCTTCTTCACCAGCACGACCGGAGAACTCCAAGGACTATGCGAAGGCTCGATCACTCCTTGCTCCTTCATCTCTTCTACCATCCGGTCGACTTCAGCTTGCTTGGCGAGCGGGACACGTCGGAATGGGGCCCTAATCGGTGCGCTGCCCCCAACGTCGATTCTGTGCTGGACCAAGCTTGTCCTACAGAAGTCTTTGCTCCCCACGGAGAAGACATCCTGGAATTCGCGTAGCAGGTCCTGAAGTTGGCGTGATTGCTCCTCGTCTAAATGGTCCTGGGATCCTTGGCACAGCTTTTGTAGTTCTTCTGGCAGGTCGCGTCTTCGTCGGTTGTCCGTCTGCAGATGTCCGTCCGTCGTGTCTGTGATGCGGGCAATCCAGGTAACGGGCTCGCAGACTCCTAGGTTGGTGTCCCGGTGAACCGTAATATCGTAGTCGTTCAGGTTGGACAGGCGGACCTACGGCCGAGGTGTCGTGTTGATGAGGGTCTTGGCAACTAGCAATCCTTTCGTCTGGATGTCCTCATATTCTGGCTCGATGACAGCCGCCTCTCCCTCAGCAGTTCCGTCGACATTTACGGCGGCGCTGACCTCCGTCCTGGCAGGAACGATGACATCCTCTCTCAGCCTTATTCGTCGTGCGGTGACGGCCTCGTGTGCTGGTTGCAAAGCAAGTTCCTCACCTCCGAATTGCAGAGTGTTGGTACTCAGGTCCAAGATGATGTTCTCGTCCAGGAAGTCCAGTCTGATGATCACCTCGTTTGATACGTCAGCCACAAGCACTGGATGCTTCACCGTCCGTCGACCAATGACGAACTCCAGTGATGCTTCGCCATGTACCGGTGCGGTCTCTCCGGTCGCGGTTATTACTTGGAGGTTCCTTTGTGTGGGTTGCACTCTCCACTTCGGGATCACGGTGGGATTAACGATGGTCCTCGACGCTCCCGTGTCGATCAGCATGGGTCAGCTCACTCCGTTGATGACTCCGTCGACCATCAAGCTGCTATTATCCCTCCGTAACTGCGTCACACGAACTTGGACTGCTGGGGCTTGACGACTGTCACAAGCCGACCTTTGCCCCCCAAGGCTGGCTGATACTTGCTTTCCTGGGCCGCACGGTTTCCCTACGACTGACTGTCCCGACGGAAACCCTTGGCGGTGGCGATCACCGCAGTCCTTGCTCAGGTGGCCTCTCTTACGGCAGGTCCAGCAGGTCGGTAGTCCTCTTCCGGGCCACCTCTCCGGATGTCCTTCGGCTACGTTTTCGTTGGTGGTACTGCGACTCTTGAAGAACCGGCCTAGCGCTTCTATCAGTTCATCGGCCAGGGGCTTGGTTTCGTCGGCTTTGGCTGGTTCGTCGACGTCCACCTGACGCACCCACGCGTGCATTCTAGATACAAGCTTTGCCGCCTCGAACTCGAGTGCGTGGCTCAGCGCATCTGCAAGTGTCTTATTGCGCGAAAGTTGCAGTGCCAGTTGGGTATCCGAGTCCTGTAGTCCGTCAATGAAGATTTGCGTCGCAATCTGCTCCAAAAAGTCGGCCGGCGCTGTTGGATAGGCGAGCCTTACGAGGCGTGCGATGTCCATCTCGAACTCCTGCAGGGTTTCCGCGTTCTTTTGTACCCGGGTCCGGAGCTGCATCTGGTAGGCCTGCTGAATATGGCTATCTCCATAACGGGACTCCATATGGGCGATTAGTGAAGCGTAGTCCTGGGATCCAGTCGGGATGGCCTGAAGGACGTTAAGGGCGTCACCTCTCAGCGCTACAATGAGAGCTGTAGCCTTTTCTGTGTTGTTCCAGTTATTTATGGTACAGGCCGCCTCGAACTGACGTAAGTATGTGCTCCACGGGACCTATCCGTCGGATAAGGACAGTGTTTCTGAGCTAGTGCGTGTTTTTCCTGAGCAACAGAAGTGTGGTGACGTGACTTGCGAAACCCAGTGAGATTCCTTCCGAGCCGCGGAGCAGTGTGAGGAGTGTGTACTTGCCTAGGGCGACAGAGACATTGTGGTGAATTACGAAACGCATTGGGCAGTTCCCTAGCCAGCAGTCAGTGAGGCAGTGTGTGGTGGCGAGTGACTGGCTATCATAAATAACTGTAGTTTGCGTACAAGGAAGTGGACAGGTATTTCGGTGAGTGACAGACCGGCTAGACACCGGCCAGCCAAAATAATGAACGGACAGATGCTCGAGAGAGTGAAAGGGAAGTGACGGCAGCGAGAGAGGAACTAGAGTGAGATACTAGTTGCTTGCATGTGCTATTTGTGTGGTGTATTTTCTGGCCCGCAATAAAGCCAATACGTTTCTTTAAATCAGTAATTGGTGTTGTGCTTTCTACCCACAGTAATCCAGTTAAGAAAAGTGCCACTAGGGGGTGGCACGTAACAACTCACAGCCGTAACACCACCCCCTTCCTAAAAGGCTGATCGTACTGATCAATATTGGTCCGTCTGCGTCCCTCCGTAGGCTGCCAGGCGATCTCGATGCACGATCTTCATCCTCTCCCTCGGGCTCCGCCTGATCCTGTAGACGACATCGTTGATCCGTTTCACGACTCGGTACGGGCCCTCCCAGGACTTCTGCAGTTTGGGTGACAGGCCTTTCTTCCGTAATGGGTTGAAGAGCCAGACCAGGTCATCCTCGTGGAATCCGCCGGCATCCGTCTGCTGGTCGTATCGGGTCTTCATTCGGTCGGTCTCGATCCGCAGTTTCCTCCTCGCGAACGCGTGCACGTCCTCCAGTTGGTCGACCAGTTCTTGACAATACTGGCTTACCGGGACCGGACCATTCCCAGGTCGGCCGAAGGCAAGATCGGCTGGTAGACGGAGTTCCCTCCCAAACATGGCCCGGGCTGGTGTGCACCCGGTGGCTTCATGCACGTCGGCGCGTTAGGCCAGGAGAAATAGAGGAAGATGTCTGTCTCAATCCCTCTGGTGTTCGCTGACGACTATTCGGAGATGGTTCTCGATGGTGCGATTAAATCGCTCTACCATCCCGTCGGACTGAGGGTGTAGCGGCGTCGTCCTTGTCTTCCGGATTCCCAGCAGCTGGCATAGGTTCTGGAACACCTGCGACTCGAAGTTCCTCCCTTGGTCTGAGTGCAGCTCCAGGGGTACTCCGTACCGGCTGACGAATTCCTTCACCAGGGTCTCTGCGATCGCCGCGGCTTCTTGGTTAGGGAGCGCATACGCCTCCGGCCATTTGGTGAAGTAGTCACTGACGACCAATATGTAGCGTGACCCAGCCAGGATACACGGCTTCTCGAGATTTCCATCACTGTCTGGGTCACGAATATTCTGGACCATCCCTTTCACTTCGCAGCCCGTTGCGTAAGGCGCACGTAATACACTGAGGCAGGGCACAGCCTGGGCCAGCTGTGACGCAACCGGCGAGGCGACGAAACAACTCACAGCCGTAACAATATGATATGTCATAAATATTGCGAGGATTTTTAGGTAAATAAATATTTCTTATGTAAATACATATTTTAAGCAATTTTTCAATAAATACATACATTCCTGCTTTTCACTTATTAGCACATGAAATGAAAATCCACAGCCTGCTTCCAGTCTCCGACCGGGTCAGGAATGGAATGAATGAAGCCCCCATCTAGCGGCGAGGATATGATTTGTGCCGGCTGCCGAGGCCTGACGCACTCCTCTGGGGCAATGATTAAATGAATGACAGATGAAATGAAATGATAGTGGAGTGTGTTGCTGGAATGACATTTTGACAGGGAAAACCGGAGTACCCGGAGAAAAACCTGTCTGCCTCCGTTTTGTCCAGCACAGATCTCACATGGAGTGACCGGGATTTGAACCACGGACCCAGTGGTGAGAGGCCGGCGTGCTGCCGCGTAAGCCACGGAGGCTTCACTTATTAGCACATAAATACATAAATATTTACATTTTAAATCAGTATGCTATATCTTTCAGTTTATTGCATTTTTGTTCCGTGTTACTTCAACGGGGAAGAAACTGTGAGCTATCTAATCTTCATGCAGAGCGTATGTCAGCTTGCAACTGTGTTATTCTTAACTTGTCGCCGCGTCCCACTCACTGTGGAAGCCGGGGATTTCCTTGTCCATAGTCACATTGCACCACGTGCTAGACCTCCCCCTACCCCTAGCTACCTGGAACCAGTGTCACTCACATGCAGTTCATTTCTGGCCCTGTGAAGTGTAAAGCATTTCTACGACGCGTAAATTAAAAACATCTACAAGTTATCGTCTGTTGCAGAATTTAAAGAGAATTTTACTTCTGATGGGGGCGTTCTGTTCTGCCAATCATGTGGTAAAGCAATCAATGCTGAACAGCGATCTCAAGTTACACAAGACCTCAAGGGCAAGAAACATATTGCTGCAGAAGTGTTTCGCGATAATCGTCGGTCATTTGAGATGGACAACCTGAAGATGTATCTCGTTGTGTATTGTAATTCTTTGTAGTCAATGAGGCATAGCATTCGTGAATACTGCATATTGTTTATATTCACATAAATAAACTAAATTATAATTAAATATTTTTACTTTTTTGTCACATATTTCAGGTATTTTAAATACATAAAAAATAAATATTTTCCCGATTTTTAGCACCTAAAAATCCGAGCCCTAGTCATAAACATCCGGGCCCTAGTAAGGGAGAGTGGTGGAATTGTGCGCACTTAAGCAAGAATCAGTCTTGTGATGATGACATAATAGATAACACAACTGCAGTTATGAATAAGGGAGCCTTAGTAACTCTATATTCGATGTGCAGAAACAAATTTAATTCAAAAATAAATTTGGTGGACTATAATTCGAAATCTCGCAAATATGTATTTGCGCACGATTACCCATCCTGCAGGGCAATCATGCGCATGGGTTGGGGAATTGTGCGCATGGGATGAGTGTTGGAAAGCCAAACTAATACAATGTGAATTGGCAGAAACTTGCACTGTGCATTAACATTAGAATATTCCAATGCTTTTTACAAAAGCATAACAATGCAATGAACTAAAATTCTGCAGTTTTGTATATTAGAATAAAATATCTTCGTTTCGTCAGCATTAAAGGAGACAATCCAATTCAGACTTGTTCTTGCAGGTTGTCTCAACGTTAATGCAGGATATCTCTTCAAGAACTCATACAACCAATATTTGCCTGCTAAACTTTTAACTTGATGGAAATTATGGGGAATCTTATTCTCCTCTGCAAACTTGAACTCGAACTGTCTGACAAGCTTTGTGGGCGTTAAGCCATAAGATAATTTTGCCAATGTCAAAGGGTATTCGGATAATTATGACTCCATTTCGTTGGTAAAACAGCTTTACGGACTAGACGAGGTGGAGCAAGACAATTTTGCAGCAACTGCTTTGGTAGGATTAACTGGGGAATGTTGAAACTTCTCCCCACTTCCCTTATTTTCCTCCTATCATCCCTAATTGCACGTCGAGATTTCTGCACATTTTCTGATGGGTAGGAGTTTTTCTCCGTTTTCCGCGTATAATTTCTTGGCATCTGGAGAACAAACACGAAATATTTTGCCATTAATGCCGCGTTGTATTTACTTGTATCATATTATATATGTACTGCGCACTTTTACCCCCACTCTGCTTTTAAAACGTAACTCACTGAATCCCGGTAAACTAATCTATTATATTGAAAAATAAATACATGCAAAACCACTGTACACACTGGCATTTAAAACTACATTTAATTTTAAATAATTGATCACAACTGTAGGCTTACCTTCTTATTTGCTGGCTACATAAAATAACATGCAACGTGTTAAGTTTATTCATCCAAGCCTCCGGTTATCACATTTCGACTGGCATCATGCTGATTGTCCCTATCTGATAGGTACGATGACAGCGTTAGGGTAGTAGTGAACTTAGTTGCTAGTTGTACTACCAACTCGAAAAACATAGGTGCGCACGATTACCCGCTGCACACAATTACCCAACTTTCCCCATGATATTCAACAAGTTCGGAATGTATTCTAAAAACTATCCGCAAAATTACTCCAAACATTATCCGCAGCTTATCCGCTATCCGCAAAAATATGCAAAGTATATCCGGACCCGCGCAGGGCTTTAAATGAATACAGTGACAGTAGATTAAATAGTATCCTAGACAGATGACACGCAAAGTAACACGGCCTAATTTACGATGTAATGGTTGAACTTCAGTGAAATGTTTCCTCTCACTTCGCAGTTGTTATTTGTTTGTAGCTAACATTAAAATTAATGGATTGCGTTAGGATAAACGATATTCCTTGTTTTTCCCTCTGGTGTATAAATAAATAAATAAATAAATGTTTAGGTGTGCCCACTCTTGAGCAAGCTACGTATAACTGACCATGAGAGAAGCATGGACTTTCCAGATTAAGGCCTGCTACCTTGAGCGACTGTCCTTAGGCCTTGTTTATGGTCATTGCAAATGCAAGACGTACAGGGAATTGCAGTCGCTTGAAATCAAAAGGCATATCAGTAGGGATAATAGGAATTCGGGGAATGAAGATATCTTCTCTTTGGCATGGCCTGTCAATACTGTCGCTTCTATTACATTTGGCATGAGTTCTTTCACACCGAGTCTCGTTCCATTACACAATTTTGGTGGATAGATATTACGCAATAGCAGTATTGATGATCCAGCGTTTAGTATTAATTTATGTGGTGGAAATCCAGGTGGTTCCAAAGAATTCAAGAACTCAGTAGGCTAATATACTGTCTGTTCGGTCTCCAGAACAGTATCGATAGATTCGTACGTCGTACTGGGACCAGGAACATGATCTTGGATCCGAATATTAATTTTGTGTACACTTTTGTTTTTAGGCGCTAGAATTGCTCGCTCGCTAAGCCACTGATGGTCTTTATAATTTACCGGAATATTTGGGAATACTTCGTTCATCATTTCCTGAACTGAAGGCATCAGTTCGCAAAAGTCTAACGGGAAAGAAATGAGATTGGTTGTCGCATCAGGTGTGAAATCACCATCACCGAGATGCAGGAGTTGTTGCGCAAAATTCTGTGCAGTCACATCTCCTAGTAAATGGACTCTCATATTGGTCGTCTGTGTCATTCTGTAAACATGTCTCCAAAGATGCGATGCTTTGAGGCAAGCATTGGGTTCATCAGCGGGAGTTGATCGTGGTATAACTGGTAATGTTTGGCGAAAGTCACCCACCAGAACTAAAACAGCTCCTCCCATTAAGTTAGTTGACTGTTTCCTCGTATGTCTTTCAGTGTTCGATCAAGCGCTTCAAGAGCTTTCTTATGGGCCATTGTGCACTCATCCCAAACAATGACTTTGCATGTTTTTAGTATTTCAGCTTTTCCGGAGCCCTTCTTGATGCCACATACTGGAGTTTCTGACTGCGCAAGATCTAATGGCAGATTCAGAGCTGAGTGTGCTGTTCGACCTCCAGTGAGTAGTGTGGATGCAATTCCTGATGATGCCATTGCAAATGCAATTTCGTTCTGTGCCAGAATTTCTGCAAGTAGCAAATTAATGAGAAACGTTTTTCCTGTTCCTCCTGGTGCATCAAGAAAAACAATTCCACCATTTCCGTTATTGATTAAGTCCATTATGGTACTATATGCAAATTTCGGTCATCAACTAAGAGAGGCTTTTTTGTCTTCAACGAACCTTTTTAACTCATCAGTGTTGAAGCTTCTTTCTCTCAATATGTCCCTATCAAGTACGTCAGTATTAGTGCGTATGGGGGCTGGCAAACCAAGCTGTTGAGAGTTTTGCCATTGCATTTATCCTTAATCATTATGAGGGCTTCATTAAGTACATGAGGAGAAAAATTCAAAACCAAAGCTGGATTAGCTCTTCGTTGTTCTCTAAGTACATCCTCACTAAGGCTTTCTTTATATTTGCCCCAAAGAGCCTGAGAGTTCGATGGGGAGCAAGTTGTTATTATAATTGCAAAGAGACTTCTTAGTTGAGATGGAAAAGATGTGAGGGATGCTTCGGACAATGCTATGTCCCAATGTTGGTCATTTTCAAGTAAGCCACGCTGTTGGCATGCTTCTCTGAATGTTTGGCATTCTACCCCGTTCACAGTTTTCAGATATTTGAATGATGTTGGCCCTCGAATTGTGTGAAGTAGTAATCGAAGGTAAAAGCATACGGCGTTGTTGGGATGAACTGTATATACACTGCCAAAGGCATCACTTGCACGCACATCATGTCCTGGAACTAAAGCACCTTGTTTTCTCTTACAGAACACTTTGGTAGATTTATTCCATGTATAATATCTTGGAACTTCTGCATACATCAGTGTTCTAACAAATGGATCTTGTTGACATAAAAGAAAGAAGGCTGTTAGTGTCGTGTTAGGAGGTTGTACAGCTCTCTCTTGGTCGTTATCAGCTGTGAAATAAACTCTTTGTCCATTTTCTAGGTGAACACTGAGATGAACAACAGCTAGATAACGTTCATGAATTGGGAAATTAAGGATACGCCAAACTGCTTCGTTGCTGCTGATATATCTTCCCAACTGAAATTGTGCAGGCTCATCGATAGTCCTGGTTTGTCCTTCAAGTTGAAATACTGCCATATCGCTACCCTTGTTGACATATTTACAGATGTATTTAATGGATTTCACTGAATTGCAGTATTCAACGTTGATGTGTGCTTGGAACATTTTAGAAAGAGGAGAATATGGAACCACCCATCTGTTGTCTACCTCAGTTTGTCTGTACTGGTTGCTTATTTTAAGATTAATATTCGAAGTATAGCCTCCGTTTCCTGGTTTTCGTCTTCTGTACAGAGGGTAGCCATCATCTCCGGTTTGGGTTTCCTGGGCAAATTCTAGGGGGTACTTTTTGCTACACTTTCCTTCCTTCATGCAGGGTGACTTAGGGTTGATAGCTCCACATGGTCCATGAATCATATTCTTTGTAATTATCTCAAAGAGCATAGGGTCTTGTTCTTTACTGGGAATCCCCGCGGATATAACACTGTCCACTTGAGTTGGACGTATCTTGCTTTTGAGCCATAATACTATGTGAGCATGTGGAAGGCCTCTTTTTTGCCACTCAATTGAGTACATCCAACAGCGAGTTTCTCCATAAATATGGCTCTTGTTTATTATATCCATGAGCTTTGCTAATTCTTGTTTAAAAATTCTCACTGTTAAATCATGGCGATCAGTAGTTGCCTGGCCACAGAAAAGTTCTTCCTTAATGTCAGTCCAGGCAGGATTACACGTAACTGTAATAAATAAATCTGGACATCCGTATATCCAAACATAGCACATGGCATCCTGGGCATATTCGTGCATATGTCTTGGACTTCCCGTAAATGTTGCCGGTAAAATAACCATTTTCCAATGTCCACAACATTGCCATCATTGGCTAAAGCATCACGCAAATGAATGTAATCATCAACTCGAAGTTTATTTTGGTGTTCGGATGTAGAGCAGGCGTTCACTTTCTATCTTGGCGTACATATCAGCAATAAATTGATGGAGGAGTTGTCCGCTTTTCAGGATATGGTTTGATGATTCTGGTCTAATCATTATTCTGTAGGCATAAAAATCCATAGCTGATATCTTTTTATTCGTGGCTGCACCACTCATTGGATCAGTTTGCCTCAGATTAAAGTGGTACCCATCCTCACCCTCCCAAAATATTAATGGGTACTGAAGGGCATCGTACGATCTGTGTGTTTCTGAAATTCGTTGCAAAACATCACTCCGTCTATGAATGATTATGTCACGTTTCTCGAATTCTTGTCCTGTCATTACAATGGCCACTTCGTCAATGGTCGGGGCATTAAAACGACGTTCATGTTCGCCTACTGGTTTCTTGTCTGCTGATATGATAAGCTTATATTCATCCGTTGGCATTCGATCCAGGGTGGTCTTAAACATATTTACTAAGTTATTATGCTCTTGCAACAACCTCTGTAGAGCTATAACAATCTCCCTTCTGGTGCTGGGAATATTTTTACAACGTTGATCGGCTTGTTGTCGTTCGTCTCCTATAAAATAGATTTGTAAGAATTTTGGATTCTCATTAGTGAAGGGAAGAATTGATCCAAGTTGATGATACATTTGTCCTTGCACTTTGAAAGTTGGCATGAAACCAGTTTCTTTTACTATTGCTGTTGTACCGAAAGAAGTCATTTGGAAGCATGAATTGTACTTTCTAATGTTTTTCAGGACGTGTTTAGATTCTTGAGTCGTTCCTGACGTGTACGAAAGAAGTGGTTCTGGAGGAGGATTTAAAGCGGCTAGCTTAATTTTCCCGTTAGAGCAACATATTCCAGGCGACTCCGATCTGAATTTTTTGGCTAGACAGTGATGGCATACACCATCCATTTTTCCAATTGTTACTTTGGGGGTGTATTCCATAATTGTAAGTGTGATCGTACTGAAATGCCTCTAATTTCAAATCAGACTGCCTAAATGTTTGTCTAGATTGAAAAATTCGCATACGTTCGATTTCAAGCCGGTCTTGACGCTGCTGAGGAGTTTCAGCAGCACTGAGCTCAGCGTGCCTTCTTTCGTCCTGTTCAAGCCGGTCTTGACGCTGATGAGGAGTTTCAGCAGCCCTGAGCTCAGCGTGCCTTCTTTCGTCCTGTTCAAGTCGGTCTTGAAGCTGCTGAGGTGTTTCAGCAGCCCTGAACTCAGCATGCCTTCTTTCATCCTGATCTCGCCGATATTGACGCTGCTCAGATGGTTCAGCAGCCCTAGTCTGGGACTGCCTTATTTGCTGATCTTCAAGCCGGTCTTGACGCTGCTGAGGAGTTTCAGCAGCCCTGAGCTCAGCGTGCCTTTTTTCGTCCTGTTCAAGCCGATATTGACGCTGCTCAGTTGTTTCAGCAGCCCTTAATAATCTAACTTTCATGGTTTGTAGGCTGATTTACCCAATAGATTGTCGCTTTTTGGGAGGCATTTTTAAATAGTTAAACGAAAAATTCGCAGTGGAAAGCCGTTGGTGATTGTTACTATACCAAAGGGCGTACCATGTACCTGTAAATCGCAGTCAAGAAAGATTTTATGTCGTATTATTTAAAAGTAGTATGAACGGAGCATATTATGTGTCATTGGCCCCTAATGACTACTATTGCATTGGACACATGAAACTTAGAAATTAATAGACAAAGTCATTTTTAAGGATCATAGTTCGTGCAAGACTATGTTTTGGTGATTATTGCTATAGTAATGGGCGTAACATGTGGGTAACTTGCCCTAATGATGAAGATGATAATGAAGACGACTACTACTGAACGGGTATATCAAACTTACACTCTAATAGAAATACATATTTTTGAATAACCGGTGAGGAAGACTGCGGTGTTGCCTAGTAGTATAATGGACGTAACATCTAGGTCATTTGCCCTTTTGATAAGAATTGTAATGAAGACGACTACCGAACTGTTACATCAAACTTTTAAACTAATGGAAAAACAGCTTTTAAAATCACAGGTGATGAAGACTGTGGTGTTGCTTAGTAGTATAATGGACGTAACATCTAGGTCATTTGCCCTTTTGATGAGGATGATAATGAAGACGACTACTACTGAACGGGTATATCAAACTTACAAACTAATGGATATACATATTTTTAAAATCACAGGCTAGGTAGACTGTGGTGTTGCTTAGTAGTACAATGGACGTAACATCTAGGTCATTTGCCCTTTGGATGAGGATGATAACGAAGACAACTACTACTGAACGGGTATATCAAACTTACAAAATAATGGAAATACACATTTTAAAAATCTCAGGCGATGAAGACTGTGGTGTTGCTTAGTAGTATAATGGACGTAACATCTAGGTCATTTGCCCTTTTGTTGAAGATGATACTGAAGACGACTACTACTGAACGGGTATAATAAACTTACAAACTAATAGAAATACATATTTTTAAATCACCGGCGAGGAAGACTGTGGTGTTGCCTAGTAGTATAATGGGCGTAACATCTAGGTCATTTGCCCTTTTGATGAGGATGACAATGAAGACTACTACTACTGAACGGGTATATCAAACTTACAAACCAATGGAAATACACATTTTATAAATCACAGGCGATGAAGACTGTGGTGTTGCTTAGTAGTACTGTATAATGGACGTAACATCTAGGTCATTTGCCCTTCTGATGAGGATGATAATGAAGACGACTACTACTGAACGGGTATATCAAACTCCAAACTAATGGATATACATATTATTAAAATCACAGGCTAGGTAGACTGTGGTGTTGCTTAGTAGTATAATGGACGTAACATCTAGGTCATTTGCCCTTTTAATGAGGATGATAACGAAGACGACTACTACTGAAAGGGTATATCAAACTTACAAACTAATGGAAATACACATTTTAAAAATCTCAGGCGATGAAGACTGTGGTGTTGCTTAGTAGTATAATGGATGTAACGTCTGTCATTTGTCCTTTGGATGAAGATGATACTGAAGAAGACTACTACTGAACGGGTATAATAAATTTACACTCTAATAGAAATACATATTTTTAATTCACCGGCGAGGAAGACTGTGGTGTTGCCTAGTAGTATAATGGGCGTAACATGTAGGTCATTTGCCCTTTTGATGAGGATGACAATGAAGACGACTACTACTGAATGGGTATATCAAACTTACAAACTAATGGACATACATATTTTTTAAATCACAGGCTAGGTAGACTCTGGTGTTGCTTAGTAGTATAATGGACGTAACATCTAGGTCATTTGCCCTTTTGTTGAAGATGATACTGAAGACGACTACCACTGAACGGGTATATCAAACTTACAAACTAATGGAAATACACATTTTATAAATCACAGGCGATGAAGACTCTGTAGTAGTACTGTATAATGGACGTAACAACTAGGTCATTTGCCCTTCTGATCAGGATGATAATGAAGACGACTACTACAGAATCGGTATATCAAACTTACAAACTAATGGACATACATATTTTTAAAATCACAGGCTAGGTAGACTCTGGTGTTGCTTAGTAGTATAATGGACGTAACATCTAGGTCATTTGCCCCTGTGATGAGGATTATAATGAAGACGACTACTACTGAACGGGTATATCAAACTTACAAACTAATGGAAATACACATTTTAAAAATCACAGGCGATGAAGACTGTGGTGTTACTTAGTAGTATAATGGACGTAACATCTAGGTCATTTGCCTTTTGATGAGGATGGCAATGAAAACTACTGTTGAATTGACACGACAAACTTACAAACTACCGTGATAGAAAGAAATATTTCAAAATTCACAGGCGATGAAGACTTATTGTGTGTGGTGATTAGTGGTATAATGGGCGTAACATCTAGGTCATTTGCCCTTATGATAATAATAAGGTAATGAGAAATGACTACTAAACGAACATGGTGTAATTTTAAATCTGATATAGGTAATTCAGATTTCTACCTTCGATGTCTTCCAAAGTCTGAACGTTATTATGTGGCTTAGGCCTATACTCGATGCGTGTAGTGAAAGAGCTTATAGAGTACTGCTCGGGTCCAAGCTGCACGAACCTGAGAATATCACAGATGATGACGATATATGATGACAGACGTTCGGGGGGGGGGGGGGGGGGGGAGGGTTCCCGGTCCTATTCACATTGACCGGTGAATCACTCATTCTTTCGTAACACTACAGTGGTTTGAGCAAATACCCTGTATGAACATCAGCATAGTCAGCAATACCAGGTAACACGGCGGGGTCTGGACATTTCTCTCATGTCACCTCGCGATGAATCAGCAAGCTATTCTCACACCTGCCCCCTCCTCCCCCCCCCTCCACCCACCAGGGTCTCACAACTTGTGGGACGTGGGTTTGCGACCATGGGACCCCAGCTGAGTCCGGCATTGCTTCTACTTACTGGTGCCGGGCTCCTTTCAGTTCTCTTTCCTGTCAGCCTCCCTTGGTCAAATTCTTGTTCTCTTCCGATCCCGATGGTATCAGGGTATCCGAGGCTTAGCGACTCTTTCACTTTCCCGCCTTAATTGGCCCCTGTCTAAACATTCCTGATAGCCTCATTCTTCGAGGTGTGAGCCTCCTTTTTCTTTTCTTAATATCTCATGTCTTCTGCTCAAGACCCTCAAGGAGGCAGGGTGTGTGTGCCCCACCACTTCTGGTGCACCCTGGATAGTGCTACATCCTCAAGGGCTCATGGCTGGTGAGTTCGGGAGCTGGCAACTCTGAGGGTTTCCTGAGCGGGTCCGGCTTTACCCCTTTTTTTCATTTCCTTTGGGACGGACCCTGTCCTCTTTCCGGGAATGGAGTGGTCTGTCCGCAATTTCAAGCAGACAGTGTTACTCGCAGGGTACCAAAGGGTAAGTATACAAATTTTGGTTCTGATCGGTGAAACGGTGTAGATTTGTGCCAAAGGGCCTAAATGCAGGGAATGGGGTGATCTGTCCGCAATTTCAAGTGGACAGGGTTACCCGCAGAGTTCGAAAGGGTAAGAGTTTGGTCCGGATCGGTGAAACGATATAGATTTTTGGCAAAGGGCCTAAATGCAGGAAATAGGGTGGTCTGTCCGAAATTTTAGGTGGACAGTGTTATCCACAGGGTTACAAAGGGTAAGTATACACATTTTGGTTCAGATCAGTGAAACGGTGTAGATTTGAGCCAAGGGGCCTAAATGCAGGGAATGGAGTGGTCTGTCCGCAATTTCAAGCAAAGAGTGTTACTCGCAAGGTACCAAAGGGTAAGTATACAAATTTTGGTTCTGATCGGTGAAACGGTGTAGATTTGTGCCAAAGGGCCTAAATGCAGGGAATGGAGTGGTCTGTCCGAAATTTCAAGCAGACAGTTATACTCGCAGGGTTCCAGACGGTAAATAACAAATTTTGGTTGAGATCTGTGAAACGGTGTAGATTTGGGCCAAAGGGCCTAAATGCAGGGAATGGAGTGGTATGTCCGCAATTTCAAGCAGACAGTGTTACTCGCAGGGTACCAAAGGGTAAGTATACAAATTTTGGTTCTGATCGGTGAAACGGTGTAGATTTGGGCCAAAGGGCCTAAATGCAGAGAATGGGGTGGTCTGTCCGAAATTTCAAGTGGACAGGGTTACCCGCAGGGTTGCAAAGGGTAAGTTAACAAATTTTGGTTCGGATCGGTGAAACGGTGTAGATGTTTGCCAAAGGGCCTAAATGCAGGAAATGGGGTGGTCTGTCCGAAATTTTATGTGGACAGTGTTATTCACAGGGTTACATAGGATAAGTATACAAATTTTGGTTGAGATCGGTGAAATGGTGTGGATTGGGGCCAAAGGGCCTAAATGCAGGGAATGGGGTGGTCTGTCGGAAATTTCAAGTGGACAGGGTTACCCGCAGGGTTCCGAAGGGTAAGTTCAAATCGGTGAAACGGTGTGGATTTGTATACATAACAGACAAACAGACCGACAGACAGACAAACATTGAGCGTTTTATATATTGATAGATATTTAAGTTCGAACATAAAATAGTTATAATTATCGTCGAACATAAACAGTCGTATGCAACTCGCCTATAATGGTAATTAAGACACTCGTATGGAAATTATAAACATACTCGTGTCTTAATTATTGCCATTATAGGCTCGTTGCATAATGTACTATTATTTATTTATTCATTCATTTATTTATTTATTTATTTTATCTTTGGTAGTCGCGAAGTTAGGACTCATGGCCCTCTCTTACACTTACCCCGCAATATGGTACAAATGGAACAATTTCATGTAATGCAATAAAATACAAGATCGTTAGTTAATTAGTTAGTTAGTTATTGTTATTTTAAGGGGCAGAACAGCAAGATCATCTGGCTTAAAACAGTTAAAAAGATTGAATTTAAATTAAATTTTATTTTGTGGTGGACGCATAAATATGAAAAAAGAAGGTCTAAAATAAATAAAACAAGAAAGTTTATGAGACTAATAATTAAAATAATAAACAAAATTATAATGAAAACAAAAAATAAGAAATTCATAAAAGAACAAATACTCTATGGGGGAACTAAACGTAAATACATATTTTTAATTCACCGGCGAGGAAGACTGTGGTGTTGCCTAGTAGTATAATGGGCGTAACATGTAGGTCATTTGCCCTTTTGATGAGGATGACAATGAAGACGACTACTACTGAATGGGTATATCAAACTTACAAACTAATGGACATACATATTTTTTAAATCACAGGCTAGGTAGACTCTGGTGTTGCTTAGTAGTATAATGGACGTAACATCTAGGTCATTTGCCCTTTTGTTGAAGATGATACTGAAGACGACTACTACTGAACGGGTATATCAAACTTACAAACTAATGGAAATACACATTTTATAAATCACAGGCGATGAAGACTCTGTAGTAGTACTGTATAATGGACGTAACAACTAGGTCATTTGCCCTTCTGATGTGGATGATAATGAAGACGACTACTACTGAATGGGTATATCAAACTTACAAACTAATGGACATACATATTTTTAAAATCACAGGCTAGGTAGACTCTGGTGTTGCTTAGTTGTATAATGGACGTAACATCTAGGTCATTTGCCCCTGTGATGAGGATTATAATGAAGACGACTACTACTGAACGGGTATATCAAACTTACAAACTAATGGAAATACACATTTTAAAAATCACAGGCGATGAAGACTGTGGTGTTACTTAGTAGTATAATGGACGTAACATCTAGGTCATTTGCCTTTTGATGAGGATGGCAATGAAAACTACTGTTGAATTGACACGACAAACTTACAAACTACCGTGATAGAAAGAAATATTTCAAAATTCACAGGCGATGAAGACTTATTGTGTGTGGTGATTAGTGGTATAATGGGCGTAACATCTAGGTCATTTGCCCTTATGATAATAATAAGGTAATGAGAAATGACTACTAAACGAACATGGTGTAATTTTAAATCTGATATAGGTAATTCAGATTTCTACCTTCGATGTCTTCCAAAGTCTGAACGTTATTATGTGGCTTAGGCCTATACTCGATGCGTGTAGTGAAAGAGCTTATAGAGTACTGCTCGGGTCCAAGCTGCACGAACCTGAGAATATCACAGATGATGACGATATATGATGACAGACGTTCGGGGGGGGGGGGGGGGGGGGGAGGGTTCCCGGTCCTATTCACATTGACCGGTGAATCACTCATTCTTTCGTAACACTACAGTGGTTTGAGCAAATACCCTGTATGAACATCAGCATAGTCAGCAATACCAGGTAACACGGCGGGGTCTGGACATTTCTCTCATGTCACCTCGCGATGAATCAGCAAGCTATTCTCACACCTGCCCCCCTCCTCCCCCCCCCCCTCCACCCACCAGGGTCTCACAACTTGTGGGACGTGGGTTTGCGACCATGGGACCCCAGCTGAGTCCGGCATTGCTTCTACTTACTGGTGCCGGGCTCCTTTCAGTTCTCTTTCCTGTCAGCCTCCCTTGGTCAAACTCTTGTTCTCTTCCGATCCCGATGGTATCAGGGTATCCGAGGCTTAGCGACTCTTTCACTTTCCCGCCTTAATTGGCCCCTGTCTAAACATTCCTGATAGCCACATTCTTCGAGGTGTGAGCCTCCTTTTTCTTTTCTTAATATCTCATGTCTTCTGCTCAAGACCCTCAAGGAGGCAGGGTGTGTGTGCCCCACCACTTCTGGTGCACCCTGGATAGTGCTACATCCTCAAGGGCTCATGGCTGGTGAGTTCGGGAGCTGGCAACTCTGAGGGTTTCCTGAGCGGGTCCGGTTTTACCCCTTTTTTTCATTTCCTTTGGGACGGACCCTGTCCTCTTTCCGGGAATGGAGTGGTCTGTCCGCAATTTCAAGCAGACAGTGTTACTCGCAGGGTACCAAAGGGTAAGTATACAAATTTTGGTTCTGATCGGTGAAACGGTGTAGATTTGTGCCAAAGGGCCTAAATGCAGGGAATGGGGTGATCTGTCCGCAATTTCAAGTGGACAGGGTTACCCGCAGAGTTCGAAAGGGTAAGAGTTTGGTCCGGATCGGTGAAACGATATAGATTTTTGGCAAAGGGCCTAAATGCAGGAAATAGGGTGGTCTGTCCGAAATTTTAGGTGGACAGTGATATTCACAGGGTTACAAAGGGTAAGTATACACATTTTGGTTCAGATCAGTGAAACGGTGTAGATTTGAGCCAAGGGGCCTAAATGCAGGGAATGGAGTGGTCTGTCCGCAATTTCAAGCAAAGAGTGTTACTCGCAAGGTACCAAAGGGTAAGTATACAAATTTTGGTTCTGATCGGTGAAACGGTGTAGATTTGTGCCAAAGGGCCTAAATGCAGGGAATGGAGTGGTCTGTCCGAAATTTCAAGCAGACAGTTATACTCGCAGGGTTCCAGACGGTAAATAACAAATTTTGGTTGAGATCTGTGAAACGGTGTAGATTTGGGCCAAAGGGCCTAAATGCAGGGAATGGAGTGGTATGTCCGCAATTTCAAGCAGACAGTGTTACTCGCAGGGTACCAAAGGGTAAGTATACAAATTTTGGTTCTGATCGGTGAAACGGTGTAGATTTGGGCCAAAGGGCCTAAATGCAGAGAATGGGGTGGTCTGTCCGAAATTTCAAGTGGACAGGGTTACCCGCAGGGTTGCAAAGGGTAAGTTAACAAATTTTGGTTCGGATCGGTGAAACGGTGTAGATGTTTGCCAAAGGGCCTAAATGCAGGAAATGGGGTGGTCTGTCCGAAATTTTATGTGGACAGTGTTATTCACAGGGTTACATAGGATAAGTATACAAATTTTGGTTGAGATCGGTGAAATGGTGTGGATTGGGGCCAAAGGGCCTAAATGCAGGGAATGGGGTGGTCTGTCGGAAATTTCAAGTGGACAGGGTTACTCGCAGGGTTCCGAAGGGTAAGTTCAAATCGGTGAAACGGTGTGGATTTGTATACATTACAGACAAACAGACCGACAGACAGACAAACATTGAGCGTTTTATATATTGATAGATATTTAAGTTCGAACATAAAATAGTTATAATTATCGTCGAACATAAACAGTCGTATGCAACTCGCCTATAATGGTAATTAAGACACTCGTATGGAAATTATAAACATACTCGTGTCTTAATTATTGCCATTATAGGCTCGTTGCATAATGTACTATTATTTATTTATTCATTCATTTATTTATTTATTTTATCTTTGGTAGTCGCGAAGTTAGGACTCATGGCCCTCTCTTACACTTACCCCGCAATATGGTACAAATGGAACAATTTCATATAATGCAATAAAATACAAGATCGTTAGTTAATTAGTTAGTTAGTTATTGTTATTTTAAGGGGCAGAACAGCAAGATCATCTGGCTTAAAACAGTTAAAAAGATTGAATTTAAATTAAATTTTATTTTGTGGTGGACGCATAAATATGAAAAAAGAAGGTCTAAAATAAATAAAACAAGAAAGTTTATGAGACTAATAATTAAAATAATAAACAAAATTATAATGAAAACAAAAAATAAGAAATTCATAAAAGAACAAATACTCTATGGGGGAACTAAACGTGAAGCATTTCCTTACACAGTAGTAGTCCTATAGTGATGGTCGCTGGGAATGGAACGATAAGACTTTCACTGAAGAAATAAGGAACGAAGGAAGATTGTAGTTTTACGTGACAATGAATCTTGTGATTATGAGCCACGGGACCTCCTTTTTACATGGAATCCGAACCTGAGGACATGGCATTTCACTTCGAAAATCTCACATGCATTGACCGGGAATCGAACCCGGACCGCCTTGGTGAGAGGCATACAGATAGACCGCTGAGCCACCACGTCCCACTGAAGAAATAAGGCACTGTGCCGTCACGAAGAGGTTTCTTTTTGCTGATACAAGTTTTTGTAAAAATTCGCAGGGATAATGCTTACTGACGCAGACGGAGCGGAACGATTCCTTTGTCTCCAAGTTGAGAGCGAATTGCTCTGTCCTCCGCCCGTGAATGGCGTCATTAAATATGGAAGATCCGTGGAGCATGTCGGAAGCGCCTGATCGTCCAGTAATTGGATTTTATTAATTCATTCAGAGCCAAAGTCATATTTTTTTATAAACCTCGGCTCTTGTACAACGAAGCAAAACAATCACAGATGTTTGAACTAGTGTATTGAACTCATGTTGTTTCATGTTGGATTAGGATTAGTTTCGTATTGTTCAGCAATTTATTATCAAAATATAAAGTTGACTTGACGGCTCTAATTTCATATTCTTCTGTTGTGCATATAGAAATGGCTTTAGGGGGAAGAAATGTAATTCCCTTCTGAGATCCTGAGGGTTGGAACAGGGTTCTCTGAACCTCGTGAGGCAAAATTGGGGGACGGGGACACCAAGAGCCCACTGATGAGCCAGATTGGTGTCCTAGGCGAAACCCCACACAATACACGGCACAGACCAAGACAAAAAGCGGAGTTTTAATTCACTCGCCGTAAAAGTCAATATACTAACTTACTATGGCTTTTAGCTTTCGCATTTGCGCAACCTGAAATTGACTGCGCCAGGATTCGATCCCGAAACCTTCGGAACAGCAGTTACCGTTGAGCATTTCAGCCAGGCATAACAATTGTACAAGACCTTTCCAGTAACATTTTAATCATTTTAACAAATGTTACAAATAAACAAACTTTATGATAGGTCTAATAAAATAAAATTATTTTTTTACATTTAGTAACTCGCAGCGCTAGACCATTGGGCCAAGCTATCTGTGCACTCGGAAGACGTGGGTTCGAACCCTATGGTCAGCCGCCCTTTAAATGGTTTTCCGTGGTTTCCAATTTTCAACTCCAGGCAAATGAAGGGATGGTAACGCCTGATAGGCCATGGTCACTTCCTTCCATCTCTTTGCCCTGTTTCACTCATCTTCATTCATATTATTTCTCATTAACCCCTCTCACGAGGTTGACGTCAAGAAAGGCATCCGGCCGTAAAAACACCAACCACATATGCTTCCATCGCATTTCATCCCCGACCCCGTAAAAAACGGGAATAATAAGGGGTAGACAGACCGTAATGTTGGCCCGAATTTGGTTTACTTGCTCCACTACTATAAATGTGAAAGTTTCGAAGAGTTGAAACATTCGAGTATTCGACACCTTGAAAGGTTGCCAACATCGTTTATGAAAGCAGAGAAAATATAACAACAAAGAGGAGGTCAGAGTTCACAGAGAAAAACCAATAGCACATGGTAAATATTTATCGAACACGCAGCGAAAAGGTTATCTAAATAAAATGTTAACGAGTTTCCACCTGTGATGGGCAGTAAATATAACATTACTCGTAACGGTGAGGTGAAAGTAATTATTGCTAACATTTTAATGAGTACACAAGCCACTTGCTGGTGAAAATGAATTGTTAAGTGAGTGGCCACATTTATCACATCATTAATTTAACAACCACCGGGTGTTTCGACTAGTGTAGTTAGTCGCATTTTCTTCCATGTTGACCAACATGTTTGCAATTGAGATTTCTTGATATTGTAGGTAGAGTGAGCTCAAAATCAGCCCAAATAAATAATACAAACAATATTCTGTATTGATTAGGAGTAATATACAATAGCATTCTGAACACTTCCTTTTTGCGTAAAAACCATTGAAGGATAATTTAAATTCACCACCTTTACTGAAAAGCAGTGAATAAGCACTTTTAACATGGTTATATTCATGGGCTGGTGGTCAATCTGGAATTAGCGTCATTAATTTCCTGACAACATGGTAACCATGGCAATCAGAATTCGTTATCTCTACTGTATGTATACCGTTTGTTGTTTGTAAGATTTAAAACATTAATTTTGGTTCCGTATTGATCTAATTACCTTTTTAATGCGCTAGGGTTCCGCCTGAATCAATTCTTTTATTGAAAATGATCGATTATGTGGTCATTAGAAATGGTACATGTCTCGAGGACTAATAGACATTTTTTGGTCCCCTTCATCAACCAATATTAAGCAATAAATGAGAAATTTATTTGATTAGCGTAGCACAAAAATGTCAATAGCCACGGAACCTAATATGGTGCACCATATAGATAGATATCGTATCCCTTTTACTTCTGCCGAACTTGATATTGGCATTCACATAATTTCAGCAAAGCATCTTCATATGTTTTCTACACAACGGTGATGTACTGAAATACTATGTTAATATTTCCGTCACATTACTTGTTGATTCACAACAAAACTGTGATTGCATCGACAACTGAATACTTATACGTCTTCAATGACGTTTGCAGACCATAAAGAAGCATTCCGCATATTCGTTTCGTAGATGTCACGTCGATAACAACTACATTGAATGAATTGACTCAGTTAAAAGTGTTTTTTCGTGTATTGTGCCCTAATCATTTCAAATATCCTATGTGATCATTTTCAATAAAAGTAATGATTCAGGCGGAATACCGTCTGTTGGGCAGCCAGTCCGGAGCATGGTCGGATCCTCAAAACGTGCCACTGTAGGTCATGTGAGCTGAAGCCCACAAAATCCTAAGGGAGCATTATAAAGAGGCGTACTAAGGGAGGTGAGGAGTGGGGTAGTTTGCTATTGGTTTCCAAACTGAGCCAGTACGGCACTGCTAACGCTACGAGTAGAACCTTTCACAACAAAGGAAAGGAAGGAAGCTTGTAGTTTCACGTAACCGTTAATCTTGCGATCATGAGCCTTGGAACCTCCTTTTTACGTGGATTCAGAACCACACGACATATGGCATTTCACTTCGAAAATTTCACATGTATTGACCGAGAATCGAATCTGGTCCACCTTGGTTAGAAGCCAACAGCTTGCCCTCGCCCCACTCTCCTCCCCTTTCACAACAACCAGAGACATTAGCAGTGTCCTAAATACCATTACTCAGCACCACTCATACCTCTGTAGCTACCATATAAACACAGCTATGAATGAGACCGAGATATTGGTGAAAAGTCACATTATACTCTAGCCTGTGCCACCATACACTGCATTGATCAAAAGATAGTAAACAGGCGGGGCAGTGGCATCAATTATATGTTGCTTTTAGAACGCATGCTCTAAGTTACGTGATTTTGTTTATGTATGCATACTAAGTCACCAGCGTCACATATACGTTCCTAAAAGAATAAAAACAATAACATTTACCATAATAGGTAATGCAAGATATTTTCCGTATTGACTAATAGATTCCTCTCGAGAGTAATACACCTATCAATACAATTTATGAACCATAAGATTGCATTAATGTACATATTTAGACCCTTCGATGCAGTCTTCTTCACCTTATAACCAATAAAAATAAATAAATAAATAAATAAATAAATAAATAAACAACTAAGCAAATAAATAAATAATCAATCAATCAATCAATCAATAAATTAGTAAATACGTATATAAATAAACACCCATGAAAAAAGAAAAAAATCAAATGACAGAACAAATAGAGACAAAAAGGGCCGTCCCCTTGGTGTTGGGGTAGCGTACCTGTCTCTCACCTGGGGGCTCCGGGATCAATTCCCGGCTCCGTCAGAGATTTTAGAAACTGACTTGAGGGCTAGAACGGGGTGCACTCAGCCTCGTGAGGACAATTGAGTAGCTGTCTGTCAGTGAGGCAGCGCCCCGGTTACGATAACCAAGATTAACGGCCGAGGGGACCCGATGCGCCGACCACGCGTCACTCCAGTATCTGTAGGCCAAATGGCTGGGCAGCGGTCGCTTGGTAGACCTAGGCCTTTCATGACCTGGAGTGCCATGGATTATATTTTATAGAGACAAAAATTGAAAATTGAAATGAACAGAACGTAACCGGAAATGAGAACACCAAAATCGTAAAATAATAACATCCGGTTACATAATAGAATGAAACTACGTTTCTCTAAGGAGGAATTAACGTTCTTGAAAACAGGATTCAAATTCAATTACGAATATAGATACACGGACCACAATATAAAACATCTCATAACAGACGTAGAAATAGCATGAAGCAAGTTGCCGGAACAAGAAAGAGAAATAACTAAGAATTTAGCAATGAACGAAGCTAAGAAGATCAAAAATCAAGAAAATAACAACAAAAACAAAACAAAACTCAAAGCGTATTAGTGTATTAGTGAGATCATTAAAGGAAAAATAGATAAAAAAAAGTACTAAAACGTAACTAAAACCAAAAAGGGGGAACACAACAGTCATCATGAGTTAAATCATATACGTAAATAAAAAGGTTGAATTCATAAATTATAACACTGTATAAAGGAAATAAGGAAAGGTCCTACAAATAAATTTCAAAGCCAGATCAAAAGCGCGTTAAGTAAAATTGAGTACGTTTTCAGGAAATCAGAGAAAACTGAAATCATAGACATGAACCATCAAAACTTTCCAAGCACAGTAATATCTTCCATAGTTTATATGTCGGTATTCTGCCGCGACAGCAATAGCAAAGATGGAATATGCAACATTACCCTAGCATACATTTCTTAAAAAGTGATTATGAAGCATTATTCTGGGAATGTATTCAACTAATGAGCAGTTATTGTAAAACTTCATAATTAAATGAAGGGAACTTTACATTTCTCTTGCTTGTGAATACAGTACTCTTTAATCTGTCGGTTATCCTACTTCTTGAAAATGAAACGTCCTTGCTAATCTCCCTGTTGCCATTAAGAAGCCAAATGCTGCTGTGTGTACGCATGCAAATAAGACAAAGAGAATTTGCATAACAATCTGTACATTTCCGATGGGCTTACCTCTGACACCATCGCCACCCAATTTAAGTTACCTCGAAATGAATATTTATCGCTAACGTCTACTATATACAGCTATTGCTGACCGCAAGACAGAATGAAAGACTGGGAAGAAACAGTGAAAAGTACATTCCATTTTTCTTTCTAAGTCAACGCTGACAGCTATGTAAATAAGATAACGACATGCAGGTTGAACGAGAGTAACGTGTGCGGCGAGAAAGCGGGACAGATCAAAATCGGCCTGGTAGTCTATCAGGCAGAGTGGACTGGCTCTCTAAGACATAGGATCGAAATGATGGTTGGTTCCTTAGTTTAGGGGATGCAACAACGCGGTCACGTAGCCCCGTGTACTTTGGGTGTGTGTAGAATCTGTCTGATAACCGGTGTTACTTGTGATGACTGTATTAGTGTGTGTTATATGTTAGGTAGATTTAATTAGAAAGATAACTATTGCAATGGGTACCATATTTCGACTTCCAGAAAATTTCGACATATATTCGCGTTTCACATCCCCCAGACCCCAAAACCACCGTCAGTTCAAAAGTTTATATATAATTTATGTATATATATATCAGTTTCTTGTGGACATGGTAACTGCCGTAATTTTGCATCAATCACTTTGAATGTTTTACATAACATGTATCCCTATAAAATCTCGGTCGAGTTCGTTAATGGGCAAAATCGGTCAAAGGGGGTGAAAATGGGGGGGGGGGGGCTTTTTTTTTTCGAAAAAGTGAAATATCACTATAACTCTCTTAATATGTGAAATATCGAATCCCTTCAAAGTTCATATTATGTGTCGGATAAGTGCCAAAAAGTATGTTTGAAAAGTTTTTTGATAGCACCAACCATTGACCAATGGGGTAGACAAAAGTGGGTTTATCGGGAAACATTAATCATATCTCTCTTAATAGGCACACTATCAAAACCGTACAAAATGGACGATATTCCCCTAATAATTACCTAAAACTTTTGTCTGAAAGAATTTTTGATACAACCCACCATTAATCCAAAGGATGAGAAAAATGATTTCGGAATTAGAAGAAAATGCCAAGAGCCATCAGAGGTTACCATGACAACGCTTCTAAATTGATGAGGGATGAGTTATCAGAGGTTGCCATGAAAACGAGATCAAATTCAGTTTTCCATCTGAATATGTGGGAAGTGGCTTCGGTGACGTATCTTAGCTGGTAGCATGCTGAACTTCTATGCCCAAGGTCGCGGGTTCAAAGCCGGCCGAAGTCGTCGGATTTTCAAAGAGCGCTGAAAATCCCTCCGTATGCTTTCCTGCAGGGGGGAAGTGAAGTTGCTGGTTGCCGTGGCATCTAGTAGCCAAGTTCACAGCTACGTGTCGTTGACGGTATATTTGGTACCAACATTAGGAACTACTACTTGAAATTGACCGTCTGCAGTCCTTACCTGAATTCCAGACTAATACAGCCATCACAATTAACACCGTTTATCAGACAGATTCTACACACGTACCCAAATTACACGGGGTTATATCACCGCGTTGTCGCAGCTATAAACTGAGGAACCAACCAACGTCTCTGCGGGAGATAAAAATTTCCGTGATAAAGTAACAGACCTTTACATAGTTATACATCAGTTTCGAGACGTTGCATAAGGACAGTGTGACCACAAGTATAAAAATGGATCCGAAATGACGAGAAGGTTACCGTTCCTATTAGACAATAGCATGTTAAAAAAATCCTCTCGGCACGCCGGAAGGCGGAGGTAGATTTCACCGGGCAAACTAGGGGATAGGCTATAATAGGCAAAATATGCAGGTTTTCGTAGGATGATCAGACCTCATTTATTGCGAGAAAGTATTTTACAATTGGAGGTTAGTTAACATTTTTCCGTCTTTCTATGCATACTTTTAACATTTTACTGTCTTATGGGGATGGTAACCTTCTTGTCATTCGGGGTTAATTTTTATACTTGTGATCACACTGTCCTTATGCAAGGTTTGGAACTAATGTGTAACTATCTAACAGTCTGTTACTTCTTCACGCAAAATTTTATCTCCCGCAGAGATGTTGGTTGGTTCCTCAGTTTAGGGGCTGCGACAAGGTGGTCATGTAACCCCGTGTACATTGGGTGTGTGTAGAATCTGTCTGATAAACGGTGTTATTTGTGATGACTGTATTAGTCTGTAATTCATGTAAGGTCTGCAGACGGTCAATTTTAAGTAGTAGTACCTAATTTTGTACCAAATACTGACGTCAACGACACCTAGCTGTGAACTTGGCTCCTAGATGCCACCGCAACCAGCAACTTGCAACGAACGTTGTAACTTCCCCTCCGAAGGAAAGCATGCTGACGGATTTTTAGCGCTCTTAGAAAATCCGGCGACTTTGGCCGGCTTTGAACCAGCACCTTGGGCATAGAAGTTCAGCATGCTACCAGTTAGCCACTTCCCTCATAGTCAGATGGAACAAGAAGTTTCGTGACGAACTAAAAGCCTACTTTTCTTAAAATTAAGATTCATGCCATAGATTAATCTACAGTATATGAACCTATCTAGAATAATGACGAAATTAAGTGGGTAATATCGAAATGTCTTAATTAGTTCGAAATAAGATATACTAGGCATAATGTAGCCTAATAGAGCAATACAGTTGGCAGCTCTGGTGACTGAATATATTCTTACTTCCATCTCCTAAGGTACAGAATACAAAATGTGGTTGAAGTCCAAAGGACGTTACATGGATTTAGACATTGGATCTATTAGTACACGTAAAAGCATGTTGGCAACAATGTCATGCGAGTGCTGGTCAGAAATAATCTGAAATATTATATATTTTTGTGCCAATTTTGGATGAAATCCATTTGTTGGTATAGAAGTTACATGTATTTAAAAATTGGTCCTATCAGCAGGCTTAGAATCATGTTGGTAGAACTGACGTATATAAGTTACTCCAAATTAATGTAAAATGTCGGGTAATTTACGTGTGCATAGTTTAAAGCTGTCGGCTTGCATACTTTCTGATATATTTGGATACAAAATAGAGAGCAATTATTAACAGTTGGCAGCCCTGGTGGCTCTTAAGAATACACTCAGTCATATATGATTATGTACGCATATTACATACAAAATTTGGTTGAAATCCAATTGATAGTGTAGAAGTTATATGCATTTAAAAATTGGACTTATCAGAAGGCTTAAAATTATTTTGGCAACGCTGTCATGTATGGCCACCTGTAAATTAAACTGAAATAGTATTATCTACATGTGTGCCAATTTTAGAATAGCTCCCATGTATACCTTCCAAGATATCCAACATGGAGCTCAAATTTCTAGTGCGTTTTTTAGCAGTTGGCAGCACTGGCATCTCTTTCAAATATGGGCCTGAGATATTCCGGTATACATCTTTACTCATACTAAATTTGGTTTCGATTGCTGCAGCCGTTTAGGAGTTGATAGGGGGGGGGGGGACACACACACAGCCAGACAGTCAGAAGTACAGACACATTTTCCCGGATATATCTTATAAGTCTACTTTTTCCTCATGTCTGAAAAGTGTGAAAAGTAGGCTAACAAGAAGTTCCGTGAAGAACTATACAGCCTACTTTTCATGTCAATGATTATTTTACAGTATATGAACCTATCTAGAATAATGACAAAATTAAGTTGGTAATATCGAAATATCTAATTAGTTCAAAATATACCTGGTATAATGTAGCCTAATAGAGCACTACAGTTGGCAGCCCTGGTGACTGAATATATTCTTAGTTCCACCTCTTAAGGTAGAGAATACAAAATTTGGTTGAAGTCCAATGGACGTTACATGCAGTTAGACACTGGATCTATCAGCACGCGTAAAAGCATGTTGCCAACAATACCATGCGTGTGCTGGTCAGAAATAATCTGAATTATTATGATATCTTGTTGTGCCAATTTTGGATGAAATCCATTTGTTAGTATAGAAGTGACATGTATTTTAAAATTGGACATATCAGCAGGCATAGAATCATGTTGGCAGCACTGCCTTGTATTAATTACTCCAAATTAATCTAGAATGTCAGGTGCTATACGTGTGCAAAGTATAGAGCTGTTGGCTTGCATACTTTCTGATATATTGATATTAGGGTAAAAAGAATATAGACAGCATTTATTAACAGTTGGCAGCCCTGATTGCTCTTAACAATACTTATAGTCATATCTGTTATGGTACACATATCACATACGAAATTTGGTTGAAATCCAACTGATAGTATAGAAGTTACATGTATTTAAATATTGGTCCTATCAGCAGGCTTATAATCATGTTGGTAGAACTGACGTATATAAGTTACTCCAAATTAATCTAAAATGTCAGAATATACGTGTGCATAGTTTAAAGCTGTTGGCTTGCATACTTTCTGATATATTGGTATTTGGATTTTTAAAAAATAGAGAGAGTAATTATTAACAGTTGGCAGCCCTGGTGGCTCTTAAGAATACGCTCAGTCATATCTGTTTATGTACAGATATTACATACAAAATTTGGTTGAAATCTAATTGATAGTGTAGATGTTATATGCATTTAAACATTGGACCTATCAGAAGGCTTAACATTATTTTCGCAACACTGTCATGGCTGGCCTCCTGGAAATTAAACTGAAATAGTATTATCTACATGTGTGCCAATTTTGGAATAGTTCCCATGCATATCTTGCAAGATAACCAACATGGAGTTCAAATTTCTAGTGCGGTTTTTCAGCAGTTGGTAGCACTGACATCATTTTCAAATATGGACGTGAGCTGTTCCGGTGCACATCTTTACTCATACTAAATTTGGTTTTGATTGCTGCAACCGTTTAGGAGTTGATTGGGGGGGGGGGGGGGGGGACACACACACACAGCCAGACAGACAGAAGGACAGACAGACAGAGATAAGGACAGACAGACACACATTTTCCCGGATCGATCTCATAAGTCTACTTTTTCCTCATTTTTGCAAAATGTGAAAAGTAGGCTAAAAATGAATGTGATCTCGTCAATGGCGTTGTCTTGGCAACCTCTGATAGATCATCCCTTATCAATTTAAAAGCGTTGTTATGGTAACCTCTGATGGCACTTGGCAATTTTAGCCTATTTTCAATTTTGAAAAAATACGCTTATGAGATCACCTTTTGTCCGTGTTTGTGTGCGTGTGTGTGTGTGTGCGTGTGTGTGTGTGATTCGTGTGTGTGTCCCCCCCCCCTAATAAAATCTAAACGGCAGGAACGATTTCAATGAAACTCGGAAAGTTCATAGCACTATTCTCGGTGACCTCGACCGTGCCCTTCAAATTTTGTTACGACTCGCCAATCCAACATGGCGGCTGTGCGAAATATTTCACCAGCATTCAATATCTCCGAAACTATTACCGATATTACCCTGACATTTTCTATGGTGATAGAGGGAACTACTATAAGTTCACTGATGTGACTTTTGAAAACCTGGTAACTACAAAACCAACATGGCGGCCAAGCGAATTTGCGACTTTTAAATAGACGTTTCTCGAGATTTGACCAACCAAACGCAATGAAACCTGGTACAGTATATGTTTATATACATTGTAATGCACCGACATCTAACTTCGTTCAATTGGTTATATACTCACAAGATGGCGGATGTGCGAAATATTTCACCGGCATTCTATATCTCTGAAACTATTAGCAGTATCTCCCTAAAAGTTTGTACGGAGATAAGGGGCACTACTGGAAGTCCATCTATAAGATTTTCAAACACCGGTTAACTACAAAACGAACATGGCGGCCAAGCGAATTTGAAAATTGTAAATAGACCTTTCTCGCGATTTAATGTTCCAAGCGCACTGAAACCTGGTACAGGAAATATTTATACACATTGTAATCCACTGGTATCTAATTTAGTTCAATTGTTTACATAACCTCAAGATGGCGGCAGTGCGAATTTTAAAATTAAGTTTCTATTCCTTGTGATGTAATCATGCGATCGAAGTGAAAGTTTGAATAATGAACCTACGCAATAATTTTCCTTTAATGGTACATGACTCTATGGCCTATACATTTAACAATCCAACATGACGACCATCCGAAATATTTAGACGATACTGAATATCTACGAATCTATTTTAGCAATCAAACTGCATTTTTTAATGTTCATAGGAGCTATGAACTTAAGTTCACCTATAGGACTTTAACATGGCGGTGACGCGAATTATATATATTCACATGGATGTTTCTCGCAATTTAACCATCCGCGTGCAGTGAAACTTGGTTCAGTAAATCTTTATCCGAATGTTAATCCACTGGCATCTAATTTATTTCAATTGTTTCCATAACCTCAAGATGGCAGCTGTGAAAATTTTTTAAATCTCCTTTTTTTTTCTTGTGTCCTAATTATGCGATTGAAGTTTGAATACTACTCGTTCACAATAATCTGCATGTAACAGTACATAACTCTAGGACCTACATATATAAAATCCAACATGGCGATCATCCGAAATATTTAGTCGGTTCTCAATATCTACGAATCTATTACAGCAATCAAACTGAAATTGTGTATGTTGATAGTGGCAATTAACATAAGTAGGATATATGAAAATAGGCTGTATAGTTCTTCACGGAAGTACTTGTTTAAAATTCCGAAATCATTTTTCTCATCCCTTGGCGTAATGGTGGGTCATATCAAAAATTCTTTCAGACAAAAGTTTTAGGTAATTATTAGGGGAATATTTTCCATTTTGTACGGTTTTGATATTGTGCCTATTAAGAGAGATATGATTAATGTTTCCCGAAAAACCCACTTTTTTCCACCCCTTTGGTCAATGGTTGGTGCTATCAAAAACCTTATTTGACATAAATTTTTGGCACTTATCCGACACATATTATGAACTTTGAAGGGATTCGATATTTCACGTATTAAGAGAGTTATAGCGAAATTTCACTTTTTCGAAATAAGCCTCCCATTTTCACCCCCTTCATCCGATTTTCCCCATTAACGAACTCGACCGAGACTTTATAGGGATACATATTATGTAAAAAATTCAAAGTGATTGGAGCAAAATTACGGCAGTTATCGTGTCCACAAGAAACTGATATATATATATATATATACAAGCTGAACCCGGCATGCGTTGCAATGCCAATCAAAGAAAGTGTTGGCGTTGAAATTCTGTTTCTTGAAGTGCTTTTGGATACACAACATGTTAACTGCCTCTAAGCTATCGTAAAATGTTTTTTTCTAATTTAGAACCATTCCTGGGAGCTTGCACAACAACTTTCAAAAGTTTCATCGCTGTCACTCATTTGTTGAATCTACTCGTACGCTACCTATTGTGAAATGGATTTACTAAGTCGAATCCCTTCCCTGGCGTGTTCAAAATAACTCATCAATGATTCATCGCAATCGGATGAATGGTATATGCACGTATAGGGGTTTTTGTTTAAACAATTCGTGCGCTGTCACTCATTTGTTGAATCAACTCGTGCGCTACCTATTGAGAAATGTATTACTAAGTCGAAGCCCTTCCCTGGCGTGTACACAATAACTCATCAAGGTTTCATCGCAATCGAAGAATGTTATATGAACGCAATAGGGGATTTTGTTGAAACGCTTCGCGCGTCGTCACCCATTTGTTGCATCTACTCTTGCGCTACTTATTGTGAAATGGATTTACTAAGTCCCCTTCCCTGGTGGGTACACAATAACTGATCAATGTTTCATCGCAATCAGATAAATAGTATATGAACGCATACCTGATTTTGTTTAAACGATTCGCGCTCCGTCACTCATTTGTTGAATCTACTCGTGCGCTACCTACTGTAAAATGTATTTACTAAGTTAGAAACCGTCACGTAAGTGTCCACAACATCTCACCCAAGTTTCATCGCTATCGGACTAATGGGATATGAAGACATAGGGGACTGTATTGAAACGCTCCGCGTGTCGTCGTTCATTTGTCGAATCTACTCGTGTGCTACCTACTGTGGAATGTATTTACTAAGCCAGAAACCTTCCTTGGAGTGTCCACCATATTTCACCCAAGTTTCACCGCTAACGGCAGAATGGTATATGACCTTATACGGCACTTTGTTGAAACGCTTCGCGCGTCGTCCCTCATTTGTTGAATATACTCGTGCGCTACCTACTGTAAAATTTATTTACTAAGTTAGAAACCGTCACGTAAGTGTACACAACATCTCACCCAAGTTTCATAGCTACGGACGATGGTACATGTATGCATACGGTACTGGGTTGAAACGCTTCGCGTGTCGTCGCTCATTTGTTGATTCTACTCTTGCGCTACATATTGTAATATGGATGTACTCAGCCAGAAACCTTCCCTGGAGTGTACACAACATCTCACCCAAGTTTCATCGTAATCAGATGAATGGTATGTGAACGTATACGGGTCGTTGTCGAAACGCTTCGCGCGTAGTCACTCATTTGTTGAACATAAACGTGCGCTTCGTATTGTAAAATGGATTTACTTAGCCAGAAACCTTTCCTGGAGTGTACACAACAATTCACCAAACTTTTATCACTATCAGACGAATGGTATATGACTTTATACGGGACTTTGTTGAAATGCTTCGCGCATCGTCGCTCATTTGTTGAATCTACGAGTGCGCTACCTATTGTAAAATGGATTTACTAAGTCAGAAACCTTCCTTGGAGTGTACTCAACATCTCACCCAAGTTTCATCGCAATCGGACGAATGGTATATGAACGCATAGGAGACATACATACCCATAGACAAACTATCACGTTACATTGATTTTTATATATATAGAAGACGAATGGTATATGACTTTATACGGGACTTTGTTGAAATGCTTCGCGCATCGTCGCTCATTTGTTGAATCTAAGCGTGCGCTACCTATTGTAAAATGGATTTACTAAGTCATAAACCTTCCTTGGAGTGTACTCATCATCTCACCCAAGTTTCATCGCAATCGGACGAATGGTATATGAACGCATAGGAGACATACATACCCACAGACAAACTATCACGTTACATTGATTTATATATATATATATATATATATATATATGAGTCGCCTAGATGCAAAAGTGTCCATGTCCACTTTTCAAAAAAAATGATTTGGCAACGCTGGATTGTAGAGCTAGGCTTATTACACATGCCAGAAATGCTATTTATGCTCAAAACTGTCCGTGTCCTATGAATACGAGCTCACGAAAAGTGTGGTTGGATTCAAAACTGTCCATGTCCTTCGGTAAGTTAGGCGCAAAACTTGCCTTGTCCCTTTCCACCAATCACAATGAAGATTGAAGTCAGATGACTAATGCAAGATGGCCGTCGTGTGTATGTAAACATTGAGCCCTTGTCTGTGTTTAAGCGTTTATGATTAAAGTTATACCCATTGTTTTCATCAAAATACAATAGTTGTCTCGATGCTGTGTCACTGGATGTACAATCACGCACCAGGCATCAACAAAATAGAAGTGATTTATCCCATTACTGGACATTCATTCATGCCTCCCGATAGAGTATTTGGGCTCATCGAAAGGCAACTGCGGAAACGAGAAACGATAGTTCAACCATCAGAGTACCATAGCATCTTGGAAGAGTATGGAACCCTCTACAAACAGGGGAGAGACTGGGAGATAGCTGACTGGAAAGGAGCCATTCAAAACGTCATAAAACCCACAGCATCATTCCCCTTCCAGATAACGAAAGTAAAAAGAGTCATCATTATCCGTAATGCTCAGAACGTTATTAGAGTTCAAGGGGAGCCTAATTATAGGTCTGACATCAATGAACCAATGGGTGTATGCAAACGGGGAAAACACTATAAACAGATAAACCCGAGATGCATAACAAACTCGCCTGTGCCCGTTAATGAAAAGAAACTGGAAGATGTTTCAAAACTCCTCGAGAAACACTATGGTGAGTCCTGGAGGGAGCGTAACTCTCTGTCATGGTACAAGAAATTATTAGGTTCCACTAGGCCAGGGGTGTCAATTGAAGAACAGTGCCTAGCAGGAGAGGATTAAGACATTTTTCCAGGTATGATGTACTAAGTACGTTGCAGATTGTCAGACAGTACACTATGTACCTTCAGAAACAATAAAAAAATATGAACATTAAAAATCCACAAATTTAGATTTATGTTCATTCCATATCCTCTCCTCACATGTACCTTCAGAAATGAAAATTGAATACAACAATTTAGATTTATGATCATCACGTCTTTTCTTCAAATAGTGCCTAGTCTGTTTCAAAACTGTCCATGTCCATTATAGTTGCATGCACAAGTGTCCATCGGCAATATGAGATGCAAAAGTGTCCATGTCCATTTTTATTTTGCTTATATCTTTCAAGCATTGCGTTCCTGGTTTTTTGTCAATAGCTCAAGCAGATTTGTACTAATGCATACTTATTTATATGACAAACAGTGTAGGCTTATACCAATCCACCCAGTAAAAACACATTTTCCACTTTTTCTCAAAACCAGTTATGGTGGACATGGACACTTTTGCATCTAGGCGACTCATATATATATATATATATATATATATATATATATATAGATAGATACATATATACAAAAATTATATATAAACTTTTGAACAGATGGTGGTTTTGGGGTCTGGGGGATGTGAAACGCGAAGATATGTCGAAATTTTCCGGAAGTCGAAACATGGTACCCATTGCAATAGTTAGCTTTCTAATGAAATCTACCTAAAACAAGTTGTTCAGTAAAGAACATATAGCCTACTTTCTCCTAAATGCATGGGTATTGTTATAACTCTTTGTCCTTTTCAAGGAGTATGATTGAATGTTGGTTGTAGTAGCTTGTTGAAATACAACGTGCTATAGGGATATTAAACATGAATATGAGGTGCCCTTTGCTAGTGCTACCTCTGTACCAAATTTCGTTCAATTCGGTTCCACCGTGTTTGAATTGATAGGGGGAATCGATTTGCGCACATACTTGGCCACCATCTGCAAATTATTGGGCTGATGTTCTTGCAGTTTGGTCAGAATATGTTTCCCACATAAAGATATGGTGTTGCAAAATTTGGTAGATACTAGATTATTAGGTTGGTCGTAATTACATTTTAGCTTTTAACATTCGGGTGGCCGAGATTACGTTTCCGTCAAGATAGCGGTGATATAAAACATGACACTGAGGTGCCCTTTGCTAGTGCTACCTCTGTACCAAATTTCGTTCATTTGGTTCCACCGTGTTCGAATTAATAGGGGAATCAATTTTGACATAAAGATGGCCGCTATCCGCAAACTATTAGGCTAATGAACTATTAGATTGGTCAAAGGATGCTCCCTCCATAAAGGTATGTTGTCGCAAAGTTTGGTAGAGATCGGATGGTTATGTTAGTCGTAATTTGATTTAAGCTTTAAACATTTGTGTGGCCGCCAATACGTTTCTGTCAATATGGCGGCGATATTAATCATGACACTGAGATGCCCTTTGCTATTGCTATCTCTGTACCAAATTTCGTTCCATTCGGTTTCACCGTGTTTGAATTAATAGGGGGAATCGATTCTGACACAAAGATGGCCGCCATCCGCAAACAATTAGGCGAATGACCTATTAGATTGGTCAAAGGATGCTCCCTCCATAAAGGTATGTAGTTGCAAAATTTGGTAGAGATCGGATGATTAGGTTAATCGTAATTTGATTTAAGCTTTGAACATTCGTGTGGCCGCCATTACGTTTCCGTCAAGATGGCGGCGATATAAAACATGACACTGAGGTGTCCCTTGCTAGTGCTACCTTTGTACCAAATTTCGTTCAATTCGCATTCACCGTGTTCGAATTGATAGGGGGGGACAGACATTCAGAGTACACACACTCACACACACAGAGACACACACACACATACACACACACACACAGACTCACACACACACATACTCACACACAGACAGACACACTTTTTTCGCCCTGTGTTGATCTCATAAGTCTACTTTCATTTTTTGCAAAAATCGAAAGTAGGCTAAAAATTCTCTTTGCACGCCGGAAGGCGGAGGTAGATTTCACCGGGCAAACTAGGGGATAGGCTATAATAGGCAAAATATGCAGGTTTTCGTAGGAGGATCAGACCTCATTGATTGCAAGAAAGTACTTTACATTTAGAGGTTAATTAACTTTTTTTTTCGTTTTTGTATGCCTATTTTTATCATTTTATTGTCTTATGGGGATGGTAACCTTCTTGTCATTTGGGGTTCATTTTTTTATTTATTCTTGTGATCACACTGTCCTTATGCAAGGTTTGCAACTGATGTGTAACTATCTGACAGTCTGTTACTTCTTCACGCAAAATTTTATCTCCCGCAGAGATTTTTGTTGGTTCCTCAGTTTAGGGGCTGCGACAACGTGGTCATGTAACCCCGTGTACATTAGGTGTGTGTAGAATCTGATAAACGGTGTTAATTGTGATGACTGTATTAGTCTGTAATTCATGTAAGGTCTGCAGACGGTCAATTTTAAGTAGTAGTTCCTAATTTTGTACCATATACGAACGTCAATGACAACTAGCTGTGAACTTAGCTACTAGATGCCACCGCAACCAGCAACTTGCAACGAACTTGGAACTTCTCCTCCAAAGGAAAGCATGCTGAGGGATTTTTAGCGCTCTTAGAAAATCGAACGACTTTGGCCGGCTTTGAACCAGCAACCTTGGGCATATAAGTTCAGCATGCAACCAGTTAGCCGCTTCCCACAGTCAGATGGAAAAATGAATGTGATCTCGTGAAATGGCGTTGTCTTGGCAACCTCTGATAGCTTATCCCTCATCAATTTAAAAGCGTTTTTATGGTAACCTCTGATGGCACTTGGCATTTTTTAAAATTCCGAAATAATTTTTCTCATCCCTTGGCGTAATGGTGGGTCATATCAAAAATTCTTTCAGACAAAAGTTTTAGGTAATTATTAGGGGAATATTTTCCATTTTGTACGGTTTTGATATTGTGCCTATTAAGAGAGATATGATTAATGTTTCCCGAAAAACCCACTTTTTTCCACCCCTTTGGTCAATGGTTGGTGCTATCAAAAAACTCATGTGACATAAATTTTTGGCACTTATCCAACACATATTATGAACTTTGAAGGGATTCGATATTTCACGTATTAAGAGAGTTATAGCGAAATTTCACTTTTTCGAAAAAAAAACCTTCATTTTCACCCTCTTCGATCGATTTTGCCCATTAACGAACTCAACCGAGATTTTATACGGATACATATTATGTAAAAAATTCAAAGTGATTGGTGCAAAATTACGGCAGTTATCGTGTCCACAAGAAACTGATATATATATATATATATATACACACACATCAAAAAAAGTTTTGCATCACCTCGGTTCCCAGATCTCCGGCATATAGACGTTGACTGTGTATATTGTATCAAAGATACAGTCCCTTTGACTGTTCATAGATGTCACTAAAACTGCTCAAAGATGTTAACAACCATGCATGAGCAGGGCCTATTAGACGAAGGGGGTACGACAGCCGATCAGTTCCAGTCATTCCACCAGGACGAAGGTACGCTGCTCATGTTGTCTGTAGTTCTACCATGCCTAGAAGGTCAATACCGCAGTTCGATCGCGTCCGCATTGTTACTTTGTGTCAAGAAGGGCTCTCAAAAAGGGCAGTTTCCAGGCGTCTCAGAGTGAACCAAAGCGATGTTGTTCGGACATGGAGGAGGTACAGAGATACAGGAACTGTCGATGACAGGCCTCGCTCAGGCCGCCCAAGGGCTACTACTGTAGTGGATGACCGCTACTTACGGATTGCCGCTCGGAGGAACCCTGACAACAATGCCACCATGTTGAATAATGCGTTTCGTTCAGCCACAGGACGTCGTGTTTCAACTCAAACTGTGCGCAATAGGCTGCATGATGCGCAACTTCACTCCCGACGTCCATGGCGAGGTCCAGCTTTGCAACCCCGACACCATGCAGCGCGGTACAGATGGGCCCAACAACATGCTGAATGGACCCCACAGAATTGGCATCACGTTCTCTTCACCGATGAGTGTCGCATATGCCTTCAACCAGACAATCGTCGGAGACGTGTTTGGAGGCACCCTGGTCAGGCTGAACGTCTTAGACACACTGTCCAGCGAGTTCAGCAAGGTGGTGGTTCCCTGATGTTTTGGGGTGGCATTATGTGGGGCCGACGTACGCCACTGGTGGTCATGGAAGGCTCCGAAACGGCTTTACGATACCTGAATGACATCCTCCGACCAATAGTGCAACCATATCGGCAGAATATTGGAGAGGCATTTGTCTTCATGGACGACAATTCTCGACCTCATCGTGCACATCTTGTGAATGCGTTCCTTCAAGATAACGACATCGCTCGACTACAGTGGCCAGCATGTTCGCCAGACATGAACCCTATCGAACATGCCTGGGATATGTTGAAAAGGGCTGTTTATGGACGTCTTGACCCACCAACCACTCTGAGAGATTTACGCCGAATTGTCGTTGAGGAGTGGGACAATTTGGACCAACAGTGTCTTGATGAACTTGTGGATAGTATGCCACGACGAATACAGGCATTCATCAATGCAAGAGGACGTGCTACTGGGTATTAGAGGTAGTGGTGTGTACTGCAATCTGGACCACAAATGCTGAAAGTCTAGCTGTATGATGGTACAACATGCAATGTGTGGGTCTCATGAGCAATAAAACGAGCTGAAATGTTGTTTGTGTTGATCTCTATTCCCTTTGTATTTAAAGGTTCCGGAACTCTTGGAACCGAGGTGATGCAAAACTTTTTTTGTTGTGTGTATATAGATACATATATACATAAATTATATATAAACTTTTGAACTGACGGTGGTTTTGGGGTCTGGGGGATGTGAAACGTGAAGATATGTCGAAATTTTCCGGAAGTTGAAACATGGTACCCATTGCAATAGTTAGCTTTCTAATGAAATCTACCTAACTGCAATATTATTATCTATACGTGTGCCAATTATGAAACAGCTCCCATGCATACCTTCCAAAATATACAACATGGAGCTCAAATTTCAATTGCAATTTTTCAGCAGTTGGTAGCACTGACATCATTTTCAAATATGGCCGTGAGATATTCAGGCATAGATCTTTACTCGTACCAATTTTTGTTTCGATTGCTGCAGCCGTTGAGGAGTTGATAGGGGGGACACACACACAGCCAGATAGACAGACAGACAGACAGACAGACAGAAGGACAGACAGACAGACAGACAGTCAGACAGACAGACAGACAGACAGACAGACAGACAGACAGAAGGACAGACAGACACACATATGCCCGATCTCATATATCTACTTTTTCCTCATTTTTGCAAAATGTGAAAAGTAGGCTAAAATACTACCATCAACGACACCTAGCTGTGAACTTGGCTATTGGATGCCACCGGAACCATCAACTCGTAACGAACGTTGGAACTTCCCCTCCGAAGGAAAGCATACTCAGGGTTTTTTAGCGCTCTTAGTAAATCCGACGACTCCAGCCGGGTTTGAACCGGCGACCTTGGCATAGAAGTTCAGCATGCTACCAGTTCCGATACCGAAGTCGCTTCCCACAGACAGATGGAAAACTGAATGTGATCTCGTGCAGTGGCGTTGTCATAGCAACTGCTGATGGCTCATCCCTTATCAAATAAAAGTAAAGTTGTCAAGGCTACCTCTCTTGGCACTTGGCATTTTCTTATAATTTAAATCATTTTGCTCACCCCGTAGCGTAATGGTGGGTCATATCGAAAATTCTTTCAGTCAAAAGTTTTAGGTAATTATTGGAGGAATATTGTCCATTTTGTACGGTCTTGATATTGTGCTTATCAACAGAGATATGATTAATGTTTCCCGAAAAACCCACTTTTTCCCACCCCTTTGGTCAATGGTTGGTGCTATAAAAAAATCAAACATAAATTTTAGGGCCTTATCCGACACATAGTATGAACTTGGAGTGGATTCAATATTTCATATATTAAGCGAGTTATAGCGATATTTCAATTTTTCGAAAAAAGCCTCCCATATTCACCCCCTTTGACCGATTTAGCCCATTAACGAACTCGACCGAGATTTTAAGGGGATATATATTATGTAAAAAATTCAAAGTGATTGGTGTTAAATTTCGGCAGTTATTGTGTCCACAAGAAACATATCTATACTGCACCCTTCAATAAAGCATGGTTTTCTCAAGATTCATCTACGGGGTCGTGTTCAGTCCTGACTGCGTTACACAGCAAAGTTCGCTTAAAACAACATGCTCAAATAAATAGAAAGGTTCATGACAGAGGCTATACTATAAATAAAATGAATAACAGGTAGAATAAAAGAAATTTAATGACTGAAAATTATGTGCATAATAATAATAATAATAATAAAAGAAATCCTCCCTGACTTTCACCCCCTTAATAAACAATAATAACACTGAGCGGTAGGAACTCGCTCGTCACAACAAGTCAATGTGAATGCAGCTTCACATAAATGATAAAATCATAACATAAGCAATTGAACGGTAAGAACTCACTCGTCACAACATATGGATACCAGTCCATTTTTTCTGGTCAAGAAGTTATATAATGTGTGGTGTACTGCTCGTTAATAAGAAACTGAGTACTGATGCGAGTCCGTTTACAACTGAAACAGTCATGCTGCTTACGGAGTTGCATCTTTTAAATCACACTACGGCTATGGAACCCACCCTTCATTAATACACTATAATTACTACTGACACATGCAAGATCTAATAATATAAACAGAATGAAGAATCTCCCTGAGATCCTAGCTGGTGCAGGAGCACATAATGAACACAAAATGAGCATGCCAGAAATAGGCCAAAAACGCTCTCATCATAACTTGGGAACATAGCTTCGCGCACCCTAACTGGACACGGGTCAAGAACGCGTAAAAATAAACACACCAAAATTGAACCAACAACAACAAAATACAAGCCTAACGGCTGAAAAACTATGTTTACATTTTTATAAAACGCCAGACAAACACGAATTTCGGAAGCTCCCTTACAACTATGGACAGCACCCATTTAATCAATCAATACTCATTATAACCGATCAGGTTTTGTGAATTTTAAACAACATCTTAAATTGCAGTACAGGAAGCAAGCCTGTTACTAATGACAAGTCACGTTATCTGGTTTGAGCGCGCACTTCTCGTATGAGTCAACACTGCCTCAAATATCTCTCTCAGCCCCGCAAGCTCGGTGCAGTTTCACTCAGGAAACGTCAACATATCTCACCCATCCCCTGGATGGCGAGAAACACAAATATATACCACAAATTCAGCCTCGCGAGGTCATGAACTGGGCTAATGTAGAGCAAGACAGAATAATCACCATGATATATTCTCGCTAGCACATTATATAAATCACACAACGCACCAAAAGCTTGGACTGACTCTCATGCACACACACTGGGTCGGCTCAAAACAGATCAACAATACTGCGTCCATTGACACATTAACAAAAATACACAACAAAAACTCGGGTGCAAAGTGCCATCCCGTTCAAATCTGCTGGAAAGCAACTATCAAAATAATCCTGATCCGTCATAAAAATTCTACTCACAAACAATCTTACCCTCCAAATTCTATTTTTAATCTCAAAATTAATTCAGTTCCATTTTTGTTGTAAGGCATACCTCCGAATAATAATGCTTGACCGTGATTTACGCAAGCGAACGCAAGCACAGGCTCCGCGTCGCCCCGTACAGATGAAACAAATACAATCACAATATTTACAAATTACGCAACGCTTGGCTAGTCCCATATTTAATGTGTCAGTAAAACAAAAACTAATAATCTACAATATCAAACAAGCAAACAAATATCTACAAAAATATGTCCCATAATACCATAGCTGATTTAATAAATAAATTCATTTGGTACTCAATCCTTTAAAACAGCGCCAGGAAAAACGTCTGCAGCCATCTCCTTTAAGATATTTATCTGGTCATCGACATCTTCTGGCAAATGTCCTGCTGGTTCCCAGATCCGTTCTCGTTCTTAGACGTCATCTCGTGCTGAATTAAATAAAGTTTTGTCAGATACACACACGATATAATTCCTACTATATTCACCTACCAAGTACTATGTTCCTTGACAGTCTATTTGATGAATTATTTCGATATTGGAAATATCTGTTCCCATAGGAAACAGGATGTAAAATTGTCCGATTGAGCTATGTACATTAACAAATTTACAAAGAATTCCTATGGGAACAGATATTTCCAATTTGGATTAGCAAGGTAAGCTAACATTATTTTTGAAAGGAAGTTTTGACTTCCGTAGTAAATTGGCGCTGCTCGTGGCAACATTTGTGCCTTGCAGCGGCCTTCACAGTATGTACTAGCCACGCGTCTTGGTGAGGTGTACCATAAGCAACTGAAGAGCCCATTGGTACACTGGGGCGAAACGCTGGCAACTGTTTTGAGCTAGCCGGACCATTTTATCAAATTTCTTTGTGAAATTGTTAATGAATTATTTCGATGAACTGGACCCTACTGATAGTGCTGGGACTACAAATAAACCACTGAAGTTACACTTATAACTTGACGACACTGTTCCATGTTCAATAACATGAAAATATGCAGAGTATGAACCTTACGTCCTCAGACGTACAAAATGAGTGAATGAACGTTACGCCCTCAGACGCACGAAATTAAGTGATGAGTGTTCCGTCCTCAGACGTACAAAAATGAGTGGTGAACGTTACGCCCTCAGACGCATGAGATAAGTGGTGATCCTCGAAGCATTTTGGATCCTTATAAATGAAACAGACTAGGGTAGGTGTGGAAGGGGATTTATTAAAAAATATTCCACAATAATAATCAGACTAGCATGCGATCGGTATCATTGAGTTCGTAGCAGTGTGGAGGTTACGATTATGCTGTAGCCGGCTCGAATCGATCGTGGAATTAATCTGTAGATAACTCCCGCGTTAATTTACCAGTGTGCGTTACCAAGCCGAGTTGCTGCTAAAACAAGGCGTCTTGATATTATTGGCCCAGACTCTTGTATGTCTCTGCGCGCTTTTACATTTCTGCAGTGGGGAGTGGTTAACATGATGATAGACCAATTGCTTCGTAGCATTCGATTTCCTTCTTGGCACCAACCTTCCTAGCAACAGGCCATAATGTGCGTGCCCAAGCCGTCTTCCACGCTAAAAGTTGCACCTGTCCTCTGTCTCAAGAATATATATGCTTCTTCCTAAAATACCACAGGAGCTTAAACCATTGTGTCCTCTTGGCCGCTGATTTCTCAATATTTCCCAACACCGTCTGGCTCTCATATCTGTTGTCTGTAGAAATGTATCAAAAGATGATGAATAATTATTAGAATCCTTTATACAGCCTGTGGATAAAGGGTTCAATACATATATATATGCTGAACCCTTATTGATTTGCCGATCAATAAGTCTTTATGATTTTTATTATTATTATTACTGATATCCAGGCAGTACATGTTGGAGTTTGACAAAGGGAAGACAGGTAGTGTGTCGCAATGATTGCAACAGATGTAGCGTGGTAGTTATTCCTGACGGTGACCGGGTAAGCCGAGTTCAAGGACAAATTCAGGGTGAACGCGCATCCAAGTCGGCGTCATTATGGGCGTGCCAGAGGTGAAGTTCCAACCGATACACGATTGAATCAGCAAATCGGGAGAGAGGACGCCTAAACCACGCGAAGAGTTACGTACTTTAAAAAAGGCGCTAAAACACGTGTATGAAGAACCGCCGATGCGATAGGATTCCGCATGAGTCCATTGAGACGTTTGGATGAAAAGAAGAAGATTGATACTAGTCCCAAGTCTGTGAGTTGAAAACTACAGATTATTTTCATAAATTGCCCCCACTCCACCCCTTTCTGTCAGTTTCTAATAAATTGATCGGTGATGAGTAGTTTGAGACACAACTTTATCGAGCTCCGAGGAGCATCGTTCACGCCAGTTTGAGTCACGATTTTATCAGGCTCTAGTGAGCATACTTCATGTCTGTATGAAAGAACATTTTATTGTGCTCGTGGGAGCAGAGTGCACGCTTAGCGGAGGGAGATCTCTAGTCGAGATAAGCGCTACGCGGTAGACGTAATTTCAAAGACTTGTTGAAAGCCAGTTGCGTGGTGAAAGAAGAGTGTAATAATTTCTGTAAATGTTGTGTTATATTTTGTGTGATGTATATGTGCGTGTGAAGTAAGTAAATGCTTAGATAGGGCCAGTTCAACGTTGAGTAATCGCCCAGGACATTATATTTGAGTGAAAGGCAGTAGCTCATAGCGATTCTAGCCAGGTAGACTAATAACTTTGAACATTTCTTTCCAAGAAGCCACGCCAAGATGTCTACGGGAAGGTCGATTGATGGAATGAAGTGCTACGCCTCTACCCGGACGTCGACGATGAACGAGTAGATTTCCCGTGGGGAAATGCCTTGGGATGGAGGTTGATTTTCTACAAGCTGCACGGTGATGTAAAAACCATTGATTTATTCAATATGTAGCTAGATTAGACGCGGGAACGTTGTAAATATTTTATTCTTGTTTTTCTTGTGTATTTAGATTTTTGTGCGCCGACACTGTCATATTTAAATGTACGTTGGCACGTGGCCAAAATGTTTGTTTGATTGTATATTTTTCTTATGAGTCATTATTAGTATGCACGGCGTGTGTATTTTGATTTTATTCATGCGAATGCGAAATTCGTCCTGGTCGATAAATGGTGCTTTTATTCAAATTCATTTTTAGTAGGAGAAGGTTTTTATTCATACTAGGGTTGCCGAGCGCAACAAATTAAGATGTCACTGTAGAACACCTTAGTTCTATATTTTTGAGTTTTTTTGAGAGTCCTTTTCAGGTTCTTTAGTCACGGACTAGATTGGGAGCGCAAGTCGGTGGAAAATATTTATGTCTTTTATTACAGGTTTCTGTCAAACCCATACGTGTGATCCTGGTGTGTGTATTGTGTCAAGGTGTGTGTATTGATTCTTCGTGATGATGGGTAGAATGTGCCTACCGCCCTCAAATATTGTGGTTGTATTTTTATGGAAAGGCAGAGCACTCTCCGAGGCTACTGTACCTTGTCTAGTGCTGATTCTTGGATTTCCGTGGGAAATGCTAAGATATTTGATTTTGACACACACACGTATATTATGTGCTTTGGGAGCACGCTTCTTCGAGACTCGAGCCAGTGCTACGGCAGGTCGAGGTAATTGACGCGTGGGTTGACAGATGTGCAGATTCCACTTTGCGCCCGTCTATGTCTGGTGATTCATCGTTTAGGCAGTCCAGCTGACCGACTGACCCCTGTAAGCTATCTGTAGCAAACCTGTTCTTTTAATGGTCATTGGATCATAATTAAAGTGGAAGTTCGCCATGTCCGTTACGAATTACCGCATATCGTATGAAATGAAATGTTTGTTTTATGATGTAAATGTTGGCTTTGAGCCTAGTGATTTCTGTGACTCATTTCATTTGTTAGATTTCGTCTGTTGTGACACCGTTGGGTGTATTTTGTATTTTCTTGTAAAAATGGCAAGCGGCCATACGTGTATTTTTCTTGATTGGTCACGTGTTGATTTACTTGTGTTGATTTGAAAAGTCCTAATTTTTAGGCGTTAATGTTGTTTGCTACGGCAGTTCTTTGGTTCCAATTTCATGCGGAAATTATTTTTTGTTTATTTAGTGTAGGAAGTGTCGGATTAGTTTAGTTAGTGTTTAGTTGGTTCCTCGTGTCTGTCTAGCTCTAAGACAATGCAGATTCGTCCCCTGAAGGTTTACTGGATGGTAACGAATCTCGCATTAATTTGTACACATCGTAACGCATGTAGAAAAGCTGCACACGCACATGTCATTGCAGTATTTGGGACATTTGGTCCAGATGTTTACGATCTCTCCAGAGATCAGGCCTAGTTTGGCATATTTAGTAATTCAAGTGGGTGTCATTTGGGAGACCTTGTTTTTTTGTTGTAAATCGTGTAAATTTGTTGATCTGTTATTAAATTTATATGTTTTAATCCTGGTATTCACTTTTCCCTGCATGTTATTTTGTTATATGTTACCCTGCATGTTATAAGAAGCGCTTAACAACAACTTTACGAAATGGACTGTTACACCCCCCGAAACTGAGTCTCATATGCTTCTTTGCAAGGGTTCAATCATACTAATATATAAAAATGAGATGGTGTGTGTGTCTGTCTTTTTGTCTGTCTGTCTGTCTGTGTGTTACTCAATAACGCAAGAACCACTGGTCCGATTAAAATGAAATTTTGCATGAATGTAGCTGATTTACCATGTTTACATATATAATACTTTTAATTTCGATATTTTGCACTATTAAAAAATGGCGACCATTTTAGTGACGTCACTACACTCTTTGGTTTCAAAATTTCATACTTCCATATCAAATAAAAAGAGAATGCTAAGAAATAGCAAACTTTTGATGGCACATACGAGCTTCAAAATTTAATCTCCTATCCGAAAGGTCCGTATCACTTTTCGTGTATCTCCAACGGTCAGCGAGTAAAACCCACATATGTGACGTCACTACACCCTTTGGTTTCAAAATTTCATATTTCCATTTCAAATAAAAAGAGAACACTAAGAAATATCAAACTTTTGATGCATACACAAGATTTACCATTTAATTTGCTATCCAAAAGTTCCGGATCACTTTTCGTGTATCTCCAACGGTTAGCGAGTAAAACCTAAATTTGTGCAATAAAACACGGTCAACACCGAGCGGTGCAGTATATCTCTACATACATAAAAATTAAAGTTTGTATGTTTTTTTTCGCAATTTCTACGGAAATTAGAGTTATTTACGCGTTTCAGACTGTTTTATTATGGATGCGCGCGAAATATTTTTTTTTCTGTCTGTCTGTTTGTTTGTCTGTGGACAACTTTGTTCCCTTATAACTCGAGAACGGCTGGGTGTATCAACGTAAAATTAGGTAAAGATATCCATCAGAGGCACGACACTAATCATTGTTGTAACCCTTCTCCGTATCTCTCATAAAAGAGGGCCTACCCCCTTAAAATACATGCTGAAATAGGAGTAGAAGGACGAGACAAAGATCATTTTCAGCCACTTAATGTGAGAGACAAAACTCAGGTGCCCTAAAGGGTCCCCGAAATCCACATTTTAAGGCCCTAAAACCAACCGTTTTTGAGATATTCCCAGAAAACTAATTTCATTTAAGAAACTAATGAACGAATTCAAGCCGGTAACCATGGCAACAGATTCTCAGTGGTCCATCTATTGCTGTAAGACGCAATGCAATTCCATTAATTACATTGCTGTGAAAGTTTGCAAACGGCTAGAAGGTTATCACGGAAAGAAATTAAGCTGTAAAATTCATCAATACGTATAATGCGCTTAAGGGGGTCAAGGGGTACACTAGAATTTTTTCACGCGATTTACACCTGCGGGTCTGGTACGGCAGGTCTATTATATTCCTATCCCTATATTATATTATTATTAGTAGTATTATATTATGGCATACAACGAGGAGACAAAGCCCCTCGGTGCCAGAAACGAAACTTGGGGGCCTCGAAAACTACATTATAAGGCTCTAAAACCAACAGTATCTGAAATATACCCAGAAAACTAATTTAATTTAATTTAACAAACTAATGAGGGAATGGAAATCGGTAACCATGATAACATTATCTCAGGGGGTGGCATCCAACTTTCCATCTATTTCTGTAAGAAGCAATGTCACTCCATTTATACTTTACCACGGTGGGTGAGTGGATAGCGTGTCGGTCTACTAACCCCAAGATTGCAGGTTCACTCCTGGCCGTGGTAAGTGATTTTAGAAAGGCGGCAAAAATACGACTCGCATGTCATACGATGTTGGCATGTCAAAGAACCCATTTGAATTCAGTAGGCCGTGTTCATAATGGCAAAATTAATCTCAGCAGTTTCCGCCAACACAAAGTTCCTCATTTCTCTACTAGAAAGTGCAATAGTGTTCAAGGAGCTTAGATATCTACCCTCCTTGACTTTCATAGTGTTTCAAGGAACAACGAAATTTCGACATGCAAGCTACCCTCTGGGTGTCAAATTACGAAGCTTGCACCCGGAATCCGAGGCCATACGATATTATTATTAGGCTACTCCATTTATTACATTTCTCTGAAAGTTTGCAAATGGCTATAAGGTTATCACGGAACCAACGTAGACTGTATAATTCGTCAATGCAATTAAGGGGGTCAAGGGGTAACCTAGAATTTTTTCATGCAATTTCACGTGCGACATATAGTACAGAAAGTCTATTATATCTCCAAACAGCAACATTATTTTCAAAAATTCCTGAATTGAATGAGCATTTATTGCGGCTTTTAGGAATTTGGGCCATTTGAGGTTAAAGAACCTGAATTTTCATGCACCACAAGCCTTTATAATTTATGAAAGAGGCCTTCCTGTGTATGGGGACCTAACACAACGTAGAGGGTCATTTTTTATGTGAGGTGTATTGCGTTTCGTCTACAAGGCTTTCAAATCTATTTCACGTCAGGAAGTACACGTTAGGTGAATTTAGTTTGAGAGCACATTTTAACTAATCTTTTTTTTTTTTTTTGCTGACATACGGGCTCATCGTAAGGATGATTTTGTTTGATACTGTATTGTAGATATACCCATATTTGGATATCTGGGTGATATGTTGTAGACAATAGAATTGTCTGTCTGTCTTTCTGTGTATCTTTATGTACGCCTATAAATCGTGTTCGGATGCTTGGTGCATCGTAAAATTAGGTATGGTATCCATCAGAGCGAATACACCTATCATTTATAAAACTCTTCACCGTACTTTTCACACAGTAGAAGGGTGGATATAGGGAAAAACTTCTCAAATTACATGCTAAAATAGGCGAAATATAAAAATTATCCTAGGAGGACGATCAAAGCATATGTTGCGCTTCTCATTGTGAAACACAAAATTCGCGAGTCTGTAAGGGGTCTCCGAAAATCACATTTTAAGGCCCTTAAACTAACAGTGTGTGTGATATTCCCAGAAAACTAACTTCGTTCTGATAAACTTATGAAGGAATGACAAACCGCTAACCATTGCAACAGTAGCTCAATTGATAATGTCTGGTGTTAATATATAACACCGTTCGAAGAACGGGTACTTCTGCTAGTACATACATAAATTATATATAAACTTTTGAACTGACGGTGGATTTGGGGTCTGGAGGATGTGAAACGCGAAGATATGTCGAAATTTTCCGGAAGTCGAAACATTGGACCCACTGCAATAGTTAGCTTTCTAATGAAATCTACCTAATACGCATAAAAAGACGAAAACCAAAGTTAATTAAGCTCCAATTGTAAAATACTTTCTTGCAATAAATGAGGTCTGATCCTTCTACGAAAACATGCATATTTTGCCTATTTCCGCATATCCCCTAGTTTGCCCGGTCAAATCTAACTCCACCTTCCAGCGTGCCGAGAGGATTTTAAAAAAAAATTAAGTAAGGACTGCAGACGATAATTTCAAGTAGTTCCTACTTTCGCTACCAAATTCTACCATCTACGACACCTAGCTGTGAACTTGGCTACTACTAGATGTCATGGCAACCAGCGCCTGGGGACGAACATTGGAACTTAAGAGGATTAATCAAACCTAACCTACACATTTTAGTTCACACAGGTTTAGTTATTGGAAAGTTCATTTACATGCCATAAATCTCTGACATGGGCCCGCCGGCTTTACTTCCCCTCCGAAGGAAGGCAAACTGAAGGATTTTTAACGCTCGAAATGAGAAAGGCTTTCTAAATACAGTACATGCCCCCGGGTGAGAGGCAGGCGTGCTAACCCAAAACCATGGGACCGGCTTGATGGCTGTATTAGTGTGTGTATTTGTATCCAGGTGATGGGAAATAGGAGGTTGTGACCTCGAAATAGGAACCATCCCGGCATTTCCCAGGGGTACAAGAGACAAACCACGGAAAGCTAATTCCAGAATGGCTGAGGTGGGAACCGAGCCCACCACTTTTCAGTTTTGCCTCACGAGGCTGAGTGCACCCAGTTCCAGCCCTCAGGCCAGAGCCGGGAATCAAACCCGGACCTCTGGAGGTAATACAAATGGTTGGTTGGTTCTTTACTTTAGGGGCTGCGACAACGCGGTCATGTAGCCCCGTGTACTTTGGGTGTGTGTAGAATCTGTCTGATAACCGGTGTTAATTGTGGTGGCAGCATTAGTGTGTGTTTCTGTTTTCAATTCAAGTAAGGACTGCTGACATTGCATCTTTTTCCCAAGTAGTTCCTACTTTTGCCGCCAAACGCCACCGTCAACGACTACTAGTTCAGAACTTGGTTACCAGACGCCACAGCAGTCGGCTCCTGGCGACGAACGTAGGAACCTAAGAGTGTTTGTTTGTTAAATGTTTAACTATAAATATTTAGCTTCACACTGGTGTAATTAGTGGAAGGTTCTTTAATATGCCATAAATCTATGACATGGGACCACCGGCTTTACTTCCCCTCCGAAGGAAGGCATACTGACGGATTTTTGTAATACAAATGATAAGGTGTACGATTAGTCCGCTAGACACAATGTGACTCAACCATTTTCAATTGTATAATGGCCGGTGTTTATACGATGACTGTAGGGGAGTGGGTAGCTAACTGTAATTATTGGGATTAAGGATGGGGTAGGCGTCTCGGGAATTGAATTAAGGTATTATCCCGGCATTCGCATGGAGGGAGTGTGGGACACCACACTTGGAAAACCCACTGTCAGCACCGGGATTCGAACCTCCAATCTCCGGACTTGCTGCAGCTTCCCTGAGAACTACGTCCACTACACACGAGAATGTTAGAGAAACAACTGTTCGATTACTCTTGTTTAGGCAACGGCCCTATGTTAGCAGTATTGGACTGGACAGGAATTCCAGATAACACGCCGGCTGTCGACAGGCCCTTCTCTTTCCTCCGACCACATGTTCTCACCCTGCAAATTCATGGAGACCCAAGCAGTATCTACGGTGTCATTTCGTCCAGGTGTCATTTCGTCCAAGTGCCATTTCGTCCAATTTCCACGAACAGGGACAGGGGGGTTGCCTCTCTACCGGCCCACTAGTGCTATTTCGTCCAAACACCTATGATTGACAGTTTGACAGGTCTACAATAACTGTTTCATTTCATTGCGTTTCTTATTAGAAATAACTAATTTTTAATGTTTGTAATAATGGACGTTACAATGAAATGCTTATAATGTAAACAACATAGTGAGAATAGAAACAAATATTTTCACAAATCAGGTGATAATGATGATAATTGTTGTTTTAAGGGGCCTAACATCTAGGTTATCGGCCCCTAACGGTCTGGGTGATAGCGAAAATGACAATGAAGTGTAAACCAGAACGAAAATTAAGTGAGAAGGAAAATACTTACAACAAAGGTACTCAGTTAAAAATACTCACAAAATGGAGAGCGGTAATACTTACAAAACGGAATTTAGAACGGAAATACTAACAAAAGGAATAGATTGAATAATACGCACAAAATGTACGTCATGTTCAAAATACATCCCACAACCTGTGGTTGTGCACGTAAGCACAGGGGTCATTGGCCTCCGACTACCTGTACTGCCTCAACCCTTGTCAACATTTCGTCTGGACGAGATGGCACTCATTAAATTGTGTAATATTTTGTAAAACCGAGCTGGACGAAATGGCTCGATTTTCGAGGAAATTTGTTGCTGGACGAAATGGCACCTAGACGAAATGGCACTGAACCGTATCTACCACACCTTACATCCGAGACAATCTGTTTAACATATTCGAGCATTGGTCTGCACCTACAGTTCTTGTCCTCGACACTTCTTCCCATAACTGTTTGCTATTACTGCGTGTCTTAGTATGCGCCTAAAAAACATATCCCTTCCCTTCATTAGCAGACGCCACAAACATCTCTCCTTTCCCACTTGTCTTAATACCTATTCATTTGTTACTCTATCTACCCATCTGATCTTCATCATTTCCCTGTAACACCACATTTCAAATGCTTCTATTCTCCTCTTTAATGCTGCGCCAACAGTCCAAGTTTCACTTCCATAGAGCGCCACGCTCCAGACAAAAGCTTTCAAAATTGACTGATATTTATTTTGGACAATTTTTAAGCCATCGCTAAAAATTTTGGGGTGAGCTAGAATGAGAGATATTCACTCAGCCTCGTGAGGAAGAACTGAGAAGAGGTAGGTTCGATTCCTACCTCTGCCATCCTATTAGTGGTATTGCGTGATTTTACCCCACTGCTATTCAAAGTGAATGCAGGGATGGTACGTAAACTGAGGCCACGGCTACCAACTATCAAAGCCTATTCTCAATTATAAATGCACACCATAGCCCAGTCAGCACAATGACACAGGTTATCAAGACAGATTCCATGCACACGTACACGGGACTGCTTGACCACCATGCCGCAAATCCCCAAAATAAATTAACAACAACAACAACAACAACAACAACAAATTGCAGTTGTAATATTCTTTTCTATATTCATTCTCATTGAAATACCTATCAATTTGGGTGGTTTACCTAGATGTTTCACCTCTGGAACCCACAATCACCACTTCCATTATTTCCGGGATTTGGAACTTTTGGCAGTCTGCTATGGAAAGAACCATACTCTAGTACCGCCAGGGGGCCGATAACCTAGATGTTAGGCCCCTTAAAACAACAATTATCATCATCATCATCTAGTACCGCCGTGGCTTTGCCGTGCTCGGTAAATCATGCACCGCGGCCGCGAGGGCAACTGTAGCAAGTCCGGAGACTAGAGGTTCGTATCCCGGTTCTGACAGCGGCTATACATAGTGTGGTTTTTCTCCGCGTTTCTCCAAACTGCCTCCAGGAAAATCAAGTCTCGCGCACCTACCTCATCCCTGTCCCTAATATAGTTTCACACATTACCAGAGTCCCGGATTTCTGGTTTTAACGATATTCGCGAAATATTTCAGCAAACATATATCTGTTATCTCAAGGATATATTTACCCTAAATATGCCATCTGTTTTGATATTGAAGCCGCGAAATATCGCGAAATCAAGTTATTTTGCGAAATGTGTTATTTTTACCCTAAAATGCTAAATACCAACGAAATGTTGGCAATAAAATATATACAAATTGTTTACTTTAAAATTAATTGAAATAGTTCCACTAGCTGTCGTTTGATAGAAATTAAGAAATGAGATACGAGAACGAAGTCTTTTCTCGAGCTTGAATGGTTGAAGTCCTCAAATCATGGAAACAATGCTTTGCTCATACTGTATTTTGGGGGCGACGTAAGTTTTATGAGTTAGTGAGAAAAGGACAATGGTAGTCATGGAGAATATTTGTTGAAGTAAACGTTAGGTTACATATTAACCACAGAAAATAAATTATAATTCATTTGAATTTTCGTTCTAAAAAAACTAGGATAAATTGTTTGCTAATCCTCCAAATGTTTCTATAGTGTTCATTATTTAACCAAATCCGTGTACCGTATACATAGTTATTAAACACATTCACCACACTTTTTTTTATTTCACCGCTTTGAAGCCTTTTATATCACCATAAATCAGGGTCCCTACACATTACTCATCAGCACATAAATAACTTACAGGTTATCAGACATACCCAATAACATGGAGCTGATGACCAATATGTCCCCCAAAACCCTAAAATGAATTGACAACTGCATCCTGTGGTGCGGTCACGAGAATGCTAGATGATATGCATACTCAGTCCTGTCAGCAGGTGACACGAAGTCTGCATAGCGAAATTAATTTGATTGCCCGCATGCAATCCACGGGGGTTCGTTTGTGGTTTTGTGAACTAGACAAGAGAAGCCTCTCATATTATTGTCAACTGAGAAACCCCTGGAAGCAAATTTAATCATTGTTTGAAGTCCCAAAGGTGTGAAACGTTCCCCAAATACCTTGCCTGGTTTATGGCTGTACTAAAGTATTGCTGGCAATTTAACCATACAGGGGGAGTGGTTTCATCACTAGGTATCATTGATATTTGAGCCACCTAGGTTTTAAGAAAGCGGGAATACTTACCCTCAATTGGATGATGAACAGCATCGATCTTCTCGCAGAGCATAAGATGTTAAACGCAGTGGAAGTTACGTGCTAGGCAGAGAAGATGACAAACTGTCACCTCCATAGTTACGGACGTGCGTATTTCGCGAGGAAATAAGCACAGCCGTAACCCAAAGACAACTCACGCCATCACTCGGTCTATCACGTAACCCTGGAGAGTCGACTACTACTACAAATGAATCAAAGGAATATGAAACAGGCCGAGAGGATGTATTCAGATAAAATATCAAACTGAATAACGATGCGGAGAGAAACGTGTACATACTAAAAATAAAATTCCTCTCGGCACGCCGGAAGGCGGAGGTAGATTTCACCGGGCAGACTAGAGGATAGGCTAAAATAGGCGAAATATGCAGGTTTTCGTAGGTGGATCAGACCTCATTTATTGCGAGAATGTATTTTACAATTGGAGGTTAATTAACCTTTTTTTTTCGTCTTTCTATGCATATTTTTAACATTTTATTGTCTTATGGGGATAACTTTCTTGTCATATTTGGGGTTCATTTTAATACTTTTGATCACAATGTCCTTATGCAAGGTTTGGAACTGATGTGTAACTATCTAACAGTCTGTTACTTCTTCGCGCAAAATTTTATCTCCCGCAGAGATGTTGGTTGGTTCCTCAGTTTAGGGGCTGCGACAACGTGGTCATGTAACCCCGTGTACATTGGGAGTGTGTAGAGTCTGTCTGATAATCGGTGTTAATTGTGATGACTGTATTAGTCTCTAATTCAGTTAAGGTCTGCAGAAGGTCAATTTTAAGTAGTAGTACCTAATTTTGTACCAAATACTACCGTCAACGACACCTACTGTGAACTTGGCTGCTAGATTCCACCGCAACCAGCAACTTGCAATGAACGTTGGAACTTCCCCTCCGAAGGAAAGCATGCTGAGGGATTTTTAGCGCTCTTAGAAAATCCGACGACTTTGGCCGGTTTTGAACCAGCGACCTTGGGCATAGAAGTTCAGCAAGCTACCAGTTAGCCGCTTCCCACATAGTCAGATGGAACAAGAAGTTACGTGCGGAACTAAAGAGCCTACTTTTCTTAAAATTAAGATTCATGCCAATGATTAATCTACAGTATATGAACCTATCTAGAATAATGACGAAATTAAGTTGGTAATATCGGAATGTCTTAATTAGTTCGAAATACTGTATACTAGGCATAATGTAGCCTAATACAGCAATATAGTTGGCAGCCCTGGTGACTGAATATATTTTTAATTCCATCTCGTAAGGTACAGAATACAAAATGTGGTTGAAGTCCAAAGGATGTTACATGGAGTTATACATTGGATCTATCAGCACACGTGAAAGCACGTTGGCAACAATGTCATGCGTATGCTGGTCAGAAATAATCGGAAATATTATGATATATTTTTGTGCCAATTTTGGATGAAATCCATTTTTTAGTATAGAAGTTATATGTATTTTAAAATTGGAGCTATCATCAGGCATAGAATCATGTTGGCATCACTGACTTATATGAATTACTCCAAATTAATCTAGAATGTCAGGTGCTATACGTATGCAAAGTATAGACCTGTTGGCTTGCATACTTTCTGATATATTGATATTAGGGTAAAAAATATAGACACCATTTATTAACAGTTGGCAGCCCTACTTGCTCATAAAATACTTATAGTCATATCTGTTATATTACACACAGCACATACGAAATTTGGTTGAAATCCAACTGACAGTATAGAAGTTACATGTATTTAAAAATTGGTCCTATCAGCAGGCTTAGAATCATGTTGGTAGAACTGACGTATATAAGATACTCCAAATTAATGTAAAATGTCAGGTACTATACGCGTGCATAGTTTAAAGCTGTCGGCTTGCATACTTTCTGATATATTGGTATTTGGATGAAAAGTAGAGAGAACAATTATTAACAGTTGGCAGCCCTGGTGGCACTTAATAATACGCTCAGTCATACCTGCTTATGTGCTTATATTACATACATAATTTGGTTGAAATCCAATTGATAGTGTAGAAGTTATGTGCATTAAAAAATTGGACCTATCAGAAGGCTTCAAATTATTTTGGTAACACTGTCATGTATGGCCTCCTGGAAATTGAACTGAAATAGTATTATCTACATGTGTGCCAATTTTGGAATTGCTCCCATGTATGCCTTCCATGATATCCAACATGGAGCTCAAATTTCTAATGCTTTTTTTTTGGCAGTTGGTAGCACTAACATCTTTTTCAAATATGTGCTTGAGATATTCCGGTATTCATCTTTACTCATACTAAATTTGGTTTTGATTGCTGCAGCCGTTTAGGAGTTGATAAGGGGGGGGGGGGACGCACACACACACAGCCAGCCAGACAGAAGGACAGACAGACAGACAGACAGACACATTTCCCCGGATCGATCTCATAAGTCTACTTTTTCCTCATTTTTGCAAAGTGTGAAAAGTAGGCTAAAAATGAATGTGATCTCGTCAATGGCGTTGTCTTGGCAACCTCTGATAGCTCATCCCTGATCAATTTAGAAGCGTTGTCATGGTAACATCTGATGGCACTTGGCATTTTCTTTAATTCCGAAATCGTTTTTCTCATCCCTTGGCGTAATGGTGGGTCATATCAAAATTTCTTTCAGACAAAAGTTTTAGGTAATTATTGGGGGAATATTTTCCATTTTGTACGGTTTTGATACTGTGCCTATTAAGAGAGATATGATTAATGTTTCCCGAAAAAAAAACTTTTTTCCACCCCTTTGGTCAATGGTTGGTGCTATCAAAAAACTTTTCAAACATAAATTTTTGGCACTTATCCGACACATATTATGAACTTTGAATGGATTCGATATTTCATGTATTAAGAGAGTTATAGTGATATTTCACTTTTTCGATAAAAGCCCCCCATTTTCACCCCTTGACCGATTTTGCCCATTAACGAACTCGACCGAGAATTTAATGGGATTCTTATTATGTAAAAAATTCAAAGTGATTGGGGAAAAATTACGGCAGTTATCGTGTCCACAAGAAACTGATACATATATATATATATATATACAGTGTGGTCCACCCGCCCCTTATTATTTAGTTTTATGAAACCCAACTAACACTGCATTTCCCCCGATGGTCGATATTGCTCTGCCCTCTGACTGTGTGACAGCAATGTAATTGGGTCATGGATCTAGCAAAGAAAAAACCGACCTTAAACTTTTCCCCGCCAAATAGTACGGCCCATTCTACTAACATATGACTTATTGCTCCTTGAAATAACACACATATATTCTACGTAATACGATCGAATTAATAGCTTACGCCACGTGATCTGTAATAGTAGAAAGTTAAATCAACACCATAAACCGTGATTGAAGACTTTGAGATGGACGGCTAAAGTAACAACTGCAAGTGCAGCGCGCGCTTTCTACCATGCACTGGTGGCCGATGCGGTAAAAGCACGGCCGTAGACGGCGGGCGAAAATGGGTAGAACAGTGCATCGAATCCAGTGGTAGGCATACTTTTTTTAATGAAAGCCCACGCTCCATTTTAGTTGGGATGTAACTACATTGCCACATTCATTCCCTTACATGTATTTTTGTGAAGAGTGGGTAGAATTTTCCTGATTTATAAAGAGAATACGACCGAATTGATAGCTTTTGCCACGTGACCTGTAATGGCAGAAAATTAAAAAAACTGTCATGGATATTAACATAACATATCGACGTGTCGCTCTGGAGGTCCAGGTTCGATTCCCAGTTCTGCCAAGAAATCCAATACTGGTCTGAGGGCTGAAATTGGATACACTCAGCTTCGTGAAGCAAATCTGAGAAGAGGTGGGTTCGATTCCCACCTTAGAACCCTGGAAGTGGTTCTCTGTGGTTTCCCACTTCTGCTCCAGGCTATTGCCGGGACGGTTTCTAACTTAAGGCCCCAGCCGCCTCCTTCCCCATCCTCACCTTAATTGTTAATACATACATTATACAGACACCGCTATAGACAGGTTATCAGAGGAATTCTACACACACACCCAAGTACACGGGGCTAAATGACCGCGATGTTCTAGCCCCTCTAATGAAACAAGATTCTGATCGCCGGTACACGTATTCTTTAAAATTTTCCGTGGTATTATTTTGTTCGTCGCCTCCGTAGCGTAGCGGTCAGCATGGTTAGCTGCTGCCCCGGAGGTCCTGGGTTCGATTCCCGGCTCTGCCACGAAATTTGAAAAAGTGGTATGAGGACTGAAACGGGGTCTACTCAGCCTCGGGTGGTCCAAATGAGTAGAGGGGTTCGATTCACCCTCAGCCATCCTCGAAGTGGTTTTCCGTGGTTTCCCACTTCGTCTTCGGCCAAATGCCGGGATGGTACTGTACCCGATATCCGGATAGTAGGCTGTCAGATATCCGCCCCCTCAATCGGATTGCCAATAATCAAACGCACCGGCACAGCTACATCAATGAAAATGGCACTGACAGACACTATCGAGATTAGAGCACAATAGTTAACAAGAAATTATTGTGGAACACACCAAAATATACGGGGGTTCATACTTACCTTTACTTACCTCTTAAATTTATCTCGGGGACTGGGTTGTCAACTGGATCACTTAAAGTATGCCCTCACAATAACCTCCACCATTATATTTAAAATGAACCAGAACGAAGACGAGAAACTTTAAACTGCACAATAATTTATTTCACATAAAGAATGATTTAACAAAAATAAACAACAAAATCCACGTGGCAATCAGAAGCCATCGTCCATATAACCATGTCCTTCTGTAGGACTTGTATACTCTACATACAATGTTTCAGCTTTCTCAAGCTCATAGCAACGTAAAAATAATAATGCACTTGGAATGGAAACGGGATTTGGGACGAGACACATATATCAATTGTTTTGCGTGTTTATATACTTCACATTTTATTTATAGCCACAAGGCTATTATGGATACGTCCTTGGCCTCTGTCATACAGTTGTCCGGGCCAGCTGCAATGCACCTGCATCGTCAAAGCGGACTCACCCCGTTCGTTCAACCCTAGCATAGGCGAGTTCCCTCAGAGCTTGGCTCTCCTTTTCAAAACACGTAAATGTTCACATCTCAACTGAAATATTATCACGCAAATGTTTTAAATGCTCCATTCAAACACCAGTGGATTACTCCAACAATCCCAAATCATGATTAATTGTTCAATGCACATGTTTAATTAGCGTTGTTTAGAGTATAAAAACAAAACTCTTAATGTTAATAACAAAAGTTCATTAATTATTTATAACAATAATAAATTGTTTATAACAATGTCAAACGACAATTGGAAAACTTATACACGCCTCTATTAATCCTTTTCATTTCAAATTATTTAACAAAGGTATTTACAAAATTATTTTACAATATTATATTGTTTATATTATTTATACAAGAAATACATTAAACCACACATTTATCCGGTTGATAATTACTCAAATCGTGGTGATATAATCGACCAATGAAGGTTAGTTATATTTAACTGTCAAATTCAGGTTTAATAAGGTTTAATGAAAATCCACAGCCTGCTTCCAGTCTCCGACCGGGTCAGGAATGGAATGAATGAAGCCCCCATCTAGCGGCGAGGATATGGACTGTGCCGGCTGCCGAGGCCTGACGCACTCCTCTGGGGCAATGATTAAATGAATGACAGATGAAATGAAATGATAGTGGAGAGTGTTGCTGGAATGAAATTGTGACAGGGAAAACCGGAGTACCCGGAGAAAAACCTGTCTGCCTCCGTTTTGTCCAGCACAGATCTCACATGGAGTGACCGGGATTTGAACCACGGATCCAGCGGTGAGAGGCCGGCGTGCTGCCGCCTAAGCCACGGAGGCTCTTAATAAGGTTTAATAATAATTATTATTATTTGTGACGGTAACCTCCATTCAAAATCTTTATCTCAAATTATTTAACACTCTTGTTAATTTTAACAGTATCTTCATATGAATAACTTTCAAAGAACCAGAACAATACATTCAGCGGGAAAATACTTCGCTCAAGACGCACAAAATTGCACAAAAATTGGCCCAAAATTCATCATATATCTTCATATATATGGCATAAAAATCCTCCAGACTACATACAAAAACCTCCACTTATAAATTCATCAACTTCATTTATTACTGTGGGAACCTCCTTCATTATTCACGGGCATTATTCATCAGCGACATTTACATGTCCACTGAACTAACGATTATACATCCATTGTTCCTCTTTAAAAATTCTTATATTCATCAATTGTATTAATGACTGTTATTATTTAACCTTCGTGGGTTTCATTCATGAATCGATATGAAGTAAAAATTTGCCAATCACAAATAAATTTAATAGCAAATACGATTAGACACTCCTCCCTGGTCTATCAAAATTGAGATTAATATCTTCAAAGTATCGCAGTATAAAAATACTATCTTCAATCAAAGTTCATCTAAACTGTATAAATAGTCGAATAGAATACAATTAGACTGTGGAATGCAAACATTATTGTTCCAATCTATAATTGAGAAAAACTCCTATCAAAAGTTCATTACTTTAGTGGATTCAATAAATCGTAATCAAAGTTCATATTTCATAAAATTGTCTATAATGCAATGATGAATGTCTATGTTGCAATCATGTTCATAAGACGACTAGTATTTCAAAGATCGTCGATATCGTAATAGATTTTAACGCTCTAAAATCATTTAATTATTCTTCTTTCTTAAGGATGACAGAAAATTGGTCAAAGTAATTAACTGAATAGAATTACTTTAATAAAAATGACACGCTGTCTGAATTCAAATCTGCCATAGAAAATCGTTAACTTTACAGTCAAATCGTGACTACACAAATATGCAAATTACTGAAAGAATCTAAATTATCAGTCTCAACTGATCCAAAATTAATTTAACTATGCCAATGACATAACAATGTCTCAACAAATCGAAGAAAAAGGCATAAATCATCGAAGTGTACCGAGTACAGAAATGTTAATCAAGAAAATGGGGCACAAAAAAAATATGGGACAGAAAATATGGGAAGAATGGTTGCTCAGATATCGCTACAAGACTCAAATAATACAAGAAACGTTCACGACTACCTTATCTGTTGATTGAAGTTCTAGAGGAAAGTTTTCAAAGAAAACTGCTGTTGGTTCCATTTCACCAGCGTAAAGATGTGCTCCGTCCTCGAACCTGGAATCAGCGTCCTCGGAGAAGCGAACTGCTTCCTTCTCCGGAAATTGCACTGCTCCGTGGATACGAAAACATCCTTCTGGCAAAACTCTTCTTTGTGAGCCGGGTCCACCCTATCCTCTCTTGAAAGTTCCCTGAAGTTCCGGTCGTAAATCGCCATGAAGTTTATTGTAGTTATTTCCGCAGAAATATTCATAATCGTGGAGTATGAAAATATTTCCACTGTCATCTGGTATAATTCAGCGATGGATTCACGATGCATGAGTGTAGTTGGATGTTCACTACATGCTCGCTTTTGTAGAAAGACGATTAACGAAGTTCCATGCTGTTATTTCACTCCAACGATATATGTCCCAATTGCATTAAAGCCTTAGCCTTCCATCTCAACTACTGTTATAATCATTGAAAGCACTGCAAGATTATAATGTTCCATAGTAGACTGTATCGTTGTATTACCAAACGTATTCTCCAATATCACTGTTGCAATCCACGTGTCAGCCGTAGTGTATAATGTGGAATTTTAAAAGTGTTTCTCATGTGGCGAGAAAATCACTTTTGTTGGCAGCCTTAAAGTGCCAATATCTTTCGAAGTATAACTGTGAAATTGTTCAAATCTTCTACACACCTCAATGTTGTACTGTCCAATTGAATTATAATAAAGGCTGAAGTTAACACTTGATATCTTATCTGGTGGAAACGTTAATGTGAGCGTTTCAACTTCACCTAGTTTCGAGCAGCGTAAAATGGAACTGCTCCGTGTTCGTTCGATGTGCCGGGCTTTAACCACACGCTAAAGACAACTTGCTTCACTTATTCACTCGAAAATGACTCTATAACATCTGAAATATATATGCAGTATCAGCGGTATGATCCGTATGAGTTCTGAGTATGAGTTCTGAGATTATGAGTTCTGAGTTCTGAGTGCTCCTCTCTTCTGTGCACGACCTTTTATCAACTTATTAAGGGGCGTATCCATCCCTTCCATAGCCTGTTGCTCCGTCATCGCTAGAAGTTTTAACTTTGGCTATACTTGACGGATTTTCAAATTTCAAAAACTCAAAATTAATTTCTTCAAAATTCCAAATCAATGCCATAACTGAAAATAGTTTTCCACAATTCTGCATGCCAAAAGTAATCAAATATCGTAGTTTCAGCAATCTCCGTCTTCCTTCCAAACTATCGTTCATTGGTTCGAGTCTCTCCTCCAATAGCGTAACTTCTTCCTTAGCACAATACCTTGTTTCCTGCGACTGCGTCGTAAATCTCCGATCTTTCTCGAACAAAATCATGACGTCACCAAGAATCTCAGCTCAATCAGCCTACTTGCATGAAATCTGCGTCATCCGTGCCTACGTCATGAATATACACGTCACAACTATGACATCCATAACTTTACTCATTTATGCCAATACAGCCATCGTGGTCTCAATATAATTCAATTTACGGGGGCAGTACCTTCTTAAAGGCCACGGCCGCCTCCTTCCCTCTTCCTTGCCATCCTCACCATCCCTTACCTTCCCTCATGAGGCCCCTGTTCGCTTTGCAGGTGAGGCCGCCTGGGCGAGGTGCCAATCCCACCTCACCAGTTGTATCCCTTCCGATTCGATGTTCCCAGCTCTAGGACACTTCCCGTAGAGGCGGTAGTGGTGAGTTCCCTCGCTGAGTCCGTGGGTTCCACCAACCTGGAGGGTAAACGACTAAAAAGAAAATAAAATAAAAATATTTTGTTCGGGGTCTACTCAGCCACGGGTGATCCAATTGAGCATAGAGGGTTCGATTTCCCCTTCAGTCATCCTCGAAGTGGTTTTCCGTGGTTTCCCACTTCGTCTCCAGGCAAATGCCGGGATGCTACCTAACGTAAGGCCACGGCCGCCTCCTTCCCTCCTCCTTGTCTATCCCTCCCAATCTCCCCATCCCTCGTAAGGCCCCTGTTCACTTTGCAGGTGAGGCGGCCTGGTTGAGGCGTTCGTCCCACCTCCCCAGTAGTATTCCCGTCCTATGTTTCAAGCTCCAGGACTCTGCCCTGGAGGCGGTAAAGGTGCGATCCCTCAGTGAGTCCGAGGGAAAAGCTAACCCTGGAGGGTAAACCGACTAAAAATATATATTTTGTCATTAAATTCTAGCAAGAAGAAGAAAACTCTATTTGACGTGTACATATTAAGATGTTTCGTGTAATACCGAATTCGGAAACAACGTACCGTTCATGGAATCCAACCTGAAAATGCATCTGCTCGCTATATTACTAGTGCCCCATCCTCAATAATTAACTGTGACCTCTTGTATCATTTCTGTCGTAAGACATTGGTAAAGTTGTCGACACAGACGATAAAACGTACCGAAAACAAATTATAAATCTTCCCCCTCTACTAAGTATCGAACCCCGAATCCTTCAATCCGCAGTCCAACGCGTTACCCTTTCAGCCACGGTTGCTTACACTACATGTGGAGCAGAATACACCAGAAGGATAGAAAGTGAGAAGTGGGATGCCACGGGAAATCACTTCCTAGATGATTTAGGTTGGCCTCGAATAGATGATAAAGATTTTATAATCAATTCCACAAGCATGCCAACACACGTTATTTTGTTTGCACAAAAATAATCCTACCCGAGAGTTAATTCAGCAGGAAATTAAATATTCATAAATAACTGTCAGTCGCCTCCGTAGCGTAGCGGTCAGCACGGTTAGCAACCGCCTCGGAGGTCCTGGGTTAGATTCCCGGCTCTGCCACGAAATTTGAAAAAGTGGTACGAGGACTGGAACGGGGTCTACTCAGCCTCGGGTGGCCCTAATGAGTAGAGGGGGTTCGATTCCCCCTCAGCCATCCTCGAAGTGGTTTTCCGTGGTTTCCCACTTCGTCTTCGGGCAAATGCCGGGATGGTACCTTCTTCAAGGCCACGGCCGCTTCCTTCCCTCTTCCTTGCCTATCCATCCTCACCATCCCTTACCTTCCCTCATGAGGCCCCTGTTCGCTTTGCTGGTGAGGCCGTCTGGGCGAGGTGCCAATCCCACCTCACCAGTTGTATCCCTTCCGATTCGATGTTCCCAGCTCTAGGACACTGCCCGTAGAGGCGGTAGTAGTGAGTTCCCTCGCTGAGTCCGTGGGTTCCACCAACCTGGAGGGTAAACGACTAAAAAAATAAAATATGTTCGAACATAAATATTCATACATATCTGTCGAGATTTCGCAAGTTTTATGTACTGTGCCACTGCGCGAGCGATTGCGAATGTGGTGGCAACAGGATGGGGCCCCACCTCACGGATCATTAGTCGTCAGGAACCATCTTCATGATACATATCCAAATAAATGGATAGGAAGAGGAGGACCCTTTCACTGGCCTGCCGGATCAACCGATCTTACGCCACTTGACTTCTTCCTGTGGGGTCACTTAAAGCAGGTAGTATATGCACATGAGCCTGAAGATCCTGACCACCTTCGGCAACTAATCACCGAGGCATGCCAAGCTGTTACACCTCAGATGTTACAGCGTGCAAGACTGTCTGTAATACGTCGTGCTGAAATCTGCATCAACCAAGGTGGTCAACATTTCGAACACTTGCTACACTGAATATGCAGAGTACCTTGCCTTATTCCTACAGGGGGGTGTGGTGGCGCAGCGGTCAAGCTCTTCGCCTCTCACCAACGCCATGTCCTGTGGTTCGAATTCACGTAAAATGGAGATCCCGTGGCTTATGATTGCGAGATTAACGGTCACGCTAAACTACAAGCTTTCTTCCTACATACCATTATGTCATCGTCTAACCTGCCTACGTAGCATCGAATAAAAACGGTCCTTTTCAGGACCAAATAAAAATTCATTCATTGGAACAGGTAGATATGTGTCCGTAGTGCAGCTACTGTAAACGGCATTAAGCAAAAAAAAAAACTTATTTGCCTTGGGATCGAACCTGCTACATTGCAGCATGGCTGACGTAACAGCAGAGAAGCACGATTTAACCATCTTAGCTACCGTGAGCCGTGGTGGGATGCTGTCACATATTGAGTCTATTTGTAGTCCTCATAGACACTTCATGTCTTTCGTAAGGCAGTGTTGTTTGGATGTGTCGATTTACACATTCGTTATAGTTGATGGCATTGAAATAACACTGCTGCCAATAATTTCGACTTTATACGCGAGCATGAACTCAACCGTAAAGCTGTACTAGGCCAAGTACTAATGTTTTTAGGACGACTATGATATACGCGTTAGTTGGGTTGCCTTCCTCCAAAAAAAATAAGGGGCTGGTGGACCACACTGATATATATATACATACATACATAAATTATATATAAACTTTAGAACTGACGGTGGTTTTGGGGTCTGGGGGATGTGAATTTTGAACTGACGGTGGTTTTGGGGTCTGGGGGATGTGAAACGCGAAGATATGTCGAAATTTTCCGGAAGTCGAAACATGGGACCCATTGCAATAGTTAGCTTTCTAATGAAATCTACCTAAAAAGGGCGTTAGAAACAACAGGCAGAATTAAGCAGATATTACAAATGATAAATAAGTACTGAAGTATTGCAATACATGTGGACAGACATAAGGTCACCAAGAAACAGAACGTGAGGATATGAGTAGACTAGACGTACGATGCAAAGATACTAAGGAACGGACAAACATGATGTTACAGAAAATTAAGTGAAATATGTGTCGTGGTGGAGGGAGAGGTACAACCCGTAATGAGGCAAAATAGCGACAAATCCGCAAACAATAAAATACAGAAACTAAAGAAGGAACACTTCGGAACCATATCGCATCAAATGAACTACAGATACTGTAGGGAGAAAACAACAAAGATACAGGGACGTAAATCAAATCGCAATAAATACGGGATAGGACAAATATAATCTTGAGGATGCTACGTAATGCAAGATAGATCAAAATATCGCTTTGCTGGTCCCAAAGGATGTGGATTTGTCGGTTCGATTCCGACCCAGTACGAACGTGGAAAACACAGAATCGTTTGAAATGGCCATAATGGAACACCCAAAAACACGGCGAAAATCCCAACATCACATAGTCATATGAGCGTCAGGCAATGCATGATTGAAAGCGGATGGAATCACACTATTCAATCAAGCCCTGACCTATCGACGAAAAAAGGAGGCCCAGACAAAAATGAACAACGCAACCAAGCAATAGTTACCACTCACACTGCAAACTCAAGAAAAAGGGAGAAACGGAAGTTAAGATAAAATAAATAAACACAAACATTTCTGCAACTCACCAAGATGTGACCTGGATTCCAAAGCACGAAATATTACTATGCACAAACACGACTCCCAAACACAATTAAAATGAAGGTAAATTTCAATACGGTATGCACTTACTCCAGAACGAACACGGAAGAAAAACAGAAGCTAACACATGTGGATAGGCCAGTGCCTACCACATTAAAATAAGGACTTTACATAATGCATCTAGTCGCGAACTTGAATGGCGGAGAAACGCCAAGACGGACACCGAGATTAGCGCCAGCTTGACAATAAGGAAGGAAGGAAGGAAGTGAACAATCACAGAAATGATAGGTAAGAGAACCAATAGTAAATGAAATTAGTGAAGTGAAGTTATGATCGAGAAACTATAAATACAAATAATATAAATATAATATATAATATATAAATAGGTTACGTTAAATGAACCAAGGAAATTGTTCAAATCTGGTAGCGAAAGTTTGCACTACTTTAACGGAACTTGTAGCTTACCTTAAGGGTGTCCGCTATTAGAAGCAGCTATAGACTCAGGCGAGCCGAACATGTCCTCGGACACTCCCACTGCCATCGTAATGTACAGGCCATCATGCAGCGACTCTAACGGTTGATCAGCTGATCGGTAGGGAGGTAGAGATGGCGACCATTTTGCTTTGTGCTGTGTTGTTTATATCTTTTATGAATATCTGCGTGAAAAGTGATACTTGAGAACGCTTCTACTTACGTCATCTAGAATGAGGACACGGCCGTGGAATGAGGATTATTTATTTTCTGGAACAAATGTTCATTTTGTAGGTAGGTTATTGTATCTACGCTAATTTTGCGTTGCATGTTTGTCATCACACAGGAGGTTATGTTTTAGTTAGGACCTCTATATCACTTATTATTTCGACTCATACAAGGTTTTTTGGATGGTAATAAAATGCTGTTAGTTCAGGAAACCTCCTTCCCAGGTCAAAGGTGTGTCAAAAGTTTGTTTATAGCAACTACCGGTATTATGAATGAAATGATAATGTGGCTTACTTCTCCTTCCCCACCACGACAGTTTAAGAAAGCAATGCATACACAACATTCCTAGAAATTATTTGTACATTACGGGGAATACAAGAGTGTGTGTTAACATTTTCCTGAAAGTTTGATAGCATTCTTCGGGAGAGAAAGCTAATCGCCTTGATGGTACGTTGTTAGTTAATATGGTTTCAATTATTGTATGAAGTTCCCAAACTTCAGCCTATGCTAGGACTGGAAACATTTCTAATATGATAATGCTGAGGTTAAGTCACTTACCGTATGTAAATCAGAGAAGCGATATCCAGTATTCAGTATCTACTGAAGTCAGTCCAAGTTTCATTATTTGTGAGAATGGTCTCTCGATCAAGCTCAAGTGAATATGGCAATGTTTTCGTGGCAGCATTTGTATAGGCTACTGTATTTACATTAATGGGATTGTTAGCACCAGGTGTATGTACTGTAGGTTCTTGATACCTGATTTCAAGATTACAACCCATTATAAATTCCTGATGCAAGAAACAAGTTAGATTGAGTCATAGAAAATAAGTGCTGTTAGGTGACTCTTTAAGTCACCGTGAGGGTAGCCGGTGCATTGATTACAGTTAGAGATAGGTTACATTGTGCATTGTCATCCACGAGAGTAGGAAATATAAGCCGAAGCTGGCACAGGGGCTAATGCGCAAGATGGCGGCCGCGCGCAATCACTCTATGTTATTCTTATGGAGGGGTCAGTCAGAGCTGGCACAGGGGCTAATGCGCAAAATGGCCGCCATGTCCTGAGACCGTGAATGACGTCACAGGGGGAGGTCGGCCGTGAAATCGTTAAATGGAATATTTATTGTTATTATTATTATTATGTTACGCCTCCGTGGCTTAGGCGGCAGCATGCCGGCCTCTCACCGCTGAGTCCGTGGTTCAAATCCCGGTCACTCCATGTGAGATCTGTGCTGGACAGAACGGAGGCAGACAGGTTTTTCTCCGGGTACTCCGGTTTTCCCTGTCAAAATTTCATTCCAGCAACACTCTCCACTATCATTTCATTTCATCTGTCATTCATTTAATCATTGCCCCCGAGGAGTGCGTCAGGCCTCGGCAGCCGGCACAGTTCATATCCTCGCCGCTAGATAGGGGCTTCATTCATTCCATTCCTGACCCGGTCGGAAACTGGAAGCAGGCTGTGGATTTTCATTCATTATTATTATGTAATTATTGATTAATCATGTACAATCAAGACCAGCCAATATATCATCCACTTGATGATTAAGTGGTAGAATTCTTGGATGTCACTGTGGAGTCCCCGGTCTGAGTCCTAGCTTTGCCAAGAAATTAAATTTCTGGTCTGATAGTTGGAATGGGGTACACTCAGCCTTGTGAGGCAAAAACTAACAAGAGTGGGGTTAATTCATACCTCAGCCATTTTGCCTAACCCAACTTCACCTAACCTCACCTAACCTAACCTAACCTAATCTAACCTTACCTAACCTAACATAACCTTAGTTCACCGAACCAAGCATTTCCTCACTTAACCTCACTTAACTTAACCTAACCTAACTTTACCTAAACTTACCTTTAAAGCTAAGCCAAAGGCTAATCAACACACTCAAAGTATATAAGGGCACATGCAACTATCTTTTTTTGCTAGTCTTATAGAGAGTAAGGTAAAGCTAACAATTGCACTGTGGCTACTGTGCAAAATGTTCGCTACACACAACCAGCTTAGGATTACAAAGTCAGTTAAGGTTTAAAAAGTAAAAGCTTTTATTCATTTTGTTTCTTTTCATTTTCATATTTCACACATTGTAATTTGTCAAATTCCAATTTACAGTTTTTAAAATTTTAGTTTTAAGTTTTTGAATTTTGTCAGTATGGAAACATGGAATTTTCAATTTTGTTGTTTACATGTTTTTGATTTAGTCCATGTCTAAAATACATATTTGCCAAAAACGGTTTTTTCTTTACAAATAACAAGGCTGTATACCTTATCCCAAAGTATATATAGGTAATACATGGGATATACTATACTTTTGAGTACCTAGTTTAGCTTACTAAAGCAATTTCTCAAAATTACTAGAGGTTAACAGTTTGGATTAGGAGTGGTAGGTGGGTAGTAATTAAAAATTTCCAAGCACTGTTCATACAATATTTTTTTATTCATTTTAAATATATTTACACTATTTACACATAATACATTTGTTATAATTACAGTTGTTTTTATTTTGTTTTCTATTTTTATTTATGTTTGCGTATGATTACCATTTTTTTCTTTTTCTTTTTTTGTGTTTTCTATGTATAGTGTTATTGTTTTATTTGCTAAATTGTTTTATGTATTTGGTATATGCAGGCAGAGGATTTTGATATTCTTAACATAATTCTTTAAGCATGGTCAATGATTGAGTAATGACCATAGGCATGAGTACCTATACCATTAGTATCGATTACTCTTTTTTTTCATCACCAGGACACAAAGCAATTTTGTTTAGTCTTATAGATGATATGTCATGTTGTTTAGAAGTGATAATGTTCATTGGTATTCTTTTTACATTGTTTTTCATGACACAATCCTTATAATCTTGAAAGCTTATACAATTTTTGACAACACCTCTACTAATACCTTTAATCTTTTTGATTTCTTTACCATTTATGTCTAAAGCATACATTTTAGCTCTAAGTCCAACAAATGCTTGAATCATTTGTCCACAAGCCTCGTCTTTAAATTTCCCCAACGTTTTCTTGTTTGATATAGAGTAACATATATGATTAGTAGGATTATCAGATGTGTCCAGGTGTTCTAGAAAATCCAACTTGTCTTGATATACATCTTGGGTGTTAACCAAATATATGAACGAATCAGTATCCATATACATGAGTTTAAGATTGTCCATGCCATAATAGGGTAGCAGGACATCATAGTGGTGGGAATACATGAGAGTTTTTGAAATATCCAGTATACACATTCCAATATATATAGGCTTATTGAATACAATGTTACGTTTAGCCATGTGGAAAGCAGCTAGGTTAGGACCATAAATTGTTCTGTCAATAAATGTCGGCTTTGCTATTAGCTTTTCAGCCTTTTTGCTGTCAGTCACAAGACGTGTGTCTATTCTTTTACGAATATTTTCCATTGTTTTTCCAAAAATGGCATTGTTGAATAATTTGTATAGATTTTTCAAAAAATCATTTTTAGCTTGTTTTCGAAGGTTGTTATTAAAATCAATGTATGCCTTTAGCCAAGGTCTTTGTTTAAACTTTAACACACTATGAATTTTTACCAATTTTAGTCCATGATCTAAAGCCTGTTTAAGTGCCATGTAATGAACAACGTACCGCCTTCGATTTCCAAGATGAGGAATTAGTTTTTTGAGAGACGAATCCTTAGGTTGTGTACACTCTGGTAGGAAAGGTAAATCGTTGTGTAGATCATGAAGGTCGTATGGGTAATCAACATCAACGTCTAGAATGTACCCCACAGGATCGTCTTCCTTTAGTGTTTCTAGATCAACTGTATCTGGAGAAACCCACTGAAATCCACCATCAGGAAGAGAGTGACAAATAGCCCATCCATATTGGTTGTTGGCATCATCATAGGTAATAAACTGCGATGGTTTCTCAGAATCATATGTTTCCATGTATTTATTGTTAGCTTCAGCATACCGATGAGACACCTGACATATGCCTCCACGTATTCCAGACTCTATTAAAAGAATCTGATCGTAATCCTGTAGCAATTCCAGTTCAATTCCAGTGTAAAGGAGCATTGCCTCGAAACTTAAACCTGGCGAAGTAAAAAAGTGTGCTGCATCCACTCGGTGTGTTTCTAATGTTTTGTTTCTGAACGTTTCAAAGCTGTCTGCAAGTAGGAGTACATCTGAAGTTAGGTAGAGGTCACTATACCCCCCTAGAGTTTTAATGTTGAACTGATTCCATACATTTTTGGCATGTTCATAGTCTTCTTTACTAACATCTTCTTGACTTAATTTGTTAAAGAATGCCTCTTTTGGAGGTAAACACGTTTCACTTAACTTTTCCCATGAATCGATGTAATCATAACAAAATACACCTTTACGAGTCATGAGCATTGCATATTCTTTTCCAAAGTACTTGTCTGTTTCAGGGTATGATGTTAAGTTGGAAACTAAGTTTTCCAAACTACTTGGCATTAACCGAAACGTGTCCACAAATCGAAGCTTAACATTTCCTACATATTTGGTGAAGGAAATGTACTTTTCTTCGGAGTTAGCGATAACATCTACTCTCTCAGTAGTACATCCCAATTGTTTTACAATGAAATTTGCATCGTAGCCACTCATATTATGTAGAAATACAGGAACGGGGTTACGTGTTTTACACCTCAAATTACAGTTATTGTGAGCACTTCCACGGTATTCCCCTGTAATATGGCAATGATCTCGAACTTTCCAGTCATCTTTGGTAAATGGTTTATGACACAAATAACAGGTTTCAGAACATTGGAACTCTGCTTCTTGATCCTGAGTTAAGGCCTTTGGAACATTTAAGCTGTAAAGGCGATCAATTTCATTAGCTATTGAGATCAAACAGTCCATAAACTTTTCTGCAGCGTCAGGTCCACGATAAATAACAGGTTGGCTTGGAAGGTTTGTCTTTATGTGTTCCACAGCAGGTGAGGGTTTAACATATATACCAAAGCTCATAGGAACATGACTCCGGTATGGCACTGTATAACTTGCCTCAGGATTGGGTAGACATGTTTGATATGGTAGAAGTATACTTTCAAAATCTGCATAGATAACGTAAGGTATTCTCAACATTTTTTCCACATTTAAGAATTTCACAATTGGGTTTTTAATAGGCATTTCAACCCTAGCAATGTCATGTCGCACACACAAAGCTCTATGTTCTTTTAATTTTTCCATTCCTTGTTGTCCATATTGATTATCAAAGTGAGTAAAACACCGTTTACACGTATATATCTTGTGTCCATGGTGAGTAATCTGATGTGTTACTAGTTTATCAAAATCATTGATAAAGCCGTAGTGGTTCTGACCAGATGAAGAACTTAGCAGGAGGAGGTCACGATGGTCTTGTAGCTCTTGATCCACAACCTTTAGAGGAAACACCTTGTTGTCTTTTTCCAGTCCAAATACATTTATGGATATGCCGTTGGCTTTCTCGAATTTGTGAATGTCAGCTATCGATGTAGGAAACGATATTACTGAATAATCATACTTGTTTTCCAGGTCTTTGTATTTACTAATGCGTTGAGCATTCTTTTTAACCAGTTTTGCTAAAATGGCATACATAAAACACTTTTCATTTTTCAAGTTTTCAGGATTAATGCAGGCTTTTCTTGCTTGTATAGCTGCTGGTAATGGAATATATGTGCTGCCACGCAAGGGATTGTACTTATTTATTTTCAATCGTACTCCTTCCACTGCTAACAAAGCCCAATTACTGCCTTTTAGCTCAGATTCTTCCATTTCCGTCGTTAACTTTGTGAATTGTGTTTCCAAGAAACTACTTAAGTCTGATTCCAAAAATAAGGCCTGATTTCGTGTTTTAAAAGCACGATCTGTAATTTCATTGGTAGATGTATGAATGAATCTACATTCAGCCACAAGATTAACTTTGATCGACTTGTGCATTGCTAGTTCTTTCTGCATAGCTTGTATTATTTGCTGTTTGGACTCTTTAAGGTATGAATTTAAATCCTTACACGTGTCACAACGTATGAAAAAGGATTTAAGACGACCTTGAAAAGAAGTTTCATATTCAGTAAGTCCATTTTTGTCAGGAACCATTGAAAGCAGGTAATGTTTTGTAGGCTCAGTTTTTTGTCTTTTAGCTGCTGACACAACATTACAACATTCTTCATGACGACGTCCGTTGTAGACATTGTTGAATTTACTACCACACGTTTTGCACTCATGAAACTCACCACACGATACTTCGTGACGCTTTCTATCATAGTCCCAAAGAAAAGTCCTTCCACACTCTTTACACATATAGCTAGGCATGGTTTCCTCCATCATGGATGTTGATTTCTGCAAACAGCTGCTTACTGCGTATCACAAGGCTGTAGGCTGGTCAGTGAGACGGTCTTTCACGATGTGAACACTGCAAAAGGTAGTAATCAACTGATTGTATTCCTGCTAAGAGACCTCTTATATACCCTAATCAAGACCAACAGCTACTTACCACGTAGTACACGGCTAGAGCCTAGTGGGTGAGACGATCTTTCACAATGTGATCACTGTTAAATGTAGTAGTCAACTGAAAATATTCTTAGACCCTACTGAAGGTTATCAGGTACTTACTGCATATCAAAAGGCTGTACACTCATATGTTAGACACTCTCTCTTGCTAAGGACCCCTATATTCCCTATAAATGGCTATACATGTTAGTTCTAAACACTTAATGGTTATTTTGTATATTAAATTTATATACACAGCTTATACGAGCACGTTTTCACGCAATAAAACTTTGTCAAATAGCCACATGCGACACGCAAAGTATGTTTCCGCTATCTAGCGGTGACTATGAGAACTACCTGAACGACTGCATGGCACCTAGCGCTCTGTATCATTACTGAACGATCAGCATGCTATCTAGCGGTCGATATCTAAAATTAGTCAACTACCAGCATGCTACCTACCGGTCGATATTACAACTCACTCAACTACTAGTATACATTCCAATAATGATCACATTTGCTCATATCCACTAACAATACACAGCGGATTTGCTTTATCGTTTAATACAAATATATCTTGTTTAAATAATGTAACAAAACGTTACATGGCACAATTGTATGGGAATGTTGCATTACCTAAAATGTAATAGTATGTAAGTGTTTAACATTTACAATAGGCTTATAATGAAGGATTATGGTGGTGGCTTATCGTGCTGGCTTAAGATGGTGGCTTATGATGGCTTATGGTGGCTTATGGTGGTGGCTTATAGTGGTGGTATATGTTGGTGGCTTATTTTTGGTGGTTTACGTTAATACCTTATTTGTAATGGCTTATTTGACAAGTTATTTTTGTCAATGTATTTAGAGGATTTTTCTCTTGGTCTTGGAAAGTATTTCAACCCTTTTTTTTATGGTAGCATAATGCTTACCGCCATGTTTGTAAGCAACAACAACACACTAAAATTCCAAGAATCCAAAGTACTCTAAGGTTAATGAATGTCTCCCAACTCCATTCAACGCCTAGTCAAAAACATTATATATTTTCAAATTTTTCAAAAAATGGTAAATTGGGGGAAGTAGGCTATATGTTTAAACTAAAAATCTTATCAAATCATATGCTAACTCCAACACCTACGACTATCCCACTCTCAGTCAAAAAATATAATATTCTTCAAATATTTTTTCCAAAACAATATTTGGAAAGTAGGCCATATTTTGAAAACTAATCATCCTATAAAGTCATATATAGACTCAAACCAATGGCTTTTATAACCTTAATCGTAAGAACAAAATATGGAATCGTTGACATTTTTCCAAAAAATGTTCTTTTTAAAACGGGGGCTATACTTTGGAAACTAGGAATTTTACAAAAAAGTTTGTTTAACGTAAATGACAGGTATTTACCCCCACTACCCACAAACCAAGTCCCAGGTCTCTGGGACAAAATCCAAAAAAGTTCAATTTGGAAAGTAGGCGATATTTTGAAAACTAATCATCCTAAAAAGTCATATATAGACTCAAACCAAATGGCTTTTATGTCCTTAATTGGTAGAACAAAACTTAACATTTTTTCAGTTTTTCCAAAAAAGTCCAATTTTCAAAATTGTTTATATTTTGGGAACTAAGAATTTTACAAAAAAGTTTGTTTAACGTAAATGAAAGGTCTTTACCCCCTCTACCCCAAAAATACATATCAGGTCCCTAGGACAAAAACTGTGCGTGTGTTTGTAACAGTTCAAGGCCCGCCTCCACCTCCCCACCTCCAAGATGGCGGCCGTAGCTTAACTTAACCTAGCCTAACCTAACAAGATGGCGGCCGTAGCTTAAGTTAACCTAGCATAACCTAATAAGATGGCGGCTGTAGCTTAACTTAGTCTAGCCTAACCAAACCTAACCTACGAGGTGTGATCAAAAAGTTCCAAAAATTTGGCTGCAACTTAACCAAACCTAGCCTAGCCTAACCTAACCTAAACCTACAAGGTGTGATCAAAAAGTTCCAAAAATGGCTGCCGTAGCTTCACTTAACCTAACCTAACTTAACCTAAACCTACGAGGTGTGATCAAATTTTTTTCAAAATAGTGGTCATAGCTTAACTGAACCTTGCCTAACCTAACCTAACCTAACCTAAACCTACGAAGTGTGGTCATAAAGTTCCAAGATGGAGGTCGTAGCTTAACTCAACCTAACCTAACCCTACGAGGTGTGATCAAAAAGTTCCAAAAATGGCTGCCGTAGCTTAACATAACCTTTGAGTCATTTTTTTAACGGGTCCCGGAGGACGGGTCCTTGTTGACGGGTCCCTGTGGGCGGATCATTTGGACTGATCCCTATGGACTGGCCCTTGCATTTTATCCAAATTATGTCAAAGGGGACCCGCACACAGGGACCCGTCAACAAGGACCCGTCCTCCGGGACCCGTTAAAAAATGACTCAAAGGTTAAGTTAAGCTACGGCAGCCATTTTTGGAACTTTTTGATCACACCTCGTAGGGTTAGGTTAGGTTGAGTTAAGCTACGACCTCCATCTTGGAACTTTATGACCACACTTCGTAGGTTTAGGTTAGGTTAGGTTAGGTTAGGCAAGGTTCAGTTAAGCTATGACCACTATTTTGAAAAATTTTTGATCACACCTCGTAGGTTTAGGTTAAGTTAGGTTAGGTTAAGTGAAGCTACGGCAGCCATTTTTGGAACGTTTTGATCACACCTTGTAGGTTTAGGTTAGGTTAGGCTAGGCTAGGTTTGGTTAAGTTGCAGCCAAATTTTTGGAACTTTTTGATCACACCTCGTAGGTTAGGTTAGGTTAGGCTAGACTAAGTTAAGCTACAGCCGCCATCTTATTAGGTTATGCTAGGTTAACTGAAGCTACGGCCGCCATCTTGTTAGGTTAGGCTAGGTTAAGTTAAGCTACGGCCGCCATCTTGGAGGTGGGGAGGTGGAGGCGGGCCTTGAACTGTTACAAACACACGCACAGTTTTTGTCCTAGGGACCTGATATGTATTTTTTAGGGTAGAGGGGGTAAAGACCTTTCATTTACGTTAAACAAACTTTTTTGTAAAATTCTTAGTTCCCAAAATATAAACAATTTTGAAAATTGGACTTTTTTGGAAAAACTGAAAAAATGTTAAGTTTTGTTCTACCAATTAAGGACATAAAAGCCATTTGGTTTGAGTCTATATATGACTTTTTAGGATGATTAGTTTTCAAAATATCGCCTACTTTCCAAATTGAACTTTTTTGGATTTTGTCCCAGAGACCTGGGACTTGGTTTGTGGGTAGTGGGGGTAAATACCTGTCATTTACGTTAAACAAACTTTTTTGTAAAATTCCTAGTTTCCAAAGTATAGCCCCCGTTTTAAAAAGAACATTTTTTGGAAAAATGTCAACGATTCCATATTTTGTTCTTACGATTAAGGTTATAAAAGCCATTGGTTTGAGTCTATATATGACTTTATAGGATGATTAATTTTCAAAATATGGCCTACTTTCCAAATATTGTTTTGGAAAAAATATTTGAAGAATATTATATTTTTTTTGACTGAGAGTGGGATAGTCGTAGGTGTTGGAGTTAGCATATGATTTGATATGATTTTTAGTTTAAACATATAACCTACTTCCCCCAATTTACCTTTTTTTGAAAAATTTGAAAATATATAATGTTTTTGACTAGGCGTTGAATGGAGTTGGGAGACATTCATTAACCTTAGAGTACTTTGGATTCTTGGAATTTTAGTGTGTTGTTGTTGCTTACAAACATGGCGGTAAGCATTATGCTACCATAAAAAAAAGGGTTGAAATACTTTCCAAGACCAAGAGAAAAATCCTCTAAATACATTGACAAAAATAACTTGTCAAATAAGCCATTATAAATAAGGTATTAACGTAAACCACCAAAAATAAGCCACCAACATATACCACCACTATAAGCCACCACCATAAGCCACCATAAGCCATCATAAGCCACCATCTTAAGCCAGCACGATAAGCCACCACCATAATCCTTCATTATAAGCCTATTGTAAATGTTAAACACTTACATACTATTACATTTTAGGTAATGCAACATTCCCATACAATTGTGCCATGTAACGTTTTGTTACATTATTTAAACAAGATATATTTGTATTAAACGATAAAGCAAATCCGCTGTGTATTGTTAGTGGATATGAGCAAATGTGATCATTATTGGAATGTATACTAGTAGTTGAGTGAGTTGTAATATCGACCGGTAGGTAGCATGCTGGTAGTTGACTAATTTTAGATATCGACCGCTAGATAGCATGCTGATCGTTCAGTAATGATACAGAGCGCTAGGTGCCATGCAGTCGTTCAGGTAGTTCTCATAGTCACCGCTAGATAGCGGAAACATACTTTGCGTGTCGCATGTGGCTATTTGACAAAGTTTTATTGCGTGAAAACGTGCTCGTATAAGCTGTGTATATAAATTTAATATACAAAATAACCATTAAGTGTTTAGAACTAACATGTATAGCCATTTATAGGGAATATAGGGGTCCTTAGCAAGAGAGAGTGTCTAACATATGAGTGTACAGCCTTTTGATATGCAGTAAGTACCTGATAACCTTCAGTAGGGTCTAAGAATATTTTCAGTTGACTACTACATTTAACAGTGATCACATTGTGAAAGATCGTCTCACCCACTAGGCTCTAGCCGTGTACTACGTGGTAAGTAGCTGTTGGTCTTGATTAGGGTATATAAGAGGTCTCTTAGCAGGAATACAATCAGTTGATTACTACCTTTTGCAGTGTTCACATCGTGAAAGACCGTCTCACTGACCAGCCTACAGCCTTGTGATACGCAGTAAGCAGCTGTTTGCAGAAATCAACATCCATGATGGAGGAAACCATGCCTAGCTATATGTGTAAAGAGTGTGGAAGGACTTTTCTTTGGGACTATGATAGAAAGCGTCACGAAGTATCGTGTGGTGAGTTTCATGAGTGCAAAACGTGTGGTAGTAAATTCAACAATGTCTACAACGGACGTCGTCATGAAGAATGTTGTAATGTTGTGTCAGCAGCTAAAAGACAAAAAACTGAGCCTACAAAACATTACCTGCTTTCAATGGTTCCTGACAAAAATGGACTTACTGAATATGAAACTTCTTTTCAAGGTCGTCTTAAATCCTTTTTCATACGTTGTGACACGTGTAAGGATTTAAATTCATACCTTAAAGAGTCCAAACAGCAAATAATACAAGCTATGCAGAAAGAACTAGCAATGCACAAGTCGATCAAAGTTAATCTTGTGGCTGAATGTAGATTCATTCATACATCTACCAATGAAATTACAGATCGTGCTTTTAAAACACGAAATCAGGCCTTATTTTTGGAATCAGACTTAAGTAGTTTCTTGGAAACACAATTCACAAAGTTAACGACGGAAATGGAAGAATCTGAGTTAAAGGCAGTAATTGGGCTTTGTTAGCAGTGGAAGGAGTACGATTGAAAATAAATAAGTACAATCCCTTGCGTGGCAGCACATATATTCCATTACCAGCAGCTATACAAGCAAGAAAAGCCTGCATTAATCCTGAAAACTTGAAAAATGAAAAGTGTTTTATGTATGCCAATTTAGCAAAACTGGTTAAAAAGAATGCTCAACGCATTAGTAAATACAAAGACCTGGAAAACAAGTATGATTATTCAGTAATATCGTTTCCTACATCGATAGCTGACATTCACAAATTTGAGAAAGCCAACGGCATATCCATAAATGTATTTGGACTGGAAAAAGACAACAAGGTGTTTCCTCTAAAGGTTGTGGATCAAGAGCTACAAGACCATCGTGACCTCCTCCTGCTAAGTTCTTCATCTGGTCAGAACCACTACGTCTTTATCAATGATTTTGATAAACTAGTAACACATCAGATTACTCACCATGGACACAAGATATATACGTGTAAACGGTGTTTTACACACTTTGATAATCAATATGGACAACAAGGAATGGAAAAATTAAAAGAACATAGAGCTTTGTGGGTGCGACATGACATTGCTAGGGTTGAAATGCCTATTAAAAACCCAATTGTGAAATTCTTAAATGTGGAAAAAATGTTGAGAATACCTTACGTTATCTATGCAGATTTTGAAAGTATACTTCTACCATATCAAACATGTCTACCCAATCCTGAGGCAAGTTATACAGTGCCATACCAGAGTCATGTTCCTATGAGCTTTGGTATATATGTTAAACCCTCACCTGCTGTGGAACACATAAAGACAAACCTTCCAAGCCAACCTGTTATTTATCGTGGACCTGACGCTGCAGAAAAGTTTATGGACTGTTTGATCTCAATAGCTAATGAAATTGATCGCCTTTACAGCTTAAATGTTCCAAAGGCCTTAACTCAGGATCAAGAAGCAGAGTTCCAATGTTCTGAAACCTGTTATTTGTGTCATAAACCATTTACCAAAGATGACTGGAAAGTTCGAGATCATTGCCATATTACAGGGGAATACCGTGGAAGTGCTCACAATAACTGTAATTTGAGGTGTAAAACACGTAACCCCGTTCCTGTATTTCTACATAATATGAGTGGCTACGATGCAAATTTCATTGTAAAACAATTGGGATGTACTACTGAGAGAGTAGATGTTATCGCTAACTCCGAAGAAAAGTACATTTCCTTCACCAAATATGTAGGAAATGTTAAGCTTCGATTTGTGGACACGTTTCGGTTAATGCCAAGTAGTTTGGAAAACTTAGTTTCCAACTTAACATCATACCCTGAAACAGACAAGTACTTTGGAAAAGAAAATGCAATGCTCATGACTCGTAAAGGTGTATTTTGTTATGATTACATCGATTCATGGGAAAAGTTAAGTGAAACGTGTTTACCTCCAAAAGAGGCATTCTTTAACAAATTAAGTCAAGAAGATGTTAGTAAGGAAGACTATGAACATGCCAAAAATGTATGGAATCAGTTCAACATTAAAACTCTAGGGGGGTATAGTGACCTCTACCTAACTTCAGATGTACTCCTACTTGCAGACAGCTTTGAAACGTTCAGAAACAAAACATTAGAAACACACCGAGTGGATGCAGCACACTTTTTTACTTCGCCTGGTTTAAGTTTCGAGGCAATGCTCCTTTACACTGGAATTGAACTGGAATTGCTACAGGATTACGATCAGATTCTTTTAATAGAGTCTGGAATACGTGGAGGCATATGTCAGGTGTCTCATCGGTATGCTGAAGCTAACAATAAATACATGGAAACCTATGATTCTGAGAAACCATCGCAGTTTATTACCTATGATGATGCCAACAACCAATATGGATGGGCTATGTGTCACTCTCTTCCTTATGGTGGATTTCAGTGGGTTTCTCCAGATACAGTTGATCTAGAAACACTAAAGGAAGACGATCCTGTGGGGTACATTCTAGACGTTGATGTTGATTACCCATACGACCTTCATGATCTACACAACGATTTACCTTTCCTACCAGAGTGTACACAACCTAAGGATTCGTCTCTCAAAAAACTAATTCCTCATCTTGGAAATCGAAGGCGGTACGTTGTTCATTACATGGCACTTATACAGGCTTTAGATCATGGACTAAAATTGGTAAAAATTCATAGTGTGTTAAAGTTTAAACAAAGACCTTGGCTAAAGGCATACATTGATTTTAATAACAACCTTCGAAAACAAGCTAAAAATGATTTTGAGAAAAATCTATACAAATTATTCAACAATGCCATTTTTGGAAAAACAATGGAAAATATTCGTAAAAGAATAGACATACGTCTTGTGACTGACAGCAAAAAGGCTGAAAAGCTAATAGCAAAGCCGACATTTATTGACAGAACAATTTATGGTCCTAACCTAGCTGCTTTCCACATGGCTAAACGTAACATTGTATTCAATAAGCCTATATATGTTGGAATGTGTATACTGGATATTTCAAAAACTCTCATGTATTCCCACCACTATGATGTCCTGCTACCCTATTATGGCATGGACAATCTTAAACTCATGTATATGGATACTGATTCGTTCATATATTTGGTTAACACCCAAGATGTATATCAAGACAAGTTGGATTTTCTAGAACACCTGGACACATCTGATAATCCTACTAATCATATATGTTACTCTATATCAAACAAGAAAACGTTGGGGAAATTTAAAGACGAGGCTTGTGGACAAATGATTCAAGCATTTGTTGGACTTAGAGCTAAAATGTATGCTTTAGACATAAATGGTAAAGAAATCAAAAAGATTAAAGGTATTAGTAGAGGTGTTGTCAAAAATTGTATAAGCTTTCAAGATTATAAGGATTGTGTCATGAAAAACAATGTAAAAAGAATACCAATGAACATTATCACTTCTAAACAACATGACATATCATCTATAAGACTAAACAAAATTGCTTTGTGTCCTGGTGATGAAAAAAAAGAGTAATCGATACTAATGGTATAGGTACTCATGCCTATGGTCATTACTCAATCATTGACCATGCTTAAAGAATTATGTTAAGAATATCAAAATCCTCTGCCTGCATATACCAAATACATAAAACAATTTAGCAAATAAAACAATAACACTATACATAGAAAACACAAAAAAAGAAAAAGAAAAAAATGGTAATCATACGCAAACATAAATAAAAATAGAAAACAAAATAAAAACAACTGTAATTATAACAAATGTATTATGTGTAAATAGTGTAAATATATTTAAAATGAATAAAAAAATATTGTATGAACACTGCTTGGAAATTTTTAATTACTACCCACCTACCACTCCTAATCCAAAATGTTAACCTCTAGTAATTTTGAGAAATTGCTTTAGTAAGCTAAACTAGGTACTCAAAAGTATAGTATATCCCATGTATTACCTATATATACTTTGGGATAAGGTATACAGCCTTGTTATTTGTAATGAAAAAACCGTGTTTGGCAAATATGAATTTTAGACATGGACTAAATCAAAAACATGTAAACAACAAAATTGAAAAATCCATGTTTCCATACTGACAAAATTCAAAAACTTAAAACTAAAATTTAAAAAACTGTAAATTGGAATTTGACAAATTACAATGTGTGAAATATGAAAATGAAAAGAAACAAAATGAATAAAAGCTTTTACTTTTTAAAACTTAACTGACTTTGTAATCCTAAGCTGGTTGTGTGTAGCGAACATTTTGCACAGTAGCCACAGTGCAATTGTTAGCTTTACCTTACTCTCTATAAGACTAGCAAAAAAAGATAGTTGCATGTGCCCTTATATACTTTGAGTGTGTTGATTAGCCTTTGGCTTAGCTTTAAAGGTAAGTTTAGGTAAAGTTAGGTTAGGTTAAGTTAAGTGAGGTTAAGTGAGGAAATGCTTGGTTCGGTGAACTAAGGTTATGTTAGGTTAGGTAAGGTTAGATTAGGTTAGGTTAGGTTAGGTGAGGTTAGGTGAAGTTGGGTTAGGCAAAATGGCTGAGGTATGAATTAACCCCACTCTTGTTAGTTTTTGCCTCACAAGGCTGAGTGTACCCCATTCCAACTATCAGACCAGAAATTTAATTTCTTGGCAAAGCTAGGACTCAGACCGGGGACTCCACAGTGACATCCAAGAATTCTACCACTTAATCATCAAGTGGATGATATATTGGCTGGTCTTGATTGTACATGATTAATCAATAATTACATAATAATAATAATAATAACAATAAATATTCCATTTAACGATTACACGGCCGACCTCCCCCTGTGACGTCATTCACGGTCTCAGGACATGGCGGCCATTTTGCGCATTAGCCCCTGTGCCAGCTCTGACTGACCCCTCCATAAGAATAACATAGAGTGATTGCGCGCGGCCGCCATCTTGCGCATTAGCCCCTGTGCCAGCTTCGGCTTATATTTCCTACTCACGAGCAGTTTAGGACGTGATCTGTTGAATAGCCAAGAGTAATCTGGGGTTTTCTCAGACTTCTAGCATAAACCATTTCAAAGAGGTGACCAACGAGAAAATGGCCAAGAATAGATCTTATTCTCGACGTCAAAATACTGCAATTTAGCCCTGTTTGTGTGTTTCAACATCCTAGTAAATGTACCGGCAATGTGCCGTTTTGTTCACTCTCAAAATGCCAGCTACATAGGCCGGATTCGAACAAGCGGAGCGATAATTAGGCGTATGTAGGGGTAACGGTTGGAAGTGCCAATCAGGCCTAAATAGCATTGCTATTTTTCTACGTCTTGAAGCGGGAGGGTAATTTATATTACGTTTGAAGAGACTGCATGTGAAGCGAGCTATCTGACTTGCTGCTGCGACTAAAACGACCCTAGGCGTGACGTCACAGTAGGAGCCTTACGGCCTGTACATTACGATGGCAGTGACACTCCCGTCTGTTAAAGCCAGACGATAAATAAATAAATAAATAAATAAATAACTAGGAAACCAGGAGCATATTGACAGGTGAATGGCAAAGCAAAGATCCTGTAGCATTGAAGCCATTTTTCAGTGTTGCCTTATTAACAATTATTAAAAATGCTAAGGTGATTTTTGTTACCGCGAGATTAAGAAAACGGCTTAACGAATTGACTTCGTAGAACATTTGACGACAGCTCATGGCCTGCAGATTTGCAGAGTGTCTTTAAAATAAACAAATATGTTACCATATATTTTTTAATAATTAAACGAAAATGCAAACTTCTTGGCCCTAGCGCATGCGCAGAATCAGCTTATTTCATGACTGACATGGCGGATGCCCACCGCGTTTTAATGTAATAGTTATTTATAAGAATTATGATGTTGTTTGAGTCTTAAGTCTTTTGACTGGTTTGATGCAGCACTCCATGCATCCCTGTCCTGAGCCAATCGTTTCCTCTCTACATAGCTAGCACACCCTACATCCGAGGCAACCTGTTTAAGGCTAAATGTCCCGTTTTTTTAGTTTGTAATTCTGACACCACGTAGCAGCACCAAGGTGAGACAATTTCTTATTTCAGTTTTCTCTTGAACGAAAGTTCGTATTTGCGATATGAAAACCACTATGAATACTAGATTGCAATTAATTGATATTAATTGGATGCATTTTCCAAAATGTGAAAAACAAAAAAGTTACTAACAGTTTTTTATATCTCTGCCTAAAATATGAACAAAACTTGGTAATACGAAAACGGAGATTTATTTCCTGGCTCCAATTCATTTTTCAGAATTAAAATCGGGTGAATGGAATCGACAGCATTAGTTTGGGAATTGTTTTGAAAAGGGTAGTAGGCGGCGCGGCTTCACAAGATCTCTTGCGCAAAGGAAATGATGAACACGCTGACAGGGCGGAGGGAGAAGGGAACAATTTGACGACAGGAAGGAGTTGTCTTCCTCTTGTCATAAATATTATAGTTCGGCAAGTTACATGTACAAGTGCCTAGGCGTGGAACAATATCTGAGCAATAAAATTATATTGTAGTAGTGTCACAATATGTAACGTTGACACAATGTGTTTGGACGGATTCATTTCTAACTTCCACAAACATTCTTGTTGATAATAATACATTCTAGGGGCTTGGGACATCTTGGTCATCAGTCCCTTTGGCTGGCTGCGTGGCTCAGCGGTAACGTTCTCGCTTGCTGTGCCCAAGGTTGAAGGATTGAATCCTGGTGCAGCCAGTTGGCAATGAGGGTGCGCGAATGCGAGGGAGCCGTGTCATTAGATTTACTGGCACGTTCAAGATCCCCTTCGGGATAAAATTACGGCATGCTGTGAGAAAGCAGGAAACGGAAACAACACTGAAAACATACGCAGATCTACGGAAACACTATAAGATCATCATCAAAAAGGCTAAGAAAGTATTTTTAGAAAAGAAGGAGAAAATACTATTTGAAGAAATTGAACAAGATCCCTTCAGAGCACTGAAACCTATAGAACCGAATTTCCTAAGGACATACCAATTGAAACATGGGAACAACACCTTGGTCACGTTTTGCAAGAAAAAGACACCAGACCAGATACTGACCCTCACATAAGTGCTTTCGATCCCATCACAGTAGAGGAACTTTCACTTGCAATAAAAAACAGTAAAGATAGAAAGGCATGTGGCCCAGACTCTATTTATAATGAACATCTTAAAGAAGCCGCACCGATGCTCATAGGAACGTGGACCGATCTTATGAACGAATGCTTACGTCAGGGAAGGGTACCAGACTCATGGAGACGATCCAGAATAAAAATGCTATATAAAGGGAAAGGTGGCTCCAGTGATCCTAATGCATATAGAGGAATTGCATTGGAAGATACTCTCTTCAAACTTATGATGAAAATACTTACAACAAGACTGACACAACTGATAGACGATAAAATTCCGGAAGAGCAGTTTGGCTTCCACAAGCAGAGATCGTCACTGCAAGCTGTCAATTACTTGCTCGACATAATACAGGACACTTTAGGGCTTCCAAAACAGAAAGTATATGCAGTCTTCATAGACTTCTCTAAGGCCTTCGACCGCATTAATAGAAGCATACTAGTAAAGAAACTCACCGAAATGATTGGTCTGGAGCACCACTACATCACCAGATTGATTAAGGATATTCTACATAACAACCAGGTAGAAATAGATAACGGAATAACTATATCTAATCCAATCGATCAAACAATGGGAGTACTTCAGGGTGACCCTCTAAGTCCTCTTCTATTTAATGCCGCGACTGCTGATGTGGTATGTCTCTTACGTTCCCAGAAAGTCAAAATCATCGTATATGCCGATGATATGGTTCTGACCTCGTCGTCAAGAGAAGAGCTACAAGACAGCTTGAATCAACTTGCAATATGGGCCCAAAACAACGATCTTGAAATAAACCTTCAGAAAACGGTAGCAATGATATTCAGAAAGGGCGGAAGAACTGCCAAAGATGACATTATTTACCTCAGAGATGAACATTTGCTTCAAACCAGTCATTACAAATATCTAGGAATTACTTTGCAAATACAAGGGAAATTATTTACACGTCACATCAAAGATAAAATGATCTGTGCTGTCAGATCAATGAACGACATTAGTCATCTCATGGATATGTCTCTGCAGTCGGCACTAAGACTCTTTAAAGCAAAAGTTACACCAATTGCAACGTATGGATTGGATATAATATGGGTTCATTTAAGCAAAAATAACCTGAAAGACTTAGAGAAAGTAAAAGCCTTATTCTTAAAAAGACTGCTTTGCTTGTCAAAATTCACCCCATCGAGACTGGCGTATGAACTAGCGGGGGAACCTTTCCTTATAGAAGAAATCCGACTGGTTCACCAATTACCATCCACAAGACAATACAACGATTTGCTACAAGAACTACTTGCAAAAAAGAAGGAGATCCCAATTGATTTCTACTCCACTACGGCCATGACGTCAACAGAATGGAAGGGCACAGCCTATGAGTTGAGACACACAGTGACCCGATTCGCGGTGCACGGTTTTCACCACAGGATTTGTGAGACTGAGGTGTTCCATGTGCCCACGCCAGAGTGCATTTGTAAATTGTGTCAAAAGGCATGCGATACTTACCACGCTCTCGTGTGTACTAAAAGGTTGTCATCGCTTACAGAATTTTGTAAATAATTAATATAATGCACATTGTGCGCACTTATCCTTAATAATAAAAAATTACGGCACCCCGGCGTCTCTAAAACCCACAGTAGTTAAAAGGGACGTAAAACCAACAACGTTATTATTATTATTATTATTATCATCATCATCAGTCCCGTGTAGTTAACTATGCGTGTAACTGTATTAGAGTCAGGGATGGGGCAGGTGCCCTGAAACTTCACGTACGGTACTATATCGACATTTACCTGGAGAGATTGTGGAAAAGCCGGTGAAAACACACTCAGGATAGATGCTGACAGCGCTGGATTCCCTTCTAAGTAACTGTTTTAGAGTTATATGAGGATAAACACCCGATCAAAACACGTATTTTTCCGACATTAGTAATACTTAGTAGGGCATAATTCTTACCGCACCAGCGACTGGTTTCACTCGATGCGAAATTGAATACTGTATAGAAAGATATGACTGGTTTGTAGTTAGCACGTTCTTGATATTTTAGAAAAAAGATGGAACACGATATGTTCGTGTTCAGGTTTTTTGGGAATATCTATTCTAAATTTCATCCGATGCGGACGTCCAACTCTAGGTATCGTCATCTAGATATAACAAACAAGACCACAAACCGTGAACATTTCTAATCAATGGAGCCAGCTATTATCGATGTATAAGAATCCAAATGCGCACGCACATAGACCTACATACATACATACATACATACATACATACATATATTCATACATTAGTACATACATACATACATACATTCATACATTTACTTTGGTGATTCGAATGGGTCTTTGGTTCTTTTGACTCGTATAACCTTTTTCTTTTTCGTGAGATCTGAAACGACTCAGTGAGGTCCATCACTATAATTTATTTCAATTTTCATGCAAGTAATAATAAAAGTTCATTTATGTAGGACATTTTATTAAAATAAACAAATTATGAAAATGCATAGCCTACCAAGGGAAAATGTATTATGTACATATATAGAATTAAAGTTTCTAAGATATTCTCATCTGCCTATTGTTAGCACAGGCAGTGCTGCTTACTATAAGCAAATACAATATTGTACCTCATTATTTCCTGTTCTTGAAATCAATGCTTCAATTTTCTCCATATCAAATATAACGTTTCATGATTTACACACACTAATCAGTATGTTACTTCACCTCAGGTTGTCTGATATCCATTGATCTGGTCATCCTGGGATCAACGATCTCATGCAACACGATTTACTCGTAGCAGAATGTCAGTTACATAAGCATTTTTTGTCTCCAGAACTTTTCGTCCCTCTTTATTGTTTCTATGTGAATGTCCTTAGGCGTCCATACCACAAAATAACATATTTTCCGCTATGTTATTTCCAACTTGCCCTGGTTCTGGAAATAAGAATCATGTGAGTGTTAGAGAGTTATCAATCTGTTCTCTTCTGAATGGCACTGTTCTTGACATTCTCAGGGCTTTTTTTCCGCTTACTTTCTGCCAAACAAAATCCTTTTAGCTTTTTGCGGGCTTCCAGTATGGTCATATTCCGTGCAGAATAAGGGTACTTGACTTCGACTATAGCGCCATCTCCTTTAATCCGTTTGGGGAGACACCTAAAAACCCATAAGTTGTATGTACGAAAAGACCACATTCTTCGATTTTTCTGCCGATTTCTCCTCTAAATTTCGTTTTGCAATTCGCTCATTATCACAGTCATACTGCATTGCTTTTGAGTGAAATTCGCAGTAAAGAATGTTTTTTTTGCTACTGGAGCCCAGTTTGAAGTAGGTTTCCTCTTCCATACATATCCAAAATTGGATGCCGTAAGTCTGTCCTTTCAAGCTGTGTGGCACTTTTCATTTTCCCTTTGGCCCTTGTTTCCTTTTCCAGTTTTTGTATATGGCCTGCACTAAGCGTTAGTTGCTTGATCTTCTCTTCACAAAACTCTCTCAACAGTACCTCATCGAAATCCAACAGCATTGATCGGTTTCCATAATCACGTGAGACAGTGCGTTTAATTTCTTTAGACTGTTGTTGGGACATTCTTCTCCCTTCTCACGACGCAAATAAACGTTTTCGGCAAGCTGCTCTTCTTCTCTTTCTGCAGAGTGTAGTGTCCTTCACTATTGTGGCAATTTTTTTTTCTAAACTGATTTCATTGTTTGATAGTGCCAGGATGGCCCAAACTGAAAGTCCAGCCCGGCAGCTTTGGTTCTAGGAGTGAAGGAACCTCGTTTCCCTCGATTGATCTGATTACCTCCCGTGAATTTTGCAACAAGGGACATATAATTTTCGGCAGCATTGCTGGTGGTGTTTGATATTAGCTGGGAACTTTTTGCAATTAGGGGCTGCAAGCAATAACGCATAAATTTGGTTGCAGTTAGCTGTTTGTCTTCACCTTGCCCGCTGGTAGCTCAAAGGTACTGTTTGCAGTCTTTATGGATCCCAATCCAATCCAGTATTTCCGGAAACCAATTTCCCATTTTCACAATCGCTACGCCTTTATTTTTCCACACAACGCATTGTTTTCATTTGAAGTCGAACTTGCTTCTCTGAAGAAAGTTGGCACTCAATAGTTCGTGATTTTGTACTCCTACATTTATGTATTAGAAGTAAAAAACAAACTACACCCGTGGCGCGACAGCCCATGAAGGGCCTAGGCCTACCAAGCATCCGCTGCGCTGTTCGACCATGTAGCCTGAAGATTGCGGGGTGACGTTTAGTCATCCAACTTGTACAGGTAAAGTATAAGTGGAATCATAACTGTTCAGCGCATCACCGATTCTCTAATGCAAGCGTAAAGAAATATATAATTTCAAATTTAAACTAGGAAAAAAACTTACGGGTGTGTAGAGGTGTTTATCTCTTTTTTAGGGCCTGAGTTCCTTTTCTTGGTACTTAGTCGAAATCTCCCCTGGGATTTAGTGCAACGCCCTTGAATCGGTTTTGGTGGTGGCTCCATTTTTCAACAAAAATGAAAAAATAACTCCACGTGATGACCGTAATGCTCTGCACTAGTCGTAGCCTACCTATATGTACATGTATCTATTCTACCAGAAGTACTGTCCAAAAAATAAAGTGCCGAAAATTGAACATCTAACGGGCTTTAAAGAATAATACTGTTGCAGGTAAAATAAATTAAACAAAATGAAATTAATGAGATCGATGAACTAAAAACAAGAAGTAACTAGGAACTGGTAAAATATCAAAGGATCACTAAGAAATATTCACACCTTGACAATAATTCGGAACTAATCAGCACAGTCAATCGCAACATTGGACTAGATGCTCGGGAATTCCATACCGTCTGGCAAGGTTGTCGCTCTCTCAAATCAATCGAGCCCCGCTCCCCTCCCCTCCCCCCAACCCTCTCTCCATGACCTTGTTCTACTGCCGCGCTTTGTTGCAAATCCAGTAACACTTTTATTCACAAACTCCCCAAAGTGATCCCGACGAATCTTTTCAACCGATTTAGGTTTTCGATGCGGCTTTGGAATCAGTGAGTTAAACTCAACTTTCGTATTACCCGTTTCCTTTCGAATTTTAATCAGATATTTGAAAAACAAACAGCAACTTTTCTGTTTTTGAATTTAAAAAGTAAGCAATGAATTAATATCAATTCTGCTTCTAGGCAGAGTACATAGCAGTTTTCAGATCGCAGATCGGAGCTCCCCTTCGATTCAAAAATAAAGAAATAAATTCAGCTTCGCTTGTGCTGCCATCTGTTGAAATATATCCTTACCAAAGTGTCGGGACAGTTAGCCTTACATATTCTAACCTTGGTCTACCCCTACAGTTCTTATCCTCGACCCTTCCTTCCATAACTGAGCTTGCTATTCCTGGTGTCTTAGTATGTGTCCTACCAACCTATCTCTTCTCTTCATTAGCAGTCGCCAGAAACAACTCTCATCTCCCACAAGTCTTAATACCTCTTCGTTTGTAACCCTATCTTCCCATCTGATCTTCATCATTCTCCTGTAACTCTTCATTTCAAACGCTTCAATTCTCCTCTTTACTGCTGCACCAATAGTCCAAGTTTCACTTCCATAGAGTGCCACGCTCCAGACAAAGGCCTTCAAAAATGACTTCCTAATACCTGAAGCTATATTCGATGTCCACAGATTCCATTTCTGTAGAAATGCTTTCCTTGCCTGTGCAAACCTACTTTTTATAAAGGAGGGGAAGTTTCATAATTGTTGAGAGTAGGTACTCCTCACTTTTCATAACTTTCACAAAGCAGATTATTGAAAATATATTATTTATGATTCACATACCTTTCTGGGAGTCATTAGAAGTTGATTTCAATTTGAATTGTCACTGCTGCACCGGAAATATTTCTTTTATTACGACAATATGTGTACTCCCGATATGTTTCTTGGATGAGGCTAACAATCAGTGATGGCACCCCATACCGCTTTACTTCCTTCCACATGGCTTTTCTATTGATCGATTCAAAACCTTTCTCAAAGTCAACAAACACTGCATAGAGGCGAGATGACCATTCCGCACACTGCTCCAGAATTATCCTCAAGGTGTTTATTTGGTTGACACACGAACGATTTTGACGAAAACCTGCCTGTTCTCGTCGGAGACTTCGGTCAACATATGCTTTAATTCTGTTTAGCAGAACCCTCGTAAAGACTTTGCTAGGGATTTAGATAAGTGTAATGCCTCTCCAGTTATTGCTGTTGACGTATCTCCTTTCTTTGGCACCTTCACCAGCAACCCACATCTCCAGTCCGCCGGCATTTCTCCATTTGTCCATACCTTCTCAAATAACGCCTCATTCATGAGGTCCCGTCTATCCGAGCCTATATCTGTATGTTCAGGAGTACGCCAAGGTTGTATCATGTCGCCAACCATGTTCTTGATTGTGATTAATGCTGTGATGCGGAATGTGACTAGAATTGCGAAACGTGGTATCCAATGGGGATTCACCAATAGGCTGGAAGATCTGGATTTTGCTGACGATTTGTGTCTCCTGTCTGAGGCACATGGTGAAATGAAAACTAAGATTGAAGACCTGGTTTTAGAAGGGAAAAAGGTGGGACTAACGATAAACTCAAAAAAGACCAAGGCCCTAAGAACTAACACCAACAAAATTGACCCATTTGTCTTCGAGGATAAACCTATAGAGGATGTGGATAGCTTTACTTCCCTGGGCAGTGTGGTGACCAAAGATGGAGGAGCGGCAAAGGATGTCTCCCAACGTATCCAAAAAGCAAACGGCGCCTTATGTGCGGCTCTATCCAGTGTGGAAGAAGAAGCAAAATATCCATGAAGACCAAACTTCATATCTTCCGGAGTAATGCCAGGTCTGTTCTGATATATGGGTCTGAGGCTTGGAAGGTAACTAAAGAAATCCCCTCCATGCTGCAGACCTTCGTCAACCGCTGCTTAAGAAAGATCCTCAACATCTACTGGCCAGAAGTAATCTCCAACCAAGAACTTTGGAGAGGGACGGGTGAAACTGAGATTGCCATACAAATAAAGCGACGGAAATGGAAATAGATCGGGCATACCCTGAGGAAAGGAAATGAAGCCATTGAGAGAGAGGCACTGGATTGGAACCCACAGGTACGAAGAGGAGAGGGAGAACCAAACAAACGTGGCGCAGATCTGTCCACTTGGAGGCTATAGAGGAGGCTAAGACCTGGAGCGAGGTGAAAAGGTTGTCAACAAACAGGACCAGATGGAAATGCTTCATTGATGCCCTATGTTCCACGAGGAACAACAGGAACTAAGTCAATTCAAGTCATTACGACAATATATCATTTCCATACCTTATTTTATCTCTTGGGGAAGCCCCCGTGGCTTAGGCGGCAGCACGCCGCTCTCTCACCGCTGGGTCCGTGGTTCTAATCCCGGCCAGTCCATGTGAGATATGTGCCAGTAGTATATTGCAATGTCGAGTGTGCGATCTTTTGACGCCCTTAAAGTTGCAATAGTGCCAAAAGGTAATCGTAGAAAGAATGTAACTTATATGTTGTTCATTGTCCGTCACGTTTTGGCGGGTTTCAACTAGTTAACAATTGATATTGTAGATTTCAGTCGGTCAACACAAAATAATTACAATTAATGGATTACCGTATGTGAAAAATCACCTGAAATAAATTACATGTGATTAAGATTTTTATACAAGAGTTGGTTTTTTAAGTATGGCAACCATGCTGCTACGCTATATTGCAACGGTGTTGGGCTCTGCCATTGTTACCAAAGGTTGCTAACCTGCATATTCTCCTTCAGAGTGCATGACCTCGCCCACCACCTACCCCGTTCAGTTTGCAGAGGTGCCTGTTAGATGAGTAGTTGTGAGCAAGCGCTCGCAATGTAGCAAGACCGTCGCAATGTTTTCGAAGCAGGAACAGAGAACGTGGATACAAATTCAGTGTCCTAGAGGTCGTACGGCTCGGCAGAGTAGCCAAGGACTGCACGAGGCGTGTCGCGCAGCTGCGTTACTTTACAGAACGGTAGCAAGATGGGTAGCAGCCTTTCGAGATGGGCGCGAACGTGTGGAGGACATGCCTCGATTTGGTCACCCACCAGTAAGTGATGAAATTGTACAGATGGTGTCGGCGTTAGTGGAGGCGGATCGGAATGTAACGCTTCGCGAATTAGCGCAAGATACAGGACTGGTGCATACCTCCACATCCTGAAGGACTGCTTGAAAATGCGAAAAATTGCGTCAAGATGGGTTCCATATGATTTAACCGACATGCAGAAATGGCTGCGATATGACGCTTCTCGTACGCACTTGCAGCGTTATGAGCGCGAAGGAGTGGACTTCTTACGGCGTATCATAATTATTGACGAGACGTGGGCCAAATCTTATGAACCACAGTTGAAACGGCAATCGAACGATCGGTGGCACCACGGATCACCACGAACACAAACAGTTCGACAAACCCCCACCAATAGGAAACTAATGTTGATTCTTGCATATGATTGGGATGGTGAGATCATAAAACATACCGTTCCCCCAGGGCAAACCGATACTGCGGCGTACTATTGTTCGTTTCTGCAAGACCCATCTCCTAGCAGCTCAGAAACGGTGACACCACATGGATACTCCGCCCATTGTTCTGGATGACAATGCTAGGGCACACACTGCAGGAGTTGTGTCTACATTGTTGAATGTGTAGTGTTACGGACTATTGAAGAAGAAATCTAAGGAATGACATGTTTCGCTCGTCAAACGAGCATCGTCAGGTCTAACACTACCAATCCTACAGTGACATGCACATACAGTATCTACGGTTACCAGACATAATGTCCACGATTAGAATGTCCAGGTACAAGGAAGTCCACGCATTTTGCTTCAAGTCTTAAATGGCCAGGTTTTTTGGTCCATATGTCAAAATGTCCAGAGTACAAAACGGCGAAGGTCAAAATATCCAGGGTGCCAAACGTTCAAAGTAGGAAATGTCCAGAGTGCAAAACGTCTTAAGTGATCTATCAGAGGAACCAGCATGAAGTGGAGCGCATGTTGACAATTACCAATCATACAAAGATGGCGGAGACATCGCCGTCTACCTGAGGACGATAGAGGAGCCCCATGATCCTGAGGAAGAACGGGAGTACATTTTTCCTGCGAGGTAACATAGATGGACACCAAAATTCGAAAATCTTTCATTTGGTATGAACGCGGGTCCAAAAGTCCTTTCCTGTTATTTCATACAGGTACCAACAATCGGGCATGCCCAGCTCTTCTCGGCACCGACACAACAGCATGTGCATCTCCAGGCGGTAGTGTCCATCTCTAGCTCGCTCCCGGCATTTCACTTCGCTAACTTATTGAACCTATAAATAAATGCTCAGTCGGGACATTTTTCATTCCATTTCAAAAAAGAATAGTTAAGAAAGAGTTGAAAAATATTAGAATACTGTCTTAATGAACATCAATATTTGAGGACATTTTGAACGGGGTTTAAATATTCTTTGATATTTTGTTTCTCTGGACATAATTATCTGTGGTCATTTTGGACGAGGTGCAAACATTCCCTGTCATTTTAACACTCTAAACATCATTAATTGTGGTCATTTTGAACGGGCTGCATATATTCCTGGACATTTTGTCACTCTGGACATTTTGGTTTTTGTCTTTTCGGCTGTGGACTTTATGAGGTGGAAGGGTATCTACCCTCCATAAGCAAAATACAAGAAAATCCGTCAGAAAACTTTGTAATTTGGTAATTATTAGTGATAAATATTAAAGCATTAGGCATCTGAATTAGAGCTATTTATTTTAATGTTAAAAGAACTTAGAAATGATGATCCCATGAACAAGAGACAGTCTTCCTCCCCCAAACTAATCTATGAAGGTGTAGCTACTATTGCTGTGATACACTTAAGCACTAAGCCCTAAACTACTGTAGAATTATAAACTAATATGCGGAAAGGAACTACAAGTACTGTGTTGTGATGATGGTAAAAAGCTTTAACTACAACATAAAATAGTGTTTGTGTATTATTAATGTGTTGAAAGATCTTAAGTTGACACTTATCTGAAATGGTGGAATGTCTACAGCAGCACCGTCCAACGTCGAGCCGCACGGTGCAGTCAGTGTGTGTCTCAGAATAGCAGGTGTGCATCCCCTCCCTTATCGTACGTCCTCACTTCCTCTCCACTCCAGGCGGTGGGGAAGTGTCATCGTTCAAGAAACGTGTAGAGGTCAATTAGCAGGCGACGAATGTATTTTTCAGCAAACGTAGCAAGAACACCGAACGTATTGTTCATGAAATATTATTTTGCATTAATCAAATTGCTTGTCATATGATGGGAGAGGAAAGAGCGGAAAAACGTTTCCTTTCAAAACTATGTTCACGTTAACTCTGGACTGTTTCACGCACAAAATTTATAGTCATTTATGTAGGCTACTATACATGTCTCCCTTCCTATGCAAAAGGGAAAAAGACAACATATTTCCGCTGTGCCAAATATCACACAATAACAGCTTTACTGAAGGACAAAATACATAATGTTTCTACAATGACAAATGTACAACTCACACACCAATTAAAAAAATAGTCATCTCGGCACGCCGGAAGGCAGAGGTAGATTTCACCGGACAAACTTGGGGATAGGCGAAAATAGGCAGAATATGCAGGTTTTCGGAGAAGGATCAGACCTCATTTATTGCGTGAAAGTATTTTATAATTGAAGATTAATTAACTTTGTTTTTCGTCATTTTATGCATATGTTAAACATTTTATTGTCTTATGATGACGGTAACCTTCTTGTCATTTGGAGTCCATTTTTATACTTGGGGTCACACTGTCCTTATGCAAGGTTTCGACACTGATGTGTAACTATGTAACGGTCTGTTACTTCTTCACGCAAAATTATATCTCCCGCAGAGATGTTGGTTGGTTTCTCAGTTTAGGGGCTGCGACAACGCGGTCATGTAACCCCGTGTACTTTGGGTGAGTGTAGAATCTGTCTGATAAACTGTGTGAATTGTGATGGCTGTATTAGTCTGTAATTCAGGTAAGGAATGCAGACGCTCAATTTCAAGCAGTAGTTCCTAATGTTGCTACCAGATACTACCGTCAACGACACCTAGCTGTGAAATTGACTACTAGATGCCACCGCAATCAGCAACTCGCAACGAACGTTGGAACCTCCCCTCCAAAGGAAAGCATACTGAGAGATTTTTAGCGCTCTTAGAAAATCCGACGACTTTGGCCGGCTTTGAACCCGCGACATTGGGCATGCTACCAGTTACGTCACCGAAGCCGCTTCACACTTAGTCAGATGGAAATCTGAATCTGATCTCGCGCAAGTGCGTTGTCATGGCAACGTCTAATGGCTCATCCCTCATCAATTTAGTAGTGTTGCCATGACAACCACTGATAGCTCTTGGCATTTTCTTATAATTCCGAAATAATTTTTCTCATCCCTTGGCGTAATGGTGGGTCATATCAAAAATTCTTTCAGACAAACGTTTTAGGTAATTATTAGGGGAATATTGTCCATTTTGTACGGTTTTGATATTGTGCTTATTAAGAGAGATATAATTAATGTTTCCCGAAAAATCCACTTTTTCCTACCCCTTTGGTCAATGGTTGGTGCTATAAAAAACTCTTCAAACATAAATTTTTGAGCTTTATCCGACACATTGTATGATCTTTGAACGGATTCGATATTTCAAATATTAAGATAGTTATAGCAATATTTCATTTTTTCGAAAAAGTCCCCTATTTTCATCCCCTTCGACCGATTTAGCCCAGTAAGGAACTCGACCGGGATTTTATGGGTATAGTCTACATATTCGGTAAAAATTTCAAAGTGATTGGTGCAAAATTACGGCAGTTATCGTGTCCACAAGAAACTGATATACATATATATATACATATACACACATCAAAAAAAGTTTTGCATCACCTCGGTTCCCAGATCTCCGGCATATAGACGTTGACTGTGTATATTGTATCAAAGATACAGTCCCTTTGACTGTTCATAGATGTCACTAAAACTGCTCAAAGATGTAAACAACCATGCATGAGCAGGGCCTATTAGACGAAGGGGATACGACAGCCGATCAGTTCCAGTCATTCCACCAGGACGAAGGTACGCTGCTCATGTTGTCTGTAGTTCTACCATGCCTAGAAGGTCAATACCGCAGTTCGATCGCGTCCGCATTGTTACTTTGTGTCAAGAAGGGCTCTCAACAAGGGAAGTTTCCAGGCGTCTCAGAGTGAACCAAAGCGATGTTGTTCGGACATGGAGGAGGTACAGAGATACAGGAACTGTCGATGACAGGCCTCGCTCAGGCCGCCCAAGGGCTACTACTGTAGTGGATGACCGCTACTTACGGATTGCCGCTCGGAGGAACCCTGACAGCAATGCCACCATGTTGAATAATGCGTTTCGTTCAGCCACAGGACGTCGTGTTTCAACTCAAACTGTGCGCAATAGGCTGCATGATGCGCAACTTCACTCCCGACGTCCATGACGAGGTCCAGCTTTGCAACCCCGACACCATGCCGCGCGGTACAGATGGGCCCAACAACATGCTGAATGGACCCCACGGAATTGGCATCACGTTCTCTTCACCGATGAGTGTCGCATATGCCTTCAACCAGACAATCGTCGGAGACGTGTTTGGAGGCACCCTGGTCAGGCTGAACGTCTTAGACACACTGTCCAGCGAGTGCAGCAAGGTGGTGGTTCCCTGATGTTTTGGGGTGGCATTATGTGGGGCCGACGTACGCCACTGGTGGTCATGGAAGGCTCCGAAACGGCTTTACGATACCTGAATGACATCCTCCGACCCATAGTGCAACCATATCGGCAGAATATTGGAGAGGCATTTGTCTTCATGGACGACAATTCTCGACCTCATCGTGCACATCTTGTGAATGCGTTCCTTCAAGATAACGACATCGCTCGACTACAGTGGCCAGCATGTTCGCCAGACAAGAAACCTATCGAACATGCCTGGGATATGTTGAAAAGGGCTGTTTATGGACGTCTTGACCCACCAACCACTCTGAGAGATTTACGCCGAATTGTCGTTGAGGAGTGGGACAATTTGGACCAACAGTGTCTTGATGAACTTGTGGATAGTATGCCACGACGAATACAGGCATGCATCAATGCAAGAGGACGTGCTACTGGGTATTAGAGGTAGTGGTGTGTACTGCAATCTGGACCACAAATGCTGAAAGTCTAGCTGTATGATGGTACAACATGCAATGTGTGGGTCTCATGAGCAATAAAACGAGCTGAAATGTTGTTTGTGTTGATCTCTATTCCCTTTGTATTTAACGGTTCCGGAACTCTTGGAACCGAGGTGATGCAAAACTTTTTTTGATGTGTGTATATAAGAATGAAAGTTTGTCTGTTTTTTCTGAATTTCTACGGAAATTTGCGTTATTTACGCGTTTTAGACTGTTTTATGACGGATGCGCGCGAAAATGAAATTTTTGCCTGTCTGTCTGTTTGTTTGTTTGTTTGTTTGTTTGTTTGTCTGTGGACAATTTTTTGTGTCCTTATAACTCGAGAACGGCTGAGTGGATCAACGTAAAATTTGGTACAGATATCCTTCAGAGGCAAGACACCAATCATTGATGTAACTCTTCTCTGTACCTCTCATAAAAGGGGGCCTACCCCCTTAAAATACATGCTGAAATAGGCGTAGAAGGGCGAGACAAAGCTCATTTTCAGCCCCTCAATGTGAGAAACGAAACTCCCCGAAAACCACATTTTAAGGCCCTAAAACCAATAGTTTTTGAGATATTACCAGAAAATTAATTTCATTTAATACAATAATGAAAGGAAGCTAGCCGGTAACCATGGCAACAGAAATTCACAGGTCCATCTATTGCTGTAATATAAGACGCAATACAATTCCATTTATTACATTACTGAGATAGTTTGCGAACGGCTAGAAGGTTATAACGGAACCAAACTAAGCTGTAAAATTCATCAATACATATAATGCGCTTAAGGGGGTCAAGGGGTACTCTAGAATTTTTTCACGCGATTTACACGTGGTGGTGTGCTACGGAAGGTCTATTATATCCCTATCCCTATATTGTTATATTATTATTATAATTAATATTATTATTACACTACGGAAAGGAAGAACCCAGAGGACTGGAAAAAGGGAATAATTGTCCCGATCTTCAACAAAGATAGTAGAACAGAATGCAAAAACTATCGGGGAATAAAACTGATGAGTCATTGTGCAAAGATGTTTGAGAAAGTTTTGGAAAGGAGAATTAGGACAAGGATAGAAGGAGGGATGAGGGAAGAACAACATGGCTTCAGAGCAGGAAGGTCCACAGTGGATTTGATTTTTGCTGTAAGGCAGTTACAAGAACAGCACTGTGAGTATGGAACAGATCTACTGATGGCCTTCCTGGACATTGAGAAAGCATATGACAGTGTATGCAGAAACAAAGTATGGAAGTCCTGGAGGATAGAGGAGGAGAAAAATGGACTATACGGAGGATAAAGGAGATGTACAAGGGAAGCGTGAGCTGAGTGAAAGTGGGAGGAGAGAGATCGGACTGGGTGGAACAGAGAAACGGCCTGAAACAAGGAAGTGCACTGGCACCGTTACTTTTCATTGTGGTGATGGATGACATAATGACCCGAGTGGCACAAGTAATTGGGGAAGGAAAGATGAAAGCAATGGTGTTAGCGGATGATTTGATGATTTGGGGGAACAAGGAGGAGGAGGTACAGGAACAGTTGGACGTGTAGGAAGGAATAATACAAGGATATGGGATGACATTTAGCATAAATAAGAGTGAGATGGTGATCACAACAAGGAAGAAGGAAAGAACCACAACGGGAATAACAATTGGTGGGGAACAGCTGAAGAAAGTGGAGAGTTTCAAGTATCTGGGAAGCCTGATACAAGATAATGGAAGAAACTATAGAGAAAAAATGAGCGGGGGAGACAGGCAGAAGCATTCCGGAGGAGTGTGAGAAGCATGTTATGGAGCAAGGATGTCCCTCAGAACAGAAAAAAGATCATATATCGGACGTACTATCCCCCTATCCTGACGTATGCCTCGGAGACCTGGGCTATGAAAGGAAGGGAGAAGAGCAAAATACAGGCCAGTGAGATGAGCTTCTTGAGAAGCAGTATTGGAGTTACAATGATGGACAGAATAAGAAATGAGAGGACCAGAGAATTAATAAAGGAGGAACCATTACGGGATAGTATAGAGAAATCTAGACTTAGATGGCATGGACATGTAAAACGAATGGAGGATAAGAGGATACCCAGGAGGATACACGAGACGAAGTGGGAAGGAAAGAGACCAAGAGGAAGACCGAGAGGAAGACCGAGAGACAGGTGGCTGAAAGGGATGGAAGAAAGCGTGAAGAAGAGAGGAGAAGACTGGACAGTGGTGGAAGCTGAGAGATGGTGGGAAGACAGAAGACGTTGGAGTGGCCTGTGTTCCAAACAGACCCGGCCAACGGCTGGAAACTGTGCAAGAGGATGATGATGATGATACTACGGCCTACACCGACGAGACAAAGCTCATTTTCAGCCCCTTGGTGTCAGAAAAAAACCTCGGGGCCCCTAAACAGTCGTAAAGGGTCCCCGGAAACTACATTTTAATGCTCTAAAACCAAGAGTTTCTGAGATATTCCCAGAAAACTAATTTCATTTAATAAATTAATGTAGGAATGCAAGCCAGTAACCATGACAACAGTGTCTCAAAAGGGTACATCCAACTTTCCATCTATTTCTGCAAGAAGTAATGCCACTCCATTTATTAAATTTCTGTGAAAGTTTGCAAATGGCTATAAGATTATCACGGAACCAACAAAAACTGTAAAATTCATCAATGCGCTTAAGGGGGTCAAGAGGTACCCTGGATTTTTTCACAAGACTTAAACGTGCGATGTGTCGTACAGAAGGTCTATTATATCTTCAAACAGCAACATTATTTTCAAAAATTCCTGAATTGAAATAGTTTATTTTTTTATTTTTTTGCTTTTAGGAATTTGGGCCATTGGAGGCTAAAAAACCTGAATTTTCATGCACCTAAAGCCTTTATAATTTATTAAAGAGGTCTTCCTCTGGATGTGCACTTGACACAACAGTATGGATCAGTTTTTATGTGACGTGAATTGCATTTCGTCTACGAGGTTTTCAATTTTATTTTCACGTCAGGAAGTACACGTTAGGTAAATTAGTTTCAGAGCATATTTCAACTAATCATTTATCTTTGTCGACAAACAGGTTCCAAGCCCCTAACCATTGCAACAGTAGCTCAATTGATTACGTTTGGTTATTAATACCGACGACCGTTCGAAGAATGGGTACTTCTGCTAGTAGAAGAATAAAAACAAGACGTTCAGTAAAGAACACGGCACAAACCTAGAAGAATTGCTGAGTTTTAAAGAACATACAGCCTACTTTCTCCTAAATGCATATGTATTGTTATATCTCTTTGTCCTTTTAAAGGAGTATAATTGAATGTTGGTTGTAGTAGCTTGTTGAAATACAACGTGCTATAGGGATATTAAATATTAATATGAGGTGCCCTTTGCTAGTGCTATCTCCGTAAAAAAAAAACATTCAATTCGGTTTCACCGCGTTTGAATTGATATGGTGATCGATGTGCTCACATGCATGACCGCTATCTGCAAACTATTGGGCTGATAACCTTGTAGTTCATTCAAAAGATGCGTCCAACAAAAAGGCATGTTGTTACAAAATTTGGTGGAGATCCAATGATTAGGTTGGTCATAATTTGCTAAAAGCTATTAACATTTGGGTGGCCGCCTTTCCGTTTCCGTCAATATGGCGGCGATATAAATCATCACACTGAGGTGTCCTTTTCTTGTGTTATCTCTATACCAAATTTGGTTTAATTCGGTTTCACCGTGTTTGAATTGATAGGGGGAATCGATTTGCACACATACATGGCCGCCATCCGCAAACTACTGGGCTGATGATCTTGTAGTATGGTTAAATCATGCTCCCCACATAACGGTGTGTTGTTGTAAAATTTGGTAGAGATCAGATTATTAGGTTGGTCGTAATTTGATTTAAGCTTTTAACATTTGGGTGGCCGCCATTGCGTTTCCGTCAAGATGGCGGCAATATAAAACGTGACACTGAGGTGCCATTTGCTAGTGTTATCTCTGTACCAAATTTTGTTCAATTCGGTTTCACCGTGTTTGAATAGTTAGGGGGAATCGATTTGCACACATACATGGCCACCATCCGCAAAGTATTGGGCTGATGACCTTGTAATGTGGTCAAAAGATTTTTCATACATAATGGTATAACGTTGCAAAATTTGGTAGAGATGAGATGATTAGGTTGGTCGTAATTTGATTTAAGCTTATAATATTTGGGTGGTCGCCATTACGTATTCGTCAAGATGGCGGCGATATAAAACATTGACACTGATGTGTCCTTTGCTGTACCAAATTTCGTTAAATTCGGTTTCACCGTGTTTGAATTGATAGGGGGAATCCATTTGCACACATACATGGCCACCATTTGCAAACCATTGGGCTGAGGACCTTGTTGTTTAGTCAAAAGACGCTCGCCATATTAATATATGATGTTGCAAAATTTGGTAGAGATCGGATGATTAGGTTAGTCGTAATTTGATTTAAGCAAGCATTGAAAATTTGGGTGACCGCCATTACGTTTCTGTAAAGATGGCGGCGATATGAAACATGACACTGAGGTGCCATTTGCTAGTTCTACCTCTGTACCAAAATTCGTTCAATTCGGTTTCACCGTGTTCGAATTGATATGGGGGGGACTGACATTCAGAGTACACACACTCACACACACACACACACACAGACTCTCAGACACACGCATAGATAGACACACAATTTTTCGCCCCGTGTAGATCTCCTAAGTCTACTTTCATGTTTTGCCAAAATCGAAAGTAGGCTAATAGAGGTGGCTCAAACATAATCCAATCAGCATTTTTATGTGAGTATAATTCAAGGGGCAAAGACTGTGAAGTGGCATGTGTAACGTCCAAATAAAGCAGTATATTGAACCCTTGCAAAGAAGCTTATGAGACTCAGTTTCGGGGGGTGTAACAGTCCATTTCGTAAGTTGTTGTTAGAGCGCTTCATTAACATGCAGGGTAACATATAACAAAATAACATGCAGGAAAAAGTAATGCCAGGGTTAAAACAAATGAATTTAATGACAGATCAGCAATTTACAAAATGAAATAAACAAACAAAACTCCCAAAATGACTCCCACTGAAATAAATTAACTTGCCAAAAACTAGGCCTAATCTCAGGAGAGATTATTAATCGGACCAAATGTCCCAAAATCTGCAATGACAATGTATACACGTGTGTGCTGTTCTACATGCTTAACGATGAGTACAAATGAATGCATGATTCTTCATCATCCGGATAAACTTTCAGAAGACGAATCTGCATTGCTTAGAGCTAGACAGACGCGGGGAACAACTATACACAACTTAAAACTAAACCGACACTTCCTATACTAAATAAACAACAAATAATTTCCGCTTGAAATTGGAATCAAGAACTGCCGTAGCAAAACATTACTGCCTAAAACTAGGACTTCTCAAAAATCAACACAAGTAAGTTAACACGTGACCAACAAAGAAACACACATATGACCGCCTGTCATTTTTACAAGTAAATACAACTACACCAAACGGGTGTCACACACAAAAACAAACATGAACTGAGTCATAGAAAAATCCCTAGGCTCAAAGCCAACATTTACATCATTAACACAATATTCCATCCATACGACATTCAATAATTCGTAACAAACGTGGCGAACTCCCCAATTAATTATGGTCCAAATAACCATCACAAAAGAACAGGTTTGCTAATGATAGCTTAATAGGGGTCAGTCGGGCAACAGGACTGCCTAACAAAATAAGTCACCAAGGCTAGACGGGCGCTAAGTGGAAATCTGCACATCTGTCAACCCACGAGTCAATAACCTCGACCTCCCAAGGCACGGGATCGAGTCTCGAAGAAACGTGCCCCAAAGCACAATATATACGTGTGTGTGTGTCAGAACAAAAATATATATCAGCATTTCCCCTAGGAAATCCAAGAATCAGCATTGGACAAGGTACAGTAGCCTCCTCGGAGCGCCCTGCCTTTCCATCAAAATACAACAACAACAAAATATGAGGGCGGTAGCACCATCTACCCCTCATCACGTAGAATCAAAACACACACCTGACACAAGAACACACACAGAATCACACGTATGGGTTTGACAGAAACCTGAAATAAATGACATAAATATTTTTCCACCAGCTTGCGCTTCCGTTCTAGGCTGTGACTAACGAACCTGAAAAGGACTCAAAAAAATCTAGAAAAATTAGAACTAAGGTGTTCTACAATTACATCTTAATTTGTTGCGCTCGGCAACCCTAATATGAGTAATAACCTGTTCAGCAAACATCTTACAATAATTACCTCCCTTTCCTATCAAAAATATGAACTTTAATAAAGCACCACTTATCGAATGTAACGAGTTTCACATCCGCATGGATAAAATCAAATACACGCGCCGTGTACACTAAATATGACTCCAAAGAAAAATATACAACAAACAACTTAGGCCACGCGCCAACGTACATTTAAAACACTAGTGTCGGTGCACAGAAAAAAATCTAAGCAAGAAAAAGAATAAATGAACTATTTACAACGTTCCCACGCCTTATCTAACTACATATTGAGTAAATCAATTTTTGTACATCACCGTATCAGCTTGCAGAACATATAACTTCCGTCCCGGCTCATTTCCCTACGGGAAATTAGCCGTCGTCGAAGAAGCGATGCACATCAATCCGTCTCCTGGCCAAACGTCGGACATCTTGGCGTAGTTTCTTGGACAGAAATGTTCAATGTTAATAAAAATTGCCTGGATAAACGCTGTGAGTTACTACTTTCACTCACGAATGTCCTATGCGATTAATGATCGAAGACTTTCCCTATCTTAGCATTCGCATACACACGCACAATTATCACTTAAAAATACAATACAAAATTTACATAAATCATACACTTTAAACACATCGTCATTGGCTTGAAAAACAAGTCTTAAACATGACTGTCTCGCAGTCCTTATCTCGTTAGATATCTCTACTGCTCTACGTGAACCTTGCTCGCTGTGAGCACTAATGGAATGTTAGTAAAGTCTTGCCCATTAAGAGCTGAAAATCGTGACGCACACTGGCGTGAACCTTTGCTCACCAGAGCTCAATAAAGTTGTCACTAGTATGATTAATAAGAGCGGTAAATCGCGACACAGACTGGCGTGACCCTTGCTCACCAGAGCTCAAAACAGTTGTCACTAGTATGATTATTAAGAGCGGTCAATCGCGACGCACACTGGCGTGACCCTTGCTCAACAGAGCTCAGAACCGTTGTCCTCCAAACAGCTTCTCCTCGATCAATTTATTGGAAACTGACAGAATGAGGTGGAGTGGGGAAAATTAAGAAATTCTAGAGTTTTCAGCTCACAAACTTGGGACTAGTATCAATCTTCATCATTTTATTCAAACGTCTCAGCGCACTTATGCGGAATTATTTCGGATCGGCGGTTCTTTAGATATGCGTTTCCGCGTCTTTTTTACAGGGTACGCCACCCATCGCGTGGTTTTGGCGTGGTCTCCTCTGATTGGGTGATTCAATCCTAGGTCGGTTGAAACTCACTCGTGACCATCCCCTAATGACTCCAATTTTGGTGCGCGTTGTTACACAATTTGTCCTTGAACTCGGCTTACCCGGTCGTCTTCAAGAATAACTACCAAGCCTGCCTCTGTGGTAATCATTGCAACACACTCCCTTGGCTTTCCCTTTGTCAATTTCCACATGTACTGCCTGGGCATCAGTAATAATAATAATAAATCATGAATACTTATTCATCGCAGATTAATAAGGGCTCATTTATCCTCAGAAAGGTTTTGAAATTCGAAGCAAGTGATTGATTTGGATTTTTAAAACAATATCCACAGTAGTAACGATAACATTTCTTATGTACCTCACTCGACTGCTTGAGTGTACATACCACTGACCCAATTAGTGTGCGCACTCCATGCCGGAATGTCATTCATACGTCTCGCAGACCTCCCCTCTTTCTCACATGATTACCACTCCTGCCGGATCAGCTGTCTTGTTTACAAACAAAGCACGCTCTCCCCAGGCGCTACAAGGCCACGTACATTTGAGTGTTAGCTCTCAAATAAAATTCTGCAATAATGATTCTGCACTCATAGTCCTGATGATTCGTCAAATGGTTCTCTTCTGTAATACGGCTTGAGATTCGCGCTATTGAAGACAGATTTAGCGCCAATGCTCAATTCTTCAAGTCTGTAAGCATTGTTACCCAAATTCTTAATGATGTGGAACGGGCCAATAAATTTATGACAGAACTTTGCAAATACTTTGTTTTTAGGATCAGATATCGGTGGTCTTCGAACAAGCACTAGTTCCTGTTCCTGTAATACACGGTGAAATTTCTTTCCTCTGTACCTTCTCAGTCTTCGGTCCGCTTGGTTCCTCATGTGCTCTCTTGTTCGCTGAATTCGTAACTCATGTGCTAATAATGGATCCCTTGGGCATGGAATAATCTTGTCCCAAGATCTCTCAGGCAACCTGTTGTGGTGTACAACTAGTGGGACTTGACCCGTCGACTCGCGCTTAGTAGTGTTCATGCACATCTCAATATCTCCTACTTTGTCAACCCACTTATTATGATCATTAGGAATCATTACTCGTTAATACTTGGCAACACATCGAATCGTTCTCTCGCTTGGATTCCCACAAGGATGGCGAATGCTCTACAAAACATGTTTTATCCCTAGGCTCTCTAGACCTCGCCTAAAAACATTACTCGTAAAATAAGTACCATGGTCCGATAAAATGAATTCCCGCTTCCCAAGCATCGGAATGACTTTGTTCTGAATTCTGCTGAGGACTTGTTTTGATGTCGTCTTCTGGATTGGACATAATACTACCATCTTGGAAAACACATCGACACACACAAGAAGGTGTCGGCATCCTCGTTTTCCCTTAACTAGAGGGTCAAAACAGTCGATAGCGACCAGCTCGCATGGTTTTTGAGGCAATAATGGTTTTGGAGGTTGTTTCAAAATTAAGTTGTTCGGTTTAGTGCGCTGACACGCGTCACAAGTTCTTATCGCTTCCACAGTGGTATATCGCATCTTAGGCCAAGTAAAACTTTCCCCTATTGTCGCTTCTGTTTTGTCCGTGCCCATATGTGCTAGGCTCTCGTGGACATGCCACGTCAATCCTCTCTGTAATGATGCTGGAACTAGAATTCGCAGTTTGGTGTGATCCTCATCCACGTACTTATGCAAAAGGTTATTCAAGTAGTGAAATTTCGCTTCCTTGGCACGGGCTTCTCGATATTCAGGTGAATCTGGTTGTAGTTCCTTCCTGTAATACTTCATCATCATCATCATCATCATCATCCATGGGTCCTCTTCTTGTTCCTTCTGAATTTCCTTTAGTTTGTCCAAAAACTCACGAGCCTTAGGTGTTAGTGCTATATGGTGAACTTCCGCTGCTATCTCGTTCTCATCTTCAGGATTGCTGCTTAAAGCATCTGGTATGATGTTCATCCTTCCAGGGCAATGCTCTATTGTAATGTCGAACTGCTGTATGTAGATGGACCAACGCGTAACTCTCTCACTTGCCATCGTCGTCTTGAATAGGAATGTCAGTGCATGGCGGTCAGTTCTTACAACAATGCAATAACCGAAAATCATCTTACGCCATCGTTGAAGTGAATACAAGATCGCCAGCAACTCAAGCTCTGTCACAGTGTAGTTCCTCTCGTGCTTGCTCAATTTACGACTCGTAAATGCCAAATATGATCTTTTCTCGGGTTCATCAGCGTCCTCTTTGTACAGCATGGCACCGATTCCAATCAATGAAGCGTCTGCTTGAATTATACATTTCTTCTCGAAGTCTGGATACCCTAGCTTCACACAGTTCTCCAGTAAGTCTATCGTGGCACTAAAGGACCTGTCGCACTCCTCATTCCACGACCATGGATTTGATTTCTTTAGCTTCTCTTGCATAGGTGCTACTGTTACCGTGTATCCTGGACAATTCTCCTTAAAGAAACCTGTCACTCCCAAAAACGCTCTCACATGTTTTACTTTAGTTGGTGTGGGGAATTTTTTGATTGCATCAATTTTCGCCGGATTAGGCCTCACGCCTTCAACATCAATTATGTGACCCTAATAAAGAATCTCGCTCTGGCAAAAGTGCGATTTCTTTAAATTAATTTTGAAATTCATGGTTCTCAAGTAATCCAGAAGTTTGTTTAGGTTTACCAAGTGTTCCTCCATTGTTTCTGATGCAATAAGTATGTCATCAACATATCTCGTAGTGAAGCTCTTGACCTCCTCAGTCAGATTCCTGTCTAGTGCTCTTATCAATGCACATCCAGCTGTTTTTACACCAAAGGGCATGCGAGACCAGATATAACTTTGGTTATCGAATAAAAAAAACGTCAATAGTTGGGATTTTTCTTCAAGTTCAAGATGGTGGAAACTATTTGTTAAGTCGACGCTAGAATAAATCTTCTTCCCACGGAAGCCCTTCAATACATCCTTGATCCTTGGTGCTTGGTCATGCTCAACTAGCAGTTTACTGTTCAAAACTCGTGCGTCTAGGCACAATCTAATTGATCCATTTGGCTTGGCCACAGCCAATATTGCGTTTAAGTACGGGGTTGCTGCTTTTCTTATCATGCCGGAATCTAATAAATTACTAATGATGTCCTTCACCTGAGCAAAATGTTTCTCTGGGATCGGGTACAATTTACTCTTAAATGGGGTCCAGTCGGTAACTTGCATGGCATATTGGAAATTTAAAACTTTTCCAGAGATGGTGTCGAAAGCTCCTTTATGATATCTCAAAATTTCTTCTAATTTTCTTCTATCAGGTTCCCCTACTATTGCCTCCTTAAGCCGTTCCTGAAGTAAAATTTCAAATTTGGATCCGCTAATTTCTTCTACAGCCAAATGTACCCAAAGTTCCTGCGAAATATCTCGACTGTCAATTTCAACCAGTGCTGTCTGGCTTACTCGTTCCTCCGTCAAGTTCTTATCTCCGATCGCCTCATTAGTGCATTCCTCAATAACCCATGTATTCGCCTCTCTCTCTAGTGGACTTTCTTCCATGTTCAAACCCACATGACTCAACCCCTCAAATTGTTTGAAACTCACAATATTATTATGTAAGTCAACTACAGCATGAAAATCACAGATAAAGTTGGCTCCCAAAATGACGTTATAATTCATCTTCGGTATCACGATGAAAGTTTGCGAAAATGTGTGGTTTAATATCTCCAGGTCTAAATATGCTTGGTGCTTGCAAACTATGGTCTTGTCAGGAATGACCCCTCTGACTTTCATTAGTGGTACAGGCATAATTGGAACGGTTTGTTTACTTCCGATTTCTTTCAACAATACTTCCGTGACTAAGCTCACCTGGCTACCTGTGTCAATCAGGCACCTCACTCTAATACCTCCAATACGTGCATAAATAATCGGTAATTGTCTGATGACATTTCCTCGGTCCTTCACCACTTCCTCCAGGCAATCGTCCGGGAATGGTACCCACTCTTCTATGTTTGCGACAATCAACTCCTCCCGCTCTCTGGCGTCCTCCGTTCTCAGGCTATCTGGTTTTGATTCATTCGAGTTTTTTTTAATCCTGGGACCCATTCGTTGAGTTCCGCCGGTTGTCATCGCGCCTCTCCTGCTGTCGTAATAAGCTTTCCGCCCCCGCTCGTTGGTGATTATCCGGGCTCTGCCTATTTGCCATCGCACGCCCCCACTTCTCTTTCTCCATCTCTTCGGCATTTAACTCATCCAAATACTTCTGTGATTCGACGTACCATTGCGATAGTCCCCCTGATTATCTTGGCGATAGTTCCTCGTATTGTTCCACCTGCCATCTCCGTTCCTTTGGTAAGGTCTACCCTGCCTTGGGTTTCCCCTCCAGTTGGTATACTCTCGCTGGTATGTCCATTGATTGTGCTGGTTCTGATTATTATGATTATAATTAACTCGGCGATTCTGGAAGTTCCTATTATTTTGATTGAATTGATTTCGGTCATCATACTCTTGCCGTCTTGGTGTAAATTGCGTTCCGGTAGATTGTGTTTTTGTTTGGTTACTCTGGTTGTGATTGGTTTGGTGTCCCTGAACCACTTCAGCTGTGTTTACACACTCCATGTTCCTTCTCCCTGTCTGCGGACTAACCATACTCGTCTCATCTAGATGGCGGAGTAACTCTTCAGCCTGAACTGCGGTCTTAATATTACCGGCCACTAACAACTGCTGAATATTCATTGGAAGCTGCTTACCAATGGTTAAAACCATGTTTTCCTCAGTAGGGGGGGTCGTCAAAATCCCGGAATTTAACCAGCTGTTGGCTAAAGAATTCGGAAAATCTGGTAGGATGTGTGCTGTGACATTTCCTAGTGTATAAATCCATTCTCAACACCTGCTGCAAAGAAGGACTCCAGAACTTCCTCAAGAACGCCTCTCTTAACTGTGCCATGTCGGTAAATGTGTATTTAAAACTCTGGAACCAGATTAAGCTTGGGCCCTCCAAAAACTTTTCCACAAGTCGCAACTGTTTTGCGGGACTGACGTGTTGATCGTTAAAGTAGTCATCCAGCTGACGTAAAAATGCTTTGGAAGTGGATCCTGAGTTCTCCCTGAATTTATCGGGTTTGAAATCATTCCTCCTAATTACCTGTATCACTGCGGCTTCGGTGGCGTAGTCGGTAGCATGCTGAACTGCTATGCCCAAGATAGCGGGTTCAAACCCGGCCGAAGTCGTCGGATTTTTTAAGAGCGTTAAAAATCCTTCAGTATGCCTTCCTTCGGAGGGGAAGTAAAGCCGGCGGTCCCATGTCATAGATTTATGGCATGTAGAAAATCCTTTCACAGACTAAACTTGTGTAAAGCAAAATTTGTTAGGTTAGATTTCGTCAGAACGCTCTATCAAAGTTCCAACGTTCGCCACTAGGTATCATTGATATCTGGTGGCGAAAGTTGGAACTACTTGAAATTGAACGGAACTTGTAGCTCACCCTTTAGGGTATCCGCTGGAAGCAGCTACAGACTCAGGCGAGCCGAACATGTCCTCGGACACTCCCGGCACTAAAAGCCATACGATAAATAAAAATAATAAACCTGTATCACTTGGGCAGGTGCCAAGCCGGGTTGTGGCGTTGACGTCTCCCCTCTGTAATGTTGGAAAGTGTCGCTCGTTATCTTGGGACTTTGACCTCGGCTCGTATCCTCAGTCAACTTCAAGCCCACCGGACTTCCAATGCTTCCCTGTTTGCCTACTGTGTTTTCTGCAGAGAATATAGTTGCGTTTTCTAATTACCTTATCTCATTCTTAATTATGAGATCTGTGTGTTCTTGGAGTTTGGACTTCACGTTTTCCTCCAAAGCCTGCACTCTAGAATTGTATTCGGCTAGCCGCTTTAAAATCTTCAGCCTGTCTTCTTTAGTTTCGTTTACCTGCTGCTCCCAATCTTTCCGGATCCTGTACTTCAAGCTGCTAATTTTTTCTTCGCTCCTTTCCTGATTCTTCTCCAGCTGTTCCCCTATCTGCTCTTGTATTAGCTGCTGAGTCTTGACTAATTGTTCTCCTACCTCTTCTCGTATTTGCTCTTGTGTTTTAACTAATTGTTCTCCGACCTCTTCTCGTATTACCTGCTGGGTTTTAATTAATTGGTCTTCCAAGTTTTCCTGATTTTTATTTAGCTGGTCTTCTAGGTTTTCACGCAAGTGCATACGTTCTTTCTCTGTTTTGATTTCGAGCTTATCGATTTCCTTTATTAATTCGAGTACGTTACTATCGACTGAATTAATTTGTTCCTGTAATTTATCCTGTGTGCTTTTTATTCCAGCCGTGTTGTTTACGCATGCTGCCTCGATTTGTTTTAATTTATCGGCTACCATTTCATCGAATTGTATAAGTTTATTGTCGAATTTCGATTCCAAGTTCTTAATTTCTCCTAATTGTTTTGCGTTATTTTCCGCTACCTCATCTGCCAGTTTCTCTAATTCTACCCTAGTACTTTGGTTTATGCCATGGGTGATTTTTTCTAACTGCTCTGTTTGTGTTATTGCCTGTTCTGATAGTTTATGGTTTAGTTCATTTAATTGTTTATCGGTATTCTCCCACAACTCGTGTAACTATTTATCAGTATCCAATTTCTGGACCTGCAATTGCGTAGTTATGTTACCGCTCATGTCTTGTAACTGTCTTTCACTGTGCTCCCGTAATTCATATAATTGTTTGTCACTGTGTCCACGCTGTATTTCTGTTTATTTAATTGTTTATCATTGTCTTCACTTATTTCCTCCTTCATGTTCTTTAACTTTTCTTCCGTTTTCGCAGACATTTGCATAGACATCTGCTCTAACAACCCTTTGATTTCTTCGATGCTAGCCATCGCACAATACACAAATATAACCAGAGAAAAACAGGGTCATGCGCCGGGATATCAGTCATACACACGTACACATGTCATGATATTTAAATACTACTGATACCTAATTTAATAAAAAATTCAGTAATCAAGATTTACTGAATAATGACTCTTATTTCCAAACAACAAAATAACTCCCTTGTGATCTGCTTTTAAATTCCTAACCAACAGAATTTACGAACAACACCAATTAACCGAAGTTAATTAAATGTAAAATATAAGGCAACACCTTCCTGCTTTGACTGAGTTCAATAATATGCAAATTTTCTAATTTTAATGCCGGGCGCCAGAACAAGTTAATAACAAATACAATATCAACTTCTAACCTTGTTCAATATTTCTAAACTTAAGAACTCAGTGATTTTACTAATGCACATGGCAGTACAACATCGCCTCAATTTACTGAATTTACTTTTGCCCGCTTGACCTGGCATCATTTCTCAACGAAATAAATATGAGATCAGCAAAGCAACAACAACAACAATCCCCACTTGGGCAGCCATTTTTGTTTTATGAACCCTTGCAAAGAAGCTTATGAGACTCAGTTTCGGGGGGTGTAACAGTCCATTTCGTAAGTTGTTGTTAAAGCGCTTCATTAACATGCAGGGTAACATATAACAAAATAACATGCAGGAAAAAGTGAAGCCAGGGTTAAAACAAATGAATTTAATGACAGATCAGCTATTTACAAAATGAAATAAACAAACAAAACTCCCAAAATGACTCCCACTGAAATAAATTAACTTGCCAAAAACTAGGCCTAATCTCAGGAGAGATTATTAATCGGACCAAATGTCCCAAAATCTGCAATGACAATGTATACACGTGTGTGCTGTTCCACATGCTTAACGATGAGTACAAATGAATGCATGATTCTTCATCATCCGGATAAACTTTCAGAAGACGAATCTGCATTGCTTAGAGCTAGACAGACGCGGGGAACAACTATACACAACTTAAAACTAAACCGACACTTCCTATACTAAATAAACAACAAATAATTTCCGCTTGAAATTGGAATCAAGAACTGCCGTAGCAAAACATTACTGCCTAAAACTAGGACTTCTCAAAAATCAACACAAGTAAGTTAACACGTGACCAACAAAGAAACACACATATGACCGCCTGTCATTTTTACAAGTAAATACAACTACACCAAACGGGTGTCACACACACAAACATGAACTGAGTCATAGAAAAATCCCTAGGCTCAAAGCCAACATTTACATCATTAACACAATATTCCATCCATACGACATGCAATAATCCGTAACAAACGTGGCGAACTCCCCAATTAATTATGGTCCAAATAACCATCACAAAAGAACAGGTTTGGTAATGATAGCTTAATAGGGGTCAGTCGGGCAACAGGACTGCCTAACAAAATAAGTCACCAAGGCTAGACGGGCGCTAAGTGGAAATCTGCACATCTGTCAACCCACGAGTCAATAACCTCGACCTCCCAAGGCACGGGATCGAGTCTCGAAGAAACGTGCCCCAAAGCACAATATATACGTGTGTGTGTGTCAGAACAAAAATATATATCAGCATTTCCCCTAGGAAATCCAAGAATCAGCATTGGACAAGGTACAGTAGCCTCCTCGGAGCGCCCTGCCTTTCCATCAAAATACAACAACAACAAAATATGAGGGCGGTAGAACCATCTACCCCTCATCACGTAGAATCAAAACACACACCTGACACAAGAACACACACAGAATCACACGTATGGGTTTGACAGAAACCTGAAATAAATGACATAAATATTTTTCCACCAGCTTGCGCTTCCGTTCTAGGCTGTGACTAACGAACCTGAAAAGGACTCAAAAAATCTAGAAAAATTAGAACTGAGGTGTTCTACAATTACATCTTAATTTGTTGCGCTCGGCAACCCTAATATGAGTAATAACCTGTTCAGCAAACATTTTACAATAATTACCACCCTTTCCTATCAAAAATATGAACTTTAATAAAGCACCACTTATCGAATGTAACGAGTTTCGCATCCGCATGGATAAAATCAAATACACGCGCCGTGTACACTAAATATGACTCCAAAGAAAATATACAACAAACAACTTTGGCCACGCGCCAACGTACATTTAAAACACTAGTGTCGGTGCACAGAAAAAAATCTAAGCAAGAAAAAGAATAAATGAACTATTTACAACGTTCCCACGCCTTATCTAACTACATATTGAGTAAATCAATTTTTGTACATCACCGTATCAGCTTGCAGAACATATAACTTCCGTCCCGGCTCATTTCCCTACGGGAAATTAGCCGTCGTCGAAGAAGCGATGCACATCAATCCGTCTCCTGGCCAAACGTCAGACATCTTGGCGTAGTTTCTTGGACAGAAATGTTCTATGTTAATAAAAATTGCCTGGCTATAATCGCTGTGAGTTACTACTTTCACTCACGAATGTCCTATGCGATTAATGATCGAAGACTTTCCCTATCTTAGCATTCGCATACACACGCACAATTATCACTTAAAAAATACAATACAAAATTTACATAAATCATACACTTTAAACACATCGTCATTGGCTTGAAAAACAAGTCTTAAACATGACTGTCTCGCAGTCCTTATCTCGTTAGATATCTCTACTGCTCTACGTGAACCTTGCTCGCTGTGAGCACTAATGGAATGTTAGTAAAGTCTTGCCCATTAAGAGCTGAAAATCGTGACGCACACTGGCGTGAACCTTTGCTCACCAGAGCTCAATAAAGTTGTCACTAGTATGATTAATAAGAGCGGTAAATCGCGACGCAGACTTGGGACTAGTATCAATCTTCATCATTTTATTCAAACGTCTCAGCGCACTTATGCGGAATTATTTCGGATCGGAGGTTCTTTAGATATGCGTTTCCGCGCCTTTTTTTACAGGGTACGCCAGCCATCGCGTGGTTTAACGTGGTCTCCTCTGATTGGGTGATTCAATCCTAGGTAGGTCGAAACTCACTCGTGACCATCCCCTAATGACTCCAATTTTGGTGCGCGTTGTTACACAATTTGTCCTTGAACTCGGCTTACCCGGTCGTCTTCAAGAATAACTACCAAGCCTGCCTCTGTGGTAATCATTGCAACACACTCCCTTGGCTTCCCCTTTGTCAATTTCCACATGTACTGCCTGGGCATCAGTAATAATAATAATAAATCATGAATACTTATTCATCGCAGATTAATAAGGGTTCAATATATTTCTAACAAAGTATGGCAACTCTTCTATCATCATCAGCGACCGGATTCTTAGGTTTTACCTATTCTTTTCCGTACTTCGAAATACAAAAGCACCTCAAAAATTTTGCCAATCACACTCAGAAGAGCCTCATGAATTATGTAGTACCAAAAAATAACTAATTGCTGTTTTATAATGGTAATAATAATAATAATAATAATAATAATAATATATGTTTAATTGGCAGGTGAAAACTAAAGGGAGTAGGAGACTTCTGCCACTTAGGAAGCAAAAATATCGAGTGATGGATGAAGCAAAGAGGATATAAAAAAGAGGTTGGCTCAGGCAAGGAAAGCATTTCAACAGAAAAGAAATTTGTTCACATCAGATATAGATTTTGGTATTAGAAAGTCATTTTGAAAGCCTTTGTCTGGAACGTGTTGGCGCAGCAGAAAAGATGAGAATAGAAGCATTTCAAATGGGTGTTGCAGGAGAATGATGAAGATTAGTTGGATAGATGGAGTAACAAATGATGAGGTATTAAGACGAGTGGGCGAGGAGAGTTGTTTCTGGCGACTGCTAATGAACAGAAGAGATAGGTTGGTAGGACACATAATAAGGAAGGAAGCTTATAGTTAAACGTTAATCTCGTGATCATGAGCCATGAGACCTCCTTTTAACGTGGAGTCCGAACCACAGGACATGGCATTTCACTTCGAAAATATCCCATTCATTGTCCGGGAATCGAGTCTGGTCCGCCTTGGTGAGAGGCAAAGAGCTTGACCGCAGTGTCACCAAACCCTCAGACACATAAGAGGACACCCAAGAATCGCAAACTTAGTTATGGAAGGAAGAGTCGAGGACAAGAATTGTAGGTGTGGACCGAGGTTAGAATATGTTAAACAGATTGCCTCGGATGTAGGGTGTGATAGCTATGTGTAGATATCAAACGATTATCTCAGGACAGGGAGGCATGGAGAGCTGCATCAAACCAGTCAAAAGACTGAAGACTCAAACACACACACCCAATATGATACAAGCGTGAGCACAAAAATTGAAGTTTGATTTTCACAAAATAATAATTGATATAAACGTATCATTTTGAATTTTTTTCGATTAATAAAGACCCAAAAGCCAATTACTCTCCCCCACTCACCCCGCCCCCTTTCATGATAAACAGAAAATAACGGCGTCTACAATTGTTTTCCCTGCGAAATTAAAATCTGAGCACTGAGGTAGCTACAGTGGTTCCGGTGGCGTAGTTGGTAGCATGCTGAGCTTCTATGCCCAAGTTCGCGAGTTCAAACCTGGCCGAAGTCGTCGGATTTTTTAAGAGCGTTAACAATCCCTCAGTATGGCTTTCTTCGGAGGGGAAGTAAAGCCGGGGCAGTCCCATGTTATAGATTTATGGCATTTAATAGAACCTTCCACTAATTACACTTGTGAGAAGCTAAATTATACGTTAGATTTGCCTAACGCCTTTAAGTTCCAACGTTCGTTGTCAGGAGCCGAATGCGGGGGCATCTAGTAACCAAGTTCAGAACCAGTTGTGGTTGACGGTGGCGTTTGGTAGCAAAAGTTGGATCTTCTTAAAAATTGAATGTCGGAGTCCTCACCTGATATAAGAAAACAGATAACACACACTAATACAGCCATCACAATAACACCGGTTATCAAACAGATTCTACACACACCCAAAGTACACGGGGCTAAATGACCGCGTTGTCGCAGCCCCTAAACTGAGGAACCAACCGAGGTAGCTACCTGGTTACTCATCACTTAAAGGGTTAAATATCTCTCTCGAGTCCTTTCGACCCAACAAATAGTGCGCTCGTACTCTTGCCTCTTCATATCCTGTATAGCGATGTAGAGTAAATATATCTTCCAAACAACTTCGTCTGTGATTCTTTCCGTCGCTCTGGAGGCACAATAGAGAACTGTGCGCGACGGTCGGTCGTCAGATTTTAATTAAAACAAGTCTCCAAGAAACCATCAAAATGACGGGACAGTGGGTGGCGCTGATTAAAGACTTCGGACCTTCCAAACTCTTCCAGAACGAGTGTTAAATTATCCCGCCCAAGTTGTTAACGGCGTGCAGGACTCATTGAATAATTAATTCTTTTGTAAATAATACAAGAAATGTAATTTGTGAGACAACTGTTTTATTCTTATTACGGTCTTTGTATAATTAAATATACAGGAATATCAACACAAGCACGCATTTATTTTACTTCCCGTTTCCTTCCATTCCAGCGGTCTTCATCACGGTTAGGAATACCATGTGAGCACTGAGAAGTGGCTGTGAGAGGAACAGTAGATATTGTTGTTGTTGTTGGTTGTTGTTGTTGTTGTTTGAGTCTTCAGTCTCTCGACAGGTTTGATGCAGATCTCCATATCTCCCTGTCCTGGACTAATCGTTTCATCTCTACATAGCTACCACACCTTACAGTACATCCGAGACAATCTGTTTAAAATATTCCAACCTTGATCTACCCCTACAGTTATTGTCTTCGACCATTCCTTCCATAACTAAGTTGGTTATACCTGGAAGTCTTAGTATGTGACCTACCAACCTATCTCTTCTCTTTACTAGCAATCAACAAAAACATATCTCTCCTCTCCCACTCGTCTTAATACTTCTTAATTTGTTACTCTATCTACCCATCAGATCTTTATCATTCTCCTGTAACACCACATTTCAAATGTTTTTATTCTTCTCTTTTCTGCTGTGCCTACAGTCCAAGTTTCACTTCCATAGAGTGCCACGCACTAGACAAAGACTTTCAAAAATGAATGTCTAATACCCACATCTATATTCGACATCAACTGATTCCTTTTCTGTAGAAATGCTCTCCTTGCCTGAGCCAGCCTTCTTCTTATATCTTCTTTTCTTCCTCCATGACTGGTTATATTGCTTCCTAAGTAACAGAAAACTCCTAATTTTAGAGTTTCACCTGCCAATTTGACTTCCTTAGGGGTTTTGATTTATTTCGGCTGCATTTCATTATTTTTGTCGTACATTTGTTGATTTTGATCATGCGTTCTTTCCTCAAGACGAAGTTCATACCATTTAAAATCGCATTCAAATCCTCTAGTGAATCCGCTAAGATAACAATGTTATCAGCAAATCTCAGAGTTGAAGTTACTTCTCCTTCAATCTTTATCCCTACTAGTACTTTAAATTTGTATAGAATTTCCTTCGTTGCTTGTTCAATGAAAATTATGGGTGATAAACTGCAGCCTTGCCTTACACCTTCTTGAATACCAGCTTCTCTCTCATGTCCTTAGGCTTGAATAACTGATGTATGGTTTCTGTACAGATTGTAGATCACCCTCCTATCCCTATAATTTATTCCTATCCCTTTCAAAATGTCAAATAACTTACTCGAATCAACGTCATCAAACCCATTTTATACGTCTACAAATGCCATGAACGTTCTCTCAACTTTCCCAATTCTATCTTCCAATATCAGCCTAAGACTTAGTCAAGATTCTCTTGTTCCTATGTTCCTCCTGAAACCAATAATAGTGAATCATTATTGTAATGTTACGGGTCTTACGACACCTTTACTACTGTGGCATTTAGAGTCGCCAGGGTACCAAAGGGGATCTTACACGTGCCAGCAAATCCACTAACACGGCCCCCTTGCCTTTAAGCACTCTCAAAAGCTAACTGATTGCATCGAGATTCCATCCAACAACCTCGAGAATTTAAATAATTGAAAATAACATACATTGCAGTTTATTCGTCAAGTGGTTTTTCGTGGTCTACCACTTCAACCCAAGACACATTTCTGGATGATCCTGTATATTAAGGCTACAGCCGTCTCCTTCCCAATCCACGTCTTATTTACAAACTCACACTTCTCTACGGGCACCATATTAACACAGATTATCAGAAATTCTTCACACATCTAAGTGCACGGGGTTGAAATGACCACGATGTCCAAACCCCTTAATCAAACAGCAATAATACACTCAACCTCATGAAGCTATGTGCATCATGCCCCATTATATTTCTTGGCAGAGGTGGGGATTGAACCCGGACTTCAAGAATGGTAGATAATAACGCTGGACATAACACCACGAGCCAATCAGCTCCAAGATTCAAACCAAGTGTTGCCGCAGTGGATGAGTGGGAGAATGGTATCTAATAGCAGTAATATCGGAAGTACAGTCCATGTTGAGTGAGCAAAGCTGCAGATCGATGAAGAGCTTCATTTCCTGGAGTGTAATTGAGTCTCATTAAGGGAAATGGGCTGGCTGTAGCTGATGGCGGTAAACAACTGATAACACACTGTAAACTAGGAACACCATAAAGGAAACACAAACCGATGGCAAGTTCCTGCAACTCACTTTGTGCACGATAGTGACTAACATCGGACATATAGAGAACTTTGACATTGTGGGATCTACTAGTGCCCTGTACAGCTATTTGGCTTCTAGATTTGAACTTTGAGACCCGATGATGCTCGCTTGATGAGAGAAATATGCCACCCTATAGTTTTCTCCTTCTTCTTTAATCTCCGCCTATTGCGTAGTGGCTAGCAGTCTTGGCTTTCACCGCTGACACATAGGTTTGATACCCGGCTCTGCCAAGAAATTAAATTCTGATCTGAGGGCTGGAACGGGGTACACTCAGCCTTGTTATGCAAAATTAAGAAGAGGCGGGTTATATTCCTACCTCAGCCATCCTGGAAGTAGTTTTCCGTGGCTTCCCACTTCTACTCCAGGTGAATGCCGGGATGGTTCCTAAATTAAGGCCACGGCCTCCCCCTTCCCAATCCTCATCTAAATTACAAATACACACACTAACACAGCCATCACATTAACACAAGTTATCAGACAAATTACACACCCATACACACCCACCCAAGTACGTGGGGCTACATGACCACGATGTCGCAAAGCCCCTAAATGAATCAACAACATCTTCTGTAATACGTAACAAATATTCTTCGCTTTTTTTCGCTATCGTTTTACCCTCCAGGATTGGCTTTTCCCACGGACTAAGCGAGGGATCGCACCTCTACCGCCACTGAGGGCAGTGTCCTGGAGCTTGAGACTTTGAGTCAGGGATACAACTGGCGTGTGTGACCAGGACTACGCCCAGGCGGCCTCGCCTGCAAAGCGAACAGGGGGCCTGATGAAGGGATGAGAAGAGTGGGCGGTTAGGCAAGGAAGTGGGAAGGAGGCGGCCGTGGCCTTACAGTAGGCACCATCCCGGCATTTGCCCGAAGACGAAGTGGGAAACCACAGAAAACCACTTTGAGGATGGCTGAGGTAGGAATCGAACCCCATCTACTCATTTGGGCCACCCGAGGCTCTCATACCACTTTTCAAATTTCGTGGCAGAGCCGGGAACCGAACCCAGGACCTCCGGGGCGTCAGCAAAACAAATATTCTTAATCACATAAATTCAGGTAGTTTTTGGCATGTCCCAGTAATTCGGATTCTATTGTGTTGACCGACTGAAAAGTCACAATATCAATTAACTGGGCTACGGACACATCTTTTCTCGCTCAACCTCATTAAAACCAGTGCAGTGGTTACTTAGAGATTGCTCTTCTAGGAGCAGTCATATCCGTTGAGTAAGATTTGAGGATGTGACCCCTGTCAGGATTCGAACACGAATCTCCTGCATACTGGGCAAGTGCGCGTAGCCCATTACTCCACGCTCCAACCGCGGCACATTTTCTAGTCGTCCGCCTGATTGCGTAGTGGCTAGCATTCTTGGTTGTCACCACGAAGGCCCGGGTTCGATTTTCGGCTCTGCCATGAAATGTAATTCTAGCCTAGAGGCTGGAACGGGGTACACTCAGCCTCGTGAAGCAAAACTGAGAAGAGGCGAGTTTCATTCCTACCTCAGTAATCCTGGAAGTGGTTTCTTGTGGTTTCCCACTTCTACTCCAGGCAAATGGTACCTAACTTAAGGCCACGGCCACCTCCTTCCCAATCCCCATATGAATTAGAAATACATACGCCAATACAGCGATATCAATAACACAGGTTGTGAAGACAAAATTCCACACACTCCCAAGTACACGGGGCTAAATGACCGAGACGTCTATGCTCCTCAAATGAAACACCAACAAACTATATTGACAATCGAAAGCTTTTACCCGTCACAACATCTCTTTTGCCTTACCTTTTAAACTGAGAAAATGCAAATGAAAATTGAAATTACTTTGACAGAACGCCTGTGTTAAGGGTCTGTCTCACAAAACAAGCGTGTCAAGTGGCAGGAAATGGTTCTTACCTCGGAGAAGTGGCGATTGAACGCGATCGCTTCCAACCGCAACAATTGAAGGGTTCATTTCAAAAACCAGACATGTCCAAAAATTGACATTTTAAGATAAATGCATCTTCTTCCACTTCAAGGCCAGCTCTACGTGTAGATATTGTTGCTGTCTCCAAAAAGCAGAGAGGTCGGGTTATATACGAGTTTCAAATATTGGAAATTTCTACAAAAATAAGACAAGTCCAACGCGTTTCCAATGCTTTTTCAAGATAATTTATCACCTGGATTGTTTGGCATTCAATAATGATTTGTACTTTGTTAGGATTTGCATAATAAACGGTTATGTCCTGATTGCGGTCATTCCAGATTGCGTTCACCTCATTAGCAGTCCAGATTGCGGTCACTTTCATTTTAGGGAAGAACTATAAACATTCCATCGTCCAGATTGCGATCACTTTTCTGGTGAGACCGGTCCTTGGTTATTGGTTCTTCCCGACTGACTCATACCTTCCGTAAGTTTTGTGGATAACAAGGGGAAACTGATATTCACTACCTAACCAAAGAATACAGTTCAGTGTTCAGCTGAGCACACCCCATAATAAAACTTCGCTTAAAAAATCAAATCCCCTCCCAATCTGACGGCACCTCGTAAAGCAATGTTTATAACATTTTCAGTCTTAAGAATAGAAACGTTTCAGGATCGGATTAAATGACCGTCACTTTCAATAAAGTTGTTGTAACGGGAAATTTTATACTTACAGGGTATAATTTTTAATTTCTGCCCCTCCTCTCCCATTTGAGGCACGACATATGTATTTTTATAATAGGTACTCTATATCGTGAAAAACATTCTTTTCATTACCTCGAAAAATTCGTCTCGTCAAAGTAATTTGTTCTGCGTTTGATTCTAAATCCCCTTAGTAATCAATTTTTGTCCCCGCCCCCTCCTACACACAAAATCAAACATTTGAAGTTTTTGGTTTATTAACATTACTGATTTGCAATCTGTGACTTTTGATAAGTCAAAATCAATAAGTTTACTGTCAAAACCGGTCTCCCAAGAAAAGTGATCGCAATCTGGACGCTGGAATGTTTATAGCTCTTCCCTAAAATGAAAGTGACCGCAATCTGGACTACTAATGAGGTGAACGCAATCTGAAATGACCGCAATCAGGAAGACACCATAATAAACAATCGTATTTGAGGATTAAAATATTTTTAATTTTTGTATTCAACTAAGAATTCGGCAAAAAACAGACAAGTATAAATGTTATCTTTTAGATTTTCTCAACTATCCTCTCATAAATATATACATGGGTTGATTTTTAAGTAGTGGCAACTATTTTTTCTCGATACTTAACATTATTACACGGGTCTATGTTTTACAGGCCTTCGATGTAACCACTAGCGTTCTGTACAATGTGCTCCTAGCGATGAGGATCCCTTGGTACTACCTAATCTATCGATGGTGCGAATAGAGCAGTCAGTTGTCTCAGGAACGTCCTCCAAATATGAAGTGATTCCTTCATCTTAGGGATTATATCGAAGTCGCAGGGACTTAAATCAGGAGAGTATGGTGGAAGTAGAGGATTTCCCAGCGGCAATGATTAAACAACTCAGACACTGCTCCTGCTGCAACCGCTCTATTTGAACCATCGACAGATTAGACAGTGCCAACGGGATCCAGCGACTTCCGCATCGCGAGGAACACATTGTACTCAACGCGGGTGGTTACATGGAAGGCCTGCATAACTTACAAGGAAGTACCCCAGCTCGAACGGCTAAAACCGACTGGCAGTGCGCTTAACATACGAAGATATGTCTGTTCTACTACCCATCACGGGTATTTATCTGTAAAACCCCGCATGAGTGTACACTCAATGTTTGGAAGTTACGGCGCCCAAAGATTGCAGAAACACAATTCTCAGCAGAAACTACCGTGCAACAGGTAATTCGGACCATTATGCTGTATTTGGGAAAATCCATTCCTAGCAATTGGTTAGACCTTGAGTATATATGTGGTAGCATTACAAAAAGATTGCAGGAACACAATTCGCAGCAGAAACTACCGTGCAACAGGCAATTCGGACCATTTAGGTATTAACAAGAATCAGATGTGGTGAAGTGTCATCTGGCAAAAGGTTGAACACTTGCTTGCAACAAGAAATCGTAACACATGCAGTACCGTGTTGACATAGTCATCTTTCCCACAATAGAAGATACTGTGTTGTCATTCATTCGACGTCGAAGTGTAAATGTGGAGTTTCAATGAAGTCATTAAAACACAGCTGAATGGAACAGTACGCATTCTTAACAAGGACAACATGTAGACATACTCCAATATTTACAATGTTCCCGCATTGCAATAGTCCAAACTTAAATGCCACGGTGATCTCATATCACATACTCAGAAGGCGCTGGCGACCAAACACGCACGGTACATTTACAGATGAATGGCATTCATAGTTATTGACATAGGTACAACTGTATACTTTAAACCCACTTTCAGTCGGTTTTCGCCGTTCCAGCTGGGGGTACTTCCCTCGTTAGAACCATGTAAGAATGTTAAGTATTGAGAAACAAAATAATTGCCATACTTAAATATCACGCATGTATTTCCTTTATGTGCAATGTAAAGCTGTTAGAGAGACAATTATAGGACTAAAATAATTTTTTATTTCATTGAGCACAAATGAAGCTATACTGGTCTTTTTATTTTTCTTATTTTTTGAACAATTTAATTTTTGGACTTTTCTGGTTCTTGGAATGAACCCTTCTTTTGTGCTACCACAGGGGATGACAAAAGTTCCAAAGCTCTCATAGGCATGAAGCGTACAATACAAGAAAAGCGTTCAGTGTTCCATAGCTAATCCCGACCCAGATAGTGAGAGATATAATATTCTTAAACTATTTTACGAAATATAACTCAAAATAGTTTAACAAAAACCGAAAGAAGACTCATCCATGTTCAACCGCTCTTTCGCTGTAGCTGGATCTCGACTATGGAATTCAACTCCTGCCGATATCAGAAATTCCACAATAAAGAAATTTAAGGTCGCATGCCGAGATTACCTCTTGAATACTGCTGATTGCCCCATGTGAATGGTGATGGATGATAGGTCGTATGACTGAGCTACGATTATATCTAGGATATTATAGAAAGGTCTGTGACATTGTGATTATTAATATTATTATTATTTTATTTTTATGATTATTATTATCATTATTCTTGTACCTTTTCCATTAATATTAGTAATAGCATAATTATTTACTCCTTGTTCATCATCATTATTATTGCTTGCCACGGTGGGTGAGTGGTTAACGTGTCGGATTACTAACCCCAAGCTTGCAGGTTCGCCCCTGGCCGTGGTAAGTGGCTTTTGAAAGGCGACAAAAATCACGACATGGATGTCATACGTTGTTGGCTTGTTAAAGAAACCATTTGAATTCAGTAGGCCGTGTTCAATGGCAAAATTAATCTCGGGATTTTCCGCCAAAACAAAGTTCCTCAATTCTCTACTAGAAAGCGCTGTAGTGTCAAGGAGCTTAGATGTCTAACCTCGGAGGTTTGAATTCTAACCTCCTTGACTTTCATAGCGTTCAAAGGAACGACGAAATTCGACATGCAAGCTACCCTCTGGGTGTCAATTAACAAAGCTTGCACCAGGCACCCGAGGCCATACGATATTATTATTATTATTATCATTATTATTTACTGTATTTCCAAAATTGTCTCATATGTACTCATATGTATTACGTGGTTAAGTGTAAGAGAGGGCCATGAGCCCTAACTTCGCCACTACTGGAGACATAAAATGAATAAATAAATAAACCCACTTGCCCACACGCCACTGGTTGTTAGTGAAGCGTATCAAACTAGCGCACGCTACTATATTATCCAGGAGTAAAATATAGAGCCCATGTCAACAGATCTGACGGCGACATAATGGAGTCACAGCGCACACCACGGTAAATCCTCATGACAGCTGTTAATAACTTTGCATTTCATTCGACCAACGACTTAAGTGCAAAACAATAAATTCGTAAAGTAGGATGGAACTGAAAGTTTTGATATTATACTCTTATGCTCCAGTGGAGAGTCGTATCTCTCTCCTGCCACTGTGCACGAATTATAATGTCTATCAGTCCAGAGAGCTTGAGTTCGATGATGATAATTCTTGTTTTAAGAGACCTAACAACTAGGTTATCGGCCCATAATGAAATGTAATGTTATGAAATGAAAGGATGAAGATAAATACAACCCACTGCCAGAGATAAAAATCGAAAATGGTATATATAAAACAGACAGTGAGCCCCAACAGATACGCTATGCCATATTTGGATAAAGTAAGTAAAAATCGATGATGCATGTCTACCACTTATTATTCCAGTTTTCCAACGGGGTCGGGTATGATATGCGACGAAAGTCTTTGTGGCGGATGGAATTACGGTCGGATGGCCTTCCTGACGCCAACCTCATGAGAGTTTTTTTTGCGCATGGCTTTTAGTGCCGGGAGTGTCCAAGGACATGTTCGGCTCGCCAGTTTTGTAGCTGCTTCGAGACGGACACCCAATGGGTGAGCTACAAGTACCGTTGGGGAGGAAAGTGGGAATTTACAAGGACGAGGAATTGGAAGGTAGCGGCTGTGGCCTATAGTTAGGGACCAACCCCGGCATTTGCTTGGAAGGAAGATGGGAAACCACAGAATACCATCTTCAAGGTTGCCGGCGGGTGGATTCGAACCTCCTCGCCTCCCGGATGTGAGCGACTGCCAGCAGTCATGCCGTAACGACCTCGGCTAACTCACCCGGTCTCATGAGAGGTGTTAAAGAGATATGAATTGAATGATGGTGAGTGAGATTGGGCAAAGATGTGGAAGGAAGTTAGTTAGTTATTGTGACTGCCCCTTGTGGAGGGGCAGTCGAGGAGTTTCTATATTTTCACACCGCCCCCTTTACCTTCTCGTTACTTGCTACTCTGTCCGCCGTTCCACCATGGTCCATACAGTAATTTCTGGCAGCAGCTCTCTGGTGACGAACAGAGGAATTTATCTATATTTTTTGTAATCTCATTGATATACTTTCTTTGGCCACATTGTTTATTTCCATTGAAAAAAGAGGCAAGGTTTCTCCGAAACGTATGGTTCAAATTAAAAATACACATGGCATTAGCCCAAAAGCATGAATTATTTATATATTTTCTATTATTTTGGTGAATATCAGGGACGATGTAATCCTCCATGACAGAGGCTAAACTATACAACCAATTAAATGGAAACATTATTTAAAAGTCACATCGAGAAAACGTCATAGATCTGGAATCCTGCCAGAATGAGCCTTATTCTAGAGACCAAATTGGGATGGTTGGGTAGCAATAGACGAGACGACGTAATCAGATTGTATTTGGAATAATGTCCGTAATATGGCTGGCCTTTTGTCCAGCGGTCGTAACGTGCGTCAAGCATCCCTTCATTTTCCATTTTTATAGACGCCCGTAAAATTGATCCTCGATGGAATAAGGAGGTGGGGGGCATAGTGCTCCCAACCAACTTCAAATTATTTGCTACATTGCGTAGCATAAAATGAATGCATCTCAGCCAATGTTCAGTCATAGAGACTACACGATTATGTACCTTAAGGCTATTAACTGATCAACACACGTAATTACGGAGGCTTGGTCAATAGAAATAGTCAGTGGCGGCCACTGATAATTTAACTGGTGGTAACAATAGCAATAATAATAATAATGAGCGGACCCGTGCGAGAACTCTCGCATAATGGATTGTGTGCGCCCCTTGTGTACATACTACCCGCTCGGTATAGTGCTCTGCGGGCTGTAGGCGACAGATTTCTCGCAGGGGCTATCTTCTTGTTTATTTGTTTAAAAGCACTTTATAAACAAATAAATTATTTCCGTTGACTTTTCAAGAAATGCAAGATTTTTCCTGTACTATTGAGACGATTTGGAGGATTTTGGTACAAACCACACCTTCTAACTCCCTATGGTTTAGGAGCTTGAGTTTTGTGATACATACACCTTAGTCTTAGCGTATTATATAATAAGATAGGCTAACGTGGAATCATTACAATAAAATAGTGATGTCACGTAATGACAAATTTAAGAATTACAAAACCGTTGAACTCCCAGAAACTTTATATGCATCAGAAACCATAACTTTAGGAGACCATTCAAAAATTGCAGACATTGAGAAGCAAGAATGCAAAATTCTTAGAAATACATTCGGCCCTACTCAAGAAAATGGATTTTGGATCAAGATACGAAATGACTGCAGACCTCTATAGTCTAATCTCACAGACAGTTTAACAAACACTGCACGCAGGAGACAGTTGACATTTTTGGGGCACATACAGGGTCTTTCATATAAAGTAAGAACGCCAAGCGGCGGGTTTGTTATCCGCTAGTGTGGTGGCCTTGACCGAGCTTGTGGCGAGCCGTGGCCCTCCTGCTCGAAGCGTGTGCACAATCCTCTATGAAATATTACCTTATAAAAGTTGCTGGAAGTGTCGTCCTTCCTGGGTTATACAGGCATTGTATCTGGTAACCACATTTTGGCTGACGCGAGTGAGTCATGCCACTGTATTTTTTCTGATTTTTTATTTTGTGTTTTTTATTGAGCACTGAACTAGTACCGTAGTGTCAAAGTTATTTACAATTACGTGAATCTGTGCTAGTGAAGGTGGCACTTCATCTGGGAATTGCTGAACAAATGCATCACGTACCCACCGAGCCGAATCGTAATTACAATTAATTTTACATACAAAAACAAGATGTTCAGTAAAGAACATATAGCCTACTTTCTCCTAAATGTATGAGTATAGTTATAACTCGTTCTTATTATCAAAGAGTATAATAGAACTATTCTTTGTTGAAGACCTTAGAAACGATTTACCTCTACCAAACGCCACGACCTAGATAAAAACTGCTACCAACATTGAAGAAAGAAAGAAAGAAAGAAAGATAAGAAGTATATCAAGAATGTTATGGATCTGGAGACATAATCGACCGGACTGGCGGCGTGGCTCAGCGGTAACGTTCTCGCTTGCTGGGCCCTAGGTTGCAGGTTCGTATCCTGGCGCAGTCAGCTGGCATTTGAGGGTGCACAAATGCGAGGGAGCCGTGTCAGTACATTTACTGGCACGTTAAAGATCCCCTTCGGGCTAAAATTCCGGCACCCCGGTGTCTCTAAAAGCAGCAGTAGTTAAAAGGGATGTAAAACCAATAACATTATTATTATTATTATTACGACCTGCCGTGGGCAACATCCAACTTTGAGTTGAGGCATGTCTTTACACGTCTGGTTGTGCATGGCTTTCACAACCCTAATTGAATTAACAAATCTTTCCATGACCCTACAGAGACGTGTGTATACAAACTATGTGGATATTTTCGATAATATAATCCTAACAGAGCGAGTGCATTCTAGCGGCCAGAATAAGAAACTTTTCAATAAAATCTGGAAGTTACCTTTTTGGCAGCTAGATGTCTCGAGTAAATCTGCTGGCGAATTATGTTTTAATTAAATATATATTTTACACCACAATGTGGACAATATAACGCTTAATAACATTTTCAAGTAACGCAAAATAGGCTGTTACAAACCCTTTAAAATAAAAAGTTAAAATGTATCGTAGTATCAACTTGTCATTCTTCAAATTCGATGCGCATAGAATGATAATGGTATAGTAATCAATGGATCCCCACGTAGACTAGTCGGGACATATAGTGGTGAAATATCGAACAATATAATCCTAACAGAGCGAGTGCATTCTAGCGGCCAGAAGAAGAAACTTTTCAATAAAATCTGGAAGTTACCTTTTTGGCAGCTAGATGTATCGAGTAAATCTGCTGGCGAATTATGTTTTAATTAAATATATATTTTACACCATAATTTGCACAATATAACGCTTAATGTTAAAACATCTGAGTCATTACAAAACAATAAACATATAACATTTTAAGCAAAAAAAACTAGCTCTGATCGGGTTTGAACCATAGGAATCTGAGCGACAGGCTATCGCTCTACCACTGAGCTAATTGTGTCAACGAATATCGTTCTATTTAATATGACTTACATAGAACTTGTTAGCAAATAATGATTTATACTAAACGATTTCATCACTGGAGTATATTATTTATATATAAAGCATTTCATACAAAGTTTATTTATTTTTTATCAGTACGCTATATTGCATTCAATACTCAAATTAGTGAAATATAAGTCAGGCACAAGATATCCGCTGCCATCTTGTCTTATTACTGAATCAGCTGAGCTTTTTAAAATCACGTCTGCACTATAGTATTACAAAATAAACTTTTAATTTCGTACGTGCCTCTTCCTTTAGAACAGTTAAAACGATTCTCGGCTCGATAATCGGAACTGGTGGGTCCCATGATATGGATTATAAAGTTTGCATAATTCGCACGGCCGCCATCCTGAAATGGTATGGCGGACGACCTTGTAGTTTGGTCACAAGACGCATCCTATACGAAGGTATGTTGTTACCAAATTTGGTAGAGATTGGATGATTTGGTTAGTCGTTATTTGATTTTACGTTTTGAACGTTTGAGTGACCGCCATTCAGTTTTAGTAAAGATGGCGGCGATATAAAACATGACACTGAGGTGTCCTTTGCTAGTGCTACCTTTGTACCAAATTTCGTTCAATTCGCATTCACCGTGTTCGAATTGATAGGGGGGGACAGACATTCAGAGTACACACACTCACACACACACACAGACTCACACACACACATACACACACACAGACTCACACACACACATACACACACACAGACAGACACACTTTTTTCGCCCTGTGTTGATCTCATAAGTCTACTTTCATTTTTTGCAAAAATCGAAAGTAGGCTAATACGATGTTGCAATGATAATTGTCTCAACATGTTAGCAGCTGAGGTTAACTGGCGACTGACAACACCTGCACGCTTATTGCAAGGTCAAGTTTGTACTATGCGCGCGCTTTCAATACTACAGCAGGGGGCCGTGGTGCGTCACAAGCTCGGTCAAGCCGGCTTCAGCAGCGAATGACAAATCCGCCGCTCGCCGTTCTTACTTTATATGAAAGACCCTGTACAGTATTTAGATTGGACAACAATAGATTGACAAAAAGATTATTCAATATAATGAATGCAAAAAATTCGAGGATAAATAGGCTGTAGCAAACAAGGGGGACCTGAATAAGATGAACATCGGAGAGATCATGATGAAATCCGAGAAATATTCAGAACCACTGAATGAGAGCCACCCAGGGCCGTATTTCTAAATAGGCTAAGTAGGCTTCAGCCGAGAGCGGCAAATTTTCTGGGGCGGCAGTTTGGCAATTTATTTAAAAGTTGAATTGAAGTATTTCAGATGTTAATAATATTATCCGTAGGAATTTAAGAATATGTTACTTAAAAATATGTTGTAGTCCTTCTACATAGTCTACTTTCTAAAACTACAACATAATACAAATTTACAAATACAACAAAAACACATTCACATTATTAACGACTTTGCCATTAAGAAATCTCGTAAGAAAGCTATGTAAATTTGAACATCAAGATTACGTGGGTTGAGTTGTTTTAGAGAAGTTTGTATATTTTTCAACAAAAAACATTATTTAACTACATTTTGTGTAATTTCATTTCACCGTGTAGTACAACTTAATTCAAATTGACACAGTTCTTCAATTACGCAAAAGATAGTCATTAGCATTAAAACATAACAATTTGTGTAAAATAGTGATCAGTGATCTTCAAGAACAAATTAATTAATTAATGAAGTTGGAAACCCATTTCATTTTTTAACGAATCTTAAAAGAAGTCAGTAAAGAAAAACAAAGTAGATAACTAATTTCATTTTATAATTTACTGCGTAAAGCATTAAAATAATTGTACTTTTATCTAAACTAAATGAACTTTATGTTTAAAAAGTTGGAAACGCTGATGAACTCTATCCCTTTGTTGTATACAACAAATGTATTAAGCAAATATGACCTGTAGAGGGGGCGGCAAATGGACTTTAGCCTATAGGCGGCATACTCTTAAATCCGGCACTGGAGCCACCACTGCATGGACAGCAGAAAGGAATAAAAATCACAGTGAGAGAATGAAGCGATTTTGGGAAAAGAAGAAGGCTAATTCAAATTTATCTGTGAAATTGGTTTAATCTCGCTCCTTTGTTGGGCATAATGCTGTAAAAATAAATAAATAAATAAATAAATAAATAAATAATAATGTCTTGTATTTTATATAAAACTAGCTGAAGTACCCGTGCTTCGCTACGCGTCATAAATAAATTAAAATGTGAAAGTGACAGTTAAAACAGGGGATAGGCGAGGTGCTGCGCAGAGGGAGATTAAGGATGGAACATTTTGTCCAACTACACCGTTCGGCGTTGACCGTGTTTTATAGCACAAATTTAGGTTTTACTCGCTAACCGTTGGAGATACCTTTCGGATAGAAAATGTAATTTTAAACCTCGTATATGCCATCAAAAGTTTGCTATTTCTTAGCGTTCACTTTTTATTTGAAATGGAAATATGAAAGTTTGAAACCAAAGGGTGTAGTGACGTCACTAAAATGGTCGCCATAGTGCAAAGTATTGAAATCAAAAGTAGCCTATATGTTAACCAGTTAAATCAGCTACTTTCATGTAAAATTCATGTAAGTCGGACCAGTGGTTCTTGCGTGATTGAGTAATACACAGACACACACCATCTCATTTTTAGCCTCGCTTCGCTCGCGTCAGAGTCGTGTCATATTGTTATTCAATGACATGCAGGTTTAACCCCGTTAACACCCCTTTAGAACCTGAATATCCAAAAATCCCTCCTTAGTAGACATTTTCGACACAACAAACATATCCCCTTCTTCTAACTTCAATAGTTTTGATTGGTCGATGAGAGTGAACATCCAAAAATCCTTCCTTAGTGGACGTTTTTATTCCAGAATTTCACCCCTCCCCATATGCCCCTTAAATTGGATTTATGAAAAAAAAAACGGTCGAACATCTACTTATTTTAATTATTTATTCATTTATTAATTTTTAAGGTGATTGGAACTCGGAGAAAATCAAACTCCTCGTCTATGTCGTTTAAGAGATACACGCTCCGTTCGGAATCTTTCAACCCCCACTTTTCATCCCTTTCACCTCATAATATACACCACATCGAAAAACCATTAGACATGTGTCAGCTTATTTTAAATGATTAGTATATATGCCAAGTATCACATCCCCAAATGAAACCACTCATGAGATATTGTTATTCAATGAAATGCACGTTTACCCCCTTAACACCTCATTAGAACCTGAATATCCAAAACTCTTTCCTTAGTGGACGTTTTCGACATACCACGAACTTATCCCCAAAATTTCATGTTTCTAACTTCAATAATTTTTGCTGGGCGATGATGAGTGAGTGAGTCAGTCAGGACATTTTCTTTCATTAATATTTGAGAATTTCACCCCTCCCCATGAACCCCTTAAATTGGATTTATGAAGAAAAAAACGGTCGAACGCCTATTTACTTATTTAAAGCTGTTTTCCCCCTGAGTTTGATAAGTGAGTAAGTAAGTCAATCAGTTAGGACACCTTCTTTCCTGTTCCCCCCCCCCCCCCGAATTTCACTCCTCCCCATGGGCCCCTTAAATTGGATTTATGAAGAAATGGTCGAACACCTATTTACTTATTTTTAAGCTGCTTTTTCTGCTGAATTTCAAACTTATGTTGAATAAGAGATACAGTACACGCTCCGTTAAGAATCCTTCAACCCCCAATTTTCTCCCCTTTCACCTCATAATATACACCATATCGATGAACCCTTAGACATATGTCTGCTTATTTTAAATGATTAGTTTGTATGCCGAATATCACATCCCCAAATGAAACCACTCGTGAGATATTGTTATTCAATAAAATGCAGGTTTAACCCCCTTAAGACCCCTTTAGAGCCTGAATATTCAAAAATCCTCCCTTAGTGTATGGTTTTGACATACAACGAACATATCCCGAAAATGACATGTTGCCAACTTCAATATTTTTGGCTGGGCGATGATGAGTGGGTGAGTGAGTCAGGACATTTTCTTTCAATTTTGTTCTTCAGAATGTCACCCTTCCCGATGAACCCCTTAATTTGGTTTATCAAAAAAACTGTCGAACTCATATAAGTTATACTTATTTTTAAGCAGTTTTTCCCCCTGAGTTTGAAGAGCGAGTGAGTCAATCGGTTAGGACACTTTCTTTCCTGTTTTTTTTTTTACACAGAATTTCACCCCTCGCCATAGGCCCCTTAAATTGGATTTATGAAAAAAAAAACGATCAAACACCTATTTACTTATTTTTTATGCTGATTTTTTCCCGCTGAGTTTCAAACTCCTCGCCTATGTCGTTTATGAGATGCAGATTCGGTAGGAATCTTTCAACCCCCACTTTTCACCCCTTTCACCTCATAATATACACCACATCGAAAAACCCTCAGACACATGTCTTCTTATTTTTAATGATGAGTTTATATGCCGAGTATCACATCCCCCAGTGAAACCAATCGGGAGATATTGCTATTCGATGAAATGCAGGTCTACCCCCTTAACACCCCTTTAGAACCTGAATATCCAAAAATCCTTTCTTAGTGGGCGTTTGCGGCCCTTGAGTAAGCAGCATACCAAATTTCATTCCAATCCGTTGGGTGGCTTCTGAGATTTCGTGATGAATGTGTGAGTGAGTGAGTGAGTGAGTGAGTGGTACCTGTATTTGACAAATAGCTAGTAGATAGTGTCAAGTCTTTGTTATGCTATACTCGGTTGACAGTGCTGTGTGAGCAGTTGAGTAACTAACGGGATTTCAAGTAAAGATCCTCATTTTCTTTACCGGTAGTGCAGAGCGCAATTGGCATCCAGACGGCCGTGTCTCGACTTGAGCTATGTTGCCATGGAAACTATCTGCCTTGCCATTCCTTCATGAGTATATTTTATGATTTGATTAGCCTGTTTTTGAGTGAAAAAGGGCCGAAATCAGAAGAATGAGAAAGACTATCGAAAATTCATGTAGCCAGCGGTTCCTTCTGGGTCCTAAACTATGTGTATGCAAAATATGGTTGAGATTGGTGGAACGGTGTAGATTTGTATACGGAACCAACATATATACATACATACATACATACTGAACCCATGTGCCATCAGGTCCATGGATGGTCGAATCCATGCATTTGAGGAAGAAATCAAAGGAGCATATAGTTTCTAATGTAACTTTAAGAAAGATCAAGCTAGGAGGCCAGTATAAGGTTGTGCAACTAACGAGGACCAGGTGTTCGAGAGGATGATATCATCCCTCTTGACATTCTGAAGGGAGCGAGTCACGAGTATTAATAACCGAGTGGAAATTTCCCAGGATTAGACAAGGAGACCTGAATCGGAATTCGAGCTGACGTTGCTGGAAATTGACAACACCGCTTATGCGCCAGGAGAGGAATAATTAAAATTAACCCGTTTACAAGTATAATAATGAGTAAACAAGTACAGTACAGTGAATCATTTTGAATGAGAGATTTTTCAGTAAAGAGAAACCATTTAATAATTGCGCAGAAAAAAACTGCCAACGCAAGACGACGTCATGGGGGAAGTACCAAGGCCTGTGTGGAGGGGAGAGAGCAAAAGAAATGCAACACCCACACATCTGAGGACGAGAAATTAATTAATATCTCCGAATTGTACGATCGATTCTTAGGTGCAATTAGATTATTTGACATTGAGAAGACGAGCTTTCGGAAGGTATAATTTTTATATTTGTGGCACCATTATTTTAGAAGTTGACCACAGAAAAGGCTAGAGTCTTATTTTTTTGTAGTAAAATAGTATAAAGCTTCGGGCTTCACCAAGCCAATCATGCAGTTTCAAACGGCCTGAGGGCACGTCACTAGGCTACATCAAACACCGAATGCAGTCTCGAACAGCCCGTGAGGGGTATAATCACGCATCACGCAGTACAAATCCGTCCAGGGGGACGTGACGCTGGATCATCAGCACATGCAGTTATTCTGACAACCCGTGAGGGTGTTACTACGCACGCAGTTCCGACAGCCCGTGAGGGGCGTAAGACTACATCACAGCACATCAGTATCCAGACAGCCGTTTGGGGCGTAACTCTGCGTAACACCGAAGACAGTTACCAGTACTCCTTGAGGGGAGAAATACTGTGTTATACCGCAGAAGTAATATCCGATAGCCATAGGCGTCGCAGTATTAACGACTTGCTTGCCTCCATAAGGAGTGGTCAAGAAGAAAATTTAAAGTATCGCCGTATTGAAATATTAGGAAAATCCTAGTTACAGGATTTAGGCCCGACTGTATACAAGTTATAGTGAAAGTTCGTAAGATATAGTCAGAGCAGGCCGCGAACGTCGGACTTAAAGGCGATAGGTCGTTAAATAGACGAACGAATAGATCATAACGTACGGAAGTACCGTACCAGAAAGATAAACTGTTATTTAAATTTAAAAAACCCAAAAAGGGAAGAACAGAATAAGGTTCGGAACGTACATCAGAAACGTAGGAGTGCTAGAACCAATCAAATAGAGAAGATAGGAGACTATAAACATTATCTCCAGAAAGCATGCGAACTATTCTAAAAGTACTAGGATCGAGAAGTACTAGCTGCTATAAACAAAATCTATAGGTCATTGAGGAGACCTCGATCCGAATAGACTTTCGCTAGGATCGATAAACAGATCTACAAAGAAGCCGTTCAAGTTAGATAAATAGCCGGTCATCCAGGATAGGAGTAGAAGAATTTGGATTTCCAGGGAACAGTAGATGTTTCGAGACTTTCGTTATTCTGCAGGATAGGAAGCCGACATCGAATAAATTTCACCCTTGGAAACGGGAAATTAAGAAAGTCACGTGTGATAGGCTCAGAAATACGGCCTAGTGATCAAGAATTGTGAAGTGTAAATTTATCAAGATTGTGTGTTAAATTAATATTTTTAGTGTTTATTATGTGTTCAAAAGGGACACATCAGTGTATAAAAATGTCGTCAATGTTAAGTGTTTTAAATATATGTCAAAAAGTGTTTATACATAAGATGAATTCTTTTAATATGGAGTAAAAAGTTCAAAGTGGGCCCAAAATGAAGCACCGTACAAGAATAAAGATCATGGGACGATCTTAATAACATGTGAGTACTGAATTTCATTCTATTTTGGTGTCAGAGATTGGTTGTGTACAAATCCACCGGAGTTTTTGAGTAAAAGGGATGTGTTTTAATAAATAAATACTGAATAAGCAAGAACGCGGTCTGAACAATAATAGAAAATTTGAGAAATTATAAATGATTATGTAAAGAATAAATCCCGTAGAGGAAATAATTGAATAAAATGTTAATGTATTTAACGAATGTCATAAGAGCAAGCGAAATATCAGTAATTATCATGAAAGATATTCAAATAAAGTAAAGTTGAAATATGAAAGAAATAGCTTTTGAGCTTGTGTAAAGAATAAAGGTAATAATAATAATTAAATATGGAAATATTAAATAAAGATCAAATAAATTGATGTGAACATAAGAGCGTTAAAGCCTTAATGTATGTGTAAGATATGATGTTCAATGGAATATTTTAAAAAGGGAGCGATTTATCGGCAACGGAAAAGATTAATATAAGAATTAAAATAATATGAATTGCTACTAATGAGATTTATCAGTTCTTGGGAAGACAATTCGGCTTAAAATAACGCATAGCGCAAAAGAGCGCCAATAATATTAAAATGTCACGCTAGGAACGCGTAGTGGTTAAATACTTGGTAAATTACTTATGGAGGGTAGTTGATTGCAGTGAATTGATAATTGTATAAGTCCTCTATTTGTGACGCAGTATCACGAGGCATTGTGTATGTATTTGAAAGGGAGCTAATATATGGTATTATTGAGCGTATGTCATATGGGCCACGGCCGACTTTAAATCGCATTTTGTATAAGTCCTCTGTAAGGGAATGGTTCCCGAGGCACGTGAAGAGATTCGAATGCAGAATCTTCTTATGATAAAAGCCCCTTTATTCTTCGTCGTCGAAAGTGTATTAATCTTCCCAATCAATGAGGACCCTCTCATAATTAATAAATGCCAAGGTTACGAAAGTGGTCTTTGAACCAAAGAATAGTTGTTTGAATGAGTACGGTACATGTAAAAGCCGGTCTCTCCCCAGAACTGAATATAATGTGAAGGTCTGTTTTGAAAGCCTTGGAAATAAGCTATTAACGTTGGTTAGACAGGGAGTCGTCGTCACCCCCCCGTGTCATAAATCGCGCCCGAGTTGAAGGGCCTAGCTTTCTTAGAGTGAGAGTGGCCAGAAACCGTCTCGTAAGATGTTGTAAAGAGAAATGAATACACCAGGAGTGTTTAAAGTTGTTAACGACCCGGGCGTTGAACCGAGGTCCTTGTAGATTGATATTTTGTTTGCCTGTTCAGATCGTAGTTTCTTATATGATAATGGTCTTATAAAATATAAGAGATAAAAAAAACAATCCCTATTGTAGTGTTGGATGAACGTAGGATTCCACGAGTTAATTGAAGACAACTAAGTTTCGGGAGTAACTATAGTTTTTTGACTGTGTCAAGTATCTTCACGCTCTGGGGTACACAATTGATTTCCTGATTACCTTAATATATTTGTGAAATAAAGGGAGATGATAACAACTGAATGTGTGGACATGCCCAAAATATTGAGTTAGATAATTAACATAAATTTTAAATGTAATTATAAATTTGTTTTTGAGAATTAAGAAGATATAAAGGATAGTGTTTGAGGTGTACAAGAAGGACACCATTATTATATAAAGCATGGAGCCAAAAGAGCTCGGAGTTATATAAAACTTACTGTTGATGCTTTATGGAAGTAAGACTAAGTAGGAATTGTTGGTTTATGTGGAAACCATATGTTTGAATACAATATTTGTTTTATTATATTTTGTGATTCCTTGTTCATTTGGAACAAGTAGATGATTATGGGTCAGTAATTAAAATGTTAAAGTGTTTGTAGCGCCATTAATTTTATGAATTAAATGTGTTTAAATAGGAGTTGATTTTGTTGTTATTTTTGCAAGTGTATCCTCTAATTAATCCAAAATATGTGAGTCACAGAGTGGGGGAACTTACCGCTGCCCCGAAATTCCGAATTGAGCTACGCTGGTATACTGTGATTGGCATATTTCTGGCTACAAGGGTACATGGGGGTCATATAAGTAATGTACTGGATTAATAACTAGAGGAACACTTAAGACGGTCACTTCATGTAAAGTAAAGTAATGATAGGTGTAGCTACAACGTAAAATATTAACTGACCGCATGGATCCCTAGAAACTCATACCGAGCAGCCCTGTAATAATATTATCAAACCCCCTAGCAAACATTACTTTTTGGCGCCCAGTACGCAGGGATAAGTTTTCCTAGGGAAAACCCGAGTTTTTCTCGAAAAATCAAAATTTTCATTTTAAAAAAAAAATGGTTTTTCGAAATTTTGAATTTTAAATACTTCCATAAAGGTTTATGAAATTGAATAAAAGTATCAAAAGGGTACGTTGTAGGTGAATACCCGTACCAAAGTAATATTTTAAAAGAAATTGGGACACACTAATTCAGAGTATCATCTCTCAAGCATGTACTAGTGTGGTGGCATTAGTGGCCCACTGTATTCTCATAAGATGGCATTGAGTGAAGAGATGCAGCGGCTCTTGGAGGCCATAAACAATAAATTGGGAACAATAGACAATACATTGGGCCTCCAAAAGGATGAAAATAAAAAGGAGTTCGAATCTATAAATAAGAGTTTGAATCAATTGGATAGTCAACAGAGTGAAAATAAAGAAGGGTTAGGATCTATAAATCAAAGTTTAGAGTCACTAAAAACTGATAGTGCTAATATGGGCACTAAATTAGTAGATATCGAAGTTAAAACTGATACCATGGGAGCCAGATTAGAAGCTATCGAAACTAATTGTGTAACAATGAACAATGAAGTAAAGGCTGAGATAGATAAAATAAATAACAAGTTCCAAGGTTTTGACACTACGTTTGGGGACAAGTTAACTGAGTTAAAAGGGGAAATCACAAGTAAAATTGAAAATGAAAATGGGGCACTTAAGTCTGAACTGCAAGGCCAAATAAACATATTGAAAGACAGTATGGTAAATTCCCAAACTCAATGCAAAGAAAACTTTGAAAATTTAGAAGGTAATTTTAAGGCTATAAAAATTAAGTTAAATTCTATGGAAACAGCATGTCAAAAGAAGGTAGACGATTGTAAAAATGAACTTGTAACCCAGATCCAAGAGGTGCAGAAAAATTTAGAAGCTCAGATAGAATCGAACAAGAGTATTTGTGAAAAATCTCGGGATGAGATAAAAACAAGTGTCAGTGAGCTAGGAAACCGATTTGAAAGAGTTGAGGAGAAAGTAGGAAATCTTGAGGGAAAGGTCAATGAAGTTCAAACCGAAGTAACTGAGTTGAAAAATCAAAATCAAAAGGATGTTAAGGATATGAAAGAGCAGATTGAGTTGTTTACCGGGCAGGTAGATGATAACTTAAAGAAGTATGAGGGTGAAATAAATCGAAGATTAGGTACCTACGAGGGGCATCTCCAGAGTGAAAGAAAACAACGAGAGAAAGAAAATAAGGATAATACCCATAAGATAGATGAAATAAGCAAGGGTATTAATGAGGTCCAGGAAACTATCGGAAAGTTAGAAGGGCGAGTAGGAAAAACTAATAATGAAGTAAAACTGATCAAAGATGAATTAACGGAAGTGTCTAAGAAGGCGGAAGGAAAGTTGAAAGGAATTGAATTAGATATGGTCAAAGGACGAAAAGAAGTGGAAAAGCAAATAAAGGAGATACGAGAGGGCCTGGAGACCATAGGTGACGTTAAGCCAGAAATTATAGACCAAAGGATGATGATCTTTAAGAAAGAGGTAGAAGAACAACTAAATGAATTCAGGGATAGTTACAGGGATGAGAAATTCCAATCCAAAAAGGTAGAGGAAGATATTAAAAGGAATCAAGAAAGAATTCAGAATGAATTAAGATCCCGATTAGAGAGGACTGAACATAAGAATAGTCAAATAGAAATTCAACTTATGGCTAATGAAGAGAGTGCCCGAAGGGAAAGGAAGTTAGAATTTGAGAATCTGGAGGAGTTTCCAAAGACAGGATGGGTAGATTCTCGTGAACAAGGCACAGATACGGAGAGGGACTTAGGAGGGGAGAGCCCTTATAAGAACCCAGGATATCCGATGGCGATGTCAACCCCGTACATGAATCAGACAAATGGCCATATAATAAACATTATTAAATCAAATGAGGACAGACCAGTAAAGTTTACGGGTAATAACATGTCTATTACTCCAAAATACTGGCTAAAAGAAGTGGCAGAGTATCTAAACGAAATGAAGGTTCCTCAGGATCGGAGACTGAGAGCTATTGAAAAGCTGTTAGCAGGTGATTGTCTCACCTGGTTCAGAAGCTTCAGATACACCTTCGATACGGTGGAAGGCTTTAGGGAAGCATTTTTAAAACGATATTGGGCAGCAGACGTCCAAGAGAATTTAAGGCTAGATCTGTACTCTAGGAAGTACAGCACCAATGCACCTACTAAATACTTGGAATTTTTCACCGCTCAGCTGTGTAAATTCCGCGAACTGGATATTGCTCCGGCAGAAAACGACCTGTGTGCCGCCATTGCGAGACAGCTTCCGTATGAGATTCAGAGGCTGTTAATCTCATCCAAAGCCAGAAGTGCTGTGGAAGTGGAAAGTGTATTACGTCAGTTAGATATGACGACTTCGCACTAACTCCTCGGCAGCAAAGACAGACTGAGCAAGTACACATGGCCAGCAGTCAGGGAACAGGAGAAAAACCAGCGACCAGGAATCAGTCCACCAGTACGGATACTCAAGGACTAGATCGAGAGTATGGGCACCAGGAGCCTAGAAGGATACAGCCATATTACAGGGGAGGATATCGAGGAAGAAATCCTAGGACTACGGGTTATAGGCAACAAGAAAGCCGACCCTATAATAATAACCATCAAAGGCAAGAGAACAGAAAGAAATGGGAGAATTATCCCAGAAGGAATGTAAGGCCAGACGATAGGGATGATGAATATCGGGCCGAAATAGAAGAAAGATATCAGGAAAGTCTTCGTTATATGAACGAAAGACCAGATGAACCTGATAGGCAAAAAGTCCGTTGGAGTGAGGCAATCAAGAACCGGAAATCAACCGACCGACTAGACGGAGTTCAAACCTTGGAATTACAAGCTCAGTTAAAGAATGAGGGAAAAGGGAGCCCTCAGGATAAACAAAAAACTCCAAATTTAAATTGTCAAAAGTGGAAACATACCAGGAGCTGGGAGGAGGTAGAAATTGTAAATTGGATAGCCAGACCAGATGAACTAATTAACGAGGATGTGGAAGGAATCCCACCTGTTAAAAGAGAACTACCTATAATTATGCTTAGGATAGAAGGATTACTGGTCAGAGCATTGATTGATACTGGATCCACAATAAGTCTAATTACACAAACCCTTTTAATTGAATTGGAAACATGGGGCCGAGTACTAAAAATTCCCACATCAAGTGTAAAGATTAAGGGAATTATCCCTGAAAAATCTTTGACATGTAAATTTCAGGTATACATTGATCTGATCATGGGTAACGCTGAAATTTCGCAGTGCTTTTTGCTGGTAAATCAATTACCATATAATGTCATATTAGGTATTGATTTTATCCGTGAGAACAAGGTCATCATAGACCTAGCGCAAAACTGCATTAGAATTCAAAGAGAGGATGTGGATGAACAAAACATTAACCTACAGGAACAGGATGCGAAAATAGAAGAACAGGTATGGCATATGGAAGAAGTGAGTGAGGAAGATTATAAGGACATAGAAAAGATATTTGAAGTCCTTAACATAGAACTCGAAGATAATGTGGAAAATGAGTTCGAGACCAACCTGTCAGGAAAAGTGGAGGAAGCTAAAGTCAGCCTCGAAATTAAGGAACAGTTAAAGAAATTATTATTGGATTATAGGGACGTATTTGATTCCAAGCCAGGGAAGATTGAAAATTTTAAATACGCGTTCCAAGTCAATGATTGGGCACCGTTCAAACAAAAACCATACCCGGTTGCGGAAAAACATTACCCACAAACTAAGAAAACACTGCAGGAGATGATGAATGCAGGTGTTATAGAAAAGATGGCGACACCATATGTTAGTCCATTAGTGATTGTGAGTAAACCGGATGGCTCAGTAAGGGTGTGTTTAGATGCCAGAAATTTAAATGCAAAAATCATACCAGAAAATGATTCGGCACCACCCATAAAAGAAATACTGAGGAAGTTCAAAGGCAAGAAGATTTTTACAAATATTGACATGACTTCTTCGTATCATCATCTCGAACTGGAAGAGAAAACCAGCTTGTTGACTGGATTTCAGTTCGACCAACAAACATACTGCTTTAGAAGATGTCCGTTTGGATTGAAGACTGCAGGATCTGCACTAATAAGAGCGCTTGATCGAAACCTATCAGAGGAAGTGAAAGATTGCACTATCCGATACGTGGACGACATCTTGCTTACCTCGGAGAACATTGAGGAACATTTAGGAAATTTGAAGAAATTATTGGAAGACTTAAGAAGGGCAAATTTTAAAATAAATTTAAAGAAGTCGAATTTTTGTCAAAGGCAAGTGACATTTTTAGGGCATGTGATTGACAAGGATGGTGTTAAACCAAATCCATGCAAATTGGAATCGATAAGGAATTTTTCAAGGCCTTTGAAGGTAAAGAACGTTCGCCAGTTTTTGGGATTGATTGGGTTCTTCTCAGGACATTGTCCATCATACACCAAAACTGTTGCACCACTACAGGACCTTCTGAAGAAGGGGGGCAAGTGGAAATGGACGGAGGAAGCAGAAAAAGCATTCGTGGAGGCCAAGGAAATGCTCTTAAATTACGTGAAGCTAGGATATCCTGATTTTAATCAGAGATTTATTATTCAAACAGACGCATCCCAGATTGGAATAGGGGCAATGCTATATCAGGAGAACCCGGAAAACCCTGACAAGAAGAACTATCTAGCTTTCACAAGTAGGAGACTGAAACCACACGAGAAAAAATATACGATCAGCGAGATCGAGCTGTTAGCGATATTGCACGCGTTGCAATATTGGCGGAAGATCGTATATGGGTTTCAGGTCATTCTAAGAACGGATCATAAAGCCTTAACCTTTTTGATGAAGACTGATTTATCCAGTCAAAGGTTGATGCGTTGGGCTTTATACATTCAACAATTTGATGTCAAGATAGAGTACTGCCCAGGAAAAGAAAATATAGTTCCAGACTACTTAAGTAGACAGCCAGAGTCCATAGAAGAGGAAGTAATGGCTATAGATTTGGAAGACAGGGATCAGCGTACTCTTAATGAGTTAAGAAGCATTAGTCAAAGACAACGGGAGGATCCATGGATGAACATGCTCATATCTTTCCTTGAGGGAAGCTTGATAAGAGGAACACCAGCGTACACGGAAGCTGATAAGATAGCTCAAGACTACACGTTTTATAATGGATTGTTATATAAGTTTGTGGACTCTGACCATACAAAATTGAGGATTGTTGTACCTGCAATTTTGCAGAGGAAAATAGTATGGTTAGCCCATAGATCGTTCGGACATATGGGAGTCGACAAAACAGTCTCGATGCTGAAAGAAGCATTTGTATGGCCGAGACTGAGAGAAACTGTAAGGGACACGCTAAAGACATGTGATCTATGTCAAAGGATCAAACCTAATGCCTTTCTAATGAGACAGAAGCCTATACCATTGTTGCCCGAAAGGCCTGGCCAAATCATATCTATTGATAATTTTGGACCTTTGCCAAAGGCAAGAAGAGGAAATCGACACATAATGGTGGCTATGGATGTCTTCACTAAAATGGTTGTCCTTGCTCCCATACAGAAGACTAGTACCAAACAGGTGTTAAAACGACTTAAAGAAAAAGTGATACCGATTCTGGGGAAACCTGAGAATTTGTTGTCGGATCACGGCAGTTGTTTCACCAGTGTAGAGTTCAGACGAGAATTAGAAAGACTTGGAATACGTCAGATTTTGTCAAGTATTCGCCATCCTGAGGCAAATCCTGTAGAACGAGTTATGAGAGAAACGGCCAAGTATTGTAGAATATACTGTGCCGAAGAAAATTGGAAGTGGATAGATATCTTGGATATTATCGAATTTTGTATAAATAATACAATCCATGAATCCACAGGAGAGATACCCATAACGTTACATCGGAATGAGCAACCAGAAAGACCTTGGAGTCTGGTAATTCCTAGGCCAGCAGACGCTCAGCCTGGAAGAGATGTACGCACTAGAAGAGCCTTTGAGCACCTAAAAGCTCAAGCCGAAAGGAGGCAGAGAAGAAATAGGCATAAGAGGTATCATCGACCATTATTAGCAGGAGAAATGGTGTTAGTAAAAAGACCAGCCATTTCGGATCCAGGGAACCGTGTATACAAGAAGTTCCAGAAAATGTACCACGGACCGTATCAAATAATCAGAGATTTGAGGAATAACGCATATAGAATTCGGCACTGTGAAACGGATCACGAAGTGACCATGAATTCAGCAAATTTGAAATTATATTACCCTCCCGAAGATTTTGATGAAGAAAATGAACAAGCCCTGGTTATGGAAACATGTAGAGATGAATCCGCTTTTGACATAAACAAGAATAAGGAAGAAATAGAAAATAGAGCTCAAGCATTCGAGTGCGAATGCGAATTGGAGAAATTATATTGGGAAATTAAAGAAATAATTGAATTTATTGAAGAAGAAAATTCCAATTTAAGAAAAGAGAATGATGAAATAAGGAAACGGGTAGGGATAGACCAAACCCGTAAGGAAGAATGAGGTTCTGGGAACTTAAAGTCCAGACAAATAAAGAAAGAAAGAAAGGGTAGGGACAGAGCATACCCGACCTACACAATTACCGGATACGACTTTAAAGAAGTAAAAACAACGGAAGGTACGGACAACGTTATGATGGCTTCGACGAATAAAGAAATACAAATTAAATTGAAATAAATTTCCTCAAAAATTTTCGAAAATTTATTTACCTAAGGAGGGGAGAGATGAACCCATGTGCCATCAGGTCCATGGATGGTCGAATCCATGCATTTGAGGAAGAAATCAAAGGAGCATATAGTTTCTAATGTAACATTAAGAAAGATCAAGCTAGGAGGCCAGTATAAGGTTGTGCAACTAACGAGGACCAGGTGTTCGAGAGGATGATATCATCCCTCTTGACATTCTGAAGGGAGCGAGTCACGAGTATTAATAACCGAGTGGAAATTTCCCAGGATTAGACAAGGAGACCTGAATCGGAATTCGAGCTGACGTTGCTGGAAATTGACAACACCGCTTATGCGCCAGGAGAGGAATAATTAAAATTAACCCGTTTACAAGTATAATAATGAGTAAACAAGTACAGTACAGTGAATCATTTTGAATGAGAGATTTTTCAGTAAAGAGAAACCATTTAATAATTGCGCAGAAAAAAACTGCCAACGCAAGACGACGTCATGGGGGAAGTACCAAGGCCTGTGTGGAGGGGAGAGAGCAAAAGAAATGCAACACCCACACATCTGAGGACGAGAAATTAATTAATATCTCCGAATTGCACGATCGATTCTTAGGTGCAATGAGATTATTTGACATTGAGAAGACGAGCTTTCGGAAGGTATAATTTTTATATTTGTGGCACCATTATTTTAGAAGTTGACCACAGAAAAGGCTAGAGTCTTATTTTTTTGTAGTAAAATAGTATAAAGCTTCGGGCTTCACCAAGCCAATCATGCAGTTTCAAACGGCCTGAGGGCACGTCACTAGGCTACATCAAACACCGAATGCAGTCTCGAACAGCCCGTGAGGGGTATAATCACGCATCACGCAGTACAAATCCGTCCAGGGGGACGTGACGCTGGATCATCAGCACATGCAGTTATTCTGACAACCCGTGAGGGTGTTACTACGCACGAAGTTCCGACAGCCCGTGAGGGGCGTAAGACTACATCACAGCACATCAGTATCCAGACAGCCGTTTGGGGCGTAACTCTGCGTAACACCGAAGACAGTTACCAGTACTCCTTGAGGGGAGAAATACTGTGTTATACCGCAGAAGTAATATCCGATAGCCATAGGCGTCGCAGTATTAACGACTTGCTTGCCTCCATAAGGAGTGGTCAAGAAGAAAATTTAAAGTATCGCCGTATTGAAATATTAGGAAAATCCTAGTTACAGGATTTAGGCCCGACTGTATACAAGTTATAGTGAAAGTTCGTAAGATATAGTCAGAGCAGGCCACGAACGTCGGACTTAAAGGCGATAGGTCGTTAAATAGACGAACGAATAGATCATAACGTACGGAAGTACCGTACCAGAAAGATAAACTGTTATTTAAATTTAAAAAAAAAACAAAAAGGGAAGAACAGAATAAGGTTCGGAACGTACATCAGAAACGTAGGAGTGCTAGAACCAATCAAATAGAGAAGATAGGAGACTATAAACATTATCTCCAGAAAGCATGCGAACTATTCTAAAAGTACTAGGATCGAGAAGTACTAGCTGCTATAAACAAAATCTATAGGTCATTGAGGAGACCTCGATCCGAATAGACTTTCGCTAGGATCGATAAACAGATCTACAAAGAAGCCGTTCAAGTTAGATAAATAGCCGGTCATCCAGGATAGGAGTAGAAGAATTTGGATTTCCAGGGAACAGTAGATGTTTCGAGATTTTCGTTATTCTGCAGGATAGGAAGCCGACATCGAATAAATTTCACCCTTGGAAACGGGAAATTAAGAAGGTCACGTGTGATAGGCTCAGAAATACGGCCTAGTGATCAAGAATTGTGAAGTGTAAATTTATCAAGATTGTGTGTTAAATTAATATTTTTAGTGTTTATTATGTGTTCAAAAGGGACACATCAGTGTATAAAAATGTCGTCAATGTTAAGTGTTTTAAATATATGTCAAAAAGTGTTTATACATAAGATGAATTCTTTTAATATGGAGTAAAAAGTTCAAAGTGGGCCCAAAATGAAGCACCGCACAAGAATAAAAATCATGGGACGATCTTAATAACATGTGAGTACTGAATTTCATTCTATTTTGGTGTCAGAGATTGGTTGTGTACAAATCCACCGGAGTTTTTGAGTAAAAGGGATGTGTTTTAATAAATAAATACTGAATAAGCAAGAACGCGGTCTGAACAATAATAGAAAATTTGAGAAATTATAAATGATTATGTAAAGAATAAATCCCGTAGAGGAAATAATTGAATAAAATGTTAATGTATTTAACGAATGTCATAAGAGCAAGCGAAATATCAGTAATTATCATGAAAGATATTCAAATAAAGTAAAGTTGAAATATGAAAGAAATAGCTTTTGAGCTTGTGTAAAGAATAAAGGTAATAATAATAATTAAATATGGAAATATTAAATAAAGATCAAATAAATTGATGTGAACATAAGAGCGTTAAAGCCTTAATGTATGTGTAAGATATGATGTTCAATGGAATATTTTAAAAAGGGAGCGATTTATCGGCAACGGAAAAGATTAATATAAGAATTAAAATAATATGAACTGCTACTAATGAGATTTATCAGTTCTTGGGAAGACAATTCGGCTTAAAATAACGCATAGCGCAAAAGAGCGCCAATAATATTAAAATGTCACGCTAGGAACGCGTAGTGGTTAAATACTTGGTAAATTACTTATGGAGGGTAGTTGATTGCAGTGAATTGATAATTGTATAAGTCCTCTATTTGTGACGCAGTATCACGAGGCATTGTGTATGTATTTGAAAGGGAGCTAATATATGGTATTATTGAGCGTATGTCATATGGGCCACGGCCGACTTTAAATCGCATTTTGTATAAGTCCTCTGTAAGGGAATGGTTCCCGAGGCACGTGAAGAGATTCGAATGCAGAATCTTCTTATGATAAAAGCCCCTTTATTCTTCGTCGTCGAAAGTGTATTAATCTTCCCAATCAATGAGGACCCTCTCATAATTAATAAATGCCAAGGTTACGAAAGTGGTCTTTGAACCAAAGAATAGTTGTTTGAATGAGTACGGTACATGTAAAAGCCGGTCTCTCCCCAGAACTGAATATAATGTGAAGGTCTGTTTTGAAAGCCTTGGAAATAAGCTATTAACGTTGGTTAGACAGGGAGTCGTCGTCACCCCCCCCCCCCCCGTGTCATAAATCGCGCCCGAGTTGAAGGGTCTAGCTTTCTTAGAGTGAGAGTGGCCAGAAACCGTCTCGTAAGATGTTGTAAAGAGAAATGAATACACCAGGAGTGTTTAAAGTTGTTAACGACCCGGGCGTTGAACCGAGGTCCTTGTAGATTGATATTTTGTTTGCCTGTTCAGATCGTAGTTTCTTATATGATAATGGTCTTATAAAATATAAGAGATAAAAAAACAATCCCTATTGTAGTGTTGGATGAACGTAGGATTCCACGAGTTAATTGAAGACAACTAAGTTTCGGGATTAACTATAGTTTTTTGACTGTGTCAAGTATCTTCACGCTCTGGGGTACACAATTGATTTCCTGATTACCTTAATATATTTGTGAAATAAAGAGAGATGATAACAACTGAATGTGTGGACATGCCCAAAATATTGAGTTAGATAATTAACATAAATTTTAAATGTAATTATAAATTTGTTTTTGAGAATTAAGAAGATATAAAGGATAGTGTTTGAGGTGTACAAGAAGGACACCATTATTATATAAAGCATGGAGCCAAAAGAGCTCGGAGTTATATAAAACTTACTGTTGATGCTTTATGGAAGTAAGACTAAGTAGGAATTGTTGGTTTATGTGGAAACCATATGTTTGAATACAATATTTGTTTTATTATATTTTGTGATTCCTTGTTCATTTGGAACAAGTAGATGATTATGGGTCAGTAATTAAAATGTTAAAGTGTTTGTAGCGCCATTAATTTTATGAATTAAATGTGTTTAAATAGGAGTTGATTTTGTTGTTATTTTTGCAAGTGTATCCTCTAATTAATCCAAAATATGTGAGTCACAGAGTGGGGGAACTTACCGCTGCCCCGAAATTCCGAATTGAGCTACGCTGGTATACTGTGATTGGCATATTTCTGGCTACAAGGGTACATGGGGGTCATATAAGTAATGTACTGGATTAATAACTAGAGGAACACTTAAGACGGTCACTTCATGTAAAGTAAAGTAATGATAGGTGTAGCTACAACGTAAAATATTAACTGACCGCATGGATCCCTAGAAACTCATACCGAGCAGCCCTGTAATAATATTATCAAACCCCCTAGCAAACATTACTTTTTGGCGCCCAGTACGCAGGGATGAGTTTTCCTAGGGAAAACCCGAGTTTTTCTCGAAAAATTAAAATTTTCATTTTTTTGAAAAAAATGGTTTTTCGAAATTTTGAATTTTAAATACTTCCATAAAGGTTTATGAAATTGAATAAAAGTATCAAAAGGGTACGTTGTAGGTGAATACCCGTACCAAAGTAATATTTTAAAAGAAATTGGGACACACTAATTCAGAGTATCATCTCTCAAGCATGTACTAGTGTGGTGGCATTAGTGGCCCACTGTATTCTCATAAGATGGCATTGAGTGAAGAGATGCAACGGCTCTTGGAGGCCATAAACAATAAATTGGGAACAATAGACAATACATTGGGCCTCCAAAAGGATGAAAATAAAAAGGAGTTCGAATCTATAAATAAGAGTTTGAATCAATTGGATAGTCAACAGAGTGAAAATAAAGAAGGGTTAGGATCTATAAATCAAAGTTTAGAGTCACTAAAAACTGATAGTGCTAATATGGGCACTAAATTAGTAGATATCGAAGTTAAAACTGATACCATGGGAGCCAGATTAGAAGCTATCGAAACTAATTGTGTAACAATGAACAATGAAGTAAAGGCTGAGATAGATAAAATAAATAACAAGTTCCAAGGTTTTGACACTACGTTTGGGGACAAGTTAACTGAGTTAAAAGGGGAAATCACAAGTAAAATTGAAAATGAAAATGGGGCACTTAAGTCTGAACTGCAAGGCCAAATAAACATATTGAAAGACAGTATGGTAAATTCCCAAACTCAATGCAAAGAAAACTTTGAAAATTTAGAAGGTAATTTTAAGGCTATAAAAATTAAGTTAAATTCTATGGAAACAGCATGTCAAAAGAAGGTAGACGATTGTAAAAATGAACTTGTAACCCAGATCCAAGAGGTGCAGATAAATTTAGAAGCTCAGATAGAATCGAACAAGAGTATTTGTGAAAAATCTCGGGATGAGATAAAAACAAGTGTCAGTGAGCTAGGAAACCGATTTGAAAGAGTTGAGGAGAAAGTAGGAAATCTTGAGGGAAAGGTCAATGAAGTTCAAACCGAAGTAACTGAGTTGAAAAATCAAAATCAAAAGGATGTTAAGGATATGAAAGAGCAGATTGAGTTGTTTACCGGGCAGGTAGATGATAACTTAAAGAAGTATGAGGGTGAAATAAATCGAAGATTAGGTACCTACGAGGGGCATCTCCAGAGTGAAAGAAAACAACGAGAGAAAGAAAATAAGGATAATACCCATAAGATAGATGAAATAAGCAAGGGTATTAATGAGGTCCAGGAAACTATCGGAAAGTTAGAAGGGCGAGTAGGAAAAACTAATAATGAAGTAAAACTGATCAAAGATGAATTAACGGAAGTGTCTAAGAAGACGGAAGGAAAGTTGAAAGGAATTGAATTAGATATGGTCAAAGGACGAAAAGAAGTGGAAAAGCAAATAAAGGAGATACGAGAGGGCCTGGAGACCATAGGTGACGTTAAGCCAGAAATTATAGACCAAAGGGTGATGATCTTTAAGAAAGAGGTAGAAGAACAACTAAATGAATTCAGGGATAGTTACAGGGATGAGAAATTCCAATCCAAAAAGGTAGAGGAAGATATTAAAAGGAATCAAGAAAGAATTCAGAATGAATTAAGATCCCGATTAGAGAGGACTGAACATAAGAATAGTCAAATAGAAATTCAACTTATGGCTAATGAAGAGAGTGCCCGAAGGGAAAGGAAGTTAGAATTTGAGAATCTGGAGGAGTTTCCAAAGACAGGATGGGTAGATTCTCGTGAACAAGGCACAGATACGGAGAGGGACTTAGGAGGGGAGAGCCCTTATAAGAACCCAGGATATCCGATGGCGATGTCAACCCCGTACATGAATCAGACAAATGGCCAGATAATAAACATTATTAAATCAAATGAGGACAGACCAGTAAAGTTTACGGGTAATAACATGTCTATTACTCCAAAATACTGGCTAAAAGAAGTGGCAGAGTATCTAAACGAAATGAAGGTTCCTCAGGATCGGAGACTGAGAGCTATTGAAAAGCTGTTAGCAGGTGATTGTCTCACCTGGTTCAGAAGCTTCAGATACACCTTCGATACGGTGGAAGGCTTTAGGGAAGCATTTTTAAAACGATATTGGGCAGCAGACGTCCAAGAGAATTTAAGGCTAGATCTGTACTCTAGGAAGTACAGCACCAATGCACCTACTAAATACTTGGAATTTTTCACCGCTCAGCTGTGTAAATTCCGCGAACTGGATATTGCTCCGGCAGAAAACGACCTGTGTGCCGCCATTGCGAGACAGCTTCCGTATGAGATTCAGAGGCTGTTAATCTCATCCAAAGCCAGAAGTGCTGTGGAAGTGGAAAGTGTATTACGTCAGTTAGATATGACGACTTCGCACGTAACTCCTCGGCAGCAAAGACAGACTGAGCAAGTACACATGGCCAGCAGTCAGGGAACAGGAGAAAAACCAGCGACCAGGAATCAGTCCACCAGTACGGATACTCAAGGACTAGATCGAGAGTATGGGCACCAGGAGCCTAGAAGGATACAGCCATATTACAGGGGAGGATATCGAGGAAGAAATCCTAGGACTACGGGTTATAGGCAACAAGAAAGCCGACCCTATAATAATAACCATCAAAGGCAAGAGAACAGAAAGAAATGGGAGAATTATCCCAGAAGGAATGTAAGGCCAGACGATAGGGATGATGAATATCGGGCCGAAATAGAAGAAAGATATCAGGAAAGTCTTCGTTATATGAACGAAAGACCAGATGAACCTGATAGGCAAAAAGTCCGTTGGAGTGAGGCAATCAAGAACCGGAAATCACCCGACCGACTAGACGGAGCTCAAAGCTTGGAATTACAAGCTCAGTTAAAGAATGAGGGAAAAGGGAGCCCTCAGGATAAAAAAAACTCCAAATTTAAATTGTCAAAAGTGGAAACATACCAGGAGCTGGGAGGAGGTAGAAATTGTAAATTGGATAGCCAGACCAGATGAACTAATTAACGAGGATGTGGAAGGAATCCCACCTGTTAAAAGAGAACTACCTATAATTATGCTTAGGATAGAAGGATTACTGGTCAGAGCATTGATTGATACTGGATCCACAATAAGTCTAATTACACAAACCCTTTTAAATGAATTGGAAACAAGGGGCCGAGTACTAAAGATTCCCACATCAAGTGTAAAGATTAAGGGAATTATCCCTGAAAAATCTTTGACATGTAAATTTCAGGTATACATTGATCTGATCATGGGTAACGCTGAAATTTCGCAGTGCTTTTTGCTGGTAAATCAATTACCATATAATGTCATATTAGGTATTGATTTTATCCGTGAGAACAAGGTCATCATAGACCTAGCGCAAAACTGCATTAGAATTCAAAGAGAGGATGTGGATGAACAAAACATTAACCTACAGGAACAGGATGCGAAAATAGAAGAACAGGTATGGCATATGGAAGAAGTGAGTGAGGAAGATTATAAGGACATAGAAAAGATATTTGAAGTCCTTAACATAGAACTCGAAGATAATGTGGAAAATGAGTTCGAGACCAACCTGTCAGGAAAAGTGGAGGAAGCTAAAGTCAGCCTCGAAATTAAGGAACAGTTAAAGAAATTATTATTGGATTATAGGGACGTATTTGATTCCAAGCCAGGGAAGATTGAAAATTTTAAATACGCGTTCCAAGTCAATGATTGGGCACCGTTCAAACAAAAACCATACCCGGTTGCGGAAAAACATTACCCACAAACTAAGAAAACACTGCAGGAGATGATGAATGCAGGTGTTATAGAAAAGATGGCGACACCATATGTTAGTCCATTAGTGATTGTGAGTAAACCGGATGGCTCAGTAAGGGTGTGTTTAGATGCCAGAAATTTAAATGCAAAAATCATACCAGAAAATGATTCGGCACCACCCATAAAAGAAATACTGAGGAAGTTCAAAGGCAAGAAGATTTTTACAAATATTGACATGACTTCTTCGTATCATCATCTCGAACTGGAAGAGAAAACCAGCTTGTTGACTGGATTTCAGTTCGACCAACAAACATACTGCTTTAGAAGATGTCCGTTTGGATTGAAGACTGCAGGATCTGCACTAATAAGAGCGCTTGATCGAAACCTATCAGAGGAAGTGAATGATTGCACTATCCGATACGTGGACGACATCTTGCTTACCTCGGAGAACATTGAGGAACATTTAGGAAATTTGAAGAAATTATTGGAAGACTTAAGAAGGGCAAATTTTAAAATAAATTTAAAGAAGTCGAATTTTTGTCAAAGGCAAGTGACATTTTTAGGGCATGTGATTGACAAGGATGGTGTTAAACCAAATCCATGCAAATTGGAATCGATAAGGAATTTTCCAAGGCCTTTGAAGGTAAAGAACGTTCGCCAGTTTTTGGGATTGATTGGGTTCTTCTCAGGACATTGTCCATCATACACCAAAACTGTTGCACCACTACAGGACCTTCTGAAGAAGGGGGGCAAGTGGAAATGGACGGAGGAAGCAGAAAAAGCATTCGTGGAGGCCAAGGAAATGCTCTTAAATTACGTGAAGCTAGGATATCCTGATTTTAATCAGAGATTTATTATTCAAACAGACGCATCCCAGATTGGAATAGGGGCAATGCTATATCAGGAGAACCCGGAAAACCCTGACAAGAAGAACTATCTAGCTTTCACAAGTAGGAGACTGAAACCACACGAGAAAAAATATACGATCAGCGAGATCGAGCTGTTAGCGATATTGCACGCGTTGCAATATTGGCGGAAGATCGTATATGGGTTTCAGGTCATTCTAAGAACGGATCATAAAGCCTTAACCTTTTTGATGAAGACTGATTTATCCAGTCAAAGGTTGATGCGTTGGGCTTTATACATTCAACAATTTGATGTCAAGATAGAGTACTGCCCAGGAAAAGAAAATATAGTTCCAGACTACTTAAGTAGACAGCCAGAGTCCATAGAAGAGGAAGTAATGGCTATAGATTTGGAAGACAGGGATCAGCGTACTCTTAATGAGTTAAGAAGCATTAGTCAAAGACAACGGGAGGATCCATGGATGAACATGCTCATATCTTTCCTTGAGGGAAGCTTGATAAGAGGAACACCAGCGTACACGGAAGCTGATAAGATAGCTCAAGACTACACGTTTTATAATGGATTGTTATATAAGTTTGTGGACTCTGACCATACAAAATTGAGGATTGTTGTACCTGCAATTTTGCAGAGGAAAATAGTATGGTTAGCCCATAGATCGTTCGGACATATGGGAGTCGACAAAACAGTCTCGATGCTGAAAGAAGCATTTGTATGGCCGAGACTGAGAGAAACTGTAAGGGACACGCTAAAGACATGTGATCTATGTCAAAGGATCAAACCTAATGCCTTTCTAATGAGACAGAAGCCTATACCATTGTTGCCCGAAAGGCCTGGCCAAATCATATCTATTGATAATTTTGGACCTTTGCCAAAGGCAAGAAGAGGAAATCGACACATAATGGTGGCTATGGATGTCTTCACTAAAATGGTTGTCCTTGCTCCCATACAGAAGACTAGTACCAAACAGGTGTTAAAACGACTTAAAGAAAAAGTGATACCGATTCTGGGGAAACCTGAGAATTTGTTGTCGGATCACGGCAGTTGTTTCACCAGTGTAGAGTTCAGACGAGAATTAGAAAGACTTGGAATACGTCAGATTTTGTCAAGTATTCGCCATCCTGAGGCAAATCCTGTAGAACGAGTTATGAGAGAAACGGCCAAGTATTGTAGAATATACTGTGCCGAAGAAAATTGGAAGTGGATAGATATCTTGGATATTATCGAATTTTGTATAAATAATACAATCCATGAATCCACAGGAGAGATACCCATAACGTTACATCGGAATGAGCAACCAGAAAGACCTTGGAGTCTGGTAATTCCTAGGCCAGCAGACGCTCAGCCTGGAAGAGATGTACGCACTAGAAGAGCCTTTGAGCACCTAAAAGCTCAAGCCGAAAGGAGGCAGAGAAAAAATAGGCATAAGAGGTATCATCGACCATTATTAGCAGGAGAAATGGTGTTAGTAAAAAGACCAGCCATTTCGGATCCAGGGAACCGTGTATACAAGAAGTTCCAGAAAATGTACCACGGACCGTATCAAATAATCAGAGATTTGAGGAATAACGCATATAGAATTCGGCACTGTGAAACGGATCACGAAGTGACCATGAATTCAGCAAATTTGAAATTATATTACCCTCCCGAAGATTTTGATGAAGAAAATGAACAAGCCCTGGTTATGGAAACATGTAGAGATGAATCCGCTTTTGACATAAACAAGAATAAGGAAGAAATAGAAAATAGAGCTCAAGCATTCGAGTGCGAATGCGAATTGGAGAAATTATATTGGGAAATTAAAGAAATAATTGAATTTATTGAAGAAGAAAATTCCAATTTAAGAAAAGAGAATGATGAAATAAGGAAACGGGTAGGGATAGACCAAACCCGTAAGGAAGAATGAGGTTCTGGGAACTTAAAGTCCAGACAAATAAAGAAAGAAAGAAAGGGTAGGGACAGAGCATACCCGACCTACACAATTACCGGATACGACTTTAAAGAAGTAAAAACAACGGAAGGTACGGACAACGTTATGATGGCTTCGACGAATAAAGAAATACAAATTAAATTGAAATAAATTTCCTCAAAAATTTTCGAAAATTTATTTACCTAAGGAGGGGAGAGATGAACCCATGTGCCATCAGGTCCATGGATGGTCGAATCCATGCATTTGAGGAAGAAATCAAAGGAGCATATAGTTTCTAATGTAACTTTAAGAAAGATCAAGCTAGGAGGCCAGTATAAGGTTGTGCAACTAACGAGGACCAGGTGTTCGAGAGGATGATATCATCCCTCTTGACATTCTGAAGGGAGCGAGTCACGAGTATTAATAACCGAGTGGAAATTTCCCAGGATTAGACAAGGAGACCTGAATCGGAATTCGAGCTGACGTTGCTGGAAATTGACAACACCGCTTATGCGCCAGGAGAGGAATAATTAAAATTAACCCGTTTACAAGTATAATAATGAGTAAACAAGTACAGTACAGTGAATCATTTTGAATGAGAGATTTTTCAGTAAAGAGAAACCATTTAATAATTGCGCAGAAAAAAACTGCCAACGCAAGACGACGTCATGGGGGAAGTACCAAGGCCTGTGTGGAGGGGAGAGAGCAAAAGAAATGCAACACCCACACATCTGAGGACGAGAAATTAATTAATATCTCCGAATTGCACGATCGATTCTTAGGTGCAATGAGATTATTTGACATTGAGAAGACGAGCTTTCGGAAGGTATAATTTTTATATTTGTGGCACCATTATTTTAGAAGTTGACCACAGAAAAGGCTAGAGTCTTATTTTTTTGTAGTAAAATAGTATAAAGCTTCGGGCTTCACCAAGCCAATCATGCAGTTTCAAACGGCCTGAGGGCACGTCACTAGGCTACATCAAACACCGAATGCAGTCTCGAACAGCCCGTGAGGGGTATAATCACGCATCACGCAGTACAAATCCGTCCAGGGGGACGTGACGCTGGATCATCAGCACATGCAGTTATTCTGACAACCAGTGAGGGTGTTACTACGCACGCAGTTCCGACAGCCCGTGAGGGGCGTAAGACTACATCACAGCACATCAGTATCCAGACAGCCGTTTGGGGCGTAACTCTGCGTAACACCGAAGACAGTTACCAGTACTCCTTGAGGGGAGAAATACTGTGTTATACCGCAGAAGTAATATCCGATAGCCATAGGCGTCGCAGTATTAACGACTTGCTTGCCTCCATAAGGAGTGGTCAAGAAGAAAATTTAAAGTATCGCCGTATTGAAATATTAGGAAAATCCTAGTTACAGGATTTAGGCCCGACTGTATACAAGTTATAGTGAAAGTTCGTAAGATATAGTCAGAGCAGGCCGCGAACGTCGGACTTAAAGGCGATAGGTCGTTAAATAGACGAACGAATAGATCATAACGTACGGAAGTACCGTACCAGAAAGATAAACTGTTATTTAAATTAAAAAAACCAAAAAGGGAAGAACAGAATAAGGTTCGGAACGTACATCAGAAACGTAGGAGTGCTAGAACCAATCAAATAGAGAAGATAGGAGACTATAAACATTATCTCCAGAAAGCATGCGAACTATTCTAAAAGTACTAGGATCGAGAAGTACTAGCTGCTATAAACAAAATCTATAGGTCATTGAGGAGACCTCGATCCGAATAGACTTTCGCTAGGATCGATAAACAGATCTACAAAGAAGCCGTTCAAGTTAGATAAATAGCCGGTCATCCAGGATAGGAGTAGAAGAATTTGGATTTCCAGGGAACAGTAGATGTTTCGAGACTTTCGTTATTCTGCAGGATAGGAAGCCGACATCGAATAAATTTCACCCTTGGAAACGGGAAATTAAGAAGGTCACGTGTGATAGGCTCAGAAATACGGCCTAGTGATCAAGAATTGTGAAGTGTAAATTTATCAAGATTGTGTGTTAAATTAATATTTTTAGTGTTTATTATGTGTTCAAAAGGGACACATCAGTGTATAAAAATGTCGTCAATGTTAAGTGTTTTAAATATATGTCAAAAAGTGTTTATACATAAGATGAATTCTTTTAATATGGAGTAAAAAGTTCAAAGTGGGCCCAAAATGAAGCACCGCACAAGAATAAAGATCATGGGACGATCTTAATAACATGTGAGTACTGAATTTCATTCTATTTTGGTGTCAGAGATTGGTTGTGTACAAATCCACCGGAGTTTTTGAGTAAAAGGGATGTGTTTTAATAAATAAATACTGAATAAGCAAGAACGCGGTCTGAACAATAATAGAAAATTTGAGAAATTATAAATGATTATGTAAAGAATAAATCCCGTAGAGGAAATAATTGAATAAAATGTTAATGTATTTAACGAATGTCATAAGAGCAAGCGAAATATCAGTAATTATCATGAAAGATATTCAAATAAAGTAAAGTTGAAATATGAAAGAAATAGCTTTTGAGCTTGTGTAAAGAATAAAGGTAATAATAATAATTAAATATGGAAATATTAAATAAAGATCAAATAAATTGATGTGAACATAAGAGCGTTAAAGCCTTAATGTATGTGTAAGATATGATGTTCAATGGAATATTTTAAAAAGGGAGCGATTTATCGGCAACGGAAAAGATTAATATAAGAATTAAAATAATATGAACTGCTACTAATGAGATTTATCAGTTCTTGGGAAGACAATTCGGCTTAAAATAACGCATAGCGCAAAAGAGCGCCAATAATATTAAAATGTCACGCTAGGAACGCGTAGTGGTTAAATACTTGGTAAATTACTTATGGAGGGTAGTTGATTGCAGTGAATTGATAATTGTATAAGTCCTCTATTTGTGACGCAGTATCACGAGGCATTGTGTATGTATTTGAAAGGGAGCTAATATATGGTATTATTGAGCGTATGTCATATGGGCCACGGCCGACTTTAAATCGCATTTTGTATAAATCCTCTGTAAGGGAATGGTTCCCGAGGCACGTGAAGAGATTCGAATGCAGAATCTTCTTATGATAAAAGCCCCTTTATTCTTCGTCGTCGAAAGTGTATTAATCTTCCCAATCAATGAGGACCCTCTCATAATTAATAAATGCCAAGGTTACGAAAGTGGTCTTTGAACCAAAGAATAGTTGTTTGAATGAGTACGGTACATGTAAAAGCCGGTCTCTCCCCAGAACTGAATATAATGTGAAGGTCTGTTTTGAAAGCCTTGGAAATAAGCTATTAACGTTGGTTAGACAGGGAGTCGTCGTCACCCCCCCCGTGTCATAAATCGCGCCCGAGTTGAAGGGCCTAGCTTTCTTAGAGTGAGAGTGGCCAGAAACCGTCTCGTAAGATGTTGTAAAGAGAAATGAATACACCAGGAGTGTTTAAAGTTGTTAACGACCCGGGCGTTGAACCGAGGTCCTTGTAGATTGATATTTTGTTTGCCTGTTCAGATCGTAGTTTCTTATATGATAATGGTCTTATAAAATATAAGAGATAAAAAAAACAATCCCTATTGTAGTGTTGGATGAACGTAGGATTCCACGAGTTAATTGAAGACAACTAAGTTTCGGGAGTAACTATAGTTTTTTGACTGTGTCAAGTATCTTCACGCTCTGGGGTACACAATTGATTTCCTGATTACCTTAATATATTTGTGAAATAAAGAGAGATGATAACAACTGAATGTGTGGACATGCCCAAAATATTGAGTTAGATAATTAACATAAATTTTAAATGTAATTATAAATTTGTTTTTGAGAATTAAGAAGATATAAAGGATAGTGTTTGAGGTGTACAAGAAGGACACCATTATTATATAAAGCATGGAGCCAAAAGAGCTCGGAGTTATATAAAACTTACTGTTGATGCTTTATGGAAGTAAGACTAAGTAGGAATTGTTGGTTTATGTGGAAACCATATGTTTGAATACAATATTTGTTTTATTATATTTTGTGATTCCTTGTTCATTTGGAACAAGTAGATGATTATGGGTCAGTAATTAAAATGTTAAAGTGTTTGTAGCGCCATTAATTTTATGAATTAAATGTGTTTAAATAGGAGTTGATTTTGTTGTTATTTTTGCAAGTGTATCCTCTAATTAATCCAAAATATGTGAGTCACAGAGTGGGGGAACTTACCGCTGCCCCGAAATTCCGAATTGAGCTACGCTGGTATACTGTGATTGGCATATTTCTGGCTACAAGGGTACAATACATACATACATACATACATACAGACTTTCACTTTTATATATTAGATTTGTTGCTTCCATACAAAAGACGTTAAGGCCCATAGCTCCCAAGACGGCTGCCCGGCTCAAAGCCTACAGAGGAACGGTGGCCATGTGGTCAGCACTACACTTCCCTCAGCCGTATTTCTTGCTTTCCTGACTTGTGCTGCTACTCACTATAGATCCCCTGTTGCCATTACGACGCTAGATCAACGCCATTCCAGACCTCCTGACCAGCACTAGGAATCCAACCCTGATTGCCTGAGTGAGGAGCTAAAACTAAATCACTGCCCCGAGGCCTCGGCGGTAGTCCGCAAAGTCTACCAAACCTATCCAGTTAAGAGTCTGTACCTACATATTGGCGAACGGCCGGTGGTTTCATGTTAACGACCTACAACTTTATTTAATTTTGACAGATAATTTCTAGGGGAGGAAAAGGTACACATTTGGTTTCAAACACCAACATTTGCTATGACTGTTAATATCAATAGTAAATTTAAATCAATACTTGAGTGATATTTCACATGGTCACCGATCTCACTGTGTCAACGTCCAATGTTGCTTAACTGTGTGTGAGATTTTAAAAAATGTAAATTTTTGCAGCAACATCGTAAATTAATTGAAATTTGAAATAGAGAGACCTCTAGAGGATGATTTTAAATAATTATTATGGTACTAGCAGAAAGACCCACAGTGGGTTTAGCGTTGGTCGGCGATTTAAATTGCAATAAAAACAAGAAGTTCCGTGACGAACTAAAGAGCCTACTTTTCTTAAAATTTAAGATTCATGCCAATGATTAATCTATATGGATCTATCTAGAATAATGACGAACTTAAGTTGGTAATATCGAAATTTCTGATTAGTTCGAAATACTGTATACCTGGCATAATGTAGCCTAATAGAGAACTACAGATGGCAGCCCTGGTGACTGAAAATATTCTTAGTTCCATCTCTTAAGGTACAGAATACAAAATTTGGTTGAAGTCTAATGGATAGCATGGACGTTACATGCAGTTAAGAGGCGGTCGTACTCAGATCCTATTTCACCTTTCATTTCAAAACATTGCCACTAGTTTCGTTGTAGTCGCTCTCGCCTAGTAGTTACATGGCCTGTACATAGGTATCAGCACGGACTAATCCCCACCCCCTAACAGTGAGGGTGTTTCAAGGTCGCGAGTTCAAGAAAGTCCGAACTGCTTGAGTCCGAACACTGGGGAATTATTGCAGTCTCGTGGCATTGTGCCTCAGGAATAACGCGACTAGAAAGTTCGAAGTGATTGTATACTTTCAATTGAATGGCCGAAATATTTTGCTATAGATAAGCTAATACTGTACTTAAACTACGGAATTCACAAGTGACTGAAATATGCTTAGTCTACCTCGTGATGTACCGGCTAGTATTCTTGGCTGTCGCCCCGGAGTTTCGGGTTCGATTCCCGGCGCTGACAAAAAAATCGATTCATTCTTGTCTGAGGGCTGGAATGCCCAGTGAGGCAAAACTGAAAAGGTGTTGTTTCGATTCCCATCTCAGCCATTTTGGAAGTGGTTTTCCATGGTTTCTCAATTCTACTCGGCTGACTGCGTGGATCAGGGGTAAAGTTCCCACTTGCTGTGCCCAAGTTTACAGGATCGATTCCTGACACAGCCAGCTGGCATTTGAGGGTGCGCAAATGCGAGGGAGCCGTGTCAGTGAATTTACTGGCAGGTTAAAGATCCCCTTTGTGGCAAACTTCCGGCACCCCAGTGTCTCCTAAAACTACAGATGGTAAAAGGGACGTAAAACAATAAAATTATTATTATTATTATTATTATTATTATTATCATCACTTCTACTCCAGGCAAATTCAGCTGACTCCTTCACAATCCTCATCTGAATCACAAATACTCACACTAATACAGCCATCACAATAAGACGGGTAATTAGACAAATTCCAAACACACGCCAAGTACACGGGGCTAGATGACCACGATACCGCAACAACTACTTTGAAATGCGCTAATGAGTTTCAAAAAATACGGGAACTAGTCCTCGCACGGAGAAACGTGTTTTACGTGTGGTTATAAGGATGCGCAGTGACCGACCGAAGTAGCCACACTTGCTAAGGTCATGGGTCCCAAGCTATCTCTGAACTCGGTAAACAAGTGGGTTCGAACCCGTGGGCTTTTGTTTCAATGTTGAACTCCATTCCTATTATGTTGTCTATATTTTATATTATCTTGGTAAGTCTTCATTATAATAATAATAATAATAATAATTATTATTATTATTATTATTATTATTATTATTATTATTATTATCATCATCATCGGGATCTTGCCCGGTGTGGACCCGTCTGTTCAGCCCTATATTATTATTAATAATATTTCTAAAATTACTAGCAGTTTCTGCAAATTTAGGAGGATTATAAATGAATATTACATAATTCGGCAATAGGGGTGGGGGTGGGAGTGGGGTGCGGCCAGGAAACTCCAGCCCCAGGGCCCATCACCGCTCTCCAAGGCCTTGCCTCCGGGGTGACACACAAGAACGCTACACCACGATATAGTCTTTAAAACAGTATGTTATGCTTAATGTGATAACGCAGAAAGAAATTAAAATGATATCCTCTAAGCTCTACCATTTCCCTACAGACCTCCCTTACATAAAACTGCCTATGTTGCGAAGTTCGAAACGGCAACACAATAAGGTTTCACGCCGTCGTAGTTGTTGCTTATGCTCCATTAGATTGTGTATATTCAATAATTTACTTTCATAAACATCTTCATACTAACCTTAATCGTGATTAAAAATCGTCCAGACTAAACTAATTCCTGAAAAAAGTTGAAAAATAAATTTTCAACAACTTTTTTTAAAATATTTCAAAATATAACTCATCGTGTTTACGATAACATCGAAGAGATACGTACGGAATCCTACTCCCTAGTACACCTGTAACTTAGTTTTATCGAGAAAAACTGCTGTTGATTTCCTAGAATTAAATTTACGTGTTGTTGTCACCATGAAAAGTTATTTTTTCTTTTATTCTTAACAAAGAAGATATTTAAACAAAATGTAGAATTTATTTTTTGAAATTACACTTCTCAACATAAAGGATTAACTTCAACGATAAGCTGTAGCATATTATTATCAGGACTGAGTTGCTTCAGCTCTTCCATTCGCATTGCCTCTTCCTCACCAACAATCAAGAAATGTGTATAAACTACAAATTCAGTTGCTCTAGGGAAAGAAAACTAAAATCTGTTTCCCAAGATTATCACATCACTATTAATTAACAAGTATGGTGCAATTGTGATAATTAGGCTAACTAATACATGTATTTTTTCCAGTAGTGTTTTTACATATTTATATCTTGTACCCCGCCCAAAAATCGTGTTGACCGACTGAAAAGCTACAAATGACAAGTATAGCCTATATTTAAAACAAGTAGTTCCGTGAAGAACTATACAGCCTATTTTCATAGATCCTACTAATGTTAATTGCCTCTATCTACATACAAAATTTCAGTTTGATTGCTGTAATAGATTCGTAGATTGTGGTGTTTGAAGCCATTGAGAACCGACTAAATATTTCGGATGGTCACCATGATGGATTTTGTATATGTAGGTCCTAGAGTTATGTACTGTTAAATGAAGATTATTGTGTACGTGTAACATTCAAACTTCAATCGCATGATTAGGACACAAGAAGTAACAAGGAGATTTTAAAATTTCGCACAGCTACCATCTTGTGGTTATGGAAACAATTGAAATAAAATAGATGCCAGTGGATTAACATTTGTATAAGGATTTCCTGTACCAAGTTTCACTGAACTCGGATGGTTAAATTGCGAGAAACGTCCACGTGAATATTTATAATTCGCGTCGTCGCCATGTTGGATTTTTGATCACCAAGTTAATTAAAGTCCCATAGGTGAACTTAAGTTCATAGCCCCTATGAACATAAAAGAATTCAGTTTGATTGCTGTAATAGATTCGTAGATATCAGAGCCGTCTAAATATTTCGGAAGGTCGCCATGTTGGATTGTTAAATGTATAGGCCATAGAGTCATGTACCATTAAAGGAAAATTATTGCGTAGGTTCATTATTCAAACTTTTACTTCGATCGCATGATTCCGCCACAAGAAATAAAAACTTAATTTTAAAATTCGCACAGCCGCCATCTTGAGGTTATGTAAACAATTGAACTGAATTAGATACCAGTGCATTACAATGTGTATAAACATTTCCTGTACCAGATTTCATTGCGTTTGGAACATTAAATCGTGAGAAAGGTCTATTGAAAATGTTCAAATTCGCTTGGCCTCCATGTTCATTTTGTAGTTAACTGGTTTTAGAAGGTCTCATAGATGAATTTCAAGTAGTGCCCTTTATCTCCGTACAAAATTTCAGGGTGATACCGCTAATAGTTTCGGAGATATAGAATGCCGGTGAAATATTTCGCACATCCGCCATCTTGTGGTTATCTAAACAATTGAGCGAAGTTTGATGTCGGTGCATTACAATGTGTATAAACATATAATGTACCAAGTATTATTGCGTTTGATTGGTTAAATCGCGAGAAGCGTCTATTTAAAAGTCGCCAATTATCGTGGCCGCCTTGTTGGTTTTGTAGTTACCAGTTTTTCAAAAATCACATAGGTGTACTTCTAGTAGTTCCCTTTATCACCGTAAAATATTCCAGGGTGATATCGGGAATAGTTTCGGAGATATTGAATGCTGGTGAAATATTTCGCACAGCCGCCATGTTGGATTGGTGAGACGTAACAAAATTTGAAGGGCACGGTCGAGGTCGCCCGGAATGGTGCTATAAACATACCGAGTTTCATTGAAATCGCTCCAGCCGTTTAGAATTTATTAGGGGACACACACACACACCTCACACACACACACACACACACACACACGCACACACACACGGACAAAAGGTGATCTCATAAGCCTATTTTTTCAAAATTGAAAATAGGCTAAAAACAATAGTGGTGAAAGATTTCAGCCTATTCCTGTAACAACTTTGACCAAGAACTCATCATACCATCGACTCTCACCGCAGTTTCATTATAAACATAAATACGGTACTTTTGATTGCCTGTAGCAGCCATCCCTGGATACCATAATCCCTCAGAATCCTCAGTTTCTTTTCCCTTGGTACTCTTTCTTACGCCTTCTCTAGATCTACAAAACACAATAGTCTATTCCTCTCGTAGTATTCCTCAATCACTTGGTGCATACTAAAAAAAATGATCCTGACATCCTCGTTGTAGTCTAAAGCCACACTGGTTTATCCATCTTACTCTCGGCCAATGATTATGCCTGAATATACTTCAACCTGACCGCATTGCCTCCTAAAGTAAAAAACCTCAAGACCATAACATTTGTGAGATGAAGTGGGCAATGGGTCATACACATTTTATCCCCCAATAAATGGTCTGAATAATGAAGAATTATTTATATACCTCTAGATCAATGAGTGGCATATCCACAAGGGATATAGGCTACAGTAGATACCCAATTAGAGTTCCTGGCTGTATCAAGGGACAACTAACAGGCGTCCTGAGCCACAGCGACTGCTGTGTGGTTCAGCGGTAACGTTCTTGCCTGCTGTGTGCAAGGTAGCGGGATCGAACACCGGCTCAGTCAGTTGGCATTTGAGGGTGCGCAAATGCGAAGGAGACGTGTCAGTAGAATTACTGGCACGTTAAAGATCCACTTCGGAGCAAAATTCCGGCAACCCGTCGTCTCTAAAAGCCACAGTTGCCAAAAGGGACGTAAAACCAATAATATAAATATGAGCCACAGCATCCGGCAGGCTCCCACTTAGCATCACGTGACTGGGTAACCCCGCACCAGACCATACCAATACTTTTAAATTCTTGGCAAAGCCGGGAATCAAACCCGGGACCTCTGAGGTAGCAGCCAACATTGCTGGCCACTGCGCCACGAGCTGGTTAATCCATAGCACAGTATGTATTAAAGGGGATATCAAGAAACAGTATATCTGTAAAAATTATGCTATACGCGTCTAGACTCCACCCCCGCCCCACCAATTTCATGGACATGGAGAATTAATGAAGCTTGTAGTTTTATATGACCGTTAATCTCGCGATCAGAGCTACGGAACCTTCATTTTTACGTGGAATCTGAACCACAGGACGTGATATTCCACTTCGAAAATCTCATTTGCCGGGAATCGAACCTTGGTGAAAGCCAAACAGCTTGACCACTGCACCATTACGTTCCCCAAAGAAATGAAGTAACGTCGGAATCGTATACTCCGTGACTAGATACGTAGACGTTATGAACAGATAATGAATTAGAATTAACCATTTATGTTTAAAAATAATGCCGGGATAGATATTTGGTTTCTTAATATACGTACTGTATTTGAGCTATAATATATTTTGAAATATATAACAATCTGAACTCAAGTCCTAACAATCTTCAGAAAGCTATACCACACAGAAGTGAGGAATTGATTTCGGGAGTGAATACACACTGCGTAATAATTGTCGTGCATCTTTCTATAGCATATAATCACACCACTCCGGCAGCGCCTGGAACATTACCAGTACTCAGTATAATAGAGGGTGTTTATTAATGTTAACCGAGTTTCATATTAGCATACATCTACTCTGACTTGAGTCCATAATCTCGGGAAGGATGACATGTTTGTAAGACCGGTCAAGTAACGGGGAAGAATACTCTCCCAAAATTCATCATCTCTCTGTATGAGTTCCGTTGTTATTCTTTTTGGGTTCCATACTGCAAACAGACAACATTGTCTTCTTGTAGTATGAAGCTGCCCTTGAGTCTGGTAGTAAAAATTGTGTTTGATGTCGAAGTTTCCTATTTCTCCTCTTCTCCCACTTTAATTGTATAGCCTCTTCCGGGATAAAAATGTTCGTGTATGATGGGCATTTGATTTAAAAAAAAGTCCTCTCGGCACGCCGGAAGGCGGAGGTAGATCTCACCGGGAAAACTAGGGGATAGGCTATAATAGGCAAAATGTGCAGGTTTTCGTAGACGATCAGTCCTCATTTAGCCTTCCTTCGGAGGGGAAGTAAAGCCGGCGGTCCCATGTCATAGATTTATGGCATGTTAAAGAACCTTCCACTAATTGCACCAGTGTGAGGATAAATTAGGTTAAAAATGTAAACAACGCTCAGGTTCCTACGTTCGTCGCCAGGAGCGGACTGCGGTGGCGTCTAGTAGCGAAGTTCTGAACTAGTAGTTGTTGACGGTGGCGGCAAAAGCAGGAACAACTTGAAAATTCAAAGTCTGCAGTCCTTACTTGAATTATTAAACAGAAACACACACTAATACAGTCATCACAATTAACACCGGTTATCAGACAGATTCTACACACACCCAAAGTACACGGGGCTACATGGCCGCGTTGTCGCAGCCCCTAAACTGAGGAACCAACAAACCAGACCTCATTTATTTCGAGAAAGTATTTTACAATTGGAGCTTAGTTAACTTCTTTTTTCGTCTTCCGATGCATATTTTTAACATTTTATTGTCTTATGGGCACGGTAACCTTCTTGTCATTTGGGGTCCATTTTTATACTTGTGGTCACACTGTCCTTATGCAAGGTTTCGACACTGATGTGTAACTCTCTAGCAGTCTGTTACTTCATCACGCAAAATTTTATCTCCCGCAGAGATGTTGGTTAATTCCTCAGTTTAGGGGCTGCGACAACGCGGTCATGTAACCCTGTGTACTTTAGGTGTGTGTAGAATCTGTCTGATAAACTGTGTTAATTTTATTGTGATGGCTGTATTAGTATGTAATTCAGCTAAGGACTGCAGACAGTCAATTTCATGTAGTAGTTCGAAATTTTGCTACCACTACCGTCAACGACACCTAGCTGTGAAATTGGCTACTAGATGCCACCGCAACCCGCAACGATGGAACTTACCCTCCGAAGGAAAGCATACTGAGGGATTTTTAGCACTCTTAGAAAATCCGATGATTTCGGCCAGCTTTGAACCCGCGACCTTGGGCATAAAATTTCAGCATGCTACCAGTTACGTCACCGAAACCGCTTCACACATATTCAGACGGAAATCTGAATCTGTCCTCGTGCAAGTGCGTTGTCATGGCAACGTCTGATGGCTAATCCCTCATCAATTTAGTAGTGGTGCCATGGCAACCTCTGATAGCTCTTGGCATTTTCTTATAATTCCGAAATCATTTTTCTCACCCCTTGGCGTAATGGTGGGTCATATCAAATATTATTTCAAACAAAAGTTTTAGGTAATTATTAGGGGAATATTGTCCATTTTGTACGGTTTTGATAGTGTGCCTATTAAGAGAGATATGATTAATGTTTCCCGAAAAACCCACTTTCCCACCCGTTTGGTAAATGGTTGGTGCTATCAAAAAACTTGTTAAACATACATTTTTGACCCTTATCCGACACATAGTATGAACTTTTAATGGATTCGATATTTCACGTATTAAGAGAGTTATGGCGATATTTCACTTTTTCGAAAAAAAAGCCCCCCATTTTCCCCCCTTCGACCGATTTTGCCCGTTAACGAACTAGACCGAGATTCTAAAGGGGTAGGCCTACATATTACGTAAAATATTCAAAGTGATTGGTGCAAAATTACGGCAGTTATCGTGTCCACAAAAAGCTGATATATATATACATACATATATATATATAAATTATATATAAACTTTTGAACTGACGGTGGTTTTGTGGTCTGGGGGATGTAAAACGCGAATATATGTCGAAATTTTCCGGAAGTCGAAACATCCATTGAAATAGTTAGCTTTCTTATGAAATCTACCTAACACCGTATTCACCAATAAGTCCAACCGGGCACATTACACAGTGTTTCTATTTTTTTCAGTCACTGTACTATTAAAACATGTTGAACGGTAAAAGGTATAACGTGTACATTAAAATTCTATTAGTACAGTACAGCTGGAATGGTTTTGTTCCAAAAACTGTGGTATGGTTGGCTTTTTGTAAATCGTTAGAAAAGCACAAAAAAAAGCTTAACTCTAAATTTTAGAATAATTTGCACGATCATTTTGTCGGAAAACTGAAAAAAAACCATTGAAAAGCGTTTTTCTCTGAATCGACGTATTTTAAAGAAAAGATTTTTAAACAAACAAGATGGTCAGTAAAGAACATATAGAGAACTTTCTCCCAAATGCATGGGTATTGTTATAACTCTTTGTCCTTTTCAAGGAGTATAATTGAATGTTGGTTGTAGTAGCTTGTTGAAATACAACGTGATATAGGGATATTAAACATGAATATAAGGTGCCCCTTGCTAGTGCTACCTCTGTAAAAATTTCAATTCAATTCAGTTTCACCGTGTTTGAATTTATATGGGGAATGGATTTGCACACATACATGGCCGATATTTGCAAACTATTGGGCTGATGACCTTGTAGTCAGTCATAAGATGTTTTCCACAAAAAGGCATGTTGTTGCAAAATCTGATAGAGATCAAATTATTAGGATGGTCGTAATTTGATTTAAGCTTTTCACATTTGGGTGGCCGTCATTCCGTTTCCGTCAAGATGGCGGCGATATAAAACATGACACTGAGGTGCCCTTTGCTAGTGCTACCTCTGTACCAAATTTCGTTTAATTCGGTTCACCGTGTTCGAATTAATAGGGGGAATCGATTTTGACACAAAGACGGCCACCATCCGCAAACTATTAGGCTAATGACCTATTAGATTGGTCTAAGGATGCTCCCTCCATAAAGGTATGTTGTTGAAAAATTAGGTAGAGATCGGATGATTAGGTTAGTCGTAATTTGATTTAAGCTTTGATCATTTGTGTGGTCACCATTACGTTTGTGTCAAGATGGTGGCGATATAAAACATGACACTGAGGTGCCCTTTGCTAGTGCTACCTCTGTACCAAATTTCGTTCCATTCGGTTTCACCGTGTTTGAATTAATAGGGGGAATTGATTTTGACACAAATATGGCCGCTATCCGCAAACTATTGTGTGGCCGCCATTACATTTCCGTCAAGATGGCGGCGATATAAAACATGACACTGAGGTGTCCTTTGCTAGCGCTACCTTTGTACCAAATTTCGTTCAATTCGCGTTCACCGTGTTCGAATTGATAGGGGGGGGCAGACATTCAGAGTACACACACACACACACACACACACACACACACACACACATGCATACACACACAGACAGACAGACACACTTTTTTTCGCCCTGTGTTGATCTCATAAGTCTACTATCATTTTTTGCAAAAATTGAAAGTAGGCTAAAAATGTAGAGGACATTGTCACCTACAATTCGTCTCATTGAGGTCATGTCATACGTTTTTAAATGCAGAAGCTAGGTGGCGCCAAAGTTTCCAAAAAAGTGTTTTTTCACTTTTTGTCCTAGAAAAAATAGGTTTTTTTTTTCACAAAAGATTGAATCAGAAATTTGGTCCTCTCAAAATTGTCTGCAACATTTATTTAAACGTTTGTTTCCTCCGTCTTACCGTTCCAAAGTTATAGCGCAGCAAATGCAACACTGCGTAGTCAAGGCAACTATTGTTACTGCGGAGAGAGCGGTGGGCATAATTTAGACAGGGACCGGTGTCGGACAGCTGCCTAAGGCTCGGTCAAACAGGACGCGGGCTGTGTTTGTTAATTAGCTCAAACAATCATATCTATTTCAATCGCAACGTATCAATCATGACTACACATATTAACCTTTGCGCCATCTGAATAGTACAATTTTCACACGTCGGCAGACTATAACTTTGGAACGGTAAGGCGGAAGAAAAAAATGTTTCAATAAATGTTGTAGACAATTGTGAGAGGAACAAATTTCTGATTCGCTCTTTTGTGAACAAAACATTTTTTCTAGGACAAAAAGTGAAAAAACCCTTTTTTGGAAATTTTGGCGCCACCTAGCTTCTGCATTTCAAAACGTATGACATGACCTTAATGAGACGAATTGTAGGTGACAATGTCCTCTACATTTTTTGTTTAAAAATCTTTTCTTTAAAATACGTCGATTCAGAGAAAAACACTTTTCAATGTGTTTTTGAGTTTTCCGTCAAAATGATCGTGCAAATTATTCCACAATTCAGAGTTAAGCTTCTTTTTGAGCATTTCTAACGATTTACAAAAAGCCGACCATCGCACAATTTTTGGAACAAAATGTTTTTTTCTGTGCAGCTGTCCTGTACTATATTGTACCTTCTAAGACAATAGCAATACCGTCGTGGAATGAGCTTGTCCGCTGCTCGTTGTAAAAGAGATGCATGTGGTGATGTACCCACTCCCCTGCACGAGGGAAAGCCTGAGCTGGCCTGAGACAAACTGTCTTTGTCCCTGTCTTAATCCTGTTTCAAGGACAGGACTTGGCGACGCGACATCTGACGGAATCAGGATGAACTACCAGCACTCAACATTGGCTAGCATTAACGAGTCTATATGCTTATCTTTTTAAAAATCACGATTAAACATATACAGAGTTCTTAATTTTAAAATATGTTTCAGTAGCGTTCTAGAGAAAACTATAAGCTGTCTTGCAGTGGAGTTTGTTTCTGTTTTCAACATCATCTGAAGACATAGTAGAGTTTAGGAAAAACGCAGTTCAGAACTCGATTTTATATGGAGAATTGTGATTTTAACTACACTTTTTATAACTATCTTTGTATTCCTGTTCGATATGCTTTTGCACTGATGAAAAGTGTATAATATACTACAGTACGCTATAGAAACAAAATAATTTTACCTTGTACCGTTTCTTTATCAATCGTTTCACAAACTTTTGACCCATGTTACAAAAAGAGCTGAGCTGGCGGCCGGCCGTCCCAACTCCGACCGGCTCTTAAGCATTGGATCTAACAGCGCGCGTAAAATCATGTTGGCAACAATGACATACATGTATTGGTCAGAAATAATCTGAAATAATATGATCTATTGTTGTGTCAATTTTGAATGAAATCCATTTGTTAGTATAGAAGTTACATGCATTTTAAAATTGGACATATCAGCAGGCTTAGAATCATGTTGGCAGCACAGGCGTAGGCCTATATTAGTTACTCGAAATTAATCTAGAATGCCAGGTACCATACGTGTGCAAAGTTTAGAGCTATTGGATTGCATAGGCTACTTTCTGATATATTGATATTGAGGTAACAAAAATAGAGACAGTATTTATTAACAGTTGGCAGCCCTGGTTACTGGTTAGAATGCCAGGTACCATACGTGTGCAAAGTTTAGAGCTATTGGATTGCATAGGCTACTTTCTGATATATTGATATTGAGGTAACAAAAATAGAGACAGTATTTATTAACAGTTGGCAGCCCTGGTTACTCTTAAGAATCGCCATAGTCATATCTGTTATTGTACACATAGCACACACGAAATTTGGTTGAAATCCAAATGATAGTATAGAAGTTACATGTATTTAAAGTTGTACCTCTCAGCAGGCTTAGAATCATGTTGGTAGCACTGACGTATATAAGTTACTCCAAATTAATATAGAATGTCAGGTACTACACGTTTGCATAGTTTAAAGCTGTCGGCTTGCATACTTTCTGATATATGGGTATTTGGATTTTTAAAAATGAGAGCATTTATTAACAGTTGGCAGCCCTGGTGGCTTTTAAGAATACGCTCAGTCATACCTGTTTATGTAGACATAGCACATACGAAATTTGGTTGAAATCCAATTGATAGTGTAGAAGTTATATGCATTTAAAATTTGGACATATCAGCAGGCTTATAATCATTTTGGCAACACTGCCATGTAGAGCCTCCTGGATATTAAACTGTAATATTATTATCTATACGTGTGCCAATTTTTAAATAGCTCCCATTCATACCTTCCAAGATATCCAGCATGGAGCTCAAATTTCAATTGCGATTTTTCAGCAGTTGGTAGCACTGACATCATTTTCAAATATGGCCGTGAGATATTCAGGTGTAGATCTTTACTCCTACCAAATGTTGTTTCCATTGCTGCAGCCGTTTAGGAGTTGATAGGGGGACACACACACACACACAGCCAGACAGACAAACAGACAGAAGGACAGACAGACAGACAGACAGACAGACACACATTTGCCCGATCTCATAAGTCTACTCTTTCCTCATTTTTGCAAAATGTGAAAAGTAGGCCAAAAAACACGTTAGTGTATAATGTGTGTATGAAATTAGTCCAGATCTTTAGTAATTGGAAGTTGCCAGTGTGAATAGTGCGGGAACTTTTGACTTATATTTTAGTATCCGTGTACAAAAACGTCGAAATAACGAAGGTAAACTTCAAATTATCCACGTTATTTTCAGTTGATTTGATATGCATTTCAAGGTACCGACACTAATCTTCGAATAATGGAGGAATTCGAGTTATGGAAGACTTCCCAGTGCTTCAGAGTTCAGGTACTTCAGAATTTAGAAATTAAGTGTTGTTTGAAAGGCTGTGCATTCAGCCATGTAAGGGGCAGATAACCTAGATATATCGCCCCTTAAAAAGCAACAATTACCACCACCAGATAGGTTTGTATCCCACACTCAATGATCCTAAAAGTTACTCTCCGTGGTTTCCATTGTATTCCAGGAAAATGCCGGAATGCTGGCTACTCTAAGGCCTCAGCCGCCTCCCCTATCTCAATTCCACGAACATACAAAAGTACATTCTCAATAAAATATGTGAGTTGTCAGACTTCGATGTTCCAGTACCTTTAATGAGTGCCGCCTGGAATATTCCAGCTTGTATACCCCCGAGTGGATGTACCTAAAATGATCAAGTTACTATCGCAGCTTGTTGATATGTCTTGTTACATTAGTTCCAGACGTCTGCCGCTGGGACGCCGTCGTCTAGCAGCGACGCCAAGCATGTTAATGCAGTTCACTTCATTAGGATTAGTTGAGCTATTCAGCGCTGTAATTCCCGGTCGAAAGCGTGTCAAACAGCAAGCGGCAAAAAACACGATAACACTTCCAGTTAGCAAGTTTCCATGTTGTTAGTGCAAGATGCCATTAGAGAACGACATAAAATATCATATGAAAACAAAGAGGGGAATAAGTTCATCCATCGATTTTCTTAAGTTGGGGACCTTCCTTATACAGGGTGTTTAAAAACGATGTACCTCATTTTCAGAGCTAGTCATATTGAAACACATACAGGATGATTTTTGGTATGTTCAACGGTTCTCACGCAGCCCGCTGGCCAGTAGTTGAGCGCTCTCTGCCCGAGCCAAGTGACGCGTACTTCCGGCAGTTATCAGCGAAGGCAGAAAGAACTTGATGGAAGATTTTGGAAGTACTGACCCTCGGCTAGCAAGTATTGCTAACTCCTTCGGATGAAGTTGCAATTAACGCGACGCATTCGTCAACAGAACGAGTTGGCCAAACATTATTCGTACTTAATAATGTCTTCAAAAACTTCAAACAGTGTCTTAGATTCTCGTAATGAAAGTGGTGATTTGAACCGACGATGTTCTCCAGTAATAGGTCACATTGATTTCTGAGAACATTCAAAGCTAGCAAGTATTTCATCCACATTTTTCAGCGTAAGAACTCGTTTAAACTGCGGGTTGTTGTTAAGAAATTATCCAGTTTTCAAAAAAATTCTTAACCAACTTATGATTGTGGATTTGCGTGGAACTTGTATAACTAGGAATTTATGGGAAAATATCTCGTCGCATGTACGCAGCACTAGGCATTATTACAAATTCATTTTACAGGATAAATACTTTTCAAAGTAAATAATCCCACGTTAGTTTTTATTCCAATATTACAAAAGATTACACAAATGTAAGTGTTGCTGGTTAGTTAAGAACACATGATATCACCCACATAACAACCAACACGAACAAATTCCTCCTTCAGACTGAACTACTCCAGAAGTCTTTGCTTGGTGTCTTTAAGACACCCAGCAAAGCCACTACTATAGCAGGTTTGAAAAAAAGTCAACCAGATAAATTCATCACTTGGGAAGCATATCTGTAAAACTCTGTGCATGCCATCTCCTGTATCCATTGCTTCATTGAAGCATGAGTACGGATTATAATGTTTGGATAATTCGTACGGTCACCATCTTAAAATTATACAGTTTATGATTCTGTAGAGTACGTTTCATCTCTAACTCTTCCCATCAAGTAGATTGCTTTTGAAAAATGTATCCATGTTTCATAGGTAATTTTAGCTGGTATGTTATTTAGGCAGTCATCACTCGGGTAGTCAGTCACCTTATGATGGCGGAGATTTAAAATATTGACTTGATATGTCCCATACTAGTGCTACCTCTGTACTAAATGTCATTCAATTCGGTTTCAACGTTTGGGAGTTGATAGGGGGTTGGACATTCATACACACAGACAGGTGGAAATTTCGCCCGTGGGGATCTCATGAACCATTTTTTTTTTAAATTCGAAAGTAGCCTAATAGTAAAAGACAGAGTCACAGGGAATGTCTAAGTTTAAAATGTAGTTTATGAATGATTCCTTTGGCATCTAGGATCAGCAAGGACCCTCGCAACGGGCACTCTTTGCGTGGTGTGTTGGACCAGAACACAGTCACGCTCCGAGGGAGGAAATTCCCAACTGCACAGAAAATCAGCACATCTTCAATATCCAGTCATCGAGTATGGAAGAGGTGAAATGTCTCATCCAGTGGTTCGGATTTCAAGTATTAAAAAAAAGAGGTACCGTAGATCACGGTCGCGAAATAGAAGGTCACTTAAAACTACAAACTTCCTTCCTGTTTAGAAACTACTACACGAGATTAAGTTTTAGTTCCTGTAACAGTGGCGAGGCGTCGAAGTTTTTCTCTCCAGTCAACTGCACAATAAAGCAATTAGTATTGCAGAGAGCGGCTTTAATGGGATGTTCTGCGGAGCTGAACAGTGTGTCCCAGGTGCTGCTTCGTGTGTTTGAATCAGCTCCATCTGTTGTACAGCCCATCAATTTTGTATACTGCTGCCATACACATAAAATAGAGAAATATGTCTGTAAATTATAAAATCCAGGTCAGAGTGAAGAGGCGCATCCTGAAATAACTGCAATGGGGGGGGATAATAATACCTTATACGTAAAACGTAAAGGCCGAAGAACAAACATTCTCATCTTATTTCAATACTAGACTATTTTTTGGAGATATTTTATAAATCTAGTAAGTTACAGTAAAACCTGCCTTCAAATGGAAACTTGTCTCAAACGGAAATATTTGACTGCCCCGTGAAGAAGGTGTTCAATTCCCTTCATTAAACGGAAACTGTGTTACGCAGACGAGGGAGATCAAACTACGCATTTTAACAGCATGCAATGTTTAGAAAAAATTCAGGCACCCTGTGAAAATCTTGGTTGGGTGGTTCCTTAGTTTAGGGGCTGCGATAATGTGGTCATGTAGCCCCGTGTACTTTGGGTGTGTGTAGAATCTGAATGATAACCGGTGTTAATTGTCATGGCTGTATAAGTGTGTGTTATCTGTAATTCAGGTACGGACTGCAGACGATCAATTTTTCAAGTAATTCCTACTTTTGCTACCAAATACTACCGTGCGCGACACCTAGCTGCGGGCTTGGCTACTAGATGTGGTATATTCTTCCAATATACACACATCAAAAAAAGTTTTGCATCACCTCGGTTCCAAGAGTTCCGGAACCGTTAAATACAAAGGGAATAGAGATCAACACAAACAACATTTCAGCTCGTTTTATTGCTCATGAGACCCACACATTGCATGTTGTACCATCATACAGCTAGACTTTCAGCATTTGTGGTCCAGATTGCAGTACACACCACTACCTCTAATACCCAGTAGCACGTCCTCTTGCATTGATGCATGCCTGTATTCGCCGTGGCATACTATCCACAAGTTCATCAAGACACTGTTGGTCCAAATTGTCCCACTCCTCAACGACAATTCGGCGTAAATCTCTCAGAGTGGTTGGTGGGTCAAGACGTCCATAAACAGCCCTTTTCAACATATCCCAGGCATGTTCGATAGGGTTCATGTCTGGCGAACATGCTGGCCACTGTAGTCGAGCGATGTCGTTATCTTGAAGGAACGCATTCACAAGATGTGCACGATGAGGTCGAGAATTGTCGTCCATGAAGACAAATGCCTCTCCAATATTCTGCCGATATGGTTGCACTATGGGTCGGAGGATGTCATTCAGGTATCGTAAAGCCGTTTCGGAGCCTTCCATGACCACCAGTGGCGTACGTCGGCCCCACATAATGCCACCCCAAAACATCAGGGAACCACCACCTTGCTGCACTCGCTGGACAGTGTGTCTAAGACGTTCAGCCTGACCAGGGTGCCTCCAAACACGTCTCCGACGATTGTCTGGTTGAAGGCATATGCGACACTCATCGGTGAAGAGAACGTGATGCCAATTCCGTGGGGTCCATTCAGCATGTTGTTGGGCCCATCTGTACCGCGCTGCATGGTGTCGGGGTTGCAAAGCTGGACCTCGCCATGGACGTCGGGAGTGAAGTTGCGCATCATGCAGCCTATTGCGCACGCATTATTCAACTTGGTGGCATTGCTGTCAGGGTTCCTCCGAGCGGCAATCCGTAAGTAGCGGTCATCCACTACAGTAGTAGCCCTTGGGCGGCCTGAGCGAGGCCTGTCATCGACAGTTCCTGTATCTCTGTACCTCCTCCATGTCCGAACAACATCGCTTTGGTTCACTCTGAGACGCCTGGAAACTTCCCTTGTTGAGAGCCCTTCTTGACACAAAGTAACAATGCGGACGCGATCGAACTGCGGTATTGACCTTCTAGGCATGGTAGAACTACAGACAACATGAGCAGCGTACCTTCGTCCTGGTGGAATGACTGGAACTGATCGGCTGTCGTACCCCCTCCGTCTAATAGGCCCTGCTCATGCATGGTTGTTTACATCTTTGAGCAGTTTTAGTGACATCTATGAACAGTCAAAGGGACTGTATCTTGGATACAATATACACAGTCAACGTCTATATGCCGGAGATCTGGGAACCGAGGTGATGCAAAACTTTTTTTGATGTGTGTATTAATTTAGATAGTCTTCACCCTTTATTAGTTTCTTAATATTTCTTGCTCTCTCAGTTTGTTTCTTTTCAAATCACCATCATATACCACTTTTTATGCTTGATCTCTCCTTTTGCTGGTTTCTTATGTGTTTCTTAGTATGTTGCAGTTATTTGCTCTATTTTACTCCTCGACTGTGTATATCGCCAATCTTCTCCCTAGTGCTGCCATCTCAAGGCGGCTAGCCAAACTTTTTCCAACTACAAGTCCAGTGCCTGCACCGGGTTCGTGACAAATTACTGTCGCCGTAGAACTTCACGCTGTGGACATCGGATGGCACTGAAGACACTTCTTCGGCGTTTTATAACAGCTTGAATAAAGAAGACATTTCTTACTTAAAAGGGTTTTTCATTTTCTGGTATTGCGTCATCAGTATTCCTGCGTCATTCCCCTCCCCTCTCTCCTTACTTCTTCGCCCGTCGATTGGGAGCTATCACGCTTGACACTCTTCTGTGCAGTCATCGTAACTTGTGCCTCGTCACGAGGCTACTCAACATTCAGCCGATATTTTGAGACGGTCTAGTGCCATTCCTCTGTAGGCATGCCAAGGTGACATGCAACGTCTACCTACAAGAACTCTCAAACATGAAAAGACAAGTTGAACATTTGCAATTTTTAACCTTGTCTGATGGAGCACCTTTAACAACTTTTGAAGTTCAAATTGTTCTATTTTAACCTTCTGGTCCGGTATGAGTTGCAGTGGTTTTAAAACATATTTGATACCTCCGCGGGAAACTCTTCTCAATGCTACATATAGTTGATATTTAACTCAACGTGGGGATTTGATCATACTGAATTTCGCTCAGTTAATAATGGGTGATCTGGCATTACGTGTGAATATTTCAATTGCCTCTCTCAACTTCTTGCTGGGTTAACAAATTTAACCCCTTCGCGGGATCATGTCCGTGCCTCATTCACATAAGTCAAAATCTTTGCATAAATTCTACAAGCATTGTGCAGGCATTCAAAACTTTAATAACATTGAAACAAAAAAATTGAAAAAAAAATGATACAAGAAAATAACTCATCACCTTAAATAGTGACATTTCGTATCAATAAGTGATTTCCATTCTAAAAACCTTTAAGTGTGACGTTTCAAGAAACAAATTTATTGGCTAGTCGCCAATAAAATCTCTGACAGTGAAAATACCACATTTTCCTTCCTTAATAACCTACTAATGGATTTCTGGATTTAGATTAAGTAACCGTTTGTATTTTTTGTTGTAAATTTGAGTTTTTTTTCTGAAGAAATACTCCTCTCTTTGATATGTATATTTAACTTAATTAGCTTATCTTTACTCGAGTGGTATTTGTGAATAACTTTTCTAAGTCCAACTGACATATAAGTTGGAGCTTTTGTCGCTTTATCATTTTCGATTCATTACTATTCACAAACTTACAAGCATGTTCTATTCAGCAAATTATCTCTGTTTTGTATTGAAAGTTGCTGGGATCAACTACTTTGCAAATGACTTGCTCTTATTAAACATTGCCGTGTCAAACAGGGCACATTTAGTTGTAATATTTTTAAAACATTTATTCCAGTCCAGTCAATTATTGCTATTTTCCTGCATATTATCTTCGATTCTACTTGGTCATAGATCAATCATTTAAACAAATTAAATTTCATGCATTGTAACCAATTGGCAATGATATTGCTCTAAATAGTATGGCATATCTCTCAATTTTAAGCCACGGCAGATTCCTGCCCTATATTTCATATTACTGTTTAACTATTTAATTTTGAGGTTCTATCCTCCACTATTGACCAAGCTAATCATAATCCTTTACTTTTGCGTTTCATTACTACGCACAGTAGTAAAATTGAAATACTACTCGTGCAATTTGTCACTTATTCACTGTTGTGCTCTAACAAAACTTACTCACTTAAAATCTTTGCAGCCAAGTTTGTGATATTCACAGTTCTCATTCGATTGGTTTTTGCTGGTACAGCTAGCTGAGTTATCTTCGTACTGTGCCCTTATATGGATATGAGCCAGGAAATTATTCATCTCTTCAAAGGTTTTCTAAATTGTCCCATGATAAAACATAGCGATTCATAATGTCAGTAATTGAGGTCCGTATTGACTAACTATATATTCTGCCCTTGGGAGAGGCACAATATCGAACCCATAACCTTTTATGTCAGAAACAGGAAGAATCGATGCAGATTTTAGAACGGATTTCTAAAGTTATTGAAGAGTAATACAGAATCGTGTTGCGTGACGCATGGACAAGTTGTGCAACCCAAGGAATAGAGCCACAGCTGCAAGATGATGTCATGTCCAGCTCAGGGGAAACCGAGTTACGCATCAGATCGAAATAGAACTGGTAACTTTCCATTCATTAGAGAGAGAAGAGGTTTTCCGATAAAGCCCTTAGTCGACACTAAAATGACAACGCCGCAGTCGAGGAGGAGCCAAGAAATCAGAGAAATGATTAAAATTAGCCAGTTACGTGCATCAAACTAAATAAATTATTCCATGAATGTTACTTATCCTGGGATAGAGAATTTTGAGAGTGGATAAAGTTAATAATATTTGCACAAGAAAGAAGTGTCACGTCAGCGTGACGTAACCGGGTATTCACCACGCCAGGAGTTGGTAGAGAGGGAAAACAAGAAATCAACACCTACACTATGCAGGAGCTCAATTTAATTAATATCTTTAGAATCTATGATCGATTTTTGGAATTAAGGGTATATTTTTGACACTTAAAGAGAGAGCATTCAAGAGGTAATTTTTTCAAAATCGTTCGATGATTATTTTGGAAGTTAGGTGTGGTGAAGGAGCGAAATTAATATTTTTGTAGCAGATTTGAATATAAACCCTGGAAGCGCCAGGAAGTTCATGCAGTCTTTCAGTCCGTTTGGACGGAGGTGCTACATCACCGTATATGCAGTCTTTCAGTCCGTTTGGACGGAGGTGCTACATCACCGTATATGCAGTTTTAGTTAGTCAGCTTGGGCGGAAGTGCTACATCGCAACGTATTCAATCGTATGAACCTCATGGGAGGTCATACTGTGCGATAAGTATTCAACAGTACATGCAGTAATCATCAGACCTCGTACGGTCACGTTACGCTGTGTCGCAGAGGTACGAGCCCCTTAAGGGAGTTGAAGTCCAGTAATTATCGACATTATCGCCGTGCAGAGAAGCATAGTATTCCTTGTCATAGGAACAGTACCGCCAGGCTTCGGACTGTGTAAACTACGAGTATTTTACCGATACAGTCAAAGTAGTATACTTTGGACTTAAGTATTTTTACCGGCGAAAGGTACCTGAACCTTTTAAATTTCAGTGAAAAGTCAGCATCATAGTATTTCAAAGTACGTAAGAGACGCAGAATAGTGAACTCTAAGAATTCTATTCAAACGTTAAATAACCAAGTCAGGGTAAAACGTTGAAGTAACGCCTAGTTTTCCTGATCTGAGGAGACCAGTTCTGTGTGACGATAAAATTTAGGAATTGATATTCCAGGCAGCGTCTATGCCAAAGTAAACGCGCAGTAAGTTATTGGAATAATTCCACAAGCTGAGAACGGTTAGCGTTAGAAGTAACTATCCAAACGTGGAGAACAAGTGAAGCAAATTACAAGGTCGCAGTATGAAAGCGCATCTAGGAGTGGACGTCAGTCAAAACCAGTTTTGCTAGACGAACATTTGTACAGGGAGTGAGAAAAGACATCGTGCAGTCCATTATTAGTGACCCGATAGTCAGAACAATTTTGAGTAGGAGTAACAGCCGTTCCAATAGAGGGTAGAACGATCGAGACTTTCAATCATCCCAATAGGAGTAGGAAGCCGACGCCGAACCAATTGCACCCTTGGAAACGGGAAGAAAAGAAAAGTACGTGGGTACAGGCAAAGATAATTGCCGAAAGTGAAAAGTTTATGTGTAATTTAATTTTTGTGAACATTTTTAGTGTATAAATATTTTTATTAGTGAATTTTCAAACTGGTAATGAATACCATTAGTGTATTTTGTGTAATTAATATGATCAGTCTATATGTTAGGTGTAATCCAGAAGAAGTATTAACCAGTGTGAATATGATCATAATCATGGTGTAGAAATATAGTGGGTGGGCCAAATGTTTCATCGCTGGAAAACCAGATAGCTGATTTAAGCAGTTATGTGAGTACCAAATTTTCATTATATGATGTGTTTTGGGAAGGTTCGCGTAACAGTGATGGAGAAATAATTCTCAGAGTTGAAACAGGGATATATAAAACTGTACAAAATAATAGGTTGCACGATGTGAACAAATAATTCGATAGAAATGAAATTAAATAGAAGTGTTAATCAATCCCCAGAGGAAAGTATTCAATGGAATACCAATAAATAATAAATAATGTAACAAGATAATGCAAGCAAGATAATAATAATAATAATAATAATAATAATAAATGAATAAATTAATTTGGTAATTAATGTGTGTATGTAAAAGTGGAAGCTGTAAAGCTCCTTGTAAGAATTGTTAATAAGTTAATGAACCAGTCGAGTTCTTGAAGTACAATGTCAGAATTGTTGTTAATGGCTAACGCTATAATTTTCATGAGATGAAGATCAATTATTGTTGTGATGTAATATCTTTTGATTTGGAAGGCAACTTGGCTATATTGAAGTGATAATCACCGGGTAGCGCATTTGTTGTAATTTGTCACGCTAGGAACGCATTGAAATATGCTCGGCAAACTAATTATGAGGGTTTGTTGATCGCGGTAATTGATTATATGTGTGTAATTGCTGTATGCAATGTTGGGAAAAAGGCGCATATTTTATTGAATTTTTGAGGGCAGGGATGAATATGATTATCACCCCTCAAGACGCCAGTGTTTCGGACAATTGGCTTGTGACCATCGATCCATGTTATTGTTGTCCTAAGTCCTCCGTGATTGATGTTGTTCCGTGAGGCAGACCGAGGAATTTACTCCTCTACGACAAGAGCCCCTTTTATTTTGTTGGTTTATTGAATATCTTACCCGACAATGAGAAACTTCATAATTATACCTTGCCGAAGCTAGAAGAATAGGTCTTTAGAACCTCATAATGTATTTATTTGTTGATTGTATTATAACGCCTTGCCTTGCCTAAGAATATTGAGTGGAGCGGCCGACAGCCGACTTCTTGTTTCCGTCTCAGAAGGGACAGGCCTTGAGTCCCCCTTCAATGCCATAAATCTAGCCGAGTGTTGTGACATCATTTAAAAGACCCTCTTGTTGAGAAAGGTCAGGTACGGACTGTAGGGTTCGTGCCTGAGAGAAGTAATTAAGAATGTTTTAAATGACCCAGTAGTTTAAACTGAGGTCCATTCATGGTAATTAATATTGCTTGCAGAATTCAGATCGTTGCTTCCTTATGATATAATTGTCTTTGGAGACAATATAATAAAAATCCCTAGTTTTATTTTTACATGACCATATAATTGTTGACGAGTTATAACGAGAATCTTGAGGTAATTGGGAGTTTACCTTGATTTGACTTAGTCAGTAATTTTCAATAATCCGAGATACGCGAATTTTCCCAGCACAGTAGCGATTTGGTTGTATTAGAAGAGAGATGGTAACAATTGAATATCTTGTGAGCCCAAGTAAATGGTAATAATTATCAGTACCATTATAATTATAACTCAAGTGCAAGAAATACTCATTCAAGGAGTAAATAGTGTGTTTTGTCATTTAATAATGTATAGAAGTGAACACCGAGCCATATGGAAGCTCGCTTAAAGAATTTAGAATTTTGCTATATGTAAGTGAAACTAAGATTTGCATTTTTGTCTGGTTCTTTGGGAACCATAAATTAGTGTTTTTGTATGTTAATTGTTTGATGATTCCTTGTTCCTTTGAGAACAAGTGTGAAGTGTTATTCTAAGTTTTTATGTTATTTGTAGAGCCAGAATTTGAATTATTAAATAGTTTGTAGTAGGATTTTTATTTTTATTTTTGAAGTGTATCCTATGCTTGATCCAAAGTGTGTAAGTCACAGAGTGGGATAACATACCATGAACCCCGATATCCCGATGAGCAGAGCTGGCTGACTGTGATTTGCATACTTCTTTGTCAGAAGGGCACAATATTAGAAAGAAAATGAAGGGATTCTGCCTTTTCAATACTTATATTGAACCTACTCACAGGTACGTGTTTCGAAGGTAAAACTCCTTCTTCCTCAGCCTGTACATAAAAATAACAAAGATAAATTACCATTATAAGAACATACGTTACATGAATAAAGATTTGTGAAATAAATAATAAGAAGTTCAATTTTTTCCGTTTCTCCTTGGAAGATCTTCTAATTGGATATCCAGGCCTGGCTGCATTAAAAAGCCGCCGAGTCAGGCCGGTGTTGTGAGTCGCAATTTGGTTGCGTCATCGTTTTTCGAACTATTAACTCTGCTCCCTAGGAGAAAATCATGGCAACTAAATCAACAGAATCCCTGTAGTAGTGCCATGCCCCACCGTATATAGTGTGTTTGGGCGTGAACAACAGCGTATCAAAAAAATGGCCCAAACAAATATCACTCCTTTGATTGTCCAAAGACATACTAGGGGAGAAGGGGAAAGGAAATAGAGGACGGGAATAAAAATTAAGGAAAAATAAACGTGGATGTTTATGAAGTGACATTGGCTGTTGTTTTGGGGTGGATGAATGCGAAAAAATGAGAGATATCATCATTATTGAATTTGGAAAATAAATTGTATGAATGGTGGAATACAGCTGATCAATTTATTTATTTATTTATTTATTTATGGGGCAAACAGGAAGAGGGTTCAACACCAGATTTTTGGAATATGTTAATGCCTCTAAACATAATAAATTTTCGGCGATAGGCAACCATATGGTAGAAACCGGGCTCAAATTCACAACCATAGAGAACGATTTAGTTATTTTACATTAAGAAAACAAAGGCACACTCATTAATATTCTGAAACAAATAGAGATTGACAAAGCACAGAGATTTAACCCTTCCCAAAATCTTAATGAAATAATTTTTGAAACCAGTATTTTAGACAGAACACTAATAGACGCATTATATAGTAATAGATAAAGCAAGCAATGTAATGAGCATAGCTAATTACCAGGATGATTTTAACACATCGTAAGTAGGTTAGTAAGAGGGGTCCTATTACAATTGGCGTGGCTGTGCCCAATAAAACCAACATGGCGGCCAAACGTAGGTGAAACATTGAAATAATTAATATCTCTCGAACGCTTGGTCCGATTTTGACATGAGACATGTCGTTGGACTTGGGTTGATGTCCTCTTTCCTATGGACCACTCGTTATATTTTTGAAATTTATTTGAAAATTTTTGTTTTTGAAAGTAGATGATAGTTTGAAAACAAAACATGATGGAATGTTGTGCAATGGCTCAAACGAACGGTCTCTATGATCTTTATTTTTTATAATGAAACTTTTTTTATATTTATGTTCTTTTTAAAACAGTCCAATTTTGAAATTCCTATATTCCGGAAATTAACAATTCTACAAAACTGTTTGTTTGACACAAATGAATGGTCCTGACCCCATCTACCACCAAAATAAATTTCAAGCCTCTAGGACTAAAACTTCAGTAGGGGGGTACGGCCGATTCTAACGCACAAGGTGCTCAAAAAGATAGTACACACTTTTTGCTTATTCATATATCACGAACCCATGGTCGGAGTTTCACGAATGAGGTGTCGTTGGACTCGAGCTGATGGGGGCTTTGATATGGACGACTCATTATAATTTTTTTAAAAATTGGAAACTTGATTTTGGGGTAAACAAGTGTTTTTTGTGATATTTGCTGATATATCACGAACCAATAAGGCTAGAGACTTGTACGAGGTGCCATTATTTTCGTCGCGTTGTCCTCTTGCCGAGGATGTTAGTGTTGAGCAGGAATAAAAACCATTTTGAGGTAAATCCCTGATTTTAAACTTTTTGCTATATCTCGCAAACCAATAACGCTAGAGACGTGTACGAGTTTTTGAAATTTTGACAAAGAGCCTAACAACACTTTTGTTGAAAAAAAAAATTCTTTACCTGTTTAAACTGTGCATGAAGCGTGGTTGTTGAAAGAGACGATACTGCTGGGTGTGTTTCAACGAACCTGTCGCAGACCACGGTGGCTGTGCTCAATAGAACAATCTATATTTCGACAGGTCGGTTTATGACAGAGCGAGGGTTCGTTTTTTCTGATATTTTACCCCCGAAGGGGATCTTTAACGTGTAAACGGTTATGAGAACTTGGTTCCATGTTGGTCGAAGCGAGTACAGAAAACAAACTTGCTGGAGAGGGGGACAGACTAGCAGGATGTGAATGTCATTTGAGCTTATTGGAATGCGCTGATCTGACTTGACAAGAGGGGCAATGGAAAATTACAAAGACGCAGAGGGCGCTTGAAGGTTAAATAATCTGACAACCGTGATGGTAGGGGAGTGCGAAATGCATGCATACACGTGTGAGATTACATGTAAGCAAAACAAGTCACATCCTGTTTGCTTCGTACGTGACAAAATGCAAGTTCATGTGAAATTTGACCTGGGACAGGTGTTCACCTTGGATGTTAACTGTCCACGTGCACGATAACAGAATGTTCAAAGCGTGAGAAAAAAATGATTATACATGCAACGTAACATATATATATAAAGACATGTCGTTATCATTTCCACTCTCACTTATGTGACTACCTTTGAACACACTGCGTTGCGTGAAACACTTGTTCTTGTTTAACAGTTTTGGTGTTGGTGGAAAATACTTAACCTTGTTGTGGGGTATATTTATTTATATATTTATTCATTTATATATTTATTGATTTATATATATATATTTACAAGCAATTAACTCCACTATACCGGTGGCAAGTCCAGGGCCCTATTCGCAATAAATGGGGAAGGATGAGTCGGAGGAGTAACACCTCGTTAAAAAACCTAGGTCCAGCTGACCCGGCTGGTAGTACCTTGTAAGGGTCCCTTGCCAGGGTTACGGTGAAGTAGTCTATGGCATTGTTGGTGGAGCGGTTGAACTGCGGTACAGTAATAATGGCGGAAGGGGCCTCCTTGTGCTCGGGAGATTAGGAGTAAAAGGTATATGGTCCACTTATATCAGGGTAGCGTCTGTCTCAGATTGAGCGGCTACAAACAGCGTCTGTTCAAGATTGGGCGGCTGATTTTAATACTGGGAGGCTTACTACCTCATCAGTTATAACCCCGCTATCCTTCGGGATACCCATTCTCAATTCTTTTCTTCACTCATGATGGAAACACAAAGTATTGGATTATCTACCCCAGGTGGTAATTACCCAGGTGGTAATAAATCCACCTCCACGTATTGTGGAGTTAGTAGGCCTGCGGAGTCTGGGGAGCCTGCAATGTCATGTAAGAAGAAATATATTATGTACTTAGCAACACTTAACATAAACTCACTCCTTCAGATAGGAAAACTACAGCAAACATTGGATGTTCTTGAGAAACATAACATTGTCATCACTGCATTGCAAGAAACACGATTTTGTGATGAAGCTTTTGAGTCTCAAGGATTCAGAATTTATAAAGGAATACCTGGCACAAGAGTTACACAGAACATCCCTCATCTTAGTACAGGTTTTTTAGTCCACAAGAAAGCTGTTGAGTCAGTGCTGGATTTTACATCATTCAATGGAAGACTATCCAAATTGTCATTTTGATCACTTAATAAAGCCTACACCGTGGTCAATTTTCATGCACCGACGAACTTGTCAAACAAGAAAGACCGATAGCAAACTAATATATTATGGGAACAATCAGAAGACGTGATTGACAATATTCCAGCGCATCACACCACCATCCTACTCGGTGATTTTAACGCTCAAGTAGGAAGAGAGAAAAAGTTTAGGAATTTAGTTGGAAACTATCCCGCACATAAACGGACAAACAAAAATGGCGAACGGCTGATTGACACCTGAAAAAATAACAACCTAGTTCTGAAATCTACTGCGTTTAAACATCTTCCTCTGAAAGCAAAGACATGGAGACATCCAAATTCACTTATGGGTGAATTTCAACTGGATCATGTTGCAATATCAAAACAAGTAGTTCCGTGAAGAACTATACAGCCTATTTTCATAACTTATATCCTACTTATGATAACTGCCACTATCAACATACAAAATTTCAGTTTGATTGCTGTAATAGATTCGTAGATATTGAGAACCGACTAAATATTTCGGATGGTCGCCATGTTGGATTTTATATATGTAGGTCCTAGAGTTATGTACTGTTACATGAAGATTATTGTGTACGTGTTGCATTCAAACTTCAATCGCATGATTAGTACACAAGAAGTAACAAGAAGATTTTAAAATTTCGCTCAGCTGCCATCTTGTGGTTATGGAAACAATTGAAATAAATTAGATGCCAGTGGATTAACATTCGTATAAGGATATACTGTACCAAGTTTCACTGCACTCGAATGGTTGAATTGCGAGAAACGTCAATGTGAATATTTATATTTCGCGTCGCCGTCATGTTGGATTTGTGATCACCACGTTATTTAAAGACCTATAGGTGAACTTAAGTTCATTGCCCCAATGAACATAAAAAATCAGTTTGATTGCTATAATAGATTCGTAGATATTCAGAGCCGTCTAAATATTTCAGATGATCGCCATGTTGGATTGTTAAATGTATAGGCCATAGAGTCATGTACCATTAAAAGAATGATATTGCGTAGGTTCATTATTCAAACTTTCACTTCGATCGCATGATTACGACACAAGAAATAAGAACTTAATTTTAAAATTCGCACAGCCGTCATCTTGAGGTTATGCAAACAATTGAACTAAATTAGATACCAGTGCATTACAATGTGTATAAACATTTCCTGTACCATATTTCATTGCGTTTGGAACATTAAATCGCGAGAAAGTTCTATTTAAAAATTTCAAATTCGCTTGGCCGCCATGTTCGTTTTGTAGTTAACCGGTTTTTGAAAGTCTAATGGATGAACTTCCAGAAGTACCCTTTATCTCCGTACAACATTTCAGGGTGATACCGCTAATCATTTCAGAGATATAGAATGCCGGTGAAATATTTCGTACATCCGCCATCTTGTGGTAATGTAAACAATTGAACGAAGTTAGATGTCGGTGCATTACAATGTGTATATACATATACTGTACCGAGTTTCATTGAGTTTGGTTGGATAAATCGCGAGAAACGTCTATTTAAAAGTCGCAAATTCGCGTGGCCGCCATGTTGGTTTTGTAGTTACCTGTTTTTGAAAAGTCACAGAGGTGAACTTCTAGTAGTTCCCTTTATCACCGTGAAAATTCCATGGTGATATCGGGAATAGTTTGGGAGATTTTGAATGCTGGTGAAATATTTCGCACAGCCACCATGTTGGATTGATGAGACGTAACAAAATTTGAAGGGCACGGTCGGGGTCGCCCGAAATAGTGCTATGAATTTACCGAATTTTATTGAAATCGCTCCAGCCGTTTAGAATTTATTAGGGACACACACACACACACACACACACACCCCTCACACACACACACACACACACACACACACACACGGACAAAAGGTGATCTCATAAGCCTATTTTTTTTTCAAAATTGAAAATAGGCTAAAAATCAGATCGTGAAATCCAAAATGTGAAGGTCCTGCGCAATGCGAATATAGATTCAGACCATTATCTTGTCCTTATTAAAATGAAAGGTATTCCGTTTAGGAACAATAGAGTGAATTTTGAAAAGGGAATGAAAACGCAAAAGTACAACATCGGTGGTCTGAAGTCAAATAACAGTCATGCGGAAACACTCCACAACAAACCAAAAGATGGAACATGGACTACTTTAAGGAAAGCCATTGTTACTGTGGCTTCGGAATCCATTCCTCTTGATAGAACGCGCAAGCACCCTTGGTGGAACGATCAATGTGATCACGCAATTGAGGAAAGAAGAAAAGCTTGGATCATGTGGAATTACAAGAAAGACGATGTGAACCTTGAGAACTTTCTCTGCATCAGGAAAGAAACTTGTAAAATTTTAAAATTGTCAAAAAGAAATTTCCACAAATCACAAATAATTCAAATTGAAGATGATTTTCAAAGACACAAAACAAGGGATTTCCATCAAACTTTTAAGCACCAACTGTCCAAATACGTCGCCCCTACTCTTCACATCCGAGGATCTGATGGTAAACTTAATCTCAATAATAAAGACTGTGCTAAAGCCTTTGGAGAATATTTTGAAACCCTTTTGAACACGGACATACCTACTTAACAACTTGTTTTCTATCCTAGCGTTGCATACCACGACAGTTCACCACCCTCTGTCGAAGAAATAACACAAATCATCAAGGGGCTAATAAAAATAAGACCTCTGGGGAGGATAGTATTGTGGATGAATTATGGAAATATGCAGATAATGACTCCATCATTTGTCTCCAGAAAACCATTGAAGAAATATGGCATAGTGAAAAATTGCCGGAGGATTGGACTTCCGCCATCATTCATCCTATACATAAGAAAGGGGATAAATCCGACCCAAATAATTATAGAGGTATTTCACTGGTATCGGTAACGTACAAAAAATTTGCAAGGGCTCTTCTGAACAGAGCAGAACCGATATTAGACCGTCAGTTAGGGGAATATCAAGCTGGTTTCAGGAAATCAAGATCCTGTCCTGAACAAATTCATAACATTAAGACCATAATTTCCTACTGTACGGTACGATCAAAACCTTATGTTGTGATTTTTGTGGACTTTCAAAAGGCTTATGATTGCATTCATAGAGACACAATAATTAACACCTTACGTGAGTTTGGCCTAGACAATAAATCAATTAATTTGCTCAAAGCAAGCTTAGAAAACACAATTTCTATGGTCAAATTTCGTGGTGAATTGTCCGAAGCCTTTGCAATCAAGCCTGGTTGTAGACAAGGTGATCTGGGATCACCGATGCTGTTCAACTGTGTCTTGGAAAAAATTATAAGAGAATGGTTAACAATCTTACCAAATAATTATGGTATTCGAATTGGTTATAAAAAAGAAGACCTGAATATAAACTGTCTCGCTTTTGCAGATGACATTGCTTCGTTCGCTAATACAATGGAAGAGGCCACTGACCAACTTAATAAACTACAAACCATAGCTGCTAAAACTGGACTTAAAGTGGCCTTCCATAAAACTAATGTTATCACAAATGTCAAAGATGCCTCAAAATGCATCACGATTGGTCTGCAAAAAATCAAAAAAGACCGAAAATTTAAATACCTAGGGGAATGGATTACCCCTAATAATTCAGAAATAGCTGCCATTGAGAGCAGATGTAACAAATTGCAAGGTGCCTTTCAAACCTGCAAAAACATTTACAAAAGTAAAAGCTTGTCCCGGAATGTCAAACTTTGTCATTATAACACAGTAATTAGGCCGTCAGCACTGTATGCCGCAGAATGCTTACAGATGACAAACAAAGGTCCATTGAGAAAATTAGTACCTAAGGGTCGGAAAATTCTAAGGAAAATATTAGGACCTGTTAATGATAATGGTACTTACAGAAGAAGACATAACAATGAATTATTTGAACATATAGAAGATTTGGTGAGTGTGATGAGAAAAAGGAGAATGCCTTTCTTTGGACATTTGGAGCGGATGGAGCATCATCGACTTTCATATCGAATCCACTCATCAATATCTAAAAAAAATCGTATTGTAAATGGTCGATGCAGGTTAAAAAGGACCTAACAGAAGCTCGAATCAATGAAGCTCTGGTTTGGGATAGGAACCTGTTCAGAAAGGCGGTTAAATAAACCAGTAATCTACACTCTTTAACATCTGTGATGCCTCGCCCTCACTGCAAGTGGACGGAAGAAAGGAGAGCAGAACATTCGTCAAGAATGAAGATCTACTGGCAGACAAGAAAAAAAGCATTACAGTGATCATATGAATGAAGAACATCGTGGTCCATTGATGGCCGAAACGTCTCAAAAAAATACAAGCAATTATTTATTGATTGTTAAAGTTATAAATAAATGTTTATTTATTTGTTTGCAGATAACCGGTATACCTTACATGTCTGAAATACAAGAAACCATTGCACTTTTGACCCCACTAGAAGGAAATAGCAACAAGCCAGTGCAAGTGAAGGTGAGGTTATTTTTTTAAACTAACTTGTTTCATTTTTTTGTTTGATATTATTTTATTTTATGAAATGCATGTATTAATCTGAATTTAGGTATTTATAGCGGTTTATTTTATTTATTTTTAGAAGCATGGAAAGAAAAGCTTTACCGCCATAGCAGTGACTGAAAAAACCCGAGACGCAGTAGAGTGCAACCATTGTTTCCAGGCGGTGAACTATTTAAAACTCAGGTAGGCCTAACTTAAAATGCTATTGCATTTTACCATTACTGAAAGCCTCTAGACAAAAAAAATTCATTACCTGTACATGACTGGGACGATGATTGCTTTCTTGATTAATGGCCATGTATTGACAAACGCTATATGACTATATTGGTTGTTGGCTGGGAAAAGTACAGTACAAGGCTATGTTGGATTTATTAAAAACAAAAATTTAAATTTAATTTATGGGTGGTTCCCTATGGACTCAACAAATATCCACAGGTTTGAACAAGATAATCTGAACAAAATGACATGACATTTATTTTTGTTTATATTGAACCCTTATCATCCCAAGGGTACAATATATTGGTTAAAAAGAAATGTAAATGACTGCAGCTTTATAAAAAAAAAAAGTAGATGGGTTACTGTTAGTGTAGACATACAGTTTTTTTAAATATTCTTTTTGATGGTGTTTTTATTTAATGCCAATTAACGTTAAAGTTTAATTACAAGTATTGATTGATTGATTGATTGATTGAGTGATGGGTTATTTTGTTTGTTTTAGGTGTCGTCATGCGCCATTAACGTAGTGAACAGAAAGTGAACAAGCATACATTGTGCTTTTAAGTACTCTGTGCTCTTGTGCAATGTTAATAACTTGCAATAAGAAGTTTTGTTATTATTACACATGGCGTTAATACCAAATGCAACAAGTGAGCAAGTTGGTTTACCACGTGGGATAAATTTAAAATCAGAACATGATCGTTGATTAACATTTGAATCCTGGCCTGTAAGCTTTTTGTCGGCACATAAACTTGCAAAAGCCGGTTTTATTACTTGAACCGAGAAGATGTGGTGCGCTGTGTGTTTTGTCGTATTGAACTTTCTCACTGGGAAGAAGGGGATGATCCCTTTAGAGACCATTTGCGATGGTCTCCTTGTTGTCCTTACATGCTTGGAAAACAAGTGGGTAACATACCCGTGTATTCATTTTACCGAACCACAAGGCCATTGGCCGCTACTTACGTTGCTGAATCACAAATAAATAAATAATAATAATAATAATAATAATAATAATAATGTATTACCAGCCAACAACGGTAGTGTCGATTTATGTGGTTCATATACCATAGACATGTTGAATTGGCATGTTCTTTTGAAAAAATGGGAGTTTGCAAGACTAAAGCACTAGCACACCCAGAGTACAGCTCTGTTGTTCTATTGAGCACAACCACCGTGGTCAGCGACGGGTTCGTTGAAACACACACACAGCCAGCGGTATCGTCTCTCTCAACAACAAACAGGTGAAGAATTTTTTTTCAACAAATGTGTTGTCAGGCCCTTTATCAAAATTTCAAAAATAGTTTCAAAAAGGGGGGGGGGTCTTAGCCAGAGTCCTATGACACTCCGTACACGTCTCTAGCGTTATTGGTTTGCGAGATATAGCAAAAAGTCTAAAATCACGGTTTTACCTCAAAATAGTTTTTTATTCCTGCTCAACACTAACATCCTCGGAAAGAGAACAATGCGACGAAAAAAATGGCACCTTGTACAAGTCTCTAGGCTTATTGGTTCGTGATATATCAGCAAAAATCACAAACAAAAAATAGTTTACCCCAAAATCAAGTTTCCATTTTTTTTAATATAATGAGTGGTCCATAGCAAAGCCCCCATCAGCTCGAGTCCAACGACACCTCATTCGTGAAACTCCGACCATGGGTTCGCTATATACGAATAAGCAAAAAGTGTGTACTAACTCTTTGAGCACCTTGTGCGTTAGAATCGGCCTTAACCCCTACTGTAGTTTGAGTCCTAGAGGCTTAGAATTTATTTTGGTAGTAGATGGGGTCAGGACCATTCATTTATGTCAAACAAACATTTTTGTAGAATTCCTAGTTTCCGAAATATAGGAATTTCAAAATTTGACTGTTTGCAAAAAACCTAAAAATAAAAAAGTTTCATTATAAAAAATAAAGATCATAGAGACCGTTCGTTTGAGCCATTGCACAACATTCCATCATGTTTGGTTTTCAAACTAGCACCTACTTTCGAAAAAAAAATATAACGAGTGGTCCAAAGGAAAGAAAACGACATGTCTCATGTCAAAATCGGACGGTGCGTTCGAGAGAAATTAATTATTTAAATGTTTCACCTACGTTTGGCCGCCATGTTGGTTTTATTGGGCACAGCCACGCCAAGTGTAATAGAACCCCTCTTACTAACCTACTATCGTAATATCATGGAAGATATTAAATAATAAATAAGGACTATTTATTAAATTTGCGGCTAATTATTTATGTAATTATGGATTATTACGATCATCGATAGTAAGCGACCAATCAGATCCTTGGTCTGAAGAGAACGCGGACTTGGAAATTTGATGAGGGGGAAATGAGAGAAGAATCGAGGCTCTTAATACTTACGACTTCAGCGGAGAAGGACGTCTTAACAAGTTACTCGACAATAAGTGAATAGAGATTCACGTACTGTACCCGAAACCTAGTTGAGGCTATCGGCTACGCCAGCTGACATTAAGCCATAGTTGAGATTTATGGGAAAAGTTGTAAAGATAGCGCTCAGATCGAGTCGAGAGGAATGATAGGAAATGACGTAGAAGGCCAAGGATTAGGATGGCACTGCCAGTCAAGCAGATGGAATTATAGGAAATATGAAGTTTTATTAAGATCTATATGGAACATGATATTATATCATCTCAGAAGAGAAGAAATGTCAAGCATTATATATGGTGATAACTTGAAGAAAGACAGATAATCCCTTAAGTTATTGTATAACTTAATAGCCGAGATGATGGTGGTCGAGATTATACTTGTGACGCATGACCGCAAAAGGTAGGGGAGCATCACGTGACAGCGCGGGGTAGGAGCTCCTCAAGGCAGTCTAGAGACATCAGTCGAGTTCAGTCAGCAGGGCTGAGTAGAACACATGCGCAGAGAGTACGGCAAGTTGAGCGGTGCACAGCACTTGTTGCGTGACGTGAAAGCGACAGTATTACTTCACCAAGCGGAGAGCGGAAAGTAGGTCAGTGAGTCAAGGCAAGCAACGCACGGTAGACGGCGCGAGGACCGGTTACGAGGCAAGCTGTACGGGCCGTGTAAGCAGGAGAAGAGCCGGGGTTAGGACAGCATTATAATACGAGATTGAGAACTTTATTTCGAGCTGCATTTTGTAACGCAGAACAGTACAGCGAAGCGGTATGGCGAGGCAGGCTTTAAGCGCAGATCATTCTGGAACAGTGCAGTAGAGCAGAGCGTGCTGTTTCCGACTTTTATACGCAGGCAATATTAAAGAAGCTGAACTTCATTTCAACATTCAGTTACAACATTGAGTTGGGACTTGTATTCAGTAATCGAATTGTGCAGGCAGATAGTTATAATATACTGCAATTGTGAACTTCAAATGAACTTAGATATTCAAATGACATTACGACTATGCATTTCATAACGGAACATGTAGAGCGACCATGGGGTCAAGCTAGCATTAACGCTTTTAAGCAAACGAAATGTTACGAATATATGCACTTATGAACATTGGCACGTGCATTAATACAATTCCCTTTCATGAATTATTATAAAATATCGAGTACGAACACAGCTACAGGGTGTTTCAAAAACGTATACACTCTCATAAATAAAATGTATTTTCTGCAAGTGAGACTTAACCGCTGTGGAGATTGAACTTTTAACAAGCAAACCGAACATTGTATGGGACAGTGGCGTAACGTAGAAGAAGAATATGGGGTACGCTGCTTTTATGAACTTTTACGTAAGAATTTGGACAGTATCCGCTATGGATAACATGCAGTTCATCATGTCGGAGTAAACGAAGACAGAGACGCGATGGCACCACAGAGCGATGGATTCGGTTCCTGAAGAAGAGGAGGTCCAACAGCTGATTCACTTGGGATATGAAGGCGATCGTTATTGCGTGGGTGATACGAGATTTACGTCGATCTTTCGAGAAATTTATTGTACACACGAGGATAATCGACGATCTTTGAAATATATTAACAGCTGATATGAGAAGGTACTGTAAGAGTTATGACTTTCTGATATGATTTTTCCATGAACTCTGGGCATACTTGTATATATTTCTAGTAGGAGTTCTACGATTATTTAGACATGGCTTAGACATTTTTTGCTCGAAATTTTGCTAGAATATGGCGTTACCATATGATATGGCAGGCACCATTATACGAAATTCTCACCATTGGTTGGCTTTATTAAGCAGATGTTTGGTCTTTTAGACATTTTCCAGTAAGGATAGTTTTCTTGGATAGTTATTTTTTTTGTGGCGAGTATTTCGAACTCGTGATCTGCAATTGGATTATTTAAATTACTTCGTCAGTTCATTGCATACTAGCGAGTGTGTATTATTCATCAGTAGGGATTTTTTCCATTGGATTGTTTGGAGATATTAAGAGGTTATTCACTCAAGTGAATGAATATCGCTTTTATGTGACAACTAGAGACTTGTTGCTTCCAATCTGGTACATTCACTCATTAGACGACGAGATGGGGCCTTTCGCTTTAGGTGATTGCGTGGTGGTACACATCTTTACCCATCGTTCAGGGCACTATCATGATAGTCTGCGAGGCATGGCCTTTCGTATTTATACGATTGCGTGGTGGTACTCATCTCACTTGCCATTGAGGAACTCATTTTTATCATCCGAGTGTACTTGAGATTGTAAGAGGATCAAACAAGAAACTACTAGTCACATATCAGTCTAATTTTGTTAAATAAATTAAAAATAAATGTCAGCAGGGTTACATTTTGTAATTCTTGTTTGCTAATCCAATATTTTGTTGCTATACTCTTTTGAGAGTACTTTAATTTAACAGCTGGTACAGTTGATGCTTTTGATAATTTTTATGGTTGAGTTTGATACCTTTGAGAAGGATTTAAAGTAATTGAATCTTGTAAGATGAATCATTAATGGTCAGATTTATTTTAAGGCAGATCAGTATTGCATATTTTGATGTGAGAGATTATAGCACATTAGTGTTTTTCTGTGAAGTGAATTATGAGAATTTTAAGAGAATTTATGCTATTTGAAAGCAGATTTTGAATTCGATTTCTATTACAAAGGTAATATTTTTCCTAATTGTTTAAGAAATTGTCTAGATGTGATCAGATTAATTACAGTTATTGGAGAATGTGTGCGTTGATAATTTGAAGCCAGTTATGTATATTTTGTTGATCATGCAACGTGATTAAGTGAAGTCTGTGATAGGCATTTTGTGGAAGTTGCCAAGTGGAAGTTGCAATATTGCTATTGTATTTTGAGGCAGACATGATGTTGCCGAACCCAGTCTAGCATAATTTTTGAGATTCATGCTGTGCGCTGAATATTTATGGAGTTTTGTGGAATAATTGTGGTTTTCAAATGTGGTATTTGATAAAGTGAAAGTAGATGATGAAGTTGTGGATAGCGAGATCCAACGTGATTTTGTGAAGGCAATAATATTTTTTGGCATGATAATTAAATACGAGATATAACTTGGAAGTGATAAAACTGTAAGACAACGTTCTATAACCCATATTAAACAATTTGTTAGGAAATTAAACAAATAAATAATGTTGATAATACAAGATTTTCTGATAATAATAATTAATGAAATAATAATCTGAAGTTTAAGCATATTAATGATCTGACCTAATGAAATAAAAATCAGAATGACTCGATAAATTAATGAAAATCTAAATAACCAGATGAAATAAAATTTAAATAAATTGATAAATTAAATTTTGGAATAGATCAATGAATTAAGTAAATGGATGAATTAATGATTGAATAAATAAGCTGATTTAAATAAATTAATAGATGATTAAATAAATGATGAATAACTGAATTAGAAGGTGATAATTAATTAAAGAAGCTGATGATTAATACATTTAAATGAATTTAAATAAATTAATTGAGGTATGATTTGAAGAATTGCAACTTGTGTTGATGAATTAAACAATTTATATTGATGATTTAAGATGATTTAATCTGAAGGAGATGATGAAATGAGAGTGTGTGAGTAATTAGAGAGTGTAAAGAATTGATGATTATAATAGTCATTTAAATGATTTGATGATAATGAATTAATTATTCTGACATGAATATATTGAATTTTGAGATGAGAACTAATGTGAGAAATATTTAATTTTGATGATGATGATGATTATAACCAATGAGTAGTGGATTTTCTATGATTCACAAACAAGCAATTATTAATGACAGTGTAAATAGTGTAAATTAATTATTCGATGTTTAGGAGCAATTTACTAACATATTCAGTATTTGAATAATGCCATGCAAGCCATAAATTATGTGATATTTAAATATGTGATTAGAATATATGTGTTTAGACAGATTAATTATATTTTTACATCCACATTCATGATGTTAATTTAAAGAGAAGTTAGGTCTCAGGTGTCACGAATGTCAGTGATGCAAAGACATAGTGCTACGGTGATCCTGAGAACCCAAGAGAACTTAAGAAATTTTTCCTATTTTATGTGGATTAAATACACTTTGAGTAGAATAGAGATGGTTCGATTTTCTGGACAATGACAATTTAACGTTGGCATTCGACCATGCTCTCAGGTAGGATGAGTGTTTAATATGTCTGTCTGACTATCAAAGTTGAATAAATTTGTTTTTATCTTAGTTGTGATCTGATGATGATGTGATTTTCCTTTTTCTTTCCTTGTCTTAATTAAGGCTTAACCAGGAAGGATGTGGTTGCTAGGGATTCAGTTGATGGCGCCCATTTATATTTGCATTTTAAAAAATTAAATTTAAGCCCGTAACGACCCTGGAGATACTTTATCTCGTGTTACCCTCTGCTTTTGTGATATTTCAACTGAATTTCCGACACATTCCTTATTTGACTTCATGTTCATTTAACTCCGCTCTGTCCTGGAAATCCAGGAATGCGATGTAATAGCAGATGGGTCATCGCATCCCCAGGACGAACGGGTACAGTACTAAGGCACTTAGTTTGTGCAAGCAGATATATAAAGTCGACATTCAACGAAATTTAAAATTCATTGAAACCAATCTACATTATTAACCGTGTCGAAATTCCTGAAGTTGAGGGAGGAATTTACAAATGAATCTACAGGAGTCATGACGATCAACTAAGAAGTTATGGGGACAGAATTGTGACGGCAGCAAGAATATTCGAATTGACATAACATCAATCTCGCGGGAGAGATTAACATCTCGTCTCTCCCATGCAGAAAATTCTGCATCTACAAGTCATTTCAGAGACTACAATGACAATATATATCAGAACTTTGGCGAAAGATGACAGAAGAATTCCAGAACGAGGGTGGCTAGGGTGGACCCAGCGCCAATCAAGAGAGTAAGGGCTTTCCCATCTCATACAAGAAGATTCACCAGGAGAAGGGACGGCAACACGATGATGATAGAGTTTGAACCCCGGACCTGACTGCATGGGAACTTCTGTAGGAGATCGTAGAAGACCGCACGACATCATGCAGTCTCGCGCTATTGGAAACAAGCCCACTTCTAGTCATCTATAACGCAACACAAGGTAGTCTACGGACCAACGATATATCCCAATTTGTAGAGTATTTTAGAACATTTGAGAATATCCGACAACTATTTATTGATGCCATTTTTCTACGTTTTAATAATATTATTGTAGTTTTCGACGTTATATTTTCATAACTACGTCATGCGAATGCTTATTCATGTTTTTCGTCTATTTTTATTATTTCGAATTTTATTTGGAATTTTTGGAATTTTGCGACTTTTGAAATTTGAATGAGGAGATTTTACAGTTTAGTTCAGAATATTTTTATGGTAAAGTTTAAATGTGTTCAGATCACATTTTGTCAATTTTTGAATTGTATGATATAGTTTTTTTGTCAACGATAATAATAACTTGGAAATCTGTTCCAAGAGTGTTATACAGATATATATTTAAGAGAAAGCGATTCTTAAAGATCTTATGTAGAGATCTATGTAAAGTCGCGATCTGATAACTTATTAAACAGATTTGGTTATAAATATTTGGTGACTAACAATTATAAAGTATTGAAGTTTGTGAGAAATATATAAAAGGAAGAATATGTAAAGGAATACAATGTTAAGTTAACAAATACGAATTACAGCGTATTTTGAAGTAATAAGAATGTGACGAAAGATTTAAAGAAATATTAGAGCTAATTGAAAGCATTTAAAGAAATGTGAGTGATACAAAGAAAGCTTTCATAGATTCTCATTTTTCCTGAGTAGATAGAGAACCCTACTGTTCTGTAGTTAGTTACCATAGCACATTCCGATTGAAAAAATCCTGTTCCTTATTCTGAGTGTTTTCGCCAAGTAGCTCTATGTTGTTTTTAGCCGGGACATCAAGATGCTACAATCCATTATTATTTCCAGCCTGGGATTTTGCTGGATCATCCAGATATAAGGGTACAGTACTGAACCCATGTACCATGGCCTCAAAGAGAGTCGAATCCATGTACTTTGAGAAAGGAATGAAAGAATCATACAGTTTCTAAGGGAACGGAGAGAGATTTCAAGCCAGGAATATAGCTTAACATTGTGCAAGCGCTAGGGCCAGGTGTTCCTTAGATGAGCTCATGCCTCTTGACATTTATAAGGAGCCAGTCATGGATATTATTAGAACGAGTGGAAAGTTTTGACTGTAAGACGAAGAAGCTGGACTCGGAAATTGCTCTTACGTTGCAGGAATATGGCAACCTCGCTGCTGAGTCAGAACAGGAATAATTAAATTTAACCCGTTTACGAGTATAAAAATAAGTAAACAGATACAGTACGGTGAATCAATTTGGATTAGAGATTTTTGTGTAAAGAAAAACCTTGTAAAAATTGCACAGGAGAAAACTGCAAACGCAAGTAGACGTCATTGGGGGTTCACCGAGACCCAAGGAGTGGGAGAATAAAAAAAGAACAGCACCACCCACACAGTTGAGGACGAGAAATTAATTAATATCTCGGAAATGCACGATCGATTTCCATGCACAGGAAGATTATTTTACGTTTGGAAGACGAGCTTTCTGGATATATAATTTTTATAATTGTGCGACAATTAGTTCAAAAGTTGGTCACGAAAAGGACTAGAGTTTTATCTTTTTTTGGCTGAAAGGTATAAAACTCCTGGCCTCACCAAGCCAATCATGCAGTTATTCTGACAGCCCGTGAGGGGGTGTTACTCTGCATCAGTGCATGCAGTCTACGAGAGCCCGTGAGGGGAACGTCACGCTGTATCAGTACATGCAGTATTAGTCCGTCCAGGGGGGCGTTACGCTGGAGCATCATAATCATCAGTCTACGAGCATTCCGTGAGCGGAAGTGCTGCACCACATCGTATACGCAGTATTCAAGAGCCCGTGAGGGGGACGTTAAGCTGTATCAGACATCGATCCAGAGCCTGTGGGAGGCTATGCTACAAGTTCACCGAGTGTAGACCAGTTACGATATAAGTACGCTACGCTGAGGGTTAGCAGTTCGAGACTTTGAAGAGTCCTAAATTATAAAGAACATTAAATATACGGACTTTAAAGCAATATCGCCAAAGTAAGATACAGCGATCAGTAGGGAACTTCGAGTTCCAGAAGAACACTAGTTCAATACAGTTACGAAGTTATAAGAACTCCAACAAATAAACGGCGTTACGTCTAGTAAAGACATTGTTAAAGACATTAAGTCCTGTAAAGGACAAGAATAAACAGTAATTACGATCGCGAAAGATAGAAGTTCAAGCGAAAGGAACTTAGGAACTTAGGTTCGAAACCAGAGGGAAAACGTACTCTAGTGAGAAAAATATACGATAGACAGTATACGGTACTCGAAGGGAGGCCAAGATATAGAAACTAAACGGTACGATAGACAGTATACGGTCCTCGGAGGGAGGCCAAGATATAGAAACTATAGGGTGCGATAGACCACCATATATAAATAGAGGTGACGGCAAAGAAAAGACATTTATCGCCTAGTTAAAGCAGATAAAGTAAAGCCGAGTAATAGACAATAGAAGCGGTTTTGAGAGACTGAAACCAGTAGTTTCCATTGTAGGAGAGAGAAACTTTGAACGAGTAAAATCACACGTCCAATGCAGGTCGATAGGATTCACATCAGGGATCATCAACAGCCGACAGAAATTGTAAAAATCGTTGAGATACACCCGTGTGATAGGAGTGAAGTGTAAATATTGTAAGAAAAGAAATAAGAGTATCATTTTAAGTGTTTTAGGTAAAGTGAAAGCGTTTTATGCACAGTGATATGTGTTATAATATGTACCAGAGTAATATTTTTTAGTGTTTTAATGTGTGTTCAAAACGGATACACCAGTGTATTAAAAAAATGTTGTCAGTGTTAAATATAGTGAATATGTGTCAAGAAATTTCTGTACATAAGATGAGATTGTACAATATGGAGTAGGTAAAGAAGGTGGGCCAAAATGTCACATCAAACGAGAATAAAGGTCAGAAAGCGACCTTAAACATGTAAGTAAAGATTTTCATTATGTTTTGGTGTCGGGAAAAATTTTGTGTACAATTCCACCGGAGTTTTGAGTAGAAGGGATGTTTTTAAATGAATAATAACTAAATAAGAACGCGATCTGAACGAAAATAAAGTTTTAAGAAATAATAAATAATTATGTGAAATAATAAATCCTGTAGAGGAAATGCATGGAATAAAATGTCAGTATTTAATGAATGTTATAAAAGCAAGCGTGATAATAATAATTATAACAAAGATATTTACATAAAGGTAAATTTGAATTATATGAAAGAAATAGCTTTTGAGCTTTTGTAAGGAATGAAAACATGATGTAAATAACAAGGTAAAGAAATCTAAATAAAGATTAAATTGAATGATATAAAAATATAGAGCGTTGAAGCCTTAACAAATGTATTAGACATGATGCGAATGCATGTTCTTAAAAAGGGAGCGATTTATTGTCAACGGAAAAGATTAATATAAGAATTAAGATATGTATAAATTGTTACTATGAAATTTATCAGTTCTTTGGAAGACATTCGGCCGTAAAGTTAATGTGTAGCGTAATGGAACGCAATTAAATAAAAAGTCACGCTAGGAACGCGTAAAAGTTAAAGTACTTGGTAAATTACTTATGGAGGGTAGTTGATTGCAGTGAATTGAGATATGTTGTAAGTCCTCTAATTGTGACGTAGATCACGAGGCCATGTGTGTATTATTTAAAAGGGAGCTAATGTATGGTATTATTGAGCGTATGTCATGTAGGCCACGGCCGACTTTAAATCGCGTCTTGTATAAGTCCTCCAAATGTGGAAATGTTCCCGAGGCATGTTAAGAGATTCGAACCTAGAATCCTTTTGTTGTTAAAGCCCCTAATTATTCGTCGTAGAATGTGTATTAATCTTCCCAATCAATGAGGACCCTCTCATAATTAATAAATGCCAAGGTTACGAAAGTGGTTTATGAGCCAAAGAATATTGTTGAATGGAAATAAGTGAAGTAAAAGCCAGGTCTCTCCACAGAACTGAGAATAATGTGAAGGTTTGTTTTAAAGCATTGAAGAGAGCTGCCACCGTAGGTTAGGCAGAGAGTCGCTTTCCTTGTCATAAATCACGCCCGAGTATAATGGCCTGACCCTCATAGAGCGAGGGTGGGTAAAAACCGTCTTGTAGATGTGTTAAATACACCGTGAGTGTTTAAAGTTGTTAATGACCCGGGCGTTGAACCGAGGTCCTTGTAGATTGATATCATCGCTTGCCAATTCAGATCGTAGTTTTCTTATGTGATAATGGTCTTATAAGACAAATGAATTAAATAAAATCCCTATTGTAATATTGTATGGAAAAGAAGGAATCCACGAGTTTTGTGAAGATAACTAGGTTTCGGGAGTGATCATAGTTTTTGACTTTGTCAAGTAATCTTTATAACTCTGGAGTACACAAATAGTTTTCCCGATCACCGTAGTGAATTTGCAAAACTTGAGAGAGATAGTAAATATGGAGAACATGTGATATGCCCAAATATTGAAGTGAATAATTAACATGTAATTTTAAATGTAATTATATATTTGTTTTGATGATAAGAAAAGATAAAAATAATTCTTGAGGTGTACAAAAATATGACACCATTATTATGGGAAAGTATCGAGCCAAAGAAGCTCGTAGTTATTTGGAACTTGAAGATAAGTACTTTATGGAAGTGAAAATAATCGTGAATTGTTGGTTTTAAAGAAAACCATGTGTTTTAATCTAATATTTGTTTTATTTTTATGCTATTCCTTGTTCACTTTGAACAAGTAGAATGATATTGGTCAGTAGTTTATGTGTTTATTTGTTTGTAGCGCCATAATTTTTGATTAATTAAATGTGTTAAAATAGGAGTTGATTTTGTTGTTATTTTTGCAAGTGTATCCTCTATTTAATCCAAAATATGTAAGTCACAGAGTGGGAGAACTTACCGCAGCCCCGAAAAATCCAGAATTGAGCAATGCTGGCATACTGTGATTTGCATATTTCTTGCTGCAAGGGCACAGGGGGGTGAATAGAAATACTGTGCTTGGATTAATAATTAGAGGAACACTAAAGACGGTCGATTCATGTAAAAGTAAAGTAATGATAATAGTAGCTACAACGTATAATGTTAACTGACCGCATTGGGTCCCTAGAAACTCACACCGAGCAGCCCTGGATTAAACAACCCCCCAGCAAAACTTTACTTTTTGGCGCCCAGTACGCAGGGCCGAGTTTTCCTAGGGAAAACCCGAGTTTTCTCGAAAAATCAAAATTTTCATTTTTTTTAGGAAAAAAATGGTTTTTCGAAATTTTGAATTTTAAATACTTCCATAAAGGTCTTTGAGTTTGAAGAAGAGTATCAAAAGGGTACGGTGTAGTAAACACCCGTACCAAAGTAAATTTTTTGGGACACAATGGTTCAGATTACTATCTCTCAAGCATGTTCTAGCGATGTGGCATTAGTGGCCCACTATATTCTAATAAGATGTCATTAAGTGAAGAGAGGCGGAGGCTCTCAGAGAATGTAAGGGCCGAGAGTCCAGATAAAGGTGAAATTACAGGTGATAAAGAGTACCCAAGTAAGGAAATTGTAAAGGTTTCGGTAGAAAGCATGCGTGCACCTGGAGACATAGTTACACGAAGAGAAGGTAACATGTCTGCAGACAACAGGGTAACAAATGAGCCTTTAGAGCTCCAAATGGAAAAGGAAAAATGTAAACCGAGTCCAAGGGAGAATGTAAGTAGTAACGAGGAAAATAATAGTAAAGGTAACTCAAAGTCTCACGTAGAAATGCAGGTTCAAGTAGGCTCGGAAAGCGGAAACGAAAAGAACGGTAGTACTGACATTCAGGATCAGGAAAAAGTAGAAATGGCGACTTGGGATGAGATAAAGAAATTCTTGGATATAATTGATGAAATACGAGACGAGCACTATAAGATGAGGAGTGAACTTTGGGAATTTAGAGATGTAGACTCAAAGGAGAAAGAGAAAATTAAGAAGCAAAGGGAAAGTATTTCCGAGGAAATTGAGAAGATAGGCCAACTCCGTGAAAGGGCAAGTAAAAATTGGTATAAGATATCTAAACAGGAATTAGAAGAACTAAATAAGGAAATTCCTAATGTTAAATGGTCGTTAAACGAAAGAAAGAGGGAATTTGCGAAACGTATGGAGAATGAAGGAAAAATAAAACTAGCTCCGTGGGAACAGATAGTTACATTCGTTGATGAAGTAAGTGAAATAGGGGATAAAATATGGAAAATGAGAGACGCATGGGATGAGATTTGGTGGAAGACCGAATATGAAGAGCGCGCAAGGCGGAAATATGTTCAAGAACAGAAAGATTATATGGCAGGGGAAAAGAGTAAGATATACCGTTTCAGTTTGAGTATGTATGATGAACGAGGGATAATCAGCGTACAGGAGTTAGCTGAAGTAAGACAGGTCAAAATTCCAGAATATCAAGAAATATTAGAGGCTGCTCAGAATAAATATGAGGAATACATGTTGGAGCAGAACCGTCAGGCAAATGAAATAGTTGCCCAAGATGAAAAACAAGCCGAAATTGAAGAAGAAAAAGAAGTAACGGTGCCAGAGGAGCCCAAAATTGATATTAGAGAAGAAAAACAAGAAGAAGAAATCGTAATAATTCCAGTGGAGACTGAGAACAACCTTGAGATCCTTCCTGAAGAAGATATGGATACTCAAGAGGAAGTAGTAAGTCCAGACCAGGAGGATAGCCAAAGTGGAAACGAGCTGCAAAGTGAAGAGAATCATTTTGATAAAAAGGTTGAGCTGGAAGAGCCAGAAATAATCTCCGAACAGGAAATAATGAAAGAAGCGGAAGTTGAAGAGATGGAAATAATAATTCCTGAAGAAATGGAGAAAGGAAATGAAACCATAATAGAAACCATTGTTATAACACCGATAGAAACAGAGGTTCAAGATGTCATGGAAATTGAAGAAGAAAACTCAGAAGAAATTCCTGAGGATAAGGAAAATTAGATACAAATCAACAAAGAAAAGGAACAGTTAAAAGCACAGATTCTTGAGTTAATGAGGAAATATCAAAAATATCAACAAAAGGAAAGAGAAATGGAAAGAGGTCCAAACACGAGCCAAGAAAACCTCAAAGGAAAAGATGAGATTGTTGGAGATAATGAAAAGAAGGAAGGAGATGCCTTTGAAGAAAATCAGGAAAGAGGAAAACCGCAATTGGTAGTCGGTTTACAGGAAAACAGATACCCCATGGAAACTAGGAAAGGAGGAGAGACAATATGTACAATGCCTTGGAGGAAGAGGACGCTCAGGCATATTTCAGCTGGAAGAGTCGAAAAAAGAAATACTCTTTCGAAATGCCATCTCGATGCGAGATGAAAAGAATTATTCCATTGGAACCAACGGGTTAAGCCAGATGCAACCGTTGAAGAATAAAAGGAATAAAATTAATTTTGTCTGAAATACCATCTCAAAAAGAGATGAGGAAGGTGGTAGAAAACCGAAAAGAGTCAGGTGAGGTTAGACCGAGCTCTTAAGAATTAAAATGAAATTTTACAGACTTGAGGAGTCTGACAATAATAATGATGATTTTACGGGTAAAGCCAGTTGCACCCGTAATGCGTTAAAAGAAGGTCATTAAGTTGACAATATATAATGAGGAAAGAGAAACAGACCGACAAGAAGTCCGTCTAATAAAAGAAGAAAAGAAACAAACTGTTTGAGTCAAGTTTGGAGAATACACCAGACTAGAGGAAGACTAACAAAACACCCGAACGTGACAAGAAATTTATGACCCTGAAGTGTAGACGTCCACTAGGGGAATGAATGAATGAATGAATGGGACCTTTAAGAAAGTCCCATACAAATATAAACCAGAGAGGAAGGGAACTTGAAAGAAATAATTGATTTTATTGAAGAAGAAAATTTCAATTTAAGGAAGGACAATGATGAAATAAGGGAACGGGTAGGGATAGACCACACCAGTAAAGAAGAATGAGGTTCTGGAAACCTGATATCCAGACAAATAAAAAGGAGAAAGAAAGGGTAGGGACAGAGCATACCCAACCGACACAATTACCGGATATGACTTAAAAAGATGAAAGAAATCAAATCATCGTGGGATTTTTTAGGAATAAAGAAACAAAAAGGACGGAGAACGTTATAATGGCTTCGACTATTAAAGGAAAAATAAGATGTTTATAAATAATTGAAATAAATTTCCTCAAAATTTTTCGAAAATTTATTAACCTAAGGAGGGGTGAGATGAACCCATGTACCATGGCCTCAAAGAGAGTAGAATCCATGTACTTTGAGAAAGGAATGAAAGAATCATACAGTTTCTAAGGGAACGGAGAGAGATTTCAAGCCAGGAATATAGCTTAACATTGTGCAAGCGCTAGGGCCAGGTGTTCCTTAGATGAGCTCATGCCTCTTGACATTTATAAGGAGCCAGTCATGGATATTATTAGAACGAGTGGAAAGTTTTGACTGTAAGACGAAGAAGCTGGACTCGGAAATTGCTCTTACGTTGCAGGAATATGGCAACCTCGCTGCTGAGTCAGAACAGGAATAATTAAATTTAACCCGTTTACGAGTATAAAAATAAGTAAACAGATACAGTACGGTGAATCAATTTGGATTAGAGATTTTTGTGTAAAGAAAAACCTTGTAAAAATTGCACAGGAGAAAACTGCAAACGCAAGTAGACGTCATTGGGGATTCACCGAGACCCAAGGAGTGGGAGAATAAAAAAAGAACAGCACCACCCACACAGTTGAGGACGAGAAATTAATTAATATCTCGGAAATGCACGATCGATTTCCATGCACAGGAAGATTATTTTACGTTTGGAAGACGAGCTTTCTGGATATATAATTTTTATAATTGTGCGACAATTAGTTCAAAAGTTGGTCACGAAAAGGACTAGAGTTTTATCTTTTTTTGGCTGAAAGGTATAAAACTCCTGGCCTCACCAAGCCAATCATGCAGTTATTCTGACAGCCCGTGAGGGGGTGTTACTCTGCATCAGTGCATGCAGTCTACGAGAGCCCGTGAGGGGAACGTCACGCTGTATCAGTACATGCAGTATTAGTCCGTCCAGGGGGGCGTTACGCTGGAGCATCATAATCATCAGTCTACGAGCATTCCGTGAGCGGAAGTGCTGCACCACATCGTATACGCAGTATTCAAGAGCCCGTGAGGGGGACGTTAAGCTGTATCAGACATCGATCCAGAGCCTGTGGGAGGCTATGCTACAAGTTCACCGAGTGTAGACCAGTTACGATATAAGTACGCTACGCTGAGGGTTAGCAGTTCGAGACTTTGAAGAGTCCTAAATTATAAAGAACATTAAATATACGGACTTTAAAGCAATATCGCCAAAGTAAGATACAGCGATCAGTAGGGAACTTCGAGTTCCAGAAGAACACTAGTTCAATACAGTTACGAAGTTATAAGAACTCCAGCAAATAAACGGCGTTACGTCTAGTAAAGACATTGTTAAAGACATTAAGTCCTGTAAAGGACAAGAATAAACAGTAATTACGATCGCGAAAGATAGAAGTTCAAGCGAAAGGAACTTAGGAACTTAGGTTCGAAACCAGAGGGAAAACGTACTCTAGTGAGAAAAATATACGATAGACAGTATACGGTACTCGAAGGGAGGCCAAGATATAGAAACTAAACGGTACGATAGACAGTATACGGTCCTCGGAGGGAGGCCAAGATATAGAAACTATAGGGTGCGATAGGCCACCATATATAAATAGAGGTGACGGCAAAGAAAAGACATTTATCGCCTAGTTAAAGCAGTTAAAGTAAAGCCGAGTAATAGACAATAGAAGCGGTTTTGAGAGACTGAAACCAGTAGTTTCCATTGTAGGAGAGAGAAACTTTGAACGAGTAAAATCACACGTCCAATGCAGGTCGATAGGATTCACATCAGGGATCATCAACAGCCGACAGAAATTGTAAAAATCGTTGAGATACACCCGTGTGATAGGAGTGAAGTGTAAATATTGTAAGAAAAGAAATAAGAGTATCATTTTAAGTGTTTTAGGTAAAGTGAAAGCGTTTTATGCACAGTGATATGTGTTATAATATGTACCAGAGTAATATTTTTTATTGTTTTAATGTGTGTTCAAAACGGATACACCAGTGTATTAAAAAAAATGTTGTCAGTGTTAAATATAGTGAATATGTGTCAAGAAATTTCTGTACATAAGATGAGATTGTACAATATGGAGTAGGTCAAGAAGGTGGGCCAAAATGTCACATCAAACGAGAATAAAGGTCAGAAAGCGACCTTAAACATGTAAGTAAAGATTTTCATTATGTTTTGGTGTCGGGAAAAATTTTGTGTACAATTCCACCGGAGTTTTGAGTAGAAGGGATGTTTTTAAATGAATAATAACTAAATAAGAACGCGATCTGAACGAAAATAAAGTTTTAAGAAATAATAAATAATTATGTGAAATAATAAATCCTGTAGAGGAAATGCATGGAATAAAATGTCAGTATTTAATGAATGTTATAAAAGCAAGCGTGATAATAATAATTATAACAAAGATATTTACATAAAGGTAAATTTGAATTATATGAAAGAAATAGCTTTTGAGCTTTTGTAAGGAATGAAAACATGATGTAAATAACAAGGTAAAGAAATCTAAATAAAGATTAAATTGAATGATATAAAAATATAGAGCGTTGAAGCCTTAACAAATGTATTAGACATGATGCGAATGCATGTTCTTAAAAAGGGAGCGATTTATTGTCAACGGAAAAGATTAATATAAGAATTAAGATATGTATAAATTGTTACTATGAAATTTATCAGTTCTTTGGAAGACATTCGGCCGTAAAGTTAATGTGTAGCGTAATGGAACGCAATTAAATAAAAAGTCACGCTAGGAACGCGTAAAAGTTAAAGTACTTGGTAAATTACTTATGGAGGGTAGTTGATTGCAGTGAATTGAGATATGTTGTAAGTCCTCTAATTGTGACGTAGATCACGAGGCCATGTGTGTATTATTTAAAGGGGAGCTAATGTATGGTATTATTGAGCGTATGTCATGTAGGCCACGGCCGACTTTAAATCGCGTCTTGTATAAGTCCTCCAAATGTGGAAATGTTCCCGAGGCATGTTAAGAGATTCGAACCTAGAAATCTTTTGTTGTTAAAGCCCCTAATTATTCGTCGTAGAATGTGTATTAATCTTCCCAATCAATGAGGACCCTCTCATAATTAATAAATGCCAAGGTTACGAAAGTGGTTTATGAGCCAAAGAATATTGTTGAATGGAAATAAGTGAAGTAAAAGCCAGGTCTCTCCACAGAACTGAGAATAATGTGAAGGTTTGTTTTAAAGCATTGAAGAGAGCTGCCACCGTAGGTTAGGCAGAGAGTCGCTTTCCTTGTCATAAATCACGCCCGAGTATAATGGCCTGACCCTCATAGAGCGAGGGTGGGTAAAAACCGTCTTGTAGATGTGTTAAATACACCGTGAGTGTTTAAAGTTGTTAATGACCCGGGCGTTGAACCGAGGTCCTTGTAGATTGATATCATCGCTTGCCAATTCAGATCGTAGTTTTCTTATGTGATAATGGTCTTATAAGACAAATGAATTAAATAAAATCCCTATTGTAATATTGTATGGAAAAGAAGGAATCCACGAGTTTTGTGAAGATAACTAGGTTTCGGGAGTGATCATAGTTTTTGACTTTGTCAAGTAATCTTTATAACTCTGGAGTACACAAATAGTTTTCCCGATCACCGTAGTGAATTTGCAAAACTTGAGAGAGATAGTAAATATGGAGAACATGTGATATGCCCAAATATTGAAGTGAATAATTAACATGTAATTTTAAATGTAATTATATATTTGTTTTGATGATAAGAAAAGATAAAAATAATTCTTGAGGTGTACAAAAATATGACACCATTATTATGGGAAAGTATCGAGCCAAAGAAGCTCGTAGTTATTTGGAACTTGAAGATAAGTACTTTATGGAAGTGAAAATAATCGTGAATTGTTGGTTTTAAAGAAAACCATGTGTTTTAATCTAATATTTGTTTTATTTTTATGCTATTCCTTGTTCACTTTGAACAAGTAGAATGATATTGGTCAGTAGTTTATGTGTTTATTTGTTTGTAGCGCCATAATTTTTGATTAATTAAATGTGTTAAAATAGGAGTTGATTTTGTTGTTATTTTTGCAAGTGTATCCTCTATTTAATCCAAAATATGTAAGTCACAGAGTGGGAGAACTTACCGCAGCCCCGAAAAATCCAGAATTGAGCAATGCTGGCATACTGTGATTTGCATATTTCTTGCTGCAAGGGCACAGTACCTAGGGTCATTTCCATTCTATCCCTCTTGATAAATTGCTCTATTTTTAATCAAGACTATGTCTAGTCACGCTAAATCTGTCATTAGTATTTTCTCTTGTGGGAGATTTAGCTTATGATTAGCACACCAACAATAGAATCTTTTTAGCCCAGGAATTTTAGGTTCTTACCTTGAATTTTTTTTAGTAAAGCTGAAAATTGGTACAGCTGTCTTATTTGATGTTCTTAACAATATATTAAAAGTCCCCGGTCTTCCCGTGTCGGCTTCCTCGATTTCCAGGCGTTTGAACTCCTGGAATGCTGGAGAAGTAGGTGGTGTCGCTGGAATGCGCATTGTAAGCGAACGATTTGGCTTACAGTGCTCTAACATGGCTTAAATTAAAGGAGTGAAAATAAGCTATAAGTTAATTCATGGGTTGGCATGTTAGCGATACTTCCGGTATAACAGGAAACGAAAAAATGTCGCGAAATTTTTTAAAAATGTGCCACGTCTTTCTTTGTTGGACGTTTGTTGGCAAACTATCACGAATATCTCAGACAAGTCTTCTATAACAGTTGTTGGCGATAAAATAAGCTTTCATTTGATGTATTTATAATCTATGTCCGAGTAATAGTTGCCGAGCTATAGCGGTGAAAACAAAAGATTGTTACATCATTCCCTTCTCCGTCTGCGCTACACACACACACTGCGACTGGGACGCGCTCTGATTTTGCATTGATACATCCGACACGAGCTTCCTTTCTCTATGATAAATGAAGTGCTTCCCCTCTTTTCAAAATATTTCACGCTTAAACCCACCCCTCTCAAAAAAATCCCCCCCCCCCCAAAAAATAAAATTCATTTTTTTTGAGTGTTTTTAATGAAAAGCGCCCTTTTTGTACATATGCTCCTAATTGTGAAAATAATTCAATTTCGCATTTTGAGTCCACCACCCCCCACCCCAATCGTCATCTCTTCATTCTATAAGGTGTTCTCGGTGCGTTTTTTACGTGATTTATTGAGCTAGGTAAACAAAATTAATGTCTTAATATGTAAAATATGTAACCATTTGTGACTTGGCGATCATAAATTATTATTTTAATGCCATTTTTAGGTGAGCAAATATCTTAAGTAAAAAGTAGTGTGAATATCGGAGTAGATATTTCTGCTTAAAACTAATACAGTTTATAATGTATTATTTATCAAATTATCAAATAATTCAAATAATTGTTGTTACAAACCAATTTGTAAACAAAAGACAATGTTAATTTTATAACAGCAAAGTAAAATGGTGTAACAACATACTGAAAATAATATATACCTGCAAATACGTTGGCAGTGAATGCTGCCGGCATGTGTCGAACGTTGGCGGCAAAGTGGTCAAATCGAACGAAGCAGTAACTGTCTGTCTTGCGATAGTCCTTCCATACTGATGCACACGAAGCTCGTTTAGAGAATTGAAGCCCTTTCCGTTGAACAACTCCAGAACAAATTTTTCACCAGCTATCTTGATATCTTCCTTGGATGCGCCAGGCTGATTGAAAACTTCGACAGTGTTCCGAATATCTTCGTTGTTTTTGAAAATGCCCCATGGGCGCTTCTTCCCTTTGCTAAAAATAGCCGAAGTTGTGTCACATCCACTCACGGCATGTGCAAATAGCTCATAACTTTTCATCTCGCCGATATCTTCCTGAATGTTTGTGATAGGGAAAATCTTTCCAAGAGATTTTGAGTTTCTAGGACTGTAAAAATGGATATTGTTGTTCTCTCTTGCTTTTGCCAACAACATACACAGGACATCAAAGCCTGACGCTATAACAGTAAGAGCATGATCTTCGGCATCGAGAGACAACGCTACGTCTACAATTAGTGTATCTGCGTCCCCTGTCGCCTGACGAACAGCAACTCCAGCATTTCTAAGCTCCTTTGTCAACGTAGAGATGAACCTCCCTTGTTTTTGCTGTTACTAAGAAAGTCTGCCTGAGAAGTGGAAACCATTGTGTTGGAATCGAAGACGATGTCTATGGACGTCCGCTTCCCCGCATGGCATGCCTGCTCCTGGTTCTTCGTGCTTGGAGTCTGATCGTAGTTGTCAAACACAATGGTAACGTTTGAAGGATAGGGCTTGCTTATGTACAACTTGTAGGACTGGATTATGTCACCAAAAGTTAAAGGTCTTGGCCATACAACGGTATGCAAAAGCAGACCTCTATCAACGACTACTTTGCGTTGTTCTTCAAAATCTTTGGGGGATTCTGAAGATTTGAAAAGGTGTTGAAATGCTGACTTGGCTGTTTTTCTCAATAAGGATGAATCGAAGAGAGCTGGAGGCGTCAGTGCAAGCTCGTACTTCAAGAACTCCACGATATCCGCTTCCGATTTCATCACACATATGATTCGCATGAAAAGTTACTGTGGGTTGACCAGGACGATGTCATCACGAATTTTTAGTTGGCACCCAACAACTGACAAAGGGACAACGCGGCTTTTTCTTGCGAGCTTGAGACCCTCAAAACTTTTCCCCACCATTTCTTGTATTGCTTCTTCACCAACTTCTCGAGCCTTGTCGCAGTTGATGCTGTTGTCTGCAACTACGCCACTGGAAAGCGATTGAAGACTTTCTTTTTTTTTTATCCAACGGAGAGCGATCTTCTACCCACGAGCAAAACACTTCTGCGTGGCGGTTCTCCAGCTTCCACCGCGAGTCTCTCAACTCAACGTGCTGTTCCGAGGATTTTGTCTCTATACCAGACACATTTTCTACAGCTTCACAGATCGAGATGCACAGTGGAAACGCCGAGACAAAGTGAGCCAGTGCGCTATCGTCTACTCCTCGTCCTCTTGTTAAACCTCCTCGTGATTTCATAGGCCGCATAAGAACCTGTTCTATGGCCATATCTGACCATATTGCAGACCAAAATTCATGCGAGCGTCGGATGGAAACGTACCCGTTCTTCGTGAAGTTGATGTACTCGTCCACGGGCATCTTCTGATCTAACTTAAGCATTTGATGCAGGTACAAGTAGGCTGACTTAGCGTAGTGAATATGCCCTGCAGCGTGTAGGTAAGGCAACATCTTCGATACGCAGTACAAATGGAGGTTCCAATTTGATGGTCTTTCTGCCCGAATAAACAGCCAAACTATTTCCACTTGCCTGTAGTACTCCGCCCATAGCTTCGCTGTCTGGCTAGTTTCTGACAGAGTCTTCATCTTGTCTTCCATGTACTCCATGACCCGAGTTACAACTTGATATTTGCATACTTCTTCCGGTGTTTTCCTTCTAAAACCTTTTAAAACACAAACAACGCCCATCGGATCGTCGAGTGGCTTCTTACACAAAATGCAGTCTTCAAAACTCATTTTTATGACAACAACACAATAAATAACACTTATACGGCATAACACACATCGGTTAACGACCAACTGTTTAAAATTTAGAAACAAAAGAAAACAAGAAGCTCCACCAATTCGACGCATCAATGCTGCGGGCGAACGCGTCAGTTGGCCGCTGAGAAACAACGCAAACACGGGCTGATTCAGGTCGCGCGCCATTGTTTAAATCTCTGTAGCTCGGCAACTATTACTTACACATCAATTATGAATACATCAAATGAAAGCTCATTGTGTCGCCAACAACTATTATAGAAGACTTGTCTGCGATATTCGTGATAGTTTGCCAACAAACGTCAAAAAAAGAAAAACAAGGCACTTTTTTTTAAATTTCGCGGCATTTTTTCGTTTCCTGTTAGACCGGAAGCATCGCTAACATGCCAACCCATGAATTAACTTATCGCTTATTTTTTCTCCTTTAATTTAAGCCATTTTAGAACAATGTAAGCCAAATCGTTCGCCTTCAATGCGCATTCCAGCGACACCACCTACTTCTCCAGCATTCCAGGAGTTCAAACGGCTGAAAATCCATGAAGCCGACACGGGAAGACCGGGGACTTTTAATATGTTGTTAAGAACATCAAATAAGACAACTGTACCAATTTTCAGCTTTACTAAAAAGTTTTCAAGGTTTTGACCGTTTTCAGACTAAAATTCCTGGGCTATTTTGACTCTGAGAGTCGCACATCATCATTTGAAAAAGGAGACGAGCCAATTTTTTTTTTTTACAAAATGAGATAAGGACATTTTCATAAGCTGTGACTTAATCCTCATCATTCAGTGTAAAAAGGAGACAATTCCCATTAATGTAAAAGCTTAATTTTGGCATATAAAATTATGTTTTATTAGAAAAAAAGTTACAAGTCCATTAGTGAACATGGACTTGTAACCTTCTTCCAATGACAGGAGGTTGTGCTTTGCAGTTGTCATTTGTTTACGTGTTCATTTTGATCGTTTTCTATTCACAAACCAATCTCCTTTGGCCAGTAAAGATGGGCGTTTGGATAAGCAGGATACATTGCCTTCACAAAACAAAATAAAGAGAGTTGTTCGTAATCCAGATGAATACAAAATAAATAAAATCAGGATTTCCAAGATCAAGGGTTTTGCTCATGTGAATAGTACCTCCTGGCACGTGTCATTCCAAATCCCAGAATAAACTTAATTGCAGCACACCCTCGTGGTCACGTACCAAAATAGAAAGAAAGTAGATGACATCAGAAAAATTATCAAATACATTCCTTCCGACTGTTTGGGTATCTATGAAACAATATTGGTATGGCCAACCACTGAGGGCGAAGAAGAAATCAATGAATGAAAATCAGGAAACCGTTCAATGTACGTGCATAATAAGCTTATATGGTATTTGAAACTGAATAAATTGTTTCGTTCTTAGTTTACCCTCCAGGTAGGCTTTTCCCACGGACTCAGCGAAGGATCCCACCTTTATCGCCTCTACGGGCAGTGTCCTGGAGCTTGCCATTGAATCGGGGGATACAACTGGGGAGGCAAGACTAGCGCCTCACCCAGGCGGTTTCACCTGCAAAGCGAACAGGGGCCTCATGAGGGATGGGACGGGATGGGAAGAATGGGAGGGATAGACAAGGAAGAGGGAAGGAGGCGGCCGTGGCCTAATGGTAGGTACCATCCCGGCATTCGCCCGGTGACGAATCCACGGAAAACCACTTCGAGAATGGCTGAGGTGGTAATCGAACCCCCTCTACTCATTTGGACCACCCGAGGCTGAATAGAGCCCGTTACAGTCCTCATACCACTTTTCAAATTCCGTGGCAGAGCCGGGAATCCAACCGCGGACCTCCGGGGTGGCAGCTACGCACGCTGAGCACTACACAACGGAGGCGACTGAATAAATTGTTCTGATTTATATTTACGATTATTTAATCAAGCTGCTTGATAATATCATTTAAAATTAATAGATCATTTGAAAAACGTGACAAGTCCACGATATATTTTGACCACTGGAGTTATGATAATTGTTTAAATAGTAATATGTTTATGTTTGACGTAATGCCTAATCAACCCTTTACAGTTTCAGTTAGTTTTGAATGCAAAAGAACTAGAATGAATCACTTTATACAGTTTTTCTTCATTCCTGAAAAGTTACTTGTAATGGACTAGTCACTTTTTTTCAAATGATGGATTCAAGTCTCATAAAAGCTTTAAGCTTTATTATATTTGTCAATTACGGCTAACACTTGTATCTAGCCGGGGTACTCCCTACCTTTTTAGGGTTCCCCTTTCCTAGAATGTTCATACTTTGTATATTAATCACTCACTACTCAGTAGTGTTTCATTTTTCATTTTTTTTATTGTTAATTAATTTTATTATAATGTATTTAATCGAATAGCACTATTATAGAGCACGTAAAATCAATACTTCAAATCTTGCCACATGTCTTTTTTCTCTCTGCCCACATTCGCTTCATTCTCTGATCTCTGCTTTCGGAGCTGTTCCATGTTACGTGGCTGCTTTCATTGTCCTTCTTGTTCCTCCCTGAAGATCACTTTTTGAATTTTGTCCCGAAATAAATTCCTATTATATGTATATGTAATGTCAATGTCTGCTTCCTTTCGGTGAATAAATCTTTTGCCTTGGGTTCATCTCTTAACCCAAAATGTTCCGATTTCTCTCCCTCACCTATTTCCTTTTTCATACTTCATATTCAATGGTGCTCCAAGATGCCATCGCAGCCAGCACCTGGTGCCAAATGTTGGAATTCATATAGCGTTATGAAATAATCTAACTTACAAATGTTGGCTTCACACAAGTTTAGTTAGTGGCAGGTACATTTTCATGCCATAAATCCATGACATGGGACCGCCGGCTTTACTTCCTCTCCGAAGGAAGGCATACTGAGGGATTTTCAACGCTTCTTAAAAAATTTGACCACTTCGGCCGGGTTTGGACCCGCAACCTTGGGCACAGAAGCTCAGCATGCTACCAATTATCCCGAAACTATTTAAGCAATCACACTGCAATTTCTTATGATGATAGAGGACTATTAACTAAGGGCATAAATGTGACTTTTAGAAACCGGATAAAGACGAAAACAACATGGTGGCCAAATGATTTTTAAATATTTCAAGTGATTTTTCCGGCGATCTAATCCCCCAAGAGAAATTATTCTAAGATCATCGAATCATATTGGAGTTTGGTAAAGAGACATCTCATGTTAAATTGTTTTCAAAAATTCAAAAATGCATCATTTTGAAATTTTATTTCTCGTACCCTATTCAAGCGATTGAAGAGAAGATTCGTATGTTAGGCTATTATAATAATCATAATCTAATAATCTAATGGCACTAAATTCTGTAGATTACTTTTCGAAAATCATAGAAGCCGTGCATTTGACTTTCCTTAATTTAAACTACCCTGACTCGTTACAGAAAGATCCTATCTCGCGGGTGGAGTATTAATCACAGATACTGAAAGTTATATATTCTAGCACGTACTTTCTCAATGCAATGGTGTTGGTTGAGACATAGGTCGTCTACCGAGAGCTATTTAGTAAATTTCACATGGAAAATCCTTTTAATAAAATAACTGTCAGAATTCTTAATTCTTATGTGAAAATAGTCTTTTTAGTTCTTCACGGAACTACTTGTTATAATCCAGTTATGGTTAGCAAATATTAAGAAAAAGCCAAGAAATGAAAATTACTTTCAGACTGGCCTACCTCAAGATAAATCAGCTGTGGGCCACGCAGGAAATATTAACAACCTTCCTACTGTTCTACGAAAATGCGGCAACAAACTCCACAAAGGACATACTCATTACGTGCTGAAAATTTCTTAATGTCTTATTTCAACAGAAGAGTAGACTACTGTTTCACGTTCCGAGTTCATTCATAAATGTCAAGTTACCATAAATTAACTAGACAGTGATGTAGGGGCTCCATGTAAAACAACACAGTACATCCAGTGTTCAAGGATAATTCAAGTGGTATGTCATTCTCCTAAAAATATGGTGTACTGATGCTCTTCCTAACGAGTGAATACTACTTTTATTAAATAATGCTTTTCTGTTGGTCAACATGATAGTGCCCAATTATATTAGATTGGCAGTACAAATATTGAAACACCACCACATGAAAGAATTATTTACACTTAATGTGCACACAAACAAGACATATTTCGATCACCAAGTGATCATCAACACATCCTGTTAATCTTGGCTTGGATTAGGATTGGCAGCTATGTAGGTGATTTCACTTACATAGAGCAATACTTACAATTTACACAAATTGTTCTATAACTTGTGTAATGTGTCAGACCAATTTACTGATATTGTTACTCTTTTGGTCTATAGCACTTCTATATATATGTTGCGATATTATATATATATATGTTGCGATATTATTATTATTATTATTATTATTATTATTATTATTATTATTATTATATATATAATGCGTTTGGTCTTCTAAGGAGCACGTAGAACCATTATTTAGCATTCGTCTTCTTGTTCTTATCTTCCCAAAACTCCCTCATCCTTTCACTAAGTGCTTGTCTTCTTTCTTGTGTCCATGCAGCTTTGAGTTTCAAATTCCTTTCCGTAGGGAACTTGGGTGAAAACTTATATGAGTTTGATTTCTGTCTATATGCAGTCCATGTCGTTGTTAGTGGGTCAATGTTGATTTCAGTGAGGTCTTTTTGGGTGTCAGCTATCCAGCGTACTTTGATTTGTCGGGTTCCATTGGCTATGAGGAAGATTTTCTTGGTCAGTCGGGAGTTGTCCATTCGAGCTATATGTCCGTAGAATTTCATGCGTCTTTTCCGTGCAAGTGAGGTGAATTGTTCAGTCAGCGAATACAGTTCTTCTGAGCTTTTACTCGTCCACATACCGTCCTGAAGCTTTGGTCTAAATATTTTCCTCAGTGTCTGCCATTCTATCTTCTCATAAACCGCTGGGAGCAGATGAGGACTGTACCGTGGATAATGAAACAGCTCCCTGCTAAACTTTTGCAGAACAGTTGTATTCATAGAGAAGATGACTGTACCCCACACTCTCTATATGGATACGAATAAGTGGAAAATTTGTAGATCCGCACCAGTTCTTAAGTATCAGTGGCAATGTTAAGAGATAATCAATTCAAATTCTTTCTTTTATTACAAACTAGATGAAGTACCCGTTCTTCGAACGGCTTTTAGTACTTGCTGGCCGAAATCATTCATATAATCACACATTCGTAATGTAGTTATGTTATTTCCATGTTACCAGCTATATGTGTAGACTACATGCATTTTCACTCACCCAATTATTAATCAGAGGTAGGAAAGTGAAAATCCACAGCCTGCTTTCAGTCGACCGACCGGGTCGAAGCCTGTCGCACTCCCCTGGGGCAATGATTAAATGAATGACAGATGAAATGAAATAATATTGGAGATTGTTGCTGGAATGAAATTGTGACAGGGAAAACCGGAGTACCCGGTGAAAAGCCTGTCTGCCTCCGCTTTGTAGGTAGGAAAGTGTGTTTATATATTGGAAATAAATATCAGCTTCTATGTAGTAAAAGTTAAACAACCTTTCTTAAATATTGAACACCTATCGTTTAACGTCTTCATACTATATTTAAACATATAAACATTATGCTACAAATACATCAAACTTGGTAGAAATTATCATATCCACAGTAAGTAATATTGCGGAAACTACGTATCATGTCATGATAAAGAGTAACAGTAACGAAACAAACTTCAATCATCCCAAGTAATATTAACAAAATCAGTTTTAATCACAGATACATTTTCTAAGTTTATGCCGTGTTTTGTGCGAGATTACGCCTAGTAACTTAACTCCGAGATGGTTCATCAGCGAGCTCTTGAAGTCTATTTGCGCACTACCAAAGGAGTAGCAAACTGCGCGATACCTCAATTCTTATTTAGAACACCTCCTCTACTTGACTGCGGAAGCTAAACGCTAAAACAGTCTTTCACCTCCCTATACAGGCTTCCAAAATGATTGTATATTGAATTTCGGGGTCAAGCAATTCAAACTCAGGAACTTTTCTAGGTTTACGCCGTGTTTTGTGCGGGGTTTCATGGGCCATGAAAGGCAAGATACCAACTTTATTGAAATAAGTTTGCCTAGTTCTGCAGTAAGATTAATATGAGCACTAATTGAACTAATGTGACAGTCGGTAGTCTTCGACACATTCGTCTGTGAATTTGGGTTTCTGATCATGGAAAAAAATTACAAAAAGCAGATCAATATTGGCCAACAGAAATATTCAGTTAACAAAAAACAAATCTATAAAAAGAAAAACAAGCGTACCGTGCGAAGTAGAAAGCATTGTGAAACATAAAGATCCAAATACACACATACAATAACCGGCACATAGACTCAAAATCACGTCTCGTTTCGGACCCCACAAACTACATGTACCTCTATAAATAAATCAGTTCATGTAGAGACTAACATAGACCAACATCGCTCGGCTTTGACCGTGTTTTATAAGACATATTTAGGTTTTACTCGCTAACCGTTGGAGATACACGAAAGTGATAAGGACCTTTCGGATAAAAAATTAAATTTTAAAGCTCGTATATGCCATCAAATGTTTGCTATTTCTTAGCGTTCTCTTTTTATTTGAAATGGAAATATGAAAATTGTCGCCATTTTTAAATAGTGCTAAACATCGAAATAAAATGTTGCCTATATGTAAACCTGGTAAATCAGCTACATCCATGAAAAATTTAATTTAAATCGGACCAGTGGTTCTTGCGTGATTGAGTAACAGACAGACACACACCATCTCATTTTTATATATTAGTATGATAGCTTCTCGAATGAGGTGGGCGCCAAACATCGGTCCTTCATAAACATTCTATTCTCCACACAAATAGTCCCCCTACCTCATCCACGACAATGTAGAAACTAAAACAAGGGATGGATATACACGTGTACAGAGCAGTGTGTGTTCCTCCATTAGCCTTGCGTCGCGCTCCATCAACATGTACCTTCGGGTCACTGCATTGTCTGTGAAGTCCCTTGATCAAACATTGCTGCAGCTCTAATTCATTTCTATCCTGCTTTATTGTCAACGCGCCATTCAAATAAACAAAAACAAACAAAAAAGCTGGTGGATTAACTGGATGGGGAACGTACACAATAGTATCTGTGCACTATACAGCAATTCCGTTAACTAAATGGTTTCCACGGCGTGTAAATCTGATGGCACTGTTCACCCACCACTCTTGCTTTGAATGTAAACTCTGGTATTCCTCTCATTTGTTTTTGTAAAACTCCATTTACAGACAAGGGACCCTCATGTACCAGAGTTCCCAATCAATTAATCATTTAATTTATGTATTAAATACTTTTGATATTACATTCTTGTGACATGTCTCACGAATCTGACGGCATATCCAGTGCAGATTATATGTGAGACATATTAATTATTATTTACAACATATATACAGATTGTATTTCAATACAAGAGCGCATGCAAAATATATGCTTTTTATTTCTTTTAAATTATTGATATATTTTTAAATGTCTTTAAAATAATAATTATTATATTAAATTTGATTTAACATATTAAGTGATAATAAGAACAATATTAATATAAATAATTAAAAATACAAATAGTTATACCATGTCAATAAGTGATCTAAATATTACCTTAGTGATATAAGCTGTTATATCACTATAGTAATTATAATAATAAGCTTATGTTATAAACTAATGTTTATTGAGGTAATAATGTTTAATGAGACGTATAGCTAGTTGCTTGCTGTTCTTGTTGGACAATCCAGGAGGTAGCTCATTAAGTATTGATGGTTCAATATAATTTAGTCTCTTGTAAGTTTGGTTCTAAATAAATCATCATTATGTGTATCGTTAATGTCAATGTTGGATTCCTTTAGCTCATTCATTGTCTGTGTAAACCACGCTTTTAAATGGTATCAGCAATTTGTTTTGTCAGCCTGTCATTATTCATTCTATTTAATAATGCCCAAAAGCGACAATCTTATTATTATACTGTACTTAGTATAATGAGTCTTATGAATGTTTATAATACGAATCGCAGTTTGAATCTCGTTATAAAGGGTTAGTTTATTTTTTAGAGGTTTGTTAACTACGCATGTGTATTATGCACGTGTATACAGCTAGATCAAGAAGTTTGGAAGCTATTCTTTCAGTGTTGCCTTTACAAACTGGCAGTTGTAACTCTTCAGTCGCTCAACTAAAATTTTCCCAATGACTGGGTGGCGGTAAAATGTATATAATATATGAATAATAAGTAAATACCACTCTTGGAAAAAAATAGCATGTATTAATTATAATCACAATGGGTAATTTTAGGATTACCCGTTTCGACCTTCAAGTGCTCATCATCAGATCTTGATCACTGGGGCTGAGGTTTAAATTAATATAGGAATATTATCTAACTAAAAATAAGAGTAGTGCGTTTAGTTTGAGATTATATTACGATTCACAGTTTGAGTCTCGTTTTATAAGGTTAGTTAGTTTTGTAACAGTCTGTGAACTACGTATGGGTATTATGCACGTGTTAGTTAGTTATTGTTGTTTTAAGGGGCGGAACTACGAGGTCATCTGCCCCTTTATGCACGTGTATACGTGAACAACACAATATAATAAATAAAACAAGATGTTCAGTAAAGAACATATAGCATACTTTCTCCTAAATGCATGAATATTGTTATAACTCATTGTCCTTTTCAAGTATAATTGAATGTTCGTTGGAGTAGCTTGATGAAATACAACGTGTTATACGGATATTAAACATGAATATGAGGTGCCCTTTGCTAGTGCTACCTCTGTATAAAATTTCATTCAAGTCGGTTTCACAGTGTTTGAATTGATATGGTGAATCGATTTGCACACATATATGGCCACTATCTGCAAACTGTTGGGCTGATGACCTTGTAGTTCAGTCAAAAGATGCTTCCCACAGAAGGTATGTGGTTGCAAAATTTGGTAGAGATCAAATAATTAGGTTGGTCGTAATTTGATTTAGGCTTTTAAAATTTGGGTGGCCACCATTCAGCTTCCGTCAAATTTTGTTCAATTCGGTTTAACCGTGTTTGAATTGTTAGGGAGAATCGATTTGCACACATACATGGCCGCTATCTGCAAACTATTCGGCTGATGTGCTTGTCGTTTGGTCAAAAGATGCTTCCCACACAATGGTATGTTGTTGCAAACTTTAGTAGAGATCAGATGATTAGGTTGGTCGTAATTTGATTTAAGCTTTTAACATTTGGGTGGCCGCCATTACGTTTAAGTCAAGATGGCGGCGATATGAAACATGACACTGACGTGCCCTTTGCTAGTGCTACCTCTGTACCAAATTTCGTTCAATTCGGTTCACCGTGTTTGAATAGATATGGGGAATCTCTTTTCACACATACATGGCCGCCATCCGCAAATCATTGGGCTGATGACCTTGTAGTTCAGGCAAACGATTCTTCGTACATAAAGGTATAAGGTTGCATAATTTGGTAGAGGTCAGATGATTAGGTTGATCGTAATTTGATTTAAGCTTTTAACATTCGGGTGGCCGCCATTACGTTTTCGTCAAGATGGCGGCGATATAAAACACGAAACTGAGGTGCCCTTTGCTAGTGCTACCTGTGTACCAAATTTCGTTCAATTCGGTTTCACCGTGTTTGAATTGATAGGGGGAATCGATTTGCACACATACATGGCCGCCATCTGAACTATTGGGCTGATGACCTTGTAGATTAGTCAAACGACACTCGCCATATAAATATATGTTGTTGCAAAATTTGGTAGAGTTCGGATGATTAGGTTAGTCGTAATTTGATTTAAGCTTTGCACATTTGGGTGGCCGCCATTACGTTTCCGACAAGATGGAGGCGATATAAAACATGACACTGAGGTGCCTTTCGCTAGTGCTACCTTTGTACCAAATTTCGTTCAATTCGGTTCCACCGTGATCGAATTTATAGGGGAGGACAGACATTCAGAGTACACACACTCACACACACACAGACACACAATTTTTCGCCCTGTGTTGATCTCATAAATCTACTTTCATTTTTTGCAAAAATTGAAAGTAGGCTAATACAATTGGAGCATGCACTTGAATTCTATCATACATAGGCCTATGGTTACTGATCACAGCGTAGCCGCTTGCCACGGTGGGTGAGTGGTTATAGTGTCGGACTACCAACCCCAAGATTGCAGGTTCGCCCCTGGCCATGGTAAGTGATTTTTGAAGGCGACAAAAATCACGATACTCATGTCATACGTTGTTGGCATGTTAAAGAACCCATTTGAATTCAGTAGGCCGTGTTCAATGGCAAAATTAATCTCGGGATTTTCCGCCAACACAAAGTTCCTCCATTCTCTACTTGAAAGCGCTGTAGTGTCAAGGAGTTTAGATATCCAACCTCCTTGACTTTCATAGCGTTCAAAGGAACGACGAAATTCGACATGCAAGCTACCCTCCGGGTGTCAATTAACAAAGCTTGCACCAGGCACCCGAAGCCACACGATAGTATTATTATTTACAGCGTAGCCGTTGGTTGTACAGTAAGTCATTCCCGCCTCAGTGAGTTACAACTTCCGTTAACAGATGTCACGCGCAGCGATATTCAAACTAAAGACCTCCGCAGCAATTCAGTCGGGAGTAGACACGTGAATCGTAAGAACTTCCTTCCTAATCCTCACCTGAATTACAAATACACACAGTATTGCAAACATCACAATTACAAATTCTATGCACACTCAAGTACGTGAGGCTAAATGACCATGATGTCCAAATCCCTCAAATTAAACAACTCTTGTTGTTGTTTAAATGGACGGGCATCAATTCCACCCGGGAATGCTCGCATACCAAGGGCCGGGGTTATAGTTTGAAATGAAGTAAAGACTTATGTGATTTTAAGATACTAATTTTACTTATTTTATTAAATTTCCTGGCCATATTTTTATTTAACAACAGTGATTAATATCTAGCTCTTTGTGTATTATGTTTATATCTGATTTAACGAATGAGCGGACTTGACTTCAGAGCGTTTGACCGATGGCGTGGTGGTGTTCGCAAGACATTGTTGTGCCATTGGTCAACCGCTCTGAAGTCAAGTCCGCTCATTCGTTAAATCAGGTATAAAGTGTTTGGCACATTATAACTTATATGGCAGAAAATACAAGTGATTTAAAATTAATCATAATATTCTTTTAAATAAGTCTGCCAAGTTTTCTATTTTTTTTCTACAAATTTTATACATTGTTTTTAACATGTGCATAATTAAATGTTTGAATGTTTTTTGACCTCGTCAGACATTATTAAATTAAATTTAGATAATAATAGGTGTATAATTTGAACCTAAAAGAATACTCTCGATATCAGCAGCGGATGTTGAAAATACTGTTTTCCAGCCTAGAACGGAAAAATCAGATGCATTCAAGAATTCACTCATGCGCTGCATAAGGTGTTAGACCCGGCCGTTGGTATGCGAGCAGGAGGGTTATGACATTTGTTTACGTCATTGGGAATAACCCCTTTGCCGACCCCATGTCAAAGCCTGAGCGGAGTTGAGGAACTTATTTTTGGGTCCCTTGGAGGACCGGGTGGAATTGAGGAAAATCGGGCGGAATAGATGTTCGACCGTTTAAATTACATGTAGCTTGACACTTTATTAGACGTTGTTGTTTCTTTAATGGACTAGGTCATCGTGGTAATCTCCACCCAGTGTGCTTGCGTGTGTATGAGTGTAGAATTGGTCTGACAACTTGTATTATTGTTGTGTCTATAGTAGAGTATGTATTTGTAATTAAAGGTAGCATCCTCCATGGCTTAGGTGGCAGCATGCTGGCCTCTCACCTCACCGCTGGGTCCGTGGTTCAAATCTCGGTCACTCCATGTGAGATCTGTGCTGGACAAAGCGGAGGCAGACAGGTTTTTCTCCGGGTAATGCGGTTTTCCCTGTCACAATTTCATTCCAGCAACACTCTCCATTATCATTTCATTTCATCTGTCATTCATTTAATCATCGCCCCAGGGGAGTGCGACAGGCTTCAGCAGCCGGCAAATTCATATCCTCGCCGCTAGATGGGGGCTTCAATCATTCCATTCCCTGATCCAGTCGGCTGACTGGAAGCAGGCTGTGGATTTACATCGGGGAGGAGGTAGCCGAGCTCTTAAAGTTAGAAAACACCCCGGAATTTGCCACGAGTAGAAGTGGGAAACCACGGAAAAGTAGTTATATGATACCTGATGTGGCAATCGAGCCAAGCTCTTCTGAGTTTTATCTCACGAGGCTGAGCGTTTCCCGCTCCAACCCTCAGAGAATAATTGAATTTTGCGGCATAGCCGAGCAAAGAAAGCTTTGAAGCCAATGTAGGCCTTCCACAACTTCGGATGAGTTACAACGGTGGATCTTTGTACTCATTAGTAGTATACTGTACAAACACTACTTAATGTTGTAGATATAGCTTTTTAATTATCACAACTGAGTATTTGTAGTTCATTTCATTTCAATTTTAGTTTACAATTCTACTGTTGATGTAGGGCTTACTCCTTAAGTGTATCACAACAATAGTAGCTACACCTTCATAGATTAGTTTGGAGAAGGAAGACTGTCTTTGTTGATGGGATCATCATTTCTAAATTTTGGGCTGGCTGCGTGGCTCAGCGGTAAAGTTCTCGCTTGCTGGGCCCAAGGTTGCAGGTTTGTATCCTGGCGCAGTCAGCTGGCGTTTGAGGGTGCGCAAATGCGATGGAACCGTGTCAGTAGATTTACTGGCTCGTTAAAGATCCCCTTCGGGGAAAAATTCAGGCACCCCGGCGTCTTTAAAAGCCAGAGTAGTTAAAAGGGACGTAAAACCAATAACATTATTATTTATTATTATTTCTAAGTTTTATAACATTAAAAAATCGTTCTTTTTGTGGTGCTTAATGCCATAATATTTATCAGTAATTACCACAGACTCCGTAGCTTAGGCGGCAGCGCGCCGGCCTCTCACCGCTGGGTCCGTGGTTCAAATCCCGGTCACTCCATGTGAGATCTGTGCTGGACAAAACGGAGGTAGACAGGTTTTTCTCCGAGTACTCCGGTTTTCCCTGTCACAATTTCATTCCAGCAACACTCTCCACTATCATTTCATTTCATCTGTCATTCATTTAATCATTGGCCCAGGGGAGTGCGACTGGCTTCGGCAGCCGGCACAGTTCATATCCTCGCCGCTAGATGGGGGCTTCATTAATTCCATTCCTGACCCGGTCGGAGACTGGAAGCAGGCAGTGGATTTTCATTTTCACTGTAATTACCACACTTACTGACATATATTATTGTATTTTGTTTTTGGAGGGCAGATACTGTCTGTGGGTGTTACTGTGTGTTTAGCAGTGTTTTGTAGAGCAAGTTGTGTTGCATATTTGGATCTGATGATGCTCACCTCACGAGCGAAACATGCCATCCCTTAGTTTTCTTCTCCTTCTTCAATAGTCCGTAACAATATATATGCAAATCTTAATCACATGTAATTTAATTCAGGTCATTTTTCACATATTCCAGTAATTGGAATGACTTTTGTGTTGACCAGCTGAATGCTACAATATTAATAGCTGGGGAATTAATTGAACCCAGGGCTTTTGCGATCGGATTCTCAATACGTACCCCGAGACCACAAAAGGTGTTACACATTAGATTTTGAAACTTCAGAAGTCTAACTTTTGAATGGGAAGATGACTTCGCATTTCAAACCGAGGGTCTAGAATACATCTTTACTTTAACCAGCTTAATTAACTGTTGAGGAGGAGACACTGGCAGCAACTTCCCTCCCTTGGGTACAAGTTCACAGGTCAAACACCGACATTAAGCTCTAACTAGGTGACTAAGTAACTTTAAAGCAGGCCACTCTCCAAGTTGGTATGTCATTAACAGGCCTGCAGTCAGAGTACAGGTATAAGGAATTAGTCCTGTGGTTCACGCTCTCATCTTATGTATCCATAAGCTGTGTCCTAGGGATAAGTTCACGGCTTTGCCAAGAAATATATTTTCCGTTAACCTTGAGAAGATAAGTGAGAAAACTGGTTCGTTTCCCATCTCAAACATCATAGAAGACGTTTTCAGTGACTTCTCATTTCTAACATGTTCAACAAAGGCCACTTCATGCTCTATCTTTACACTAATTACAAATACAGTACACACATCGTTATAGATACCATAATAATAATAATAATAATAATAATAATAATAATAATAATAACCCCTGGCACTACAGCCCATGAAGGTCCTAAACCTACCAAGCGACCACTACCTAGCCATTTGGCCTGCAGATAATGGGGTGACGTGTGGTCAGCGCTTCAGGTCCCCTCGGCCGTTAATATTGATTTTCGTGATCGGGGCACTGCCTTACTGTCAGACAGCAACTCAATTGTCCTCACGAGGCTGAGTACACCCCGTTCCAGCCCTCACGTCAGTTTATAATATCCTTGACGGAGCCGGGAATCGAACCTGGGGCCTCCTGGTGAGAGGCAGGCGCACTACCCCAACACCACGGGGCCGGCCCGTTATAGATACCAGAGTAACATTATCTGACAGATTTGATACACACCCAAATACACATGTTGTTGGAGTCAATTGAATTTTAAGGGCTTAGATATCTTGGTCATCAGCCCCTTGTAGTATGGTGTGTGTAGAATTTGTCTGATAACCAGTATTATTGTGGTGTCTGTAATAGTGTGCGTGTTTGTAATCCAGGTGAGGTTTGGGCAGGAGTTAGTTACCATCCCGGCATTTGCATTAACTAGAAGTGGGGAAACCAAGATGGGAATCCAACCCAACTGTTCTCAGTTTTGCCTCACGAGGCTGAGTGGACCCCGTTCCAGCCCTCAGACCAGAATTAAATTTCTTGGCAGGACTCCAGGGTGTCAATCAAGAATGCTAGCCTCTACACGGCGAGGTGGTCGCAATAATGATATAATGGTGTTCGTATTTTACAGTAGCTTGCAACATAAATCTTCTTATAGATTAAAGAATGCTACACTGCTGTTCGTAAAACACAGCACCAAGAAGAGTCACGTTACGGTTTTGAGTTTCATATACTGGTTTTATTATTGCAATCATGTGAGCAAGGGTGTAGACTTACCTAAATAATAGCCAATTAGAAGTCCCTACGTCACACAATGCAAATTTCTCCTTGAATTCAGCGCACCAGAAATGTGAGGAAGATGAATAATGACTTTATGGATTTAACTTTATTTTTAACTACTGAGGATTTCAAGATGCCAAAATGCTCAAACCACCTCGATGTGTACTGGCTAGCATTCTAGGCTGTCACCCTGAAAGTCCGGATTCGATTGATTCTGACAAATAATTTAATTCTAGTCTGAGGTTTGGAACGGGATATGTTGTTATTGTAGATTCATTTAGGGGCTTTGTGACATCGTGATAATGTAGCCCCGTGCACTTGGGTGTGTATGGATTTTTTGATAACCTGTGTTATTGTGATGTCCGTATTAGTGTGTGTAATTGTAATTCAGATCAGGGTCGGGAAGGAGGCGACCGTGGACTTAAGTTAGGAACCAACCCAACCCAGCATTCGCTTGGAGTAGACGTGGGAAACAACAGAAAACCACCTCCAAGATTGCTAAGGTAGGAATCGAAACCGCTTTTCTCACTTTTGCCTCACGAGGCTGAGTATACTCGGTTCCAGCCCTCAGACCAGAATTGAGTTTTATGGCAGAGCTGGGAATCGAACCCGCGCCTACGTGGTGACAGCCAAGAGTGAAAAGGGATATACTCAGCCTCGTGAGGAAGAACTGAGAAGAGGAGAGTTCGATTTCCATCTCGGGCATCCTAGAACTGGTTTTCCGTTTTTCCCCCATTTCTACTCCAAGCTAATGCCGGGATGGTTCCTCTGTTTGCAACGAAGGGGAACTTGAACATGCCAGTAAATCCACAGACACGGCACCATCGTAATTTAACACCCTCAAATGCCAACTGCCCTCGCCAGGCTTCGATCCTGCAATCTTGGGCATAGCAGGTGAGAACGTTACTGCAGCGCTAGGCAGATAGTCTGAAATAAGATACTATCTCGGCATTTGCCTGGAGGGAGTGTGGAAAAAAACCTGGGGAAAACCACACTCAGCGCCGGCAGTTGAACCTCCGATCTCTGCACTTGCTGCAGGTCCCCATCACGGTCGTGGTGAGTCATTTAACGCGCATGGCTACTCTGCGAGGTACATATTAAATGCTTGTTTCCAGGAACTAAGCGTCTTCCTCATTTTGAATACGGAATAGTAATGTTGATCACTGAGTCTTCCGTCTATCGACTGGTTTGATGCAGCGTTCCTTCCTCAATGTGCTGAGCTGCTTGTTTCAAATCTACATAGCTACCACACCCTACATCCAAGGTAATCTGTTTAACATATTCTAATCTTTGTCTACCCCTACAGTTATTGTCTTCGACCCTTCCTTCCATAACTAAGTTTGCTATTCCTGGGTATCTTCGAAAGTGTCCTACCAACCTACTTCTTCCATTCATTAGCAGTCGCCAGGAACATCCCTCCTCTCCCACTCGTCTCTTCACCTCTTCATTTGTTACTCTATATACCCATTGGGCCTTCATCATTCTCCTGTAACACCACGTTTCAAATGCTTCTATTCTCCTCTTTTCTGCTGCGTCAACTATCCAAGTTTTACTTCCATAGAGTGCTACGCTCCAGACTAAGGCTTTCAAAAGTGACTTCCTAATACCTAAGTCCAGTGCTTTATTTCTTTAAAAATGTCATGGCGTAGTCTACTCTCAGTTGTAGTCGACAAAACATCACAATTTTGCCATTTTCGGCAATTTGCAAAGTCCTGTCATTGTTTGTGTTCGAATCATTAACTTTCAGCTTTTTCGATGCCGGGTTGGATGTTAAATAGTTCGTTATTTTCTTCATCCTTCAAAACTAACCACACGCACAAAATAACAACCTAGCCTGCCTCCAAACACTGGCCTGCGTGCTTATAGGAACGGAGTGCCGAGTTACCGACCAAAAGAGACTGATTCGATATATCGATTTAAATCGAGGATTACTCGAAATCTCCTCCAGCTGTTGTGAACAGCCCGTTGACGCCAGCTGAGCTATGAACTTTCAAGTCGGAAGTTATATTTGCCGGACTAGATACCAATGTACCAATATATTTTCTTGAACAGTTTTCAAATGTTTAAGGGGTACGAGTACCCCCGCGTTCCCCATTTAAAAAAAAGCATTTGATGTCAATAGATTTCTTTTTTGTAGAAATGCTTTCCTTGCCTTAGCCAACCTACTTTTTATATCCTATTTACTTCGTCCATCACTGGTTGTTTTGCTTCCTAAGTAGCAGAACTCTCCTACTTCCTTGAGCTTTTCACCTGCTAATTTGACGTCCATAGTGGTTTGTGATTTCATTCGGCTGCATTCCATTATTTTTGTTTTATACTTATTGATTTTCATCATGAATTCCTTCCGCACGACGGAGTCCATACCATTTAAAAAGAGTGATAGTCAGTCTGAAAGACTAGACTTTATATCATTTTAAATGCTACAAATGCTGAAAAATGCTGGGTGAAAGCCTCATGATCATGCAACGAACTGCGTGAAGTGCAAACCAAGGTCAAAGGAGGTAGCTGGCTGGATGACGTCACGCTCACCGGAGCGCGCGGGGAAAGGAGGAAGCTCAAGCGGTACTGTGACGTCACATACCTTAGTGCATTCTCGGTACATTTCGTCCCGTCACCGTAACGTAACGCCAGACCTCATCGTAACGACGAAGTCGACAAGATCATTTAAAAAGATCCTGTGGTGAATCGGCTAAAATGACAATTTAATCAGCTATTCTCAGAGTTGATATTATTTCTCCTTGAATATTAGAAATCAGACGTCCTTAAATTCTAATTTATTTCTAAGAGAATGAAATGGCAATGCTACACATTGCAGGTGTGACTGCAATGTGGAAAGAGCACATTAGGTCTTAATCTATAGACTAGTATAGGAACTGAAATGCATTTTACGTGTCGGAGTTCATCTTATTTAAGAAGAAGGAGGAGAAGAAAGAGGAAGAGGAGAAGGGTTCTCAGTCCGAAGGCTAGTTTGCACCTCCAAAGAGACGATTCTGAGGAGGAGTTTACTTGCGGTAGGGTGGTCAGTTTCTTTCCACTCCACCTTCCCTTCTCCCCGCCAACAGCACGTGGTACCCCAGATCCGTTCATCCATCCAAGTTATGACCACGCCCAATGTTGCTCAATTTCAGAGATGTCACGTAATCCGGTGTTTCAATATGGTCAAGCAGTTGTCTAGGTTCATCTTATTATTAATAAATAAATAAAATGTGTTTATTCCAGCTAATAACACAATTACAGTAAGATAGAAAACAAAATTGTGCTCTCGCAGAAAATCACACTGACTTTACAACAGAATGCCTTCAGTGATTTTAGTCTTAGTTCACTGTACATTGCATGATCTCTCAAACAGCATATAGTCTGTGTATGGCTGGTGAAACCCCCTTAGTGCACACAGCGTATGATGAAAACCATGGACTACAAAGCGCGTAACGTGTCTGTTACCAGTCGTCACAAGTCATTCCATCTGTGATGTAAAAGTCCCACCAAATGTCTCTCTTCTTAGTTCTTATTAACCCTCCAGAACACGCATGGAGTACTGTTACGCGAGAACACGCGCGCGGTGGAAATGACCGCAATTTTCATTACGCAGTCCTGTTTTGGCAGCATTTATTTGAATGGTACCGGTATTAATGTTCTTTGGTGTTGTTGATTTATTTATTTTTCATGGAATGAAGGCGCATAGTCCTTTATTTAACCCAAGTTCACGTATAAAATACCAATGTTACAAATGCTCAACTACAATGTACCTAAAAGGGTAAAATTACAGTATAGGCCTATAAAACTCAGAAATCTAAAAGTGGATAATTATGCACAATAAAGCTGTATACTGAGGTGGGAGAGGGAGCACAATCTTCGGTCCCAGCGCCTTTTTCACTGTTAGCCGAAACTTCCATGTTCGAGTCGTGGTCGCTCTCTTCTGAGTCATTAAAATTTCCGCTTCTGAAGATAACAATTCAATTTCATATTCGTTGTCTTCCTGAAAAAGTCTCTTCGTGGCAGCACATTGCTCACTCAATTAAACTGCATTCTGTCTTTCTTCCTTTTCAACACTAACAAGCAAGTGATTATTTCGGCAATAACTACTTGTAAAACTCCAGTGACTACTACTTTCAGAAAATATGATATAATAGTGCTGTATTTTGGCCGACAGTACCTCGAGTGCTTACATTAAATAAGAATACAGCAAAAGTAGTAAGATTTAATAAATCATAATTGTTTTCAGCAAATATGATATAATGAATTATTTCACACCAAAGTACGACAGTTTGAAGTTGATATATTGTAGGAATATCTGTAATGGCTCCTCCAAACCTTGAGGTAAACCGTATGCGATTTACATTCCAAATAGCCACATGGTCAACAGTACGTCGTTGTACCAATCTCTGCCACCGCGCGCTACTTGCAAAACTCCTGTGCCAAATCCTTTCAGCAAATATGATATAATGAATATTTTCACACCAAAAAACGACAACTTGAAAATGATTTATTGTAGGAATTTATTTAATGGGGCCTCCAAACCTTGAATTAAACCGTATGCTAAACAGGGTGAACAAAAAATGCCGCACTTGGAGGTTGGCATGCGATTCCTCATCCAATTATTGGAAGACAAAAGTTTCTATAGCAAAATCGGATCGGGTGCTGTTTAAAACCACAAGTATGAAAACGAGAAGCTGGCAACACTTGTCACATCCTGCAGCGCACCGGAATGTACAGAGAAATGTGCAACATCCCGCAATGCCGTACCAGCCGTCGCAGCTCACTCACTGGGTTATCCAAACCACATGCACCAAAGAGCTACGGTTCGAATCTACGTCAGTTTTGTGTGTGTGTGTGTGACGTCAGTTCCCTAGTTCCAGTCGTTAAATGCGTTTGTAAGCATGACATCATTTTGTCACATGACAGTGTGAGTCTCCTCCGTGGTGTAGTGGTCAGCGTGATTAGCTCCCACCCCGGAGGTCCGCGGTTCGATTCCCGGCTCTGCCACGAAATTCGAAAAGTGGTATGAGTACTGGTACGGGGTCTACTCAGCCTCGGGTGGTCCAAATGAGTAGAGGGGATTTGATTCCCACCTCAGCCAACCTCGAAGTGGTTTTCCGTGGTTTCCCACTTCGTCTTCGGGCAAATGCCGGGATGTTACCTACCGTAAGGCCACGGTCGCCTCCTTACCCCTTCCTTGCCTAACCCTCCCACTGTTCCCATCCCTTCATCTGGCCCCTGTTCGCTTTGCAGGTAAAGCCGCCAGGGAGAAGTGCTAGTCACACTCCCCAGTTGTACCCCCGACTCAGAGTCCCAAGCTCCAGGACACTGCCCTCAGTGGTGGTAATGGTGGGATCCCTCGCTTAGTCCGTAAAACGATAACGGAAAAAAAAGCGGACAGTGTGATCCACTAAACGGCATGCATGAGTAGACTAACCACGGTTCCGGTGGCGTAGTTGGTAGCATGCTGAGCTTCTATGCCCAAGATAGCGGGTTCAAACCCGGCCGAAGCCGTCGGATTTTTTAAGAGCGTTAAAAATCCCTCAGTATGCCTTCCTTCGGAGGGGAAGTAAAGCCGGCGGTCCCATGTCATATATTTATGGCATGTTAAAGAACCTTTCACTAATTGCACCTGTGTGAAGCTAAATTGGATAGGTTAAGAATGTAAACAACGCTCTTAGGTGTCTAGGTTCGTTGCCAAGAGCCGACTGCGATGGCGTCTAGTAGCTAAGTTCTGAACTTGGCCTAGTAGTCGTTGACGGTGGCGCTTGGCGGCAAAAGTAGGAACTATTTGAAAAATTCTAAGTTGCAGTACTTAAATAAAAAAAAAAAACAGATAACCCACACTAATTCAGTCAACACAATTAACACCGGTTATCGGACAGATTCTACACACACCAAAAGTACACGGGGCAACATGACCGCGTTGTCGCAGCCCCTAAACTTAGGAACCAACCAACCAGTAGACTAACCACGCAGAGCACTACCATAACTGGCCCTGTCAAGTGCATGTAGGGTGGCTTCAATGATGGAGTTCACAAACGGTGAATACGTCGATATGCTTTTCGTGTTGGGTGCATCCAATAACCATGCTTCTGCTGCTGCTAGTGAGTAAGCAGCACGGTACCCTCAAAGGCGCCATCCGGATAAGAATATTTTTCGTCGCCTTGAGCAACGCCTGCGGGAAACCGGCAATCTTCGCCCAAAAGTAGTAGACAGAAGTCGTCGAAGGACTAGACGTACTCCACAAACGGAGGACGCAATTCTTGAAACCGTTCACCAATCACCTCGGCGTAGTACCCGTGATATTGCAAGGCACTTCCAGGTATCTCAAACACTGGTTGTTGACGTGTTGCACGACGAAGAACTGCATCCATATCATTACACGTTAACTCAACACCAGAGGCCAGAAGACCGCATTCAACGAGTACAGTTCTGTGAATGGCTTTTGCAACAAGATAACGAACATCTTATCAAGAATGTGGTATGGAGTGACGAATGTAGCTTCACTCGGAGAGGTATTTCCAACCATCACAACAGCCATTATTAGTCTGACCACAACCCACATGTCACCCGTGAACGTGGCTTTCAGGCACGCTTTGGCATTAAGGCTAAATGTCCCGTTTTTTTAGTTTGTAATTATGACACCACGTAGCAGCACCAAAGTGAGACAATTTCTTTTTTCAGTTTTCTCTTTGAACGAAAGCTCGTATTTGCGATCTGAAAACCACTATGTATACTAGACTGCAATTGAATTGATATTAATTCTATGCGTTTCCCAAAATGTGAAAAACAAAAAACTTACTAACAGTTTTTTATATCTCTTGCTTAAAATATGAAAAAAAAAAAACCTGGTAATACGAAAATGGAGATCTATTTCCTGTTTCCAATGCATTTTTTCAGAATTAAAATCGGGTGAATGGAAACGACAGCATTAGTTTGGGAATTGTTTTGAAAAGGGTGGTAGGCGGCGCGGCTCCACAAGATCTCTTGCACAAGGAAAATGATGAACACGCTGACAGAGCGGAGGGAGAAGGGAACAGTTTGACGACCAGAAGGAGTTGTCTTCCTCTTGTCACAAATATTATAGTTCGACGAGTTACGTGTACAAGTGCCTAGGCGTGGAAAATATCTTAGCAATAAAATTATACCGTAGTAGTGTCACAATATGTAACGTTGACACAATGTGTTCGTACAAATGACTTTCTTAATTCCTCTAACATTCTTGTTGATAATAATACATTGTAGGGGCTTGGGACATCTTGATAATCAGTACCTATGCCTGGCTGCGTGGCTCAGCGGTAACGTTCTTTCTTGCTGTTCCCAAGGTTGCAGGATCGAATCCTGGTGCAGCCAGTTGGCATTTGATGGTGCGCGAATGCGAGGGAGCCATGTCATTTGATTTACTGGCACGTTAAAGATCCCCTTCGGGGCAAAATTCCGGCACCCCGGCGTCTCGAAAAGCCCGCAGTAGTTAAAAGGGACGTAAAACCAATAACGTTATTATTATTATTATTATTATTATCATCATCATCATCAGTCCCGTGTAGTTGATTATGTGTGTAACTGTATTAGAGTCAGGGATGGGACAGGTGCCCTGAAACTTCACGTACGGTACTATCTCGGCATTTATCTGGAGGGATTGTGGAAAAACCGGTGAAAACACATTCAGGATAGATGCTGACAGCGTTGGATTCCCTTCTAGGTAACTGTTTTAGAGTTATTTGAGGATAAACTCCCGAACAAAAAACATATTGTTCCGACATTAATAATGCTTTGTAGGGCATAATTCTTACCGCACAGATCAGCGAATGGTTCCACTCGATGCGAAATTGAATACTGTATAGAAATATATGACTGGTTTGTAGTTAGCACGTTCTTGATATTTTAGAAAAAAGATGGACAAGATATGTTCGTGTTCAGGTTTATTGGGAATATCTATTCTAAAAACCATCCGATGCGGACGTCCAACTATAGGTATCGTCTTCTAGACATAACAAACAAGACCACAAACCGTGAAATATTCTAATCAATGGAGCCAGCTATTATCGATTTATAAGAGGCCAAATGCGCACGCACATAGACATACATACATTTATTTTGGTGGTTCGTATGGTTCTTTGGTTCTTTTGACTCTTATTCCCTTCTTTTTTTTTTCGTGAGATCAGAAACGACTCCGTGTGGCCAATGACTATAACTTACTTCAATTTTCATGGAAGTAATAATAAAAGTTCATTTATGTAGGACATTTTATTACAATAAACAAATTATGAAAATGCATAATAAGAGAAAAATTATTATGTACATAATAGAATTAAAGTTCCTAAGTTATTCTCATCTGCCTATTGTTAGCACAGGCACTAGTAGTGCGTACTATAAACAAACAAAACTATTATACCTAATTATTTCCTGTTATTGAAATCAATGCTTCAATTTTTTCCATATCAAAGATAGCGTTTCATGATTTACACACACTCAGTATTTTACTTCACCTCAGGTTCTCTAATATCCATTGATCTGGTCATCCTGGGATCAATAATCTCAGGCAACAAGATTTTCTCGCATTAGCATGTCAGTTACATAAGCATTTTTTGTCTCCAGAACTTTTCGTCCTTCTTTATTGTTTCTATGTGAATGTCCTTAGGCGTCCATACCACAAAATAACATATTTCCCGCTATGTTATTTACAACTGACCCTGGTTGTGGAAATAAAAACCATGTGAGTGTTAGAGAGTTACCAATCTGTTCTCTTCTGAAAGGCACTGTTCTTGACATTCTCTGGCTTTCTTTTTCGCTTACTTTCTGCCAAACAAAATCCCTTAAGCTTTTTGCAGGCTTCCAGTATGGTCATTCGACTACAGCGTCGTATCCTATTAATCCGTCTGGGGAGGCAACTAAAAACCCATAAGTTTTATGTACGAAAATACCACATTCTTCGACTTTTCTACCGATTTCTCCTCTAAATTTCGTTGGTTTGCAATTCGCTCATTAACACAGTCATACTGCATTGCTTTTGTGTGAAATTCGCCGTACAGAATGTTTTTTGCTAATGGAGCCCATTTCGAAGTAGGTTTCCTCTTGCATACATATCCAAAATTGGATGCCTAAGTCTGTCCTTTCTAGCTATGTGCCACTTTTCATTTTCCCTTTGGCCCCTTGTTTCCTCTTCCAGTTTTTAGCCTACTTTCGATTTTTGCAAAAAATGAAAGTAGACTTATGAGATCAACACAGGGCGAAAAAAGTGTGTCTGTCTGTGTGTGTGTATGTGTGTGTGTGAGTCTGTGTGTGTGTGTGTCTGTGTGTCTGTGTGTGTGTGAGTGTGTGTACTCTGAATGTCTGTCCCCCCCTATCAATTCAAACACGGTGAATGCGAATTGAACGAAATTTGGTACAAAGGTAGCACTAGCAAAGGACACCTCAGTGTCATGTTTTATATCGCCGCCATCTTGACGGAAACGTAATGGCGGCCACACAAATGTTCAAATCTTAAATCAAATTACGACTAATCTAATCATCCGATCTCTACCAAATTTTGCAACAACATACCTTTATGGGGGGAGCATCCTTTGACCAAACTAATAAGTCATCAGCGTAATAGTTTGCGGATGGCGGCCATCTTTGTGTGAAAATCGATTCCCCCTATTAATTCGAACACGGTGCAACCGAATGGAACGAAATTTTGTACAGAGGTAGTACTAACAAAAAGCACCTCAGTGTCATGTTTTATATCGCCGCCATCTTGACGGAAACGTAATGGCGGCCACACAAATGTTCAAAGCTTAAATCAAATTACGATTGACCTAATCATCCGATCTCTACCAAATTTTGCAATAACATACCTTTATAGAGGAAGCATCCTTTGACCAAATAACTAGGTCATTAGCCTAATAGTTTGCGGATGGCGGCCATCTTTGTGTGAAAATCAATTCCCCCTATTAATTCAAACACGGTGAAACCAAATGGAACGAAATTTGGTACAGAGGTAGCACTAGCAAGGAGCACCTCAGTGTCATGTTTTATATCGCCGCCATCTTGACAGAAACGTAATGGCGGCCACACGAATGTTCAAAGCTTAAATCAAATTACGATTAACCTAATCATCCGATCTCTACCAAATTTTGCAACTACATACCTTTATGGAGGGAGCATCCTTTGACCAATCTAATAGGTTATTAGCCTAATAGTTTGTGGGTGGCGGCCATCTTTATGTCAAAATTGATTCCCCCTATTAATTCGAACACGGTGGAACCGAATGGAACGAAATTTGGTACAGAGGTAGCACTAGCAAATGGCACCTCAGTGTCATGTTTTATATCGCCACCATCTTGACTGAAACGTAATGGCGGCCACACGAATGTTCAAAGCTTAAATCAAATTACGATTAACCTAATCATCCGATCTCTACCAAATTTTGCAACTACATACCTGTATGGAGGGAGCATTCTTTGACCAATCTAATAGGTCATTCGCCTAATAGTTTGCGGATGGCGGCCATCTTTGTGTCAAAATCGATTCTCCCTATTAATTCAAACACGGTGAAACCGAATGGAACGAAATTTGGTACAGAGATAGCACTAGCAAAGGGCATCTCAGTGTCATGATTTATATCGCCGCCATATTGACAGAAACGTAATGGCGGCCACACAAATGTTCAAAGCTTAAATCAAATTACGATTAGCCTAATCATCCGATCTCTAGCAAATTTAGCAACAACATACCTTTATGGAGGGAGCATCCTTTGACCAAACTAATAGGTCATCAGCCTAATATTTTGCGGATGGCGGCCATCTTTGTGTGAAAATCGATTCCCCTTATCAATTCGAACACGGTGAAACCGAATGGAACGAAATTTGGTACAGAGGTAGCACTAGCAAAGGGCACCTCAGTGTCATGTTTTATATCACCGCTATCGTGACGGAAACGTAATCGCGGCCACCCAAATGTTAAAAGCTAAAATGTAATTACGACCAACCTAATAATCTAGTCTCTACCAAATTTTGCAACACCATATCTTTATGTGGGAAACATATTCAGACCAAACAGCAAGAACATCAGCCCAATAGTTTGCAGATGGTGGCCAAGTATGTGTGCAAATCAATTCCCCCTATCAATTCAAACACGGTGAAACCGAATTGAACGAAATTTGGTACAGAGGTAGCACTAGTAAAGGGCACCTCATATTCATTTTAATATCCCTATAGCACGTTGTATTTCAACAAGCTACTACAACCAACATTCAATCATACTCCTTGAAAAGGACAAAGAGTTATAACAATACCCATGCATTTAGGAGAAAGTAGGCTATATGTTCTTTACTGAACATCTTGTTGTATATGGCCTTCACTACGCGTTAGTTGCTTGATCTTCTCATCACTAAACTCTCTCAACAGTACCTCATCGAAATCCAACTGCATTGATCGGTTTCTATAATCACGTGAGACAGTACGTTTCATTTCATTAGACTGTTGTCGCGACGCAAATAAACTGTTTCGGAAAGCCGCTCTTCTTCTATTTCTGCTGAGTGCAATGTCCTTCACTATTGTGGCAGTTTTTTCTAAACGGATTTCATTGTTTTATAGTGCCAGGATGGCCCAAACTGAAAGACCAGTCCGGCAGCTTTGGTTCTATGAGTGAAGGAACCTCGTTTCCCTCGATTGATCTGTTTACCTCCCGTGAATTTTGCAACAAGGGTCATATAATTTTCGGCAGCATTGCTGGTGGTGTTTGATACCAGCTGGGAACTTTTTGCAATTAGTGGCTGCAAGCAATAACGCACAAGTTTGGTTGCAGTTAGTTGTTTGTCTTCACGTTGCCCACTGGTAGTTCAAAAGTACTGTTTGCAGTCTTGATGGATCCCAATCCAATCCAGTATTTTCGGAAACCAATTTTCCATATTCACATTCGCTACGCCTTTATTTTTCCACACAGCGCATTGTTTTCATTTGAAGTCGAACTTGCTTCCCTGAAAAAAGTTGACACTGAATAGTTCGTGATTTTGTACTCCTACACTTATGTATTAGAAGTAAAAAATAAACTACACCCGTGGCGCGACAGCCCATGAAGGGCCTAGGCCTACCAAGCAACCGCTGCACTGTTCAGCCATTTAGCCTGCAGATTTCAGCGTGACGTTTAGTCATCCAACTTGTAGGCTACAGGTAAAATATAAGTGAAATCATAACTGCTCAGAGCATTACAGATTCTCTAATGCGAGCGTAAAGAATTATATAATTTCAAATATAACGTAGGAAAAAACAACTTACGGGTGTGAAGAGGTGAACGCCCTTGAATCGGTTTTGGTGGTGGCTCCATTTTTCAACAAAAACAAAAAAATTACTCCACGTGATGGCCGTAATGCTCTCCACCAGTCGTAGCCTACCTACAGTATATGTACATGTATCTATTCAACCCCCATAGCGTAGCGGTCAGCATGGTTCTCTGCCGCCCCGGAGATCCTTGGTTCGATTCCCGGCTCTGCCACGAAATTTGAAAAGTGGTATGAGGACTGGAACGGGGTCTACTCAGCCTTGGGTAGTCCAAATGAGTAGAGGGGTTGATTCCCACCTCAGCCATCCTCGAAGTGGTTTTCCACTTCGTCTTCGGGCAAATACCGGGATGGTACCTACTGTAAGGCCACGGCCGCCTCCTTCACTCTTCCTTGCATATCCATCCCAATCTTCCTTTTCCATCCCATCCCTCATGAGGCCTCTGTTCGCTTTGCAGTTGAGACGCCTGGGTGAAGTGCTGATCACATCTCCCCAGTTGTAACCAATCCGACCAAGGGTTCCCAGCTCTAGGTCACTGCCTGGAAAGGCGGTATGGTGAGTTCCCTCGCTGAGTCCGTGGGAACCACCAACCTGGAGGGTAAAATTGACTAAAAGAAAAACATTATTCTACCAGAAAATAGAACACCTAACGGGCATTAAAATTAATACTGTTGCAAGTAAAATAAATTAAATAAAAAGTATTTAATGAGATCGAAGAACTAAAAACAAGAAGTCGTAACTAGGAACTGGCAAAATATCAAAGGATCACTCAGAAATATCGAGACCTTGACTATAATTCAGAACTAACCAGCACAGTCAATCGCAATATTGGACAAGATGCTCGGAAATTCCATACCGTCTGGCAAGGTTGTCGCTCTCTCAAATCACTCTAGCTCCACTCCCCTCTCCCCAACCCTCCACCAACCCGCTCACCATGACCTTGTTCTACTGCCACGCCTTGTTGCAAATACAGTAACACTTTTATTCACAAACTTCCCAAAGTGATCCCGACGGTTCTATTCAACCGATTTAGGTTTTCGATGCGGCTTTGGAATCAGTGAGTAAAACTCAACTTTCGTATTACCCGTTTTCTTTCGAATTTTAATCAGATATTTGAAAAACAAACAGCAACTTTTCTGTTTTTGAAATTAAAACGTAAGCAATGAATTAATATCAATTCTGCTACTAGACAGAGTGCATAGCAGTTTTCAGATCGCAGATCGGAGCTCCCCTTCGATACAAAAATAAATAAATAAATTCAGCTTCGCTTGTGCTGCCATCTGTTGAAATATATTCTTACCAAAGTGTCGGGACATTTAGCCTTAACCTATGGGCTGGAATGTGGGAGGAGTGCTAGGCCCTTATCTATTGCCGGTCAAGTTGAATACCCCCCTCTATCGTACGTTTCTTGGCAATATTCTGCCTGACGCTTTAGAAAACGTTCCACTTTGTGTTCGGCGACAGCTATGGTTTCAGCATGATGTTGCACCGCCACACTTTGGAATGACTGTGCGTAACTGTTTGGTTGGTTGGTTCTTAAGTTTAGGGGCTCCGACAACGCAGTCATGTAGCCCCGTGTACTTTGGGTGTGTGTAGAATCTGTCTGATAACCGGTGTTAATAGTGATGACTGTATTAGTGTGTGTTAGGCCTATCTGTTTTTAATTTAAGTACTGCAACTTAGAATTTTTCAAATAGTTCCTACTTTTGCCGCCAAGCACCACCGTCAACGACTACTAGGCCAAGTTCAGAACTTAGCTACTAGACGCCACCGCAGTCGGCTCTTGGCAACGAACCTAGAAACCTAAGAGCGTTGATTACATTCTTAACCTATCCAATTTAGCTTCACACAGGTGCAATTAGTGGAAGGTTCTTTAACATGCCATAAATCTATGACATGGCACCACCGGCTTTACTTCCCCTCCGAAGGAAGGCATACTGAGGGATTTTAACGCTCTTAAAAATCCGACCGGGTTTGAACCCGCTACCTTGGGCATAGAAGCTCAGCATGCTACCGACTACGCCACCGATGCCGCCCGAACGTAACTATTTAAATGAAGCGTTTCCCGGGAAATGGATTGATCGTGGAGGTCCAATGTTCTGGCCTCCACGTTCCACGGACCTTAATTCTCTAAATTTGTATTTGTGGGGACACTTAAAGGAACAAGTTTATAGTACTCCACCCATGGATGTAAAAGACCTAATAGCATGCTGCATCGGTAATGGTGGATGCAGGTGTGTTGCATAGGGTCCGGCAGAGTATGCTCCAACGAGTGGCGAAGTGTTGGCAAATGCAGGGTGGTCACTTTGAACATCTGCTGTGAAGTGAACGCGTTGCTCGTAAGTGTACGTACCGGCTCTGTGAAGATAAGACTGGACGTCAAACGTGCACTATGGAATTATGGTGCGTAGCATAATGGGCAATCTAGTGTAGGCTACCTACAGTATTGTGCTTCTTTGTACCGCATTGGATAGAGACGATGTTACTGTATCCACTATTATGTTCTATTGGCTTTATTTGTGCCATGGACGAAACAAGGGGTCGTTTACCTCTGTAAGAAGTTCATGTTACGTTTGAATGTTTAAATACAGGTAACTGTAACTGTAAGACATCGTGTATTGCATATATGCAATTTGATACATTACCAGGATTTTTTTTTTTGGCGTGAACGCGACTCGAACATCGGCGCGTCCGCACAACCGGTATTTATGGCATAACCTCGTCTCACTGTGCTAATGAGACAGCTCCGGCAGAGCGCCGAATTCCTGCGACCAGTTTGTGGCATGCAATTACAGCGTTGCCAGAGCCCGTTTCTTAACACGCATTTCTGTTAAATCTATTGGTGGGACTAGGTTTTGCAAGATGAACTTTTGTTGTGAGTTTCGACGAGGAACTGCAAACCGACCTCCAACTGCGGCTTTTTTTGTTCACCCTGTATACATTACGCATAGTGATGTATTTTGGCCGACAGTATCTCGAGTGCTTACATTAAATAAGAACACAGCAAAAGTAGTAAGATTTAATAAATCATAATTATTTTCAGCAAATATGATTTAATGAATATTTTCACACCAAAGAACGACAGTTTGAAGATGATTTATTGTAGCAATATCTGTAACGGGGCCTCCAAACCTTGAAGTAAACCGTATGCGATTTACATTCCACATAGCCACATGGCCGACAGTATGTCGTTGTACCAATATTCGCCACCGCGCGCGCTCAATATTTCCGTTGCATTGCTGTCCCTTTTTACAAAATCACCCCCACACAAAAATATGCAGCAACCGAGCGGAATGATGTTACACATTAAAAATATCCAGCAACCGAGCGGAAAGATGTTACACATCAATAAGTATGTTATACTTACACCAGTCAGTAGTGAGATTCAGTTCCACTCCTCACAACTATAGCTTCAGTCTCCGCTGCAATTCATCCCTTTAGCGTGCAAGTTCACACTAACTTCCTCCGTCACTCCCCTGTAACAATATTCATTACATGAGGACAGGTGTTTCAGTATACTCTGCTAATAAGTTACACGGCTCTTTCCTGTAACACTGCTTTGAAACACTACCAAAGGGGCAAGATTTGTAAAGTGAAATTAGACTGCCTCGTGGTATAGCGATCCCCCGGGAGGTCCGGGTTTGATTCCCGGCTTTACAAAGAAATTTAATTCTGGTCTGAGGGTTGGAACGGAGCACACTCAGCCTTGTGAGGAAGAACTTAGGAGAGGTGGGTTCGATTCCCACCTCAGCCATCTTGGAAGTGGTATTCTATGGTTTCCTACTTCTACTCCAGGAAAATGCCGGGATGGTTCCCAACTTAAGGCCACATTTAACGAGGCTGAGTGGCCCTTTCCAGCTCTCCGGGGTAACATCCAAGAATGCTAGCCGCTATATAAGGCATTCGTATCTAGTAGTATATATATCTAGGAGCATCGTGCAGTCTCCTCGAGTCAATAACACCTGATGTGGAGTGTGCATGCATTCCCTCTTGCCCCACACGAGTCCTGTCTTGGCAATGCACAGATGTAAACACTCACTTCAAAACGGCAAAGACTCGTCAGATGGGTAATAACAACACATATATTTGCTAAGTAAACTATTTAGCTCGGGAGGCTTTGGTGGCGTAGTTGGTAGCATGCTGAGCTTCTAAGCCCAAGATTGCGGGTTCAAACCCGGCTGAAGTCGACGGATTTTTAAGAGTGTTAAAATCCCTCAGTATGTCTTCCTTTGGAGGGGAAGTAAAGTCAGCGGGCCCATGTCACAGATTTATGGCATGTAATAGAATCTTCCACTAACTACAGTTGTGTGAAGCCAAATTTCTAGGTTATATTTGATTATCGCTCTATAGCAGGCTGTTCCCAATCCACGAGTTTGAGTATGCGTACACGCGAGTACACAGCAGTGATGCTCGGAGCTCGGTTGGAGAGGGACGGGGGGTGATAGCCAATACGTTTCTGAGCGAAGGTTATAGTACAAGTCCATGCGCTTCCTGCCAGTCTTGATGTATCCACCACTTAGTAACGGCAGCCCCTACAGCAGAGCTGTATTGCATATTGCAGGTTTACTCACACAAGACGGCGAGTACTCAGCTGCTCCCTGGCGAGCAGCTCGGCTGGAACAGCCTGCTCTATAAGTTACAACGTTCACCACCAGGTGCCTTTGCGGTGGCATCTAGTAGCTATGTTTGCAGATAGGTGTCGTTGACGATATCATTTGTTAGCAAAAGTAGAAATTACTTGAAATTGATCGTCTGCAGTCCTTATCTGAATTACAGGTAACACACACACAAACAGCCATCTCAAATTAAACCGGTTATCAAAAAGATTCTACACACACCCAAAGTACACGGGGCTACATGACTGCGTTGTCGCAGCCAAACTATTTAGCCCAAGTGACTCCTAAAGCAGCATGAGATATTACATTTTTAGTCCCGTTGGATCAATTATATTGAGCGTATGATCCGCTGGTAATTATATTATTCTTCAAAGAACATCCCCCAGAAGTATCAAGAGTTCTTTGTCTAACGTACGAAGCGACACGCACACACATGAAATGTAAAAATTTCCTCTCCACAAACCGTCCACCTGGATGATGCCTGATAAAATATGCATGCGATATCGAGCGGTCGCGATCAAATGGCCACGGTTCATGAAATATTCCAGGCCCGAGCGCGAGACGGGTTCCCCGCTACATTAATAACCCATCACTGCTTCCTCAGATGCAACAGTTCCGCCAACCTTACTGCACAAGGAGTGGGAAACCAACGGAACAAAGCTTACCAATCAAGGTAATTGTAATTACAATAATTATCATTTGCTGCTTGTGGACACAGAGATGGGAATATTTTGAGACTAGTTAGTTATTGTAGTTTTAAGGGGCAGAACAGCGAGGTCATCTCCCCTCTTAACGTGGAAAATAAAGAATCAGAAAATCAAAACTAAACAAGTTCTATGAGTAAATACACCCTTGAGACTTTAAATGGGATAAGCAACTTGATTTGGCAGGTTCACAGTTTTCTGCTTGAAGCCCTAACTGCTGATTAAATTGCTTAGAACCAACAAATTGCAGGGGTTGATGATTTATTCGTTTCATCAACTGTTACAATAGTCCCACCTATTCTCTATGGAATTAAGATCAGGTAATTGACTGGGGCTAGTCAAGGAACGACCCGTATGCCTAAATCCTTGTGGACACAGCTCTATTATTGTTATTAATTCGATACAGTCATCTATGGACTACAAATGCTCAACAATTATTCAGGTCTTCGTCTTCAAGGTGTTTTTCCTTGCCTTTTTGCTTCCTGCCAGAGATTATTCAATCTTTGACTCCATCTCGAGCTTTCTTCCACTGGAAGTGCGAGTCTTCTTTTGGGTGCATCCTTCACACTTGCAACTTTAGTTCTCAATCTTGTCCTGTCCCACACATCAACCAGTCCAATATTTGCCCTTTTTAGCCTACTTTTCACATTTTGCAAAAATGAGGAAAAAGTAGACTTATGAGATCGATCCGGGAAAATGTGTGTCTGTCTGTCTGCTGTCTGTCTGTCTGTCTGTCTGTCTGGCTGGCTGGCTGTGTGTGTGTCCCCCCCTTATCAACTCCTAAACGGATGCAGCATTCAAAACCAAATTTAGTATGTGTAAAGATGTGCACCGGAATATCTCACGTCCATATTTGAAAATGATGTCAGTGCTACCACCTGCTGAAAAAACGCACTAGAAATTTGAGCTCCATGTTGGATATCTTGCAAGGTATGCTTGGGAGATATTCCAAAATTGGCACACATGTAGATAATACTATTTCAGTTTAATTTCCAGGAGGCCATATATGACAGTGGTGCCAAAATAATTTTAAGCCTTCTGATAAGTCCAATGTTTAAATGCATATAACTTCTACACTATCAATTGGATTTCAACCAAATTTTGTATGTAAATGTGTACATAAACAGATATGACTGAGTGTATTCTTAAGAGCCACCAGGGCTGCCAACTATTAATAATTGCTCTCTCTATTTTTTAAAATCCAAATACCAATATATCGGAAAGTATGCAAGCCGACAGATTTAAACTATGCACACGTATACTCTGACATTTTAGATTAATTTGGAGTAACTTATATACTTCAGTTCTACCAACATGATTATAAGCTTACTGATAGTACCAATTTTTAAATGCATGTAAGTTCTATACTATCAGTTGGATTTCAACCAAATTTCGTATGTGCAATGTGTAACATAACAGATATGGCTATAAGTATTGTTAAGAGCAATCAGGGCTACCAACTGTTAATAAATGCTGTATATATTATTTTTACCTTAATATCAATATATCAGAAAGTATGCAAGCCAACAGCTCTATACTTTGCACACGTATAGCACCTGACATTCTAGATTGATTTGGAGCAATTAATATAAGTCAGTGCTGCCAACATGATTCTATGCCTGCTGATAAGACCAATTTTTAAATGCATGTAACTTCTATACTAACAAATGGATTTCATCCGAAATTGGCACAACAAGATATCATAATATTTCAGATTATTTCTGACAAGCACACACATGACATTGTTGCCAACATGCTTTTACGCGTGCTGATAGATCCAGTGTCTAACTGCATGTAACGTCCAATGGACTTCAACCAATTTTGTATTCTGTACCTTAAGAGATGGAACTAAGAATATATTCAGTCACCAGGGCTGCCAACTGTAGTGCTCTATTAGGCTACATTATACCAGGTATATTTTGAAATAATTAGAAATTTCGATATTACCAACTTAATTTTGTCATTATTCTAGATAGATTCATATACTGTAGAATAATCATTGGCATGAAAAGTAGGCTGTATAGTTCTTCACGGAACTTCTTGTTAAATCTTGATATAGACTACCTCCTGAAGTCATGGAGGTTAAGAATTTTGTCAGAAAACCTCTCAGTTCCCAATCGTCATCTTATAAAATGGGAGTGTTCGTAACATAGTCATCATGAAGATCTTGAATTAAGAGGAAGCACTTGGTCACCGAGAGTGTTGATAAAATCATCGTGGCTCACGTTCACGAGGATCTAAATAAGTTGTCATGGTACGAAGAATGCCCCTTAACATTCAAGAACCACCTCCGGTCTGAACAAGACTCCCCACACACTGTGAGTTAAACGACTTCATTGGACCGTCGCGTTGGTGCACTCAAGGCTTGAATCATTCAAAAACGAGACTTCACTGCCATGGTCATGCGTCAGCGTTGAAGGTTCACTTGTCCGCCTGTTACAGTGCAGCACCATCTACGGCGCTCAAAGGTGACAAGGGACTGGTTTTCTGTTGTCTTGTGAGCTTATTTTGAAACGTAAGATTTCAAAATAAGGTCACCTTCATGTCTTGAACCCGTACCATTTGCGTTCCAATTACCGAGAATAGCACATAGATGTGCAGTGGCTGAGCATGAATACTCTACAGGGCGATGACCGATATGTGATCATCCGATCCGATCAGCCAATATGTGGTGCTGCATTAGTGACGATCAGAAGCCGATATTAGGAAATGTTTCATATATTCACAAATTAATAAGACCATGCAATCTTTCCTGCTTAATCAACATTGATTGGTAAAAACAATATCGCGGCCAGTGTTAGTGATAGCAGTTGCACAAGAACTGATATCACACCGCTGAAATAACCAGTTAAGTACTAAAATGCATTCCAAGTTACAAAACACCAACCTAACCATTTATCAACCATCACATATATCACAATAAACAATCAAATCTTCAGGTCAATAGCTACCAACAATAACAGAGCAAAATACACACACAACTTGACAAGCTGAGCAAGAGTAGGCTACAATAAACTAAATAAATGTACATATCGTAAATACCTTCACCCACATATAATTATGGTGGTTGGTTGGTTCTTAAGTTTAGGGGCTGCGACAACGCGGTCATGTAGCCCCGTGTACTTTGGGTGTGTGTAGAATCTGTCTGATAACCGGTGTTAATTGTGATGACTGTATTAGTGTGTGTATCTGTTTTTTAATTTTAAGTACTGCAACTTAGAATTTTTCAAATAGTTCCTACTTTTGCCGTCAAGCACCACCGTCAACGACTACTAGGCCAAGTTCAGAACTTAACTACTAGAGGCCACCGCAGTCGGCTCTTGGCAACGAACGTAGAAACCTAAGAGCGTTGTTTACATTCTTAACCTATTCAATTTAGCTTCACACAGGTGCAATTAGTGGAAGGTTCTTTAACATGCCATAAATCTATGACATGGGACCGCCGGCTTTACTTCCCCTCCGAAGGAAGGCATACTGAAGGATTTTTAACGCTCTTAAAAATCCGACGGCTTCGGCCGGGTTTGAACCCGCTATCTTGGGCATAGAAGCTCAGCATGCTACCGACTACGCCACCGAAGCCGCGCCACATATAATTATGTTGACATAGATTTAATGGCCTGAGTGTAAGAGATCTGATGGTGATCGGTTGACGATCGAAACTAGTCATCAAAGTAAATTCTTAATCTCATGTAACTTTCTTTCAGATTTAGGGCATAACACCCATTACAATTGGGTACACTTGTCCTGACCGACTGAAAAGCATAAATATCATTTACTAAAGCAACACTGAAAACTGGCTTCCAACACGATACACCTGAGAATAGCACATCTTCAACTCACAATGTGTAATGACTGAGTGTAAATACCTACAGGGCAATGACCTACGAATATGTGATCTGGTTTGGTGCTGCATCAGTCATGATCAGAACCCGATGTAAGGAAATGTTTCATATATCCTTAAGAACATGCAATATTTCAAACTTAATCAACATTGACTGGCAAAAAAAAAACAACTATTGGTTCATATTTCGACTGCAAAACGTAGTCATCGTCAGCCAATACATTAGTTACCCTAATGGTTAAAAAAACTTGTTTATTTTATTTTGCCAATCAATCAGTGTTGACTAGGATGACAAATTACATGCTCACATTCATTTGAGAATGAGAAAATCCACAGCCTGGTTAGAGTCGACCAACCGGGTCAGAGAACTGAATGAATGAAGCCCCCATCTAGCGGAGAGGATATGAACTCTGCCGGCTGCCGAAGCCTGTCGCACTCCCCTGGGGAAATGATTAAATGAATGACAGATGAAATGTAATGATAGTGGAGAGAGTTGCTGGAATGAAATTGTGACAGGGAAAACCGGAGTAGCTGGAGAAAAACCTGTCTGCCTCCGCTTTGTCCAGCACAAATCTCACATGGAGTGACTGGGATTTGAACCACCGACCCAGTGGTGAGAGGCCGGCGTGCTGCCGCCTAAGCCACGGAGACTTCTCATTTGAAAATATTTTTACCAATTTCGTTGTAGTTGTTGAATCATTTGTGACATCGTGGTCATATAGTCCCATGTACTTGGGTGTGTGTACAATCTATCTGATTTCCCCCGTCATTGTGATGGCTATACTTCGGGCTGAGGTTTGTGTCAATGGCGGGGCTAGCCTTAATTTAAGTACTATCCACGATGGCTGAGCTAGAAATCAAATCTTCCTCTTCTCAGTTTTGCCTCACGAGTCTAAATAAACACCGATCTAGTCCTAGGACCAGAATTAAATTCCTTGGTAGAGTCAGGAATCGAATACGGACCTCAGCAGGGAATTTTTGGTCATATGTTAGAACAAGGTACCTTTCTCCAAACCGTGACAAGGTTTTGAGGTAAATAACCTATGGTTGGTTGGTTCCTCAGTTTAGGGGCTTCGACAACGCGATCATGTAGCCCGTGTACTTAAGGTGTGTGTAGAATCTGTCTGATAACCGGTGTTAATTGTGATGACTGTATTAGTGTGTGTTATCAGTAATTCAGGTAAGGACTAATTTCAAGTAATTCCTACTTTTACTACCTAATGCTACCGTCAACGACACCTAGCTGCAACTTGGCTACTAGGTGTCACAGCAACGAACACCTAGCGACGAACGTTGGACCTTAATAGAGCGTTAATCAAATCTAACCTACAAAGTTTGCTTCACAGAATTGTAGTTAGTGCGAGTTTCTTTTACATGCCATAAATCTATGACATGGGCCCGTCGGCTTTACTTCCCCTCCGAAGGAAGGCATACTGAGGAATTTTTAAAGCTCTTAAAAATCCATCGACTTCGGCCGGGTTTGAACCCGCGATCTTGGGCATAGAAGCTCAGGGATCGAAGAATACATTCTTTCTTCATGAGCATCATTAAGTGAAAAATTAGAAATAGTCTAAGAGGAAGATAAATAAGAAGAACAAACGAATAAGAAGAAGAATAACAAGGAGAAATCACTTTCCACTAAAGTCAACTTATTCAGTACCACACAGTAATTTTCCCCGAGATGCTATACGATTGAGAAGTCAACCATCAACATCAAATACATTGAGAAGATAGAACGGCAGATGCTGAGGGAAATATTTGTACCAAAATTTCAAGACGGTATATGGATGAGAAAAAAAATCAGAAGAACTGTATTCACTGCTTGAACGATTTACCACACTTGCACGAAAAAACGCATGAAATTCTACGAACATGTAGCACGAATGGACAATTCTCGATTGACCATGAACATCTTCCTCATAAAATAATCAACGGAACCCGACAAACCAAAGTACGCTGGCTAGCAGACACGCCAAAGGACCTCACAGAAATCAATATTGACCCAATAAAAATAGACAGAAAATAAACTCACATACGTTTCCACCCTAAACACCGAAGGCAAGGAATTTTAAACTCAAGTACAGGGTGGGGCAGAATGGACTCCCTGATTTGAAGGATGAATTGTGAAAGAACAAATAAAGATAATCTCAAAACGTTTTTATTTCCCAAAACTACATTCAATGCCATTTTATTCTCGTTTGGTTGTGAAAATTAGTTCATCCAGGTGACGACCTTGGCGAGCGATGCACATGTTGAGTCGTTCAAAAAAGTTTCCGAAAACTCTTCTCAGCATATCTTCTGATATTCCAGCGACGACATCTGTAATTGCCTCCTTAAGGGCTTCCAAGGTCCTTGGTCGAACTTTGTAAACCTCAGCTTTGAGATAACCCCAAAGAATAAAATCGCATGGGCTCAAATCCGGGGAGCGAGGGGGCCATGGAACATCACCACGTAAGGAAATCAGGCGGCCGGGTAACAGTCTTTGCAGGATTTGCCGTGAACGAAGGGCGGTATGAGCCGTAGCACCGTCCTATTGAAACCAAAAGGCTTGTGTGTCATATTGCTGACCATACTCTTCCAATTTAGGTTGAAAAATGTTCTCTAGCATGTCACAATAACTCTCAGAGGTAACAGTAACAGTTAGACCTTGAGATTCAAAAAAGTAAGGCCCAATTATGCCTATGGAGGACACGGCGCACCAAACTGTCACTTTGGGGCCATGAAGAGGTCTTTGCTGGAGTTGACGAGGATTTTCAGTCGCCCAGTAACGAAAATTTTGCTTATTTACTGTGCCGGAGGTGAAAATGCGCTTCATCGCTGGACCACAGAATAGCGTCAGGTTGCACAGAGGTTAAAATTGCATTACAAGCATCTGTACGTTTCACCCAGTCTTCTGGACTCAATTCTTGAACGACCATCATCTTGTAGGGGTGTAAATTAAGGTCAGTGTGTAAAATTCGCCTTACCGTTCTGGACGATATTCCAAGGGCAGCAGCATGTTTCCGCGCAGAGCGCGATGGAGACTGTTCAATGGACGCTCTCACTGTCACGATGTTTTCAGGTGTCCTCACACTTTTAGGTCGCCCAGCTGGTTTTTTAGGAAGTGCAGATCCTGTCGCCCGTACACTATTAATCCATTTCCTAATGGTTTTAGCATCAGGAACCTTATCATGACGAGCCAAACCAAACTGCCTACGAAAAGCCCTCTGTGTCGCCACTACACTATCATTGTTTTTAAAGAACGTTTCAACGACAAAGCCTCTATGCTCACCAGACCACTGCATGGCGACTACTGAAATGAAAATGGCATCGTTTCCCCGACCTAACGCCACTATCCCCACTCCGCTAACGCACCTGCGCGCTCTACAGTGAGTGTTTGAAACTAGGGAGTCCATTCTGCCCCACCCTGTAGTTCCGTGAAGAACTAAATAGCCTATTTTCATATAGGCTATCCTACTTACGTTAATTGCCTCATCAACATACAAAATTTCACATTGATTGCTGTAATAGATTCGAAGATATTGAGAACCGTCTAAATATTTCAGATGGTCACGATGTTGGATTTTGATACGTGTAGGCCATAAAAATATGTACTATTACATGAAGATTATTGCGTAGGTGTATTATTCAATCTTCAATCGCATGATTAGGCCACAAGAAGTAAAAACAAGATTTTAAAATTTCGCACAGCTGCCATCTTGTGGTTATGGAAACAATTGAAAAAATTAGATACCAGTGCATTACAATGTGTATAAACATTTCCTGTACCAAGTTTCATTGCGTTTGGTTGGTTAAATCGCTAGAAACGTCTATTTAAAAGTCGCAACTTCGCATGGCCGACATATTTTTATTGTAGTCTAGTTACCAGGTTTTCAAACGTCACATAGGTGAACTTCTAGTAGTTCCTTTTATCACTGTAAAATATTCCAGGGTGATATCGGTAATAGTTTCGGAGATATTGAATGCTGGTTAAATAATTCGCACAGCCGCCATGTTGGATTGGTGAGACGTAACCAAATTTGAAGGGCACGGTCGGGGTCATCCTGAATAGTGCTATGAACGTTCCGAGTTTCATTGAAATCGCTCCAGCCGTTTAGAAGTTATTAGGGGGGACACACACCATCACACACGCACACACAGACACACGGACAAAAGGTGATCTCATAAGCCTATTTTTTTTTCATAATTGAAAATAGGCTAAAATAGGCTAAAATACATGGATACAAGAAAGATGACAGGCACAAGGCGAAACAATAAAACGTTTTGGGAAGTCAACAATAACAACAAGATCAATGTTAACTTTTGGGTCTACGTGCTCCTTAGAGGGCCAAACGCATTATAGGCGATGTTAATAATAATCATTATTAGAATAACAATAATGATGATATTATGTTTTATAAAACTTCATATTATTGAATTAATCAGCAAGTACATTTTGGGTATTGATAGGGGGATTACCGTGCTTAAAATAGGCTGGACGGTTTTCAACAGGCGTCAACATTTTAATGTATTAAAACAAATTTCGTAATACCGTGATGCCAACCCTGGTAATTACCTTTCGCTTGGAGGAAGATATTATGAAAATTTCTTGGACATACTAGCAGATATTTATGGCGAATGACACAGAATAAGGATGAAGGTATTAGCGCAGAATATGCAGAGGACGGAATGCTGAATCAAACCGGTCTGTAGACTGACGTTACAAACGCATACAGAAAACGTAAATTGGATTGTCAATCGCTCAGGCTATGACAGTACATTTTATCCTTATCCACAGACATGACGTTATACATTGTTATGTTAACGTAAGGGATATCTATTAAATGTGATGGGCAGGTTGGAATTAGCTTCATTAGCCCCCCAACTCAGTTGGTAGATTACAGGGAAGCGAGTTGTTAATAATAATTAGCTCGCTAAATGACAGGATACCGAAATATGTCAGACTTTGTTGTTTGACTGACTTGCGTCCTAATTGACGGACAATTTTATTTTTTTATTTCTTTATTTGCGCACATGAGGATTTTCATCCCAATTACAGTGGCATATCAGGAGTGGAGCCATTATGACGACCATAGAATCACTCTATGTTCAATGGCTGAAATTATGTTACTGTATATGTCTAGTTCAGGACTGAACTAGCATACTGACCTAGGGTGGTTACGGTGACTTTTCTCAAAAGAGATTACGTTAGAGGACATCATTTTAAGAGACTAAAGATGATGATGGTGATGATAATTGTTATTTTAAGGTGCCTAACATCTGGGTTATCGGCCCCTAATGGTTTCGGTGACTGTGAAAATGAAAAATGAAATGGAAAATACAACTAAAACTTACTGACGCCTTACACACAAGAAGAACAAATGGAAAAATACAACAAATAAAGGAATACGGGACATAAAAGACAGGAGGAAAAGAGATGCCCTCAACCCTCGAAGAATGAGAATTGATGGACTTGTAAGGAAGGAAAGCCATGAAAGACGAGATGGTTCGCCCCCAAGTTAGGGGAAAAACCGGACCCAGGTCAGGAATCCCTCGGGGTCACCAACTCCCGAATTCACCAGCCACGATCCCTTGAGGATGTAGCATTATCCAAGGTGCACCATACATTTTGGGGCTACACACACCCTGCCTCCTTGAGGGCCTTGAGCAGAAGGCAGGAGATGCCATGAAAAGAAACACAAGAGGTCTGATCCCCCGAAAAATGAGGGTATTATGAAAGATGAGACAAGGGCCAATTAAGACGGGGAGGTGATAGACTTCCTTGTCCTCGGATACCCTAATACCGTCGGGGTCGGAAGAGAACAAGAGTTGACCAAGGTAGGCTGACAGGAACGATGACCGAAAGGAGCCCGGCACAAGTAAGTGGAAGCAATGCCGCACTCAGCTGGGTTCCCGTGGTCACCAACCCATGTCCCACTGGTCGTGAGCCCCGAGGGGAAGAGACTAAAGAGCAGTCCTCTGCATATACAAGGGACGTGATAGTACAGGAGTCAAGCTGCGTACCTCCCACCTTCACAGACTATTTACGATTCCTACTTTATACATTTGAGATTTTCGACGTTAAATGGCACGTCTAATGGTCCGGGTTCCACCTAGCCTAGCCTATAGTGGCGTGGTTAACGGTCACGTATTAGACCACCTGGTCGTGCATTTTTGACTGTCACCTCCGAGGTCCGGTTTCAATTCCAGGTTCTGCAAGGAAGTTTAATTCAGGTCTGAGGGTTGGAACAGGATTCACCCAACCTCGTGATGCACATTTGAGAAGAGGAGGGTTGTTTCCCATCTCAGCTGACTTGCAAGTGGTATTTCGTGGTTTCACTCACTTCTACTCCAGGCAAATGCCGGGATGGTTCCTAGCTTAAGGCCACTGCAGCCTTCTTCCCCAATCCTCATCTCAATTACAAATACACACACTAATACAGCCATCTGACAAATTATACAGAAATGAACACGGGTCTACATGACTACGATGTAGGAAAGCCCCTAAATGAATCAACAACAACAACCATAACAACAACAACAACAACAACAACAACAACGGTCAAATGGAACTACATGCCTTTTTTTTTTCATTTTTCTTTTTTGGTGGCATGTAGGCCTACAGCATAATTCTGTGGCTTCGGAACGACAGGCATAGTGACCGGCAGTTAGTTCTGCACTTGGTCATCCCACTCCTCCGGTATACTACTGCAGCGTAAAACATTTGCCACGCTGAGCGTGTCTGTGTCTACTGTCACGACCGTCAATGTTTTCAGATAGGGAAGTATCCGGCACGCTCCCCGCACCACTCTGCACCCATCTCCTACCGCTGAGCTTACAAAGTCAAGTGCAGAGCTATACGCCGGTATTTGTACATAGAAGACATTTCACTGTGCATCTTTTATTTTAAATTTAAGATACGGTATATAAAACATCCCTCACTCCCTTCTCTGACTGGAAGAACACGCAGAGTCATCAATACAGGTACTCTATTTTTGGCACCCTGTGGTGTAGCCGTTTGCATTAAATCGCTCTCCGCGATCGTGACGGAGTGCTGCACAAGTCCGGCGATCATAGGTTCGAATCCCGACACCGACAGTCGCTAATTTCAAGTCTCATTCTCCTTCTTACTCTTTCTGCGATTTCTATCATCATCATGATCACAATCGTTAGATCATGCCACTGTTTTAATTAAGGTAATTATTAAGAATTGTCTTTGGTGTACAATACCGAATTAGACCCCTTCTAGTTCTATATTTTTCGACTTAGCACAACTATGCTATATATTAGTACTAATAAATAATATTATTTATTGTTAACAGTATTTCTGATTTTATCATTAAAAATTGCAGACTTGACCGATGGTTGATGCAAAGTTATTTACATATTACCAAATTAATTCTAAGCTTAAGTGTACTAATTAAGTTTTAATCACAACAATGTGTTGTGCATATCTTTGCTTTGCGTATAAGAAGGATATTTATTCATAACAGCGCCAAGATAGAACTAATTTTTTTTAATCTACTAAAAACTTGAAGTAATAATTAAATTAGAACAAATTAAATAAATAAATAATAATTAAATATATAAATAAATTAATAAAACAGGTACACACACTGCTACAGTAATTACAGTAATACCCGTTATCAGATGATCACCAAGATGTCCCAAGCCCCTAATACGAATTAACAACAACAACAATGTAGTTGTGAACCCCCGGTGATGGCAGATTTCATCTTACGCACTTGTGTGGAGGCAGATCAGAATAGAGCTCATGCGACGGTTCATCTAAAGCAACACAGTGTTAAACATACCCTTCAATATTCATGCCCGGTTGAACATCACCAACTTGTTTGGTAGAACGCAGTATTTCATGTACGTGAACGAGTTGAATCCCTACGTGTGTGGAGTATTTTATTTCCTTCATATTACGGTACTCTTGAGAAACAGGAATAAATTCTCCTTCTCTAAGTTCGTCTCTTCGCCGAATATTGCATGAATGCTCGTGAGGAGTCAAATGGAGGTTAGCTCGTTTCACCGCCCACGGTTTCTGAATCAGCTGAAGCTTTTAGATATACCACTGTTTAAAAGAAACAAGAGAGAAATATCTGTATGGTGAAATGAATTCTTTTAGCTTCATGAAGCGAGTGGATCTGAATCCCTTAGAAGTTTACGCTGGAGTGCACGCAGCTGGGAATGGGAACGTGTTGAGTGGGATGCACTTACAGCACGTGACTGGGTTAGAATGTAGAGCCAAGTTGCTGTGTTTGAATCCTTAGAAGCTCTTTTACATTTAATCCGTCTGCTAGGTTATCAGCTCGGAGGCTTTTGGATCCTCAACAGAACACCTCCGTAGGTTATGTGGATCTGTCTGTTAGGTAGTCAGCCCGGAGGCTTTTTGGATCCTCAAAGAATGCCACTATCGGTTAAATGGGCTTAAACCCACACAAACCAAAGGGAGCACTATAATGAAGCGTACTAAGCAAGGTGAGGAGTGAAGTAGTTTGCCATTGCTTTCTTCACTGAGTCGGTACAGCAGCACCAACCCTAGGAGTGGCCTTTCTCAGCATCCACAGACACTAGTTGTGCCCTAAAGGACATTACTCAGCACCACTCATACCTCAGTAGCTTTCATATAATCACTGCCATGAATGAGACTGAGATATCGGTGAAAAGCCACATTTTACTCTAGCCTGTGCCAACAGACAAATACAAAAATACTGCATCCATCAAGAGCTGGTAAACAGGCGTAGGTTATTTGGGTAAGAACACCAAAATAAATCCAAGGCAGCACTCTAATTAGGCATACTAGGCGATGGGAACAGTGAGCTATTTGGCTTTTGTTTTCTTCACTGAGGAGGAGGATGAGGGTTCAAAAAAACACCCAAAAAGTTATTATGTAATATTAGGACGGTCCCTGTAAGGTTATTTGGGTAAGAACACAAAAAGAAATCCAAGGCAGCACTAGAATGTGCAGGTTGAGGGGGCTTAGTACGTAAACAGTGCTATCAGATTAGTATCAGACGCAGTGAACGGATGAATAATGAACCCTCACAATAATCTTTGTCTAATAGTACATAACTGTACGGCTTACATATATAACAATCCAACATGACGACTATCCGAAATATTTAGATGTTTTTTTAATCTGCGATTCTATTATAGCAATCAGACTGAAATTTTGTATGTTGATAGATGCCAATAACTTATGTTCACCTATGGGACTTTCAATAACCTGGTGAGCACAAAACAAACATGGCGGTGACACGAAATTTTAATATTTGAATGGAATTTTTCTCGTGATTTAATTATCCAAGCGCAGTGAAACTTGGTATGGTTAACGTTTTTACAAAATATAATCTACTGGCATATAATTGAATTAAATTGTATTCATAACTCCAAGATGGCATTCATTCGAAATTTCAAAACCTTGGTTTTTTTATTTCACGTAGGGTACCCTATTTATGCGATTAAAGAGAGGTTTCGTATGTTGTTGTGTTGTTTGAGTCTTCAGTCTTTTGACTGGTTTGATGCAGCACTCCATGCCTCCCTGTCCTGAGCTAATCGTTTCATCTCTACATAGCTACCACACCCTACATCCGAGGCAATCTGTTTAACATATTCTAACCTTGGTCTACCCCTACAGTTCTTGTCCTCGACCCTTCCTTCCATAACTAAGCTTGCTATTCCTGGGTGTCTTAGTATGTGTCCTACCAACCTATCTCTTCTCTTCATTAGCAGTCGCCAGAAAAATCTCTCCTCTCCCACTCGCCTTAATACCTCTTCGTTCGTAACCCTATCTACCCATCTGATCTTCATCATTCTCCTGTAACACCACATTTCAAATGCCTCAATTCTCCTCTTTTCTGCTGCACCAATAGTCCAAGTTTCACTTCCATAGAGCGCCACGCTCCAGACAAAGGCTTTCAAAAATGACTTCCTAATACCTAAATCTATATTCGATGTCAACAGATTCCTTTTTTGTAGAAAGGATTTCCTTGCCTGAGCCAACCTACTTTTTATATCCTCTTTGCTTCGTCCATCACTGGTTATTCTGCTTCCTAAGTAACAGAAGTCTCCTACTTCCTTCAGCTTTTCACCTGCCAATTTGATCTCCATAGAGGTTTCTGATTTATTTCGGCTGCATTCCAGTATTTTTGTTTTACATTTATTAATTTTCATCATGAAGTCCTTCCGTAAGACGGAATCCATACCATTCAAAAACTCATTCAAATCCTCAGGCTTGTCGGCCAAGATGACGATGTCATCAGCAAATCTCAGAGTTGAAATTATTTCTCCTTGAATCTTCACTCCCACTTTAAATTTTTCTCCAATTTCCTTCATTGCTTGTTCAATGTAAAGATTGAAAAGCATGGGTGATAAGTTGCAGCCTTGCCTTACACCTTTCATAATACCAGCTTCTCTCTCATATCCTTCAGCTCGAATGACTGCTGTCTGGTTTCTGTATAGATTGTATATCACCCTCCTATCCCTGTACTTTATTCCAATAGATTTCAACATGTCAAACAATTTAGTCCAATCAACGTTATCAAAAGCCTTTTCCAAGTCTACAAATGCCATGAACGTTCTCTTACCTTTCCTTATTCTACCTTCCAAAATCAGCCTGAGACTTAGAACAGCTTCCCTTGTTCCTACATTTCTCCTGAAACCAAACTGGTCTTCACCCAACTCCGTTTCTATCTGGCTTTCAATCCTCTTGTAAATTATTCTAGACAGGATCTTTGAAGCATGAGTAATCAAGCTGATTGTACGGTAATCTTCACATCTGTCAGCTCCCACTTTCTTTGGTATAGGGATGATAACATTCTTCTTGAAATCAGGGGGTACCTCACCTGTCTCATAAATCCTACACACCAAGTGAAATAACCTGATCAGACCTTCATCTCCTATGCAGCGTAGCAACTCCATCGGTATATCATCTATGCCTGGTGCTTTGTACCTGCCTAAGTCCTCTAATGCTCTGTCAAATTCTGATCTCAATATTAAATCTCCTTTTGCATCCTCATCAATTTCCTCCTCCCTTTCCATTACATGATTCTCAATCTCCTTTCCCTTATACAAGCACTCTATGTAAGCTTTCCATCTCTCAACCTTTTCTTCCCTATCTGTTAGAGGCTTTCCATTTGTGTCCCTAATATTACAGCACTTAGTCTTCTTTTCCCCAAAAGTATTCTTAATCCTTCGATAAGCTGTGTCTACTTTTCCTAATTTCAGACACTTTTCTATACCTGCACATTTCTCTTTCAACCATTCTTCTTTCGCTTCCTTGCAATTCTTGTTAACCTCATTTCTCAGACGTCTATATTCTGCTTTCCCCTCTTCATCTCTTAGATTCTTGTGTCTCCGCCTTTCATCCATCAATTCTAGTATATCCTGAGTGATCCACGGTTTTCTACCTATTCTTTCTTTCCTACCAATGTTTTCTTCTGCGGATTTTGTTATTTCATTCTTCAAAAGTGCCCATTCGTCTGCAATTGAAGTTTGTTTAGGGGTTTTGATTAGTCCTTCATTTATACTCTTCTTGAATCTTTCGTTTACATCTTTTACTTTCAGTCTGTCTATTGCCCACCTTTTTGGCTTTTGACTTTTCTTCAGTTTCTTCAACTTTAATCTGCATTTCATTACAACCAGATTGTGGTCAGAGTTTATGTCAGCACCAGGATATGTTTTACAATCCAAAATCTGGTTTCGAAACCTCTGCTTGACCATAATGAAGTCGATTTGGTAACGCCCTGTATCTCCTGGTCTCATCCATGTGTATATTCTTCTATTGTGGTTATTGAATAAGGTGTTAGCTATGACCAACTCATGTTCGGTGCAGAATTCCATCAGCCTGCTTCCTCGATCATTCCTTTCACATAATCCGAAATCTCCTACTATCTTCCCTTCTCTCCCTTTTCCTACCACAGCATTCCAATCTCCCATTACTATAACATTTTCATCACCTTTGATATACCTCAGAATGTCATCTATTTCTTCGTAGACCTTTTCAACATCCTCATCATCAGCTTGACTGGTAGGCATATAGACTTGTACCACTGTGGTGCACGTAGGTTTAGTATTGATTTTTGCTACAATAATCCGTTCACTGTATTGCTCATAATATTCCACCCGCTGTCCAAGTTTCCTACTCAATATGAGACCAACTCCTGCTTGGCCATTGTTTGATTTAGTGCTAATGACCCTATAGTCTCCTGACCAAAAGTCCTGTTCTTCCTGCCAGCGCATTTCACTAATCCCAACCAAATCCAACCTCAACCTATCCATTTCCCTTTCTAAGTTTTCTAACTTTCCACTTCCTAGCAGACTTCTAACATTCCACGCTCCGATCCGTAGAATGTCAGATTTCCTCTTTGTCACTTCTGTGATGTTAACCCCCTCTCGAGTAGTCCCCACCCGGAGATCCGCACGGGGGACTAGTTTACCTCCGGATTGAAATTTTACAAGGGAGGAGGCCATCATCACATGTAATTATGCATAGAGAGGTGCATATCCTCGGGAATAGCATTACGGCTGTAGTTTCCCGTTGCTTTCAGCCGTGCAGCAGAACGCAGTGTAGCCATTTGTAGGCTTATATTATCAATATCTTAACCGTCTATTAGACTAGTAAAGGATTGATTTATTCTGAAAGGCTGCTACTCCCTTTCAGAATAAGTAAAGAGCAATTCTACTACAAAATACTAACCTTCTACTAACAATTAAATACCAAAATTCTACTAATGAAAAAAATACTAAAGTTTCACCAACAACAAATACTACCACTAAAACAGTCTGTCACCAGGCCCACTCACATGCACCCTCACCAGACACATTCACACACCACAGTCTAATAGAACAATGACATATATCTAATAAACAAATTAACTTCATACTTACAACTAAAACTAACTACATACACACATCAAAAAAAGTTTTGCATCACCTCGGTTCCAAGAGTTCCGGAACCTTTAAATACAAAGGGAATAGAGATCAACACAAACAACATTTCAGCTCGTTTTATTGCTCATGAGACCCACACATTGCATGTTGTACCATCATACAGCTAGACTTTCAGCATTTGTGGTCCAGATTGCAGTACACACCACTACCTCTAATACCCAGTAGCACGTCCTCTTGCATTGATGCATGCCTGTATTCGTCGTGGCATACTATCCACAAGTTCATCAAGACACTGTTGGTCCAAATTGTCCCACTCCTCAACGACAATTCGGCGTAAATCTCTCAGAGTGGTTGGTGGGTCAAGACGTCCATAAACAGCCCTTTTCAACATATCCCAGGCATGTTCGATAGGGTTCATGTCTGGCGAACATGCTGGCCACTGTAGTCGAGCGATGTCGTTATCTTGAAGGAACGCATTCACAAGATGTGCACGATGAGGTCGAGAATTGTCGTCCATGAAGACAAATGCCTCTCCAATATTCTGCCGATATGGGTGCACTATGGGTCGGAGGATGTCATTCAGGTATCGTAAAGCCGTTTCGGAGCCTTCCATGACCACCAGTGGCGTACGTCGGCCCCACATAATGCCACCCCAAAACATCAGGGAACCACCACCTTGCTGCACTCGCTGGACAGTGTGTCTAAGACGTTCAGCCTGACCAGGGTGCCTCCAAACACGTCTCCGACGATTGTCTGGTTGAAGGCATATGCGACACTCATCGGTGAAGAGAACGTGATGCCAATTCTGTGGGGTCCATTCAGCATGTTGTTGGGCCCATCTGTACCGCGCTGCATGGTGTCGGGGTTGCAAAGCTGGACCTCGCCATGGACGTCGGGAGTGAAGTTGCGCATCATGCAGCCTATTGCGCACAGTTTGAGTTGAAACACGACGTCCTGTGGCTGAACGAAACGCATTATTCAACATGGTGGCATTGCTGTCAGGGTTCCTCCGAGCGGCAATCCGTAAGTAGCGGTCATCCACTACAGTAGTAGCCCTTGGGCGGCCTGAGCGAGGCCTGTCATCGACAGTTCCTGTATCTCTGTACCTCCTCCATGTCCGAACAACATCGCTTTGGTTCACTCTGAGACGCCTGGAAACTTCCCTTGTTGAGAGCCCTTCTTGACACAAAGTAACAATGCGGACGCGATCGAACTGCGGTATTGACCTTCTAGGCATGGTAGAACTACAGACAACATGAGCAGCGTACCTTCGTCCTGGTGGAATGACTGGAACTGATCGGCTGTCGTACCCCCTCCGTCTAATAGGCCCTGCTCATGCATGGTTGTTTACATCTTTGAGCAGTTTTAGTGACATCTATGAACAGTCAAAGGGACTGTATCTTTGATACAATATACACAGTCAACGTCTATATGCCGGAGATCTGGGAACCGAGGTGATGCAAAACTTTTTTTGATGTGTGTACTTACTATACTAGAAATAAAAATCATAAAAATAAAATTACAATATTAAAAGAAATTTAAAAATGAAGATAATAAATATAACTGTAAAAAATATTAAAATAATTGTAAAAATCAATTCTGAATTAATTAATGACTTATATTAAAAAAAATCTATAAGAACATGCATTAAAATGAAAAATAAATATACAAACAATAAAATTAGAAAAACGAAAAACAACATTAATAATAATAATAATAATAATAATAATAATAAAATTTGAAAAACAAACATCCAACCAAGATTCAGAACCCCCAACATTGGAAGAAATTAAAGAAATAATCCATGGACTCAAAAATAATAAAGCCCCAGGGGAAGATGGTATAATTGCCGAAATGCTGAAGATAGGTGGTGAGAACGTAGCCCGGAAAAGCCACTCAATTCTTGAGAACATCTGGATCACCGAAGAAATACCTGAGGATTGGAAATGTGCGCTAATCCATCCACTGCACAAGAAAGGGGATAAAACCAACATCAATAATTATAGAGGAATTTCCTTGATACCAGTTATTTATAAAATTTTCTCCAAAGCCCTGCTCACTAGACTTGAGAAACAAACAGACCGTCTGATTGGAGAATACCAGGCTGGTTTCCGAAAAGGAAGATCATGTATGGAACAAATTCTCAATCTCAAAACTATCCTACAAATGCGCAAAACCAGACAGACAGTCATTACCTTTGTAGATTTCAGAAAAGCATATGACTCTATAGATCGTCAAACACTTTTCAATACTCTAGAAGAATTTCAAGTTGATAGAAAAACAAGAGAATTAATCAGACAAACACTAACTGGCACTACGTCAAAAGTTAAATTCCTCGGCGAAATATCTGAGCCTTTTGCAATTAACACTGGGGTCCGCCAAGGAGACGGATTATCTCCGTTACTGTTCAGCCTCGTACTTGAGAAGATAATCAGGACCTGGGAAAAGGAAACTAAGGGAATAACCCTTGGCAGACTACTCAAAGATAGAATTCATGTACATTGTTTGGCCTTTGCTGATGACATAGCAATCCTTTCTAATAACAGACAAGAAGCAATTCATTCCATTGAAAAATTACATGAAATTGCCATCAAAACGGGACTTCAAATTTCTTATGAGAAAACTCAGTACATGGAAGGAGCCTCACGATACTTAGACGGACAACCTATGAGAACTAAATTCGGCAAAATCTTTCAAGTGAACGAATTCAAATATCTGGGAGAAATTATTCAGCCCTCTGGTTTAAACCGTGAAGCAAATAAAGAGAGAATTTCCAAATTACAGAAAGCTTACAGAATCACTTGGAATAGGTATAACAAAAAATCAATATCTCGGAAAGCAAAACTTAGACATTATAATACAGTAATCAAACCGGAGGCGTTATATGCATCAGAAACCTTAATCATTGGTGGCAAATCTTTAACCAAAGAGATTGAAAAACAAGAAAGGAAAATTTTACGAAAAATTTTTGGCCCAGTTTTTATAGAGGGAATCTGGAGGAAAAAGTCATCCCAGGAAATATATCGCCAATGTGAAAAAATGTCTCATACTTTTCGGAAAAGACGATTGAAATTTTACGGGCACATTATCAGAATGAACAATGGCAGATTGACTAAAAGAATTCTCAACTTGGCCCTCTCACTAAAAACCAAGAACAGCTGGCTACGTGAAATTGAAACAGATCTCCAGGAAATCAACATTTCAGACAATATTATACAGGACAGATGCAAATTCAGAACCCTAATCGACAATCACCAATTTGAAGACAAACCCAACACCAGGGCCACCATAACTTGGACAGAAGACCGAAGAAAGGCGCTCAGCGAGAGGATGAAGAGATTTTGGAAGGAAAAGAAGGCCAACACATCAGCTAAACAGGTTCAACCGTGCTCCTGAGTCGGGCATAACGATGCAAGAATAATAATAATAATAATAATAATAATTGATCCGTTACTACGTTATAAACGGACCGATGAAATACACGATGTTGTATAGTCTGCCATCTGTGGGTTACTATTTGAAGCGACTTCGTATCTAAGGTGAATGAAACGCTCCCGCGGTGGAGTTTGAGCTCTGTAATTATGGAACTCGACTGGATTTATTGTTATGTCGAGAGGATTGCTATAACAAAAAGAAGAATGGAAGGTTGGCCGACATGACTGGCTCTACGAAAAAGGTCTGTCTGAAATGTTTCTTAACCGTGCTAAATTGTACCTAAAGCGAGAGAAGATATTGATGAAAACATGACGAAATTGCGGATTGGATTCTAATGCTAAGATGGAAATGTATATGGCTTATTACAAATATAATATCTTCTGTGAACGTCGAGATCATCTCCCGAAAAGCTAAGTGGTATTTTACATTCTCTTGGTGTTAGCAAAGCTCGAAGAATTACATTCATTACTAATGAAGGAATAACGTCATGTCCTCCTTTCTTTCCGTGTTAAAGTGTCCCTGATTCTTCGGCTTTCAAGTTAGATTGGAGATTGTCTTGTTTTGGTTTTTTGGTCGTTACTTATTGTCCTCCTTCGTTTATATTCACATAGCGTAGAGAAGAATCGTGTTGTTGTTTGGGTTGTAATTTATTTCAGGTTATTTGTCGTTGTGGTTTTTAGTTTTGTTTTCTTTGTGTTATATTTCTTCTGTGGTTTATCTTCTTGTTCGTCATGAAACGTGAGTGTAATTTATGAGAGGTATTTCTTATTAAGTTCTACTCCTTGTAATAGAATGGGATGTTACAAGGGTCTTGAGGGGTTAGTAATTTTTAGGATTAATTTTGAATTGGGCCTAGATGTAGGAGGGTGTGGTGTTCATTCATTAGATGACCTTGTTGTTTATCTTGATAGTGAGAACACACACTAATTTGTTATGTTTTTGTATTTTGGGTTTTACGCTATGCCTTGTCATTTGTGCAACCTTAAAGATGGCCCTCTGGGTCTTTTCTCTTTCTTCCTTAATGACTGGGCAGGCATTTCTTCGTTTGCGTATTATGTATGTGTTGTTTTTCTTTTGTCCTGTCATTTGTGCTACCTTTGGATTTCCCTCTGACTTTGATTATCTTAAGGACTGGGCGGACATTTGATCTTGTATGTATCGAAAGGCTTCTCATCTTATTATCACGTTTCTAGACATATGTTTAAGGGTGGTTAATGTCTTGTTTAAGTGGGAAATAATATGTCAATTACTCCTAAATACTGGTTGAAGGAGGTCGCAGAGTACTTGAATGAAATGAAAGTTCCTCAGGATCGGAGACTGAGAGCAATTGAGAAGCTGTTGGCAGGTGATTGTCTCACCTGGTTCAGGAGTTTCAGGTATACATTTGACACGGTGGAAGGTTTTAGAGAAGCGTTTCTGAAACGATATTGGGCAGCAGATGTCCAAGAGAATCTGAGGCTAGATCTGTACTCTAGGAAGTATAGTACCAATGCCCCAACTAAATATTCAGAATTTTTCACCGCTCAGCTGTGTAAATTCCGGGAACTTGACATTGCTCCTGCTGAGAACGACCTGTGTGCCGCCATTGCAAAACAACTTCCATATGAGATCCAGAGGTTGTTAATCTCATCTAAAGCCAGAAGTGCTGTGGAAGTGGAGAGCGTCTTACGTCAATTAGATATGACGACTTCACACGTTACTCCCAGGCACCCAAGGCAGACTGAACAAGTACATATGGCTAGCAGTCAAGAAAACAGAGAGAAACCATCGACCAGAAATCAGTCCACTAGTACTGATACTCAGGGACTGGGTCGATAATATGGACATCCAGAGCCTAGGGGAAATACAGTCATACTATAGAGGAGGATATCTAGGAAGGAATCCTAAAAATACGGGTTATAGGCAACAAGAGAATCGAGCCTATAACAATAATAATCAGAGGCAGGATAACAGAGATGGGAAAATTATCCCAGAAGGAATGTGAGGCCGGAAGATAGAAATTATGAATATCTATTGTTATGTCAATTTTGAATGAAATCCATTAGTTAGTATAGAAGTTACATGCATTTTAAAATTGGACCTTATCAGCAGGCTTAGAATCATGTTGGCATCACTGGCATAGGCCTATATTAGCTACTCCAAATTAATCTAGAATGCCAGGTACTATACGTGTGCAAAGTTTAGAGCTATTGGCTTGCATACTTTCTGATATATTGATATTAGGGTAGCAAAAATAGAGACAGTATTTATTAATAGTTGGCAGCTCCGGTTACTCTTAAGAAATGGCATAGTCATATCTGTTATGGTACACATAGCACACACGAAATTTGGTTGAAATCCAAATGATAGTATAGAAGTTACATGTATTTAAATTTGGACCTCTCAGCAGGCTTAGAATCATGTTGGTAGCACTGACGTATATAAGTTACTCTAAATTAATATAAAATGTCAGGTACTATACGTGTGCATAGTTTAAAGCTGTAGGTTTGCATACTTTCTGATATATGGGTATTTGGATTTTTAAAAAAATGAGAGCATTTATTAACAGTTGGCAGCCCTGGTGGCTCTTAAGAATACGCTCAGTCATATCTGTTTATGTTTACATAGCACATACGAAATTTGATTGAAATCCAATTGATAGTGTAGAAGTTAAATGCATTTAAAATGTGGACCTATCAGCAGGCTTATAATCATTTTGGCAACACCGCCATGCATGGCCTCCTGGAAATTAAACTGAAATATTATTATCTATTGAACCCGAGGAGGTTATGCTGACTGGAATCGAACGTGGTTCTCAGAGACTGTGATCTCAGTATAAAGGTTCCACCAGGGAACGAACCCGAAGTCTGTGGAGGGAGTTTCATTGTAAAAACCCCTAGAGAGAAGTGTATATTAAATCACTGGTGTGATTTCAGTTACAGTGACATTATTTATTAAAATAATGCAGGGAAATTGAGCAGAATACAGTATTATTAGACTACTTGGTGTAGGCTATATGGGGCTTGGAGCACTGCAAGTGCAGAGGTGGACATTTTACAAATTAGCCCAGAATTGTGGGAGGTGTTCAGTGGAGCCAAGTCAATCATTCTGACCTCATTCTGTCGTCTGGAAGAGGGTGAGGGCCTGAATAATGACCCAGTTCTTCCCCGACGGAGAATGGATTTGAGAATGGTGGGGAGAGATCACAAGGAAAATCATTGATTACTCGTGATTGGAGTAACGAAATGACATGAGACTTGCCCACAGGTGAATCTTTAGACTGGAGGCTAATTTTAGAGCCTTTAATCTGCGAAATTGACGCATATTTAAGGAAGTGCGGAAGGACCGTAGGACTATCATTGTTCGCGGCGGGATTTGAGGAGGTCGCCAGGGAATCCCGGGAGATAGCGTCCCCACGCTATGAAGAAAGGAATTAATATTAATTAATTGGCCGAGCGATTCTTCAGCACGCAGTCAGTTCTGGGATCAGAGAAGAAAAAGGAACCCAATGAACATGGTTTCGAGACCAGAATCATGCTGGGAGAGGAGCCGAGATCCCGCGGGAAGATTGCGCTCTACTTTCTGTGTGAATCCGATATAAGGGAGTCGACCCTTGGCAGAGCACTTCAGTCTTACTTCAGTCTTAAGTCAGTCTTACACTAGTTGCAGACGGTTGGAGCCAGTCTCACCCCAGTTTGTCACAGTTTGTCAAGAGAGGCGCAGACAGTCGTCATGGCGGAACATATGTTGGTCCGGTGCATGAAAGGACGTCCGCACAAAGATTTTTACATTTGAGTGAAGCATTTAATAAGCTTTTATTAATAATTAATCGCGCTGCAGGTATACTCAGCAGTACGAACAATGGCGTGTTCACGTAGGAAGCATCGTGTAAGATGAGTGGCAGAACTATTGTAAATAATAATAATAATTTGTGTAAAGTTATGGACAGTGTTAAGCGCAATGTATCAAATATCGACTGATCATTCATGTCTAATTACGCTTGAATGCGCTGGGAGAAACTTTACGAAGCATTTGGTAATGTCGTAAGGATACCAAATAATAACGCTCAGGACGGAAGTTAGCATATTTATGCGACGCAGGAAGCTTACCGTAGGAGTATGGATAAAAACTGTTGGTGAATTCCGAGGGCAGGTAAACCAGACTTTCAATCAGGAGTTGGTAGGAGCACGGGAGATGCCGTCGACACCTGCAATTTTGATATCTTTGCTAGGGAATTTCAAGCAATGAAAAGTGTACACAGTGACGTGTGTTATGTATAAAGCATATGTAAAATATCTTTTAAAGTAGTGGTTTTATAAGTGTTATAAAGTGTCACATGTTTGGGAGCAATAGCTTCCTTATAGAAATGCAAAGTGCCGCGTGGTTAACGGAAGTTGTGTGTCATAAAATGTGTGTATTCAAGATGAAAATGTCGCGTCAAACCTGCATATGGCAGGTGACTTGGAAGGATATGATTGGTTGGAGCCACCATGAGAAGCCTTGAGAGATGTGAGTACCCCACAAATTATGGTTAATTAGAGAATATAGGCCACTGCATGTGACGTGATTTCAGTAAAGATGCCAGTAAGAATCAGATTAGGAGGTAGACCCTCCAGGTTTAGTCATTATTGTATTTATTTTTATACAGTTGAGATGTTAATGTGCATCAATAAGTGGATTAATCATTACCACTATTAATTAAGATGGCAATCAGTTATGTAAATGTTACGAGCACAGTTGTTCGAGTTTTGAGATGATTGGTTGTGTCGGATTTTGGTAAATTATGTCAGAAATATAATAATAATAATAATAAGGAATGATTTTGGTAAATTTATTTCAGTGAGAATAATAATAATAAGGATTATGAATATCAAAGGTATTAATGAACGCATCAGGTAATTGTGGTAAACAAGAAATAATTACGCTATTTGCAAGACTTATTGATCCAAGCAGTAAGATTATACAGTAAGATTACATTATGGGATTAAAGAAAGAGTTTGATATCAGAATATATTGTATTAATGGGAATATAATTATGCCAGGAATGGAAGATCTTTTAGTGAATTGAATTTGCAGCTTATGTGAGAAGCTTATAGAGTAATTGATAGATTTCTCTTAATATTATAGGACGAAGTCGTAACATTAGGTAAGGAGCCAGGTGGTCTATTCTACGTATGAAATCTCCTATGCCGGGGGCATAGCGGAGATATACTTTGTGCCAGAGTGTTTAGTGTTGGACCCTACCTCTGATGAAGGATGTGAATGTTCCGGGTTGGAATCCCATGGTTAGGTGCGAGGAAAACGAGGACACCTTGTCACTCTAATGATTCCCCGAGAACTTAGTGAGTGATTCAGCTTGTTGAAGCGAACCTCATGTCGGCAGCAGTGGACTGACCGCATATTATTTAAGACACCGGTTGCCTATGAGACCAATGTTTTACGAACCTCGTACCTTCATGTTGAATGGACCTGTTTGGTGCCAGTAATTATTTTATCCTCGGGGTAGGAATAAATATAAAGCTCATTCACTACCTGCGTGCATAATATTCAGTTAAAATCCATTGAGATATGTGTGCCATTGGGAGCACAGTATTGTCTTGTAAAATCTTACAATGCTTTGGAAATAAGCCTTCAAACATAAAAGCGGGGGTCGAGTTAGGGTGGAAACCCAACCCACTGCTATTGTATACCGACCGCTCGAGGAGAGGGTCTGGGGACGGCCAGACGGACCGTAAAAGTAAGGTTGAAAGGAACAGATTTTAGACCCTGTTAATGACATGAATGAAATGTTGTTATGTTGAGTAATGAAGCAATGTGGTTTAAGAACACATTGATAATTATATATTATCCTGATGGTTCATGATTTTAGCTATCTAACGTATGGTTAGACGTTGCATTTATACTGTCACTGACAACTTTTTCAGAAGTTGGTTACCAGATTCCACAGGCTACGCGCGCAAGGTAGTTTGATTATACCATCTGACACAACAATAACATAACGGTTTTTTATATGAAATCACAAAACGGCATGCAGTGGAACTATATAAATAGTGGAGTAGGGGTAGCTTACATAAATATGGAGTTGCACGTAGTTTGCTGTGGAACACCAGAATAGGCTAATGCATGTGAAGCATTTGGTGGGAAAAGAAAGATCAAAACACACACGGTACACATAATTGTCAAATTAAGAAGGTTTTATGAATCAGTAATGTTGTGATATTAAAGAAGTCACATTGTATGACAGTAGTGGCAATGTACAGTTTGTTTCTGAAGTTGTACGTGCATCAGCGCACTAGAATATCTTTGTGATGTTCACATAAGGGTAAAGGTTTGTAGTATGATATGATTTTATTATGATTATATTATGTTCATATTGGTGGATTGTGGAAAGTAATTTTTGTTTGCTTTTGTTTTATGGTTTTGGGGATTGTTTTATTTGTTTAAAAGCCATGATTTTATTTACTGAATTAAAGTTTTAGAATAGAGTTGTGCCTTATCATTGTAGAGTTGATACCTCTTAGCCTCAAATCCAAAGTATGCAACTGCTCAGTGGGAGGACGGTACACCCTCGAGTCCTGAAGCTAGCTGGAGGCAGAAGCATATTTTCCATCGAGATTATACGCATGGGTACAATATACGTGTGCCAATTTTGAAATAGCACCCATTCATACCTTCCAAGATATCCAACATGGAGCTCAAAGTTCAATTACGATTTTTCAGCAGTTGGTAGCACTGACATCATTTTCAAATATGGCCGTGAGATATTCAGGTATATATCTTTACTGCTACCAAATTTTGTTTCGATTGCTGCAGCCGTTTAGGAGTTGATAGGGGGGCGGGGACACACACACACAGCCAGACAGACAGACAGAAGGACAGACAGACACACATTTGCCCGATCTCATGTCTACCTTTTCCTCATTTTTGCAAACTGTGAAAAGTAGGCTAAAAATGAACCCTAAATGACAAGAAGATTACCATCCCCATAAGACAATAAAATGATAAAAATATGCATACAAAAACAAAAAGAAAGTTAATTCACCTCCAAATGTAAAACACTTTCTTGCAATAAATGAGGTCTGATCCTCCTACGAAAACCTGCATATTTTGCCTATTATTTTAACTCGGGTTTTCCACACTCCCTCCAGGCAAATGCCGGGATAGTGCCTACTTCCAGTCCCGGGGCGCCTAAGTCATTCCTGTCCCTAATACACACACTACTACAGTCATCACAATAAATAGAGTTAACAAACAAGTTCACAAACCAAACAACACGCGGCTGATGACCAAGACGTCTCAAACCCCTAAAAATGAATTAATAACAACAGACCATATACTGTAGTCCCAAAAATACTGTTGAAATCCACGCTACATCTTACTTAATTCGTATAAACGATTACGGGGTGGGTCAAAACATAAACCTGTTAATATCTCCGTTAACATCAGTCTCATTAATGAAACGTTATGAGACAAATTAATAAAAATAATTGTATACAATTTACATTGCAGTCTATAAAGTTTCACATACAATTATTATCGGATACATATCCCTCCAGGCAGATGCAAATTATTTTTTTAAATATTTCCATTTTTTTAGATTTACCTAAATAACAGTTAACTTTCGAGACATAGCTTATTAAAATTTATTTCCGCTAATTACGCAATATTTGTTAAACGGTCCTTTCCTGACACAATTATAAACGCACTCAGCGAGGGTGGTACATAAGAGGCCCTGATTGCTGCGATTGAAGGTCTTCAAAGTGGCCTTGTCAATGGCCACTGGTGGGAGATACGGTAGATATTACGAATATTTACCCCATGAATCAATGACCAATCCCCCCACCCATAGCACCACAGCCCATAAAGGATCTTGTCTACCAAACGACCGCTGCTCAGCCATTTGGCCTACAGATTGTGGGATGACGCGTCAGGTCCCCTCGGCTTGACTTTCCTGACCAGAACACTGCCTCGCTCTCAGATAGCTACTCAAGCTACCCGTTCCAGCCCTAACGTTCTATCATGACGTAGCTGGGAATCGAACCCGGAGCTCCGGGTGACAGGCAGGCACGCTAGCCCAACACCACGGGGCCGCCAATGACCAATCCGATATGAGAATATAAGGAATCTCTACCAATCACAGCTGACCATCGTCACAATTTCATCGTTTTCATTTTATCTCGGGGCAGATGACCGCGCTGTTCCGCCCCTTAAAGCAACAATAACTAATAGCTCATTTTCTCTCACCTACAGTATGTCATGAGCAATTGCTATCATGTAAATTCATCAGAAAAGCGCACATAAATATCATTATAGCTTCTTTGGTCTTATTATAGTCTAGCCAAGACCGACTCCAATACTCAGACCGTAACATAGAAAAAACATGGCGGCCGCAGAAGCCCCACTTCTCCTATTGGGTAACACGAAATCAAGGCGTACACGGCGGTAATTTGACGTAGGGAAAACGACACAATTGGGAAAATCACTATTCCATGCATGAAAAAGCTTCGCGAACAACTAACTTACATATCACATAATATTACTAGAAGAAATGGCTGTCCCACAGTAAAAGAAAACAAGTTGATTTATTAGAAATTTCACGTAACTATATAATAACATTCTCTCTTCGATTTTACTTCACTGCATAGATGAAAATAATGTTATATTAAAAAAAAGGTTTAAATATAAATGTATGTGAAAAAAAATCTCAATTTATTCACTCTCGCGAAAACTATGACAGCATTACTTGAGTTATTTTATCCTGAGACGGTCAAATATTATAACACAGTACAGATCAGAGTCAATTGGTAAGTAGGTGGGGGCTCCAATATTCCAGGAATAAGTCAGGTTAAGGTTTGAAGGTGGATGGAGATCATCAAGCTGGACCCAGCTGCAGCCAATGGAAATTGCTGCAAATGTTACAGAACAATAAATAAATGTAAAATATTATTCACCTTACTTGCTGCCGAGTTTCAACTCCTTGCGCTTGTTTACTTTAACTCCAAGCTCCTCAGTGGGTCTTCTTTTTTGTGCCTGGTTTGCAAACTTCTTGCACAATTCCCTGGACACATTTTTATCGTGCAACACTTTGGAGTAGTTGTTAACAAATATGTTCGCAAACACTTTAACACATTTTTTAACAATCTTGATCAAGGGCACACCACAACTACATTCATCATTTATATTGCTTATAGAACTCTCTATAAGTTGAGTCCCTAATGCAATAACAGCGTCCCTATGATTTTCGAGTTTCAAAAATTCAGATTCATAGCTGCTGCTTATGAGTACCTGAACAAGTCTATATATATCACAACATAAACCCATCAAAAACGAGGAAGGACACTTCAGCCCACCCCTGTTAAGTTTACTGAAGTAAGACAGAAGCTTCTTGTCACAATCAAGGATTAAATCTTCTTCGGATTGTAGCACCTCTTTACACCGAGTGCACTTTCCACTCTTTACCAACTTGGCTAAAACTTTCATGCTCGTGTAACTAGCAATGCATACAATTATCTTCTTTGCTTCAAGCGGAATCGACACTAATGGTGTTTCATCCAGGGCAGACTGAAATTTATCAAGGTTCTCGACTACTTTTTCTTGGTTGAAAGTAACTGTCAGGTCCTTGAGAGTAAATTCTCCTAACTTTGCCGACTGAAGTTTTAGCAAACTTAATACCTTGAGTCTCCGTTCAGATTCTAGCACTTGTTCTACTGAGACATTATATGTGCAGCCACTTAATCTTCTGTATGCTCCGAACCTGCTTTCCAAGCCATCTGTCTGCAGCTTAGCTGTCAGGATGTAGGACCACTTATATGTATTAAAAATATATTTACATAGCTGGACAACTGCAGTCAGTGTGTGAGTGAATGCTAAGAACGTTTCATTACTCAATTTTCCATCATTGTGTGAGGTGTTGCTATGCCATATGTCAACATATGTTTTCAAAGTTTCCAAAAAGACAAGCTTGGTATCATTGGGGCCACTAATTGGGTTTGCATCATCATTTCGGGTGTACTTTCCTTTCATTGGTTGCTGAACGTTTGAAATTGTCTACCACTTTGAAATTAATTTCAAAAACTGGACAGTCCCATCAGAAATAGCAACACCCTCACTTTTAAGCATATCCAATGCCACTATATTTTTGGCATCAAATATGCTCATAGCTAGAGCAACATTCTGTCTCTCTATAGCAGTGGGATATAAAGCCTTTCTTGACAAATTTGGAGCCAGTTTTAGAATCATACTCTTTTCAGAATGGAATAGATCTCTAATATCTGATAACTTAGCCTGGACATTTGTGTACTGAAAAGTTGATTCATTTTCAGTAGCATGTAGCATGCTTTCTATTTTGGGAATTGTCTGCTCGGTGTTGGGAATGACAAACGTTTGACTGGGTCGATTTAACCAATTGTTCCTTACACATTTCAGCAAATGTACACTGTCGAACAGAAGAAATAGTGACTTGGAGGTATTAGCTGGATTTGTAATGCAGGGTTTTAGAGTACCACCACCCAAGAGCTCAAACATCTTCCTATTCATGCTGTGGTTATCTGATACCAAACAGACTACATGAAATTGAAGCTCGTCCATCAAGGTTAGGACGTCAATGGTTAGAGTCAGTAGAGTTTTTGCATTTAGGTTTCTCACTGGGAAAAGACCTATTATATCTTTACATACCCGTGGCTCATGATCTCAAGATTAACGGTCACGTTAAACTACAAGCTTCCTTTTTATATCTTTACTGTCTGAACGTAAAGAGGAAAACATGAAAGCTTGTATGGTGGTGGCCGAGTCGGCTCCTGAGCTATTTTTCAGCCATCCCGATTATTTTCCCTCCTTTATACGTGAGTTTGGAATTAACATATATCTCATCCAGCAAAACAGTAACAACCTTCTCTTCATCATTCAGGAGCTTGCTTTTTTCTTTCAAAAAGGATTTTTGCAAAGGCCCAACACCTGAGCTGTTTGGACCTATTTTGGACAAGAATTGCCTGAGATAAACATGGTGAGGTAGTGTCATTATGTTTGTCCTTCTTAAAGATTGGTAAGCTCCAGGGTGTGAGTAAGAGAGACTTGCGGCCCATATTAGGAGGTCTGATGAATATTTAATCTGACAAGCAAAAGCAAGCTCCAACTGTTCTAATGCAAATTTTACCTTTCCAGCCCTCTCTACATTCACATCAGCATCAAGTTGCAGGCCCTCCTTTGTAACATTTATCAATGAAGATACCCTTTCAGAGAGAGATACTGATTCATCATTATAGTTAGCAAGAGAACTCACCAAATTATCCAACTTGCTCCATCTATCACATTTATATGCCTTGCTTCCGTTGCACTCCAAGACCCAGTTAAACTTCTCCGCAGGTAAGCACAGATTCTTGTAAAACACATTTACATCTAAATAACTCGACACTTTGAAACACATTGACACTGATGGAACATCACAATAAGCATTATCATCTATTTTAATAAAAAGGACATAGTCTTCCTTCACAATTGTTATAAATGGATTTACCGGCCTATTCTTAACTTCACTTGTGAAAAATTCGAAATTTGCAATGGTATCCTGTTCACACCATTCATTAAAGTTATCCAAATCTCTCTGTAATATCTGCTGCACACGTTCTTCAGGATCTTTCCTTTCTTTACTAAGCCTAACAGTTAGATAAGAGGGTTGATTGTGAAAAATTGTGGGGTAAGCATCATCGCTTAGTTTTGGAACTTTCCGAGGAACACGAATAGGTTCACTATTTACAACAGGGAACACGTCTTCCCTAACCACAAACTTATCTTCAAAATGGTGTATGCATACTACTGCTTTATCACTGACCACAAAATTGTCACGATGTATACTTCTAATCCATTTTTCTCTTAATGTTTTTTCCTTGGGAAACTTAAAAATAGTTGTATGCGAAGCATTGCCGTAATTACTCTTACAACCCGGTACACAACAAGAGCGACCCATTACATAACTTCAAAACAAACATTCATATGTCACTGCGTATAATTACAGCTGCTAAATATCAACTGACTCACAAATTCACTCTCACGCACCACTATTCTCCATAGGAAACACTACTTATCGCCAACTTTCATCGGTAGCAAACTGAAACAACGTATGTAAACAAACCCACGTTTTCAACCGGCTAGGGCTTCTCGAATCGCCATCTTGAAGCAATCGAGAGTAGCATTAAGGTCTGAGGATTGTAGTTGGTCTTGGTCTAGCTCAGCAGTTCAACAATGCATTCGATACCAAAGAGTTTAAATGGAAAAGTTCTCAGTCCTTACCTATAATTACTGCCAGTGGCTATAAACTATTATTTGATTTATTTTATATTTATTAACTTATTTTTGTAATTATTCGCTAAATAGTAAACATAAATTTAATTCGAGCTCCAGATTTCCTCAAGAAAAATTCTGGAACTGCTGGAATAACTCATTGTCAAAAATAGGTAATCATAAATTTGCATATTGCATTGTTAATGTGTATTCAAACGAACGCTCACATCCCTATCCTATAGGGTAAAGTTAAGTAACTCCGTGACATTAAGCTTTTTTTGTTACTGTTTCAGAAATTTTAGATTTCAGTTATTTCTATTCGTTTCATGTTTAAGAGGGATACCCTACGGAACATTTCTGACATATATCTTACAAATATTCATAAGTTATTTCGAGGTATAAACTAACAAAATACGGTAGTAGAAGTAGGTAACGCCGTGATATTAAAGATACTCCGTGATAGTGTTCAAGTTACTCCGTGATAGCATGGTGTTCACCATTCAGTGTGCTTTTTAATCGTGCAAAATAATGTTTAAGAACCTTGCACTAATAGGGATGTATAGAACTAGCACCGATAGAGCGCACTGCTGTTGTACTGCGTAAGCGCAAGGCGCTCTTCATTTGTCTCCTGTGTTCTCATGCCGCTAATATCCACGAATTTAAGTTGTTTAAATTGCTATTTTCGTGACTATGCCGATCTATTGCAGTGTTCCTCTTTGCAAAAATCAGGGAAATCCGATTTCGTGTCACCAATTTTCACAAAGTAAAGAAATGAGGAAGAAATGGTTACATGCTATTAGAAGGAAACATTTCGGTGAAGAAAATCTGACCGAAAATATTAAAGTGTGTTCCCATCGTTTTCAACTCGATGACTTCACGAAAACTGTGTTGGGCAAGTGTGATTTACAAAGGGAAAAAAATTCCTACATATAAACTGAATAGACATATCGATAACAACCTCTGAATTTATGCGTTTGTATTTGAAGGTGAGAGAGCAAGATTAAAACCGGGCGCTGTTCCATCGCTTTTTCCGTGGACCACGAACACAAGAAAATTGCCAGTTTACCACGATAAGCCTACAATATCGGATCTGCATAAATTATCTCCATTGAAGTACGGTACGGGAAGAAATCGTCAATATACAGGAAGAAGTGAATGTAACATTTGTGACTCCCATTTTCAAAGGCATCAATACTCGGACAAATACTTCAAGAATAAATGTGACAACATTAACAGTCAAAAACGTATTATGGTTGGTTTCTTGAAATCAGAATTAATCGTCAACTTACATCTGCCCGACGGAGAATGTAGTACCGGTAGTGACTGACTTCTACATTCTTGAGTCATAGGCCTAAGTTAGTCAGATGAATGGAAACAGTTCATGGCCTTAAAACAAGGATTCTCAAACTTTTTAAATGCTGTACCCCTAAGTCGTTTCCAAGGGGTACGGAAACGATTTGTATTAAGAAATGACAAATTACTGAAGAACCGAACGTTGCGATGCGTTTTGAGGTAAACAATACCGGTATCAACTTTCTTTGATTATGTTTACCTTAAAACAAGACCGTTTCATGTACGCTATCAACCAAAAAATACACGAATCGAAGTCTATAAGCAAGGGGAGCCAGTGAATATTTAAATCTCTATTTATAAAAGGAAGATTATAGTTTTACGTGACCGTTAATCTAGAGATCATAAGGCACAGAGGACTTCCTCTTTACGTGGAATCCGAACAGGGCAAGGCATTTCACTTTGAAAATCTCACATGCATTGACCGGGAAATCTCTATTTATGATTTAAGTCTTATGGAGATATAGGCTATTTATCAATATAGGCCTACAATACTCAAGCATGCTGACTCCTATTCATAATTTGAATAGTAAAGCGTGTTAGAATTTTGTTATTACCGCTGTAGCCTACTAATTCTTCCCTCCTGCCACTAGTTTAGCGCCTCTAGTCCGTAGCTCATTTTACAGCTGTTTAACGCTTAAACGCTGAAAATCGTTCATAATATATTAGAGGATATACCTATAGAATTAATTAATATAGTCTTGGAGTAAAATTAGAGAAGATATAATTTACTTTAGCTTAGAAAACTCGGTCACAATCTATACATTCCTCGTAGCTGACTGGGGGAAACATAGGACGATCGCCTTGCGCTTACCCAGTACTACACGAGCGCTATCTGGCGCGAACTTTCTCAGGCTACATCCCTATTACACCTGTGTGAAGCTAAATTGGATAGGTTAAGAATGTAAACAGCGCTCTTAGGTTTCTGCGTTCGTTGCCAAGACCAGGCTGCGGTGGCGTCTAGTAGCTAAGTTCTGAACTAGGCCTAATAGTCATTGACGGTGGCGTTTGGCGGCAAAAGTAGGAACTATTTAAAAAATTCTAAGTTGCAGTCTTCTTCTTCTTCTTCTTCTACCTTATCCGATACGGACGTTGGCTACCACCATGGCTAACACCTTCTTATCCTGTGCAATCCTGAAGAGTTCCGTGGAAGACAGCCCAAACCACGTTTTTAAATTATCCATCCAAGTTATTCGTCTCCTTCCTGGTCCACGCCGTCCTTCAATTTTACCCTGAAGTATAACTTGGAGCAGACGGTATTTTGGATTCCTCATCATGTGTCCCAAGTATTCCAATTTCCTCTTCTTAATTGTGTTTAACAGCTCAGGTTGGCTGCTCACACGCTGAAGAACCTCGGCATTACTCACATGTTCTGTCCACGAAATTTTAAGAATCCGCCGGTATATCCACATTTCAAAAGCTCGAATCTTCTTTTCTGTAGCTACGGACAAGGTCCAAGCTTCAACACCATAAAGAAGGGTGGAGACAACATAACACTTCACAATTCTTTTCTTAAGCGTCATACTGAGATCTCGACAGCATAGTAGTTGTTTCATTGTCATAAAGATGGATCTAGCCTTCTCTATACGTCTTACGTTATTATAATAATCATAAATTAACGTCACTAAATTCTGTAGCCTGCTTTTCGTGAATCATAGAAGCCGTCCATTTGACTTTTCTTAAATTAAACTCCCGTGATGAGTTATAGAAAGATACCATCTCGCGGGAGGAGTCTTATTCACTGATACTGAAAGTTATAGGCTATATTCCAGCACATCATTTTCTCAATGCAATGGTGTTGGTGGAGACAGTTCGTGTATCAAAGACTATTTTTTAGTATGAAGCACGCATTATGAACTTCCAGCCCGTCCACAACAGATGGCGAACCATGCGATCAGTCCATTCATCCACATGTATTCATAGGTACACCCGAGCTTCCACGTGCCCTATAGTATGGTGCGTTCTAATTTCATTGCACACGTACTAAGACCGGGGAGCCTGATAATGAGACATACTAGGCGAGGAGAATACTGAGCTAGATTGCGTATGTTCTTATTCACTGAACCAGTTTAGTACCGTCTGAGTCCACCTCGATGCGAAGTGGCTTGCATTATTAGCCACGAGTGCCCGGGTTCGATTCCCGGCTCTGTCAAGAAATTTAATTTTGGTCTGAGGGCTGGAACGGGGTGCACTAAGCTTCGTGAGGCAAAACTAAAAAGAGGCCAGTTCAATTTCTACCTCAGCCATCCTGGAAGTGGTTTTCCATGGCTCCCCACTTCTACTCCAGGCCAACTCCTGGATGGTACGTAACTTAAGACCACGGCCACTTCCTGCCCAAAGCCAACAGCCATCACAGTGACACAGGTTATCAGACAAATTCTACACACGCCCAAATACACAGGGTTACGCGACCACGATGTCGCATAGCCCCTAAAGAGCAATAACAACAACAACAACAACAGTACCGTCCGAGCGTCAGCCCAGGCAGGAATGTGGTGTGACGTCAGCTGCTCTGCAATACGTATAAATATGCGCGTCGACTGGTTTACTGAGAAAGAAAAACGTTTGTTATCAGCCTTTTCATCTCTTTACAATAATGTTACTGACAATTCCTCAACATCCAGAATACGTTCGAAAGGCTACCGTGGCTGGCCTTCTAAAATATAAATGAGAAATATCAGTCGTGGTGAAATTGTTTTATTTTGCGATCATAAGGACCGATTAAGAAACATTTGTTTTGTTAATTCGTATAAGGGTGTTTCGAGCCACGTCTCAAAACGTATTCGGACCCGAATGTAACACTTGGGGCAAATAAATTGCCGGAACAAGATTCGCGCGCACACAAACAATTAATCAACGTATGCATTTAAATTATATACATTTATTACTATAGGCTACACACAACTATATACACAACATATTGATATTATTTCGAGGGGCGTGGTGGCGCAGCGGTCAAGCTGTATGCCTCTCACCAAGGCGGACCGGGTTCGATTCCTGGTCACTGCATGTGAGATTTTCGATGTGAAATGCCATGTCCTGTGGTTCGGATTCCACGTAAAACGGAGGTCCCGTGGCTTATGATCGCGAGATTAACGGTCACGTTAAACTACAAGCTTCCTTCTTGATATTATTTCGTTATTTCGCTGCGAGGAGCTGCGGCTTTTGCGTGCTGCCAGTAAGGCACGGCTTAACAGAGTCTCAAAAAAGCCAGGTAGAGGGCTGAGGGGCGACAATAGAATGACTGAGTGTTGCCAAGCATCACCATCACCATCACCACGTTGTCACGTCTTGTTTCTTCCCATAACACTGTTCACTTACTGTCTCCAACAAAGGGCTTGGGACATCTTTGGTTATCAGCCACGTGCAATTGTGAATTTGTCTGACAACCTGAGTTTTTGTGGTGACTGAACAGTGTAAGTGGCTGTATTAGGGAGAATGATGGAGTAGGTGCCACGGGACTTGAAATAAGATACTGTCCCGGCATTTGGCCGGAGGAAGCGTGGAAAAACTACATTCAGGACAGCCACTGTCAGCGCCGGGATTCAAACCTGCAGTTGCCCGCGCGGCCGTGGTGCACGATTAAACGCACACAACTACGCCGCGGGGTATTTGAGAAACAAGTTACGAACCACCACTGTCCTCATAAGAGTGAATTTCGTTGATTCTAATAAATACGTCCTGAAATTATGTTTCAGTACATTAGTGACTTTCCTGCTCTCTTCCTAATGACTATCATTCTACCATTCATTTCATATCTCTAATACCCATTCTTCTTCTTCCGTTTCATCCTCTTTGGGGTACGTTGAATGAAAAATTTCTGTGTGTGTTGTTCTTTCCATACAGCCCAATATCTCTTCATAATTTCTGATCAATTTTTCCTCTCTTCTTCCGAGCTGATGGGTTTGGATTTTAGTGTAGATTTGTCTTGGAACCTTACATTTTCGTCTTTAGTAATTATTTTAGCTTTACGATTGAATAGTGAATGATCCGAAAATTTTAATTCTACTAGGTGTTTTTCAGTTTCCTTAAACTATGTGGGTTTTAAAACTCGGCAATTATTCTAGGTTTGTGCCGTGTCTTGTGTGGGGTTTCGCCTAGGACACCAGGATGGCTCATCGGAGGGCTCTTTGTGTCCCCGCCCGGATCCCCACAGGAGTATCGAACTGCGCGATACCTCCCTTTATATAGAGTGCAACTGCACTCCTTGACTGCGAGAACCAAAAGCTCAAGCAGCCTCAACCTCCCTATGAAGGCTTCCAAAAAGATGGTATATTGGCTTTCACGGCCGGTGAATTAAAACTCAGCAATTCTTCTAGGTTTGTGCCGTGTCTGATGTGGGGTTTCGCCTAGGACACCAAGCTGGCTCATCGGCGGGCTCTTGGTGTCCCCACCCGGACCCCCACAGAAGTATCGAACTGCGCGATACCTCCCTTTATATAGAGTGCAACTGCACTCCTTGACTACGAGAACCAAAAGATCAAGCTGTGCCCAATTGGACACGGCTGACTAGCATCGAACCGGGGTCTGTATAAAAGAAAGACCAGGCCCATGATACGTCTGAGAATCGAACCATTGATATCTGAGGGGGAACAGCCACAGTGAACCCAAGGAGGAATGAGTTATAACTGTATATAATTATAGCAGCATGATTTCACGTCCAGAATGAGAATATTATAGCAATAAAGTTGGAATATTGTAGAAAATACAAGCCAGTATTCATATAAGCTACTAAGAGCTGAAGAAAACGGGCCAACTTGACAGTTGACTAATCGCAGCTAGCAAAGTGGCGTTACGAGTTGACGCCAGCGAACTACTTATCGGCGGCACTGGGGGAGCGAGTAGAGATTGATGGCTATGGGAACCCCAGTCTCACAAGGAAGAGAAGCAGGGTGGGGATGGTCACCCACATAAATTAATTACTTACGGCCAAATGGAGCAATGAATTGAGATGAAACTTACATCCAGATGCATATATTCTAGGAAAGGTAATTTAGGAGTGTCCGCACACCTAAATTAAAGCCTGCATCTAAAAAGGAGCGTATGCACAGACCAAATCCGCGGCAGAGCTAGGATTTGTCATGTAGCAGCAGGGGAATAACCGAAGTAGCGCCTCAATGCCATGGAAGAAAGCAATTAATTCGAATTAATTGGACGAAGCAATTGCGAGCACGCAAGTGAATTTGGAACGTCCTAGAATGGACGAGCAAGAATCACACTTCACTTTGCCAGAGAACGCATTATTTAAGAAAAGATTCGCTGCTGGAAATCCTGTGAACTACTTTTCGTCAGAAAGCTTTATATGGGAGAAGCTGTAGGAGACGGGCAGTTCTTCTTGACTCAACTCGTGGAGCGACATGCTGTTCGATCACGCAGGAAAGTGCGCGAAATTTATAAGTAGCGACGCTCAGTATTTTAGTAATGAACAATGAAAGGCGCATTATGCAGCATAATAAAAGTAATTCTGCATTATATGATAATTAGTCTACAGCAGACGTAAAAGCAGTCAGCATACGCGACTAAATAAGCAGTACAGCGTAGAGATATTTTAGGATGATGTTTACAGACAATGAACCTATCCACAGGGAGTGTTATAATATTTAAAATAACACATACAATTGTAATGAACACTACAGTTTCACGGGAACCTGGAAAGCATCACAAGTGTTTGTGATCTATGTTTGAGCAACTTTGCAGTAGAGAAGATAGAACCTCTAAGAGACGGGAGATGAGCACACACACGCGAGATAGACTTTCGAAGGAGACAGGCGGTTGTCAGGATTTAGATGCATCGCATATCTGAAGTCAGGCAATAGTGGAAATCCAAGCAAAGATCGGTGTGAAAAATTGTGTGTAAAGTTATGTTACAGTGATCATTAAAAGTGTTTATGTTTATATGTTAAAAGAATGTGTGTTGTTTAAAAAGTGTAAAATGCCACTAGTGCAAGATATAATTACCATGTGCAAATTTTATGCAATGTGTCGTATGGAAAGTGTAATGATGGCTTAAATCAAGCATGATGGTGGGCGAACTGCTGTCGTGTTGGACTAACCCAGCAGGGATGAAAGTGAGTACCATTCCAATATGTTGATATGATTTAATAGCTCACCATACAACAAATCATTTTCCCAAATATGAAAAATAACAGTCATTTGTATACGAGTTCACATCCCTTGTAGTTTTTTATAAAAATATGGCTTTGAGGATGACAAGCTTACGGCCATTTAGGCGTAAGATGTTGATGAAAGTAACGATAACGTTAACTAATAATAATAATAATATGATCTGGGGTCGGTAACAATAATAAATATATAAATCGGCGTATTTATGCCTATGGAACGTGCAAAGTGTGTCATATCTATTGTAAAAATACTGTGTTATTGTGAAAAGTAAGAATGATATATAAATAACGAGATAAAGAGAGTATTTCAGTGTCATTGAAATGATAGATAAATGTTTTATTATGTTATATTCTACATGGTTGTATTTGAGAGCCATTAAGATAGTCAATGTAAATGCCTATAAATTAATACTTGTTTTGGAGCTACGTAAAACTTTGGCTTATAAGTGAATGTATGAAGGACATGAGTGCTTTAGGAATTGAGTCACCTGTAAGACATGTTGTTTTTAGCCGCGATCAGCGAGCATGTAACGTAGAATCAAGAGATGTACGTCAATAAATTGCAGGGACCACCCGAGAATAATTCGCACGTTGACGAATCTAGTAGGCTATCTTCGAAGCTACGATATGGTATCGCCTTAGAGCATATGTATTCGCAACAGAGTTGGGACCGAGTCTGTCTGTGTCCACTTTTAGCAGAATCTTCGCTGCCAGGGAAAACAACTAGACACCCTAGGTAGGCCAGTATAGTAATTGATCTGCCCTGAGGGTAAGAAAAAAAAATCTTCGAGCAGGAAACGTGGAGTTCCTCTAGTTATATTCGTGCCCGTCCAGTGAGATAACAGTTTGAAACTCAGCTGGGACGCACGCAAAGCCACTGATTACGTTCATAGAACGGCGAAGCTATTTTGAGATCCATCCCTTGCTTTGAATACTAATTAGGTGCCAATATGAGCCCATTAAATACTCTAAGTTTAGGTATTAAATAATTAGAACGACTCAATTCGTAATGACACAATCCAATCATGCACCCCTAGCGATGCTGCACCATTGAGTGAGCACATGGCCATTGCAGGAAGTCCGCCAGGGTAGCAGGTAGAATCCACAAACCCGGCAGCCAGCTTGCCTAGGACGGTCCGTGACGAATCTCTCGTTCACGCTAAAGGGAGTCAATAGACCGGATTCTTTTATTTTAAGATTGCAGTGGGACACTGAAGGATCTCGATATTTCGAAAAGTAATTAAGATGTGTTTGATAGGATGGTATCAAGTGAATTATATGTACTGTTTACATACATATGGAATGTTGGAATGAAGTAATTGGATGAGATTTGGCCAAGTTATTGTCCGAGGACAAATTAACTGCACCAAATAAATAGATGCATGTTTGTAAAGAATAATTACCCAGTTCATGCTAAATTATTCATACGGGTAGAGTAATTTAATGATATGACACGTTTGTAACGATAATGATATGACCCGACCCAGAAGAGTGTTGTATGGTGAAGCTATAAAATGTCTATAACAATGTGTATTTTGGATGGGAAGGTTCAGCGTTTGAAACCTATGGGAAAAGAATACGATACGCGCGGAAAAGCGACACATGCTAAACAAAGCATAAGCTAGTGAATCAATGCCATTTAAAGTAAATGTTCCGTGTCAAAACGGATAAATATTTAATAATTGCATACTTAATGTTATTTAAATGTAATTTGTTTTTGTTTTGTTGTGATATGCAAATTTGTGTTAAATTGTGCCACGTGAAGAACACTATGGACACTCGCAAATGTCAAAGAGCATCAACGATAGGATATCTAGGATAGATATGGGTGTAGTGGAGCACCAAACTGTATGAGAAGAGACTCACATGTAATTTTGATTTTTGTTGTGGGAAGTAATTGTAAGATATTTGTGTTTTGTGTTGTGTTTTGCCATGAATTAGTACCATTAAATGTGATATTTAGGACTATGTTGTTTATTTCAAGTAGAGTAGATACCTGACAGACTCAAATCCTGAATATGTGCTCGTATAGTGGGTTGAACGCCCCATGCCTCGGAAGATCGTGAACTAGCTGGGATACGAACACATGTTCCACATGATAACGCAAGGGTACAAAGCAGCCTCAACCTCCCTAAGAAGGCTTCCAAAAAGATGGTATACCGTATTGGCTTTCACGGCCGGTGAATTAAAACTCAGCAATTCTAGGTTTGTGCCGTGTCTTGTGTGGGGTTTGGCCTAGGACACCAAGCTGGCTCATCGGCGGGCTCTTGGTGTCCCCGCCCGGACCCCCACAGGAGTATCGAACTGCGCGATACCTCCCTTCATAAAGAGTGCAACTGCACTCCTTAACTGCGAGAACCAAAAGCTCAAGCAGCCTGAACCTCCCCATGAAGGCTTCCAAAAAGATGGTATATTGGCTTTCACGGCCGGTGAATTAAAACTCAGCAATTCTTCTAGGTTTGTGCCGTGTCTTGTGTGGGGTTTCGCCTAGGACACCAAGCTGGCTCATCGGCGGACTCATGGTGTCCCCGCCCGGACCCCCACAGGAGTATCGAACTGCGCGATACCTGCCTTTATATACCGTGCAACTGCACTCTTGACTGCGAGAACCAAAAGCTCAAGCAGCCTCAACCTCCCTATGAAGGCTTCCAAAAAGATGGTATATTGGCTTTGACAGCCGGTGAATTAAAACTCAGCAATTCTTCTAGGTTGGTGCCGTGTCTTGAGTGGGGTTTGGCCCAGGACACCAAGCTGGCTCATCGGCGGGCTCTTGGTGTCCCCGCCCGGACCCCCACAGGAGTATCGAACTGCGCGATACCTCCCTTTATATAGAGTGCAACTGCACTCCTTGACGGCGAGAACCAAAAGCTCAAGCAGCCTCAACCTCCCTATGAAGGCTTCCAAAAATATAGTATATTGGCTTTCACGGCCGGTGAATTAAAACTCAGCAATTCTTCTAGGTTTGTGCCGTGTCTTGTGTGGGGTTTCGCCTAGGACACCAAGCTGGCTCATCGGCGGGCTCTTGGTGTCCCCGCCCGGACCCCCACAGGAGTATCGAACTGCGCGATACCTCCCTTTATAAAGAGTGCAACTGCACTCCTTGACTGCGAGAACCAAAAGCTCAAGCAGCCTCAACCTCCCTATGAAAACTTCCAAAAAGATGGTATATTGGCTTTCACGGCCGGTGAATTAAAACTCAGCAATTCTTCTAGGTTTGTGCCGTGTCTTGTGTGGGGTTTCGCCTAGAACACCAAGCTGGCTCATCGGCAGGCTCTTGGTGTCCCCTCTCGGACCCCCAGAGGAGTATAGAACTGCGCGATACCTCCCTTTATATAGAGTGCAACTGCACTCCTTGACTGCGAGAACCAAAAGCTCAAGCAGCCTCAACCTCCCTATGAAGGCTTCCAAGAAGATGGTATATTGGCTTTCACGGCTGGTGAAGCCTTCATAGGGAGGTTGAGGCTGCTTGAGCTTTTGGTTCTCGCAGTCAAGGAGTGCAGTTGCACTCTGTATAAAGGGAGGTATCGCGCAGTTCGATACTCCTGTGGGGGTCCGGGCAGGGACACCAAGAGCCCGCCGATGAGCCAGCTTGGTGTCCTGGGCGAAACCCCACACAAGACACGGCACAAACTTAGAAGAATTGCTGAGTGTTAATTCACCGGCCGTGAAAGCCAATATACCATCTTATGTGGGTTTCGATTTGCGATTACGGAAGAAATCGAAGATATGGTTAAACTAAGAGTTCATTCTGAGAAGTTGACCGTAAAAATGTATCCTCCTTCTTCGCATAGTAACCGTGAGTTTTTCAATTTTCTTATAGAGTGTTACATTCTTGATGTGTATTATAATTAACACAAAAAGTGATACAAATGTCCAGCATAACTCAACACATTGCTAGTGTTTCGCCCCAGCTTGCCAATTGGGTTCTTCAGTTGGTAAAGGCACACCTACCAAGACGCGTAGCAGGTACACACTGAGAAGGCCATGCAAGTCGCCTCGCCACATATGTGGCCACGTCACGAGCATGCCAGGGCACCACGGGAGTCAAAAACTGCACTTCCAAAAACAATAAATCTTGCTTTGGCATTGAACACAATCAAATGCACTGGCATGCTCGTGACGTGGCCACATATGTGGCAAGGCGACTTGCATGGCCTTCTCAGTGTGTACCTGCTACGCGTCTTGGTAGGTGTGCCTTTACCAACTGAAGAGCCCAATTGGCAAGCTGGGGCGAAACGCTAGCAATGTGTTGAGTTATGCTGGACATTTTTATCACTTTTTGTGTTAATTATAATGGCTCAACGGACAATACTCATCTTGATTCTCTTTCAAGAACATTTGATTGTATGTATTATCTTATTATCCTAAAATTTTGGTCCTATGACTTTTCTTAAAATTTTCCTTTCCTTTAATTCCATTATAACCATTATATATTGGAGGATTGTTTTAATTATTTTTTGCTTAGAAATTTTATGTGATATAGATGTGAGTTGGTTGGTTGGTTGGTTCCTTAGTTTAGGGACTGCGACAACGCGGTCATATAGCCCTGTGTACTTTGGGTGTGTGTGGAATCTGTCTGATAACCGGTGTTAAAATTGTGATGACTATATTAGGGTGTGTTATCTTTTTTAATTCAAGTAAGGACCGCAGACGATAATTTCAAGTAGTTCCTACTTTAACTACCAAATGCTAGCGTCCACGACACCTGGCTGTGAACTTGGCTACTACTAGATGCCTTCACAACCAGCGTCTGGTGATGAACGTTGGAATTTACGAGCAAAAATGAAACCTAACCTACAAAGTTTGCTTCACACACGTTTAGTTAGTGGAAGGTTCTTTAACATGTCATAAATCTATGACCTGGGCCCGCCTGCTTTACTTCCCCTGAAAAGGAATGCATATATAGGGATTTTTAACGCTCTTAAAAGATCCGACAACTTTGGCCTGGTTTGAACCGCGAACTTGGGCATAGAAGCTCAGCATGCTACCAACTAAGCAACCGAAGCCGTCCGATATAGAAGTGATCCAGCCGACTTGTTGATATTATTAATTGCTTTTGTTGTTGTTGTTTTTTTCATTTCAGGGGCTTGGACATCGTAGTCATTTTGCCCTGGGTACTTAGATGACAGCCAAGGATACTCGCTGGTACACCACATTTGTAGCCGGTGGCAGTCACAGTGTTCGTGCGCTCCTCTGGGTCCAATTGCAGTGTTAGTTTGTTTAGTTAGTGCTGATGAGAATGATTGAAAACCTGTGTCCATGTGGTGACTGTAATGCTATTACCAGGGTCAGGGATTGGGATGGGTGCCCCGAGGCTAAACATCAAGTACCTTTCCGGCATTTGCGTGCAGGGAATGTGGAACATCGCGGGTTCGCTACTGTTAGCACCGAGATTGGAACTTCGGATCTCTGAACTGCATCTCCTCATTCCAGTCATGAATCGTGACTGAACACGCTCGGCCAAGCGAGTTGTTGTTGATTCATTTTTAGGGACTTTGCGATATCGTTGTCATGTAGCCCCTTGTTCTTGAATGTGTGTGGAATCTGTACTAGAGCATCTGCAATTAGTAGAGGATTTGGGTAAGAGGTGACCGTGGCCATATTTAAGGTACCATCCCGGTATTTGCCTGGAGTTGAAGTGGGGAAACCCAAGGAAAACCATTTATAGGATGGCTGAGGTCAAAATTCAAGCTACCTCTTCCCAAGTTTGCCTCACGAAGCTGAGTGTACCCCGGCTCTAACCCTCAGACCAGAATTAAATTAGGGGTAGATAACTCACTGTTCCCTCCTTAAAACCTAACTAACATCGAATTAAATTTATTGGCAGAGCTGGGAATCGAACCTAGAGATGACAGGTGAGAATCCTAGCCACGGCGCCACGAGGTGGATTTGTATCGGAATCCTCAACACTACATCTAACACCATGATTTTATAGTGGAGGGCACGCAGCATTCGCAGCTGTGAATGCTGTGTAGAATTCACTTACGTGACAGAATTAGAATGTAGAGCGAAGTAGGTGTCTGAATCCCTAGAAGCTCTTTCCCCTTTTGTATGGAACATTCTGTTTCATTAAAGTGAAGTCAGCCCTCTCCACGGCAAATACACATTCACTGTTCTTTAGGGGAACAGTTGATCGTTTACCAGCCAAACATGGCTTCCTCTTCGGAAGTTACAGCGACGTTAGCACAAAGAAACTAAACTTTTCAATAAGATATCGACGACTTTATAATTGCTTTCATTACTTTTTGATTCAAGAATAAGGAACCAATTTCCGTATTGACAACCACCGTCTGACTTTATAATCAACTGGTGAATACATCCGTCAAATAATTTTTGACTGAAAGAAATAGATTTTGAGTATAGCCTCAAGGCAGAAGCATTAAAGTAGAACATAAATCCACCTTTGGAATTCAAACCCTATCCCCAATATTTCGGTTGGATTTTTCGATGGCGGTAGTCTCATTTTAAACTCTTATACTTCTAAGTATAAGGTGCGTTCAAAAGGTAACGAGCCGGAGGCTGGAATGCGCAAACCGGTGACTACATCGGCTGATCGTGGCATGTGCAACGAGGTGTGGTTCCGACCAGAGCGTGGAAGGCCACAGCCCGTCGCTAGAGGGCACGCGAGCGGCAGCATGCATCAATCGTCCAATGCTGCCAGACGCATTGCAAACAGTGGCATCGAGGCGTCAACCGAAGAGCAAAGAGGTGTTGTTCGGTTTCTGACAGCGGAAGGAGTAGGGGGAACGGACATTCATCGCCGAATGTCACAAGTGTACGGTGAACACTGCATGTCCCATGCAAGGGTCAAGGCTTGGCTCAAGCGCTTCAGGGAAGGACGGGTGTCGTTAGCCGATGATGCCCGGTTTGTGCCCCCCCCCCCCCCCCTGCATTACCGATGACAACGTCCAGCTGGTTGATGCACTCATTACCCACGACCGCCGAGTGACAGTGGATACCATAGCCACCGTGGTCACTCTACGACAATGCACGACCTCATACGGCCAACACAGTCGCGGCACTCCTGCAGAAATTCAAATGGGAGGTTCTCGGCTACTCTCCATACAGTCCAGACCTCTCTCCCTGTGATTACGCCATGTTTGGTCCCCTGAAAAGGGCTCTGCGGGGCCAACGATTCACCTCGGACGCCGACGTCCAGCTGTACGTGCGGAACTGGTTCTCATCGCAAACCAAGGAATTTTATGAGACAGCCATTCACCGCCTCGTGTCACAGTGGGACAAGTGCCTCAACAGCCAGCGCCAATACGTCTAACATACAGGTACTGGTTTCTGTTATGCCACCGGCTCGTTACTTTTTGAACGCACCTTATATATCCGCCTTAATAGTATAGTCAAGCCACTTCTTCATTTCATTGGAAAGCTAACTATTGCAATGGGTACATGTTTTGACTTCTGGAAAATGTCGACATATCTTCGCGTTTCATATCCCGCAGACCCTCCAAAACCACCGTCAGTTCAAAAGTTTATCTATAAATTATATATACAGTATATCACTTTCATATGGACACGATAACTACCGCCATTTTAGACCAATCACTTTCAAATTTATACATAAAATATAAACATATGATATCTTGGTCTAAGGGGCAGATGACATCGTAGTTCTACCCCTTAAAACAACAATAACTAACTAATTATCTCGGTCTAAAGCGTTATTGGGCAAAATCGGACCAAGGCGATAGAAATAGTGGCCTTTTTCGAGAACTTGAATTATCGCTATAACTTTCTAAATATGTGATAAATCGAATCCATTCAAAATTCGCACTATTCTTTGGATAAGTGCTAAAAACTTATCTTTGTGAAGTGTTTTGATAGCACCAACTACTGACCAACGGGGTAAACAAATATCATACCTCCCAAGGTACTCATCGACACTACTGAAGACATATCATTACAGATTATCTTATTTTCTTGAAATTGATATCACTGATTCCAAGAATATAAACTAGTGGATTTTTACCAAAAATGAAACTTTAAATAAATTTGGGGGGGGGGGGGGAGGGGGGGGGTCTTTTTCAAAGATAAATCACAAAAATAACGTGCATTTTAGGACGCGATATCTTCGCTCTTTTTCAACCTAATCGAGCCATTGTTGTTGCAAATTGATCTGCTGTATGTTCAGAATGTTGTATAGCAGAATCGTTTTTGTATCATTGATCGAGGCAAATATATTAGCTTTGTTTTACAATTTACGTTATTTTGATTGAAAAAATAAATTAATTGATGGGAGGGGAGCGCGACCCCTAATTTCAATTTTACAGCTTCATTCCGCTTTACAACATAGCTGCATTATTTGTCTATATTTGAGTTTTTAAATGAAACTAATATCTGCATTCTAAGTGGACATTGTAGTTGCTCAAGTCAAGACAAATATTGAAAAAAATGAAGGGAGAGAAATCGTAACTTAAAGTTGAGGTACACACTGTAACGGTTCTACTGGGGTGAGTGATGCTAAACCACAACAAGTCCCACGTTTTGCGGGCAAGTGTAACTGTTTCACTAGTGTCTCCACTGTTGGGTGACAAATTAACGTTTATTCTAAGATAAGTTGTATTAATGGGCGTCAAGACCTTAACACTACGTTGAAATCTAAATTAATATTTATAAACACCTAGCTCGGGCAGAACACATTTAAGAATCTTGACACTCAGACCGTGGTATGATTTGATCATTAACCCAACTAACAATTGTATCCGGAGAAGGAATTAGGTCTATATCTAATGCTACCTACTGAAAGCAAAGATTGCATAGTATAAGAAATGAATTTATTATATATAAAAACAAGTAGTGGCAAATTTTAATAATGATAATAAAAATTTAAAATGGAGCATAACGATTTAAATTTTACCACTGGAAAATTACATGACGTTGGAGACGGATGAATTATTGAATTTACTATTATTTCCAACCTAAGAAGTTACTGATAATCTGATTCTGAGACCATGAAAAGAGAGAGATTACGTAGTTCTGCGTCAGTCGCGCTTACCATTGGAAATAGCAGTATTATTTCCCTCGTACGCGATGAATCAAGAGAGCTTCCATCAGCCTCTTGGACGTCGCCATCTTCTTCGTTTCTTGCGGAGATCGGTGTTAAAATGATGAAGTTAAATGCTTGATAGTGGTGGATCCAAAATCCGTTAGCCACCTACGCTGACTCCCTGTTCACAAGAGCTCGCGTATTTCTCATGACTAATTTGTCAGTTGAGAGTAGCAGTAATGAAATATACGCCATCGAACACGAGTACGAAGTCCGTAGACTATGCAAAAATACAATGTTCAAGTTACGGTCCGAACACAACGGAACCTACGAAACGAGCGACCACCTCGGACAAGTTTTACAATGTTAATGGTCCCCTCTTCACTGCACGCGCTCACTATATGCACTCGCCGGCCGTTCCCCTCCAGTGTACCACCTCCCTGTGGTCCGGTCTCCTCTGATTGGCTGGACCCCACGCGAGACTCCCTTCATTAAGTTCTTTGCACACTGTAAAATTTCCGTTTCACTCCAATTCGCATTTTCTTGAAACTGCCAGTTGTAAATGTTCCTCGGTTGCATCATCGCTTCACGACAAGATTATTCCTGTAGCCGAATTCCCGATGACTCATCTCTCTCTCGAATAAAATTTGAAAATCTCCGCGATCAAATAATTTACTGTGATAATGTCGATCGGAATAATCCGCTTGATAGTGTTTTCTATAAAATAGAAAACCTATCTGTATAGTTATAATCTTTAAAGAAGAAGCTCCAAATAAAAAACATTAATAATAATAAGTTAAATGAAAATTATCTTGGCTGAATAAGTTGCCGCGTAAACAAACATTAAATAGCTTCCATCAGATTTATGTCAGTGGCGTAAATACCCTTCAAAAACAGGTTACATTTCACCTCGGTTCATCAAGTGATTTACCGTGACCACGGTACTTCATTTGATTATCCCAGACACGTTCATAAAATCCCCATCCAAAATACATATTACACAAATTAAATCACCCTAAATTACATATATATATACGCTCATAATTTTCTTCACGCACTTTGCGTGAAAGTCTGTTGTAATATTGGATTGCCCTAGGCAATCAGTCCAATGTTTTTTCATTCCAATAAATGTTCCACGGATATTTCCGCCTCTCAAATATCTCTATGTTAGGAAAGGTATACATAAATAATGTGTGAGCACTGTGTATACATGATGTCACTTCACACGCATCAACCACAGAACTTCCTGATATCAATGGTTGTCGCTTTCTTCTGGTGTAACTTAATTTCACTGATCACACGAGCACACGATTACACTATTGTGGCTGCGCATCGTGACCATAATACTTAATCTCTCTGTGTATTAGATAAAATTACTATTGAATTCTGAAAAAAAAGTACGTGCGCATTACATACAATACCAAATATTTGATAGACTGAGTTCCCGTCGACCATATTCTACTTAATACTACTAGTTCACCACCCACCATGCCTCACACCTTCATCAGCGCACAACCCAGACCAGTTCTCCACGATCCAGACCTAGTTGCCACCACCCTCAAATAATACCTTTGTACTATTTTCCTTAAATTCACACATACAGATCTTACATGGCGAGGCGGTAAACAGAAATCACGTGTTCTGTTATGTATGAGTTTCATGAAGGACTGTCTCGCATTCTGGAGGCCCATCTTTTGTCTCGTGGACGCCTTAAGCAAACATGCCCTGTACAAGCGCTCACCCATCTCTTGGAGACAAATGGGAATTCACCAGCGCTACCAAATTCTGGCCTTGGTGTATCGAGATATTTTAGTGCTCAACAGCATCCGACAATCCCGTCATATTTCCCTGTACCTTAAAACTCTCAATTACTTATATTCTACCCCCTTTGTGACCTCTGATACGCCTGCCTGGAAGACCAGATCTCCCACGCACCAAATACCTCCCTTACTCATTTGATAGGCTGGCTCGCCAGCTAAACACACCCACTTTAAGATTCATATTTTCGTAGACTATGTATATTATACGTCCCGTATAATCAGTTCTCCTTACCATCCTCCAGCACATATGCTGTTTTGCCAATACGTTTGGAAACTATAAATGGGCCCTCATAGAGATAGAAGAACTTGGACATGACTTTCTCTAGCTTACTCGACTGTTTCGGCACTCTAAGTAAGACTCTGTCTCCCGGCTCGAATTGGTCAAATTTAGTTTCTTTTTGTTGACGAATTCTCTTTTGTGCTGACTTAGATAAATTCTGTTTCGCCAACTGGTCGTAATTTGATTTAAGCTTTGAACATTTTTGTGGCCGCCATTACGTTTCCGTCAAGATGGCGGCGATATAAGACATGACACTGAGGTGCCTTTTGTTAGTACTACCTCTGTACCAAATTTCGTTCCATTCGGTTGCACAGTGTTCGAATTAATAGGGGAATCGATTTTCACACAAAGATGGCCGCCATCCGCAAACTATTACGCTGATGACCTATTAGTTTGGTCAAAGGATGCTCCCCCCATAAAGGTATGTTGTTGCAAAATTTGGTAGAGATCGGATGGTTAGGCTAATCGTAATTTGATTTAAGCTTTGAAAATTTGTGTGGCCGCCATTACGTTTCCGTCAAGATGGCGGCGATATAAAATATGACACTGCGGTGCCTTTTGTTAGTACTACCTCTGTACCAAATTTCATTCCATTCGGTTGCACCGTGTTCGAATTAATAGGGGAAATCGATTTTCACACAAAGATGGCCGCCATCCGCAAACTATTACGCTGATGACCTATTCGATTGGTCAAAGGATGCTCCCTCCATAAAGGTATGTAGTTGCAAAATTTGGTAGAGATCGGATGATTAGGTTAATCGTAATTTGATTTAAGCTTTGACCATTCGTGTGGCCGCCATTACGTTTCAGTCAAGATGGCGGCGATATAAAACATGACACTGAGGTGCCCTTTGCTAGTGCTACCTCTGTACCAAATTTCGTTCCATTCGGTTCCACCGCGTTCGAATTAAAAGGGGGAATCAATTTTGACATAAAGATGGCCGCCACCCGCAAATTATTAGGCTAATAACCTATTAGATTGGTCAAAGGATGCTCCCTCCATAAAGGAATGTTGTTGCAAAGTTTGATAGAGATCGGATGGTTATGTTAGTCGTAATTTAACTTAAGCTTTGAACATTTGTGTGGCCGCCATTACGTTTCTGTCAAGATGGGGGCGATATAAAACATGACACTGAGGTGCCCTTTGCTAGTGCTACCTCTGTACCAAATTTCGTTCCATTCGGTTTCACCGTGTTTGAATTAATAGGGGGAATTGATTTTCACACAAAGATGGACGCCATCCGCAAACTATTAGGCTAATGACCTAGTCATTTGGTCAAAGGATGCTTCCTCTATAAAGGTATGTTGTTGCAAAATTTGGTAGAGATCGGATGATTAGCTTAATCGTAATTTGATTTAAGCTTTGAACATTTGTGTGGCCGCCATTACGTTTCCGTCAAGATGGCGGCGATATAAAACATGACACTGAGGTGCCTTTTGTTAGTACTACCACTGTACCAAATTTCATTCCATTCGGTTGCACCGTGTCCGAATTAATAGGGGGAATTGATTTTCACACAAAGATGGCCGCCATCCGCAAACTATTACGCTGATGACCTATTAGTTTGGTCAAAGGATGCTCCCCCCATAAAGGTATGTTTTTGCAAAATTTGGTAGAGATCGGATGATTAGGTTAGTCGTAATTTGATTTAAGCTTTGAACATTTGTGTGGCCGTCATTACGTTTCCGTCAAGATGGCGGCGATATAAAACATGACACTGAGGTGTCCTTTGCTAGTGCTACCTTTGTACCAAATTTCGTTCAATTCGCATTCACCGTGTTCGAATTGATAGGGGGGACAGACATTCAGAGTACACACACTCACACACACACACACACATACACACACACACACACACACAGACACACTTTTTTCGCCCTGTAGTGATCTCATGTCTACTTTCATTTTTTGCAAAAATCGAAAGTAGGCTAATAACACTGAATACTAAATTTGGAATTACAAGACAAATCTACATGATTATTAATTTTAATGTCTACTAAAACTTGCTTAGAAATTACTTTAGACCTCTTCCCAACAGCTGTAATAACAAAAGTGCTCTTAATTGGCATCTCACCAAAATTTATTCCAGTTCCTTTCATTTTATCGTAAAATGCACTACATATGCCACTCTTCAAGCAACCACTTTCAATTAAAACATCCGTGTAAGCCTCGGACACGTTAAATTTAACAATGGGGCTCTTACTAGCCACCTCCTGAATAATACTTTAATCATTTAGTTCACGTAATAATTTACTTCTTACATTTAGGTCATAGGGTTCCTGTATAAGCGTATGGACCGGGCACGTTACAGACTGAGATTCTGACCTTACATCGCAGCCTGGTTCGTGTTTAAAGTACTGCTACCGCTGGGCGTACTACTACTCATTACTGCACTGGTCTGGTTGTTCTGGGCTGTGTTAACGGTATTTCTCTGTTCGTTATTACCATTGGGCTGATCCCTTCCTTGACACCTGTTCTGGTTATAATTATTATTATTATTATAATTCCTCCCTTGGTTACCCCTGAAATAATTATTTCGGCCTTGATTTACCCTGAAATCATTATTTCTACCTTGGTACTGCGTACCATATCCAGTTCCTCTGTACTGATTTTGCTGGTTGTTATTATGATTTTGTTTCCCCTATTTTGGATATTGGCTCCTTCGCCGCTGTTCCCCTGAACATACTGATTCCTATTCTCATTAGGCCTATGATTATGGTTCCCCTGGTTCCTACTGAAATTCTTCTCGTAACCACCTCTTCCCAGATCATCGAATGCACTTAATAGATTTTCCACTTGCGAAATAGATTTAACATTTTGGATACAGGCAGCTTCATTGATTCTATATGCAAAATGTCTTAGTAATAGCCTGACTACATCACTCTCCTCCCTCAAACCATCCAGATATTTACACGTCAATACCTGTCCTAAAAAGTATTCTGTCATAGTGTAATTTCCTTTCGGATTATATTTCCCACACACAATTCCCTCACGATGCTGAGACTGAATTACCTCATTCCAAAACTTTTCACAAAACTTTACTTTGAAATCCAAAATGTCCACAAAATTGTCTCTATAGACAGCAAACCAGTTCCTCGTCCCCCTAAAAACGCCTGCTCTAAAATCTCAAACGCCTGCTCTAAAATCTCAACTACCTGACACCACCCAATACCACCATCTTCCAACCTCTCCTTGAATTTGTTTTCTATAGCGATCATAAATTCCATGGGACACCCCTGTTGATTGCTGAATTTCCCTAACTCTATCTCCCTGTGTGTGCTATACATATAAACTGGCCTACTCGGATTATTTTCCTCGCTAATTCTAGCTTTCAGTTTTTGTTCTAATTCAGCTATTTTCTCCTCAGCTTTTCTCTCAATGTTAGTTACAGTTAACCTAATGCTTCCTTCCGATGCTTTCACTTTATCACTTAATTTAGCCTGTTTCTCCTCAATCTATCTAATACTTTGATTATTCTTCTGCTTTAAATCATTCACTTCAGTAATTATTTCTGCATGTACTTTATCAATTCTATCCCCCAGCTGTTCTTTAACCTCCTTAGTTGCTACCTGAATTTTATCAATTCTCCCCCAAATTGCTTTTTGACCTGCTGTGTTTCAAGTTGCACTAGTTATTTTAAATTTTCAGCCTGTGTACTGATTCTACATTCCAGCTCCTCCTGTACTTTTCCTAATTTTCTGTCTACATCTGCAATAATCTCTTTAGCTTTTTCTTCCATCACCCCTCTGATTTCTCCTCTAATCTTCTCAAATTTCTTATCTAATTTTAGATTGTTCTCTTCAAATTTCTCGTTTAATTTATTGCTCACTTCCTTACGGCTCTGTTCCAACTTAGCGTTTAAAGTCTCTGTACTCTCTTTATTTTCCCTACTGTTTTGTTCAAGTTTAGCATTTAAAATATCTGTACTTTCTTTATTTTCCATACTATTTTGTTCAAGTTTAGCATTATTCTGTTAAAGTTTAGCGTTTAAAGCATCTGTGCTAATTTTATTTTGTTGCATGAACTGAAGAAGCAAACTCTCTAACCCTGCTTGACTGTTATGATTACCCCCCTCAATATCGGGATTTACCTCCGACATCCGTGTGCTGCTTTCATTCTCAAGACTAACCATACTGCTCGTATCTTCACTATCCAACTGGTGACCACTACGTAACTTCATCTCTTCCTCAACACTACCCATTCTGATACACACCGACAAATAAAAACCCCCGAAATACAGGCACATAAATATATACCCTTCTCCTTCCACAAATGTTATTAGGTTTTCGGTCCCACGTTGCCGGCACCAATTATAACGCTTCTACTGGGGTGAGTGATGCTAAACCACAACAAGTCCCACGTTTTGCGGACAAGTGTAACTGTTTCACTAGTGTCCCCTCTGTTGGGTGACAAATTAACCAAATTGTATTAATGAGCGCCAAGACCTCAACACTACATTGAAATCTAAATGTATATTTATAAACACCTAGCTCAGGCAGAACACATTTAAGAATCTTGACACTCAGACCGTGGTATGATTGGATCATTAACCCAACTAACAATTGTATCTGGATAAGGAATTAGGTCTATATCTAATGCTACCTACTGAAAGCAAAGATTGCATAGTATAAGAAATGAATTCAATAAATATATAAAAAAAGTAGTGGCATATTTTAATAATGATAATAATAATTTAAAATGGAGCATAACGATTTTAATTTTACCACTGGAAAATTACGTGACGTTGGAGACGGATGAATTATTGAATTAACTATTATTTCCAACCTAAGAAGTTACTGAAATTCTGATTCTGAGACCATGAAAAGAGAGAGATTACGTAGTTCTGCGTCAATCGCGCTTACCATTGGAAATAGCAGTAGTATTTCCCTCGTACGTGATGAATCAAGAGAGCTTCCATCAGCCTCTTGGACGTCGCCATCTTCTTCGTTTCTTGCGGAGATCGGTGTTAAAATGATGAAGTTAAATGCTTGATAGTGGTGGATCCAAAATCCGTTAGCCACCTACACTGACTCCCTGTTCACAAGAGCTCGCGTATTTCTCATGACTAATTTGTCAGTTGAGAGTAGCAGTAATGAAATATACGCCATCGAACACGAGTACGAAGTCCGTAGACTATGCAAAAATACAATGTTCAAGTTACGGTCCGAACACAACGGAACCTACGAAACGAGCGTCCACCTCGGACAAGTTTTACAATGTTAATGGTCCCCTCTTCACTGCGCGTGCTCACTCTATGCACTCGCCGGCCGTTCCCCTCCAGTGTACCACCTCCCTGTGGTCCGGTCTCCTCTGATTGGCTGTGACCCCACGCGAAACTCCCTTCATTAAGTTCTTTGCACACTGTAAATTTTCCGTTCCACTCCAATTCGCCTTTTCTTGAAACTGCCAGTTGTAAATGTTCCTCGGTTGCATCATCGCTTCAGGACAAGATTATTCCTGTAGCCGAATTCCCGATGACTCATCTCTGTCTCCATAAGCCCTTAACTGAATAAAATTCGAAAATTTCCGCGATCAAATAATTTACTGTGATAATGTCGATTGGAATAATCCGCTTGATAGTGTTTTCTATAAAATCGAAAACCTATCCGTATAGTTATAATCTTTAAAGAAAACGCTCCAAAAGACATTAATAATAATAATAAGTTAAATGAAAATTATCTTGGCTGAATAATTTGCCGCGTAAACAAACATTAAATAGCTTCCATCTGACTTATGTCAGTGTCGTAAATACCCTTCGAAAAACAGGTTACAACATGTAGACTAAGGAGTCTTACTTTTCAACTCCTAAAAACAGCCTATTTCTTTGGATTTTAGGTCCATTTTCTGCATTGTCCACCCCGTGAGTATCTCCGGCATTGTTTTAGTTCCGGAGTAGATTGTTTCAAAGCCAGATTAATGTGTGCTTTAACTGCTGCACCTATGTGTCAAAGTGACAGCTGCTGAAAAGCGTGCACACCGATCATTAAAGTGAATATAAATGGGCAAAACAACAATAAATCTAGTATAAATTATATATTTCTGGAAACTAGAGAAGACATACTATCGAATGAAACAATTTAAAAAAAAACGAAAATTTTCTTGATAATGACCAATGATAGGGGTCGATGAATACCTTGAGGATCAATATCAAAACCGTTTAAAATGGTCAATAGTCCTCTAATCATTACCTAAAACTTGTGTGTGAAATAATTTTTGATATGATCCACCGTTAAGCCAAGAGATGAGCAAAATGTTTTCGGAAATACCATAATATGGGGCTTCTCGTATACTATACATGTGGAAATTTTGTAGGCATAAAATTAGCTGTCTGTTGGGTAGTCGGCCCGAAGGCTGGTTGGATCCTCAAAAAGTACCGCCGTTTGGTTATGTGGGTTGATATCCACAAAATCCCAAGGCAGCGCTATATTGAGGCGTACTAGGCACGATGAGGAGTGAGATAGTTTGCCATTGCTTTCCTCACTGAGTCAGAACAGCAGTACTAACCCTATGAGTAGAACCTTTCACAGCATCCACAGGCACTGACTGTGCCCTGAATGGCATTACTAGGGACCACCCTTACCTCAGTAGCTAGTGAATTCTAAAAACTTTTTTTCACCCAGTGAAATCTACCTTCGCATTCCGGCGTGCCAAGATGGATTTTTTAAATCGCTTATCCTCCCTGCTCAGCTCCACCCACGGACTCTGGGAGGGATCATTCCTCTACCGTCGCAAGGACGATGTGTGGGAGCTGAACACACTTTGTCAGCAGATCGCCCGGGAGACCGCTAACTTCGGTCTAGTTAAGGAAGGGTCAGGGAAAGGATTTTGGAAGGAAGTCTGCCTCATGAAAGGAATCGTCCCGGTATTTGCCCGGTGGTGAAAATGGGGAAGCCTTGAAAACCATTTTCAGGACGGCTGAGGTGGGAATCGAACCCATGGCCAGCGAGTTCACCGTGGCTGGGAAGTCATTTCTATCAATATATACATTTTCCAATATTTGGTTAAAGCAATGGTTATCAGTAGGGCCCGGATGTTGATGACATGTCATCTTCTTACTGAGCAGTCTACCGGGTGAGTTAGCCGTGGTGGTTACGGCATGACTGATGGCAGTCGCTCACATCCGGGAGGCGAGGAGGTTCGAATCCCCCCGCCGGCAACCTTGAAGATGGTCTTCTGTGGTTTCCCATCTTCCTTCCAGGCAAATGCCGGGGTTGGTCCCTAACTATAGGCCACAGCCGCTACCTTCCAACTCCTCGTCCTTACATTCCAACTTCCCTCCTTCCCTCCCCAACGGTACTTGTAGCTCACCCATTGGGTGTCCGTCTCGAAGCAGCTACAAAACTGGCGAGCCGAACATGTCCTCGGACACTCCCGGCACTAGAAGCCATACGCTAAAAAGAAAAATTCAAAAAAAAAACTGAGCAGTCTGAAACAATGCTCAAGTACATAGAAACTTCGGACGGGTCACCCCGTCTTCAAATATGTCATTTTTATTTTGCATCTTTTTGCATTTTTTTTTTGTTATTTTTCCATTTTAAGAGCATTTTTTAAGTTTTGTAGATTTTTTGCTCATATTTTAGAGTAATCAGCCTTTTAAGGTCATTTTCTTTTCCAATTTAGTCATGTCACAGCTTTATATGAGGGAGTTACGTCTCTCAGAGTTAAGAAGAAGCTAGTAGCTATGAACATAAACCTTTTGTTAAGTGCTAGAAATCTATTTTGTTTGAATTTTCAGTTTGAGCTTCAGATGTCATTTTTGTAATATTGGTGAGTTTATTATTATAAGCTCATTTTCTCCATTTTATAGTGCATTTTTAGAATTTTTGAAATTTTGGTGAGTTTAGTCTATTATTATAAGTTCATTTCCTCCTTTTTATAGAGCATTTTTCGATTTTTAGGTAATTTATTAGTCATTAGCCTACTTTCGATTTTTGCAAAAAATGAAAGTAGACATGAGATCAACACAGGGCGAAAAAAGTGTGTCTGTCTGTGTGTGTGTGTGTGTGTGTGTATGTGTGTGTGTGAGTCTGTGTGTGTATGTGTGTGTGAGTCTGTGTGTGTGTGTGTGTCTGTGTGTGTGTGAGTGTGTGTACTCTGAATGCCTGTCCCCCCCCCCCCCTATCAATTCGAACACGGTGAATGCGAATTGAACGAAATTTGGTACAAAGGTAGCACTAGCAAAGGACACCTCAGTGTCATGTTTTATATCGCGGCCATCTTGACGGAAACGTAATGGCGGCCACACAAATGTTCAAAGCTTAAATCAAATTACGACTAACCTAATCATCCGATCTCTACCAAATTTTGCAAAAACATACCTTTATGGAGGGAGCATCCTTTGACCAAACTAATAGGTCATCAGCGTAATAGTTTGCGGATGGCGGCCATCTTTGTGTGAAAATCGATTCCCCCTATTAATTCGAACACGGTGCAACCGAATGGAATGAAATTTGGTACAGTGGTAGTACTAACAAAAGGCACCTCAGTGTCATGTTTTATATCGCCACCATCTTGACGGAAACGTTATGGCGGCCACACAAATGTTCAAAGCTTAAGGGGACTGATGAGTGAGTTTTGAAAATCTGAAACTACTGTACGGATCATTTTCAAATTTTAACCACTGATAGATAGGCCTATAGTTAGGACACATTCTAAATTTTGACTTGATTGTTCAAATGTTTTTTGAAATAATAATAATAATATTTTCAAAAACATTGGGTCATAAAAAAGTTCCTTGCGATGGAGTTTTCACGTATTTTCCTCCATACTTGGTAAACAGTTGCTAAATACATACACAATTAGAAATTGCTCTGGAATTTGATGTGCCTTTGATATGAGAGTCAGGAGAGATAATCAAAGTGATAACATTTCAGTTAAATCCAAAAAATAGAAATTTTATATATTTGAAAGCCCAAATAATGCACCTATTTTTTACTGACGTAACATTCCAGAGCAAAATATAATTTTCACACATATTTAAATATGCAAACCAACTTTGAACCAAATATCTTGAAAACTGCAATACAAGGAGCATTTTGTATCATAATACATGTAAGAAAAATCACTTCATGAGAAAACAGCAAATAAAGTTGAATGGTTAGTTACTTACATCAGAACTACGCTGCACCATACGTACAACCCTCAAACCACTTCTTTTCCCTTATTTCTAGTCCGGGACAGCTAAATTAAGTTACTAGATCAAAACAGGGTGGGCAACATTAACAGCCGTCCCCTATGCCTACGTAAATGTTGGTTTATGCTTGCATTTCTTTAAGTTAAGTTGTTTTCAGATGCGAGCACATTGTCGCCAACCCTGCTTAAAATCTCGCCATCTCCAAAGACTATAATACCAGTAAAATTTCTTAACACACAGTTGTCGACATTTTTCTCCCAGAATGCATTTTCCGCACATTCTCCCAACATAATAATTACGAATTTTACTAGTGCCTATTATCTGAATAATTTCACAGTTTTCTTTGGAATTTCAAGTCTAATGAAGTTAAGGTACTCATCGACACTACTGAAGACATATCATTACAAGTTATCTTATTTTCTTGAAATTGATATCACTTATTCCAGGAAAATAAATTAGCGGAATTTTGCTAAAAAATAAATAAATTTGGGATCTTTTTCAAAGATTAATCACAAAAATAACGTGTATTTTTAGGACGCGATATCTTTGCTCTTTTTCTACTTAATTGAGTCATTGTTGTCGCAAATTGATCTGCTGTATTTTCAGAATGTTGTATAGCAGAATCGTTTTTGTATCATTGGTTGAGGCAAATATATTAGCTTTGTTTTACAATTTACGTTATTTTGATTGAAAAAATAAATTAATTGTGGGGGGCGCGACCCCTAATTTCAATCTAACAGCTTCATTCTGCTTTACAACATAGCTGCATTATCTGTCTATATTTTAGTTTTTTAATGAAACTAATATCTTAATTCTAAATGGACATTTTAACTGCCCAAGTCAAGACAAATATTGAAAAAAATGAAGTGAGAGAAATCGTACTAAAAGTTGAGGTACACATTTAGATTAAAGAGTCTTACTTTTCAACTCCTAAAAACTGCATTTTCTTTGGATTTTAGGTCAATCCTCTGCATTCTCTGACCCGAGAGTATTTCCAACATTGATTTAGTTCTGGAGTAGACTGTTTCAAAGCCAGATTAATGTGTGCTTTATCTGCTGCAACTAGGCGTCAAAATGACAGCTGCTGAAAAGCGTGTTCACCGATCATTAAAGTTATTATAAATGAGCTAAACAACAATAAAACTAGTATAAACTATATATTTCTGGAAAGTAGAGAGGACATACTATCGAATAAGACAATAAAAAATTCGAAAATTTTCTTTGAAAATGACTAATGGAAGGGTCGATGAGTACCTTAGAACAAGTTGTACAAGGTAAGTACTACTAATATACATCGATTAAAACAGTTTTTACAGTTATTATAGACCCTTGATTATGGAATAAGTGCGTGTTCATACCCACTCGTCTGAGATGTTTGCAAGCTTTTATTTAATTAATTTTTGTATAAATTCTTATTTAGATTTCATCATGACGTCTAAAAAACACGAGAAGAAGATTGGAGATGGATTGGAGAAACTCGACGAAGATCACTGGCGAATCAACTAGGTTTTGAGTAAGTAGCCTAGACCCTATCTACATAATTAAACGTACAAAGTTATTTAATCGTTGTTTTATTTATTTTTATATTCAGTCCGAGTACAAATAACGAAATAAAGAACCTTAATGGTCTTTGGAAATTTTGGAAAAGTCTTCTGACTGCATTTTTCGTCTAATACACACCAAACATAACCTAAAATATAGGGTAAAACTTCGCAAGAGGGTTTCACAATGGTTTTGCCTGGACCAATATTTTCGTCCAGACCAATGGTGGATAGATAACACCCCTGGTTTTTGTCACGCACAGTGGGGGAAGTCTCGCATCAATAATCTTTATCCAGGCCAATAGTTTTGCCTTTTATTTCATGTCGTGTGGTGAAATGAAACCCTCTCGTAAAGAATTAATAAATATGGCCTATGTCTACAAGTTCACTCCCAGGGACATATTCTTAGGATCAATTCGCCTTGTAATATACCGGTAATGTAATGTACCGGTATCTTATTCTCGACTTCCAAGTGCCGTCAGCCATAATATTATAATACATTGCAAATGTTACTCGAAAGCTTGAAAGTAGTCTATGATCACACTCGGCTAGTTGTAGTGTGAATGTATTGGCGATTATTTATATAGTTGGCTACTGACCTATAGCCTACTTAGTAGTAGGCAGATAAAATATTTATATTAGGCCTATTTTTGTTTCAGTTATGGTTGCGACAGATTAGTGTGGAAGCCTTCAACGAACTTCAAGGGTTGTGCAACATGAATCAATCATCATTCTGAAGAGTCATATGCACTGCGCTTGAGTCACAGATGCACATTTTCAGAGAATACCAACAATATACCTTGGCTCTCTTTTAGTTCTCGACATAAGTTACTGCACCACTGAATGTCTGGGTGAAAATTACTGAAGTACTTAAGTTGGGTGAGACAAAGTCACTGTTCGCTACTTGGTTAGATGGCACAGTTCGGGCGAAGCCACTGGTTGCAATACGTTATAAATATTCTTCGCAACTATAGCCTAGGCTACTTGTATTATTAATTCTGAATGAAAGTAAAACGCTGCCTATACATTTGCATCGGATATGAATGTGACTTTTACATACCTTGTGTCCTTGTTTCATCTTCTGGGCGATATTACGTATTGAAATTAGGAACCCTGGTCACTACTGCATTTTATATATGTGCATAAGTACATAAATATGCATTTTTATTTATTGCTCTTTAAAAATGGCTGCCATGTTCCAACAGTGCTTGCATCTCATTCAACTGTCAACAAGGCGCACTCTAGCGGCACACCGATGCGCACACATTGTTGCCAACATGTGGGATACAAAATCGGCTTCCTTTGGTCATAAATGAATATTTTTTCTAAAATTACCTCCCTCCAGAACAGTGCAAACCGCATCAAAATCTATCCAGTGGTTCTCGAGATTACCCACCTTCTTCAGCTCAATGGCTTATCCACCGAACTGTCAGAACACATCTCTAAAAAATACAACTCTAGAATAGACGACTGTCTGGACGAAACCATTGGCCGCTACTAGGCCAGGTGACTGTGTGGATGAAAATTACTGCTTTTAATACAAGCAAGGGGGTCTGGGGGTATAAGCCCCAGGTTAGGTCTGTATGTAAAGCCTTATTCCTGGTTCACCATGCTCGAACTAAGAGGCAAGACCAGTGCCAAACAATAATGTTGGCACGACTGAAAAATGTAACAACACCCTTTAGCGACATTGTGGTGTTTGAAGCCATATTTTCAGTGTTGCCTTAGTAAACAAGAGTTTAGTGCTTTTCAGTCGGTCAACACGAATGTACCCAAAAGAGATGGGTTATGCCCTAATCCTGAAATAAATTACATGAGATTAATAAGACACTAGGATGACCAGTTTCGATCGTCAAGCGATCATCATCAGATCCATTACACTTAGGCTACAAAATCTATGTTTGAAATACAGGTGAAAATATTTACAATATGTACAATTATTTAGTTGCAGTATTGGTACTGCAACTGTCAGTGTATGCTAAATGCAGTATATATGTTAGGTGAAATGCTAAATGGTGATAGCTATCCGGAGATTGTACTTTAGAGAGATTATATGGTTGTAAACTATGGTTAAACTATACAATTTTAGGCTAACTACTTATCTGATTGTCTTCCGTATTACAGCTACTCGCAGTTTTCGTGCTCACTGGAACTCGCTGTGCGGTCGACTGCGGTGGTTATCTTACCGACTGGTTTTTCCCCTGCCTCCTCCCCCCTGTCCCTACGTGCTGTGGGGAGTAATAGCGATGTTTTTATGTGAGGTGTTGCCAACCTAGATAAGATGTATGTTATTGAATGAGGTGGGTCTACAATTATTAAAGACCGTGGATTAGCCCTCGGCACGCGTGGAGCATAACCCATTCGAACTAAGCGTTGACGGTCTTATGAGGACGTCCCGGCACCTTTAATACTGCCGCGAATATGGGCCTTGGTTTATTGCAGAAGAAAAGTACATCGTACACCTGATCCAGATAACATTTACCTACTAAAAAACCCCTAATTTCCCCCCTTTTTTATCTAGCTTGGCTGTGTCGCTAAATTGTGTTTTGTTTCCGACAGGGTGTGTTTTTTAGTAGCGTGAAGAGGGGTGAGCTCTCCATGAACGTGTGTTCATTTAGATTGTTGGGGTTGTTTCGTTTGGCTAGGTGTATCTCGATTGCTTCCTTTATGTCAAGAGCTCTGCCTTTCGATTCGTGATGGATTATTTTAAGGTCCGACTCTATGTTGGTAAAGCTGTGCCCTGCGTCACACATATGTTCGCACATGGCTGAATGTGTTCCGTATCTTATCGCATTCCTATGTTCATTATAACGTGTGTCTACTCGCCTTCCACTCTGCCCGATGTAATTAGCTTGGCAATCGGTGTCTTGGCACGTTATAGAATATACCCCTGACCTTGAATACGGGTCACGTTTATTTAGATTACTATTTAGGAGGTGCCTAGCGGTTGTGTTTTTCGTCGTGAAAGCTATCTTTATGCCTTGTTTTTTGAATAGGTTAGTGATTTTATATGTATTCGCATTCACATAGTTGAAACGCGCGAATATTTTCTCATTACTGTCTGGTTTGGGAATCGTTTTATCTTTATTTTTATGTTTGGCTATAATTTGATTTATTTTGCTTGGCGAGAAGTTGTTTTCCTTTGCTATTTGCATAATAGTTCTTATTTCCTTATTATAGTTGTCTTTTGACATGGGTATGTTTAAAGCTCTGTGCACCATTGAATTGAAACCCGCTAGTTTGTGCGTACTGGGGTGATTAGACTGATTGTCGATTGCATGCGAGGTTTGTGTTGCTTTCCGGAATATGGAATATGAAAGGTCGTTGTCTTTACGTTCAATAGTTATATCGAGATAATTTATTTTCCGGTCTATTTCGGATTCCTTAGTGAATTTGATAGAGTGGTGAAGGCTATTAATGGATTGGAGAATTGTTTCTTCGCTTGTTAGTTCAGTATCGTAGATGAAAATTACATCATCTACGTATCTTTTCCATATTACTATTCCCTTTGTTGAAGTCTTTTCTAAGAACGCATTTTCTAGTGCATTGATGAAGATGTCAGCGATTAACCCACTTAGTGGCGATCCCATTGCTAGGCCTTCTCTCTGTGTGTATATTTTATTGTCGAATTGAAACACGTTTTGGGTGAGAACGACCCTCAGTAATCTCACCATCTCTTCAATTTCTTTTACCGAATTGTTGGATTTTAAGTTGTTTTCGATAGTGTTGATTGCTTCAATAATCGGAATATTGGTGTACATGTTAGTTACGTCGAAGGATACTAGCCTGAAGCTAGGTTTCATTTGTAGGGTGTTCAATGCTGTTACTAGTTCTGTTGTGTTCTTTACAGAGTTGTTTTTGTCGTTGGAAAGACGGCATTTTAAGATTTTTAGTAACTCTTTGCTGATTTTGTAATTAGGGGCATTCCTACAGTTGACTATTGGTCTCATTGGGCATTCCTTTTTGTGTATTTTTGGTTGTCCCCTCAATGACGGTATTTTCGGGTTCATGTTTATTAGTTTTGATTTTTCGGCTTTGGTCAGTATGTATTCTGGTTCTTTTAGCGCACTTTTTATTTGTTTTTGGAATTTGTTGGTGGGGTCTTTTGTTAATTCCTTGATTTCGTTGTTGTTTAGGAATTCGACTGTTTTTTCAATGTATTCTGTTTTGTTCAAAATTACTGTAGTGTTTCCCTTATCTGCTTTTGTGATGATTAAGTCATGTTCTTTTATTTTTTGTTTCAACGACTTTATTTCTTTGTGTTGTTTGTTGTTTTGAATGTTATTGTTATCGCCCTCTCGTTTGAGGATTTTTTTGGCTTCGTTGGTGGCGAGATTTTTGGTTAATTCCCTGTCTTCTGCTGGGAGCTTGTGACTGGCTATCTCAATATCTGTGATTAACTGTTTTATATTGTGGTTCGTGTGTGCGTCTGTGCAGTTGTATTTCAAACCTTTGTCTAACATATTCATTTCACCTTGAGAAAAGGTTACGTTCGTTCTGTTGTTTACTCTGCTGTGGAAATTGAATTCATTGTTATTCGTGTGTTGTTCGTTAGATTGATGGTTCTGTGTTTCTCCTAGTTTTCTTAATTTATTTTCTAGCGTTTCATGCTTCCTCGTTGCTCTGATTTTGATGTTGTCATGTAGGTGCTCGGTGAAGCTGTCCCATTGGGCCGCGTGCCAGAAATTACTTAGTTGCAATTTAATGTCCTAGTGTCTTATTAATCTCATGTAATTTATTTCAGGATTAGGGCATAACCCATCTCTTTTGGGTACATTCGTGTTGACCGACTGAAAAGCACTAAACTCTTGTTTACTAAGGCAACACTGAAAATATGGCTTCAAACACCACAATGTTCACGGCTAGTCAGGCAAATCGTGAAGCCAAGAAATTCAAATCACTCAGGCTTAAACTCATGAATTTAGACAAGTCAATTTGGTTCAACAAAAAATGTATGGAACTAAACCTCACCCCTAAATACGTACCAATTAAAACCGTACCGAACACACCAGCCACGATCATTTCAACCAAACAAGCCAAAGCGCTTTGGATAAAAAACAAACTAAGATTTGCATACATAAGAAAGCAAAAAATTAACCAACAATTATACGACATTCAATTGCAACTAAGTAATTTCTGGCACGCGGCCCAATGTGACAGCTTCACCGAGCACCTACATGATAACATCAAAATCAGAGCAACGAGAAAGCATGAAACGCTAGAAAATAAATTAAGAAAACTAGGAGAAACACAGAACCATCAATCTAACGAACAACACACGAATAACAATGAATTCAATTTCCACAGCAGAGTAAACAACAGAACGAACGTAACCTTTTCTCAAGGTGAAATGAATATGTTAGACAAAGGTTTGAAATACAACTGCACAGACGCACACACGAACCACAATATAAAACAGTTAATCACAGATATTGAGATAGCCAGTCACAAGCTCCCAGCAGAAGACAGGGAATTAACCAAAAATCTCGCCACCAACGAAGCCAAAAAAATCCTCAAACGAGAGGGCGATAACAATAACATTCAAAACAACAAACAACTCAAAGGAATAATGTCGTTGAAACAAAAAATAAAAGAACATGACTTAATCATCACAAAGCAGATAAGGGAAACACTACAGTAATTTTGAACAAAACAGAATACATTGAAAAAACAGTCGAATTCCTAAACAACAACGAAATCAAGGAATTAACAAAAGACCCCACCAACAAATTCCAAAAACAAATAAAAAGTGCGCTAAAAGAAACAGAATACATACTGACCAAAGCCGAAAAATCAAAACTAATAAACATGAACCCGAAAATACCGTCATTGAGGGGACAACCAAAAATACACAAAAAGGAATGCCCAATGAGACCAATAGTCAACTGTAGGAATGCCCCTAATTACAAAATCAGCAAAGAGTTACTAAAAATCTTAAAATGCCGTCTTTCCAACGACAAAAACAACTCTGTAAAGAACACAACAGAACTAGTAACAGCATTGAACACCCTACAAATGAAACCTAGCTTCAGGCTAGTATCCTTCGACGTAACTAACATGTACACCAATATTCCGATTATTGAAGCAATCAACACTATCGAAAACAACTTAAAATCCAACAATTCGGTAAAAGAAATTGAAGAGATTGTGAGATTACTGAGGGTCGTTCTCACCCAAAACGTGTTTCAATTCGACAATAAAATATACACACAGAGAGAAGGCCTAGCAATGGGATCGCCACTAAGTGGGTTAATCGCTGACATCTTCATCAATGCACTAGAAAATGCGTTCTTAGAAAAGACTTCAACAAAGGGAATAGTAATATGGAAAAGATACGTAGATGATGTAATTTTCATCTACGATACTGAACTAACAAGCGAAGAAACAATTCTCCAATCCATTAATAGCCTTCATCACTCTATCAAATTCACTAAGGAATCCGAAATAGACCGGAAAATAAATTATCTCGATATAACTATTGAACGTAAAGACAACGACCTTTCATATTCCATATTCCGGAAAGCAACACAAACCTCGCATGCAATCGACAATCAGTCTAATCACCCCAGTACGCATAAACTAGCGGGTTTCAATTCAATGGTGCACAGAGCTTTAAACATACCCATGTCAAAAGACAACTATAATAAGGAAATAAGAACTATTATGCAAATAGCAAAGGAAAACAACTTCTCGCCAAGCAAAATAAATCAAATTATAGCCAAACATAACAATAAAGATAAAACGATTCCCAAACCAGACAGTAATGAGAAAATATTCGCGCGTTTCAACTATGTGAATGCGAATACATATAAAATCACTAACCTATTCAAAAAACAAGGCATAAAGATAGCTTTCATGACGAAAACACAACCGCTAGGCACCTCCTAAATAGTAATCTAAATAAACGTGACCCGTATTCAAGGTCAGGGGTATATTCTATAACGTGCCAAGACACCGATTGTCAAGCTAATTACATCGGGCAGAGTGGAAGGCGAGTAGACACACGTTATAATGAACATAGGAATGCGATAAGATACGGAACACATTCAGCCGTGTGCGAACATATGTGTGACGCAGGGCACAGCTTTACCAACATAGAGTCGGACCTTAAAATAATCCATCACGAATCGAAAGGCAGAGCTCTTGACATAAAGGAAGCAATCGAGATACACCTAGCCAAACGAAACAACCCCAACAATCTAAATGAACACACGTTCATGGAGAGCTCACCCCTCTTCACGCTACTAAAAAACACACCCTGTCGGAAACAAAACACAATTTAGCGACACAGCCAAGCTAGATAAAAAAAGGGGGGAAATTAGGGTTTTTTTAATAGGTAAATGTTATCTGGATCAGGTGTACGATGTACTTTTCTTCTGCAATAAACCAAGGCCCATATTCGCGGCAGTATTAAAGGTGCCGGGACGTCCTCATAAGACCGTCAACGCTTAGTTCGAATGGGTTATGCTCCACGCGTGGCGAGGGCTAATCCACGGTCTTTAATAATTGTAGACCCACCTCATTCAATAACAGACATCTTATCTAGGTTGGCAACACCTCACATAAACACATCGCTATCACTCCCCACAGCACGTAGGGACAGGGGGGAGGAGGCAGGGGAAAAACCAGTCGGTAAGATAACCACCGCAGTCGACCGCACAGCGAGTTCCAGTGAGCACGAAAACTGCGAGTAGCTGTAATACGGAAGACAATCAGATAAGTAGTTAGCCTAAAATTGTATAGTTTAACCATAGTTTACAACCATATAATCTCTCTAAAGTACAATCTCCGGATAGCTATCACCATTTAGCATTTCACCTAACATATATACTGCATTTAGCATACACTGACAATTGCAGTACCAATACTGCAACTAAATAATTGTACATATTGTTAATATTTTCACCTGTATTTCAAACATAGATTTTGTAGCCTAAGTGTAATGGATCTGATGATGATCGCTTGACGATCGAAACTGGTCATCCTAGTGTTTTATTAATCTCATGTAATTTATTTTAGGATTAGGGCATAACCCATCTCTTTTGGGTACATTCGTGTTGACCGACTGAAAAGCACTAAACTCTTGTTTACTAAGGCAACACTGAAAATATGGCTTCAAACACCACAATTTGTTCTAATGCGTGAAAATCTTTTAAAATGTGATTACATCTTTTTCATGGCTAATTTTATACTATTTATATTACATTTTTAACTGTTCCACTTTTTTGCCGGTCTGTGTATTACTCCGTCGATAAAGCTTGCCTTTCAACGCGTGTATTTAACTAGTCAATTTGTCAGTGAATTCAGTGAATTTTCTGCAAGTGGCTTATAATGTGCCAGGTGACCAAAGGTCAGGAGAGTATTCTACCAACCAAATCGTGCTGTGCCGCTAGCATTTTTTTCGGCAGTTGGTCCTGGTTCGATTTTTGGCTCTGCCAAGAAATTTTAATTTTGGTCTGAGGGATGGAACAAGGCACACTAAGCCTCGTGAGGCAAAACTGAGAAGAGGAGGGTTCGCTTCCCATCTTAGCCATCTTGGAAGTGGTTTCCGCACTTCTACTCCAGGCAAATACCGGGATGGTTCCTAATTTAATCCCAATCCTCATCTGAATTTCTTGCATCTCAATAGGGATTTGCCAATAAGCTTTCAATAGCTTGTCTCAATTATTCTGCTTCCATATATGTAGGCCTATACATGCAAGAAATGAGTATGGTACTTATCAAAAATAAAGAAATAATAAGATGATAAGTACTCTACTATTCTATTTCTCTCCTACTCCTAAATCCTTCTCTGAACAATCATCTTAAAACAGAATGGTCTGCATTTTTAGGCTAATTATAAAAATGTAGCCTATATGAAGAAATGAACATGTTTCTGTTCGTATGCATTCTATATGATGCTTTAAAAATCAATCTAGAAGAACTAATTTAAGTTAACTTCATTACCATAATACTGCTTAAGAGTTAGACTGTTGAGGACTGATGACCAATATGTCCCTAACTTGAGCAAGGACTGCTTCACAACTTTATGTAAAATGTAAAGGGCCTTTACGTAGTTTGGATCATTTGCGTACGTGTTACAAGGATGTGTGTGCTGACTTTTTGGTGTTAAATGATGTAGGTTGGCAACACCAAATGTGGCGGCCATGTTGGTTTTCTAGTAACGTATTTAAGGTGACCCGGACTTTTTTATACTACAGAGTTTGATTTACATTCTCCACACAATAAACATTGAATCAGCTCTTTCCAAACACTGTTATGTACAATAATGTACTAAGACTGATGGAGCTAATGTCAACGAAGATCATAGTGCAGCGGTAGGAAGTAACTATGGTAATCAAATGAGCAAGTCATTTAATTACTTATTTCTTCTTTTTACTTCATTAATGATAATAAAGATGAATTGTACGGCATGAAGTAAAATAAAACTCGAAATTAGAAGGAAATTATTTCAATATATTTGGACAGAACTTATTTCATTCATGTGTATAAAGTTATAACTTGACTACCATAGTAAACTATGATAATTTTCTGTTTCTAGATGTCATAAGACACTTGCCTGACCATTTCCGAAAGTGGACTTTGTGGTAACTTGTTAGCAATGACATGAAAAAAAGATCCGAAGTGTTTCAGTCCATTTGACATATGGGTGTGTCGCGCTGAGGTATTTAATAATGTCGCGCAACAATTTTTGAATCACCGCCAGGGCTTTAAAAATGGCGCCATGGGAAAAATTTCATCATTCCTTATTTCACAAAAGGTTTGGGCCTCAAATTTGGGCAAAATCCAAAATTCGGCATTTTGGCCGAATTTCATGAAATCTCACTCATCAGTCCCCTTAAGTTAAATTACGACTAACATAACCATCCGATCTCTACCAAACTTTGCAACAACATTCCTTTATGGAGGGAGCATCATTTGACCAATCTAATAGGTTATTAGCCTAATAATTTGCGGGTGGCGGCCATCTTTATGTCAAAATTGATTCCCCCTATTAATTCGAACACGGTGGAACCGAATGGAACGAAATTTGGTACAGAGGTAGCACTAGCAAAGGGCACCTCAGTGTCATGTTTTATATCGCCGCCATCTTGACAGAAACGTAATGGCGGCCACACAAATGTTCAAAGCTTAAGTTAAATTACGACTAACATAACCATCCGATCTCTACCAAACTTTGCAACAACATTCCTTTATGGAGGGAGCATCCTTTGACCAATCTAATAGGTTATTAGACTAATGATTTGTGGGTGGCAGCCATCTTTATGTCAAAATTGATTCCCCCTTTTAATTCGAACACGGTGGAACCGAATGGAACGAAATTTGGTACAGAGGTAGCACTAGCAAAGGGCACCTCAGTGTCATGTTTTATATCGCCGCCATCTTGACGTAAACGTAATGGCGGCCACACGAATGTTCAAAGCTTAAATCAAATTACGATTAACCTAATCATCCGATCTCTACCAAATTTTGCAACAACATACCTTTATAGAGGAAGCATCCTTTGACCAAATGACTAGGTCATTAGCCTAATAGTTTGCGGATGGCGGCCATCTTTGTGTGAAAATCAATTCCCCCTATTAATTCAAACACGGTGAAACCGAATGGAACGAAATTTGGTACAGAGGTAGCACTAGCAAAGGGCACCTCAGTGTCATGTTTTATATCGCCGCCATCTTGACAGAAACGTTATGGCGGCCACACAAATGCTCAAAGCTTAAGTTAAATTACGACTAACATAACCATCCGATCTCTACCAAACTTTGCAACAACATTCCTTTATGGAGGGAGCATCATTTGACCAATCTAATAGGTTATTAGCCTAATAATTTGCGGGTGGCGGCCATCTTTATGTCAAAATTGATTCCCCCTATTAATTCGAACACGGTAGAACAAAATGGAACGAAATTTGGTACAGAGGTAGCACTAGCAAAGGGCACCTCAGTGTCATGTTTTATATCGCCGCCATCTTGACGGAAACGTAATGGCGGCCACACGAATGTTCAAAGCTTAAATCAAATTACGATTAACCTAATCATCCGATCTCTACCAAATTTTGCATCAACATACCATTATGGAGGGAGCATCCTTTGACCAAACTAATAGGTCAATAGCCTAATATTTTGCGGATGGCGGCCATCTTTGTGTGAAAATCGATTCCCCCTATTAATTCGAACACGGTGAAACCGAATGGAACGAAATTTGGTACAGAGGTAGCACTAGAAAAGGCCACCTCAGTGTCATGTTTTATATCACCGCCATCTTGACGGAAACGTAATCGCGGCCACCCAAATTTTAAAGGTTAAAATGTAATTACGACCAACCTAATAATCTAGTCTCTACCAAATTTTGCAACAACAAATCTTTATGTGGGAAGCATATTCTGACCAAACTGCTAGATCATCAGCCCAATAGTTTGCAGATGGTGGCCAAGTATGTGTGCAAATCGATTCCCCTTATCAATTCAAACATGGTGAAACCGAATTGAACGAAATTTGGTACAGAGGTAGCACTAGCAAAAGGCACCTCAGTGTCATGTTTTATATCGCCGCCATCTTGACGGAAACGGAATGACGGCCACCAGAATGTTAAGAGCTTAAATCAAATTTCGACCATCCTAATAATTTGATCTCTACCGGATTTTGCAACAACTTGCCTTTATGTGGAAAGCATCTTATGACTGACTACAAGGTCATCAGCCCAATAGTTTGCAAATAGCGGCCATGTATGTGTGCAAATCCATTCCCCAGATCAATTCAAACACGGTGAAACCGAATTGAATGAATTTTTTTACAGAGGTAGCACTGGCAAAGGGCACCTCATATTCATGTTTAATATCCCTATAGCACGTTGTATTTCAACAAGCTACTACAACCAACATTCAATTATACTCCTTGAAAAGGACAAAGAGTTATAACAATACCCATGCATTTAGGAGAAAGTAGGCTGTATGTTCTTTACTGAACATCTTGTTTAAACTCTTTGACGGCATCAACATCCGGGCCCTGGTTATCACAGTGCAAAATCATCGCCAAGCAGAGCCATAGAACTTCGGTTGGTGACCTCAATCACGATCTACAGCTTCAGTCCTTACACCAAGAACATCAAGGTACTGTTCGTGGCATAATTTTTCGTGCAGTTGTGTTGAATTTTGTGATAACCTGTGTTATTATAATGGCTCTATTAGTGTATGTATTTGTAAATTGGATACCTATCAGTAGAAAGGTGCTAAGTGCCATTTTTATGAACATTGAGTATTATAGTAAAAAGTGTTTAGTCAGTTTATTTGTGAGTATTTATTCTTCTAATTTGAATAACATACAGATATAGTATTCCTTGCTATCCAGTGGCAGATATAGGTTCATAATATGAAAATTGTGGAATTCAGTTTGAGTGAAATGTTAGAAGTTGTGAAAGGTGCAAAGTCCACTAGTCTTTACGAATGTGCTACGTGCTAATTAAACAAAGATGACGGCTTTCCGACACGCAAACACGTGACATACGGTTGTCCATGCACGAAACACTGAAACTCCAAGTTAATTCCACAAACTTCCAACGACTGTCCTTGTGATTTGTTGATGGTCATTGCGAAGGCCATAAGCATGGGAAATTGCAACCGCTTAAAATCGAATAGCACGTCCGGTGGAATCATTGGGATGCGCGGAATCAAAACAACTTCTCCATCGATGACGTTGTTAATTTGCTTTTCCACTGCGAGTAGTGTTCCATTGCATAGTCGAGGTTGATTGATGTTACGCAACATGATGATGACTGAGCCTACTTTCAATTGCAAATTGTGAGGTGGTAATCCAGGCAATTCCAGCGAATTCAAAAATTCTGTGAGATGGCTGACTACCTCATCCTGGTTGATAACTGTGTCAACCGATTTGAAGGAAAACAACTGTCCCGGAATGAAATTTTGAATTGACTCGTTGGGATCTTTATTTTTCGCTGCCAATATGGCTCGTTCGCTCAGCCAATTATGGTTTTTGAAGTTCTGCGCTACGTTCGGAAAAACAAGCCGAATGAGATCCTCCTTTGATTCAGTCAACTGATGTTCCAGGTTCATAGGAGCATCGCGTTGGCGCAATCAGTCATGTCCATTGTGTCGTGCTCGGTGGCGTTGTGTTTAATATTCACGAACGCATTGCATTCTGAATCTATTCGCTGTTCGTTCATTTTCAGTCGCTCTCGAACGTAAGTCAGACATGCCCATACGACTATTTTCATTATCCGTCGCTCTTTGGTCATCAGTGCGGTTTGCACGTGAAGTAGCTCGCCGCGCATTTAACTGGCTTCGACGACCTCTGTCAGCTCTTCCTCTCCTTGGCATTGTAATGGACACTAAAATGACATGGAATTTTAGTACCGGTAATGTAATGGACACCGTAAAACGACACGGAATTGTTTTCATAGTAACTCAAATCTATCGAACCTACCTTGAGAACTTGACATTCTTTCCGTTAGTTGTACATTCTCACATTAGATATGTTGATCGAAACACATTAACGTGAAATGTAATATTATTATAACATACTTTAATATGCTGTACTTTGATTATAGAGTATGATTCTGTTACGTTAAGTATTATTTTGTTGCACTTATTGATCAAAGGGTATGGTACGGGATGTTATCTTTGCTCATAGAAAATTTTGAAGTGGATGCACTGTGTCACCATCTGTCAGTCAAGTTATTAGATTCAATATTGGCAAGGCTTTTTAATGTAAATTAATTTAAAAATACTACCAATTCGATTTTGTTCAAACCACTTTCTAAACACTGTCAACCATAATGAGAACAAATCGTAAAATTTTCATTGAAATCTGAGCAGTAGTTTTCGAGATTTTGCGAGACTAATGCACGGCAAAGTCGCGTGTCCAACGGGAAAAAAAACTGTGCTATCCGTACACAGGTTCCCACCAGTACGAACTGCTAATAATTGAGTATTCTAAGTTCCTTGAACAATTCTGTCAACGATGCACGTATTGGAGGGAAATGAGAACAAATGATTGGCACATTGCACCTTTCTTCTGAAAGAGCTGCAGGACTTACCACTAGTGCCATCTTGTGATGCTCTTGGAAGGTCCTTCGAAACCACTGAGGAGTTAGCCCTTTTGATATGTAATGCTACATCGCACATAGCACCATTCTAGCAAAAAAAAACGGCTTTTTAAAAAAAATGGCACTTAGCACCTTTCTACTGATAGGTATCCAATTGGGGATAGCATTGGGAAGGAGACGGTCGTGGCCTAGTTAGGAACCATCCTAGCATTTGCCTGGAGTAGAAGGGGGGACCACGGAAATCCACCCTCCTCTTCTTCGTTTCGCCTCACGAGGCTGAGTGTTCCTCGTTACAGCTCTCAGAATTAAAATGTCTTGGCAGAGCCAGGAATTGAACCCGAACCTCCAGGGCAACAGCCAAGGACGCTAGCCGTTACCCCACGATGTGGTTTGGAAACCTCTATAGGGAGGAGAAACGTTGTAGGTCTCACAGTATCGTATTCTTTGTTCTCACAGTTATTATTTATTTAGCGTATGACTTCTGGTGCCGGGAGTGTCCGAGGACATGCTCGGCTCGCCAGAGGCTGTAGCTGCTTCAATCGGACGCCCATAGGGTGAGCTATAAGTTCCGTTCAATTACAAGTAGTTCCAACATTCACCACCAGATATCACTGACACGTTGTGGTGAACGTTAGAAATTTGATAGAGCGTTACAACGAAATCAAACCTAGAAATTTAGCTTCACAGGTTTAGTTAGCGGAAGGATCTTTTACATGCAATAAATCCATGACATGGGGCCACCGGATTTACTTCCCCTCCGAAGGAAGGCATACTGAAGGATCTTAACGCTCTTAAAAAAATCTGACGACTTCGGCCAGGTTTGAACCCGTGATCTTGGACACAGCAGTTCAACACTCTACCAACTACGCCACCGAAGCGTTCTCACAGTAAATAAGTGCAATGCGCTTCGTATAAGGGAAATAGTGCATGGTTCACTACCCCAGCAGCTATCTGGGCAGGGTGTACCTAGAACCCGCTGAAGAGCCTGACTTGGTGCACCTGGGCGAAACCCCGCAAAATACATGGCAAAACCATACAATAAATGTACATCTTTACATGTCACCCATCCCGCCTTAACCAGTTTGAATACGTTTCAAGCACCAGAATAACAAATGAAAAATCCACAGCCAGCTTCCAGTCGACCGACCGGGTCAGGGATTGGAATGAATGAAGCCCCCATCTGGCGGCGAGGTTATGAACTGTGCCGGCTGCTGAAGCCTGTCGCACTCCCCTGGGGCAATGATTAAATGAATGACAGATGAAATGAAATGATAGTGGAGAGTGTTGCTGGAATGAAATTGTGACAGGGAAAACCGGAGTTCCCAGAGAAAAACCTATCTGCCTACGCTTTGTCCAGCACAAATCTCACATGGAGCGACCGGGATTTGAACCACGGACCCAGCGGTGAGAGGCCGGCGTGCTGCTGCCTAAGCCACGGAGGAGTAGAATAACAAATCATTTCCATAAATGTAACTGTATGTTAAACACTAAGTAGATTTAGCCTACCATACAATGATCACATTACTGGGAGCATGCTGACACAATGACTTCGCTGCTCGTCTTTCTCCGCAACGGGCTGGAATTTTCATCTAAAAAGTCACGTTGTGCCAGGAAGAGCATTCGGCACTAAATCTATGGCCAACAGACAGCTACGGTGAACCCAAACAAACTGGGATAAGCCGCACACAGTTACTTGTATTTAGGACTATTTATTGTTTTTACAGTGATCAAGTTTTCATTTCATTAATAATTTATTATAGTAATCATCTTATTTATTTAAAATTTAATTTTATACCATTTTATCGATGAATATTTAACGATATCCCTTCAATAAAGCTAAAAGAAGTATATAAAGTACGCAAGGAAAGCATTTCCACAGAAAGGAACTCTGTTGACATCGAATATAGATTAAGGTATTAGGAAGATATTTTTAGAAGACTTCGTATGAAACGTGGCGCTCTATGGAAGTGCAACTTATACTGTTGGAGCAGCAGAAAAGGGAAGAATAGAAACGTTTGAAATGTGGTGTTCCAGGAGAATGATGATCAGATGGGGGAGACAGAGTAACAAATGAAGAGGTATTAAGACGAGTGGGAGAGGAGAGATGTTTCTGGTGATTGCTAATGGAGAGAAGACATTGATTGGTATAGGACACATACTAAGACGCCCAAGAATAGCTTTCTTAATTATGGAAGGAAGGGTCAAGAACCAGAACTGTAGGGGTAGACTAAGGTTACAATATGTTAAACAAATTGCCTTGGATTTAGGGTGTTGTAGCTATGGAGATATGAAACGATTTTCTCGAGATAGGGAGGTAGGAGGGCTGTATCAAACAATTCTAAAGACTGACACCCAGTGACTTTATTTGTTACCATTTTGATTGTATCTATTACAAACTGATGTGTACATCTATCCTACTACACTTTTGTGTTTCTCCAAATTTGACATATTTAGTTGGTTAGTTCCTTAATTTAGGGGCTGCGACAACGCGGTCATGTAGCCCCGTGTACTTTGGGTGTGGGTAGAATCTGTCTGATAACCTGTGTTAATTTTGATGTCTGTATTAGTGTGTGTTATCTGTTTTAATTCAAGTAAGGACTGGAGAGAATAATTTCACGTAGTTCCTACTTTTGCTAACAAATGCTACCGTCCACGACACCTAGCTTGTGGACTTGCCTACCAGATGGCATCGCAGTCAGCACCTGGTGGCGAACGTTGCAACTAATAGAGCGTTATCAATTCTAACCTACAAATTTTGGCTACATACAAGTGTAGTTAGTGGAAGGATTTTTAATGCCATAAATCTATGACATAGGACCACTGGCTTTACTCCCTCTCCAAAGAAAGGCACCTTGCCCATAAGCGGGGGCGTGCAGATACTACCCGCATATCATTGCTGCCTTGGTTGCTCTGGTCCCCGCAACTTCAATGCAAAAAATAGTTAACTTTGTGTGCCAACAACGTTATAAAGAAACTGGTTTACAGACCAATCCTCATGCAAATTTCGAATGGTATAAACACGTGTTCAACTGGAATATAACTTTGTTAGAAAGGATTACAAGTATTCATCATCTAGATAAGAACAAGAAGTTCCGTGACGAACTTAAGAGCCTACTTTTCTTAAAAATTAAGAATCATGCCAATGATTAATCTATATTATGGATCTATCTAGAATAATGACAAAATTAAGTTGGTAATATCGAAATTTCTAATTAGTTCGAAATACTGTATACCTGGCATAACGTTGCCTAATAGAGAACTGCAGTTGGCAGCCCTGGTGACTGAATATATTCTTAGTTCCATCTCCTAAGGCACAGAATACAAAATGTGGTTGAAGTCCAATGGATAGCATGGAGGTTACATGCAGTTAAACATTGGATCTAACAGCGTGCGTAAAATCATGTTGGCAACAATGACATACATGTATTGGTCAGAAATAATCTGAAATAATATGATCTATTGTTGTGTCAATTTTGAATGAAATCCATTAGTTAGTATAGAAGTTACATGCATTTTAAAATTGGACCTCTCAATAGGCTTAGAATCATGTTGGTAGCACTGACGTATATAAGTTACTCCAAATTATTATAGAATGTCAGGTAATATACGTGTGCATAGTTTAAAGCTGTCGGCTTGCATACTTTCTGATATATGGGTATTTGGATTTAAAAAATTGAGAGCATTTATTAACTGTTGGCAGCCCTGGTGGCTCTTAAGAATACGTTCAGTTATGTATGTTTATGTACACATAGCACATACGAAATTTGGTTGAAATCCAATTGATCGTGTAGAAGTTATATGCATTTAAAATTTGGACCTATCAGCAGGCTTATAATCATTTTGGCAACACTGACATGTATGGGCTCATGGAAATAAAACTGCAATATTATTATCTATACGTGTGCCAATTTTGAAATAGCTCCAATTCATACCTTCCAAGATATCCAACATGGAGCTCAAATTTCAATTGCAATTTTTCAGCAGTTGGTAGCACTGACATCATTTTCAAATATGGCCGTGAGATACTCAGGTATAGATCTTTACTCCTACCAAATTTTGTTTCGATTGCTGCAGCCGTTTAGGAGTTGATAGGGGGGGACACACACACAGCCAGACAGACAGACACACATTTGCCCGAACTCATAAGACTACTTTTTCCTCATTTTTGCAAAATGTGAAAAGTAGGCTAAAAATATATACATGGTTCTATGTTCCTTATTGTAGTGAGGGAACTTTCTTTCTTTTATGATTGGGTGCTGACTATTCTGTAAATTCAAAGTTTGAATGGGATATTTCATTTTTGAACTCTCACTTATCTTCTACATTTGATGTCAACAGAATTCCTTTCTGTAGGAATGCTTTCCACGGGTAGCCTACTTTTTATTTATTTATTTATTTATTTATTTATGTCTTTTGCAGTGGCGAAGTTACGGCTCGTGGCCCTCTCTTACACTTAACCACTTAGTTATAATAAAATACACAAATACTACCATTGAATAAGATAGGTGAACTAGAAATTAAGTTAGAATAATACAGGACATAAAAAATAAAGATAGCAATGCACATCAAACAAAGAATCATATAAAATTGTTACCTGAAACAATAATAATACTAATAATAATACTAATAATAATAATAATAAGTGATAGTGTTAGATCTAGTAAATAACTGAGTATTTTAATTTTTATTTATATACCATAATGGCTCAATCATGCTGTCTATCATCCATCACCAGTCACACGAAACAGTCAGCGGTGTTCAATAGGAAATCTCTGCAAGCAGTCTTAAATTTTGTGTAGGTCTTGCATTTCCTTACGTCAGCTGGGAGTGTATTCCAAAGTCGCGACCCAGTCACAACGAAGGATTTATTGTACTTGGAAGAGTGGTTAACGGGAATAGCGAGGGAAGAGCCAGATCTAGTATTAATATTATGAAATGAGGACAGGAAATGAAATTTCGAAGAAATATACAGTGGGAGATTTTCGTCTAGGGTTCGATATACCGACGTCAAAATATGAAAATTTCGACGCCCTTCAGGTTTCAGCCAAGAAAGAGCTTTGTAGCTAGGGGTTACGTGAGAATCGTAATTCAAGTTGAAAGCAAACCGAAGACTAGAGTTCAATGCTCGTTGCAGTTTTTTAGTTTGTTCGCTAGTTGCATCAACAAGGACCACGTCGCAATAGTCAAGTAATGGTAGTATCAAAGTCTCAATAAGTTTTATCCTCACGTCTTGTGGTAAAATGTCCTTATGCCGTTTGAGTGGGTGTAGCGTCGCGTACATCTTCCTGCAAGTATTACTTACATGTGCAGACCAGTCAAGAGATTCAGTCAGAGTCATACCGAGGTTTTTCACTGTTTTACTAAACGGGATTACGGTTGCATTTAAAGTCACAGGAGGGATAGTGTAGTTTTTATACATGGAATTCAATAATCCCTGCGAGCCGATTAAAATAACTTGGGTATTTTTGGGGTTGAGAAGGAGAGCGTTATCACTAGCATACACACTGAGTTGTTGCAGGTCGGTGTTTACATCTCGTATCGCGTTCGCTATATCTTTGATACCAACGTGACAGTAAATTTGTAGGTCATCCGCATAAAGATGATATCTATTATATTTTATTACTGAGGAGATGTCATTAATATAAAGGACAAACAAAAGAGGACCAAGAACGGAACCCTGAGGGGTTCCTGCCTTCCTGAGTCGCCACTGTGAAGCAGTATCTTGTGTTATTACACGTTGCATGCGATCTGTAAGATATGCGGTGAAAAATTTTAAAGCCTCATTACCGAAAAGGCATGCAAGTTTCTTCAACAATGTCTGGATATGTATCGTGTCAAAAGCCCTACTGAAGTCAAGGAGTGTGAGTATTGTCACTTGTCTTTCGTCCATTGCTAGTCTGATATCATCAGTCACTTTTAGTAAAGCAGTTGCTGTGCTATGGCCCTTCTTGAAGCCAGATTGAAGTGGATCCAGAAGAGAGTGAGCGTGCAGGTATTCCAGTATTTGAGTATGTACCAACCGTTCTATCGCTTTGGAAAGAGCGGGGAGAATAGAAATTTGACGGTAATCGGATAGAAGTTTAGAGCCTGGGTTCTTGGGAAGTGGGATTACATTAGCGTACTTCCAAATTGCAGGTAATGTGCCGTTTTTGAGACAGTGATTAAAAATATGGGTGAGAATGGGTAGAATAGCGCCAATGATATTATGTATGAAAGTTATAGGAATATCGTCGACACCACTAGCTTTCGATTTAATAGAATACAAGACTTTCTTAACTTCATTAGTGCTGACTGTACGAAAAGCAAAGCATGGGCGACTTTGTGGGACAAATGATGGGTCATTATTTACATGAGGTATGTTAAGCGGATTAGACTGAACTCTCTCTTCCGTGAAATACGCATTTAAATCGTAAAGTGGAATGTCAGGTACCTGAAGCTGTTCCCGTGTTTTGCCTATGCCCATGGCTCGGAGATGCCTCCAAGCACTAGCTGTATTTAGATTCCTTGTTGATTCACGGACATATTTAAACTTAAGATTACGGATGATTTGTTTAGTTCTATTCCTCATTATTCTATAATTTTCATAGTCACTTGGGTCCGTTTGTAATGTCGGTAGAGTGTATCACGTTGAGACATCATATGTTTAACATCAGAGGTTAACCATGGATTCGGTTTGCGTGATATTCTTATTTGTCTTTTGGGTGCATGTTTGTTGTATAGACTGTGTATTAACGAATTAAATTTATTTATTTTGGCATCAATGTCTTTCAGATTTAAAATGTCATTCCACGGAAGAATGTAGGCATCGTACCTTAGTTCATACATATCGATATCTTTCATATTCCTGCACGTTATATACCTAGGTTGATATTTTGGAACGTGTAGTGAGTAAGCGAGAAATATAAGATCGTGGGTGGACACGGCCGGTACTGAAATCTGTCCGTGAGTTACCACTTTCTGAGGGTTGTTAGTCACTTTGAGATCTATTAAGGTGTGGGAAATGTTGTTGGTAGTATGTACATGGTTAGTAGGATTTGAAGGAAGGATAGTCAAGTCACATGAGGAAAACATGTCTTCTAATTTCTTAGTATCGTAATTCTTCGTAAGTAGATTAGTGTTGAAATCCCCTAATATAATGATATGTTCGTACGTTGGTAGCAAGTTAAGTAGATACGTTTCAAACTCGGCCATATAAGGTACTTTAGGTGGTCGGTAAACCACTCCAATAAGTATTTTCTGTCCACTAGCAACTACTTCAACGAACATGAACTCCGTCCTCGGCAAATCGCCGGTCGATGAGGTACAAATGACACGGCTCTTCAGGTCATCTCTACAGTAGAGAACGATACCTCCTCCCCTCTTATTAGTGCGGTCATGACGATGAACATTATAACCATCAAGCTGAACCATGCTGTTTGGGATTGAAGGCGATAACCAGCTTTCACTCATTACTATCAAATGGACACTAGTTTTGTTAAATATAGCCTGAATTTCGTCAAAGTGTGCGGGCAAACTTAAGCTGTTTAAGTGACAACACTGGAGGGTGCGAGGATATGGTGAAAGTTCGTGTTTCAATAAGCTGCTGGCGTCTATGGTAGGGAGAGGGGTGAGGAGAGTTCTATTCTTAGAGCTAAGGTCGTTGTCATTGGAAAACACCGCAGCTACCTGACTAACGGACATACTTTAACTGAGACCAAAAAAAAAAAAAAAAAAACTTACCTGGATTTCCTGGAGAACTGGACCGCTTGCTGGTTAATATACCACACACACACACAATCACACACGTAAACCTAGTAATAATGATAATAATAATAATAATAATAGTAATAATGTTTAGTGGGCACATCACAATGGTCTTATCGCTCTGATAATCCACCTAACCGCCCCATGTGAAAGTTCAATTCCTTAGGTGTGCTAATGTTGAGCTTCTTCCCGTCTTCTAAATGGACGATAATGCGGCCATCCTGCGTTGAAACCCGCCGCATACCCCAGAAGTCTCGTGCTTTACGCAACACTTCCTTCCTTGTGGACGTCAGAGATTCAGTTACGAGTAGTTTGGTACCTTTAAGAGCTCGCTTGGCACGCCAGATGCGGTCTCTCTCATGGTACCTGAGAAATTTAATGATGATAGGCCTGTTTCCTGCGGATACCACCTCAGCTGTCGTCCTCTTCATACGGCCCAGTCTATGACATCTATCTATACTGTCCATAGGCAATTCGATGTTCAGTCTGGTTTTTAAAGTTCCCAATGCCACAGCGTAGGTGTCCTCGCCAGGGGTCTCACTTACTCCATGAAGGAGGAGGCAGTTCCTTCTGCTATACTGCTCTGCCTCGTCAATCTGAATGTCCTGCTGGTCGATGCGTTCCTGCAGATGGTTTACTTCCTTCTTCATCTCGCCTAATTCACTTGATATAGCTTCACGAAAGTCCTTAAAGTCTGAAGCGAGGCCGGTGAGTGTGTCGCCGGGGTTGGCAGCACTGGTCGCACTAGCAGCCATGGCTTGTTCCAAGCTTGCTTGGAATTCTATCTTCTTTGGTCCGTCCTTCACTGCTTATTTTTCATAAGTAGAAGAAATCTTCTACTTCCTTTCTCGCAGTTAAGTGGAACACGCTTCGTATAAGGGAGGAAGTGCATGGTCCATTATTCCAGCGGCGATCCGGGCACGGTAACCTAGAACCCGCTGAAGAGCCTGACTTGGTGCACCTAGGCGAAACCTCGCAAAATACATAGGCAATATCTAGATTAATTGCTGGATTTAACAATAATATCTTTGCTGGTCACCCAGCCCCACTCTGTTGAGTTTGAATAAATTTTAAGCACCAGAAAAACAACTAATTATCATAATAATGTAACTGTATGTTTAACACTAGGTAGTATTGGTATTGCCCATTATTATTCCTGTTTTTCAACGGGGTCAGGGATGAAATGCTATGAAAGTCAATGTGGCGTATGATTTTACGGCTAGATGCCCTCCCTGACGACGTCATGAGAGGAGTTAATGAGAGATTAAATGAATGAATATGAATGAAACTGGGCAAGGCTCTGGAAGGAAGCAGCCGTGGCCTGTCAGAAGGTACCGTCCCAGCATTTTCTTGGAGTTGAAAATGGGGAAACAGCGGTAAACCATTTCGAGGACGGCTGACGGTGGGGCTCGAACCCACGTCTACTGAGTCAACATATAGCTTGGCCCCATGGCCTAGCGCTGCACGTTAGTGAGCGTATCTACCGCTGTCGGTACTTATCTTCTATGTATGAGTGTTTTAACTATTCTTTAACACATTTTTCTTCAGCATCCAAATTTGATATACGCAGGTTATAATATTTGGATTGCTTGTCCAAACGGGACGGGGACAGGGTGGTTATACAAGGTATTTAACCTACTTTCGCTTTTTGCAAAAAACGGTAGGTCCTAAGTTATTGGTCATAATGCTTGAATAATTCACACAGCCACCATATTGATATGGTATGGCTGATGACTTTGTAGTTTGGATGTAAGACCTACCAAGACTTAGGAGATCTACACGGGCCAAAAGTTGTCAATCTGTCTGTGAGTATGTGTATATATCTGCACCCCCCCCCCCCTCGAATCAATTCAAACACGACGAAACCGAATTGAACGAAATTTGCTAGCAAAGGGCACCTTAGAGTCAAGTTTTATATCGCCGCCAACTTTGCCAAAACTGAATGCCGGCCACCCTTACGTTCAAAACGTAAAATCAAATTACGACTAAACTGATCATCCGATCTATACCAAATTTGGTAACAACATACCTTTATATGGGACGTGTGATACATCCAAACTACAAGGTCATCAGCCATACCATTTCAATTTGGTGGCTGTGTGAATTATTAAAGCATTATGAACATTAACTTAGGACCTACCAATTCCTATTATCGAACCGAGGGTGGTGTAAGCTATCCTTAATGACATGACACGTTGAGTATTACAATTTAATATTATAATATTATACTGTATGAGTGACTAATAAGAGCTGAGCCGTCTCTGTCACATGACAAGATGGCAGCTGACATCTTGTGCCTGTTGTATGTATTGCAGTAGTTTGAGTATGTGACTTTGAGTATCTTGCATGCGATATAGCCTACTGATAAAATAATATACATTTTTTATGAAATGATTTATGATAATAAAAATATACTGCAGTGAAGTAATCGTTTATTTCAAGAAATAATTTGCTAACACGTTGTAAGCCTACTGTATGTAAAATTAAAGTGTTATGGACATGTTTGATTCTGTGGTATAGTTTTCGTCTCTCACGTGGTCGGCTGGGGTCCAAAACCTACTAGTGTTAGCTTTTTTTTACTTACATTATTTTATATTTATTGTTTTATAACTACTCAGACGATATAAAATTAAGCGTTATATTGTGCATTTTACGATGGAAAATATAGGTTTTATTAAAGTTCGGGCTATTGAACCAGGTTTTGATAGCGGCTGCAGCACCGCACATAAACAGAAGACAAAAAAAAGTCCTCTCGGCACGCCGGAAGGCGGAGGAAGATTTCACCGGACAAAGTTGGGGAAAATAGGCAGAATATGCAGGTTTTCGTAGAAGGATCAGACCTCATTTATTGCGAGAAAGTTTTTTATAATTGAAGCTTAATTAACTTTGTTTTTCGTCATTTTATGCATATTTTAAACATTTTATTGTCTTATGATGACGGTAAACTTCTTGTCATTTGGGGTCCATTTTTAGCCTACTTTCGATTTCTGCAAAAAATGAAAGTAGACTTATGAGATCAACACAGGGCGAAAAAAGTGTGTCTGTCTGTGTGTGTGTATGTGTGTGTGTGAGTCTGCGTGTTTGTGTATGTGTGTGTGTGAGTCTGTGTGTGTGTGTGTGTGTGTGTGTGTGAGAGAGTGTGTGTGTGAGTGTGTGTGTGAGTGTGTGTGTGTGAGTGTGTGTATTCTGAATGTCTGTCCCCCCTATCAATTCGAACACGGTGAATGCGAATTGAACGAAATTTGGTACAAAGGTAGCACTAGCAAAGGACACCTCAGTGTCATGTATTATATCGCCGCCATCTTTACTAAAACTGAATGGCGGCCACTCAAACGTTCAAAACGTAAAATCAAATAACGACTAACCAAATCATCCGATCTCTACCAAATTTGGTAACAACAGACCTTCGTATAGGATGCGTCTTGTGACCAAACTACAAGGTCGTCCGCCATACCATTTCAGGATGGCGGCCGTGCGAATTATGAATACTTTATAATCCATATCATGGGACCCACCAGTTCCGATTATCGAGCCAAGAATCGATTTAACTGTTCTAAAGGAAGAGGCACGTTCGAAATTAAAAGTTTATTTTGTAATACTATAGTGCAGACGTGATTTTAAAAAGCTGAGCCGATTCAGTAATAAGACAAGATGGCAGCGGATATCTTGTGCCTGACTTATATTTCACTAATTTGAGTATTGCATGCAATATAGCGTACTGATACAAAATAAATAAACTTTGTATGAAATGCTTTATATATAAATAATATACTCCAGTGATGAAATCGTTTAGTATAAATCATTATTTGCTAACAAGTTCCATGTAAGTCATTTTATATAGAACAATATTCGTTGACATAATTAGCTCAGTGGTAGAGCGTTAGCCTATCGCTCAAATGCCTATGGTTCAAACATGATCAGAGCTATTTTTTTTTTGCTTGAAATGTTATATGTTTATTGTTTGGTAATGACTCAGATGTTTTAAAATTAAGCGTTATATTGTGCATATTATGGTGTAAAATATATATTTAATTAAAACATAATTCGCCAGCAGATTTACTCGAGATATCTAGCTGCCAAAAAGGTAACTGCACGCCGCTACTTATTAACTTCCAGATTTTATTGAAAAGTTTCTTCTTCTGGCCGCTAGAATGCACTCGCTCTGTTAGGATTATATTGTTCGATATTTCACCACTAGATGTCACGACTAGTCTACGTGGGGCTCCATTGATTACTATACCATTGGCATTCTATGCGCATCGAATTTGAAGAATGACAAGATGATACTACGATACATTTTTACTTTTTATTTTAAAGGGTTTGTAACAGCCTATTGTGCGTTATTTGAAAATGTTAAATGAAGTAAAGAACAAAACGATTTCACATAGTATCTGAACTCTACCGTTGGTGCTAGTTCAGGATATTAATTAATACTTTTATTTCAGCCAAATAGCAATCGAAAATATCCACATAGTTGGTATACACACGTCTCTGTAGGGTCATGGAAAGATTTGTTAATTCAATTAGGGTTGTGAAAGTCATACGCAGCCAGACGTGTAAAGACATGCCTCAACTCAAAGTTGGATGTTGCCCGCGTCAAGCCGATTATGTAATAATAATGATAATAATAATAATGTTATTGGTTTTACGTCCCTTTTAACTACTGTTGCTTTTAGAGACGCCGGGGTGCCAGAATTTTGTCCCGAAGGTGATCTTTAACGTGCCAGTAAATCTACTAACACGGCTCCCTCGCATTTGTGCACCCTCAAATGCCAGCTGACTGCGCCAGGATACGAACCTGAAACATACGGTCCAGCAAGCGAGAACGTTACCGCTGAGCCACGCCGCCAGTCCGGTCGATTATGTCTGCAGATCCATAACATTCTTTAGATACTTCTTATCTTTCTTTCTTCAATGATGGTAGCAGTTTTTATCTAGGTTGTGGCGTTTGGTAGAGGTAAATCGTTTCTAAGGTCTTCAACAAAGAATAGTTCTATTATACTCTTTGATAATAACAACGAGTTATAACTATACTCATACATTTAGAAGAAAGTAGGCTATATGTTCTTTACTGAACATCTTGTTATACTTGTGGTCACACTGTCCTTATGCAAGGTTTCGACACTGATGTGTAACTATGTAACGGTCTGTTACTTCTTCACGCAAAATTATATCTGCCGCAGAGATTTTGGTTGGTTCCTCAGTTTAGGGGCTGCGACAACGCGGTCATGTAACCCCGTGTACTTTGGGTGAGTGTAGAATCTGTCTGATAAACGGTGTGAATTGTGATGGCTGTATTAGACTGTAATTCAGGTAAGGACTGCAGACGGTCAATTTCAAGCAATAGTTCCTAATGTTGCTACCAGATACTACCGTCAACGACACCTAGCTGTGAACTTGGCTAATAGATGCCACCGCAACCAGCAACTCGCAACGAACGTTGGAACTTCCCCTCCAAAGGAAAGCATACTGAGGGATTTTTAGCGCTCTTAGAAAATCCGACGACTTTGGTCGGCTTTGAACCCGCGACCTTGGGCATAGAAGTTCAGCATGCTACCAGTTACGTCATCGAAGCCGCTTCACACTTAGTCAGATGGAAATTTGAATCTGATCTCGTGAAAGTGCGTTGTCATGGCAACGTCTGATGGCTCATCCCTCATCAATTTAGTAGTGTTGCCATCGCAACCTCTGATGGCTCTTGGCATTTTCTTATAATTCCGAAATCATTCTTCTCATCCCTTGGCGTAATGGTGGGTCATATCAAAAATTCTTTCAGACAAAAGTTTTAGGTAATTATTAGGGGAATATTGTCCATTTTGTACGGTTTTGATATTGTGCCTATTAAGAAAGATATGATTAATGTTTCCCGAAAAATCCACTTTTTCCCACCCCTTTGGTCAATGGTTGGTGCTATAAAAATACTCTTCAAACATAAATTTTTGGACTTTATCCGACACATAGTATGAACTTTGAACGGATTCGATATTTCACATATTAAGAGAGTTATAGCAATATTTCACTTTTTCGAAAAAAGCCCCCCATTTTCACCTCCTTAGACCGATTTAGCCCAGTAACGAACTCGACCGAGATTTTATAGGTATACATATTCGATAAAAAATTTCAAAGTGATTGGTGCAAAATTACAGCAGTTATCGTGTCCACAAGAAACTGATATATATATATATAGGCCAACGGCCTAGCCGTGTTGAAACACCGGATCCCATGAGAACTCCGCAGTTAAGCAACATTGGGCGCAGTCGGAACTTGGATGGTATGCCGGTTCTAGGCACCGCGCGCTTTTGGCCAACATAAGGAGGAGCGGAAAGGCCCTGGCCACCCTACCGCAAGTAAACTCTGGTTGGGGATAGCCTCTTCGGAGGCTCGGACCTGCCTTCGGGCAGAATACCAATTAATTAATTAATATATATATATATATATAAACATAAATTATATATAAACTTTTGAACTGACGGTGGTTTTGGGGTCTAGGGGATGTGAAACACGAAGATATGTCGAAATTTTCCGTAAGTCGGAACATGGTACCCATTGCAATAGTTAGCTTTCTAATGAAATCTACCTAAAATGAGCATAGAAAAGATCAAGATAGGCTACACGTTTTTATCCACAGCCTTCTCAATGTCTCTGCACAGTGCTGTCTTCTTACGGGTTACGTGCGTAATTGTTCAAAACATTCCGCTTTGCAAATCTTTGGCCTTCTGAAGTAAGTTACAATCTTGTAATAGTTCAACTTCTAGCCAGTTCCGATTACCTTTCAGTGACGTAAAGAAGAGTGACCAGTTCCTTGTAAAAGAACGGCGACAGTCGATCCTTGCATGCTAATGGCTCTATCAGGTTCTAGGGTTATCACTAGGGCTCGGATTTTTAGGTAAATAAATATTTTTTATGTAAATACATATTTTAGGCATTTTTCACTTACTAGAACATAAAAAGATATAATATTCACATTTAAAAAAATCAGTATGCTAGATCTCTCAGTTTATTGCATTTTTGGTCTGTGTTACTTCACCGGGGAAGAACCTGTGAGCTATCTAATTTTCATGCAGAGCGTATGTCAGCTTGCAACAGTGTTATTCTTAACTTGTCGCCCCGTGCCACTCACTGTAGAAGCCGGGGATTTCCTTGTCCATAGCGATATTGCACCACGTGCAAGACCTCCCCCTCCCCCAGCTTCCTGGAACAAGTGTCACTCACATGCAATTAATTTCTGGCACTGTGAAGTTTAAGGCAGTTCTACGATGCCTAATGTAAAAACATCTACAAGTTATCGTCTGCAGCAGTGCGTTGGAGAACTTCGAGATATTTTTACTTCTGATGGGGGCGTTTTGTTCTGCCAACCATGTGGGAAATCAATTAAGGCTAAACAGCGATCTCAAGTTACACAACACCTCAAGGGCAAGAAACAGTTTCGCATCTTCAGAAGAAGTGTTTCGCGATCATCGTCGGCCATTTGTGTGATGGACAACCTGAAGATGTGTATTCTAATGCTTCAGCAGTCAGTGAGGCATGGCATAAATTGCATTCGTGAGTACTGCATATTGTTTATATTCACATTAATAAACTAAATTATAATTAAATATTTTCAATTTTTTCACATATTTCTGGTATTTTAATACATAAAAATTAAATATTTCCCCCATTTTTAGCACCTAAAAATCCGAGCCCTATTTATCACAATATGTCAGATATGACCTTGCCCGAGAAACCTATCTGATTGAGGACTTAAGAATGCAAATGCAACTGCAGCAAACTCGGGCTATTACGAGAACTGGAGGAGAAAAGGGACTTGATCGAGGATAGTTTCTGCACTACCGATGCTATGGTACATAAGCAGAGGATGGATGAGGTATTCGAGTTGAGACATCTGATGACACGCTTTGCGATACATGGTCATCCATCATCTTCATATTCGTGCCAGGAAATCTTATCACTAAGCCAATCAGGAGTGTATTATCTTATTCTACGCAGTGAACAGTGCGATATTTACCACACGATGAAATGCAAGAAAAGAATAGTACTGGTACACTAACTAAATTTTGCTCATCTTGACTTACGTATCATGTAATGTACAGACTTTGCACGTTGATCGAAATACATTTATTATTATATATTACTCGCAAAAGTGCAGGAAATCAAATATGGAGGAGTGTTGTCGTTTGAGAGTAAATTGCAGTTGATTCGCATAATGAACGCCAAGCGGGTGGAAAACTTGCTGTAAATAAAATTGAATACATGCCAGACACTGAATGAATGAAAATCCACAGCTTGCTTCCAGTCTCCGACCGAGTCAGGAATAGAATTAATGAAGCCCCCATCTAGCGGCGAGGATATGGACTGTGCCGGCTGCCGAGGCCAGACGCACTCCTCTGGGGCAATGATTAAATGAATGACAGATGAAATGAAATGATAGTGGAGAGTGTTGCTGGAATGAAATTTTTTGACAGGGAAAACCGAAGTACCCGAGAAAAACCTGTCTGCCTCCGTTTTGTCCAGCACAGATCTCACATGGAGTGACCGGGATTTGAACCACGGACCCAGCGGTGACAGGCCGGCGTGCTGCCGCCTAAGCCACGGAGGCTTCGCCAGACACTGAATAAAGAAAATAAAGTTTCATTCTGAAGTATAACACACAATAAATCTATTTGTTTATATTGCTGCTAGCATTTCGTCTAGAACTAGAAAAGCAATTCGATTGGTTGTTGTACTCAATATTCCATTAAAACTGACGGGAAAATGGCACCTGTTCAATTCCGTGGGTTGCATAAAAGTTATCATGGAAGGCAGAACCTAGCCTAGAAGGTACAATTCGCACGGGAATAATGGCGTCTTTGCCAGCGTGTATACTCGTAGTGGCAGAAGCTTCCATGCCCACGAGTGTCGTGTATATAGGCTTGAGGACCAAAGTCTAGCATGCTAACCAATTAGCCCCGGTGCCGTAAGAACACTCGACAAAAGTATCACATTGAGTTACGTAGTCGGTAAAAGATCCAGTAAGTACCGCAATGAGTGAAAATGAGGAAAATCATTAGCATAGTATAACGTACAATACACCAAGTTGCATTTCAACAAGCTACTACAACGAACATACAATTACAGTCTGCTCCTTGATAAGGACAAAGCGTTATAACTATACCCATGCATTGAGGAGAAATTAGGCTATATGTTCTTTGCTGAACATCTTGTTATTTACACGATGTGTGGTATGAAAATAGGAGGCGTTTTACTTTCCTTCAGGTCTCCCAAATGAACCCTGACTACGGTACACGTCGCTGTTATCGACGTACTGTACAGTAATACAAAGCAGAATGAGGTCCACGGCGGTAAATTCGTGAGAATACACAGTGTAGTTTACTCTGCACGGATAGCGATATCTGACCATTTCCGACCATAAATCTGCATGGTAAGTAATGGCCACCTATTTCATATTCGTTGGATTTTTACGCTGCATAGGCCTATCAGTGTTGTGTTAGAGGCTACCTTCAATATTTGCATATCTGTAATGCATAATTCTCCCAGTCTGCCCACTCCTGAAGTAACCGAGAACACTTTTCAATATTCATGCCGTATCTGGACCAAAGACCCGACCACTAGTAACACTTGTTATCGCATCCGTTCATGAACTTCATCAATAATTGAATATTATTGAATTGAATTCTTGAACTACCTGTTCGTTCCATTAATAATGTCTAATTTTGAAGGTGCTTCATTAATCTCTTTCGCATTCCTGGTATACCGACCTGATCATTTTAACTATTCATATCAGAGGATATGTGCAGGGCCGCCGAGACGGGGAAGGAAGGGAGGGGAGGGGGGGGGGGGGGCAAGGGGGGAAATGCATAGGGGGCCATAAGCCATGAGAGTCCGTTAGTGATGCAAGTTAGTTTTAATTTATTGTAGCTACTTTTGCAAATTGTTGGCTGTTACTTACAACCTGTCCGAGGGTTTGCAGAGTAAGGAAGTCACTTTATCTACAGCTCTGCAGAAGATAACTGATGTTGCCGAACGTTTAACTGTTAAGAGAAATGAGGCAGGAGAACACTTCAGAGGCATATTTGACAGTGCAAAACTATTGAAAGAAACCATTCATTTGGTAGAAAAAGTTCCTCGATTATGAAAATTACAAAAAAACACGTTGTAATGTACCTTATTGCTACCCAAGAAGAGTATTATGTTCACTCTAACTTTTTATACGATAGTGGTCTATATATTAACCACCTACTATAAGAAGAGTTTGTACACTATTATCAAGGGTACTAATAGTTGAAACTTTCAGCCTAATTACAACAAAATGTATTGTAGATGTAATATCTCTGAAAGGCAAATATTATATCCGTCTCCTTGAACTATGGCCCTGGCTAAAATTTCAACTAGTAAATATAATCATAAATATTAAAATTAAGCAATAAAATAAAACATAAATATACAAATTAAAATAAAACACACTAAAATTTAAATAAAATTAAGAATATGAAATTACAAAGTTAAAAATTATAAAATTGGAAGATAATAAATAGGATTCTTTTTTTAATACAATTAATATTATTGAATAATAACTAAAATAAAAAATATAATAATTCAAATAAAAATTAGACCTGAAATGAAAATTTAAATCCACAGCCTGCTTCCAGTCTCCGACCGGGTCAGGAATGGAATGAATGAAGCCCCCATCTAGCGGCGAGGATATGAACTGTGCCGGCTGCCGAGGCCTGACGCACTCCTCTGGGGCAATGATTAAATGAATGACAGATGAAATGAAATGATAGTGGAGAGTGTTGCTGGAATGAAATTTTGACAGGGAAAACCGGAGTACCCGGAGAAAAACCTGTCTGCCTCCGTTTTGTCCAGCACAGATCTCACATGGGGTGACCGGGATTTGAACCACGGACCCAGCGGTGAGAGGCCGGCGTGCTACCGCCTAAGCCACGGAGGCTTCAGTAATTTCAATATTGGATAGTAATAATTAAAAGTATTTCAAGGAGAGAAATTTGCATAGGGGCCCTTAAAACCTCTCGGCGATCTTGGAAATGTGACTCATTGCGCCTTCGACAAGCATACTAGGTAATATGGTTTTTAGCATTTAGATATCAAAAATTCAGAACTCGAATTTTAATATACTTGAGACTGGTTTGACCGTACTTCAAGGGGATGCGGTTCAACTTCGTATAAACCAGAAGTACTCACAAACCAGATCTAATTTTTGAGAGGTTATCTTAAATGAATCGCCCCAGAGGTCCAGGTTCGATTCCCGGCTACGCCAATAAATTTCATTGTGATCTGAGGGCTGGAACGGGATACACTCAGCCTCGTGAGGCAAAAATGAGAAGTGGTGAGTTCGATTCCAACCTCAGCCATCCTGGAAGTGGTTTCCATGGCTTTCACTTCTACTCCAGTCAAATGCTGTAATGGTTCCTAGCTAAGGACCACGACTGCCTCCTTCCTTCCCAAACCTCACCTGAATTTAATACACACGCTAATGCAGCCTTTACAATAATACAGGTTCATGAAAATGAAAATCCACAGCCTGCTTCCAGTCGACCGACCGGGTTAGGGAATGGAATGAATGAAGCCCCCATCTAGCGGCGAAGATATGAACTATGCCGGCTGCCGAAGCCTGTTGCACTCCCCTGGGGCAATGATTAAATGAATTACAGATGAAATGAAATTATAGTGGAGAGTGTTGCTGGAATGAAATTGTGACAGGGAAAACCGGAGTACTCGGAGACAAACCTGTCTGCCTCCGTTTTGCCCAGCACAAATCTCACATGGAGCGACCGGGATTTCAACCACGGACCCAGCGGTGAGAGGCTGACGTGCTGCCGCCTAAGCCACGGAGGCTTCATCATCATCATCATTATCTAATGGCTTAACCTTGTCGCTGCAGCCACGGCCCACGATCCTCATCATGACGTAAGAAGCGAAACCGAGCAGAGTGATTGTGTTTCTAAGGTACGAGAGACGCGGTCTTCCTCTCGATTTTATCCGTAAGATCTCGCCTTCGAAGACAATCCGGAGAACGATGTCATGCCATAAGACGTGTTCAAGGACTAACACAGGTTATCAAACAAAAGTTCACACTCACCCAATAGCACGGGGTAAATTACCACGATGTCCAAGCTCCTCAAATGAAACAAGTAGTTCCGTGAAGAACTATACAGCCTATTTTCATATATCCTACTCATTTCAATTGCCTCTATCAACATACAAAAATTCTTTTTGATTGTTGTGATAGATTCATAGATATAGAGAACCGTCTAAATATTTCAGATGATCGACAGGTTGGATTCTTATTTATGTACTATTACATGAAGATTATTGTGTACGTCTGGTATTCAAACTTCAATCGCATGATTAGGACACAAGAAGTAAAAACGAGATTTTAAAATTTCGCACAGCTGCCATCATGTGGTTATCAAAACAATTGAAATAAATTAGATGCCAATGGATTAATATTTGTATAATCATTTAACGTGCAAAGTTTCACTGCACTCGGATGGTTAAATCACGAGAAACGTCCAATTGAGTATTTATACTTCGCGTCGCCGCCATGTTGGATTTGTGCTCACCAGGTTACTGAAAGGTGAACTTATGTTCATAGCCTCTATGAACATTTAAAAAAATCAGTTTGATTGCTGTTAAGGATTCGTAGATATTGAGAACCGCCGAAATATTTCGGATGCTCGCCATTTTGGATTGTTTTATGTATAGACCATAGTTATGTACCATTAAAGGAAAAATAATGCGTAGCTTCATTATTCAAACTATCACTTCGATAGCATGATTACGACACAAGAAATAAAAACTTAATTTTAAAATTTCGCACACCCGCCATCTTGAGGTTATATAAGCAATTGAACTAAATTAGATGCCATTGCATTACAATATGTATAATCATTTATTGTACCACATTTCACTGCGCTCAGATGGTTAAATCAAGAGAAAAGTCTAATAAAATGTTTCAAATTCGCTTGGCCGCCATGTTCGTTTTGTACGTTACAGGTTTTTGAAAATTACATAGGTAAACGTGTAGCAATGCCCTTTATCATCGTACAAAATTTCAGGGGTATATCTGTAATGGTTTCGGAGATATAGAATGCCAGTGAAATATTTTGCACAGCCGCCATTTTCAGGTTATGTGAACAATTGAACTAAATTGGACGCCAGTGCATTACAATGTGTATAATCATTTGCAGTACCAAGTTTCATTACGTTTGGATTGTTAAATCGCGAGAAAAGCCTATTTAAAAGTCTCAAATTCGCATGGCCGCCATGTTGTTTTTGTATTTACCAGGTTTTTGAACGTCACTTAGGTGAACTTCTATTAGTGCCCTTTATCACCGTAGAAAATTTCAGGGTGATATCGGTAATAGTTTCGGAGATACTGAATGCTGGTGAAATATTTCGCATAGCCGCCATGTTGGATTGGTGCGACAGAATAAAATTTGAAGGGCACGGTCGAGGTCGGGCAGAATGGCGCTATGATCTTACCGAGTTTCATTGAAATCGCTCCAGTCGTTTAGATTCTATTAGGGGGACACACAAACACACACCTCAGACACACACACACGGACGAAAGGTGATCTCATAAGGTTATTTTTTCAAAATTGAAAATAGGATAAAAACAACATAATCTTAATTAAAATCTAAATAGGGCAAGCAGTCAAAAATTTTATATTTGCGCTGCCATAGTGTATTTCGAGTTAAACTACTGTGTGCCATAAATAATTACAAAGAGTATTCAATTTGATGTAGTGTGTTAATGTGTTAGTCAGAGATAAATTTATTACATTTTGTATAGTGTTACCGTACAAATGAGCATATTACACAGTAACTGTAGAAGATTCATTTAAACAATGACAATACTGAATAATAATAATAATGTTAATGGTTTTATGTCCCGTTTAACTACTGTGACTTTTAGAGACACCGGGGTACCGGAATTTTGCTCCGAATGGGGATCTTTAACGTGCCAGTAAATCTACTGACACGTGACAATATTGAAATGAATTAAACGATCACAAACGTTTAATTTGCTTTACAATCCGTAGATTTTGTCTTAGTAATTTTGAAGCATCGTGGGTTTTGCGACTATCCTAGAACGAAGGGCAGACTTTTATGAAAACGATCAGCATTCGAAGGCAGTAGAACAGTTGCCTAAACTGCACTTTGTGTTCCACCTCCGGAGGCTGAGATTGAGAAAAACCATGAACTATGATGATAATCGTAGTCAGTAGCATGCTGAGCCTCCATGCCCCAGATCTCGGGTGCAAACTCGTCTGAAGTACTCAGATTTTTAAGAGCGTTAAAATCCCTCAGAATGCCTTCCTTCGGAGGGGACGTAAAGCCGGCAGATCCATGTCATAGATTTTTGGCATGTAGAAGAACCTTCCACTAACTACAATTGAGTGAAGCTTAATTTGTAGGTCAGATTTGATTAATACTCTATTAAGTTCCAACGTTTGCCACCACGTGCCGTTTGTGGTGGCATCTAGTAGTCAAGTTCAGAGCTAGGTGTCGTTGACCGTAGCATTTTGATGGCAAGAGTAGGAACTACTTGAAATTGATCGTCTACTGTCTTTACCTGAATTACAGATAACACTCACTAATACAGCCATCACAATTAACACCGGTTATCAGACAGATTCTAAGCACACCCAAAGTACACGGGGCTATATGACCGAGTTGTCACTGCCCCTAAACTGAGGAACCAACCAACCAACCAACCAACCAGTGAGACTAACGAAGAGATCAAGCTACTCTGGGAGTGCTGCAGTGTGGACACTCTCAATTAGCCCTTGTTTGTGATTGCAGCGAACACTAACAGCTGCTCACCAGTCCGCCCCATGCGTGTAGTGTACACAGCCCATTATCGTACTCTGATTTACCATAGTTTATGGGCGTATATTGGCACATATTTCCTTGGAAAGAGGATATACTCTCATACTTCACGTTACATTGAGCGTAAAAGCAGTAAAATATTTCGTTCGTGGTTTTTCTTTGAGATTCGTGCCGAAATTCGAAATGTTCAGACCGAAAGCTTAATTTATTTGTAGAGACTATGGGACCCTGAGAGATATCTCGTGTTTCAACATCATCGTCGTTGCGCATTAGCCTCGCACAATAGTGAGGCTCGACGAGACATAGTTCTGGCAGGGGCTGGCTGTGTGCCCAGCTCTCCTGTTGTACGGGCTCGACGAGACATAGTTCTGGCAGGGGCTGGCTGTGTGCCCAGCTCTCCTGTTATGCGGGCTGGACGCGACATAGTTCTGGCAGGGGCTGGCTGTGTACCCAGCTCTCCTGTTATGCGGGCTCGACGAGACATAGTTCTGGCAGGGGCTGGCTGTGTGCCCAGCTCTCCTGTTGTACGGGCTCGACGAGACATAGTTCTGGCAGGGGCTGGCTGTGTGCCCAGCTCTCCTGTTATGCGGGCTGGACGCGACATAGTTCTGGCAGGGGCAGGCTGTGTGCCCAGCTCTCCTGTTATGCGGGCTGGACGCGACATAGTTCTGGCAGGGGCAGGCTGTGTGCCCAGCTCTCCTGTTATGCGGGCTCGACGAGACATAGTTCTGGCAGGGGCAGGCTGTGTGCCCAGCTCTCCTGTTGTACGGGCTCGACGAGACATAGTTCTGGCAGGGGCTGGCTGTGTGCCCAGCTCTCCTGTTATGCGGGCTCGACGAGACATAGTTCTGGCAGGGGCAGGCTGTGTGCCCAGCTCTCCTGTTGTACGGGCTCGACGAGACATAGTTCTGGCAGGGGCTGGCTGTGTGCCCAGCTCTCCTGTTATGCGGGCTGGACGCGACATAGTTCTGGCAGGGGCTGGCTGTGTACCCAGCTCTCCTGTTATGCGGGCTGGACGCGACATAGTTCTGGCAGGGGCAGGCTGTGTGCCCAGCTCTCCTGTTATGCGGGCTGGACGAGACATAGTTCTGGCAGGGGCAGGCTGTGTGCCCAGCTCTCCTGTTATGCGGGCTGGACGCGACATAGTTCTGGCAGGGGCAGGCTGTGTGCCCAGCTCTCCTGTTATGCGGGCTCGACGAGACATAGTTCTGGCAGGGGCTGGCTGTGTACCCAGCTCTCCTGTTATGCGGGCTCGACGAGACATAGTTCTGGCAGGGGCAGGCTGTGTGCCCAGCTCTCCTGTTGTACGGGCTCGACGAGACATAGTTCTGGCAGGGGCTGGCTGTGTGCCCAGCTCTCCTGTTATGCGGGCTGGACGCGACATAGTTCTGGCAGGGGCTGGCTGTGTACCCAGCTCTCCTGTTATGCGGGCTGGACGCGACATAGTTCTGGCAGGGGCAGGCTGTGTGCCCAGCTCTCCTGTTATGCGGGCTGGACGAGACATAGTTCTGGCAGGGGCAGGCTGTGTGCCCAGCTCTCCTGTTATGCGGGCTGGACGCGACATAGTTCTGGCAGGGGCAGGCTGTGTGCCCAGCTCTCCTGTTATGCGGGCTGGACGAGACATAGTTCTGGCAGGGGCAGGCTGTGTGCCCAGCTCTCCTGTTATGCGGGCTGGACGAGACATAGTTCTGGCAGGGGCAGGCTGTGTGCCCAGCTCTCCTGTTATGCGGGCTGGACGCGACATAGTTCTGGCAGGGGCAGGCTGTGTGCCCAGCTCTCCTGTTATGCGGGCTGGACGAGACATAGTTCTGGCAGGGGCAGGCTGTGTGCCCAGCTCTCCTGTTATGCGGGCTGGACGAGACATAGTTCTGGCAGGGGCAGGCTGTGTGCCCAGCTCTCCTGTTATGCGGGCTGGACGCGACATAGTTCTGGCAGGGGCTGGCTGTGTACCCAGCTCTCCTGTTATGCGGGCTGGACGAGACATAGTTCTGGCAGGGGCAGGCTGTGTGCCCAGCTCTCCTGTTATGCGGGCTGGACGCGACATAGTTCTGGCAGGGGCTGGCTGTGTGCCCAGCTCTCCTGTTATGCGGGCTGGACGAGACATAGTTCTGGCAGGGGCAGGCTGTGTGCCCAGCTCTCCTGTTATGCGGGCTGGACGAGACATAGTTCTGGCAGGGGCAGGCTGTGTGCCCAGCTCTCCTGTTATGCGGGCTGGACGAGACATAGTTCTGGCAGGGGCAGGCTGTGTGCCCAGCTCTCCTGTTATGCGGGCTGGACGAGACATAGTTCTGGCAGGGGCAGGCTGTGTGCCCAGCTCTCCTGTTATGCGGGCTGGACGAGACATAGTTCTGGCAGGGGCAGGCTGTGTGCCCAGCTCTCCTGTTATGCGGGCTGGACGAGACATAGTTCTGGCAGGGGCTGGCTGTGTACCCAGCTCTCCTGTTATGCGGGCTCGACGAGACATAGTTCTGGCAGGGGCAGGCTGTGTGCCCAGCTCTCCTGTTGTACGGGCTCGACGAGACATAGTTCTGGCAGGGGCTGGCTGTGTGCCCAGCTCTCCTGTTATGCGGGCTGGACGCGACATAGTTCTGGCAGGGGCTGGCTGTGTACCCAGCTCTCCTGTTATGCGGGCTGGACGCGACATAGTTCTGGCAGGGGCAGGCTGTGTGCCCAGCTCTCCTGTTATGCGGGCTGGACGAGACATAGTTCTGGCAGGGGCAGGCTGTGTGCCCAGCTCTCCTGTTATGCGGGCTGGACGCGACATAGTTCTGGCAGGGGCAGGCTGTGTGCCCAGCTCTCCTGTTATGCGGGCTGGACGAGACATAGTTCTGGCAGGGGCAGGCTGTGTGCCCAGCTCTCCTGTTATGCGGGCTGGACGAGACATAGTTCTGGCAGGGGCAGGCTGTGTGCCCAGCTCTCCTGTTATGCGGGCTGGACGCGACATAGTTCTGGCAGGGGCAGGCTGTGTGCCCAGCTCTCCTGTTATGCGGGCTGGACGAGACATAGTTCTGGCAGGGGCAGGCTGTGTGCCCAGCTCTCCTGTTATGCGGGCTGGACGAGACATAGTTCTGGCAGGGGCAGGCTGTGTGCCCAGCTCTCCTGTTATGCGGGCTGGACGCGACATAGTTCTGGCAGGGGCTGGCTGTGTACCCAGCTCTCCTGTTATGCGGGCTGGACGAGACATAGTTCTGGCAGGGGCAGGCTGTGTGCCCAGCTCTCCTGTTATGCGGGCTGGACGCGACATAGTTCTGGCAGGGGCTGGCTGTGTGCCCAGCTCTCCTGTTATGCGGGCTGGACGAGACATAGTTCTGGCAGGGGCAGGCTGTGTGCCCAGCTCTCCTGTTATGCGGGCTGGACGAGACATAGTTCTGGCAGGGGCAGGCTGTGTGCCCAGCTCTCCTGTTATGCGGGCTGGACGAGACATAGTTCTGGCAGGGGCAGGCTGTGTGCCCAGCTCTCCTGTTATGCGGGCTGGACGAGACATAGTTCTGGCAGGGGCAGGCTGTGTGCCCAGCTCTCCTGTTATGCGGGCTGGACGAGACATAGTTCTGGCAGGGGCAGGCTGTGTGCCCAGCTCTCCTGTTATGCGGGCTGGACGAGACATAGTTCTGGCAGGGGCAGGCTGTGTGCCCAGCTCTCCTGTTATGCGGGCTCGACGAGACATAGTTCTGGCAGGGTCAGGCTGTGTGCCCAGCTCTCCTGTTATGCGGGCTGGACGAGACATAGTTCTGGCAGGGGCAGGCTGTGTACCCAGCTCTCCTGTTATGCGGGCTCGACGAGACATAGTTCTGGCAGGGGCAGGTTGTGTGCCCAGCTCTCCTGTTATGCGGGCTCGACGCGACATAGTTCTGGCAGGGGCAGGCTGTGTGCCCAGCTCTCCTGTTATGCGGGCTGGACGCGACATAGTTCTGGCAGGGGCAGGCTGTGTGCCCAGCTCTCCTGTTATGCGGGCTGGACGAGACATAGTTCTGGCAGGGGCAGGCTGTGTGCCCAGCTCTCCTGTTATGCGGGCTGGACGCGACATAGTTCTGGCAGGGGCAGGCTGTGTGCCCAGCTCTCCTGTTATGCGGGCTGGACGAGACATAGTTCTGGCAGGGGCTGGCTGTGTACCCAGCTCTCCTGTTATGCGGGCTGGACGAGACATAGTTCTGGCAGGGGCAGGCTGTGTAACCAGCTCTCCTGTTATGCGGGCTGGACGAGACATAGTTCTGGCAGGGGCAGGCTGTGTGCCCAGCTCTCCTGTTATGCGGGCTGGACGCGACATAGTTCTGGCAGGGGCTGGCTGTGTACCCAGCTCTCCTGTTATGCGGGCTGGACGCGACATAGTTCTGGCAGGGGCAGGCTGTGTGCCCAGCTCTCCTGTTATGCGGGCTGGACGCGACATAGTTCTGGCAGGGGCTGGCTGTGTACCCAGCTCTCCTGTTATGCGGGCTGGACGAGACATAGTTCTGGCAGGGGCAGGCTGTGTGCCCAGCTCTCCTGTTATGCGGGCTGGACGCGACATAGTTCTGGCAGGGGCAGGCTGTGTGCCCAGCTCTCCTGTTATGCGGGCTGGACGCGACATAGTTCTGGCAGGGGCAGGCTGTGTGCCCAGCTCTCCTGTTATGCGGGCTGGACGCGACATAGTTCTGGCAGGGGCAGGCTGTGTGCCCAGCTCTCCTGTTATGCGGGCTGGACGAGACATAGTTCTGGCAGGGGCAGGCTGTGTGCCCAGCTCTCCTGTTATGCGGGCTGGACGCGACATAGTTCTGGCAGGGGCAGGCTGTGTGCCCAGCTCTCCTGTTATGCGGGCTGGACGAGACATAGTTCTGGCAGGGGCTGGCTGTGTACCCAGCTCTCCTGTTATGCGGGCTGGACGAGACATAGTTCTGGCAGGGGCAGGCTGTGTGCCCAGCTCTCCTGTTATGCGGGCTGGACGAGACATAGTTCTGGCAGGGGCAGGCTGTGTACCCAGCTCTCCTGTTATGCGGGCTGGACGCGACATAGTTCTGGCAGGGGCTGGCTGTGTACCCAGCTCTCCTGTTATGCGGGCTGGACGAGACATAGTTCTGGCAGGGGCAGGCTGTGTGCCCAGCTCTCCTGTTATGCGGGCTGGACGAGACATAGTTCTGGCAGGGGCAGGCTGTGTACCCAGCTCTCCTGTTATGCGGGCTGGACGCGACATAGTTCTGGCAGGGGCTGGCTGTGTACCCAGCTCTCCTGTTATGCGGGCTGGACGAGACATAGTTCTGGCAGGGGCAGGCTGTGTGCCCAGCTCTCCTGTTATGCGGGCTGGACGAGACATAGTTCTGGCAGGGGCTGGCTGTGTACCCAGCTCTCCTGTTATGCGGGCTGGACGAGACATAGTTCTGGCAGGGGCAGGCTGTGTGCCCAGCTCTCCTGTTATGCGGGCTGGACGCGACATAGTTCTGGCAGGGGCAGGCTGTGTGCCCAGCTCTCCTGTTATGCGGGCTGGACGCGACATAGTTCTGGCAGGGGCTGGCTGTGTACCCAGCTCTCCTGTTATGCGGGCTGGACGAGACATAGTTCTGGCAGGGGCAGGCTGTGTGCCCAGCTCTCCTGTTATGCGGGCTGGACGAGACATAGTTCTGGCAGGGGCTGGCTGTGTACCCAGCTCTCCTGTTATGCGGGCTGGACGAGACATAGTTCTGGCAGGGGCAGGCTGTGTGCCCAGCTCTCCTGTTATGCGGGCTGGACGAGACATAGTTCTGGCAGGGACTGGCTGTGTACCCAGCTCTCCCGTTATGCGGGCTGGACGAGACATAGTTCTGGCAGGGGCAGGCTGTGTGCCCAGCTCTCCTGTTATGCGGGCTGGACGAGACATAGTTCTGGCAGGGGCTGGCTGTGTACCCAGCTCTCCTGTTATGCGGGCTGGACGAGACATAGTTCTGGCAGGGGCAGGCTGTGTGCCCAGCTCTCCTGTTATGCGGGCTGGACGAGACATAGTTCTGGCAGGGGCAGGCTGTGTGCCCAGCTCTCCTGTTATGCGGGCTGGACGAGACATAGTTCTGGCAGGGGCTGGCTGTGTACCCAGCTCTCCTGTTATGCGGGCTGGACGAGACATAGTTCTGACTGGGGCTGGCTGTGTACCCAGCTCTCCTGTTATGCGGGCTGGACGAGACATAGTTCTGGCAGGGGCTGGCTGTGTACCCAGCTCTCCTGTTATGCGGGCTGGACGAGACATAGTTCTGGCAGGGGCTGGCTGTGTACCCAGCTCTCCTGTTATGCGGGCTGGACGCGACATAGTTCTGGCAGGGGCAGGCTGTGTGCCCAGCTCTCCTGTTATGCGGGCTGGACGAGACATAGTTCTGGCAGGGGCTGGCTGTGTACCCAGCTCTCCTGTTATGCGGGCTGGACGAGACATAGTTCTGGCAGGGGCAGGCTGTGTGCCCAGCTCTCCTGTTATGCGGGCTGGACGAGACATAGTTCTGGCAGGGGCTGGCTGTGTACCCAGCTCTCCTGTTATGCGGGCTGGACGAGACATAGTTCTGACTGGGGCTGGCTGTGTACCCAGCTCTCCTGTTATGCGGGCTCGACGAGACATAGTTCTGGCAGGGGCTGGCTGTGTACCCAGCTCTCCTGTTATGCGGGCTGGACGAGACATAGTTCTGGCAGGGGCAGGCTGTGTGCCCAGCTCTCCTGTTATGCGGGCTGGACGAGACATAGTTCTGGCAGGGGCTGGCTGTGTACCCAGCTCTCCTGTTATGCGGGCTGGACGAGACATAGTTCTGGCAGGGGCAGGCTGTGTGCCCAGCTCTCCTGTTATGCGGGCTGGACGAGACATAGTTCTGGCAGGGGCTGGCTGTGTACCCAGCTCTCCTGTTATGCGGGCTGGACGAGACATAGTTCTGGCAGGGGCAGGCTGTGTGCCCAGCTCTCCTGTTATGCGGGCTCGACGAGACATAGTTCTGGCAGGGGCTGGCTGTGTACCCAGCTCTCCTGTTATGCGGGCTGGACGCGACATAGTTCTGACTGGGGCTGGCTGTGTGCCCAGCTCTCCTGTTATGCGGGCTCGACGAGACATAGTTCTGGCAGGGGCAGGCTGTGTGCCCAGCTCTCCTGTTATGCGGGCTCGACGAGACATAGTTCTGGCAGGGGCTGGCTGTGTACCCAGCTCTCCTGTTATGCGGGCTGGACGAGACATAGTTCTGGCAGGGGCAGGCTGTGTGCCCAGCTCTCCTGTTATGCGGGCTGGACGAGACATAGTTCTGGCAGGGGCTGGCTGTGTACCCAGCTCTCCTGTTATGCGGGCTGGACGAGACATAGTTCTGGCAGGGGCAGGCTGTGTGCCCAGCTCTCCTGTTATGCGGGCTCGACGAGACATAGTTCTGGCAGGGGCTGGCTGTGTACCCAGCTCTCCTGTTATGCGGGCTGGACGCGACATAGTTCTGACTGGGGCTGGCTGTGTGCCCAGCTCTCCTGTTATGCGGGCTGGACGCGACATAGTTCTGGCAGGGGCAGGCTGTGTGCCCAGCTCTCCTGTTATGCGGGCTGGACGCGACATAGTTCTGACTGGGGCTGGCTGTGTGCCCAGCTCTCCTGTTATGCGGGCTGGACGCGACATAGTTCTGACTGGGGCTGGCTGTGTGCCCAGCTCTCCTGTTATGCGGGCTGGACGCGACATAGTTCTGGCAGGGGCAGGCTGTGTGCCCAGCTCTCCTGTTATGCGGGCTGGACGCGACATAGTTCTGACTGGGGCTGGCTGTGTGCCCAGCTCTCCTGTTATGCGGGCTGGACGCGACATAGTTCTGACTGGGGCTGGCTGTGTGCCCAGCTCTCCTGTTATGCGGGCTGGACGCGACATAGTTCTGGCAGGGGCAGGCTGTGTGCCCAGCTCTCCTGTTATGCGGGCTGGACGCGACATAGTTCTGACTGGGGCTGGCTGTGTGCCCAGCTCTCCTGTTATGCGGGCTGGACGCGACATAGTTCTGGCAGGGGCAGGCTGTGTGCCCAGCTCTCCTGTTATGCGGGCTGGACGCGACATAGTTCTGACTGGGGCTGGCTGTGTGCCCAGCTCTCCTGTTATGCGGGCTGGACGCGACATAGTTCTGGCAGGGGCAGGCTGTGTGCCCAGCTCTCCTGTTATGCGGGCTGGACGCGACATAGTTCTGACTGGGGCTGGCTGTGTGCCCAGCTCTCCTGTTATGCGGGCTGGACGCGACATAGTTCTGGCAGGGGCAGGCTGTGTGCCCAGCTCTCCTGTTATGCGGGCTGGACGCGACATAGTTCTGACTGGGGCTGGCTGTGTGCCCAGCTCTCCTGTTGTACGGGCTCGACGCGACATAGTTCTGACTGGGGCAGGCTGTGTGCCCAGCTCTCCTGTTATGCGGGCTGGACGCGACATAGTTCTGGCAGGGGCTGGCTGTGTGCCCAGCTCTCCTGTTATGCGGGCTGGACGCGACATAGTTCTGACTGGGGCTGGCTGTGTACCCAGCTCTCCTGTTATGCGGGCTGGACGCGACATAGTTCTGGCAGGGGCTGGCTGTGTGCCCAGCTCTCCTGTTATGCGGGCTGGACGCGACATAGTTCTGACTGGGGCTGGCTGTGTACCCAGCTCTCCTGTTATGCGGGCTGGACGCGACATAGTTCTGGCAGGGGCTGGCTGTGTGCCCAGCTCTCCTGTTATGCGGGCTGGACGCGACATAGTTCTGGCAGGGGCAGGCTGTGTGCCCAGCTCTCCTGTTGTACGGGCTGGACGCGACATAGTTCTGGCAGGGGCTGGCTGTGTGCCCAGCTCTCCTGTTATGCGGGCTGGACGCGACATAGTTCTGACTGGGGCTGGCTGTGTACCCAGCTCTCCTGTTATGCGGGCTGGACGCGACATAGTTCTGGCAGGGGCAGGCTGTGTGCCCAGCTCTCCTGTTATGCGGGCTGGACGCGACATAGTTCTGGCAGGGGCAGGCTGTGTGCCCAGCTCTCCTGTTATGCGGGCTGGACGCGACATAGTTCTGGCAGGGGCAGGCTGTGTGCCCAGCTCTCCTGTTATGCGGGCTGGACGAGACATAGTTCTGGCAGGGGCAGGCTGTGTGCCCAGCTCTCCTGTTATGCGGGCTGGACGCGACATAGTTCTGGCAGGGGCAGGCTGTGTGCCCAGCTCTCCTGTTATGCGGGCTGGACGCGACATAGTTCTGGCAGGGGCAGGCTGTGTGCCCAGCTCTCCTGTTATGCGGGCTGGACGCGACATAGTTCTGGCAGGGGCAGGCTGTGTGCCCAGCTCTCCTGTTATGCGGGCTGGACGCGACATAGTTCTGGCAGGGGCTGGCTGTGTGCCCAGCTCTCCTGTTATGCGGGCTGGACGCGACATAGTTCTGGCAGGGGCAGGCTGTGTGCCCAGCTCTCCTGTTATGCGGGCTGGACGCGACATAGTTCTGGCAGGGGCAGGCTGTGTGCCCAGCTCTCCTGTTATGCGGGCTGGACGCGACATAGTTCTGGCAGGGGCAGGCTGTGTGCCCAGCTCTCCTGTTATGCGGGCTGGACGCGACATAGTTCTGGCAGGGGCAGGCTGTGTGCCCAGCTCTCCTGTTATGCGGGCTGGACGCGACATAGTTCTGGCAGGGGCAGGCTGTGTGCCCAGCTCTCCTGTTATGCGGGCTGGACGCGACATAGTTCTGGCAGGGGCAGGCTGTGTGCCCAGCTCTCCTGTTATGCGGGCTGGACGCGACATAGTTCTGGCAGGGGCAGGCTGTGTGCCCAGCTCTCCTGTTATGCGGGCTGGACGCGACATAGTTCTGGCAGGGGCAGGCTGTGTGCCCAGCTCTCCTGTTATGCGGGCTGGACGCGACATAGTTCTGGCAGGGGCAGGCTGTGTGCCCAGCTCTCCTGTTATGCGGGCTGGACGCGACATAGTTCTGGCAGGGGCTGGCTGTGTGCCCAGCTCTCCTGTTGTACGGGCTCGACCCGACATAGTTCTGGCAGGGGCAGGCTGTGTGCCCAGCTCTCCTGTTATGCGGGCTGGACGCGACATAGTTCTGGCAGGGGCTGGCTGTGTGCCCAGCTCTCCTGTTGTACGGGCTCGACGCGACATAGTTCTGACTGGGGCTGGCTGTGTACCCAGCTCTCCTGTTATGCGGGCTGGACGCGACATAGTTCTGGCAGGGGCTGGCTGTGTGCCCAGCTCTCCTGTTGTACGGGATCAATGATACACAGTTCTGGCAGGGGCTAGCTGTGTGCCCAGCTCTCCTGTTATGCGGGATCAATGATACACAGTTCTGGCAGGGGCTAGCTGTGTGCCCAGCTCTCCTGTTATGCGGGATCAACGAGACACAGTTCTGGCAGGGGCTGACTGTGAGTCCGGCCTTCCTGTTATGCGGGCTCGACGAGAAACAGTTCTGGCAGGGGCTGGTTGTGTGCCCGGCTTTCCTGTTATGCGGGCTCAACGAGACACGGTTCTGGCAGGGGGTGACTGTGCGCCCTGTTTTCCTGTTATGCGGGCTCGACGAGAGACAGTTCTGGCAGGGTCTGGCTGTGCGCCCGGCTTTTCTGTTATGCGGGCTCGACGATACACAGTTCTGGCAGTGGCTGGTTGTGTGCCCGGATTTCCTGTTATGCGGGCTCAACGAGACAGTTCTGGCAGGGGTTGGCTGTGCGCCCGGCTTTCCTGTTATGCGGGCTCGACGAGAGACAGTTCTGGCAGGGGCTGGTTGTGTGCCCGGCTTTCCTGTTATGCGGGCTCAACGAGACACGGTTCTGGCAGGGGGTGGCTGTGCGCTCGGTTTTCCTGTTATGCGGGCTCAACGAGACACGGTTCTGGCAGGGGGTGGCTGTGCGCTCGGTTTTCCTGTTATGCGGGCTCGACGAGAGACAGTTCTGGCAGGGTCTGGCTGTGCGCCCGGCTTTCCTGTTATGCGCGCTCGACGAGAGACAGTTCTGGCAGGGGCTGACTGTGAGTCCGGCCTTCCTGTTATGCGGGCTCGACGAGAAACAGTTCTGGCAGGGGCTGGTTGTGTGCCCGGCTTTCCTGTTATGCGCGCTCGACGAGAGACAGTTCTGGCAGGGGCAGGTTGTGTGCCTGGCTTTCCTGTTATGCGGGATCGACGCTGTCATTCATTTTGCTTGTTTGTTTTGGAAAGTTATTCCGTTCTCTCAAGACGTGTTCTGTATAGGTAAAGAAAAAAGTAAATAAATGACTAATAACAGTATTCTTGAGTTCATTATATTATTTCGCATAACGACCATTGCTGTCAGTAAAATAATTTGAACGAAAAGAAAGAATAGTGATAAGTCACAGGATATAGAAATTCCATCTCTATACTTCTGACTCTGAAATTGTGTTTGCTATGCCTTTTTAAACCAATGATCAATATTTATGCCACGAGTAATAACAGAAGTGATGTGTTGCATATGGATTGAAGCGCGCGCACTGTTTGCAGTTCTATTGTGGGCATTATTGGCTATTCATTAGTCAAATCTTTTGATGCAACACAGAAAACCTAAACATTTCCTGCATACGTTTCGAGTTCACACAAAAGCATATTGGAGCACGTAATAAATGACTCTCTGTCGAGTAATTTATGTTGTCAATAAATTCGAATCAGACTCGTCAGACCAAAGCGCGAACACATTCTCTGAACCAACTTCACAAACCTGCTGGCTGGTGGATCAGCCTGTGAAATATACAATCTATCGTTTATCAAGGTTGAAATACAAAGGGCGTAACTGAAAAAAGTTACTTCCATTCCACTGCTGATGGAACGGGTTTAGAATTTCTTTCAGCTACTGAGGTTTTCTTTTAGACGCCGGGATGTGTAGTTTTAGCCCCAAAGGTGATCTTTAACGAGCCAGTATGGTTACTGACTCAGGTATTTGCATTTAGGAACCCTTAAGCAGGTGGGCCGGCATTCGATGTTACAACGTTCAGCATTATACGTGAGGAACTTATTGACTTAACTACCCAGCGGGCCACACCAGCAACGATGATGCAAGTCAGACAGTAAGTGAATCAGTCAGGTCAGTCTACTGTGTTTATCTTATTGTTTGTTATTTATTTCTTATTCTTCTCTCGAATTGGCCTACTGAGGACCGCGTTTGTTCAACTAGAGGGTCTTGATCTTCGCCCAGTATTGACGCATTTTCTGCCAGTGTATCTCCTTTCTTTCAGTAGTTCAGGGGGTACCTTTCCTCCGAGGTTTCTCCTGAAAACCATGGACTTCTTCAAAGCATGCCTCAAAGCTTGTCTGTCATGCAGATCTGATATTCCCAGTTCGTTAATAACCTTCTCATTTTCCCTCAATCACGTGGTACGAACCTTCTTATTGTGCCAGAAACTGAGCAAACGATTGGTCAATCTTGTGGAAGGTATTCTCGCGATATGGCCTTAAAAGGCTATTCTGTTTTTTCTCGCACAATCATATAGTTTTTCTATATTTATTTATTTATTTATTTATTTATTTATTTATTTATTTATTTACGCCCACATTGGAGCACTTAAATCAAACCAAATACATTTGAGTTATCTAGGGATTGACAGGGAATTTAACCCGTCACCATCTTCCTATTCTCCCGAAACCTCTTCAGTCTGTCTGACCTGGCTGCCCTATCTTCATCAGATATTATAAGATCAGTTTATTATATTAGTTATAATTAAATAAAGGGGTGGAACAGTAGAGTAACAGTTTGTCAGTTTGTCAGACGTTTTCCGTTAGGGAACCTGTAGCGTAGTCAAGATCGACCAATAAAGGGAATATATAGTAACTGGAGGATATTGAATTGCTGGACATTTATTCATGTACTATGATGCAGTATAGCAATTTTAATTTGAATTAAAACTACATTAATTTAGAACAATTCCCCTCCCACTAAGAAAAGAAGAAAGGTAATTGTCCCGCTAGGTGGGATTTAAAATTATGATGTGCTTAGCTCAGTTGGAAATAAGCTATAGCCTATTTAGCAGGGAAAAACCTTGATTGGCAACCCTGGGAGGAAGGAGTTATACTTTATCATGAGAACGTGTGTATTTAATTTAGGAAATGCTTATTTAGCTTATTGTTTATTTTCAATTTATGTTTTATTTTTAATTATGAAAAAAAAAGAGGGGAGGGCGGGTTCTAACCCCCAGTAACTCCTCCCTGCCTACGCCACTGGAGGGAGCACACTATTTGGTCTACAGGGATTGATACACGCGTGCACGTCACGTGACGATACAAAGCGAGCAGCAGCATGCATCAATCGTCCAACGCTGCCAGTCGCATTGCAAACAGTGACATGGAGGCGTCAAACGAAGAGCAAATAGGTGTTGTTCGGTTTCTGACAGCAAAAGGAGTAGGGGGAACGGACATTCATCGCCGAATGTCACAAATGTACGGCGAACACTGCATGGCCCTTGGAAGGGTCAAGGCGTGGCACAAGCGCTTCAGGAAAGAACGGGTGACGTTAGCCGATGATGCCCGGTCTGGAGCACCCCCCTGCATTACCGATGACAACGTCCAGCTGGTTGATGCACTCATTACCCAGGACCGTCGAGTGACAGTAAACGCCATATCCGCCGTGGACGGATTGCGCGTCGGAAGTGTACACACCAACATGAAGGAACGACTGCACTTGCGGAAAGTGTTGCCCAATGGGTGCCCCACAGTCTTCAACCACACCATGAAGCATGTCGAATGGCCTACTGTCTTGGTCTTGTTTGGACGATTGATGCATGCTGCTGCTCGCCTTGTATCGTCACGTGACGTGCACGCGTGCCCTCTAGCGACAGGGTGTGACCTTCCACGCTCTGGTCGGAACCAAACCTCGTTACACACGCCACGATAAGCCGATGTCTTCACCGGTTTACGCATTTCAGCCTCCGGCTTGTTTCTTTTTGAACGCAACTTATAATTGTTACCAGTGGTATTCCCTGAAAAAGATCTCAACCACCAATATACCTAGGTAGTATGAATATATTAAACGAAATGAGTTGTTATTTTAGTTGAGGGGCCTGTGTATCATGGTTATTTAGCCCCGTGTATTTGGATGAGTGTAAAATTTTGGCTGATTTGATGGCTCTGTTAATAGTGTATTTGTAATAAATGCGAGGAGTGGGATGGAGGTAGCCTTGGCCGAAAGTTTGGAATCATCCCGGCAAACCACTTCCAGAATGGCCAGAAATTGTGTTTGCAAATCATTTTTAAACCAATGATCAATAATTACGCCACCAGTTATAACTGACGTTTTCGTAGTTTTGCCTCACTTCCAGCCCTCAGACCAGAATTAAATTCCTTGACAGAACCGGGAGTCGAACCTGGACCTCATACAAGAAAGTCTCAATGATTAACATTTATAATTTTAATAATGCAGCCAATGGCCATTTACTTTATTTTCAGGACGCTTCAGGGAACGGAAATCGGCTGTGGACCTGTTGAAAGGAACCGTCCCGGCATTTGCCTGGTGGTGAAAATGGGAACCCACGGAAACCATTTTCAGGACGGCCGATGTGGGATTCGAACCTACGCTTTCCTGATCCCAGTGAGGCATGAGTTAGCGCGTTACTGAACTTGGCTACCATGGCCGGTTGAATGAGTAGCCCCTTTGGACTTTAAAAATAGAAGCAGAAGATTCGAGAAGATTCGTTGTACTGAATATAAAACGACAGATCTGTATGTTTACCACTTGTTCCCCTTTTCAACGGGGTCGGAGATGAGATGCGAGGAAAGTCCATGTGGGGGGGATTTTACGGCCGGATGCCCTTCCTGACGCCAACCTCATGAGAGGAGTTAATGAGAGATGAAATTAATGAAGATGAATGAAACAGGGCAAGGGTGAGAAAGGAAGCGGCCGTGGCCTGCCAGAAGGTACATTCCCAGCATTTGCCTGGAGATGAAAATGGGGAAACGACGGAAAACTAATTCAAAGATGACTGACGGTGGTGCTCGAACCCACGTCTACCGAGTTCGCAGATAGCTTGGTCCCATGGCCTAGCGCTGCGCGTTAGCGAGTGTAGCTACTGCTAGAGGCAGGCCTATACAGTATTTGTGGTTATTAATTCGTATTAGGGCAGCTTCGGTGGCGTAGTTGGTAGCATGCTGAGCTTCTATGCCCAAGGTTGCGGGTTCAAACCTGGCCAAGTCGTCGGATTTTTTAAGAGCGTTAAAATTCCCTCAGTATGTCTTGCTTTGGAGGGGAAATAAAGCCGTCGGGCCCATTTCATAGGTTTGTGGCATATAAAAGAACCTTCAACTAATTACACTTGTGTAAAGCTAAAATATTATAGGTTAGATTTGACTAACGCTCTTAAGTTCCAACGGTCGTTCGCCAGGAGCCGACTGTAGTGGCATCTAGTAACCAAGTTCACAACTAGTTGTCGTTGACTGCAGCATTTGGTAGCAAAAGTAGGAACTACTTGAAAATTGAATGTCTGCAGTCCTTTGAATTACAGATAACACACACACCAATACAGCCATCACAATTAACACCGGTTATCAGACACATTCTATACACACCCAAAGTACACGGGGCTATATGACCAACTAATTCGTATTAGGGGTTAGGGACGTCTTTGGTCATCAGCCCATGTAGTTGGGTACGTGTGGAATTTGTCTGATAACCTGTATTCCTGCGGTAACCAAAGTAGTGTGTGTAACTATAATTATTAGAGACAGAAATGGGCTAGGTGCCCCGGGTCTTGAAATAAGGTACTATTCCGGCATTTGCCTGAAAAGAGTGTGGAAGGAACAGGGTGAAATCCCACTCATGATACCCAGTCACCGGCCATGCTTCTTATGTCTTCGGATTGTTAAAAATAATAGGTGATAACGTTCACAAACACAAACAATGTGATCCATATAAAATGTCTGATATCATGCTTCATCAGTTCTGTGCAGTAGAGTGCAATGGGGTCGATTGGTGTGAAGCTGCTCGCTCGTTATCACTCATTTGTTTCAGCTCCTGACGAGCTGTGCTTGTACGCATTCTATTCACAGTTCAACACAGCCACACTAAAGCCCAGTACAATTTCAGAAGTTGTGAGTCAAAGTAAAGAGAGAGTGTTGAATAACATCCCTGAAAAAGTTCGATTATACAGTATAAGGTGCGTTCAAAAAGTAACGAGCTGGAGGCTGTAATGCGCTAATCGTGGCGTGTGTAACGAGGTGTGGTTCCGACCAGAGCGTGGAAGATCACAGCCCGTCGCTAGAGGGCACGCGTGCACGTCACGGGACGATACAAAGCGAGCAGCAGCATGCTTCAGTCGTCCAACGCTGCCAGTCACATTGCAAACAGTGACATGGAGGCGTCAAACGAAGAGCAAAGAGGTGTTGTACGGTTTCTGACAGCGAAAGGAGTAGGGGGAACGGACATTCATCGTCGAATGTCACAAGTGTACGGCGAAAACTGCATGTCCCTTGCAAGGGTCAAGGCGTGGCACAAGCGCTTCAGGGAAGGACGGGTGTCGTTAGCCGATGATGCCCGGTCTGGGGCACGCCCCTGCATTACCGATGACAACGTCCAGCTGGTTGATGAACTCATTACCCAAGACCGCCGGGTGACAGTGAACGCCATAGCCGCCGTGGTCGGATTGAGCGTCGGAAGTGTGCACACCATCATGAAGGAACGATTTCACTTGCGGAAAGTGTGTGCCTAATGGGTGCCACACAGTCTTCAACCATGTCGAATGGCCTACTGTCTTGGTCTTGGTTGGACGAAACCACATAGGTGTGAAATTAATTTTGATGTGTAACAACTTTCCACTCGGTTGATGAATATTTTGGTGGGAGTGATTTTGAAAATTGCGACGGAAGTGGATCGGACGGAAGTGCATAAGACGCACTGCTAAAGCAGCCAGGAGGGATGCGATCCTGCTGGCAGTGGTAAGAGGAAACAATGAGCGCGCGGTGTTGGAGATTGATACCATAACGCACTACCGGCCATGTGGAATGTATATCACATATGGATTACTTCAAGGTTTGGAGGCACCATTAAGAATATTCCTACAATAAATCATCTTCAAGTTGTCGATATTTGGTGTAAAAGTATTCATTGTATCATATTTGATGAAAACGATTATGATTTATTAAGAGTCTCATTTCCAATCTCTGGATAAAAGTGGTGGTTACTCCCCGATTAACTTTGATCCACACTTTCATACTGAACGGTAAGCGTTCATGCAAACTCTGGTGTCAACTGATTGAAACACAAATCACATGTGCAAAATCTTCGTATCAGTACCGTATTTAAATGATGATATGCTTTAATAATGAAACATTGCAACTAGTCGACAAAGCCGGTATTATGTTTCTGCACAATGGCTATTCAGATATTAACCCACATTGCGGTAATGCAGTGATCAATATAATATGTATATCGATTTTTATACGGGAACTGGGCTAGCCTTTCATAGGAATTCCCTTTACTGTCAAGTATGCGTAGACTATTCATAACTAATTTAAAACTCAATTCCACGCAGGACGGAAATTTGTAAGACGCACTGCCAGCTGGATCCAGCTGGCAGTGCTAAGAAGAAACAATGAGCGCGCGGTGTCGTTATTGATACCATGACGTACTCTCGGCCATGTGGATGTTTTGAGGCGCAATTACAAATATTCATACAATAAATCATCTTCAAGTTGTCGGATTACATACATGTTTGTTCAAACAAGTGTGACAGTAGCATATCTCCAATTCAATTTATACATTCATCATAGTATCAGTATGAAAACGGACCGTAAATTAACATTTTATGAATGTCCAAGCTGTGTAGTATACGAGAAGAATAACATGTCAGATGACTTCACATACATTTCATCTCAATTTCATAGTAGGATAACATGTTACACATCATATGCGACTGCTGTAAGACTCGTGTTTCCTTTTTTTTTTTTTTTTTTTGATGTGCAACATCTTTACACTCGGTTGCTGGATATTTTTGTGGGAGTGATTTTGAAAAATGGGACGGAAGTTGATCGGACGATCCAGCTGGCAGTGGTGGATCGGACGGAAGTTTGTAAGACGCACTGCCAGCTGGATCGATGGATCCAGCTGGCAGTGCTAAGAAGAAACAATGAGCGCGGTGACGTAAACGATACCATGACGTACTCTCGGCCATGTTGAATGTATATGATATACGGCTTACTTAAAGGTTTTGAATAGCAATTACAAATATTCATACAATAAATCATCTTCAAGTTGTCGTTCTTTGGTGTAAAACTATTAATTACCGGTATATCATATTTGCTGGAAACAATTATGATTTATTAAGAGTCTGTTTTTCAATCTCTGGATAAAAGTGACCGGCATCGACTTCCCGAGTAACTTTGCTCGCTGACATTCTGACGGTAAACGCTCATGTGAAACCTGGTGTCAACTGATTGAAACAGACATCTATACGGGAACTAGGCAAGCCTTCATGAACTATTGCTGAACACAGTCTCTTTACTCACAAGAGAGCCTATAATAAGGCATTTTAAACTCAATTTCACGCAGGAACATTATCGAAACAAGCAATATATAAATGAAACTTAATTCCGTAATGCACTATTATTGGAACGTGGAAATAAGTCACCATCTTGTGCACAAAATTTGCATATTCGAAATAGCCGTGGGGTTAGTGCTTATGACTGAGAATCTAGAGATCTTGGGTTCGAATCCCGGACGGTGTATGTATTTTTGCTACCAGATTATCATTTTAAACGATATTTATCATATCACTATGACTCATTTTAACAGAATCCATAAGAAAATACGTGTTGTTCTGTGAATGAAGAGGACCTGTTTATAAGGAATTTAAGGTTTTGAGCGGTGTCGCGTCTATTAATCTAGTTGATCCATATCGTATTATTTATTTAGGCTAGTGCTGGTGGAAGCTACAAATCATCTAATAAAATGAGTTCCGTATTATAAACTACAATATCTGTAAAACACTCCCTTTTACAATAGATTAATATTTGTGCCAATAATAGTATAAAATACCGGTGTATCAACAATTTCACGTGAGGTTTCTTCTATGTCAGATATTACACATCATATGCGACTGCTGTAAGGCTCGTATTAAAAAAAATCGTATGGCCTTGGGTGCCGGGTGAAACCTTTGGTATTTGCGCCCAGAGGGCAGCTTGCATGTCGAATTTTGTCGTTCCGTGGAACGCTATGAAATTTAAGGAGGTTAGGTACCTAAGCTCCTTGACACAATAGCGCTTTCTGGTCGAGAAAGGAGGAACTTTTTTGTGTTGGCGGAAAATCCCGAGATTAATTTTGCCATTATGAACACGGCCTACTGAATTCAAATGGGTTCCTCAACATGCCAACAACGTACGATATTCATGTGGTGTTTTTTGTCGCCTTTCAAAAAATCACTTACCACGGCCAGGAGCGAACCTTCAATCTTGGGGTTGGTTGTCCGACACGATAACCATTCACCCACCGTGGCAAGCTGGAGTATCTGGTAATAATAATAATAATAATATTAATAATATCGTATGGCCTCGGGTGCCGGATGCAAACTTTGTAATTTGACACCCGGGGGGTAGCTTGCATGTCGAATTTCGTTGTTCCTTGAATCACTATGAAAGTCAAGGAGGTTAGATACCTAAGCTCCTTGAACACTATAGTGCTTTCTAGTAGAGAAATGAGGAACTTTGTTTTGGCGGATACTCCCGAGTTTAATTTTGCCATTATGAACACGGCCTACTGAATTCAAATGGGTTCTTTGACATGCCAACATCGTATGACATGCGTGTCGTATTTTTGCCGCCTTTCAAAAATCGCTTACCACGGCCAGGAGTGAACCTGCAATCTTGGAGTGGGGACACCACGGTCTCTCTCGAGTACGCCCTTCTGTTCCGCGAGGCTACTGGTCGAGCCAAACTCCCTTGATTTGCATCTGTCCATTTTTCATATTATATCAGGGCGAACTCAACTACATTCATCAACAACAATGTTCACTGTTAACATTCGAGTAGAACGCATAAATAAAATAATAAATCATCCTCACGTGTCGAGTTCGCGCTTCTGGTCGGGAACGCCCCATATAAATACTTGACTTCCCGCCTAATGTAATTGGGCACAATGTGTGTTGATCGACTGGAAAGCTTTATTTATTTATTTTTTATTTATTTATATGTTTATTTATTTATTTATTTATTTACTAGCTGAACCCGACATGCGTTGCAACGCCAATCAAAGAAAGTGTTGGCGTTGTAATTTTGTTTCTTGAAGTGCTTTTGGATACACAATTCTTTTCTTTCAATTTTCTGCAAACTGCCTCCAAACTACCATAAAATGGATTAACTAATTTAGAAACATTCGTGGGAACGTCCACAACAACTCACCAAAGTTTCATTGCAATCGGATGACTGGCATATGAATACGTACGGAATTCCATTTAAACGATTCGTGTGCTGCTACTCATTTGTTGAATCAACTCGTTCGCTACCTACTGTGAAATGGATATACTAAGTTAGAAACCTACACGTAAGTGCACACAACAACTCATCCAAGTTTCATCACAATCGATGAATTGAATGTGAACGCATACAGGATTTTGTTGAAATGCTTCACGCGTCGTTACTCAATTGTTGCATCTACTTGTGCGCAAACTATTAAAAAAATGGAGTTGCTAAGTCGAAAACCTTCCCTGGTGTATACACAATAACTCATCAAAGTTTCATCGCAATCTGATGAAAGACATATGAACGCATACGGGACTTGATTGAAACGATTCACGTGCCGTAGCTCATAAGATGAATCTACTCTTGCACTACCTACTTTAAAATGCATGTACTAAGCCAGAAACCTTCCCTGGAGTGAACACAACATCTCACCCAAGTTTCATCGCTATCGGACGAATGGTATATGAACGCTAACGGGACGTTGTTGAAACGCATCGCGCGTCGACACTCATTTCTTGAATCTACTCGTGCGCTACCTATTCTAAAATGGATTTACTATGCCTGAAACCTTCTCTGGAGTGTACATAATATCTCATCCAAGTTTCATCGCTATCGGACGAATGGTATATGAACGGATATGGGACTTTGTTGAAAGGCTTCGCGCGTCGTCGCTCATTTGTTGTGTCTACTCGTGCCCTACCTATCGTAAAGTGGATTTACTAAGCCAGAAACCTTCCATGAAGTGTACACAACATCTCACCCAAGTTTCATCGCTATCGGACGAATGGTATATGAACGATTACGGGTCTTTTTTGAAACGCTTCGCGCCTCTTTGCTAATTTGTTGAATCTACTCGTGCGCTACCTATTGTAAAATTGATTTACTAAGCCTGAAACCTTCCCTGGAGTGTACATAATATCTCATCCAAGTTTCATCGGTATCGGACGAATGGTATATGAACGCATATGGGACTTTGTTGAAACGGTTCGGGCGTCGTCGCTCATTTGTTGTATCTACTCGTACCCTACCTATCATAAAGTGGATTTACTAAGCCAGAAACCTTCCCTGGAGTGTACACAAGAACTCACCCAAGCTTCATTGCTATCGGACGACTGGTATATGAACGCATACGGGACTTTGTTGAAACGCTCCGCACGTCGTCGCTCATTTGTTGAATCTACTCTTGCGCTACCTATTGTAAAATGGATTCACTGAGCTAGAAACCTTCCCTGGAGTGTACACAACATCTCACCCAAGTTTCATCGCCATCGGACGAATGGTATATGAACGCATACGGGACGTTGTTGAATCGCTTCGCTCGTCGTCGCTCATTTAGTTGAATCTACTCGTGCGCTACCAATTGTAAATTGGATTTACTAAGCCAGAAACTTTCCCTGAAGTGAACACAACATCTCACCCAAGTTTCATCGCAATGGCATGAATGATATATGAATGCATGTGGGACTTTGTTGAAACGAATCGCACGCCATTTTGTTGAAGCTACTCGCGCGCCATCTATTATAAATTGGATTTACTACGCCTATAATTTTCTCGGGAGTGTGCACTGCAGCTCACCAAAATTTGATCGCAATCGGATGAATTGTATATGAACGCATCACCATCACTCATTTATTTAAACTACTCGCCCGCTATATATTGTGAAATGGATTAACAATACCTATAACCATCCCGGAAGTGTGTACAACAACTCACCAAATTTGATCGCAATTAGATGAATGGTTTATGAACACACAAAAGACGAACAGACATACATTCCTTTTTATATACAGTATATATAAGATAAGATATATATATTTATTTGTTTATTTGTTTATTTGTTTATTTATTTATCGTATGGCTTTTAGTGCCGGGAGTGTCCGAGGACATGTTCGGCTCGCCAGAGGCTGTAGCTGCTTCAAGCGAACACCCATAGGGTGAGCTACAAGTTCCGTTCAATTCCAAGTAGTTCCATCTTCCGCTACCAGATGTAACTGATTCCCAGTGGTGAACGTTGGAATTTTGATAGAGCGTTCCAACGACATCTAACCTAGGAATTTAGCTTCACACAAGTTTAGTCTCTGGAAGGGTCTTATACATGTCATAAATCTATGGCATGGGACCGCAGGTTTATTTCCCTTCCGAAGAAAGGCATACTGAAGGATTTTAACACTCTTCTAAAATCTTACGATTTTGGTCGAGTTTGAACCCATGATCTTGGGCATAGCAGTTCAGCATGCTACCAACTACGCCACCGAAGCTGCTTTCTTTAATAGAACTAGGCAACACTGAAAATTTATTTCTATAACTTGAAATAAAGAATGGGTAGGCCGAATACAGGGCATTCTAGAGTCGCTTAAAGGTTCAAGAAGCTTACGAGTAGGTCCATTTCGTCCTTGACGTTAACAATATGAGTCGAGACGTAGAGTGCATTGAACTCTTGGGATAGAACACATTGCCTCAGTGTTCTTGCACAAATTCATTCAATTAGTCTATTCAGACCAATATTATTATATATTAATTGCAGCCAATGGCCGGCCTAATACAAAGAAACATGAACAACCCTTGCACTCAAGAGATGCGGATGCTACCATGGTCCTACGAAATTACACGGCTGGATCATATTAAGAACGAAGACGTCCGAAATACTCTATTCCAGCTAAAATGAAGGAGACTCGGTTGCGTTGGGACTGGCATGTAGCCCGAGCAAATACAGAGTCCATTGTAAGGAAGTCACTTGCTCTCGAGCCTGATGGACAAAGACCTCCAGGACGACCAGAAAGGCGTTGGATGGATAAACTACACGAGGATATGCGCATCGTAGGCCTTCGTCCTATAGATGAAGCAAACCGCTACAAATGGAGAGCGAGGTGCAGAGTGGCGGACCGCAAAAAATAATTGGGCACAACGCCAGGAAGAAGAATTGTAGCCAATGGCCATAGCAGAGTATTTTAATTGAACGCCCGTAGGCTCCCAGCAAGTTCAAATGTCAACTAGTTCCAACTTTGGCTACTAGATACCACAGTCACTGACACCTAGCGGCAAACATTGGAACTTGATAAAGTGTTTCTAACCAGCCAAATATAACCTACAAATTTAGCTACTCACTATCAATAGTAGTGGTAGGTTCTTTTACATGCCATAAATCTATGACATGGGCCCGCCGGCTTTACTTTCCCCTCCGAAGGAAGGCATAATGAAGAATTTTTATGTTCTTAAAAAGCTCACGACTTCAACCCAATCAGACCAATATGTCATCAAGTTTTTTTTGTGCAACATTTTCTTAATCTGGAGCATGGCGCTCTTTGGAAGTGAAACTTGGATGTTTAGCGCAGCAGCAAAGAGGAGAATAGAAGCATTTGAAATGTGGTTACAGGAAAATGATGAAGATATGATGAAGATATAGTAACAAATGAAGAAGTAATAAGACGGGTGGGAGATGTTTCAGGCGACTGGTAATAAAGAGAAGAGATAGGTTGGTAGTTACGTACTAAGGCACCCAGGAAAAATAATAGTATATTATGCAACGAGCCTATATTGGCTATAATTAAGACACGAGTATGTTTATAAAACGAGCGTATGCGAGTTTTATAAGTTCCATACGAGTGTCTTAATTACCATTATAGGCGAGTTGCATACGACTGTTTATGTTCGACGATAATTATAACTTTATTACATGTTTTAACATAAATATTCATAAATATCTGTTCAGTCACTAGAATTTTGTGATCGGGTGCTGCGCTGGGTAGTATATCTCCGTTTTCCAAGCTCTCTGGCCAACCGACGCATGCGCTCTGTGTGCTTCAATGCTATATGTTCAGATTGTGCACCAGTATTCAGTAAAACTGTCACCGAAGTCGTTTCAAAACAACGCGCTGTGTAGAAATTGGGTTTGGGGATATTAAGGTACAGTGCTATTTCTTGTCTCATATTCACCAGTTTATTTACGCGAACATATGGACGGTGCACTTTCGGTAATTTATATAGACATGTTGAATTTTGAGCGCATGCGCGAACGTATCCTTATCTCATTGGTCACACAACTGCTTCTTGAGCTCTGATTGGTGGGAGAAACTGTTTCATAATGAAAAATAGTGTTATAATGAGCCTCATTATGATACAGTTTTCTGACACATAATAGTCAGGGTCGAACATAAACTTAATTATCGAAGGAAGATTGGAGATCATGAACTGTAGGGATAGACCAAGATGTTAAACAGATTGCCTTGGATGTAGAGTGAGGTAGCTGTGTAGGGGTGGGGGGTGGTGAGGGTAGGGGCGGGGGGAGGGGGGGGAGGTTTGGGGGGTACGTAGCAGCGCAGCGGTAAAGCTATTTGCCTCTCAAGAGGGGTAACGGGTTCAATTCCCGGTCAATGCAAGTGAGATTTTCGAAGTGAAATGCCATATTCAGTGGTTCGGATTCCATGTAAAAAGGAGGTCCCATGGCTCATGATCACGAGATTAACGGCCATGATAAACTATAAGATTCCTTCCTTCGCTATGGGATGAAACGATTAGCCCATGACAGGGAGCATGGAGGGCTGCATCTAACCGGTTACGGTCTCAAGACTGAGGACTCAAACACAACTAAAATCAATAAAATAATATACCGTAGTCGAATGGCCATTTAGTAATTGCTAAACCATTAATTACTGTTAGTGTCAAACACACTGTATATGTTGGACTACGGATTTAGTCCGCTTGGTCCATAGCGCTCTTGGCTGACTCAGCGGAGGCCGGTGTTGCATTCCCGGCTCTGCCAAGAAATTTAATTCTGGTCTGAGGGCAGGAACGGGGCACACTCAACCTCGTGAGACAAAACTGAAACCTCAGCCATCCTAGAAGTGGATTTCCCACTTCTACTCCAGGCGAATGGCGGGATGGTTCCTAAATTAAGGCCACGGCCTCCTCCTTTCCAATACTGGTCTGAATTAGAAATAGACTCACTAATACAGCCATCATAATAACACAAGTTATCAAGCAAATTCCCCCCCACACACACACACACACAAGTACACCGGGCTACATGACCACGATGTCGCAAAGCTCCTAGAAGAATCAACAACAACAACAACAACACTGTATTTGTAGAATTTTAAATTACAGCAGCTTAAGCCGTTTAATATAACCTGATGGTACGGCGAAAGATAAATTTCGGTTTAGTGGTTCACCAGACTAAAGTTTGGGGACCCAAGTTTGAGAAACTTACTTGGTATTAGAACTACAGTAAGCTAGTCGTAGTTGGCAGCATGCTGAGCTTATATGACCCAGATCGCGGGTTCAAACCCGGCCGAAGTCGTCGGATTTTTTAAGAGCGTTAAAAATCCCTCAGTATGCCTTCCTTCGTAGGGGAAGTAGAGCCTGCGGGCCCATGTCATAGATTTGTGGCATGTAAAAGAACCTTCCACAAACTACAATTGTGTGAAGCTACAATTGTAGGCTAGGTTTGATTAACGTTCTGTAAGTTCCAACAATCGCCGCCAGGTGCCGGTTGTGGTGGCATCTAGTAGCCAAGTTCACAGCTAGGTGTCGTTGACGGTAGCATTTGGTAGCAAAAGTAGGAACTACTTAAAATTGATCGTATACAGTCCTTACCCGAAATTCATAACGCACACTAATACAGCCATAATAATTAACACCGGTTATCAGACAGGTTCTACACACACCCATGGTACACGGGGCTACCTGACCACGTTGTCGTAGCCCCTAAACTGAGGAACCAACCAAGTTTGAGAAACTTACGTGGTACTGGATGTAAGCTTAACCCGAAGAGTGTTGCGGGACAGCGACAAGCTCAGTACATCGCACTTTAACAACAAAACTTTGGTGTCTATTTTGGGTCGATAGGCGAGATGGTGAGTCTATGAAAGTGTTGTCGTTAATTAGAGAGATATTCAAATTCCAGAGGGATGAACAACCACTTCACAATGGTCATAAACTTTTAATTAAGTAGCCATCTCGTCTCTATTTTTGTTATCTTAGAGAATGTAATCACCCGATGAAGTACGATTGCAGCCCATCGCCAGCAAACTTACACTTAATGAACTAGGAGAAAAGTTGGTAGTAATTCTCTTTTCACCAGCCATTTGTGTTATCGCTTCACTCCAGAACCTGGGACTGCACTGCCATCATCCCCACGCAGTGCTTGTTCCAGGGAGAGGGGAAAGATAGGAGTTAACGTATACCAGAATGTCCGTAACTGCCCATGTTAATTCTTAACTTCTTACTAACCATATTTTTTACTCAGAAACTACACTACTGTTTGTAGGAAGTGAATCACCCAGAAGAAATGGTCACAAGTGCAACGATGCCTCGCCGACATCACAGGGTGGACTATCAGCATGTGAGTGCGGTTGAACGGGGCAGAATGCTTGGGCTCCGGTAGGCGGGTCTGTCGTTCCCGGACATTGCGGTTCGTACAGGGCACGCTGCGTCAACAGTAAGGCATATGTGGATCCAGTGGAGAGAGCAGGGCCGTACACAGCGACGACAGGGTACAGGACGACGCAATGTGACCACAGTGCGAGACGACCGCCATATTCTCAACATTGCCGTATCGTACAGAACAGCGTCGTCCTCGGTGTTGGCTGGACGTTGGAGCACTGCAACGGGGGTGGACATGTCTCCGTCGGCGGTGCGGTGCCGTCTTTTGAGGGCTGGATTGGTAGCACGCATGCCACTGCGTCGGCTTCCATTGACTGGGAACCACCGACGCCTCCGACTACAATGGGCACGTGCACGCCGACACTGGCAGGCTGAGTGGCGAAATGTAGTGTTTTCGGACGAGTCCTGCTTCAATCTGTCCTACAGTGATGGCCACATACGCGTTCGACGCCGCCGTGGAGAACGCAATCAGGCAGACTGTATTGTTGAGCGGCATAGCGGACAAACACCAGGTGTAATGGTTTGGGGAGCAATTGCCTATAACAGCCGATCGCGCCCCGTACGTTTTGCGGGCAATCTGAACAGTGACCGCTACATCAGGGAAGTTTCACAGTCCGCGGCACTGTCCCTCTTGCAGGTCGTTCCACAGCCATATTTCAGCAGGACAATGCCCGCCCGCATGTGGCGAGAAATGTGCAAGCCTTCTTCGCAGAACGACAGATACCTCTGCTTCCCTGGCCTGCCTGTTCGCCTGACATGTCGCCCATCGAACATATCTGGGATATGGTCGGTCGGCAACTTGATTCATTCAGGTCCACCTGCCGCCACTGTTGATGCTTTGTGGACGCGCCTACAAACCGCGTGGGACGGTATTCCTCAGCAGCGTATTCAAGCGCTGTATGATTCCATTCCACGACGTCTAGCGGCTCTGAGTGCAGCACGTGGTGGCGCGACGCCGTACTGAAGATCGACCGTCAACGTACATGTACTGGACTGTCGTAATTAGTAATGTATTGTCATATCCCTAATCTGTGGTATAAAGTGCAATGTGGTCACATCTCTTATTCTTGGTGTTTCACTTTCTACAAGCAGTATTGTATTTACAGGAAGTAATTGGTTTTTTTTCTTTCAGGTTTGCAACTTGAAGCTCTCTCCTAACTTTAGGACAGGCCTTTAGAAAAAAAAAAAAATTTGATTTTTTAATAATATTCTTAAAAAAAAACGTAATTATAAGAGCATTTCCTTGAACAGTTCCCTTCAATATTAAACTTAAGTAAATTTAGAAAACCTGGCCATTTAGCTATTACAGTACTTCTAAACATTTCAGCTTTGTAGCTTGAAAAGTTCGGGAATAAAGATTATTTGTTGTTGTTGTTTGATTTAGGGGCTTTGTGACATCGTGGTTATGTACACACGTGTACTTGGGTGTGTGTCTTTTGTATGACAGCCTGCGTTATTGCGATGGCTGTATTAGTGTGTGTATTTTGTAATTCAGATAAAAGTATTACAATGCAATGGTTCCACAGTAAAAGAATTGGGATATTTGACCCTGGTGAGGCAAATCTTGGAATACGGCTTATCAGTTTGGGACCCATATCAAGTAGGGCTCATCAATGAAACGGAGATGGTACAAAAGAAATCTGCTAGGATTTTGTGCACAACGATTTTAATTCTGGAAGTAGTGTACTATAACTACCGACAGTAGTGGCTACGCTGGCTAAAGCGCAGCATTAGGTCATGGGACCAAGCTCTCTGCTGACTTGGTTGACGCGTGGGTTCGAGCCCCACCGTCGGCCGTCCTTGAAATGGTTTTCCGTGGTTTCCCATTTTCAACACCAGGCAAATGCTGGGACGGTACCTTCTGACAGGCCACGGCCGCTTCCTTCCACATCCTTGCCCAGTTTCATTCACCATCATTCATTTCATCTCTCATTAACTCCTCTCATGAGGTTGGCGTCAGATAGGGCATCCGGCCGTAAAAACCATCGCCACAAAAACTTCCATTGCATCTCATCCCCGACCCCGTTGGAAAAACGGGAATAATAAGGGGTAGACATAGTGTACTATAACTCAACTGATAGAAAGAACCAGGGTGGGATTCTCTGGAAGATAGAAGGACGAAATCCGGTCTATAGGCTATGATTAACACTTACACTAATCCGGCAGCATGGGGATTACTAAGCAAACTTCTGGGAAATCCCACCTACCTGAGCAGGGCAGATCATCCGCACAAATTTAAGGGCTGACTGCAGCGTACAAATTATGGGAAATATTATATCATTTATCGTGGTATTGATAATTGGAACACATTACCCGCCACAGTCTTAGAGCCTTTCCCCAAACATAATGGTGTGTTTAAGAGAAGACTGAAATGTTGTGTATACACTACACTACGATGTAATTACCATAGTTCCCTAATCGCGACTTTTGTACAGTAAGTGTGTGTGATAATATTGTTGGTAGGTGTACACTTTACCACCGGGGAATTACCCCCATTTGAAAATAAGGTAAATGAATGAATGATTGGGAAGGAGTCGGCCTTGGCCTTAAGTTAGGAACTACCCCCATTTGCCTGTAGTGAAAGAGGAAAACCACGTAAAACCACTTCCAAGATAACTACGATGGCTACCTCTTCTCAGGTTTGCCTCACGAAGCCTTCAGACCAGAATTACATTTCTTGGCAAGGCTGGGAATCGAACCCGGACCTCTGGGGGCGACAGCCAAGAATGCTAGCTACTACACCACAAAGTGGTCGGAAATGAAGGTAATTTTTATATTAATAAATATATTTTAGGGAGAATCTGGAGCCAAAGTTTTCTTCCGCTAGCTAAGGAAACGACGACAGCCTAAATTTTAGGGCGGGTTACACTCCAACACCTCTACACCAGTTTTGCTTTCTTGTTTGTTTGTTTTTTTGTCTGATAGAGAGACAATTTTAAAAAAATCTACATGAGTGGGATTATTAATCGGACGCACGAGTTTGAGAAATTATAAGGAAATTAGCCTTAGGGATGAGTTATGAAGAAAATAAATATTCTCTTGCAAAGTGAACGGTCCTCGGTCTTAATATGAAGCATAAAATGAAATCTGGAAAATGTTAAAGGCTTTCGGCTTTTTGGAGCCCCTTAAGAGTATCTTGCCCACCCCACGTTGGTATTTGTTGTTGTCGTTGTGTCATTTAGGTTATCAGCCCCGTGCATTTGTGAGTGTGCTGTGTGTAACTTATTTTGTCTATCTACCTAATGATGCTCAATTTGGCCATATTTTTTACTGCTGGATGCTCGTTCTTGATGGTAACAAATAATAATTATAATAATTGTTGTTTTGAGGGGCCTAACATTCAGGTTATCGGCCCCTTATGCTGTGGATAGTGAAGAAAGATGATGAAATACAAAACTAAAACTAACGACACACTTAAAACCAACTTACGTAATAGAAGAATAAAATGACAAAACAAAGGAATAAGGGAAATAAGAGACAGGAAAAAGAAATGCCCCAACCGTCGAAGAATGAGGGTAGAGGAACTTGTAAAGAAGTATAGCCAATAATGGCAGATAGGAAAGAGATAAAGAGGAGGATCCGTCCAAAAGGTAATGGAAAAAAGGAGAATAACCGAAACCGAGATTGCCAACTTCCGAACTTTCCAACCGTGAGCCCTTGAGGGTGTAGCACTATCCAGGGTTCACCATAATTTGGGGCTACACACACCCTGCCTCCTTTAGGACCGTGGGTAGAAGGCAGGATATACCAGGAAAAGAAAACTTCCGACCCTTCGAAGGGATCAGAAAAGATCAGAGAAGGGCCAATTAAGACGGTAAATTTACAGACGTCCTATGCCTTGGATACCCTAAGACCGCTGGGATCGGAAGAGAACAAGAGTTGACCAAAGCAGATCGACAGGAAAGATAACAGAGAGGAGCCCAGAATAAGTGAGTGGAAGAAATGCTGGACTTAGATGGAGTCCCGTGGTCGCCAACGCCGTGCCATTAGTTGCGATCTTGGGGGATCTTGATACTAACCTCGACGCAGGAGTTAATAAGAGACGAAGGTGAAAGAAACTGGGCGAGAATTTGGAAGGTATCGTTTCAGTATATTCTCGTAGTAGAAAATGAAAAACTGCGGAAAACACTTCAAGGACGGCCCCGTAAAAACGTAATAATGATAGTTTGCCATTAATTTACTCATTGAGTTAGCGCAGGAGTACTGACCCCGGTGAACATTGTACAGCGTCTAGGCTGTTCCTAAAAGATTCTCAGTAGCTTCCATATAATCACAGCCATGAATGAGCCTATGATATCGGTGAAAAGCAACTCTAACCTGTAACAACTGACATGCAACAATGTAGCCTATTTGTTACGGAAGGAGGTGGTCAAGACCTTAAATTAGGAACCATCACGGCATTTTCCTGGAGTACAAGTGGGGATTCACGGAAAACCACTTTAGGATCCCTGAGGTGGGAATGGGACCCACCTGTTCGCAGTTTTGCCACATGAAGCTGACTGTATCCTGTTTCAACCCGCAGTTTACTCACGGGCTTCAGGTGTACAGTATGTCAATCATCGTGAGATATCTTTCGTATTTTATGGGCAACGGTGCAGAAATCTAAGGCGTTAAATACCTACAATGAGCGTGACTGCTAATGGCGCCAAAGTTTAGGACAATAAACCTTTCTTTTCCTTTCGTTTTCATTTCCTCTCCTTTCCTTACCTTCCTTTTTAATTTCCTCTCTTTCCTTTCGTTTGTATTTCCTCCCCTTTCCTGTCGTTTTTATTTCCTCCCCTTTCCTTTCGTCTTTACTTCCTCCCCTATCCTTTCGTTCTTTATTTCCTTTCCCATTCTTTCGTTTTTATTTCCTTTTCTTTCGTTCTTATTTCCGTTCATTTCGTTTTTATTTCCTTCCCTTTTCTTCCCTTTCATTTTTATATCCTTTCCTTTCGTATTTACGTCCTCTCCTTTAGTTTTTATTACCTTTCCTTTCGTTTTTCTTTCCTTTCCTTGCCTTTCCTTTTTATTTCCTCTCCTTTTCTTCCCTTTGGATCTTATTCCCTTCCCTTTCCTTTCGTTTTTATTTCTTCTCCTTTCCTTTCCTTTCATTTTTATTTCCTCGTCTTTTCTGTCGTAATAATTCCCTCCCTTTTCCTTCCCTTTCGTTTTTATTTCCTTCCCTTTTTCGTGTTTATTTCCTTCCCTTTCCTTTCAGTTTTATTTCCTCGCCTTTCCTTTCGTTTTTATTTCCTTTCCTTTCGTTTTAATTTCTTCTCCTTTCCTTCCCTTTCGTCTTTATTTCCTCCCCTTTCCTTTCCTTTTCACTCTCTCTCCTACCCATAGACCTACTTCAGACGCCCCGTGACATATAATATTACTAAACTGAAGCAGCTAAAAGCACGTCACGATCTTCTCCCTCTATTGAACTAGTGTACTGTATTGTGAATGTTTCGCTAGTCTCTGCGGCATCGTGTGAGCGTTAATTCACTCTCATGAACCTCATAAAAGACACTCAGATTGTCATTGGAATCAAATATTTAATGTGATTTGAGTATATGAATGAAACAGAAGTAAATGAATTTAATCCTGTGTTAGTAACAAGACCACAATGCTCTTCCAGAGTCGTAAACAACCATGCAATAATAATAAACTCAGATCTCAAAAATGTGGACTTGTCATTCTGCTCTGTTTGCCACCTGAGGTAAAGCAAAGATGAGGTGAGAAGGCGAAACTCCAAGTCAAGACACAGCGAGTATTATTGTTTATCTTAGCCTCATTTGGAGCTAAGACTCAATGAAGAAGGTCGTTCCCTGCAAGGGCCTTGTTTGAAGAGCAAACTAATTCACTAGGGAATGCGTAATTGCATTCCTGCTGTGACTATACGCATTAATTACTCTGTTTAATTAAACTAAACTTAATGAATGGGGAACTCGTCACAATCTGTGGTTCAACGGTGGTTATAGTGACTGTGTTGGCTGAATAACGGCGCATCTTGAAGCCAATTTGCTAGGGTACACAAGCATGCGAAATACAGAAATACAATGGTAAGGCACTCGTCAATGTAAATAGAACATCAGTACAACAGACGGTGAAGTGCAAAATGTAGCCGCATGCTGTGTCCACAAGTAATTTTGTTGTTAATTCCTTTTGCGACATCGTGTTCATGTAGCCCCGTGTACTTGGGTGTGTGTATAAGTTGTCTGATAACATGTGCCACTGTCATGTCTGTACTAATATGTGTACTTGTAATCGAGGTAGGAAGCGGCAGTGGCCATAAGTTAGGAACCATCCCGGCATTCGCCTTGAGTTGAAGTGGGAAACCACGGAAAACCACTTCCAGGATTGCTGAGATAGGAATTCAACCCACCTTTTCTCACTTTTGCCTCACGGGGCTGAGTGAACTCCGTTCCAGCCCTCAGACCAGAATTAAATTTCTTGGCAGAGCCGAGAATCTGAATCCGGGCCTCCACAGTTACAGTCAAGATAATAATAATAATAATAAAGTTATTGGTTTTACGTAGTTTTAGCTGCTGAGGCTTTTAGAGGCGCCGGGTTGCCGAAATTTTGCCCCGAAGGGAACGTGCCAGTAAATCTACTGAAACGACTCCCTCAAATTGACGCACCCTCAAATACCAACTGACTGCGCCTGGATTGGATCCTACAACATCGAAAACGGCAGGCGAGAAAGTTACCGCTAAGCCACGCAGCCCGTAGGGAAATTTCGATACTAAACGACTGTTGGTACTGTGCCCATAATTAGCTAATTTCATTTATTGGAAATTTACATTACGATTTGAAATTTATCATCATCAGCTAAATGACACCGATGCCCCTCAACTGAAAAGACAACAACTGCAAGTATTGTAAAGAGGGAACCATACCAACAAAATACAGTACATATTTTTGATGGTTATAAACTGTAACAGGTTTGTTGAGAGTCTAATTCCTTCCAGTTCTTTTTAAGAGGCAATTCAAAGGTTTCAAAGTCTTGGCCTCTTCTCTGAATTTAAGCCACAACAGAGCATACGTCATAATTAATACGAAAAAAATATTGTAACTGAATTAAATGTGTGCCCTATGCATTGTTTGCAATTACAATATAATTATAGCAGAGAAACAAGCGCGAAAACTTACCAAGCGAATATTCTTATAATTGTGTATAAATACTTTTATCGTTTATGACAGAGGAGGTTATGCATCACAGTTGATGCGCAAGTTCGGCATTTTGTTATGATATACAGCTGATTGTGGTCACGGAATAAAGAAATAGCAAAGTTTTCAGTTTTCCACATTCAATATTCAGTTCTTCTCTTGTTAACTTCTCAACAAGTGGGCTGGTTTCTCATGTTAGACAAAACTAGTTTTAAATGGCTGGTGCAACATGCAATGTACCAGCAGTCGTTTAGTAACGAAAGGCCTGTTACCCAACAATAGTTTGCCTGGAGTAGGCTATAGCAGTACGTGAAACAACTGGCCCTAAATGTCAAAGCTCCAGCGACAGTGCTGCCTCAGCCGGTTCATCCGGTTCATGTTGCTTCCGACACTCTTTATATAAATGTTACCGTACTGATCGACTGTATATAAAGCTCAATGTTGGTTTGCCTGTCTGTTTGTTATTTATACAAATCTACACCGATTCGCCGATCTGAACCAAATTTTGTAAACTTACCCTTCGGAACCCTGCGGGTAACACTGTCTCCTTTAAATTTCGGACAGGCCACTCCAATCCCTGCATTTAGGCCGTTTGGCACAAATCTACACCGTTTCACTGATCTGAAACAAATTTTACATACTTACCCTTTTGTACCCGTCGAGTAACACTGTCTACTTGAAATTTCAGACAGACGACCCCGTCCCCTGCATTTAGGTCCTTCGGCACAAATCTACACCGTCTCATCGATCTGAACCAATATTATCATTATTATTACGGAAAAAAGAACCTGAAAGTTACGACCATTAAACTGTACTACTTATCACCCCCACTACCACCACAAAAAGTTATATTTTTAATTATTTTTTTCTGTTAGTCTAGGGGTAGATGACCTCGTAGTTCCGCCCCTTAAAACAAAAATAACTAACTAACTCGGTTAGTCTAAGTATCATGTGCCAGTTCTGTTGTACTATTCATTATCATCCATAAAACAAATAAATCCACCGGGCGAAGCCGGGCATTACTGCTAGTTATTTATAAAGTCCTCCTTGCGATTGGAGTACATTTTCAGATTTATTCAGCAGATTATTTCATTGGATATGAAGAATGATTGTAACAAAGATGCAAAAGTCGAAATCAAAAGCACTTTGTTGTAGTTGTTAATTAATTCGAGGGGCTTGGGACATCAGTGTCATCAGCCCCGTGTAGTTGGGTGTATGTGTTGAGCTTGTCTGATAACGTGTATTGTTGTGATGACTGTAGTATAGAGTGTGTAACTATCAGGGCATGAATGTAGTAGGCTTGAAGAAAGGTACTATGCCGGCATTTGCTTGGAGGGATTGTGGAATAAACGGGAAATACCACACTCAGGATAGCCACTATCATCGCCGTGATTCGAACCTGCGATCTCTAGACTTGCTGTAGCTGCCCTCGTGGCCGTGGTGCACAATTTAACGAGCACGGCTATGCCGTGGGACCATCAGAAACACTGATTTTATTCCGGCATAAAACTAAAATTCGCCTCCGTAGCGTAGCGGTCAGAATGGTTAGCTGCCGCCCCGGAGGTCCTGGGTTCGATTCCCGGCTCTGCTACGAAATTCGAAAAGGGGTATGAGGACTGGAACGGGGTCTACTATTCCTCGGGTGGCCCGAATGAGTGTAGGGGGTTCGACTCCCACCTCAGTCATCCTCGAAGTGGTTTTCCGTGATTTCCCACTTCGTCTTCGGGCAAATGCCAGGATGGTACCTACTGTAAGGCCACGGCTGCCTTCTTCCCGCTTCCTTGCCTATCCATCCTAATCTTCCCCTCCCTTCCCATCCCTTTGCAGGTGAGGCCGCCTGGGCAATGTGCTGATCACACCTCTCCAGTTGTATCAACTCCGACAAGATGATCCCAGCTCTAGGACACTGCCCGTAGAGGCGGTAGTGGTGGGTTCCCTTGCTGAGTCCGTGGGAAACACAAACCTGAAGGGTAAAATCGATTTTAAATTAGAAGAAATGAAACAACAAGTAGTTCCGTTAAGAACTATACAGCCTACTTTTCATGCCAATGATTATTCTACAGAATATGAACCTATCTAGAATAATGACGAAATTAAGTTGCTAATATCGAAATTTCCAATTAGTTCGAAATACTGTATACCTTGCATAATGTATCCTAATAGAGCACTACAGTTGGCAGCCCTGATGACTGAATATATTCTTAGATCCATCTCTTAAGGTACAAAATACAAAATTTGGTTGAAGTCCAATGAATCGCATGGACGTTACATGCAGTTAAACATTGGATCTAACAGCGCGCGTAAAATCATGTTGGCAACAATGTCATGCATGTATTGGTCAGAAATAATCTGAAATAATGTGATCTATTGTTGTGCCAATTTTGAATGAAATCCATTAGTTAGTATAGAAGTTACATGCATTTTAAAATTGGACCTATCAGCAGGCTTAGAATCATGTTGGCAGCACTGACGTATATTAGTTACTCCAAATTCGTCTAGAATGCCAGGTACTATACGTGTGCAAATTTTAGAGCTATTGGCTTGCATACTTTCTGATATATTGATATTAGGGTAACAAAAATAGGGACAGCACATATTAACAGTTGGCAGCCCTGGTTGCTCCTTAGATCACGCATAGTCATATCTGTTATGGTACACATAACACATACGAAATTTGGTTGAAATCCAAATGATAGTATGGAAGTTGCAAGTATTTAAAGTTGGACCTGTCAGGAGGCTTAGAATCATGTTGGTAGCACTGACGTATATAAGTTACTCCAAATTAATATAGAATGTCAGGTATTATACGTGTGCATAGTTTAAAGCTGTCGGCTTGCATACATTCTAATATATTGGTATTTGGATAAAATAAATTAGGAGCATTTATTAACAGTTGGCAGCCCTGGTAGGTCTTAAGAATACGCTCAGTCATATCTGGTTATGTACACATACAACATACGAAATTTGGTTGAATTCCAATTTATAGTGTAGAAGTTATATGCATTTAAAAATTGGACCTATCAGGAGGCTTATAATCATTTTGGCAACACTGCCATGTTTGGCCTCCTGGAAATTAAACTGAAATATTATGGTCTGTACGTGTGCCAATTTTGAAATAGCTCCCATTCATACTTTCCAAGATATCCAACATGGAGCTCAAATTTCAATTGCGATTTTTTAGCAGTTGGTAGCACTGACATCATTTTCAAATATGGCCGTGAGATATTCAGGTGTAGATCTTTACTCCTACCAAATTTTGTTTCGATTGCTGCAGCCGTTTAGGAGTTGATAGGGGGGGACACACACACAGCCAGACAGACAGAAGGACAGACAGACAGACAGACAGACAGACAGACAGACACACATTTGCCCGATCTCATAAGTCTACTTTTTCCTCATTTTTGCAAAATGTGAAAAGAAGGCTAAAAATAAAAGCAACAAGCTGCTTCGTTACAAGTTACAAGGAACGGCGTTACCGTTACAGTTACTATCAAAAAGTAACTATTACCTGCAACGTGTTACTCCCCAACCAGAGCAGATGACCTCGCTGTTCCGGCCCTTAAAACAGCAATAACTTACTAACTCTCTAGTCCTGACTGCAAAACATGGAATTGAAATCTGTATGTGGTGGTATATTTACTGACTTGCCCCAGCACATAAACCGACCTGCGAATACTCCGAGCCATGTTAACCACAGTATTCGTCGTGGGTTATGTGTATGGCCTCTGTTTTGCACTCTGAAATGAAATCCTCTCCTCGTGGAAACTCGACGCTACCTCAGCGGGCCGCCCCAGGCTTTCCTGCAAGCCATTCTTGATGCATGACGCTCCACGTGGTGAACAATAGCTTCGTTCTTTCTTTCTAAGTTCAGCAACGATATGTATATTCATTCGTCGTTTTCGTTTAACTCAAGATATATATTTACTTCAACGAAATGGTTCGCAGGAAGTTTGTAAACGAAATATATGTGTATCTCGGGGAACAAGAAACCAGACGTATTATATGGAAATTGAGTTTACGTACGAATAATCGATATTGACTGCCCTCACGACTGTGAAGGACCACCGGCAATAATAATAATAATAATTATTATTATCATAAAAAGGCCATGGCTGTGATAAGTAAATATAGTAGATCACCATACAGACAGTACGCGTTTAATTTAGGACTTAACCATTTACAACTCAGATCACCTGGATGGTTCCTAACGTATGGCCACGGCTGTCTCCTTACCAATCCTCACCTGCATTACATGTACACACACTACTACTTACACCACAATAAGACAGGTCATCAAACAAATTCTGGACACACCTATGTATACGGGGCTGAATGATCACGATGTCCAATCCTCTAAATTAAAACAACGACATCAACAACGAACTCGATTCCTATTTCTAGGGATGGAGCGAGGTACAGTCATTATCAGCCTCGCAAGAACCTTCAATAACGTTCACACCAGAATTAAATTTGTAGGCAGAGTCGAACCCAGCAAAATAACTAACTAAATAAATAAATAATAAATAAATAAATAAATAAAGGAAATTTTTAATATATTAAAAAAAAAAGAACAGAAAGATAAAGAAGAAAGAAAAGCTATGAAAGGAAAAGGAAAGCTAAGAAAAGGATAGATAAGATATGAAGAAAAAGCTAAGAAAAGGAAAAGAAGAAAACGAAAAGAAAAACTAAGAAAAGAACAGATAAGCTAAGAGAAGAAGAGAAGAAAGAGAAAAGCTAAGAAGAGAAAAGCTAACAGAGGAAAATAAGAAAACGAAAAGAAAAGCTAAGAAAAGAACAGAATGATAAGCTAAGAAGAGAAGAGAAAAAGAATAGCTAAGAAAAGAATAGATAAGCTAAGAAGAGAAGAAAAGCTAAGAACAGACGAAAATGGAAAGAAAAGCTAAGGAAAAGAAAGAGAAAGCTAAGAAATGAAAAGAAGAAAAGCTAAGAAACGAAAGGCTAATGAAGGAAAGGAAGAACAAGAAAAGCGTTGACAAGAAAAGAAGATAAGCTAAGAAAAATCAGCAAAGAAAATAAATAATAAATAGAATTCAAAAGAAAAGAAAAAATGTTCAGAAAAGAAAACCTAAGAGAAACAGCTTAGAAGAGAAGAAAACGAAAAGAAAAAGAAGCTAAGAAATGAAAATAAAAGCTAAGAATACAAAACCTAGAAAAATAAGCTAAGAAAAGAAAAGAAGAAGAAATCAAAAACTAACAAAAGAAAAGACGAGAAATAAAATAAAAAAAATTAAATAAATAGATAGGTAAAGTTTTACCACTGATTGGTAATTCAAACATTAGCAAAAATAAAAAAAAAATTAATTAAATAAATAGATAGGTAAAGTTTTACCACTGATTGGTAATTCAAACATTAGCAAACAAAACAAAAAGTCGACCCCTGGCACTATACAGCCCATGACGGGCTAAGGCCGACCAAGCGACCGCTGCCCAGCCATTCGGCCTGCAGATATTGGGGTGACGCGTGATCAGCGCGTCGGGTCCCCTCGGCCGTTAATCTTGATTTTCGTGATCGGGGCGCTGTCTCACGGTCAGACAGCTAATGAATTGTCCTCACGAGGCTGAGTGCACCCCGTTCCAACCCTCGTGTCAGTTTCAAAATCCCTGACGGAGCCGGGGATCGAACCCGGGGCCTCCGAGTGAGAGGCAGGCGCGCTACCCCAACACCACGGGGCCGGCACATTAGCAAACGAGAACAATAAAACTCTTCATAGAATCCAACTGTTCTTATTGAGCGAGTTTGACACTATGATGCACATCGAGAATAGTGTTTGACAGTAGTACAAATAACATGATGAGTCATAATTTGTGCCAGATGAATTATTGATGCTGGACATACCTCAGAATCCGCAAATCCGCGGGACGACCTTTGCGATATAAAACGCTCAAATGGAGACTGGATAGACGTGCCTTTTGGCACCATATCCCCACTTAAGGGAGTTAAATTAAGAACGTCGCGAAAGGTATCGACGATCAAACCCATCTGCCCTTGTCATTGGGTGGTGACCATTCCAGCCAGCGATTAAACCCGATAGGTCGTTCCACCGGAAGTGGTTAATTTAGAAAGGAGGAGTTTCGGTTTTACTTGTCGAATACTTAATTCGTGATAAACATCTTTTACAGCAAATATTGAAGAAATTGCTTCACCGACCGGGATAGCTACGCGCCTTAAGGCACAAAGGCTTAGGGGCAGGCTATCTCTGGACTCTGAAAACGAGTGAGATTGAACCCCACTGTTGGACGTCCTTGAATGGAAGTCATCGCTTTACATTTTCTACTGAAGACAAATGCCAGAACTGTACCTTCTGACTTGCCAAGGCTCCATACTTCCAAATCTCAGGCCATTCCATTCGTCTTAATTAATTTCATCGCGCAGTAATTCCTATAGTAAGATGAAGTCGGTGTCAGGAAGGGCATCCACTCATAAAAACTAACCACTAAATAAAAAATCAACGCGCCTCATCCTTGAAACAGGAACATAAGGGGGTAAAATATACACACAATGGCCTGCATTTAATTGCCAGCACATGTTGTGTGTGTAGCTTTAACTGATGTCCCCAACAGCATATAATAGTGTTATTCTACTGGAATCAAATTCAATAACATGTTATTTTTGTGCATGATTTATAATGACAATATTTGCAGTACATTTAGCTCGATAAGCATATCAACACAAAACATCATGTCCCATTACAGTCAAATTAAAAACGTAAGTCTCGAAATAACAACGTAATTACGAAGCATATAAAATTTAAATGCAGGATGGAAAGAAAAAATTGGATTTGTTTAAATGAATGAATCAATGAATGAACAAAGAACGAACGATTAAATAAATAAATAAATAAATTAGTAGAAATCCAGACACGAAATGACGTAAAAATAAATATAACAGTCATGTAAAACTAAAAGTTTTCGACCTTACCATCTTACTTCATATTATCATGTAACGAAATAAGATGAAGGAGGGGAAGTAAAGGCGGCGGTCCCATGTCATAGATTTATGGCATGTTAAAGAACCTTCCACTAAATACACCTGTGAACCTAAATTATAGGTTAAAAATTTGAATAACGGTATTAGGTTCCAACGTTCGTCGCTAGGAGCCGACTGCGGTGGCGTCTAGTAACCAAGGTCTGAACTAGTGGTCGTTGACGGTGGCGTTTGGCGGCAAAGTAAGAACTACTAGAACATGTCGGCAGTCCTTACTTGACTGAAAAAAAGACAACACACACTAATACAGCCATCACAATTAATACCGGTTATCAGACAGATTCTACACACACCCAAAGTACACGGGGCTACATGACCGCGTTGTCACAGCCCCTAAACTGAGGAACCAACCAACCACCAGCCGAAATAAGATGAAAGGGGGTGGCGAGAAACATTAACTTGAAACGTTGATATTGTGTCTGCAGCGCCAACAGTCCAAGTTTCACTTCCATAGAGCGCCACGTTGCCAAGAATAGTGTTTGTGTTGCGCCTGTCATTGTTTGTCTTTGACATCAATCGTGCTATGCTTGACGTAAAGTGTGTATTTGTATTCCTTATATTCACTGGGGGTCGTCAGCATTCAAGAAACCTAGAACAACAGATGGTGCAAAACTTATTTTGAAGTGTGTTAGTCAGAACATACGGACAGGGAAAGACAGTTCCGCAATTTGAATCTCGAATGTTCGGAACTTAACCTCTGCTGCTCAGAATGTGTGCGATGAATTTCGCCTCGCCTGTCTGTTACATGCACTTGCTCCTGCGATATGTTGCAACTCGGACTAGAATGCTCTCTCTCTCTCTCTCTCCATTCGCCATTGTTTGATATTACATCTCCATTTCACACCATAAATCCCTATTGTATATGACTGTTCTAACACAGGCGATACCCGCAGTATAAACTACGACGCCTACACCTCACGCGAGATATCAGGAGTGAGCTATATTTTGTACAGTTTGTCTCAAGAGTAACTGCACGCCCCAAATATTAGTGTTAGGCCATTTTGCAGCAACAGTGGTTGATGAAGTTAACAAACTGTGTGAAGAAACCCACTGACTAACAAGGAGACCGCGTTTACTTGGGGGGCGTGGTGGCTCAGCGGTCTAGCTGTATGCCTCTCACCAAGGCGGTCCGGGTTCGATTCCCGGTCAATGCATGTGAGATTTTCGAAGTGAAATGCCATGTCCTGTGGTTCGGATTCCACGTAAAAAGGAGGTCCCGTGGCTCATGATCTCAAGATTAACGGTCACGTTAAACTACAAGCTTCCTTCCTTCCTTCGCGTTTACTTGTCATCAACGATTTCGTCCAAACGTGTGGTAGGCCCTATATCCAGTCTTGACCGATGGTTGGATTCAAACACAGTCTTTAGCCTATTTTCATTTATGAAACAAGATGTTCAGTAAAGAACATATAGCCTACTTTCACCTAAATGTATGAGTATAGTTATAACTCTTTGTCTTTATCAAAGAGTATAATAGAATCATTTCTTGGTTGAAGAACTTAGAAACTATTTACCGCTACCAAACACCAGAACCTCGGAAAAACTACTAAAAACATTGAAGAATGAAAGAAAGAGAAAACATATCTCAAGAATTTTATGGAACTGGAGACATAGTCGACCGGGCGTGGGCAACATCCAACTTTGAGTTGAGGTATGTGTTTACACGTCTGGCTGTTCATGGTTTTCACCACGTTAATTGCATTAACCAATCTTTCCATGACCCTACAGTGACGCGTGTATGCCAACTATGTGAACAAGCATGTGAACGCTACCACTTAGAACTCTGTAGTGAAGGAAACAATCAATCAAATATATGCTATTCCAATCCGCAGAGCGCAATTTTAGTGTACATGTTCATTCTTTATTTTCGATTGCTATTTAGCTGCAATAAAATTATTAATTAATATCCTGAACTAGCACCAACAGATAGAGTACAGATATTAAAGTGAGATCGATCTGTCTTTATTTCAAATAACACACAATAAGCTGTTTCAAACGCTTTAAAATGAAAATGTATCGTATTATCAACTTTTCATTCTTCAAATTCGATGCGTTTAGAATGCCAACCATTGGAGTCCCACGTAGAACAGTCATGACCACTGGCGGACAAGATAATCCTAATAGGGAGAATGCATTCTAGCGGCCATAAAAATAAACTTTTAAATTAAAGCTGAAAGGTAATCTGTGGGCCGTTGAGCAATAAATTGGCCATGAGAGTTCTCCTGGTTTCTGTTAGATGTCTCTTGCAGATCTATTGGCGAATTTTGTTTTAATCAAATATATATTTTCCATGGTAATATGCACAATATAACGCGTAATTTTAAAACGTCTCAGTAATTACAAAACAATATATTAAAATATATATTAATATATTAAATATATCAAAACAAAAAAAAAAACTCTGGCAGGATTAGAACCCCAGTCATACGGTTGAGAGGCTAACGTTTTACCACGCAGCCAATCAAGTCAACCAAAATTTGCCGATATCAGTTGAATTACATACAACGTGTTAGCAATTACTGATTTAGACTAAACGATTTCTTCAGTGGAGTATACTTTTTATATATAAAGAATTTCATACAAAGATTATGTTATTTCTATCAGTAGGTTATATTGCATGCAACACTCAAACTAGTGAAATATTGGTCTGGCACAAGATATCAGCTGCCATCTTGTCTTCTAACTGAGACGGCTCAGCTTTTTAAAGTCACTTCTGCACTATAATATTACCAGATGAACTTTTAATTTCGAGCAGGCCACGTACTTTAGAACACTTTAAACGATTCTCGGTTTGATAATCGGAACAGGTGGGTCCCATGTTATGGATTATAAAGTTTGCATAATTCACACGGCCGCCATACTGAAATGGTAGGGCAGATGACCTTGTAGTTTGGCACAAAGCGCGTCCCATACGAAGGCATGTTGTTACCAAATTTGGTAGAGATCGGATGATTAGTTTAGTCGTTATTTGATTTTACGTTTTGAACGTTTGAGTGGCCGGCATTGAGTTTTGGTGAAGATGGCGACGATATAAAACATGACACTGAGGTGCCCTTTGCTAGTGCTACCACTGTACCAAATTTCGTTCAATTCGGATTCACCGTGTTTGAATTAATAGCCGGGGGAGGGGGGGGGGGGGGCGGGTGTACATGGATGTGCAGCTAACCTGGTTGTGCGGTCCAAAGGTCAAGAGTTCGAATTCATGAGAGCTCAGTTTTTAATCGGCCCCGTGTGTTGGGGTAGAGCGCCTGCCTCTCACCCGGTAGGCACCGGGTTCGATTTCCGGCTCCGTTAGGGATTTTAAGAACATGATGTGGGGACTGGTGCACACACATACACACACACAGACAAACACACAATGTTTGGCCCTTTGTACATCTCATGTCTACTTTCATTTTTTGAAAAAAACAACCGAAAGTAAGCTAAAAAATTAGGCTTATGAGATCATCATTTGTCCGTGTGTGTATGTGTGTGTGTGTCACTTTGTGTGTTCCCCTGACAAAATCTAAACGGCTGGAGCGATTTCAATGAAACTTTGGCAGCCCCGACCGTATCCTTCAAATTTTATTACATCTCTCCAATCCAACATGGTGGCTGTGTGAAATATTTCAACAGCATTGTATATCTCCGAAACTGTTACTCATATCACCCTGAAATTTTGTATGGTGATAAAGGGCACTACTAAACGTTTGCATGTGACTTTCAGAAACCTGTCAACTACAAAACGAACATCGCGGCTAAGCGAAGTTGAATCATTTAAATGGACCGTTCTCACGATTTAACCATCCGAACGCAGTGAAACTTGGTACAACCAATATTTATACACATTGCAATGCATTGACATCTAATTTAGTTCAATTGTTTTCATAACCTCATGATGGTGGCTGTGTGAAATTTTAAAATTAAGTTTTATTTCTTGTGTCCTAATCATGCGATCGAATTCAACGTTTGAATATTGAACCTACGCAATAATCCTTATCTAATAGTACATAACTCTATGGCCTACATATATTAAAATCCAAAATGCGACCATCCGAAATATTTAGACGGTTCTCAATATCTATTAATCTATTAAAGCAATCAAACTGCAAATGTGTATGTTGATAGTGGCTATGAACATAATTAGGACATACGAAAATAGGCTATAAGTTATAATTCTTCTTGGAACTACTTGTTGATTCATTTAGGGGATTTGTGTCATCGAGGTCATGTTGCTCCGTGTGTGTGTGGAATCTGTCTGATAACCTGCATCATTGGGGTGACTGTAGAAGTGTGTGCATTTGTAACTGAGGCTAGGATTTGTAAGTAGGCGTTAAAAATCCTTCAGTATGCCTTCCTTCGGAGGGGAAGTAAAGCCGGCGGTCCCATGTCATAGATTTATGGCATGCAAAAGCAAAATTGTTAGGTTAGATTTCGTCAGAACGCTCTATCAAAGTTCCAACGTTCACCACTAGGTATCATTGATATCTGGTAGCGAAAGTTGGAACTACTTGAAATTGAACGGAACTTGTAGCTCGCCCTTTAGGGTGTCCGCTGGAAGCAGCTACAGACTCAGGCGAGCCGAACATGTCCTCGGACACTCCCGGCACTAAAAGACATACGATAAATAAATAAATAAATAAATCTGGCCTCGGAAAGAAGTGAATAGCCACGGAAAATCACTTATAAGATGACTGAGGTGGTCTCAGTTTTGCCTCACGAGGCGAAGTGTACTTCGTCCAGCCCCCAAGCCGGGAATCGAACCCTGACCTCCAAGGTGACAGCTAAAAATGCTAGCCACTGTTCCATGAGATGAACATAGAAATCAAGTAACTTCACGGAACCAGCCTTTCACTTCTTGTGTTTCTTGAAGCTCAGCCGACATGGTCGGTAAGAATAGTTTAAAAAGATGACTGTTATTAATCTAATGTTATCTAATTCTCATCGACGTCACTACAGAACATCTATAGTGGCTGCAGCAGGACATACCGTTGTGTAATGCTTGCTCTGTGCCTCCAGCGATTTCGATAACAGTTCTGCCTGAGTGCTGTTGGGACTCGATTGACCACAGAGCACACACCGCTTTTCTGGGGGGATTTCACACAATACTTCCCTCTTGTAAGGTTCTTCCCAACTATGCGTACCGTACATATCAAGGCATCAACACCTAGTATGAACATAGCCTATTTTCACTTATGAAACAAGTAGTTCCGTGAAGAACTATACAGCCTATTTGCATATAGCCCACTTATTGCAATTATCAACATACACAATTTCAGTTTGATTGCTGTAATAGATTCGTAGATATTGAGAACCGACTAAATAATTCGGATGGTCGCCATGTTGGATTTTATATATGTAGGTCCTAGAGTTATGTACTGTTACATGCAGATTATTGTGTACGTGTAGTATTCAAACTTCAATCGCATAATTAGGACACTAGGAGTTACAAGGAGATTTTAAAATTTCGCACAGCTGCCATCTTTAGGTTATGGAAACAATTGAAATAAATTAGATGCTAGTGGAATACCATTCGTATAAGGATTTACTGTACCAAGTTTCACTGCTCTCGGATGGTTCAATTGCGATAAACGTCCATGTGATTATTTATACTTCGCGTCGCCGCCATGTTGGATTTGTGGTCACCAGGTTATTTAAAGTCCTATAAGTGAACTTGAGTTCATAGCCCCTATGAACAATAGAAAATTCAGTTTGATTGCTACAATAGATTCGTAGATATTGAGAGCCGTCTAAATATTTCGGATGGTCGCCATGTTGGATTGTTAAATGTATAGGCCATAGAGTCATGTACCATTATAGGAAAATTATTGGGTAGGTTCATTATTCAAACTTTCACTTCGATCGCATGACTACATCACAAGAAATAAAAACTTAATTTTAAAATTCGCACAGCCGCCATCTTGAGGTTATGTAAACAATTGAACTAAACTAGATACCAGTGCATTACAATGTGTATAAATATTTCCTGTACCAGATTTCAGTGCGTTTGGAGCATTAAATCGCGAGAAAGGTCTATTTCAAATTTTCTAATTCGCTTGGCCGCCATGTTTGTTTTGTATATAACCGTTTTTTTTAGTCGTATAAATGGACTTCCAGTAGTGCCCTTTATCTCCGTACAAAACTTCAGGGAGATAGCGCTAATAGTTTCAGAGATACAGAATGCCGGTGAAATATTTCGCACATCCGCCATCTTGTGGTTATGTAAACAAATGAACGAAGTTATGTGTCGGTGCATTACAATGTATATAAACATATACTCTACCAAGTTTCATTGCGTTTGGTTGGATAAATCGCGAGAAACGTCTATTTAAACGTCGCAACTTCGCTTGGCCGCCATGTTGGTTTTGTAGTTACCAGGTTTTCAAAGATCACATAAGTGAACTTATAGTAGTTCCCTTTATCACCATGCATGATGTCAGGGTAATATCGGTAATCGTTTCGGAGATATTGAATGCTGGTGAAATATTTCGCACAGCCGCCATGTTGGATTGGTGAGTCGTAACAAAATTTGAAGGGCACGGTCGAGGTCGCCCGGAATAGTGCTATGAACTTACCGAGTTTCATTGAAATTGCTCCAGCCGTTTAGATTTTATTAGGGGGGGACACACACACGAATCACACACACACACACACACACACACACACGCACGCACACACACACACACGGACAAAAGGTGATCTCATAAGCCTATTTTTTCAAAATTGAAAATAGGCTAAAAATAGGCTAATGAGATCACCTTTTGTCCGTGAGTCTGGCTGTGTGTGCGTGTGTGATAGATTCGTGTGTCCCCCCATAATAACTTCTAAACAGCTGGAGCGACTTCAATGAAACTCGGCAAGTTCATAGCACTATTCTGGACGACCCCGACCGTGCCCTTCAAATTGTGTTACGTCTCACCAATCCAACATGGCGGCTGTGCGAATTATTTCACCAGCATTCAATATATCAGATGTCATCCTGGAATTTTGTACGGTGATAAAAGGAACTACTAGAAGTTCACCTATGTGACCTTTGAAAAACTGGTAACTACAAAACCAATATGGCGGCCAAGTGAAGTTCGACATTTAAATAGACGTTTCTCGCAATTTGACCAACCAAACGCATTGAAATTTGGTAAAGTATATGTTTATATACATTGCAATGCACCGACATTTAACTTTGTTCAATTGGTTACATAACCTCAAGATGGCGGCTGTGCGAATTTTAAAATTAAGTTTTTATTTCTTGTGTCGTAATCATGCGATCGAAGTGAATGTTTGAATAATGATCCTACGCAATAATGTTCCTTTAATGGTACATGACTATATGGCCTAAACATATAACAATCCAACATGGCGACCATCCGAAATATATAGACGGATCTCAATATCTACGAATCTGTTACAGCAATCAAACTGAATTTTTGTATGTTCATAGAGGCTATGGACATAAGTTCACCTATAGGACATTCAATAACCTGGTCAACACAAATCCATCATGGCGGCGACGCGAAGTATAAATATTCACATGGTCGTTTCTCGCAATTTAACCATCAGAGTGCAGTGACATTTGGTACAGTAAATCCTCATACAAATGTTAATCAACTAGCATCTATTTTTTTCAATTGTTCCCATAACCACAAGATGGCGGCTGTGCAAATTTTAAAATTAAGTTTTTATTTCTTGTGTCGTAATCATGCGATCGAAGTGAATGTTTGAATAATGAACCTATGCAATAATTTTCCTTTAATGGTACATGACTCTATGGCCTATACATATAACAATGCAACATGGCGACCATCCGAAATATTTAGACGGATGTCAATATCTACGAATCTATTACAGCAATCAAACTGAATTTTGTATGTTAATAGATGCAATTAACATAGTAGGGTATATGAAAATAGGCTGTATAGTACTTCATGGAACTACTTGTTCAGTGTTGCCTTAGCAATCGAATTTCAATGATTTTCAGTCGGTCAACACGATTGTGCCAAATTTCAATGGCTGTTTCTCTAATCCTATAATATACATCATGTTAACAAATACACTTGGATGACCAGTTTGGATCGTCAAGCAATCATCATCATATTCTTTACTCTTAGGCTATTAAATATATGTCTACAAGTATGGGTGATGGTATTTACAATATATGCACTTAGCATTAGTAATTAAAATAGCACAACTACCCAAGATTTGTAATTTATATGCAAAACTGAAAGTTTTATTCTTAATCTCTCCTTATATGTGTTAAATTTTAACACAACCATTTCTCAAACTTGAGTTAAGTTTAATTATGCCTGATTTAAATGTTCATGAAAATGATGTTAAAATTACGCCATGTTTTGATCACTTTCGTGATGTTTATAGTGCGTTTTTCTTTTGTGCCGCATTTGTCAGTTAAATGCTTTTGAGACCACCGAACGAAAACATATGTACTTATTCATTTCTGTTAACATTATAATGTTTATTACTAGTGTTTAATCTCTCTCTATATATATATCTAAGACTCTTACCTCAGCGTGTTAATAGGTCATGCGCCTCCAGCTTACGATCGCATACTGAAAAGGGTGTCGACTTGCTTGCTGCCTTCCTGTATGACTGACGTCACAGCTTGCCCTGGCCAATCATCGCCCGCCAGCTTGGCTTCCAGACGTTTCCATGATGTTATTATTTAAGTGGCGGCGTTTTGCTCTCCATCAGCATTCCTTCTTCAAACCTTCTACGGTCTTCTTCAACTAGCGAGAGGCATTCGTGCCTTCCGCCCTTCTCCGGGGCCTTCTAAACTTCAGGCCTAATCTGCATTTATGAGTGAAACTACCAGGAAACGCAACAGCAGAGAGCTTCAGCACTGAGAAAGTGCATTCTACGTTTTTACTCCAAACCGCAAGAAGCTGCATCAAATCGCAGTTCTAAATGCCATGTTATTTGGCATTCAAGAAATAGCATCAAAACCTAACGATGTTAGCCAATGTACAGCGCTGGTCGCCCTGGCGAAGTTATTTTCCTGATGCTGGACATTTCAAATTCTACTACCAAAAAATCTAGTGTTGGCCACGGCAGTCTCCGTCAGCATGCTTCTAGTCATCGCCACTAAAGATAAGTTTGTGCCTTTTTTATTATTATCTTAATCATCTTCGTTTTAAGTGTTTGCTAGCAAGTGCAAGAATATTAAATTTGTGTGTGCATCAAGCAGAATGAACTTTTGAGTAATAGCCCATGGCTGGGCCAACCTAATTAAAATTAATGAACATTTGAAACTGCCCCAGGCGGGCCAGCATAACTAATTTTTTAATTAAGGCTTTATTAATGTGTTTGCAAGTTTCACCCTAAAAATAAAAGTATTGTATTTACTCTCAATGTTCAGTCTAGTATTGAAAGAACCAGGCCGCATTTCCTTAGCCCAATCCTTTCAGTCTAATCTTCTCTCAAGGAAGTTATTTTGTCCAGGCCTTAAGCCTGATGCTGTCCTCCCGTTTATGTTGATGAATCTGGGCTGTTCTCCACATAACCATTTTGGTGCCTATAACCGGGATGCTTGTAAACATTCTGTTTAACCAAATCTTCAAATTTCTTAATGTTGGAACTAATTCAAAATTTAAATGCCATACTGAACATTGAGTGTGTTAATATTTTAAAAATTGTGTTTTCTAATCTACTTCGAAAGTTTCAGCTCGAGTGTATATGGTTGGCACTGAGAAGGGAGACAAACAGCAGGCCCGTATTTCACCGCAGGGGAAGCCGCACTCTCTTTTCTGGCAGACTGTCAACTTCTTCCGAAGCAAGGTGTACCAGCTCACAGTATAGTCGTGAGTACACAACAAACTTTCATAATGCCGATTGACGAGAAACTCATTAATGCCAGAGCATCTGTCAAAGGCAAGTTAACGCGTTTTCGCACTTTTCTAGATGAGCTCCCGGAAAAAGAACGTAATAGTGACATAATTTCTCAAAGACTGAAAGGTTATGAACAGGCCTTTGAAAAATATGATGAGATCCAAAGTAATATTGAGACCAAGGATCCCGATCAGCAAAGTGACCGTTGTGAGGTTGAAAATCTATATTATAAGGGGTTCGCAGACGCGAAGCAGCTTTTAAGAAGTTTAACATTGCAGGAAAAGCAGGAGAAAATTCCTTCAGAATCTTCTTCTTTTCCTTCCCGTGTTATATTACCGAAAATAGAATTACCTAAATTTACCGGAGATGAAGCTACATGGGAACCATTTTTTGAATTATTCAATTCATTGATTCACGAAAACGATTCTCTTCCTTCAATACAGAAGTTTCATTATTTGCGTTTGTCCTTGCAAGGCAACGCACTTAAACTCATCCAAGAGCTTACGTTGACAAATGAAAATTATGAAGTAGCTTTGGCACTTCTCAGAGATCGGTTTGGGAACACTCGTTTAAAAACTCAACGTCACATACAGGGTTTATTCAATTTACCTATTGTTCAAGCTGATAATCTTGCCTCGCTTCGTAATCTGATCGATGCTGCGGAACTTCATATTCGTGCGCTTGCAAATTTGGACCAACCAGTTGACCATTGGGATCTATTTTTGATTCATCTTATTTCTGTTAAATTAGACACTAAAACTTTAAAAGATTGGGAAGCAGCTCTGTCGCAACATTCATTGTGTACCTATGAAGCTATTATTAAATTCTTAAAGGCGAAATGCCAAATTCTCTCTGCTGTAGCCAGTCAAAAGAGTAGCGCTACCTTCAAACCTCCCTCTAATAGTAAGGACATCAGCCCCACTCAGAGAGTACTAAGGTCACATGTCTTTTCTACCAATATTCGGTCTTCCAATGAAGCACAAGCTTGTGTTTTGTGTCAACAACCACATAACTTGTACCAATGCGCTCAATTCAAATCTTTATCTGTGGATGAAAGACGCAAATTAATTACCACCCACAAGCACTGCTTTAATTGCCTATCAGCGACACATATGATAAGCAATTGTCGTTCTGAACGGTTATGTTTTCACTGTAAAGCAAAGCATCATACTCTCCTGCATAGGCATGAAAGATCGCGGTCATCAGCAACCAATAGTTCATCCGCTAAATCTCATTCTGAGACTTTGCCGAATAACGCTCAGTCTTTTACTCAAAGCTCTGTTTCGTTCAGTAAAACTCAAGTTTTATTGTCCACTGTCCAAATTCTAGTGAAGAATGTTCACGGAAAATGGGTTTCTGTAAGGGGATTGTTAGATAATGCTGCAACTAACAATTTTATCAGTGAATCGCTAGTTCGCAAGTTAGGTCTACAAATATGCCCTACTTCTATAGAAGTTACAGGAATTAATGGTTCCAAATCGCAATCTCTGAGTTATGCTAAAGTGGATGTAAAAGATTCCAATAATCTTGGCATTCATTTAAATTTAGATTTTTTAATTATAAATTCCATAGGTAATGACACCCCCATTACTTCCTTTCAAGTCCAGGGTTGGAATATTCCGCATCATTTGCAACTTGCAGATCCGAATTTCAACAGAGCTTCATCTGTAGAAATTCTTTTAAGTGCCAGCATTTTTTGGCAATGTTTACATCCGGAAAAGGTTAAAGTTGCCCGTGATGTTTTCTTTCGTAGAACTGATTTTGGTTGGATTGCCACTGGGCAAATATGCCGCAACCCCGTTCAACAAAAATCTCATTGTTATTTTGTTGGTGCTGATTTAAATCAAGAATTAATTAAGTTCTGGGACATTGAGGATATTCAAGTCACCTCACCTCATTCTCTCAATAATGAGATCTGTGAAACACACTACGTAGAAACCACTGTTCGCACTACTGAAGGCAGATTCGTGGTTACTCTTCCTCGCATTTTTAACCCCCCTGTTATTACAGAATCACATTCCAGAGCTCTCAAAGCTTTATTCGCAATTGAAAATCGCTTTAAAAAAGATGCTCTCTTAAAAACTCAGTATACTTCCTTCATGGAAGAATACGAATCAGCGAATCACATGGAAGTCGTTGCAAAATCTGAAGAAATTAGTAATCCTCCTAAAGAAATAGTATATCTTAATCATCATCCGGTTTGGAAAAATTCTTCCACCCGAGAACAGATAAGAGTGGTTTTTAATGGGTCATCTCCAGATGCTAATGGTGTTTCTCTCAATGACACTCTGCATTCTGGACCCGCTATTCAGACAGATCTTACTTCAGTTTTACTTAACTTTCGTCTATTCCCCATTGCTGTCCTTGCTGACATCAAGCAAATGTATAGGCAAATTCTAGTAAATTCAGAACAACGTGATTTGCAAAGAATTTTGTGGCGAGACGACAATGCAAAACCTATAAAAATATTTCGTTTAAGAACAGTGACATACGGTCTTAAGCCGTCTGCCTTTCTCGCAATACGATCTCTTCACATGTTGGCCGAACAAGATGGTCATCTTTTTCATCCTCTAGCTTCTGAAGTTTTGAAAACTGCATTTTATGTAGATGATTTTCTGTATTCTTTTCCTAGTATCTCTGACGCACTTCTTGTTTGTGAAGATTTAAACTCTCTTCTTTCCGGTGGTGGGTTTACCCTTCATAAGTGGAACTCGAACTCAACCGAATTTTTATCTAACTTTTCACAAGTAACTCCTGTTGACAAATGTGTTGCGCTTCCTACTGAGGAATCAGCTATTAAAACCTTGGGTGTTTTTTGGTCTCCTTCTTCAGATACCTTTTGCTATCAGGTACACTTATCTGAGTTTCACCCTCAAACGAAAAGGCAATTATTATCAGAAATAGCAAAAGTTTTTGATCCCTTGCAGTACATTGCTCCGGTGGTTATTACTGCAAAAATTTTCTTGCAAAAACTTTGGTTATTGAAAATTGGTTGGGATGAGGAGGTACCCTCCCCCCTTTTGGATGAGTGGTTGAAATACCGCAAGAGTTTGTTAGATCTTTCTCAAATTTCTATTCCCCGCACTTTAATTTCGGACCTTTCATGTCAGTATTTCGATTTGCACGTATTTGCAGATAGTTCTGAAAAGGCATACGGTTGCTGCGCCTATTTAGTAGGCCGCTCTTCCAATACTTTACCCGGATTTTCCAATTTAATTTGCGCAAAATCAAAGGTAGCCCCACTCAAATCCATATCTTTGCCTAGATTGGAATTATGTTCTGCTGTAATGGCTGTGGAATTAGCCAGCAAATTAAAAATCAGTTTAAATTTGAAATTTTCGACCACATGGTTTTGGAGTGATTCTTCCATCGTGTTAGCTTGGCTTTCAAAACCTTCTTCGCATTGGACCACTTTTGTGGCTAATCGCGTTTCTAAAATACAAGAGTTGTCTCATTTTGACCAATGGAATCATGTTCCGGGAAAAGAAAACCCCGCTGATATAATTTCACGTGGCTGCTTGCCCAAGAAATTAATTTCTCTTAAATTATACTGGAATGGTCCGGCGTGGCTCAGTCAGGATTTCTCTTGTTGGCCTCGTTCATCTAATCCACTCGCAGAAGATGTTCCTGATGCTCGCATTGTTACCGCTTCCCTTTTTCTAACTTCTATTGCTACTAGTCTGTTTCAGCGTTACTCTTCATTTAATAAATTAATTCGTGTGGTAGCATATTTATTTCGATGGAAATTTCTTGTTCTTGATCAGCCTGTGAAACCGCAACCCTTTCTCACTAAAATGGAATTGGAATTTGCTACTCGTAGAATCTTGTTTCTCATGCAACAAGAAGTATTCTTTCTTGAGTATCAGACGCTTTTAAGCAAAAAAGCTTTACCAAAGTCTAGTAGGCTGTTACCTCTCACCCCTTTTTTGGACCAAGATGGATTAATAAGAGTGGGGGGTAGGCTAGAATATTCTAGTTACTCAGATGAGAAAAAACATCCCATTATTCTCCCTTCTAGACATCCTATTACTACTCTTATCGTAAAGAAATTTCATTATCAGAATTTGCACGCTGGCACCCGCACTTTGCTTTGTTTAATTCGCGAGAAATATTGGCTCATTAACGGTGTTCATGAAGTTTCTTCTGTTATTCGGAAATGTATACCTTGTTTCAAATCTAAGCCCCCGCCAATCACGCAAATTATGGGAAACTTGCCATATTTTCGTTCCGAACCTAGTAAGCCTTTCGCCCTAACGGGTATCGATTATGCCGGTCCTTATGTCTATCAAGTTAATTCCCCTTTATCTAAGCGAAAGTTGTTAGGTAAACTTTATATTTCTTTATTTGTGTGCATGGTGACAGGAGCCATTCACCTTGAGTTGGTTACAAGTGCTTCTACTCCTTATTTTATAGCAGCCTTTTCTAGATTTGCCGCTAGAAGGGGTGTTCCTTCTGAGGTTTTCTCAGATAACGCAAAAATTTTTGTTAGTACTTTTGATCTTTGGAAAACTGCGCTTACCTCCCCTTCTGCTAAGGAACAGTTTTCTAATTTTTCGCATGCTAAGGGATTCAAATGGCATTTCACTCCCCCATACGCCCCCCATCATGGTGGTCGTTGGGAATCTTGCATAAAGCTCACGAAGAGACAGCTGAAGAAAACCCTTGGTTCAGCCATCCTTTCCTATGAGGAATTCAATTCTTTAATTATTCAGGTTGAGGGTATTGTAAATTCTAGGCCGCTCACGCCTTTGTCTAATGATCCTAAGGATCTTCTTCCCTTAACACCTGGTCATTTTTTAATAGGCTGTTCTTTAGCTTCTACGCCTCCTTTGCTGAGTCGACGCTGTGATCTCAGGTTGCCTATTTTCTGGAGGAAGTTAGACTCTTTGCGAAACTCCTTTTGGCGCCGTTGGAAGCTGGAGTATCTCGGCTCACTTAACAGAAGAGAGAAGTGGCGGCTTTCCCAGCCTGATGTGCGAGTGGGAGATATGGTTCTTTTGCGAGATCCAAGTCCCCCTCTCGTATGGAATATTGGTAGGGTAACTCACTGCCATTTGGGTCGGGATAATCATGTGAGAGTTGTAGATGTTCTCACTAGTAAGGGTGTCTATACTAGACCAATTTCTATGGTTGCTATCTTGCCTGTTGAGGCTTAGTGTCATCTTCTTTATTGTTGTTCACGTTTTTGTAACTGATTCTTTGATTGTTTTCTTTCGGGGGTCTCGGAGCATGATCACTTTCGTGATGTTTATAGTGCGTTTTTCTTTTGTGCCGCATTTGTCAGTTAAATGCTTTTGAGACCACCGAACGAAAACATATGTACTTATTCATTTCTGTTAACATTATAATGTTTATTACTAGTGTTTAATCTCTCTCTATATATATATATATCTAAGACTCTTACCTCAGCGTGTTAATAGGTCATGCGCCTCCAGCTTACGATCGCATACTGAAAAGGGTGTCGACTTGCTTGCTGCCTTCCTGTATGACTGACGTCACAGCTTGCCCTGGCCAATCATCGCCCGCCAGCTTGGCTTCCAGACGTTTCCATGATGTTATTATTTAAGTGGCGGCGTTTTGCTCTCCATCAGCATTCCTTCTTCAAACCTTCTACGGTCTTCTTCAACTAGCGAGAGGCATTCGTGCCTTCCGCCCTTCTCCGGGGCCTTCTAAACTTCAGGCCTAATCTGCATTTATGAGTGAAACTACCAGGAAACGCAACAGCAGAGAGCTTCAGCACTGAGAAAGTGCATTCTACGTTTTTACTCCAAACCGCAAGAAGCTGCATCAAATCGCAGTTCTAAATGCCATGTTATTTGGCATTCAAGAAATAGCATCAAAACCTAACGATGTTAGCCAATGTACAGCGCTGGTCGCCCTGGCGAAGTTATTTTCCTGATGCTGGACATTTCAAATTCTACTACCAAAAAATCTAGTGTTGGCCACGGCAGTCTCCGTCAGCATGCTTCTAGTCATCGCCACTAAAGATAAGTTTGTGCCTTTTTTATTATTATCTTAATCATCTTCGTTTTAAGTGTTTGCTAGCAAGTGCAAGAATATTAAATTTGTGTGTGCATCAAGCAGAATGAACTTTTGAGTAATAGCCCATGGCTGGGCCAACCTAATTAAAATTAATGAACATTTGAAACTGCCCCAGGCGGGCCAGCATAACTAATTTTTTAATTAAGGCTTTATTAATGTGTTTGCAAGTTTCACCCTAAAAATAAAAGTATTGTATTTACTCTCAATGTTCAGTCTAGTATTGAAAGAACCAGGCCGCATTTCCTTAGCCCAATCCTTTCAGTCTAATCTTCTCTCAAGGAAGTTATTTTGTCCAGGCCTTAAGCCTGATGCTGTCCTCCCGTTTATGTTGATGAATCTGGGCTGTTCTCCACATAACCATGTTTAAACAAGTAGTTCCGTGAAGAACTATATAGCCCATTTTCATGTATCCTACTTATGTTAAATGCCTCTATCAGCGTACAAAACTTCAGTTTTTAGGTAGATTTCATTAGAAAGCTAACTATTGCAATGGGTACCATGTTTCGACTTCCGGAAAATTTCGACATATCTTCTCGTTTCACATCCCCCAGACCCCAAAACCACCGTCAGTTCAAAAGTTTATATATAATTTATGTATATATGTATCTATATATATCAGTTTCTTGTGGACACGATAACTGCCGTAATTTTGCACCAATCACTTTGAATTTTTTACATAACATGTATCCCTATAAAATCTCGGTCGATTTCGTTAATGGGCAAAATCGGTCGAAGGGGGTGAAAATGGGGGGCTTTTTTCGAAAAAGTGAAATTTCGCTATAACTCTCTTAATACGTGAAATATCGAATCCATTCGAAGTTCATTATATGTGTCAGATAAGTGCCAAAAATGTATGTAAAATAAGTTTTTTGATAGCACCAACCATTGACCAAAGGGGTGGAAAAAAGTGGGTTTTTCGGGAAACATTAATCATATCTCTCTTAATAGGCACAATATCAAAACCGTACAGAATGGAAAATATTCCCCTAATAATTACCTAAAACTTTTGTCTGAAAGAATTTTTGATATGACCCACCATTACGCCAAGGGATGAGAAAAATGATTTCGGAATTTTAAAAAATGCGAATTGCCATCAGAGGTCACCATAACAACGCTTTTTAAATTGAGGAGGGATGATTATCAGAGGTTGCCAAGACAACGCCATTGACGAGATCACATTCATTTTTAGCCTACTTTTCACACTTTTCAAAATGAGGAAAAAGTAGACTTATGAGATATATCCGGGAAAATGTGTCTGTCCTTCTGTCTGTCTGGCTGTGTGTGTGCCCCCCCCCCCTATCAACTCATAAACGGCTGCAGCAATCGAAACCAAATTTAGTATGAGTAAAGATGTATACCGGAATATCTCAGGCCCATATTTGAAAAAGATGCCAGTGCTACCAACTGCTAAAAAGAACGCACTAGAAATTTGAGCTCCATGTTGGATATCTTGGAAGGTATACATGGGAGCTATTCTAAAATTGGCACACATGTAGATAATACTATTTCAGTTTAATTTCCAGGTGGCCATACATGACAGCGTTGCCAAAGTAATTTTAAGCCTTCTGATAAGTCCAATTTTTAAATGCATATACCTTCTACACTATCAATTGGATTTCAACCAAATTTTGTATGTAATATGTGTACATAAACCGATATGACTGAGTGTATTCTTAAGAGCCAATAGGGCTGCCAACTTTTATTAATTGCTATCTATTTTGTATCCAAATATATCAGAAAGTATGCAAGCCGACAGCTTTAAACTATGCACACGTAAGTAACTTCACATTTTACATTAATTTGGAGTAACTTATATACACACATCAAAAAAAGTTTTGCATCACCTCGGTTCCAAGAGTTCCGGAACCGTTAAATACAAAGGGAATAGAGATCAACACAAACAACATTTCAGCTCGTTTTATTGCTCATGAGTCCCACACATTGCATGTTGTACCATCATACAGCTAGACTTTCAGCATTTGTGGTCCAGATTGCAGTACACACCACTACCTCTAATACCCAGTAGCACGTCCTCTTGCATTGATGCATGCCTGTATTCGCCGTGGCATACTATCCACAAGTTCATCAAGACACTGTTGGTCCAAATTGTCCCACTCCTCAACGACAATTCGGCGTAAATCTCTCAGAGTGGTTGGTGGGTCAAGACGTCCATAAACAGCCCTTTTCAACATATTCCAGGCATGTTCGATAGGGTTCATGTCTGGCGAACATGCTGGCCACTGTAGTCGAGCTATGTCGTTATCTTGAAGGAACGCATTCACAAGATGTGCACGATGAGGTCGAGAATTGTCGTCCATGAAGACAAATGCCTCTCCAATATTCTGCCGATATGGTTGCACTATGGGTCGGAGGATGTCATTCAGGTATCGTAAAGCCGTTTCGGAGCCTTCCATGACCACCAGTGGCGTACGTCGGCCCCACATAATGCCACCCCAAAACATCAGGGAACCACCACCTTGCTGCACTCGCTGGACAGTGTGTCTAAGACGTTCAGCCTGACCAGGGTGCCTCCAAACACGTCTCCGACGATTGTCTGGTTGAAGGCATATGCGACACTCATCGGTGAAGAGAACGTGATGCCAATTCCGTGGGGTCCATTCAGCATGTTGTTGGGCCCATCTGTACCGCGCTGCATGGTGTCGGGGTTGCAAAGCTGGACCTCGCCATGGACGTCGGGAGTGAAGTTGCGCATCATGCAGCCTATTGCGCACAGTTTGAGTTGAAACACGACGTCCTGTGGCTGAACGAAACGCATTATTCAACATGGTGGCATTGCTGTCAGGGTTCCTCCGAGCGGCAATCCGTAAGTAGCGGTCATCCACTACAGTAGTAGCCCTTGGGCGGCCTGAGCGAGGCCTGTCATCGACCGTTCCTGTATCTCTGTACCTCCTCCATGTCCGAACAACATCGCTTTGGTTCACTCTGAGACGCCTGGAAACTTCCCTTGTTGAGAGCCCTTCTTGACACAAAGTAACAATGCGGACGCGATCGAACTGCGGTATTGACCTTCTAGGCATGGTAGAACTACAGACAACATGAGCAGCGTACCTTCGTCCTGGTGGAATGACTGGAACTGATCGGCTGTCGTACCCCCTCCGTCTAATAGGCCCTGCTCATGCATGGTTGTTTACATCTTTGAGCAGTTTTAGTGACATCTATGAACAGTCAAAGGGACTGTATCTTGGATACAATATACACAGTCAACGTCTATATGCCGGAGATCTGGGAACCGAGGTGATGCAAAACTTTTTTTGATGTGTGTACGTCAGTTCTACCAACATGATTCTAAGCCTGCTGATAGGACCAATTTTTAAACACATGTAACTTCTATACCAACAAATGGATTTCATCCAAAATTGGCACAAAAAGATATAATATTTCAGATTATTTCTGACCAGCACTCGCATGACATTGTTGCCAACATGCTTTTACGTGTACTAATAGATTCAATGTCTAAATCCATGTAACGTCCTTTGGACTTCAACCACATTTTGTATTCTGTACCTTAGGAGATGGAAGTAAGAATATATTCAGTCACCAGAGCTGCCAACTGTATTGCTCTATTAGGCTACATTATGGCTAGTATACCTTATTTCGAACTAATTAAGACATTTCTATATTACCCACTTAATTTCGTCATTATTCTAGGTAGGTTCATATACTGTAGATTAATCTATGGCATGAATCTTAATTTTAAGGCTCTTTAGTTTGTCACGGAACTTCTTGTTCCATCTGACTATGAGGGAAGCGGCTAACTGGTAGCATGTTGAACTTCTATGCCCAAGGTCGCTGGTTCAAAGTCGGCCAAAGTCGCCGGATTTTCTAAGAGCGCTAAAAATCCGTCAGCATGCTTTCCTTCGGAGGGGAAGTTACAACGTTCGTTGCAAGTTGCTGGTTGCGGTGGCATCTAGCAGCCAAGTTCACAGCTGGGTGTCGTTGACGTTAGTATTTTGTACAAAATTAGGTACTACTACTTAAAATTGACCGTCTGCACACCTTACCTGAATTACAGACTAATACAGTAATCACAAATAACACCGTTTATCAGACAGATTCTACACACACCCAATGTACACGGGGTTACATGACCACCTTGTCGCAGCCCCTAAACTGAGGAACCAACCAACATCTCTGCGGGAGATAAAATTTTGCGTGAAGAAGTAACAGACTGTTAGATAGTTACACATTAGTTCCAAACCTTGCATAAGGACAGTGTGATCACAAGTATAAAAATGAACCCCAAATGACAAGAAGGTTACCATCCCCATAAGACAGTAAAATGTTAAAAATATGCATAGAAAGACGAAAAAATGTTAACTAACCTCCAATTGTAAAATACTTTCTCGCAATAAATGAGGTCTGATCCTCCTACGAAAACCTGCATATTTTGCCAATTATAGCCTATCCCCTAGTTTGCCAGGTGAAATCTACCTCCACCTTCCGGCGTGCCGAGAGGATTTTTTTTGCTGTAATAGCTTCGTAGATATCGATAACCGTCTATACATTTCGGATGGTCGCCATGTTGGATTTTTATAAATGTATACCATACAGTTAATGTTATATTACATGAAAATTATTGCGTAGGTTTATTATTCAAACTTTAATCACCTGATTAGGACACATGAAATAAAAACGAGATTTCAAAAGTTTGCACCGCCGCCATCTTGCGGTTATGAAAAGGTTGAAATAAATTAAATAAGAGTGGATTAAAATTAGTATAAGCATTTACCGTACCAAGTTTCACTGCACTCGGGTGGCTAAATCGCGAGAAACGTCCATTTAAATATTTAAATTTCGCGTCACTGCCATGTTGTATTTGTGTTCATCAGGTTGTTGAAAGTCCCATAGGTAAACTTCTATTTAAAGCTTTTACCAATATACAAATTTACAGTTTGATTGCTGTAATAGATTAGTAGATATTGAGAACCGACTAAATACTTCGGATGGTCACCTTGTTGGATTTTTAAATATGTATGCCGTAGAGTTATGTACTATTAGATGACGATTATTGCGTAAGAACATTATTCAAACGTTGACTCCAATCGCATGATTAGGGCACAAGAAATTAAAACTTAATTTTAACATTTCGCACAGCCGCCATCTTGAGGTTATGTAAACGATTGAACCATGTCAGTGCAATACAATGTACATAAACATTTACTGTATCAAGTTTCACTGCGCTAGGATGGTTAAATCACGATAAATGTCTATTTAAATTTTTCAACTTTGCTTGACCGCCATGTTCGTTTTGAACTTATCAGGTTTTTGAAAGTCACATAGGTGAACTTCAATCATGTCCTTCATCACCGTACAAAATTTCAGGATGATATCAGTAATAGTTTCGCAGATATAGAATGCCAGTGAAATATTTCGCACAGCCGCCATGTTGGATTGGTGAGACGTAATAAAATTTGAAGGGTACGGTCGGGGTCAACCAAAATAATATTATGGCATTACCGAGTTTCATTGAAATCAGTCCATCGGTTTAGATTTTATTAGGGACACACACACAAACACAAACGCCCGCACACACACGCACACACACACACACACACACGGATAAAGGGTGATCTCAAAACCCTATTGTCATTTTATGAAAAAATAGGCTTATGAGATCACCTTTTGTCCGTGTGTCTGTCTGTGTGTGATGGTGTGTGTGTGTCCCTAATAACTTCTAAACGGCTGGAGCGATTTCAATGAAACTCGGTAAGATCATAGCAACATTCTGGCCGACCCCGACCGTGCCTTTCAATTTTTATTATGTCTCACCAATCCAACATGGCGGCTGTGCGAAATATTTCATCAGGATTCAGTATCTCCGAAACTATTTCCGATATCGCCCTGAAATTGTGTACGGTGATAAAGGGCACTACTACTTTCAAGCAGGGCTGGCATGCGAAATTAAATTCATGGCTGTGGGGGCGAAAATAATTTAATTTCGCCGTGAGCGCGATATTCGGGAGCGAAATGATAATGATTGTCGGCGCGTAATTAAATCAAAGCGAAACTTAATTCAAAGCGAAATTAATTTCGTTCCAGACTTTTAATTTCGCTCCCGGCGCGAAATTAATTTAGTTCCAGACTTATAATTTTGCTCTCGGCGCGAAATTAATTTCGTTCCACACTTTTAATTTCGCTCCCGGCGCGAAATTAATTTCGTTCCACACTTTTAATTTCGCTCCAGGCGCGATATTAATTTCGTTCCAGACATATAATTTCGCTCCCGGCGCGAAATTTATTTAGTTCCAGACTTATAATTTCGCTCCCGGCGCGAAATAAAATTCGTTACAGACTTTTAATTTCGCTCCCGAGGCGAAATAAAATTCCCAAACGGCATTAAGATTCGCTCTCCGACGTGTATGCATGAAACATTTAATTTTGTTGATGAAATTAAAATACAGAATATTCGTTTCGAGAGTTAAATAATGTTCTGTACGATGTTCAAAGTCCTGACGTCTGTCTGTTAGGTAGTCAGTCCGAAGGCTGGTTGGAACCTCAAAAAGTACTGCCGTTAGGTTATGTGGGTAGATTCCCACAAAAAATCAAGGCAGCGCTATAGTGAGGCGTACTAGACAAGATGAGGAGTGAGGTAGTTTGTCATTGCTTTCCTCACTGAGTCAGAACAGCAGTACTAACCCGATGAGGAGAACCCTTCACAGCATCCACAGGCACTGACTGCCCCGAATTTCATTACTAAGCACCACCAATACCTCAGTAGCTTCCATATAATCACAGCCATGAGTAAGACTGAGACAGCGGTGAAGAGCCACATTTTACTACCATAGCCTGTGCCAACAGTCAAATGCAAATGAGTCGTCAAGTTACAAAACTCGTTTAATCAACTTGTGAATAAGGATCATTTTCATGAGAAACGTTTCTCTGGACTTTGCCTCACGTATCTTTTGTGTTTGTTGTTTTCTACTTTTGGTTGATGTTTTTGTTTGCTTTGTGCTTTTGCTTTTGAATTTGACTTATTGCTTTTCTTTCTTGGTTTTGTGTTTGTGTTCTGCTTTTGCTTTTTGGAATGTTGCTTTACGTTATTTGTTTTTGGTTTTCTGCTTTTGCTTTTGATTTTGAATTCTGCTTTTTTGCTTCGTCTTTTTTGTTTTTGTTTTGTGTTTGTTTTCAGCTTACGCTTTTTTGAATTGTGCTCCTTGCTTTATGTTTCTTGTTTTCTGATTTTTCTTTTGTTTTTTGTGTTCTGCTTTTGCTTTCTGCTTCGTCTTTTTGTTTTGTGTTTGTTTTCTGCTTTTGCTTTTTTGAATTTTTGCTTTTTGCTTTATGTTCCATGTTTTCTGATTTTGCTTTTGTTTTTTGTGTTCTGCTTTTGCTTTCTGCTTCGTCTTTTTTGTTTTGGTTTTGTGTTTGTTTTCTGCTATTGCTGTTTTTGAATTTTGCTTTTTGCTTTGTGTTTGTTTTTATTATGCTTTTGCTTTTGTGTTTGAATTTTGCATTTTACTTCGTGTTTTGTGTTTTTGGTTTTGTATTCGTTTTCTGGGAAATCAAAATAAAACAAAATAAAAACAATAACAAAATAAAACAAATAAGACAAGACAATTTGAAACAAAATAAAACGAAATAAAGTAAAACAAAATAAAATGAGGTAAAATAAATAAAATAATTAAATAAATAATTTTACGACATGATCCCTATTTACAAGTGGATTAAACGATTTTTGCAACTGGGCGACTCAAATGTAGTGCACGGGGTCGTTGGAATGAGGGAGATGGCTACCTGGGAGGCTTGTCGTAGTATAGTATCTATGTGTGCAGTATATGCGTCGACCGTCGTCTGGTTATCCAGTGGGAGATGGTCCGCACGGAGGTGATTGTTGACGTAGGCGCGGTATTCCTGCCAGTTTGCTGTGCAGAAATTCTGGACCATCCTGGGAGGTGGTAGTGGGGGAAGAGGGAAGTTGAGTAAAACGGGGGCATGATCACCTCCTTTGAGTGGCAGGACAGACACGTCAAACAGATGGAGGAGGGAGTTATGAGCAATGACTGCGTCGGGGTGGTATTGGAGGAAGGATGGGTAGATTCTGGGAGAGGGACGAGGGGGGCGTCGACGTGACGTAGGTAGATGTCTAGGCTATGAATTTCTAGGGCCGAACGGGAATGAAGGTTGAGGTCGGCCATTAGAATTAAATGGGGGAAGACTTCAGACAAGTGGGTAATGCAGTCTTTGGGGATGGGGTGGTAGGGACGAATGTAGATGGTGGCTAGGTGTAGGACGCGGGAACAAATAAGGCTTTCGGGGAAGAAAAGAAACAGATTTCATTTCAGAAACAAATTGAAATGTTCCATGCATTTTAATTTCAGGCCCGGTCAATGCAAGTGAGATTTTCGAAGTGAAATGCCATATTCAGTGGTTCGGATTCCATGTAAAAAGGAGGTCCCATGGCTCATGATCACGAGATTAACGGCCATGATAAACTATAAGATTCCTTCCTTCGCTATGGGTTGAAACGATTAGCCCATGACAGGGAGCATGGAGGGCTGCATCTAACCGGTTACGGTCTCAAGACTGAGGACTCAAACACAACTAAAATCAATAAAATAATATACCGTAGTCGAATGGCCATTTAGTAATTGCTAAACCATTAATTACTGTTAGTGTCAAACACACTGTATATGTTGGACTACGGATTTAGTCCGCTTGGTCCATAGCGCTCTTGGCTGACTCAGCGGAGGCCGGTGTTGCATTCCCGGCTCTGCCAAGAAATTTAATTCTGGTCTGAGGGCAGGAACGGGGCACACTCAACCTCGTGAGACAAAACTGAAACCTCAGCCATCCTAGAAGTGGATTTCCCACTTCTACTCCAGGCGAATGGCGGGATGGTTCCTAAATTAAGGCCACGGCCTCCTCCTTTCCAATCCTGGTCTGAATTAGAAATAGACTCACTAATACAGCCATCATAATAACACAAGTTATCATGCAAATTCCCCCCCCCACACACACAAGTACACCGGGCTACATGACCACGATGTCGCAAAGCTCCTAGAAGAATCAACAACAACAACAACAACAACACTGTATTTGTAGAATTTTAAATTACAGCAGCTTAAGCCGTTTAATATAACCTGATGGTACGGCGAAAGAAAAATTTCGGTTTAGTGGTTCACCAGACTAAAGTTTGGGGACCCAAGTTTGAGAAACTTACTTGGTATTAGAACTACAGTAAGCTAGTCGTAGTTGGCAGCATGCTGAGCTTATATGACCCAGATCGCGGGTTCAAACCCGGCCGAAGTCGTCGGATTTTTTAAGAGCGTTAAAAATCACTCAGTATGCCTTCCTTCGTAGGGGCAGTAGAGCCTGCGGGCCCATGTCATAGATTTGTGGCATGTAAAAGAACCTTCCACAAACTACAATTGTGTGAAGCTACAATTGTAGGCTAGGTTTGATTAACGTTCTGTAAGTTCCAACAATCGCCGCCAGGTGCCGGTTGTGGTGGCATCTAGTAGCCAAGTTCACAGCTAGGTGTCGTTGACGGTAGCATTTGGTAGCAAAAGTAGGAACTACTTAAAATTGATCGTATACAGTCCTTACCCGAAATTCAGATAACGCACACTAATACAGCCATAATAATTAACACCGGTTATCAGACAGATTCTACACACACCCATGGTACACGGGGCTACCTGACCACGTTGTCGCAGCCCCTAAACTGAGGAACCAACCAAGTTTGAGAAACTTACGTGGTACTGGATGTAAGCTTAACCCGAAGAGTGTTGCGGGACAGCGACAAGCTCAGTACATCGCACTTTAACAACAAAACTTTGGTGTCTATTTTGGGTCGATAGGCGAGATGGTGAGTCTATGAAAGTGTTGTCGTTAATTAGAGAGATATTCAAATTCCAGAGGGATGAACAACCACTTCACAATGGTCATAAACTTTTAATTAAGTAGCCATCTCGTCTCTATTTTTGTTATCTTAGAGAATGTAATCACCCGATGAAGTACGATTGCAGCCCATCGCCAGCAAACTTACACTTAATGAACTAGGAGAAAAGTTGGTAGTAATTCTCTTTTCACCAGCCATTTGTGTTATCGCTTCACTCCAGAACCTGGGACTGCACTGCCATCATCCCCACGCAGTGCTTGTTCCAGGGAGAGGGGAAAGATAGGAGTTAACGTATACCAGAATGTCCGTAACTGCCCATGTTAATTCTTAACTTCTTACTAACCATATTTTTTACTCAGAAACTACACTACTGTTTGTAGGAAGTGAAACACCCAGAAGAAATGGTCACAAGTGCAACGATGCCTCGCCGACATCACAGGGTGGACTATCAGCATGTGAGTGCGGTTGAACGGGGCAGAATGCTTGGGCTCCGGTAGGCGGGTCTGTCGTTCCCGGACATTGCGGTTCGTACAGGGCACGCTGCGTCAACAGTAAGGCATATGTGGATCCAGTGGAGAGAGCAGGGCCGTACACAGCGACGACAGGGTACAGGACGACGCAATGTGACCACAGTGCGAGACGACCGCCATATTCTCAACATTGCCGTATCGTACAGAACAGCGTCGTCCTCGGTGTTGGCTGGACGTTGGAGCACTGCAACGGGGGTGGACATGTCTCCGTCGGCGGTGCGGTGCCGTCATTTGAGGGCTGGATTGGTAGCACGCATGCCACTGCGTCGGCTTCCATTGACTGGGAACCACCGACGCCTCCGACTACAATGGGCACGTGCACGCCGACACTGGCAGGCTGAGTGGCGAAATGTAGTGTTTTCGGACGAGTCCTGCTTCAATCTGTCCTACAGTGATGGCCACATACGCGTTCGATGCCGCCGTGGAGAACGCAATCAGGCAGACTGTATTGTTGAGCGGCATAGCGGACAAACACCAGGTGTAATGGTTTGGGGAGCAATTGCCTATAACAGCCGATCGCGCCCCGTACGTTTTGCGGGCAATCTGAACAGTGACCGCTACATCAGGGAAGTTTCACAGTCCGCGGCACTGTCCCTCTTGCAGGTCGTTCCACAGCCATATTTCAGCAGGACAATGCCCGCCCGCATGTGGCGAGAAATGTGCAAGCCTTCTTCGCAGAACGACAGATACCTCTGCTTCCCTGGCCTGCCTGTTCGCCTGACATGTCGCCCATCGAACATATCTGGGATATGGTCGGTCGGCAACTTGATTCATTCAGGTCCACCTGCCGCCACTGATGATGCTTTGTGGACGCGCCTACAAACCGCGTGGGACGGTATTCCTCAGCAGCGTATTCAAGTGCTGTATGATTCCATTCCACGACGTCTAGCGGCTCTGAGTGCAGCACGTGGTGGCGCGACGCCGTAGTGAAGATCGACCGTCAACGTACATGTACTGGACTGTCGTAATTAGTAATGTATTGTCATGTCCCCAATCTGTGGTATAAAGTGCAATGTGGTCACATCTCTTATTCTTGGTGTTTCACTTTCTACAAGCAGTATTGTATTTACAGGAAGTAATTGTTTTTTTTTTTCTTTCAGGTTTGCAACTTGAAGCTCTCTCCTAACTCTAGGACAGGCCTTTAGAAAAAAAATATATTTGATTTTTTTTAATAATATTCTTAAAAAAACGTAATTATAACAGCATTTCCTTGAACAGTTCCCTTCAATATTAAACTTAAGTAAATTTAGAAAACCTGGCCATTTAACTATTACAGTACTTCTAAACATTTCAGCTTTGTAGCTTGAAAAGTTCGGGAATAAAGATTATTTGTTGTTGTTGTTTGATTTAGGGGCTTTGTGACATCGTGGTTATGTACACACGTGTACTTGGGTGTGTGTCTTTTGTATGATAGCCTGCGTTATTGCGATGGCTGTAGTAGTGTGTGTATTTTGTAATTCAGATAAAAGTATTACAATGCAATGGTTCCACAGTAAAAGAATTGGGATATTTGACCCTAGTGAGGCAAATCTTGGAATACGGCTTATCAGTTTGGGACCCATATCAAGTAGGGCTCATCAATGAAACGGAGATGGTACAAAAGAAATCTGCTAGGATTTTGTGCACAACGATTTTAATTCTAGAAGTAGTGTACTATAACTACCAACAGTAGTGGCTACGCTGGCTAAAGCGCAGCATTAGGTCATGGGACCAAGCTCTCTGCTGACTTGGTTGACGCGTGGGTTCGAGCCCCACCGTCGGCCGTCCTTGAAATGGTTTTCCGTGGTTTCCCATTTTCAACACCAGGCAAATGCTGGGACGGTACCTTCTGACAGGCCACGGCCGCTTCCTTCCACATCCTTGCCCAGTTTCATTCACCATCATTCATTTCATCTCTCATTAACTCCTCTCATGAGGTTGGCGTCAGAAAGGGCATCCGGCCGTAAAAACCATCGCCACAAAGACTTCCATTGCATCTCATCCCCGACCCCGTTGGAAAAACGGGAATAATAAGGGGTAGACATAGTGTACTATAACTCAACTGATAGAAAGAACCAGGGTGGGATTCTCTGGAAGATAGAAGGACGAAATCCGGTCTATAGGCTATGATTAACACTTACACTAATCCGGCAGCTTGGGGATTACTAAGCAAACTTCTGGGAAATCCCACCTACCTGAGCAGGGCAGATCATCCGCACAAATTTAAGGGCTGACTGCAGCGTACAAATTATGGGAAATATTATATCATTTATCGTGGTATTGATAATTGGAACACATTACCCGCCACAGTCTTAGAGCCTTTCCCCAAACATAATGGTGTGTTTAAGAGAAGACTGAAATGTTGTGTATACACTACACTACGATGTAATTACCATAGTTCCCTAATCGCAACTTTTGTACAGTAAGTATGTGTGATAATATTGTTGGTAGGTGTACACTTTGCCACCGGGGAATTACCCCCATTTGAAAATAAGGTAAATGAATGAATGATTGGGAAGGAGTCGGCCTTGGCCTTAAGTTAGGAACTGCCCCCATTTGCCTGTAGTGAAAGAGGAAAACCACGTAAAACCACTTCCAAGATAACTACGATGGCTACCTCTTCTCAGGTTTGCCTCACGAAGCCTTCAGACCAGAATTACATTTCTTGGCAAGGCTGGGAATCGAACCCGGACCTCTGGGGGCGACAGCCAAGAATGCTAGCTACTACACCACAAAGTGGTCGGAAATGAAGGTAATTTTTATATTAATAAATATATTTTAGGGAGAATCTGGAGCCAAAGTTTTCTTCCGCTAGCTAAGGAAACGACGACAGCCTAAATTTTAGGGCGGGTTACACTCCAACACCTCTACACCAGTTTTGCTTTCTTGTTTTGTTTGTTTGCTTTTGTTCTTTTTTATGTCGATTGTCTGATAGAGAGACAATTTTTTAAAAATCAACATGAGTGGGATTATTAATCGGACGCACGAGTTTGAGAAATTATAAGGAATTTAGCCTTAGGGATGAGTTATGATGAAAATAAATATTCTCTTGCAAAGTGAACGGTCCTCGGTCTTAATATGAAGCATAAAATGAAATCTGGAAAATGTTAAAGGCTTTCGGCTTTTTGGAGCCCCTTAAGAGTATCTTGCCCACCCCACGTTGGTATTAGTTGTTGTCGTTGTGTCATTTAGGTTATCAGCCCCGTGCATTTGTGAGTGTGCTGTGTGTAACTTATTTTGTCTATCTACCTAATGATGCTCAATTTGGCCATATTTTTTACTGCTGGATGCTCGTTCTTGATGGTAACAAATAATAATTATAATAATTGTTGTTTTGAGGGGCCTAACATTCAGGTTATCGGCCCCTTATGCTGTGGATAGTGAAGAAAGATGATGAAATACAAAACTAAAACTAACGACACACTTAAAACCAACTTACGTAATAGAAGAATAAAATGACAAAACAAAGGAATAAGGGAAATAAGAGACAGGAAAAAGAAATGCCCCAACCGTCGAAGAATGAGGGTAGAGGAACTTGTAAAGAAGTATAGCCAATAATGGCAGATAGGAAAGAGATAAAGAGGAGGATCCGTCCAAAAGGTAATGGAAAAAAGGAGAATAACCGAAACCGAGGTTGCCAACTTCCGAACTTTCCAACCGTGAGCCCTTGAGGGTGTAGCACTATCCAGAGTTCACCATAATTTGGGGCTACACACACCCTGCCTCCTTTAGGACCGTGGGTAGAAGGCAGGAGATACCAGGAAAAGAAGACTTCCGACCCTTCGAAGGGATCAGAAAAGATGAGAGAAGGGCCAATTAAGACGGTAAATTTACAGACGTCCTATGCCTTGGATACCCTAAGACCGCCGGGATCGGAAGAGAACAAGAGTTGACCAAAGCAGATCGACAGGAAAGATAACAGAGAGGAGCCCAGAATAAGTGAGTGGAAGAAATGCTGGATTTAGATGGAGTCCCGTGGTCGCCAACGCCGTGCCATTAGTTGCGATCTTGGGGGATCTTGATACTAACCTCGACGCAGGAGTTAATAAGAGACGAAGGTGAAAGAAACTGGGCGAGAATTTGGAAGGTATCGTTTCGGTATATTCTCGTAGTAGAAAATGAAAAACTGCGGAAAACATTTCAAGGACGGCCCCGTGAAAACGTAATAATGATAGTTTGCCATTAATTTACTCATTGAGTTAGCGCAGGAGTACTGACCCCGGTGAACATTGTACAGCGTCTAGGCTTTTCCTAAAAGATTCTCAGTAGCTTCCATATAATCACAGCCATGAATGAGCCTATGATATCGGTGAAAAGCAACTCTAACCTGTAACAACTGACATGCAACAATGCAGCCTATTTGTTCCGGAAGGAGGTGGTCAAGACCTTAAATTAGGAACCATCACGGCATTTTCCTGGAGTACAAGTGGGGATTCAAGGAAAACCACTTTAGGATCCCTGAGGTGGGAATGGGACCCACCTATTCGCAGTTTTGCCACATGAAGCTGACTGTATCCTGTTTCAACCCGCAGTTTACTCACGGGCTTCAGGTGTACAGTATGTCAATCATCGTGAGATATCTTTCGTATTTTATGGGCAACGGTGCAGAAATCTTAGGCGTTAAATACCTACAATGACCGTGACTTTGCTAATGGCGCCAAAGTTTAGGACAATAAACCTTTCTTTTCATTTCCTCTCCTTTCCTTACCTTCCTTTTTTATTTCCTCTCTTTCCTTTCGTTTGTATTTCCTCCCCTTTCCTTTCGTTTTTATTTCCTCCCCTTTCCTTTCGTCTTTACTTCCTCCCCTATCCTTTCGTTCTTTATTTCCTTTCCCATTCTTTCGTTTTTATTTCCTTTTCTTTCGTTCTTATTTCCGTTCATTTCGTTTTTATTTCCTCCCCTTTTCTTCCCTTTCATTTTTATATCCTTTCCTTTCGTATTTACGTCCTCTCCTTTAGTTTTTCGTACCTTTCCTTTCGTTTTTCTTTCCTTCCCTTGCCTTTCCTTTTTATTTCTTCTCCTTTTCATCCCTTTGGATCTTATTCCCTTCCCTTTCCTTTCGTTTTTATTTTTTCTCCTTTCCTTTCCTTTCATTTTTATTTCCTCTTCTTTTCTGTCGTAATAATTCTCTCCCTTTTCCTTCCCTTTCGTTTTTATTTCCTTCCCTTTTTCGTGTTTATTTCCTTCCCTTTCCTTTCAGTTTTATTTCCTCGCCTTTCCTTTCGTTTTTATTTCCTTTCCTTTCGTTTTTATTTCCTTTCCTCTCGTTTTAATTTCTTCTCCTTTCCTTCCCTTTCGTCTTTATTTCCTCCCCTTTCCTTTCCTTTTCACTCTCTCTCCTACCCATAGACCTACTTCAGACGCCCCGTGACATATAACATTACTAAACTGAAGCAGCTAAAAGCACGTCACGATCTTCTCCCTCTATTGAACTAGTGTACTGTATTGTGAATGTTTCGCTAGTCTCTGCGGCATCGTGTGAGCGTTAATTCACTCTCATGAACCTCATAAAAGACACTCAGATTGTCATTGGAAACAAATATTTAATGTGATTTGATTATATGAATGAACCAGAAGTAAATGAATTTAATCCTGTGTTAGTAACAAGACCACAATGCACTTCCAGAGTCGTAAACAACCATGCAATAATAATAAACTCAGATCTCAAAAATGTGGCCTTGTCATTCTGCTCTGTTTGCCATCAGAGGTAAAGCAAAGATGAGATGAGAAGGCGAAACTCCAAGACAAGACACAGCGAGTATTATTGTTTAGCTTAGCCTCATTTGGAGCTAAGACTCAATGAAGAAGGTCGTTCCCTGCAAGGGCCTTGTTTGAAGAGCAAACTAATTCACTAGGGAATGCGTGATTGCATTCCTGCTGTGACTATACGCATTAATTACTCTGTTTAATTAAACTAAACTTAATGAATGGGGAACTCGTTACAATCTGTGGTCCAACGGTGGTTATAGTGACTGTGTAGGCTGAATAACAGCGCATCTTGAAGCCAATTTGCTAGGGTACACAAGCATGCGAAATACAATGGTAAGGCACTCGTCAATGTAAATAGAACATCAGTACAACAGACGGTGAAGTGCAAAATGTAGCCGCATGCTGTGTCCACAAGTAATTTTGTTGTTAATTCCTTTTGCGACATCGTGTTCATGTAGCCCCGTGTACTTCGGTGTGTGCATAAGTCGTCTGATAACATGTGCCACTGTCATGTCTGTACTAATATGTGTACTTGTAATCGAGGTAGGAAGCGGCAGTGGCCATAAGTTAGGAACCATCCCGGCATTCGCCTTGACTTGAAGTGGGAAACCACGGAAAACCACTTCCAGGATTGCTGAGATAGGAATTCAACCCACCTTTTCTCACTTTTGCCTCACGGGGCTGAGTGAACTCCGTTCCAGCCCTCAGACCAGAATTAAATTTCTTGGCAGAGCCGAGAATCTGAACCTGAGCCTCCACAGTTACAGTCAAGATAATAATAATAATAATAAAGTTATTGGTTTTACGTAGTTTTAGCTGCTGAGGCTTTTAGAGGCGCCGGGTTGCCGAAATTTTTCCCCGAAGGGAACGTGCCAGTAAATCTACTGAAACGACTCCCTCAAATTGACGCACCCTCAAATACCAACTGACTGCGCCAGGATTGGATCCTACAACATCGAAAACGGCAGGCGAGAAAGTTACCGCTAAGCCACGCAGCCCGTAGGGAAATTTCGATACTAAACGACTGTTGGTACTGTGCCCATAATTAGCTAATTTCATTTATTGGAAATTTATATTACGATTGGAAATTTATCATCATCAGCTAAATGACACCGATGCCCCTCAACTGAAAAGACAACAACTGCAAGTATTGTAAAGAGGGAACCATACCAACAAAATACAGTACATATTTTTGATGGTTATAAACTGTAACAGGTTTGTTGAGAGTCTAATTCCTTCCAGTTCTTTTTAAGAGGCAATTCAAAGGTTTCAAAGTCTTGGCCTCTTCTCTGAATTTAAGCCACAACAGAGCATACGTGATAATTAATACGAAAAAAAGATTGTAACTGAATTAAATGTGTGCCCTATGCATTGTTTGCAATTACAATATAATTACAGCAGAGAAACAAGCGCGAAAACTTACCAAGCGAATATTCTTATAATTGTGTATAAATACTTTTATCGTTTATGACAGAGGAGGTTATGCATCACAGCTGATGCGCAAGTTCGGCATTTTGTTATGATATACAGCTGATTGTGGTCACGGAATAAAGAAATAGAGCAAAGTTTTCAGTTTTCCACACTCAATATTCAGTTCTTCTCTTGTTAACTTCTCAACAAGTGGGCTGGTTTCTCATGTTAGATAAAAATAGTTTTAAATGGCTGGTGCAACATGCAATGTACCAGCAGTCGTTTAGTAACGAAAGGCCTGTTACCCAACAATAGTTTGCCTGGAGTAGGCTATAGCAGTACGTGAAACAACTGGCCCTAAATGTCAAAGCTCCAGCGACAGTGCTGCCTCAGCCGGTTCATCCGGTTCATGTTGCTTCCGACACTCTTTATATAAATGTTACCGTACTGATCGACTGTATATAAAGCTCAATGTTGGTTTGCCTGTCTGTTTGTTATTTATACAAATCTACACCGATTCGCCGATCTGAACCAAATTTTGTAAACTTACCCTTCGGAACCCTGCGGGTAACACTGTCTCCTTTAAATTTCGGACAGGCCACTCCAATCCCTGCATTTAGGCCGTTTGGCACAAATCTACACCGTTTCACTGATCTGAAACAAATTTTACATACTTACCCTTTTGTACCCGTCGAGTAACACTGTCTACTTGAAATTTCAGACAGACGACCCCGTCCCCTGCATTTAGGTCCTTCGGCACAAATCTACACCGTCTCATCGATCTGAACCAATATTATCATTATTATTACGGAAAAAAGAACCTGAAAGTTACGACCATTAAACTGTACTACTTATCACCCCCACTACCACCACAAAAAGTTATATTTTTAATTATTTTTTTCTGTTAGTCTAGGGGTAGATGACCTCGTAGTTCCGCCCCTTAAAACAAAAATAACTAACTAACTCGGTTAGTCTAAGTATCATGTGCCAGTTCTGTTGTACTCTTCATTATCTAATATATAAAAGTGAAAGTCTGTATGTATGTATGTATGTATGTATATATGTTGGTTCCGTATATAAATCTACACCGTTCCACCAATCTCAACCATATTTTGCATACACATAGTTTAGGACCCAGAAGGAACCGCTGGCTACATGAATTTTCGATAGTCTTTCTCATTCTTCTGATTTCGGCCCTTTTTCACTCAAAAACAGGCTAATCAAATCATAAAATATACTCATGAAGGAATGGCAAGGCAGATAGTTTCCATGGCAACATAGCTTGTAATGGGTTGTGTGTGCTTAATGGGGTTCTATTAATAATAAGAAAAGCGCTCCGCTAGTTGGGCGTTATTTGTAATGGTTTGGGAGATATTTAAACTTGATTACTGTTAATAAGAATAAAGTTAATTATAAAAGTTAATATGCAAAGCTCATTATTTAAATAATCGCCCACATTTGGGTTATCAAAATGAAACATTTAATTGTGTATTAATCTAATAGTGTATCTGTATTGTTGTCAGCTTCACTAAAAAAGTACATAATGTGTAATATATGTGTTGCCAGGGCGCCAGATCATTTATATATATCATGATCAAAATAATATATTAAACCTCGGTTACACAGAGGTAGAGCATCGAAATTCCTATCTCCAGCCGTAGTGAAACTTGCGTAATCTAACCTTACGATAATTAGTTCAGGAGTATGGTGTTGCCTTATAGTAATTTCTAGCTACTAAAGGAAACCAGTCAAGCATTTGAATTTAAAATGAATTTAATATATAATAAACAACAAGTGCAAAAAAATATAAAATACTAAAGAAAATAATAATAATAAATTTAAATTAAAGAATCTACTGAATTTTCTTGTATTATGGTTCTTGATTAGAAATTGGAGTATACTGAGTTAATTGAATAGAATATATTGAATTTAATAAGCATGATAGCCTTCTGATTTGACTGGAGTATAACTGTTTACATCGCTCACCGCATTGAAGATCTTTGTAGTTGGATTGTTGCGTAGAGACTTCCAGGTGGCCCTGATCATCCTCAAAGTAATTAATTTATATGTGGATGACGGAATAAATTCCAAAAATCATCCCTGTGACAATAGCCTCGTACACAACCATGTCACAGTTTGATGAGACAGAATGTCTTATCAAATTCACATACTTAATAGTCAACTGTCTAGTTTAGAACTGCGTTATAGACTCCATCTCGATACAAGTTACTCTGCTCCACTCAGCATCCTTCCTTCTCCTCCAGCAATTCAATAATAATAATTCCATTTGGGCGGCCGTCATATATATATAACGTTCCCAGGTAAAGCACGTGTATGACCCCTCTTCAGAAGTCGCTAGGCGATATAAGCCCGCCTTTCATATATCAACAATGACAATACTTCTTTGTAGTATTTCTCGGGAGGTCTAGCCCACCCTCTGTATATAGTTGCAAAGGATTCATTCATCGGCCCAGCATTGTTAGTGGTAAGTCTTCTTAGAATCTTTTCTTAGTATGATTTGTATATTGGTAGAATACTTGATGTGACAGACATAAGTGTCTATTTATGTCATTTCCAAGAAGCCGCCTTCTATGGACACCCTCTTTTTCTCTTGTTCGAATTTTCTTCAGAAATCATATTCAGTCAAGCGTCAAACTAATTTCAAATATAATGTGTACCGCTCCAAATCCTTTCAATTGCCATAATATTCTACATTACCGCATAATAATAGATATAAATATATTAGTTAACATAATAACTAATAAAAGGTAAAATGTAAACTTAAAAAATATTGATAATAATAATAATAATAATAATATATAAAATTATTTCGTTCTGGTCTCAAATTGGGACCATCACATATTCGCCCCAGAGAATTATGGTATATGTCAACAATCATATCACCATACTTCTCTTCAACACTTGTACAAATATAAAATATTATACCCTACAAAGAAATTACAAACATCGACATTATTATACCCTTCAAAGCAATTACCAACATTAAAAAAAAATTATACCCTTCAAGTTTTATGTATATATATTTTTAAATCTCATCATTTCAGTAATTCACTGTTCATAATGTCTTTTTCTTTCTTCTTTACATAATTAAAGCGACCTGTAAACAATGTACATCAAAATACCCTTCACTTTTATATTCTTGTTTTGGACATAAGTCATCGTTGCACTTATGTATATTTGGGTGGCATACACCTTTGCTTTATATCTTGAGGACGTAGAATTCAATTTTCAGCCTGGTGTCGAACTGAATACCCTATGGCTAGTTGGTGGGACTGCCAACTGATTAATTCACTTTATCACTTCACAACACTTGGTATGTGATGCGAGTCACCAGATCTACTCCAGTCTCTCAGGAATTATATGTATCTAGTAACACAGGCATATTATAAAAAAATGAAACTTTATTAGCTTGTATTACCTAAGGCAACATCGTTCAGTGCAAATGCAGTGCGCTAAATTACCCCACATGTATATTTATATCCTACTCAAATACACCAGCCTATAGCCGACAAAATACGCTTTATATTTCCTCTGTGCTCTTCAAGACACACAATATCATAGGTTGATGCAAATCCTCGCCATTACCTGCTCGTTCAGACCATAATCATTCACTTATTATTCAGCGACTTTCCTTACTTACTATCAACTTCACTTCTTATTACTTATGATACATATTTCCTTAAGGATCTCACATTATAAGTGCCGTATAATCGTTTTACTGTATCGTCTAATTACTCACTTTTGACCTGAGTTACTCACCTTTTTTAACCGTAGTTACTCACCTTATTTCTCACAATTACAGTCCATTTCTACTCAAGATCCCTTTATTTCTCACGATTACACTCCATTCTACCTAAGATTACACCTCTTAATCACCTGTAGATACTCACCTTATTTCTCAAAATTATACTTCTTTCTATTCAAGATTACACCTCTTTATCGCCCGTAGTTGTTCACATTATTTCTCAGAACTACACTTCTTTTTACTTAAGATTACCTTTCTTTATCACCCGTAATTACTCACCTTATTCTCTCAAAATTACACTTCTTTCTACTTAAAATTGATTACTTTCTTATCACCCGTAGTTATTCACATTATTTCTCACAACTATACTTCTTTCTACTTCATAATACCTCTCTTTCGCGGAATCCGTATGACCGATAAAATTTAATTTCTCCAGTACAAAAAATGACTTTCCTTTAAATCCTTGCATTACTATCCTAGCTACTGAAATATTAACTGTTAACAAAATCTGCCTAATTAAATTACGGGCATCAAAATATAGCTTTATTTTCCTTTCTGACTTGGGAACTACCATTAACGAATTAATATATGGGTTAATTAATATAGGGTTCTATAATTTTATTCTGCAACATGCTTTCAATCTGCCTTCTCTCAGCTTCCTGAAATTTGTAAGGCACGGGGTAGCGATGACCTACAAAAATACTATGATCATGTACATATAATGAATGTTCGTAGCAATTAGCTAATCCAATACGGTTCTCAAATATATACTAATTCTCTTACAACACCTTCAACACTCGATCCACACGATCAACAATCGATCCACACGATCACACTCTAACGCACTCTGTAATGCAGCCTCACGCAAGGAATCCTCTAGATAATCCTTCGTCATCATACTGCCTAAAAATGTAAAAAAAAACAAGGTTCCCTCTCACGAGATACCCTAACAATCTCACCACTCACCACCTCACTACAAATATCGACTCCTTTAGTCATTAATACCTCCTCAAGCGTACATCTATTCTTAGAACCACCATAAAACTTACTTCAATTATTAAATGACATGATCATATCTCCACCCATTCATCTGAATTTAACACTACCCTCCTTATAATATAGCTGTGCAGAATGTTGCGACATCCTGTCCGAACCCATAATTAGTGAATATATCAGATTTGGAATCAAAAAAAACATACTTGTGTTCCAATCTTACTTTCTTTTAAAATTTCTGCAACCACTTGTTTAGAAATTATGTGAGATTTCTTTCCGCCCCCGTTAACACAAAAGTAGTTCTAATTGGAATTTCCTCAATTTTAATACCATATTCCTTCCTATTATTATAAAATGCTGCACTGATGCAAGAAACCTGACAGCCACTATCAAAAAGTGTATCGATACACGCCCCTAACACTTGTAATTTTAACACTGAGTTAAAATTAATAACGGTCGGTTCTTTAGATACCTCCATAAATTCACTTAATAAATCATTACGGATATTTAGGTCATACGGTTCGCTCAAAATAGTAATACCGACTTACATAACTACTATATCTGGCATTTTTAAGTTCTTATCACCTTCTTCTTTGCTTCTATATTTATTTATAGTTACGCTCTCTTCTCTCCTCATTACAATAGTTTCTTCCTCCCCCGTATTATATTTATCAATATTAACACTGTATTTCGCCTTTGCCCCTATTACTTCCCCTATTCTATCTTCTATGGCACGCCACTGCACTTCATAATCTTTCTCTCTCTCTTCCATCCCATTTTCCCTTTCCTCTATCACCTTAATCCTTTTCTCTTTCATTTTACTTCTAAAAGTTCTTCCTGCATACCTTCCCTTCATTTCTCCACTATCGCTCTCCATCATTTCCTCTAACATCGTGCTTTGCTTGTGCTTTTTCTTCCCATTCTTGAAATTCCTTATCTCAGTCTTCTGCTTTTCTTGTTCAATACTTATGTCTTTCTGACTATGACTTAACGCACGCTTCTTTATCTCTGTTAATTTCATATTAACTTCCTCTATACAGGCTTTGAATTCTTCCCTGGTCTGCCTAATCACTTCATATATGATTTTCTGCATTTCTATTTCTTGAGCGCTTAGTACTTTATTTGTTTTACATACTTCCGCTCTTTCTTTCAAATTATTCTCTTTTTCTATTAATCCATATCTTAATATCTTCTTTTTCTCGTCCTTCTTACTACGTTCTATAATCTCTTCTACAGGTATCCAGCTTTCATCTATCATCTCCGCTACCTCAGCTGACTGCTGTTCCTCACCTAAGCTACTTTCACCTATGTCTGTCATACTTTCACCTACACTCGTCTCTATATACTGCACATCTACTTCACAATCCTCTACCGTCTCTACCAACTCTACTATGCTTTCTCCTACTATCTTCGCTAACTGCTCTTCCCCATTTAAGCTACTTTCACCTATGTCTGGCATACTTTCACCTACACTCGTCTCTAAATACTGCACATCTACTTCACAATCCTCTACCGTCTCTATCAACTCTACTGTGCTTTCTCCTACTATCTTCGCTAACTGCTCTTCCTCATCTAAGCTACTTTCACCTATGTCTGGCATACTTTCACCTACACTCGTCTCTAAGTACTGCACATCTACTTCACAATCCTCTACCGTCTCTACCAACTCTACTAAGCTTTCTCCTACTATCTTCGCTAACTGCTCTTCCTCATCTAAGCTATTTTCACCTATGCCTGTCATACTTTCACCTACACTCGTCTCTAAATACTGCACATCTACTTCACAATCCTCTACCGTCTCTACCAACTCTACTATGCTTTCTCCTACTATCTTCGCTAACTGCTCTTCCCCATTTAAGCTACTTTCACCTCTTCTCTCCCTCATCCGCTTCTGACGTTCTCTAACTGAGTTCTCCATCCACTCCTGATGTTCCTTATTGCTATCTTCTAGCTTCTTGTATATCGCCTTACATATCTCCCTACTTTGCCTATTCATCTCCTGATTTTGCCTACTCATCTCCAGAAACATTCCTTTGATCGCATCAAATTTATTTTCCGAAATATCCAAAGGCTTTTGTTTCTCCTTCCCTCCACTAGTCTCAGGATTTATTTCAGGATGTACCTCTATATTCGTCTCAGGGTTAACCTCGGGATTATTCTCAGGAATACTCTCAAGATTTACCTCCGACATCTTGGTATAATCCTCTACGCTCTCAGCCTCAGTATCACTATCAACTTTCGTATAATTAGCTTTCTCGCCTTTACCCCTACTCCTCAATTTCCTTTGTTCCTCATCCGCCATCTCGAAGTACACCGTATAAAGTTTACCGTTCCAAAATTCACCTCACTTTCCCCCAAAATCAATCACTAATAATACACAAATTCACTTCACTTTCCCCCAAAATCACTGACAATTTGCACTGAAATTACACTCACTCCTTCCGTAAATATCGTTAGGTTTCCGTGCCCCACGTTGGGCGCCATTTGTAATGGGTTGTGTGTGCTTAATGGGGTTCTATTAATAATAAGAAAAGCGCTCCGCTAGTTGGGCGTTATTTGTAATGGTTTGGGAGATATTTAAACTTGATTACTGTTAATAAGAATAAAGTTAATTATAAAAGTTAATATGCAAAGCTCATTATTTAAATAATCGCCCACATTTGGGTTATCAAAATGAAACATTTAATTGTGTATTAATCTAATAGTGTATCTGTATTGTTGTCAGCTTCACTAAAAAAGTACATAATGTGTAATATATGTGTTGCCAGGGCGCCAGATCATTTATATATATCATGATCAAAATAATATATTAAACCTCGGTTACACAGAGGTAGAGCATCGAAATTCCTATCTCCAGCCGTAGTGAAACTTGCGTAATCTAACCTTACGATAATTAGTTCAGGAGTATGGTGTTGCCTTATAGTAATTTCTAGCTACTAAAGGAAACCAGTCAAGCATGTGAATTTAAAATGAATTTAATATATAATAAACAACAAGTGCAAAAAAATATAAAATACTAAAGAAAATAATAATAATAAATTTAAATTAAAGAATCTACTGAATTTTCTTGTATTATGGTTCTTGATTAGAAATTGGAGTATACTGAGTTAATTGAATAGAATATATTGAATTTAATAAGCATGATAGCCTTCTGATTTGACTGGAGTATAACTGTTTACATCGCTCACCGCATTGAAGATCTTTGTAGTTGGATTGTTGCGTAGAGACTTCCAGGTGGCCCTGATCATCCTCAAAGTAATTAATTTATATGTGGATGACGGAATAAATTCCAAAAATCATCCCTGTGACAATAGCCTCGTACACAACCATGTCACAGTTTGATGAGACAGAATGTCTTATCAAATTCACATACTTAATAGTCAACTGTCTAGTTTAGAACTGCGTTATAGACTCCATCTCGATACAAGTTACTCTGCTCCACTCAGCATCCTTCCTTCTCCTCCAGCAATTCAATAATAATAATTCCATTTGGGCGGCCGTCATATATATATAACGTTCCCAGGTAAAGCACGTGTATGACCCCTCTTCAGAAGTCGCTAGGCGATATAAGCCCGCCTTTCATATATCAACAATGACAATACTTCTTTGTAGTATTTCTCGGGAGGTCTAGCCCACCCTCTGTATATAGTTGCAAAGGATTCATTCATCGGCCCAGCATTGTTAGTGGTAAGTCTTCTTAGAATCTTTTCTTAGTATGATTTGTATATTGGTAGAATACTTGATGTGACAGACATAAGTGTCTATTTATGTCATTTCCAAGAAGCCGCCTTCTATGGACACCCTCTTTTTCTCTTGTTCGAATTTTCTTCAGAAATCATATTCAGTCAAGCGTCAAACTAATTTCAAATATAATGTGTACCGCTCCAAATCCTTTCAATTGCCATAATATTCTACATTACCGCATAATAATAGATATAAATATATTAGTTAACATAATAACTAATAAAAGGTAAAATGTAAACTTAAAAAATATTGATAATAATAATAATAATAATATATAAAATTATTTCGTTCTGGTCTCAAATTGGGACCATCACAAGCTCAAGTCGAGACACGGCCGTCTGGATGCCAATTGCGCTCTGCACTACCGGTATAGAAAATGAGGATCATTACTTGAAATCCCGTTAGTTACTCAACTGCTCACACAGCACTGTCAACCGAGTATAGCATAACAAAGACTTGGCACTATCTACTAGATATTTGTCAAATACCACTCACTCACTCACTCACTCACACATTCATCACGAAATCTCAGAACTCACCCAACGGATTGGAATGAAATTTGGTATGCAGCTTACTCAAGGGCCGCAAACGCCCACTAAGAAAGGATTTTTGGATATTAAGGTTCTAAAGGGGTGTTAAGGGGGTAGACCTGCATTTCATCGAATAGCAATATCTCCCGATTGGTTTCACTGGGGGATGTGATACTCGGCATATAAACTCATCATTAAAAATAAGAAGACATGTGTCTGAGGGTTTTTCGATGTGGTGTATATTATGAGGTGAAAGGGGTGAAAAGTGGGGGTTGAAAGATTCCTAACGGAGCCTGTATCTCATAAACGACATAGGCGAGGAGTTTCAAACTCAGCGGGAGAAAAATCAGCATAAAAAATAAGTAAATAGGTGTTTGACCGGTTTTTTTCATAAATCCAATTTAAGGGGCCTATGGCGAGGGGTGAAATTCAGTGTAAAAAAAAACCAGGAAAGAAAGTGTCCTAACCGATTGACTCACTCGCTCTTCAAACTCAGGGGGAAAAACTGCTTAAAAATAAGTATAACTTATATGTGTTCGACAGTTTTTTTGATAAACCAAATTAAGGGGTTCATCGGGAGGGGTGAAATTCTGAAGAAAAGAATTGAAAGAAAATGTCCTGACTCACTCACCCACTCATCATCGCCCAGCCAAAAATATTGAAGTTGGAAACATGTCATTTTCGGGATATGTTCGTTGTATGTCAAAACCATACACTAAGGGAGGATTTTTGAATATTCAGGCTCTAATGGGGTCTTAAGGGGGTTAAACCTGCATTTTATTGAATAACAATATCTCACGAGTGGTTTCATTTGTGGATGTGATACTCGGCATATAAACTAATCATTAAAAATAAGCAGACATGTGTCTAAGGGTTTTTCGATGTGGTGTATTATTATGAGGTGAAAGGGGTGAAAATTGGGGGTTGTAGGATTCCTAACGAAGCGTGTAGGCCTATCTCCTAAACGACATAGGCGAGAAATTTGAAACTCGGCGAAAAAAAATCAGCTTAAAAAATAAGTAAGTCGGTGTTCCACCGTTTTTTTTTTCATAAATTAATTTAAGGAGCCAATGGGGTGGGGTGAAATTCTGGGGGGAAAAAGGAGAGAAAGTGTCCTAACTGACTGACAAACTCACTCAATCATCAAACTCAGGGGAAAAAGACAGCTTAAAAAATAAGTTAATAGGTGTTCAAGCGTTTTTTCATCAATCCAATTTAAGGGGCCCATGGGGAGGGGTGATATTCTGGTAAAAATAATTGAAAGAAAATGTCCTGTCTGACTCACTCACACGTCACGCCCAGCGAAAACTATTAAAGTTAGAAACATGAAATTTTGGGAATATGTTCGCTGTATATCGAAAACGTCAACTAATGAATGATTTTTGTTATTCGGGTTTTAAAGAGGTGTTAAGGGGGTAAACGTGCATTTCATTGAATAACGATATCTCATGAGTTGTTTCTTTGGGGATGTGATATTCGGTATATAAGCTAATCATTAAAAGAATCAGACATATGTCTAAGGGTTTATCGATGAGGTGTATATTACGAGGTGAAAGGGGTGAAAATCGGGGGTTGAGGGATTCTTAACGGAGCGTGTATCTCTTAAACGACATAGGCGAGAAGTTTGAAATTCGGCGGGAAAAACAGCTTAAAATATAAGTAAATAGGTGTTCGACCGTTTTTTCATAAATCCAATTTAAGGGGCCCTTGGAGAGAGGTGAAATTCTGGGGGGAAAACAGGAAAGAAAGTGTCCTAACTCACTCACTCATCAAACTCAGGGGGGAAGAACAGATTAAAAATATAAGTAAATAGGTGTTCGACCGTTTTTTTTTTCATAAATCCAATTTAAGGGGTTCATGAGAGGGGTGAAATTATGAAAAATAATTGAAAGAAAATGTCCTGACTTACTCACTCATCATCCCCCAGCCAAAATTATTGAAGTTAGAAACATGACATTAAGGGGCTATGTTCGTTGTATGTTGAAAACGTCCACTAAGGAAGGAATTTTGGATATTCAGGTTCTAAAGGGGTGTTAAGGGGGTAGACTTGCATTTAATTGAATAACAATATCTCCCGAATGATTTCCTTTGGGATGGGATACTAGGCATATAAACTCATCATTAAGAATAAGAAGACACATGTCTGAGGGTTTTTCGATGTGGTGTATATTATGAGGTGTATGTGTGAAAAGTGAGTGTTGAAGGATTCTTAACGGAGCAAGTATCTCTTAAAAGACAGAGGCAAAAAGTAAGAATCTCAGGGAGAAAAATCAGATTGAAAAAGTAGTAGATAGGTGTTCGATCGTTTTTTCATAATCCAATTTAAGGGGCTCATGGAGAGGGATGAAATTCTGGGGAAAGAAGTCCACTAAGGAAGGATTTTTGGATATTCACTCATCATCCCCCAGCAAACCTATTGCAGTTAGAAACTTGAAATTTTGGGGATATGTTCGTTGTTTGTCGAAAAAGTCCACTAAGGATGGATTTTTGGATATTCATGTTCTGAAGGGGTGTTAAGGGGGTTAAACTTGCATTTCATTGAATAACAATATTTCACGAGTTGTTTCATTTGGTGATGTGATATTCGGCATACAAACTAATCATTTAAAATAAGCAGACATATGTCTAAGGGTTTATCGATATGGTGTATATTATGAGGTGAAAGGGGAGAAAATTGGGGGTTGAAGGATTCTTAACGGAGCGTGTACTGTATCTCTTATTCAACATAGGCGATAAGTTTGAAATTCAGCGGAAAAAGCAGCTTAAAAATAAGTAAATAGGTGTTCGACCATTTCTTCATAAATCCAATTTAAGGGGCCCATGGGGAGGAGTGAAATTCGGGGGGGGGGGAAACAGGAAAGAAGGTGTCCTAACTGATTGACTTACTTACTCACTTATCAAACTCAGGGGGAATACAGCTTTAAATAAGTAAATAGGTGTTCGACCGTTTTTTTTTTCATAAATCCAATTTAAGGGGTTCTTGGGGAGGGGTGAAATTCTCAAATATTAATGAAAGAAAATGTCCTGACTGACTCACTCACTCATCATCGCCCAGCAAAAATTATTGAAGTTAGAAACATGAAATTTTGGGGATAAGTTCGTGGTATGTCGAAAACGTCCACTAAGGAAAGAGTTTTGGATATTCAGGTTCTAATGAGGTGTTAAGGGGGTAAACGTGCATTTCATTGAATAACAATATCTCATGAGAGGTTTCATTTGGGGATGTGATACTTGGCATATATACTAATCATTTAAAATAAGCTGACGCATGTCTAATGGTTTTTCGATGTGGTGTATATTATGAGGTGAAAGGGATGAAAAGTGGGGGTTGAAAGATTCCGAACGGAGCGTGAATCTCTTAAACGACATAGACGAGGAGTTTGATTTTCTCCGAGTTCCAATCACCTTAAAAATTAATAAATGAATAAATAATTAAATAAGTAGATGTTCGACCGTTTTTTTTCATAAATCCAATTTAAGGGGCATATGGGGAGGGGTGAAATTCTGGAATAAAAACGTCCACTAAGGAAGGATTTTTGGATGTTCACTCTCATCGACCAACCAAAACTATTAAAGTTTGTTGTGTGTCGAAAAAGTCTACTAAGGAGGGATTTTTGGATATTCTGGTTCTAAAGGGGTGTTAACGGGGTTAAACCTGCATTTCATTGAATAACAATATGACACGACTATGACGCGAGCGAAGCGAGGCTAAAAATGAGATGGAGTGTGTCTGTGCATTACTCAATCATGCAAGAACCACTGGTCCGATTTACATTAATTTGACATGGAAGTAGCTGATTTACCTGGTTAACATATAGGCTACTTTTGATTTCAATACTTTGCACTATTTAAAGATGGCAACCATTTTAGTGACGTCACTACACCCTTTGGTTTCAAACTTTCATATTTCCATTTCAAATAAAAAGTGAACGCTAAGAAATAGCAAACTTTTGATGGCATATACGAGGTTTAAAATTACATTTTCTATCCGAAAGGTATCTCCAACGGTTAGCGAGTAAAACCTAAATTTGTGCTATAAAACACGGTCAACGCCGAACGGTGTAGTTGGATAAAATGTTCCATCCTTAATCTCCCTCTGCGCAGCACCTCGCCTAACCCCTGTTTTAACTGTCACTTTCACATTTTAATTTATTTATGACGCGTAGGGAAGCACGGGTACTTCAGCTAGTCATCCATAAAACAAATAAATCCACCGGGCGAAGCCGGGCATTACTGCTAGTTATTTATAAAGTCCTCCTTGCGATTGGAGTACATTTTCAGATTTATTCAGCAGATTATTTCATTGGAAATGAAGAATGATTGTAACAAAGATGCAAAGGTCGAAATCAAAAGCACTTTGTTGTAGTTGTTAATTAATTCGAGGGGCTTGGGACATCAGTGTCATCAGCCCCGTGTAGTTGGGTGTATGTGTTGAGCTTGTCTGATAACGTGTATTGTTGTGATGACTGTAGTATAGAGTGTGTAACTATCAGGGCATGAATGTAGTAGGCTTGAAGAAAGGTACTATGCCGGCATTTGCTTGGAGGGATTGTGGAATAAACGGGAAATACCACACTCAGGATAGCCACTATCATCGCCGTGATTCGAACCTGCGATCTCTTAGACTTGCTGTAGCTGCCCTCGTGGCCGTGGTGCACAATTTAACGAGCACGGCTATGCCGCGGGACTATCAGAAACACTGATTTTATTCCGGCATTAAACTAAAATTCGCCTCCGTAGCGTAGCGGTCAGCATGGTTAGCTGCCGCCCCGGAGGTCCTGGGTCCGATTCCCGGCTCTGCTACGAAATTCGAAAAGTGGTATGAGGACTGGAATGGGGTCTACTATTCCTCGGGTGGCCCGAATGAGTGGAGGGGGTTCGACTCCCACCTCAGTCATCCTCGAAGTGGTTTTCCGTGATTTCCCACTTCGTCTTCGGGCAAATGCCAGGATGGTACCTACTGTAAGGCCACGGCCGCCTTCTTCCCGCTTCCTTGCCTATCCATCCTAATCTTCCCCTCCCTTCCCATCCCTTTGCAGGTGAGGCCGCCTGGGCAATGTGCTGATCACACCTCTCCAGTTGTATCAACTCCGACAAGATGATCCCAGCTCTTGGACACTGCCTGGAAAGGCGGTAGTGGTGAGTTCCCTCGCTGAGTCCGTGGGAACCACCAACCTGAAGGGTAAAATCGATTTTAAATTTTAAAAAATGAAACAAAAATAAAAGCAACGAGCTGCTTCGTTACAAGTTACAAGGAACGGCGTTACCGTTACAGTTACTATCAAAAAGTAACTATTACCTGCAACGTGTTACTCCCCAACCAGAGCAGATGACCTCGCTGTTCCGGCCCTTAAAACAGCAATAACTTACTAACTCTCTAGTCCTGACTGCAAAACATGGAATTGAAATCTGTATGTGGTGGTATATTTACTGACTTGCCCCAGCACATAAACCGACCTGCGAATACTCCGAGCCATGTTAACCACAGTATTCGTCGTGGGTTATGTGTATGGCCTCTGTTTTGCACTCTGAAATGAAATCCTCTCCTCGTGGAAACTCGACGCTACCTCAGCGGGCCGCCCCAGGCTTTCATGCAAGCCATTCTTGATGCATGACGCTCCACGTGGTGAACAATAGCTTCGTTCTTTCTTTCTAAGTTCAGCAACGATATGTATATTCATTCGTCGTTTTCGTTTAACTCAAGATATATATTTACTTCAACGAAATGGTTCGCAGGAAGTTTGTAAACGAAATATATGTGTATCTCGGGGAACAAGAAACCAGACGTATTATATGGAAATTGAGTTTACGTACTGTGCCCAACTGGTCACGGCAGTCTGGCATCGAACTCAGGCCTTATCAGAGAAGACCAGGCAAATGGTTATGCCTAAGGTCGAACCAGTGGTCTCTAAGGGGGAGCCATTATGGACCCACAGAGCAATGAGAGGTCTACTGACACATAATAGTCTAGCGTGATTTCACGATTATTTAGGTGCAAATCATAGCAATTTAAAGGAAAAATTATAAGCAAAATGCAAGGGAATGTACGTTTTCAGTGCATACGAAGTCGAAAGAAGGCTAGTTTGAAGTCTGACAAATTACTTTAGCAAGTAGGCGGGGTAGGCTCGGCGCCAGTAGAACTATTTCCGTCTAGGGCGGTCAGACAGCTCAAAATTAATGACCCGGGAATTCACCAGTCGACAACGAGCAAAGCTTTGGCGGAACCAAGCCCACAAGAAATTAATTAATTACAGATAAATGGAGCATTGTAATGCAATGGAACATACGCACAGATGAATGTATTCACGGAGGAGTAATTTAGGAGTGGTTTTTCACCTAAAATTACGCCTATTTCTCAAAATGACCGCATTACAACCTAACTCACGCTCGAGAGCACGAATACTTTAACCAACCAGCGGGAAATCCCCACTGTGGCGTCCCACGCGCTGAACTAAGGCAATTAATGGTAATTAATTGGCCGAAGCGATCGCCGGCACGCGAGTGTTTTTAAAATCTCCACGCCTAAATAAACAAGATGCAGATGTTATTTCGGCTGAAGACGGAGTATTTCAAGAAGGGAGTCGCTCTCACGTGTCCCGTGAACTATTTTGTGCAAGAAACCCATATAAGGGAGAGCAGCCTACGCCAAGGGTCAGTTGAAGTCAGTTGCAGGTCAGTTGGAAGTCAGTCGAAGTCAGTGATGTACGTCAGACGGTCGCTCGAGTTGGAAGTTAGTCCTTTGTCTACAAGCGCTCTGCAGTAAGCACGCCAATTATTAAAATATCAGCGTACCGCCGTTGAAGACAATGGAAGCAAATTGTAAGCTTCATCAGTAATAATGAAGTGCATAAAAAGTAACAAAGTGCAGATATTTCTTTATTATCTGACACAGATATAAATTCGCTACAGCGAATAGGAACTGATAATGATTGGAACAGTTCGTATACCGGAAGGTATTGTCAATTATATGACATCAGCATCAGGAGCACTCCAGTGATGGGAGAGTGGAAGTTATTGCCACCTAACCAGGACAGTGAGGTGAACGGGAGTGCAGGGAACTAGGATCGAACATCTATAAAAACGCTACTAGATTTCATGGAGACCAGCGGTTATCATAAGTTCATCGCATCTCTGAGGTCAAGCGTAGGTGAAATCCAGATTAAGGATCAACATGTGAAATGATAGAGGAAGTGTGTATAAATTGTGAAATAATAATTTAAAGTGTTAATGTGTTTAATGATTAATATTCAGTGTTTATCAGTGGTAAAGGCCACTTGTGATAATATGTGTATCATGTGTAAAAAGTGTGAATCTCAGTGTTGTGTATTGGATATCATGATGGATTAAGTCAATCATCATGGTAGAGCTCAGGCGAAGATACTGGTACTTTCCAGCCAGAAGGAAACGTGAGTACACATGCAAATAATAGCATTATAATGGCATAGTTCACCATGTAACGATTAATCACTTTGAAATTAAAGATGTAATAGTCACTTACTGAACGAGTTTTCACCACTCGTCTTGAATAAAGTATGACTTGGAAGGTGATTTGCTTAGGACCATTTAGGTCAAAAATAGTGATGGATCTAAACGTTAAAATAATAATAATAATAATAACTGGGGTCGGCAACCATAAAGTAAGGGCAAAGTTGGCCTAAGTAATGTTCAAATAGTGTCATGTCTAATTTAAGATACTGTCATTTGGTAAACAGTAAAGAATGTAGTGTGGAATATCGCGAATACGAGAGCTTTTCTCAGTGTCAGTGAAATTTTGAATGAATATTTGAAATTAAAGTAAGCCAGTATATTTATACATTTGTGTTAGGAGCTATGTAAAGCTTTGGCTTAAATAGTATAACAGGAAGAACGCAGGTACCTTGATAATGGAGTCATATATGTGAAATATTGTTTAGCCGCATATAGCGTGCAGATTAACGTAGAATCCAGTGATTTACGTAAGATAAGCACGGGAAAGACTAGTATAGCTTGCGCGTGAGGTGAAAATTGGCTTAATCTTCGAGAAGTATCGCCTTTGTGCATACTGTATTTGTTACGCAGTGATTTGGATAGATTCTGTCTATTGCCAACGCTTGCATTGAATTATAGCCACTATAGACGCCCAGCGAGGCGCGGTGTGCATTTATACTTATGGTCTGCCCGAGAGGTAGAATCATATTCGTCGACGAGGAACGTGGTTCCCAAAAAAATATATGTTAATGACAGCTGCTGATGATAACCATGGGGTTTCATTATGATGCGCGTCTTAAAAGCCACAAGTAATCACCTTAGAACGGCAATGCTATCATTGGAATTTCACCCCTGCCATGAATGTTTAATAGGAGCCATTTGAGCCCAAATACACTGTAAAGTTAGGTGTTAATTAATTAAATGACTCAATTACTTAGGACTATGCCTAGCGGATCTTTACTGTTATATAATTGTAAACAAGTTTGGCCTTGACGGTAGAGAGAGACAGGGAATGTAGACCATTTCCGTGGCAGCCATCTTGGAGAGCTGTCTGGAACGAATTTTATGACCTGCTGAGGGAAGGGGAGGTTGCTCGACCGATCCCTTGTCAATTACAGTCACAATAGGACACTGAGAGATCTCGGTATTCAATATGCAATTAAAATATAAGTATTTTAGTGATGCAAATGGAATTAAATGGTGTATGGCAACTCACATACGTGGTTGAACCATAGAAATCAGATGATATTTGGCGAAGTTATCCTCTGAGGGGGAAAGCTGAACCAAAATAATGTAGGCATCTTCTTTAAAGTGCATTTTGCCAGTTTATGCTAATTTAGGAAAAACGGGTATGTGTTTTTCCCAGAACATGACACAGTTGTATCTATGATAAGTCCGATAAGACCCAGATAATCGTTATATGGTGAAACTATAAATATTCTATCCATGTTTATGTTTATTTTATGATTAAGAAGCATGACTCATTTTCCTAGAGCGTTCATAGGGATGGAAAGAAGGAAGATGATTCGCACGACACAACAAATATTTGCTAATAAATGTAGAAAAAATTGAAGTAATGCTAATGAAAGTAAATGCCGTAGGAGACGGAATAATGTCTTAGTGATATCATGTTTATGTGACATGTGGTTTTTGTGTTAAGATATTTCCATTAAATAAAATTGTGTCACATGACGAACACTATGAAAACCTTGTAATCTGAACTATTATTGACAGGATATTAGAAGTAGGTTTGAGTGCATTGTAGCGCTATTTTTAAGGAGAAAGCTCACAGAATAACCCTATTTATTTGTGGGAATTAATTGTAATTTGTCCTTTGTTTTGTATTTGTTGTACAGCCATGATTTTAGACCAGTAAATATTTTATTCATAGGAATGTTGTGTATTTCCTGTAGAGTAGTTACCTGGTAGACTGAAATCCTGAGCATGTGGTCGTATTGTGGGCAGGAACGTCCCATACCTCGAAAGACCGTGAGCTAGTTGGGATACGAACACATGGTCCACATGGTGACAATCGGGTACAGTACGAATAATCGATATTGACTGCCCTCACGACTGTGAAGGACCACCGGCAATAATAATAATAATAATAATTATCATAAAAAGGCCATGGCTGTGATAAGTAAATATAGTAGATCACTATGCAGACAGTACGCGTTTAATTTAGGACTTTACCATTTAGAACTCAGATCACCTGGATGGTTCCTAACGTAAGGCCACGGCTGTCTCCTTCCCAATCCTCACCTGCATTACAAGTACACACACTACTACTTACACCACAATAAGACAGGTCATCAAACAAATTCTGGACACACCTATGTATACGGGGTTGAATGACCACGATGTCCAATCCTCTAAATTAAAACAACGACAACAACAACGAACTCGATTCCTATTTCTAGGGATGGAGCGAGGTACAGTCATTATCAGCCTCGCAAGAACAACTGACGAAAAGAACCTTCAAGAACGTTCACACCAGAATTAAATTTGTAGGCAGAGTCGAACCCAGCAAAATAACTAACTAACTAACTAAATAAATAAATAATAAATAAATAAATAAAGGAAGTTTTTAATATATTAAAAAGAAAAGAACAGAAAGATAAAGAAGAAAGAAAAGCTATGAAAGGAAAAATAGAAAACGAAAAGAAAAACTAAGAAAAGAACAGATAAGCTAAGAGAAGAAGAGAAGAAAGAGAAAAGCTAAGAAGAGAAAAGCTAACAGAGGAAAAGAAGAAAACGAAAAGAAAAGCTAAGAAAAGAACAGAATGATAAGCTAAGAAGAGAAGAGAAAAAGAAAAGCTAAGAAAAGAATAGATAAGCTAAGAAGAGAAGAAAAGCTAAGAACAGACGAAAATGGAAAGAAAAGCTAAGGAAAAGAAAGATGATGATGATGATGATGATAATTGTTGTTTTAAGGGGCTAAGAAACGAAAGGCTAATGAAGGAAAGGAAGGACAGAAAAGCTTTGACAAGAAAAGAAGATAAGCTAAGAAAAATCAGCAAAGAAAATAAATAATAAATAGAATTCAAAAGAAAAGAAAAAATGTTCAGAAAAGAAAACCTAAGAGAAACAGCTTAGAAGAGAAGAAAAAGAAAAGAAAAAGAAGCTAAGAAATGAAAATAAAAGCTAAGAATACAAAACCTAGAAAAATAAGCTAAGAAAAGAAAAGAAGAAGAAAACAAAAACTAACAAAAGAAAAGACGAGAAATAAAGAAAATAATTAATTAAATAAATAGATAGGTAAAGTTTTACCACTGATTGGTAATTCAAACATTAGCAAACAAAACAAAAAGTCGACCCCTGGCACTATACAGCCCATGACGGGCTAAGGCCGACCAAGCGACCGCTGCCCAGCCATTCGGCCTGCAGATATTGGGGTGACGCGTGATCAGCGCGTCGGGTCCCCTCGGCCGTTAATCTTGATTTTCGTGATCGGGGCGCTGTCTCACGGTCAGACAGCTACTGAATTGTCCTCACGAGGCTGAGTGCACCCCGTTCCAACCCTCGTGTCAGTTTTAACATTCCTGACGGAGCCGGGGATCGAACCCGGGGCCTCCGAGTGAGAGGCAGGCGCGCTACCCCAACACCACGGGGCCGGCACATTAGCAAACGAGAACAATAAAACTCTTCATAGAATCCAACTGTTCTTATTGAGCGAGTTTGACACTATGATGCACATCGAGAATAGTGTTTGACAGTAGTACAAATAACATGATGAGTCATAATTTGTGCCAGATGAATTATTGATGCTGGACGCACCTCAGAATCCGCAAATCCGCGGGACGACCTTTGCGATAGAAAAAGCTCAAATGGAGACTGGATAGACGTGCCTTTTGGCACCATATCCCCACTTAAGGGAGTTAAATTAAGAACGTCGCGAAAGGTATCGACGATCAAACCCATCTGCCCTTGTCATTGGGTGGTGACCATTCCAGCCAGCGATTAAACCCGATAGGTCATTCCACCGGAAGTGGTTAATTTAGAAAGGAGGAGTTTCGGTTTTACTTGTCGAATACTTAATTCGTGATAAACATCTTTTACAGCAAATATTGAAGAAATTGCTTCACCGACCGGGATAGCTACGCACCTTAAGGCACAAAGGCTTAGGGGCAGGCTATCTCTGGACTCTGAAAACGAGTGAGATTGAACCCCACTGTTGGACGTCCTTGAATGGAAGTCATCGTTTTACATTTTCTACTGAAGACAAATGCCGGAACTGTACCTTCTGACTTGCCAAGGCTCCATACTTCCAAATCTCAGGCCATTCCATTCGTCTTAATTAATTTCATCGCGCAGTAATTCCTATAGTAAGATGAAGTCGGTGTCAGGAAGGGCATCCACTCATAAAAACTAACCACTAAATAAAAAATCAACGCGCCTCATCCTTGAAACAGTAACATAAGGGGGTAAAATATACATACACTGGCCTGCATTTAATTGCAAGCACATGTTGTGTGTGTAGCTTTAACTGATGTCCCCAACAGCATATAATAGTGTTATTCTACTGGAATCAAATTCAATAACATGTTATTTTTGTGCATGATTTATAATGACAATATTTGCAGTACATTTAGCTCGGATAAGCATATCAACACAAAACATCATGTCCCATTACAGTCAAATTAAAAACGTAAGTCTCGAAATAACAACGTAATTATGAAGCATCTAAAATTTAAATGCAGGATGGAAAGAAAAAATTGGATTTGTTTAAATGAATGAATCAATGAATGAACAAAGAACGAACGATTAAATAAATAAATAAATTAGTAGAAATCCAGACACGAAATGACGTAAAAATAAATATAACAGTCATGTAAAACTAAAAGCTTTCTACCTTACCATCTTGCTTCATATTATCATGTAACGAATTAAGATGAAGGAGGGGAAGTAAAGCCGGCGGTCCCATGTCATAGATTTATGGCATGTTAAAGAACCTTCCACTAATTACACCTGTGAGCCTAAATTATAGGTTAAAAATTTGAATAATGGTATTAGGTTCCAACGTTCGTCGCTAGGAGCCGACTGCGGTGGCGTCTAGTAACCAAGGTCTGAACTAGTGGTCGTTGACGGTGGCGTTTGGCGGCAAAGTAAGAACTACTAGAAAATGTCGGCAGTTCTTACTTGACTGAAAAACAGATAACACACACTAATACAGCCATCACAATTAATACCGGTTATCAGACAGATTCTACACACACCCAAAGTACACGGGGCTACATGACCGCGTTGTCACAGCCCCTAAACTGAGGAACCAACCAACCACCAGCCGAAATAAGATGAAAGGGGGTGGCGAGAAACATTAACTTGAAACGTTGATATTGTGTCTGCAGCGCCAACAGTCCAAGTTTCACTTCCATAGAGCGCCACGTTGCCAAGAATAGTGTTTGTGTTGCGCCTGTCGTTGTTTGTCTTTGACATCAATCGTGCTATGCTTGACGTAAAGTGTGTATTTGTATTCCATATATTCACTGGGGGTCGTAAGCATTCAAGAAACCCAGAACAACAGATGGTGCAAAACTTATTTTGAAGTGTGTTAGTCAGAACATACGGACAGGGAAAGACAGTTCCGCAATTTGAATCTAGAATGTTCGGAACTTAACCTCTGCTGCTCAGAATGTGTGCGATGAATTTCGCCTCGCCTGTCTGTTACATGCACTTGCTCCTGCGATATGTTGCAACTCTGACTAGAATGCTCTCTCTCTCTCTCTCTCTCTCTCTCCATTCGCCATTGTTTGATATTACATCTCCATTTCACACCATAAATCCCTATTGTATATGACTGTTCTAACACAGGCGATACCCGCAGTATAAACTACGACGCCTACACCTCACGCGAGATATCAGGAGTGAGCTATATTTTGTACAGTTTGTCTCAAGAGTAACTGCACGCCCCAAATATTAGTGTTAGGCCATTTTGCAGCAACAGTGGTTGATGAAGTTAACAAACCGTGTGAAGAAACCCACTGACTAGCAAGGAGACCGCGTTTACTTGTCATCAACGATTTCGTCCAAACGTGTGGTAGGCCCTATATCCAGGCTTCACCGATGGTTGGATTCAAACACAGTCTTTAGCCTATTTTCATTTATGAAACAAGATGTTCAGTAAAGAACATATAGCCTACTTTCACCTAAATGTATGAGTATAGTTATAACTCTTTGTCTTTATCAAAGAGTATAATAGAATCATTTCTTGGTTGAAGAACTTAGAAACTATTTACTGCTACCAAACACCAGAACCTCGGAAAAACTACTACAAACATTGAAGAAAGAAAGAAAGAAAGAGAAAACATAACTCAAGAATTTTATGGAACTGGAGACATAGTCGACCGGGCGTGGGCAACATCAAACTTTGAGTTGAGGTATGTGTTTACACGTCTGGCTGTTCATGGTTTTCACCACGTTAATTGCATTAACCAATCTTTCCATGACCCTACAGAGACGCGTGTATGCCAACTATGTGGACAAGCATGTGAACGCTACCACTTAGAGCTCTGTAGTGAAGGAAACAATCAATCAAATATATGCTATTCAAATCCGCAGAGCGCAATTTTAGTGTACATGGTCATTCTTTATTTTCGATTGCTATTTAGCTGCAATAAAATTATTAATTAATATCCTGAACTAGCACCCACAGATAGAGTACAGATACTAAAGTGAGATCGATCTGTCTTTATTTCAAATAACACACAATAAGCTGTTACAAACACTTTAAAATGAAAATGTATCGTATTATCAACTTTTCATTCTTCAAATTCGATGCGTTTAGAATGCCAACCATTGGAGTCCCACGTAGAACAGTCATGACCACTGGCGGACAAGATAATCCTAATAGGGAGAGTGCATTCTAGCGGCCATAAAAACAAACTTTTCAATTAAAGCTGAAAGGTAATCTGTGGGCCGTTGAGCAATAAATTGGCCATGAGAGTTCTCCTGGTTGCTGTTAGATGTCTCTTGCAGATCTGTTGGCGAATTTTGTTTTAATCAAATATATATTTTCCATGGTAATATGCACAATATAACGCGCAATTTTAAAACGTCTCAGTAATTACAAAACAATATATTAAAAAAGCAAAAAAAAAAAAACCAACTCTGGCAGGATTAGAACCCCAGTCATACGGTTGTGAGGCTAACGTTTTACCACGCAGCCAATCAAGTCAACCAAAATTTGCCGATATCAGTTGAATTACATACAACGTGTTAGCAATTAATGATTTAGACTAAACGATTTCTTCAGTGGAGTATACTTCTTGTATATAAAGAATTTCATACAAAGATTATGTTATTTCTATCAGTAGGTTATATTGCATGCAACACTCAAACTAGTGAAATATTGGTCTGGCACAAGATATCAGCTGCCATCTTGTCTTGTAACTGAGACGGCTCAGCTTTTTAAAGTCACTTCTGCACTATAATATTACCAGATGAACTTTTAATTTCGAGCGGGCCACGTACTTTAGAACACTTTAAACGATTCTCGGTTTGATAATCGGAACGGGTGGGTCCCATGTTATGGATTATAAAGTTTGCATAATTCACACGGCCGCCATACTGAAATGGTAGGGCAGATGGCCTTGTATTTTGGCACAAAGCGCGTCCCATATGAAGGCATGTTGTCACCAAATTTGGTAGAGATCGGATGATTAGTTTAGTCGTTATTTGATTTTACGTTTTGAACGTTTGAGTGGCCGGCATTGAGTTTTGGTGAAGATGGCGACGATATAAAACATGACACTGAGGTGCCCTTTGCTAGTGCTACCACTGTACCAAATTTCGTTCAATTCGGATTCACCGTGTTTGAATTAATAGCCGGGGGAGGGGGTGTACAGACATTCACAGTACACACACATACACACACACAGACAAACACACAATTTTTTGCCCTTTGTACACCTAATGTCTACTTTCATTTTTTGACAAAACCGAAAGTAGGCTAAAAGATTAGGCTTATGAGATCATCATTTGTCCGTGAGTGTATGTGTATGTGTGTCAGTTTGTGTGTTCCCCTGACAAAATCTAAACGGCTGGAGCGATTTCAATGAAACTTTGTAAGGTCATAGTACTATTTTGGCAGCCCCGACCGTATCCTTCAAATTTTATTACATCTCACCAATCCAACATGGTGGCTGTGTGAAATATTTCAACAGCATTGTATATCTCCGAAACTGTCACTCATATCACCCTGAAATTTTGTATGGTGATAAAGGGCACTACTAAACGTTTGCATGTGACTTTCCAAAACCTGTTAACTACAAAACGAACATCGCGGCTAAGCGAAGTTGAATCATTTAAATTGACCGTTCTCACGATTTAACCATCCGAACGCAGTGAAACTTGGTACAACCAATATTTATACACATTTCAATGCATTGACATCTAATTTAGTTCAATTGTTTTCATAACCTCAAGATAGCGGCTGTGCGAAATTTTGAAATTAAGTTTTATTTCTTGTGTCCTAATCATGCGATCGAATTCAACGTTTGAATATTGAACCTACGCAATAATCCTTATCTAATAGTACATAACTCTATGGCCTACATATATTAAAATCCAAAATGCGACTATCCGAAATATTTAGACGGTTCTCAATATCTATTAATCTATTAAAGCAATCAAACTGCAAATGTGTATGTTGATAGTGGCTATGAACATAATTAGGATATACGAAAATAGGCTATAAGTTTTAATTCTTCTTGGAACTACTTGTTGTTGATTCATTTAGGGGATTTGTGTCATCGAGGTCATGTTGCTCCGTGTGTGTGTGGAATCTGTCTGATAACCTGCATCATTGGGGTGACTGTAGAAGTGTGTGCATTTGTAACTGAGGCTAGGATTTGTAAGGAGGCCACTCTGGCGTTAAAAATCCTTCAGTATGCCTTCCTTCGGAGGGGAAGTAAAGCCGGCGGTCCCATGTCATAGATTTATGGCATGTAAAAGATCCTTTCACAGACTAAACTAGTGTAAAGCAAAATTGTTAGGTTAGATTTCGTCAGAACGCTCTATCAAAGTTCCAACGTTCACCACTAGGTATCATTGATAACTGGTGGCGAAAGTTGGAACTACTTGAAATTGAACGGAACTTGTAGCTCACCCTTTAGGGTGTCCGCAGGAAGCAGCTACAGACTCAGGCGAGCCGAACATGTCCTCGGACACTCCCGGCACTAAAAGCCATACGATAAATAAATAAATAAATCTGGCCTCGGAAAGAAGTGAAAAGCCACGGAAAATCACTTATAAGATGACTGAGATGGTCTCAGTTTTGCCTCACGAGGCTGAGTGTACTTCGTCCAACCCCCACGCCGGGAATCGAACCCTGACCTCCAAGGTGACAGCTAAAAATGCTAGCCACTGTGCCATGAGATGAACATAGAAATCAAGTAACTTCACGGAACCAGCCTTTCACTTCTTGTGCTTCTTGAAGCTCAGCCGACATGGTCGGTAAGAATAGTTTAAAAAGATGTTATTAATCTAATGTTATCTAATTCTCATCGACGTCACTACAGAACATCTATAGTGGCTGCAGCAGGACATACCGTTGTGTAATGCTTGCTCTGTGCCTCCAGCGATTTCGATAACAGTTCTGCCTGAGTGCTGTTGGGACTCGATTGACCACAGAGCACACACCGCTTTTCTGGGGGGATTTCACACAATACTTCCCTCTTGTAAGGTTCTTCCCAACTATGCGTACCGTACATATCAAGGCATCAACACCTAGTATGAACATAGCCTATTTTCACTTATGAAAAAATAGGCTTATGAGATCACCTTTTGTCCGTGAGTCTGTCTGTGTGTGCATGTGTGATAGATTCGTGTGTCCCCCCATAATAACTTCTAAACAGCTGGAGCGACTTCAATGAAACTCGGCAAGTTCATAGCACTATTCTGGACGACCCCGACCGTGCCCTTCAAATTGTGTTACGTCTCACCAATCCAACATGGTGGCTGTCCGAAATATTTCACCAGCATTCAATATATCAGAAACTATGACAGATATCATCCTGGAATTTTGTACGGTGATAAAGGGAACTACTAGAAGTTCACCTATGTGACCTTTGAAAAACTGGTAACTACAAAACCAATATGGTGGCCAAGTGAATTTCAACTTTTAAATAGACGTTTCTCGCAATTTGACCAACCAAACGCATTGAAACTTGGTACAGTATATGTTTATACACATTGCAATGCACCGACATTTAACTTCGTTCAGTTGTTTACATAACCTCAACATGGCGGCTCTGCGAAATATTTCACCGGCATTCCATATCTCTGAAACTATTACCGATATCACCCTGAAATGTTGTACGGTGATAAGGCGGAACTACGAGAAGTTCACCTATGTGACTTTTGAAAAACTGGTAACTACAAAACCAACATGGCGGCCAAGAGAATTTGCGATTTTTAAATAGACGTTCCTCGCGATTCAACCAACCAAACGCAATGAAACTTGGCACAGTATATGTTTATACACATTGTAATGCACCGACATCTAACTTTGTTCAATTGGTTACATAACCTCAAGATGGCGGCTGTGCGAATTTTAAAATTAAGTTTTTATTTCTTGTGTCGTAATCATGCGATCGAAGTGAATGTTTGAATAATGAACCTACGCAATAATGTTCCTTTAATGGTACATGATTCTATGGCCTAAACATATAACAATCCAACATGGCGACCATCCGAAATATTTAGACGGATCTCAATATCTACGAATCTGTTACAGCAATCAAACTGAATTTTTGTATGTTCATAGAGGCTATGAACATAAGTTCACCTATAGGACATTCAATAACCTGGTCATCACAAATCCATCATGGCGGCGACATGAAGTATAAATATTCACATGGTCGTTTCTCGCAATTTAACCATCAGAGTGCAGTGACATTTGGTACAGTAAATCCTCATACAAATGTTAATCAACTAGCATCTATTTTTTTCAATTGTTCCCATAACCACAAGATGGCGGCTGTGCAAATTTTAAAATTAAGTTTTTATTTCTTGTGTCGTAATCATGCGATCGAAGTGAATGTTTGAATAATGAACCTACGCAATAATTTTCCGTACATGACTCTCTGGCCTAGACATATAACAATGCAACATGGCGACCATCCGAAATATTTAGACGGATCTCAATATCTACGAATCTCTTACAGCAATCAAACTGAAATTTTGTATGTTGATAGATGCAATTAACATAAATAGGGTATATGAAAATAGGCTGTATAGTACTTCATGGAACTACTTGTTCAGTGTTGCCTTAGCAATCGAATTTCAATGATTTTCAGTCGGTCAGCACGATTGTGCCAAATTTCAATGGGTGTTTCTCTAATCCTAAAATATACATCATGTTAACAAATACACTTGGATGACCAGTTTGGATCGTCAAGCAATCATCATCATATCCTTTACTCGTAGGCTATTAAATATATGTCTACAAGTATGGGTGATGGTTATATGCACTTAGCATTAGTAATTAAAATAGCACAACTACCCAAGATTTGTAATTTATATGCAAAACTGAAAGTTTTATTCTTAATCTCTCCTTATATGTGTTACATTTTAACACAACCATTTCTCAAACTTGACTTAAGTTTAATTATGCCTGATTTAAATGTTCATGAAAATGATGTTAAAATTACGCCATGTTTAAACAAGTAGTTCCGTGAAGAACTATATAGCCCATTTTCATGTATCCTACTTATGTTAAATGCCTCTATCAACATACAAAACTTCAGTTTTTTTTGCTGTAATAGCATCGTAGATATCGAGAACGGTCTATACATTTCGGATGGTCGCCATGTTGGATTTTTATAAATGTAGACCATACAGTTATGTTATATTACATGAAAATTATTGCGTAGGTTTATTATTCAAACTTCAATCACCTGATTAGGACACATGAAATAAAAACGAGATTTCAAAAGTTTGCACCGCCGCCATCTTGCGGTTATGAAAAGGTTGAAATAAATTAGATAAGAGTGGATTAAAATTTGTATAAGCATTTACCGTACCAAGTTTCACTGCACTCGGGTGGCTAAATCGCGAGAAACGTCCATTTAAATATTTAAATTTCGCGACACCGCCATGTTGTATTTGAGCTCACCAGGTTGTTGAAAGTCCCATAGGTAATCTTCTATTTAAAGCTTTTACCAATATACAAATTTACAGTTTGATTGCTGTAATAGATTAGTAGATATTGAGAACCGACTAAATACTTCGGATGGTCACCTTGTTGGATTTTTAAATATGTAGGCCGTAGAGTTATGTACTATTAGATGACGATTATTGCGCAAGAACATTATTCAAACGTTGACTACAATCGCATGATTAGGACACAAGAAATTAAAACTTAATTTTAACATGTCGCACAGCCGCCATCTTGAGGTTATGTAAACGATTGAACCATGTCAGTGCAATACAATGTACATAAACATTTACTGTATCAAGTTTCACTGCGCTAGGATGGTTAAATCACGATAAATGTCTATTTAAATTTTTCAACTCCGCTTGACCGCCATGTTCGTTTTGAACTTATCAGGTTTTTGAACGTCACATAGGTGAACTTCAATCATGTCCTTCATCACCGTACAAAATTTCAGGATGATATCAGTAATAGTTTCGCAGATATAGAATGCCAGTGAAATATTTCGCACAGCCGCCATGTTGGATTGGTGAGACGTAATAAAATTTGAAGGGTACGGTCGGAGTCAACCAAAATAATATTATGGCATTACCGAGTTTCATTGAAATCAGTCCATCGGTTTAGATTTTATTAGGGACACACACACAAACACAAACGCCCGCACACACACGCACACACACACACACACACACACACACACACACACACGGATAAAGGGTGATCTCAAAAGCCTATTGTCATTTTATGAAAAAATAGGCTTATGAAATCACCTTTTGTCCGTGTGTGTGTCTGTCTGTGTGTGATGGTGTGTGTGTGTCCCTAATAACTTCTAAACGGCTGGAGCGATTTCAATGAAACTCGGTAAGATCATAGCATCATTCTGGCCGACCCCGACCGTGTCTTTCAATTTTTATTATGTCTCACCAATCCAACATGGCGGCTGTGCGAAATATTTCATCAGGATTCAGTATCTCCGAAACTATTTCCGATATCGCCCTGAAATTGTGTACGGTGATAAAGGGCACTACTACTTTCAAGAACCTGGTAACTGCAAAGCCAACATGGCGGCCAAGTTAAGTTGAGACTTTTAAATATACCTTTCTCGCGATTTAACCATCCAAACGAAATGAAACCTGGTACAGCAAATGGTTATACACATTGAACTGCACTGGAGTCTAATTTAGTTCAATTGTTTGCGTAACCTCAAAATGGCGGCTGTGCGAAATATTTCAGTGACATTCTATATCTCCGAAATTATTAAAGATATCACCCTGAACTTTTTTAGGGTGATAAAGGGTACTGATACAAGTTTATCTATGCAACTTTCATAAACCTATAAAGTACAAAACGAACATGGTGGCTAAGCGAAGTTGAAACATTTTAATAGACTTTTCTCGTGATTTAACTCTCTGAGCGCAGTGAAATGTGGTAAAGTAAATGATTATACATATTGTAATGCAATTGCATCTAATTTAGTTCAATTGTTTACATAACCTCAAGATGGCGGCTGTGCGAAATTTAAAAATTAAGTTTTTATTTATTGTGTCGTAATCATGCGATCGAAGTGAAAGTTTGAATAATGAACCTACTCAATAATTTTCCTTGAATGGTACATAACTCTATGGCCTATACATATAACAATCCAAAATGGCGGGCATCCGATATATTTAGACGGTTTTCAATATCTACGAATCTTTTACAGCAATCAAACTGATTTTTTATGTTCATAGAGGCTATGAACATATGTTCACCTATAGGACATTCAGTAACCTGGTGAGCACAAATCCAGCATGACGGCGACGCGAATAATAAATATTTAAATGGACGTTTCGCGCGATTTAACTATCCGAGTGCAGTGAAACGTTGCACGTTAAATGCTTATAGAAATGTTAATCAACTGGCATCTAATTTATTTCAATTGTTTGCATAACCACATGATGGCAGCTGTGCTAAATTTTAAAATCTCGTTTTTACTTCTTGTGTTCTAATCACGCGATTGAAGTTTGAATACCACACGTACACAATAATCTTAATGTAATAGTACATAAATAAAATCCAACCTGGCGACCATCTGAAATATTTAGACAGTTCCCAATATCTACGAATCTATCACAACCTTCAAACTGAAATTTTGTATGTTGATAGAGGCAATTAACATGAGTAGGATAATATGATAATAGACCGTATAGTTCTTCACGGAACTACTTGTTCATAAATGAAACAGGCTAACAAATCGGAAAATAAAAATAAAATGTGATTTTCAAATCGCCTGTGTTAACGTAAGGCGAGAGTATCAAAGATGATCCCTGAAAAAGATATGCAATTCGTTCCTGTTTATAGTTCCTGATAAAATGGATAAATGAAAAGTAGAAAATGAACATGGATAGCATTGGACATTTCGGCTCCCCTCATATTCAGTGTGCTCATTCACCGTCAATAAATCTTAAAATGTAGATTTGGAAACTGTAAAATAACGATGTCGAAATGTAAATGTTATATGTCAGAAAACGGTATCATAATGAGGGTCATTATAACACTATTTTATCATTTTAAATGATTTAGTAGACTTCGTTAGACGTTGCAGCAACGTTACGAAATGTACCGAGAATGCACAGAGGTGTGTGACGTCATAGTACCGCTTGGTGCATGTGTAGCATTTAAAATGATATTAAGTCCAGTCTTTCAGACTGACTGTGGTTTTTTCATTATGATATAGTTTATCCAACCAATCAGAGCTCAAGAAACAGTTGTGTGACCAATTAGGTAAAGATAGCATCGCAGCTGCGCTGACTTCCACGGCCTCCTACTTTAAATTTGTGGCTAGTGTCATAGTGGGGTATTCCAGGAGGACATGGTCGAAAACAAGGTATTCTCTGCATCCCATGCGCTCTGGTCAGTACACAAAACTGGCGAAATCTCGACAGATATGTATATTTATGTTCGAACATCAAATAGTTATAATTATTGTCGAACATAAACAGTCGTATGCAACTCACCTATAATGGTAATTAAGACACTCGTATGGAAATTATAGAACTCGCTTCGCTTGTTTTATAAACATACTCGTGTCTTAATTATTGCCATTGTAGGCTCGTTGCATAATGCAATACTATGCTTGCGTTCGGGAAGTACAGACCCTCAAATTAAATAATAGCAGCAAATTTTTATTTTCTCTATTTTCGATTCGGTTAATCCGGAAGTTGGGTTAATCGATTACGGATTATTGGAACTTAACGGGCTCCCGAATAGGCCTATTTTTTTTTTTTTTTACGAAATATTGTTTTGCTTCCTATTAATCTACAGACTTTTAGCTTTCTGACGGTACATATATTTTTAGCCTACTTTCGATTTTTGCAAAAAATGAAAGTAGACTTATGAGATCACTACAGGGCGAAAAAAAGTGTGTGTGTCTGTGTGTGTGTATGTGTGTGTGTGAGTCTGTGTGTGTGTGTGTGTGTGTGTGAGTGTGTGTACTCTGAATGTCTGTCCCCCCCCCTATCAATTCGAACACTGTGAGCGCAAATTGAACGAAATTTGGTACAAAGGTAGCACTAGCAAAGGACACCTCAGTGTCATGTTTTATATCGCCGCCATCTTGACGGAAACGTAATGGCGGCCACACAAATGTTCAAAGCTTAAATCTAATTACGACTAACCTAATCATCCGATCTCTACCAAATTTTGCAACAACATACCTTTATGGAGGGAGCATCCTTTGACAAATCTAATAGGTCATTAGCCTAATAGTTTGCGGATGGCGGCCATCTTTGTGTCAAAATCGATTACCCCTATTAATTCGAACACGGTGAAACTGAATGGAATGAAATTTGGTACAGAGGTAGCACTAGCAAAGGGCACCCCAGTGTCATGTTTTATATCGCCGCCATCTTGACGGAAACGTAATGGCGGCCACACAAATGTTCAAAGCTTAAATCAAATTACGACTAACCTAATCATCCGATCTCTACCAAATTTTGCAACAACATACCTTTATGGAGGGAGCATCCTTTGACAAATCTAATAGGTCATTAGCCTAATAGTTTGCGGATGGCGGCCATCTTTGTGTGAAAATCGATTCCCCCTATTAATTCTAACACGGTGAAACCGAATGGAACGAAATTTGGTACAGAGGTAGCACTGGAAAAGGCCACCTCAGTGTCATGTTTTATATCACCGCCATCTTGACGGAAACGTAATCGCGGCCACCCAAATGTTAAAGGCTAAAATGTAATTACGACCAACCTAATAATCTAGTCTCTACCAAATTGTGCAACAACAAATCTTTATGTGGGAAGCATATTCTGACCCAACTGCTACATCATCAGCCCAATAGTTTGCAGATGGTGGCCAAGTATGTGTGCAAATCGATTCCCCCTATCAATTCAAAAACGGTGAAACCGAATTGAACGAAATTTGGTACAGAGGTAGCACTAGCAAAAGGCACCTCAGTGTCATGTTTTATATCGCCGCCATCTTGACGGAAACGGAATGACGGCCACCCAAATGTTAAGAGCTTAAATCAAATTTCGACCATCCTAATAATTTGATCTCTACCGGATTTTGCAACAACATGCCTTTTTGTGGAAAGCATCTTATGACTGACTACAAGGTCATCAGCCCAATAGTTTGCAAATAGCGGCCATGTATGTGTGCAAATCCATTCCCCAGATCAATTCAAACACGGCGAAACCGAATTGAATGAATTTTTTTACAGAGGTAGCACTAGCAAAGGGCACCTCATATTCATGTTTAATATCCCTATAGCACGTTGTATTTCAACAAGCTACTACAACCAACATTCAATTATACTCCTTGAAAAGGACAAAGAGTTATAACAATACCCATGCATTTAGGAGAAAGTAGGCTATATGTTCTTTACTGAACATCTTGTTTCACATCTCATTCCTGTGGATACTTCCCTTACACCGGTATCTTCCTACAATCGTGCGTTCTATAATTAAACCCACCAAAGTACTATTTAGCGTAATTTCCATTTTTGTAAAAAATGAAACTAGACTTGTGAGATCTACACAGGGCCAAAAGTTATGCCCCAGCATGTGTGTATGAGAGTGTGAGTGTACGTATCTCCCCCTCCCCCTCCCCGTATCAATTGTAACAAACCAAAACCGAACAGAACAAAATTTGGTACAGAGGTTGTCCAGCAAAGGGTAGCTTGGTGCCATGTTTTATATTGCCACCATCTTTACCAAAACGTAATGGCGGCCACTCAAATTGTCAAAACTTAAAATTAAATTACGACCAAACTATTCATCGGATCTTCACGAAATTTGCTAAAAACATACCTCCATTAAGGATGCGAGCTGTGCACAAACTACAAGGTCATCAGCCTCACCAATTAAAGATGTTGGCCGTGTGAATTATGCAAGCATTATAATCCATAACGTAAGACACATCAATTCCAATTTTTTAGCCAGGGGTGGTTTAAGCTATCCTGAAGGACGTGACCCGTTGCTTATTATAACTTTATATTATAATATTACACTGTGTCAGTGACTTAAAAGTCTATGTCACATGACAAGATGGCAGCTGTCTCATATTTCAGTATGTTGCATGTGATATAGCGTACTGATAGAATATTAGAAATAATATAAACTTTGTAAATGATTAATAATGAAGATGTACCTCAGTGAAGAAATCGTTTATTTCAAGACCTTATTTGCTAACACGCTGTATCTAAGTCAGTTAATAACACTGAGATATTATGGACATGGTTGGCTCAGTGGCAGAGCATTGGTCTCTCACGTGGTTGGCTGGGGTTCGAAACCTACTACCTTCTTCTTTTACTTGAATGTTTTACAAATGATGTAGGCGAGCTCTCTCCACATATATTAAATATAATGCTATTTATCTCAAAGGAGAGGCTAATGTATACTCTCGTTTATTAATAATCACAGCCCCAGCATCGCACAAACAGAGGACAACAGAAAAAGGAGAATAGAAAAACAAGATACACGTTGTCATCCACAGTCTTCTTAATGTCTCTGTAGGGTGCTGTCCTCATGCGGGCAACGTGGGTAATTGTTTCAAACAGTCCGCTTGCCAATCCCCGGCCTCCTGAAGTATTACAATTTTGTAATAGTTGAACTTCTATCCATGATCGCGCTCCTATTACCTTTAAGTGACGTAAAGAAGAGTGCGCAGTTTCTTGTATAAAAATGGCGGAAGTCGATCCTTGCTTGCTAATGGTTCCTACCGGGTTCTAGGGGTATCACGATATGTCAGATCCTGATACGTAATTGTCCTAGATAGGAAAACCTTTCTGATTGAGGACTTCAGAATGCAAATGCAACTGCAGCAAAATCGGGCTTGCACGGAACTATTACGAGTACTATAGGAGAAAAGGGACTTGATCGATGAAAGTTTCTGCAATACCGATGCTATGGAATAAGGAGAGGATGAATGAGGAAAACGAGTTGAGACACCTGATGACACGCTTTGCGATACACGGTTTCCATCATCATATTTGTGCCAGGAAATTTTTCACCAAGCCAATCAGGAGTGTATATGTGTGTTACGCAGTGAACAGTTCGATATTTACCACGCAATGAAATGCAAGAAAAGAGGAGTATCAGTCACTCAATTTCGCTCTTCTTGAGTTACGTATCATGTGATGTGCAGACTTTGCACTTTGAGAGCAATAAATCTTATATATAAAAGTGAAAGACTGTATGTATGTATGTATATGGGTGGGTGGGTATGTGGATTCGTTCTGTATACAAATCTACACCGTTCCACCAATCACAACCAAATTTTGCATACACATAATTTAGGACCCAGAAGGAACGGCTGGTTACATGAATTTTCGATAGTCTTTCTCATTCTTCTGATTTTGGCCTTTCTGCACTCAAGCAATGGCTAATTTAGTGTGGAAATAAACTGATGAAGTAATAGCAAGGCTGGCCATCTTCATGACCACCAAGCTTCCATCTATCTCGGTAAGAGGTCATGCTACACCCACTGCCAGCTAGATCGCAACACTCCACTCAGTTTAACACCATAATTGACATTCCAATGATTTAATAAACTATATATCTGAGTAATGAGTTTCTGCTGTAGCCATAAATATGACAATAACGTGTAACAAAAGAGACCTGAGCCGACACAAACTTATAGTTTATCCTCAAGTAAGTTGAAAATGTAATTTATTATATTTCAAATATTAATAAACCAGATAATATCAAATCACAGATAATTCCAGAGCATTCTTTGTAAGATGTTATTTCGGCACTGCGGCTTCATCGTTTTTAGAGTTCTACATCTGGTGAAGTATTAAAATCTTTACAATACATTTCCATTGTCACTGGTGATTCTATTTGACATGTTGACATCTTCTCGAGTGCTGCTAGGGACCAAATTGTACCTCGGTTAACGTCTGCAGCCCGCAGTGAGGCAGAACTGATACAGAGCTGAACCATTACCCTTTCGTTGGCGTCGGCAAACCACAATACAGCGTGTGTTTGTCTTCGAATTTGTAATTGTTTCGCCGCATGATTTTCGGAAGAATTAAGACCACATGACTGTTTCCCAAACGAAGAGTGCACAATACAGTGATCTGCAGGAAAAGGTGACCTTTTAGAGTTTAGTTAGTTAGTTATTGTTGTTTTAAGGGGCGGAACTACGAGGTCATCTGCCCCTTTTAGAGTTTGTTCATATTGTGTTTTGGTTTTCAATTTCAACTCTTTCTTTCTTTCTTTTTTTTCTTTCTTTATATTCAGTCACTTATTTTTAATGTATCTTTGGGGTAAGCATCTTCCTTCCAACTTTCCATTATGGTGCACCATAATAGGGTTATTGATGGGAATGTTTTTTGTGTTGAGCTTCCCTACCACCCGTTTTCCTTGATATATAAATCTATATCGGCTGATGACGGGGCCAAAACAATTAGGACTCCAAACATGTACCCAATGACCACCAAGTGATTATTTATCAAAATAAAGGTATTGATTAGGCGGGAGAATCATGAAGTCCCCATTTATGTAGCATGGCGTTACATCTGGCATGACCTGTTTTTAGGCGATTTAACTTTACCCACTGGTTTCTCTTCAGGTTAAATCCCGGAAGTCTTATTGTAGGATCTAGAATACCTTCATGTTTCACAGGAGCAGACTTCCAGTTTTGGCGCCATTGTTCCGTGCAATTAATGTCAGGTTTGTTATTCCATATTGGGTTCCTTGATCTAAGACGAGTGGAGGGAAGATCATTAAGAACTTCATGAATTGGGAGATGCTGTAGGTGATTTTGTTGATGTAGCTTTCTCCACTCACGTACTGTTGCTTCCTGTCGTCTTAGTTCTGGAGGTGATATGTTACTGATAGTGTGTAACCAGGGAGTTGGGGGTGGATCTCAGTGTTCCTGTTTTGACCCTCATACTTTCATTTAGATGAACATCAATCTTTTTAGTATGAGCACTACGGTGCCACATTGGGGCACAATACTCTGCTACAGGATAAACCATGGAGAGGGCAGTCGAGCATAGTGAAGTTGCATCAGCACCCCAAGATGTGCCAGCTAATTTCTTCATGATATTGTTCCGCGATTTGAGTTTTTGGCCTGTGTATTCCAAGTGTTTCTTGAAGGTTAAGGAACGGTCCAAGGTGATGCCAAGATACTTAGGGCTGAAATTGTGCATAACTCTTTGCAGGCAGAAGTCCACTTTCAGCAGTTGGTGGGCAATGCGGTTGCAAACATGAAATTAATTTAGACACATACTTATGGGCAATTTTTCAATTGAAAGGGAAGCGAAACATACATGGTGGTGGAGGTGATTATTTTCATGGGGCGAAATGTCTAGCTCATTTGCCCGTAGTTACCCGGTGCGGATGATAATAAAAATACAACTACTTCCAGCTAATTTAAATCTAACTTACATACTAGACGAGACGAAAAGAAAAGAATAAGGGCAATAAAAGACAGGGAAAAGAAACACCTCCAGCCACTGAAGAAAGGGATGTTGATTCAATTAGGGGCTTTGGAACATCGTGCTCATTTAGCCCCGGGTATTTGGCGGTGTGTTGAATTTGTCTGATAACCCGTCATATTGTGATGGCTGTATTAGTGTGTGTATTTATAAGTCAAGTGAATTGTCCGATGGTAACTCATGTAATGAGATTCTTCGGCATTCAAACTTGACCTGTTCTGATTTACAAAATCAAACACATCAATACGCCATCATAATATACAAAACACAACTTCACTATTAACATCAATACAAAACAAATATCTGTAACAGTGACTTGAAAAAGTGGCGAACACAGTGGGTTGGTGCTGCTCTTGGCGTCTATATTTCGAACGAGTTTGTACGCATAAACCAATACTGTAATCGTTTACTGGGCGGACAGTGGCCACACCATTTATTATCTCAAGTACGATAAAACATTAGAAATCTGAACGCAATAAAAATCTGAAACTGTATCTCTTTTATCTACAGGAGTCGTAATAGGGAAATGAAATTTAAAAAGAATTACATTGGCTAACCCTGCATTCGACATACTATTGCAGATTGTTCTTAAAGTAGCATTATTTTCTTTGTGATTAGATTTTGGATGATAAGGACCAAAAAGGTAGCTACGGTGGTAGTAACACAATTTGCCATCAGGACCGATGTGGTGGTGGTAACACAGAATGACACCAGGTACCCCAATGGACAGAGACAATCCAAAGATATCAGTGTTAGCAAAGAGGATGTAAATAAAGTGTTGAGTAACGCTAGCGGTAGCCATGACTATACATGGGTGCTGTTCTTTATACATGTATCTGATCTCATATTTCTTCAAATAAACAGTGTGTTCATCCCACATTTTGCTGATTTCCTATGTATTAGCCATTTTAGTGCTTACTGACGAATGGTATTGTTTAATGGTGTAGTTCTCACGAATTCCATGAACTCCGCTACAGCATTTTAGAGGTCATTACGGTATGGGTTTAGAGAATATATTTCTTCTCTTACGAAATACTTTAGTGGCTAAAGAAGCCCAATGTGTTCTCAATCAATGCATCATATTTAACATTATACTGGGATTATACGTTGCTGCATTTCCTTTAACTAGGTGAGATAGGTTGGATGGTTCCTCTGTTTGTTTAGGGGCTGCAACATCGCGGTCATGCAGCCCCGTGTACTTTGGATGTGTGTAGAATCTGCTTGATAACCGGTGTTAATTGTGATGGCTGTATTATTGTGTGTTATATGTAATTCAGGTAAGGACTACAGATAGTCAGTTTTAAGTAGTTCCTACTTTTCCTACCAAATGCTACCGTCAACGACACCTAGCTGCATACTTGGCTAATAGATACCACCGCAACCACAACCTGACGGTCAACGTTGAAACTTAATAGCGTTAATAAAATTTAACCTACAAATTTTACCTTCACACGAGTGTAGTTAATTGAAGGTTCCTTTACACCACATAAATCTATGACATGGACCCAGCGGCTTTACTCCCCCCCCCCCCCGAAGGAAGGCATACTGAGGGATTTTTGTCGCTCTTCAAAAATCCGATGACTTCGGCCGGGTTTGAACCCACGACCTTAGGCATAGAAGCTCAGCATGCTACCAAATACGCCACCAAAGCCGCCCAATATGAGATAATAGGCATGGAAATACAGCAATACTATTCCCTAATATGCAGCTATAGTAGCCTGCACATTGACCTATGTACATGAATAAGCCATTTCTCATTAATCACACCATTTGTATGGGGTTGAAAATCGTAAGCATATTTGACTCCAGAATGATGACTTCATGTTCCAAACATTGAATAATTTAAATATTGTTTCCTTTCAAAAAAGTAGATGCAACTATTTAAAAATTAAAGAGCACTATGTGAATAAAAACGTCTAAATTACACCCATTAAAAAAAAAATGAAGACTATCAGGAAAGTACTGTAATTGTGAGACTAGGTTCTTGAGAAATGTGCACATGCAGCCCTTTTTTGTGTTATTGATGCATTCTCTACTACGTTATTGTACTCCACAGTACCTTTCGCCTAGATTTACAGTGAGTTAATATTGCACTTGATTAACTTCAGAGCTCAGGAGAACTATCTTTTAAACTCACTTAGGGGCAAAGTGAATATACTTTGCAAAATATATTGGCATGTATCTTTCTATAACAAGTAAAAACACCTCCCGGGCAACGCCGGGTAAAATAGCTAGTATATTATATATTATTCGCAAAAGTCCAGGAAATCAAATATGGAGGATTGTTGTAGTTTGAGAGTAATTTGCAGTTGAATCGCTTTATGAACGCAAAGCGGGTGGGAAACTTGCCTCAAATAAAGTTGAATACATGCCAGACACTGAATTAAAGAAAATAACGTTTTATTCTGAAGTATTTATTTCATAGGTATACCGACATAACAAATATATTTGTTTATATTGATTTCGACGAGAACAAGAAAAGCAATTCGATTGGTTGTTGTACTCAATCTTCCATGAATACTGCCGGGAAAATTGCACCTGTTCAATTCCGTGGGTTGCATAAAAGTTATCATGGAAGGCAGAACCTAGCCTAGTATTGTGCCCATTTGGATGGTGGCACAAGTGAACCCTGGACCATTTATATAAAAATATATTAGAGTCTAGTAGAAGCAGTAAGGAAACATGAGGATGAACTCGTTGTGAAATAAGCTTCAGAAACACTGCAAGACTTGCAGGTGGCTTATTGAACACATAAATTCCCATTAGTCCTGACAGTTTAAGTGAAAAAGGTCATGAGAAAAGCCATTAACGATGCAAGAAAATGCAGAGCTGAAGGGTCATAATTAACACTCAACATTCCACGAGTAATCGATCCAACGGAAAGTTATTACCATTCAAGTGCGACATTTCTGAGAGGTCTACTTTCTTAAGGGCATACTTGAGACGAGGCCCCAAAGAACGATGAGCCAGCGTGAAATCGATCATACAAACGAGGAACTCCCCACTATAAAACTTGACAAAATAAATTCACCAGGCTAACAAGATTTGTAAGTTAAGGCCGTAGTAGGGACAGCATAAATCGGAAAGATGGTAGGCCTGTGAAATAGGTACTTGAGAAAATTCCGAGCTCAGATAGCGTCATTGGAATGCAGGGCGGAGTGCTACGAAGGGTTACAGAGGTAATCAGGTTGGCCCCGCAGAGTGCATATCAACTATTTTAATTGATTAAAAATAAACCTGTGAACGAATCCCGTTCCGCCATCAGGCAATCGTCAAGTTATTACAGATTACATCTGGAAACAAAATATAATCCAGATTAGAGCTAGGGATCAGAAGTTGAACTCCCGAGGTTTTCAGGGACTAATTTCTGCGCCAAAGCGAATAAATAGGGCTTGGAGCTCAAGCCAAATCATCAGTAAGTTTTGATCGGTCGAACGAAGTTCTTCAGAGAGACTCCTGAGGGAGGCCAGTCTACACATCACGTATCGAGAAGCCTCGGTAGAAGAACGTCAGGCACGTTAAGACAGTCAGTCAGTTGATAGAACACCTTGGTGAGGTGTTACGCTATACGTTGCAGAAATAGTTCGATTCCAGACCAAAGTGTTGGTTTTGATATTCAGTAATGCTTAAGGAAGCAAGACAGAGTTAGGGACTCTGAGCGAAAGCAAATAGACTAACGAACATTTATAACAGAGGACTGCAGAGTAAAGAATAATAGGAATGGAAAAGAAACAATAAATTTATAGAGCGGAGACAGGAAACGTCGCGCCAAAGTAAAGACAGTACAACGTTAAACTCCCAGAGGGGACGTCAAAAGAACTTTGTAAAATAAATTCGCACAATACAGAAACGCTATAAGAAGCACGAGTTTAATGAAACGAAAAAGTAGTTAGAATATAAAAGTAGAAAGTATACGGTCTTCGAACTGGAAGCCAAAATAGAGTTGGGAAAGTTGCGATAAGTAGAGGTAGGGAATGAAGTGGCAGCAAGCATCATAAACATTTCGCCTTGAGCAAATAGGCATCATTTAAGGAAGCCACGCACAATAGACAAACTCCAAAGAGACTAGGAAAGAAAGACTTACCAAGAAGTAGGAGATTTGTAGGAGCAAACACACGTTCAATGCAGAATAGAGAGATTATCTCAGGATCACCAGCGCCGTGATGTTATCACCGCCGTACGCTGAGATATGGTTCGTGTGCAGTGTAAATAATTAATTAAGTGAAATTTGTAGTGAAATAAGTGTCTAAGAAAAAGCAGAGTAATAATGTATCAAGTTATGTACGAGTGTAAAATTAAAGACCAGGAAATGAAGATGGTCTATTTTAGTGTAAATATGTGTTACTAATGCAATTAGATGGGTGAAGGCATCCAAAAGCCAGGTCATGAGCCGAACAACAGAAAGGGTGAGTAAAAAATGTTTATTACACTAAATGATTGTGTCATGTGCTAATCAGTGAATTTGAAAATGTATAAAATAACCAATAAATGCACTAGTGAATGAACAAGTAACGTTAAAATGTATTGGAAAAACCACAAATATAGTTTGCAAAAATGTAAAAAGATAATTATTGAAGTGCAAAAATGATAACATTAATAATAACGGAAACCCGTAAAAAAATGAATAATTAACAATGAAAAGTGAAATCTGAGAGGAGAAATCGAATATAATAATGTTATTGGCAAGTAAATTACGCCCTATAGGTGAAAAGTAAAATTAAAATAAAACAAGCACCATAATAATAATAATAAATATTGAGTTTTTGTACTCCGAAAAATAATATGTTTTGAGTTTTATACTCCGAAATAATAAGGGTTAAATTGAATAATTGCATTCCATAAGTAAATAATGAAGCGATAAGTATTAATGAGAATGATAATAATAAACTCGAGATGAAATAACTGAATAATTGAAGGATCTTTGGGATACATCAACATAATAAAGTAATAATGCTATTCAGCTAATAAATGTAATGAACTAAAGTAATTGGTGATAAACGAACACCTTGGAAATTTATTGTGAAGTTATAGGCCATAGGCCATGTTGAAAATAAAATGCCGAAGTAAAGACCAGTATAGTAATGCCGCGATACGAGTAAAGTTGAGTTGTCAAAGATATTTGTAGTGTGCAATGAGAGTCCAAGTTATTACACGTTGTGTTGCCAAATGGGCCTATAAGTAATGAATAAAAGTAGTATCAAGCTAGCAAATGTATGTCCTGTATCATGCATATTTTGAGAGATCAAAAAAAGGTATTAAGTGTCGGAAATCGTCGTCATTGTTAAGGGCTGCACCCATGGGAAAACTAAAGGGTTTTCGCCAGTCAGCATAAAATGGTATATATGGTTAGCGAGCAAAGCGGAAGATACATTCCTGCTGGAACAGCTTTGTTTTGGTAATTTGCAGTGTATCCGACAATAAAAGTATGTGAAATGAAATGATAGGACTGAAGCAAGGAATGATAGGGATCTCTTGCTGTCTACCAATAAAAAGGACGGAAACGAGGTATGATCGTGATCTCTTGTTGTCTGCCTAATAAGTATATGAATCGTCGTGATCTCTAAATATGGCATTGGTTATAAGGAAGTGAAATGAACGATGAGTAAGGTAGGGAATAAATAGTTGAAATAATGTGTTAACTTGGATGATCATATGCCCTTTAGGAAAAGATGTTTTAAACAGTTAAAAGCCGCGAAGCAATGAATGAATGGGAGGCGAGACGAGGTCATAAATCACGAGCTAAGTAAGTGGTGTGAGGGGGACTCAGGCGAGCCGGCCAACCTTCACCGACCGCAAGGGAAAACGAATACAATAGACGCTTTGTGTACAGAAGTTGTAAGAGCTGAATAGGCATTAGTAATTAGACGGAAAATATGCAAATTTGTTAAATCAAGGTGCTACAAGCATATAAAGTAGATTGTTGTAATGGTGGGTCTTTGACAATTGTACCCACACTAAGTTTGAAGAAATTCTATAATATTTGACCATAGTAGTCAAGGAATAAGTTTGTTAATCGATTCCTGCCTCGAGAGATTTAGTGAGTGACACGGGTAATAAAATGATTGAGTTTATAAGTAAACTGAGTAATGAAAAAATGTTAGCACATGGTACATCATTAATGTATGCCCCTTGAGCATGAGAAATAAGTTGGAAGGATATGAGTGCTAGTCATGGCATGTTAAAAGTTGTTGATTTGGTGTGTAAATGTTTCAACCTAAGGCTTAACTTGAAGAATTAATATAGTTTGAAAGTGACTGAAAATAAGGTAAACAATTAAAATAAAGGTAAAATAAAGCCCTGAAGGGACTATGATGATACGGTAAATGTCCGTAAAGCCTTAGTGTATTTTTCATAAAATGATAGGCACGCTCGTTGTCTTAATGAGTAGAAATGAGGTGTTGTTAGAAAGAAAATTTGTATTGACATTAAAGAATAGATGCCAGCTAAGCAAGATAAAGCTATAATGTAGAGTTGTATGATTTTTAAGAATTTAAGGATTTTGAGTTTTTTTTAATTTTTTCCAAAATATTGATGTTTATGTGTATTTGTATTTGTTCCTGGGAGTTTTAGTAAAATAAACTCATATTAATTGTAACATGTTTAGTTTTCAATGTAGTCTTGAAGATCCTAGAGTGCTTTCATATCTGAATGTGAGATCATGTTATGGGCTGAACGGTACACGCCTCGAAGCCGCAGTAGCAAGCCAGGTGATGATCAATCATTCTCCATGTGATACGGGTACAGTACGTACACTTCGCATGGCAATAATGGCGTCATTAACAGCGTGTATACGCGTACTGGCAGAAGCTTCCAAGCACACGAGTGTCAAGTGATACAGGTTTTAGGACCAAAGCCTAGCATGCTAACCAATTAGCCCCGGTGCCGTACAAACACTCGATAAGAGTACCACATTGAGTCACGCAGTAGGTAATAGATCCAGCAAGTAACGTAATGAGTGGAAATAAGGAAAATCATTAGCATAGTATAACGTACAGTACAATACACCTTGTAGTGTTTTAACACGCTACTACAACGAACGTTCAATTATAGTCCACTCCTTGATAAGGACGAAGAGTTTTAAGTATACCCATACATATAGAAGAAAGTAGGCTGTATGTTTCTTGCTGAACATATTGTTCTTATTCCTATTAGACCACAGATAATAAAAAAACTTTTAAGAAAGAGGTTGCGTTAGAAGCAAGGGGAAAGGGACATGGAACCACAGAAAAATGAATGCTAGTGCTTCAGATTGAAGCAAGCCGTGCAATTCGAATTACTTTGAAAGATGAATATTAATAATTAATAATGCATACATTTTATTTTAATTGAAGTAATTTTAAAGGAGGAATATTTTAGTATATTTTATAGAAAAAATATGAAAATTTATAGTGTAGTAGTATTGTGAAAGAATTATGAAATATTAGAAAAATTATTTCCTGAAAAGTAGATTTATATTGTACCTTGTGTATCAGGGTTTATTAAAAATCTCTGATTCCAATTTCTCGCAAAGAAGTTTCTCTGGATATAAATTATCCTTTTTGTTGTTGTTTTTTTTAAATTTTCAACATATAAATCTGAATTTTTTAGAAGTAATTCCTCCTTTTATGTGTTATGTTCTAACACGGCGTTTTTCAAAATTTCCTTTATAGTTTAATTTTTCCAAATGGAAATATCCATGAAAATGCTGTTAAAATCACGCAATATTAAAAAGAGTGATGAAAATTCAAAACTACATTTATTTTAAAAAAGCATGTCTCAATATAAGGAGAGTGTTCAAGGACGACCCTGAAAAAAATTGATTGGTTTCAGTTAACCGTTTCTGGGAAAAGGTAAATAAATTGTTGGAAATTAGCATTGACAATATAGAACATTCCTATGTCCCCTAACCATATATTGATTTTCCACCGGAATTGAAATATTGATAGGTTAACTGATTCCTCAGTTTAGGGGCTACGACAACGCGGTCATGTAGTCCCGTGTACTTTGGGTGTGTGTAGAATCTGTCTGATAACTGGTCTTAATTGTGATGGCTGTATTAGTGTGTGCTGTCTGGAATTCAGGTAAGGACCGCAGACGATCAATTTCAAGTAGTTCCTACTTTTGCTACCAAATGCTACCGTCAACGACACCTAGCAGCGAACTTGGCTACTAGATGCCACTACAACCAGCAACTTGCGGCGAACGTTGGAACTTAATAGATCGTTAATCTAACCTACAAATGTATCTTCACACAATTGTAGTTTGTGGAATGTTCTTTTACATGCCATAAATCTATGACATGGACCCGCCGGCTTTACTTCCCCTCCGAAGGAAGGCATACTGAGGGATTATTAACGCTCTTAAAAATCCCACAACTTCGGCCGGGTTTGAACCCGAAATATTGATAGCTACAATGTGCGTTGAAAGATCCATGGGTACCACTGACAATAACGTATACTGTATTGTTCCCCTTGGGTCAGTGTCGAAACGTCTCTATAGAAACATAGACCATATTACAGAGATAATTTTTAAAATTATATCGTAGAACCAAATGCATTTCAGGGCGATACGAAGATAGCATTTCGTGCTTTTTGAAGGGAATAAGACTTCATTGATCTTGTAGCAATAATTAATTCGAAGTTTAAAGTGGAATAATCAGTCAAGATGTCACAAAAGCAACCTAATCTTAATTTTAAAAGCAAGGTAAGGAACTTATGCAAACCGTACGCTCGTTTGTGGTTGCTATTTTAACCTTCCGTTGGGTGCACATAATCTGTTTGACTATGTGGGATACTCTTTCCCTCCTCATAGGCTTATGTCCTTGCTTTAGCTTCCGCACTTCTCGCCATTTATGTGAGGTTATCCTTGTTTCAGTCCCTTCACCACTCCTTGGTGAACCGATTCATCTACAGAGATCTTTTTTTTTCTTCAATTTTCCTTCGCCGAACTGATCTGGAATATGTTATTATTGCTCCTATGTCAGTTACAGAGAGATATTAGTTTAGCCTATCATTCTGTGTCTTAAGATTAAGCGTAATGAGATTGGTGTTCTTAAATCTGATCCATATGCATAATTAATTTTCTTACTTTAGTAAGAATAAGCGTTTTATAATTTAACCCATTTTGTCCCACTGTTCCAAAAATGGAACATTCAAATAAACCTCTAGGATTTTTTATTTTCAATAGTTGTCGAGTATTGTGGTATGAGTTAGTGAAGTTTGCATCTCATACAATTTTCAATTGTTACAATTACATTCACTTGAAATAGTGGGCAGTGGCATTTTGTAATGGTCTAGTCAATGGTTTCTTTGTGTACCTGCTTCAGACAGTATGACTGATAAGTCTCTATTGAACAGCGTGTTATAAGAAGTTGTTGGGTGCATGGCAGAACTCGCACAGGAAAGACTATTGAAGAGGCCCATTCTGACTTAAGACAGCGTATTCGACTGGATCCTCCTCCGAAACAAACGTGATCTAGATTTTTCTGCATAATCGACAGGGATATGAACAATTCTGGAGATTGCCTTCGAGGTCAAGGCGTTCTCTTCACGCACTTCTCGAAAAGCCTGCATGTTACGTCTTTCTGGAAAGGTCGTCAGTTTTTTTTCGATCATTTCCATCACCTGTGGAAAAGAGTTACGCCTCAGCAATTTTCGGAGAAGGATCACGTCGAAGACTCTGGCGAAAGACAACGGATCTTTTCAATAGTTTTTTTCGATGTGCGTTCTGTCGTGCACCCAACAACTCATTATAATACGTTGTTGAACAGTAAAGCAGACGTATCAGCCATTGTTTACTGCATATGTCTGAAACAGTTACACAAAGACACGTTTAGTGTAATTTAGACAGGGGTAAGACGACTTTGTGGCCGCCCTGTACTATTGCAACATACGGCTGAACAATGAAGTGTTCATTCTTGATTTTCTGTGTGGCCAAAACATTATATTGTCGTATTGCAGCAAAGACATATTTGTACAGTGAACAGAAGTTATTTTAGAATGGTTTAAAAGTCCGTGTTCCCGAAATGGAACAGTGGTCACGAAGGGGTACACCTGTATAAGCATCTGAGTTCTTACTTCTAGAACATTTTATCGTCTAGTCTTCAAATTATACACACGAAGTAGAATATTGCAATATTTATTTTTAAATCCCTTCCTTCCTGTATATATATGTTTGATCAAATTATGTGCATATCCTCCATCTATCCACATATATATATCACTTATCAAGGACCCAACTTGTCAGCGGTGCCGAAGCCGTCATCAAATACAGTACTACAACAAAGATGAAGTAACACACAATGAGATTGCTCCTAATAATTTCAGTCAGCCAACTAGCTCCACTGGGAATACAAATAGTTTTGATGTAACTGCAGGACCCAAAACAACCATAACCAAATTGCAGACGCGGGCGAGAATGAATAGGACTGTACCTCCAAACCCTAAAGCTAACGTTTCAGGTTTGTGGGCTATGATCAGTGAGACATGTTATCATCGTGATCCCAATTTGTGTGTTGAAGCCATGGTGCCATATTATGAGAGAGACAGTGCCAAGCAGCATATAAAAGGGAAACCAATCCACTTTGGCTAGAGTGTCTGGTGGCTGTGCGATAGAATTGCTTATCTTATTCAGGTCCAGCCTTATACTACGGCAGAGCACGTAGTACTCATGATACTGACTTTGGCGTGGGTGCATTAGTTGTGATAAATCTGGTTGACAAAATGCCTCAAGAGTACAAGCTGAATGTTTTCTGTTACAATTTACGTATTGATGAACTGTGTAGTCGTGGGCACACCGGTGCTGGAAAAAATCGAGTGGAAGAGTGCACCACTCATGGTTCCCAAAGAAGTATAAAAATGCCTGGGGATTCTATCAAGTGACAGTTGTATCAAATCGTACAACACTAGCCAATGCCTGATTAGTGATAACAGTGATGGCACTGTCATCTGCAACCTGACAGGTTCTAGGTCAGTAGGCAATGCCATGAGATGGAGCAATGCCCTAAAGAAGAAGATAGAGATCGATCAACAAGCAATATTTGGACTATACAATACAGTACAATACATAGGTGGCTGTGATCGGATAGATGAGAATGTGGGCAGTGTACGAGTTGGTATTCGTTCAGAAAAATGGTAATGGCAGCTTATTGAATTGTTGTGTTCAAAACGCTTGGCAACTTTACCCTGTAAGTAAGCCTGGGCAATGGGAGCCACTAATGCCTTCTGGGCTTCAGTAGGATAATTACTCTATTTGCATATGTGCATTCAATTAGGAAATCAATTAGTCGTGTTCCTTCAGTAATATCGTGCAGCTGATAAAAGTGTCTCGATGGAGGTGCGTCTTGATGGAAGGGATCATCTCTTTACATCCATTGGAAAATCGAGCTGTGGCCAGTTTTGCTCCAAGTGCAACATTCCGCTTTGCAGTACTTCATAAACAATGAAGTGTTGAGGTACAACCTGTTGCTCGTGAAAAGTGAAGAGGGGAGTAAGTGTTCACGAAACAGAATGGATTTCAAAATTCTCGATCTTTACTTTTATTTCTGTTTCAGTTTCAGTTTCCTTATAAACATATTTTCAAATAATGTTTCCCATCATGATTCCATCATTATGTCCTAAAATAAAATATCAATAGAAAGATTTTTCATCTTCATTTCCCCTTTTCCAGCTGTCACTGGGTGGGGGCAAATATGGTTCCTCACCACTTTGTTCTGCCGTTCCACCATTCCTCTTCCGACACGGTGTTCAAATCCAGGTTCCGTTTTCTCAATAGAAAGATTGTTTTGTATAAATGAGATGTACCCATTCGTGTCCGTTGTTCCAAAAATGGAACACTGTGATTAGGGCACTTCCCAGTAGATTCCGATTCTGATTATATTACTATCGTCTATAAAACTGACAAGAAGACAGGTGATACAAAAAAAAATCTTTAAAAAAGTAATTTGGGCACTAATGGGATTGGATATCTTCCTTTCTTTAAATCAAATACAATATTTAAGTGAGATGCCAAATAGTTATATTCCTAAATGTACATTAGCCTGTATTTGAATGGTTAACCTGATAGATTAGTAGCATCCGAAGGTGATGGTATTTATATTGCGCATGATGTAATGCTTTTCAGTCGGTCAACACGATGGGCTATTATATTGCTGCCTTCTCCATAACTTGCATTGTTGCATTCTGGACAAGTGATCACAGCAACAGCGTGCTCTTGACACACTGACCCCTTACAAGCGCTGCATAGGAAGCAGGGGGAAAATGGGTTAAAGCCTTCAAATCCTGGCCCTAATTATAAGTGAAGGGAGATCCTCTCCTCCCAGAATGAGGGCATTGTGTGTGTGTATTTGCAATTAGGACCAGGATTTTGGGTAGGAGGTGGCCGTGGCTTGACGAAGGACTCTCTCCAGTTCTGCCTAATGAGGCTGAGTAAACTCAGTTCCAGCCGTGGGACTAGAACTAAATTTCTTGGCATAGCCGAAAATCAAACCCGTAACTCCACTGTGATACCCAAGTGGTGGCTGTAATCGAGTAGTGACTGCATAGAATATTATAGCACTGGCGGGAATGTAAGATTTTGATGATGATGGTGGCGATGATATGTACTTTTGAGATGATGTAAGTTAGTTTCATTTGAGGGTCTGGGATATCGTGGTCATTTGGCCCCGTTTATTTGTCTGTATATTTTTAAATACTCGTAATAATAACCATAATTTATTTGTATAGTAACATGTGTTATCGTAGTGTCAGAAATAGTGTGTTTATTTGTGATTCAGATGAGGATTGGGAAAGGGGTGGTCATGGCCTCAAGTTAGAACCAATCCCAGCATTTGTCCAGAGTAGAAGCGGATTACTACGGAAAATCACTTCCAGGATATATAAGGTGGGAATCGAACCCACCTCTTCTCAGTATTGACTCTCGAGGCAGAGTGTACCACGTTCTAGCCCTAAAACCAGAAATAAATTTCTTGACAGAGCTGGGGATCGTACCCGGACTTCCTGGGCGATAGCTAAGGGCGCTTGCCGCTACACCAGGAGATGAACACACGCTAGTTCTAAGGTGGTTGCGGTAGGAATGTATTCCACTTATTCTCATTTGTTCTTTACGACGCTAAGTATACACCGTTCCAGCCCTGAGACTAGAATTAACTCCCGCGTTGTCATCGAGTGGTGACGGCATGGAATATCAAAGCACTGTCGATAATAGAGCCTTACACTCCAGTCTCTCCCGCGACATGACCAGGGTGGCGTGTCCACTGGACGGAGGGAGCGGTGTGAATATCCTAGCTTGGCTGATCACTCGCGACACTCATAAAACCGAAACGAAATATCAAGTTTGGCAGGATACGGCTACTACATATCAATAAATAACCTCTGGCACTACAGCTCATGAAGGACCTAGGCCTACCAAGTAACCGCTGCCCAGCCATTTGGCCTGCAGATATTGACTTGACACATGGTCAGCGCATCGGGTCCCTTCGGCATTAATCTTGGTTTTCGTGACCGGGGCGCTGCCTCACTGTCAGACAGCTACTCAATTGTCCTCATGACGCTGAGTCAGTTTCTAAAATCCTTGACGGAGCTGGGTGACAGGCAAGCACGCTACCCCAACACCGCGGGGTCGGCTACGGTTTCTACATATGAGTAGGATAAAGGGCAGCATTTTCCTGAATATTAGGGGTTAGGTAGGTAGTCAGCCCGAAGGCTGGTTGGATCGTCAAAAAGTACCGCTGATAGGTTATGCGGGTACATGCCCATAAAAACTCAAGACAGCGCTATATCGAGGCGTACTAGGCAAGAGTGAGGTAGTTTGTCATTGCTTTCCTCACTGAGTCAGAACAGCAGTACTAATCCTATGAGTAGAACCTTTCACAGCATCCACAGGCACTGACTGTGCCCTGAATGTCATTACTAAGCACCACCCATATCTCAGTAGCTTCCATATAATCACAGCCATGAGTGAGACTGAGAGATCGGTAAATAGCCACATTTTACTCTAGCCTGTGCCAACAGACAAATGCAAATGTACTGTAATCATCAAGAGATGGCAAACAGGTCACTTCCTGAATATATAAAAACATAAATCACAGTAATTCAACGTCTAATAGTTTACTTTTCTGCTTTTTTTAAATTATTTGAAGGAGGACACTACTCATCAATAATGAATCTCTCGTTCCTAGCTGCTGCAGAGTGCATGGGGCAATGCAATGTTGGCAAGTCGCTGCAGAACGAAGTGGCGGGTGAGCGCAGCAAACCATTGCGTTTGCATTATCTCTCCCCAAGCACCGGCCGCAGTGGCCGCGAGTGCTAACGCGCTATCGTGCCTTGCTGGCATTGGGAGAGTGTGGGTTCGAATCCCACCTCGGCCGTCCTGAAAATGGTTTTCGTGGTATCCCATTTTCACCACCAGGCAAATGCCGGGACGGTTCCTTTCAATAGGTCCACGGCCGATTTCCTTCCAATATCCTTTCCCTGATCCGTCCTGAAAAGAAAAGTGCAGCCATTGGCTGCGTTAATGAAATTCTTATTACTATTTGTCCGTCCAGAGTTAAGAGTGTACTACGGGCTCTTATGGGCTTTTACATTTAGCGGACTCCCCCAGAATTGATGACTTCGAAGTCTTTAAAACTGGATTTTCACTATGTAATTTAATAGGTTAATGGTCATGGGTGAGGGTACATGATCCTCAGCATTCATTTAATGATATGTAATTCTTACATTCTTGATATGCAACATGATTTTGTAATGTATCTGACAGCAGTGTCTACGCACTGGACGGAACAGCGCGCGCGATGTTGTACGTGTCTTAGCTCTCCACTGAACACACGAGTCCAGATCTCTCCAAAATATTTGAAACAGTGTTGAAGTGTAAGAATCGTTTTGTGTAATATAAAAATAATTGTGATTTAGGTATAAGTGGCATTAAAGATATGGCTGATGTTCCGTTTGCGAAACGTAAACCCGGGGAAATTTTAAGGCGCAGAGAACGACAGATAGTTTGTAACGTCTACAATTATATAAAGACCAAGAATCAGGAGAAAAGTGCCGCTGTACGTTTTTGAAAAACCCGTAATGATATATTATTATTATTATTATTATTATTATTATTATTATTATTATTATTATTATTATTATTATTATTATTATTAACTACTCACCTTCAATAATGTGCGTAACAGAACTTTCATGCAGTTAAATTATGCGATTTGTGCCGAATGAGAAGCTTGTAGTTTTGTGTAAAATAAACCGCTAAGGCTCATTATGAAATGGATAATGATTGTTTTGAGAAATATTTTAAACAGAGAACAGATTGTCGCAAATTTCCCACATCAGTCTGTAGTATTTGCCATTCATTGTCCAATGTACGTTGTGCCACTGAATTTTTGTTTACTTTCTTTCATCTATCTATACCGAGCTCGATAGTTGCAGTCGAAAGTATTCAGTATTCGGGAGATAGTGGGTTCGAGCCCCACTGTCGGCAGCCGTGAAGATGGTTTTCCGTGGTTTCCCATTTTCACACCAGGCAAATGCTGGGGCTGTACCTTAATTAAGGTCACGGCCACTTCCTTCCCACCCCTAGCCCTTTCCTGTGCCATCGTCGCCATAAGACTTTTCTGTGTCGGTGCGACGTAAAGCAACTTGTAAAAAAAAAAAAACTTTCATCTACGCGTGTAATAAATTGCGAAGTATCATAATGATAAGAACAAAATTACTTGTTATTTCCGGGTACTCTCTTCGCCTCTGCAGATGATAGTGACTCACTGGAATCCGTGTAGGTGTCGTTGCGACAGATGATTTGTATCATGTCACTGACCTAGGCTGACCTTGGAGAATATATTGCCATATTACGTATTAAACTTGAACCGTATCTAACGGATGACTCAGGTTAGCTTTCATGGCATTTCAATTGTTTTGTCATAGCCATACCGTAAGTAACTAAAATTTCAATGTAAATAAATAGTAAATTGTCGCAGTATTTATAATCCGTTCTAAGCATTGTTATGTAAATCAATTACTATCCTTGGATCCCCCACTCCTTAGAGGAATAACTCAGTCTTTATCTTTATTAAAAACTGTTCATCCAAATTCTGTTATAGTAAAAGGTTGCAGATTATAATGGCGCGAAGGATTGAAATTCCGTCGGGATGAGGAGCTAGCTGAAACTCAGTCCGGCAGCGGGCTGTACTACTCGTGTGGAGTGCTGTACACTAGCTGCTCTTCTACACTCGCTAGGTGTGGCAACGCTTGTCCCATAAGAGCCCGTAGTACACTCTTAACTCTGGACGGACAATAGCATTACCCAGCGCGGCTTCGCCCGCGGATAATCTAGTTGTAAAGAGTACACTTAGCAAACTCTCAATCATGAATGCTATGACTGATTTATCCTTGGTATGAATAATCAGACTTTATCAATTCAGCTACTGGTGCAGTGGTTAGGGGTTTGTCATTCCTTCATAGGTATATCAGAGCGAAGTTAGTTTTCTGGGAATATCACAGACACTGTTAATTTAAGGGCCGTTATAGTCGGGTGAAAACAGACCTTTCGTACCTTTGCGTGAAAACAAGCTAGAGTGCCCCTTGACCCCCTTAAGCGCATTATACTGTATGTATTGATGAATTTTACAGCTTAATTTGGTTCAGTGAAGCTTTCACAGTAATGTAATAATTGGAATTGCATTGCATTGCCTCTTACAGAAATATATGGACCTGTGAGATTCTGTTACCATAGTTACCGTGTTTCATTCTTTCATTAGCCTACTTTCGATTTTTGCAAAAAATGAAAGTAGACTTATGAGATCAACACAGGGGGAAAAAAGTGTGTCTGTCTGTGTGTGTGTATGTGTGTGTGTGAGTCAGTGTGTGTGTGTGTGTATGTGTGTGTGTGAGTCTGTGTGTGTGTGTGTGTGTGTGTGTGTGTGTGAGTGTGTGTACTCTGAATGTCTGTCCCCCCCTATCAATTCGAACACGGTGAATGCGAATTGAACGAAATTTGGTACAAAGGTAGCACTAGCAAAGGACACCTCAGTGTCATGTTTTATATCGCCGCTATCTTGACGGAAACGTAATGGCGGCCACACAAATGTTCAAAGCTTAAATCAAATTACGACTAACCTAATCATCCGATCTCTACCAAATTTTGCAACAACATACCTTTATGGGGGGAGCATCCCTTGACCAAACCAATAGGTCATCAGCGTAATAGTTTGCGGATGGCGGCCATCTTTGTGTGAAAATCGATTCCCCCTATTAATTTGAACACGGTGCAACCGAATGGAACGAAATTTGGTACAGAGGTAGTACTAACAAAAGGCACCTCAGTGTCATGTTTTATATCGCCGCCATCTCGACGGAAACGTAATGGCGGCCACACAAATGTTCAAAGCTTAAATCAAATTACGATTAACCTAATCATCCGATCTCTACCAAATTTTGCAACAACATACCCTTATAGAGGAAGCATCCTTTGACCAAATGAATAGGTCATTAGCCTAATAGTTTGCGGATGGCGGCCATCTTTGTGTGAAAATCAATTCCCCCTATTAATTCAAACACGGTGAAACCGAATGGAACGACATTTGGTACAGAGGTAGTACTAGCAAAGGGCACCCCAGTGTCATGTTTTATATCGCCGCCATCTTGACGGAAACGTAATGGCGGCCACACAAATGTTCAAAGCTTAAATCAAATTACGACTAACCTAATCATCCGATCTCTACCAAATTTTGCAACAACATACCTTTATGGAGGGAGCATCCTTTGACAAATCTAATAGGTCATTAGCCTAATAGTTTGCGGATGGCGGCCATCTTTGTGTGAAAATCGATTCCCCCTATTAATTCTAACACGGTGAAACCGAATGGAACGAAATTTGGTACAGAGGTAGCACTGGAAAAGGCCACCTCAGTGTCATGTTTTATATCACCGCCATCTTGACGGAAACGTAATCGCGGCCACCCAAATGTTAAAGGCTAAAATGTAATTACGACCAACCTAATAATCTAGTCTCTACCAAATTGTGCAACAACAAATCTTTATGTGGGAAGCATATTCTGACCCAACTGCTACATCATCAGCCCAATAGTTTGCAGATGGTGGCCAAGTATGTGTGCAAATCGATTCCCCCTATCAATTCAAAAACGGTGAAACCGAATTGAACGAAATTTGGTACAGAGGTAGCACTAGCAAAAGGCACCTCAGTGTCATGTTTTATATCGCCGCCATCTTGACGGAAACGGAATGACGGCCACCCAAATGTTAAGAGCTTAAATCAAATTTCGACCATCCTAATAATTTGATCTCTACCGGATTTTGCAACAACATGCCTTTTTGTGGAAAGCATCTTATGACTGACTACAAGGTCATCAGCCCAATAGTTTGCAAATAGCGGCCATGTATGTGTGCAAATCCATTCCCCAGATCAATTCAAACACGGCGAAACCGAATTGAATGAATTTTTTTACAGAGGTAGCACTAGCAAAGGGCACCTCATATTCATGTTTAATATCCCTATAGCACGTTGTATTTCAACAAGCTACTACAACCAACATTCAATTATACTCCTTGAAAAGGACAAAGAGTTATAACAATACCCATGCATTTAGGAGAAAGTAGGCTATATGTTCTTTACTGAACATCTTGTTTCACATCTCATTCCTGTGGATACTTCCCTTACACCGGTATCTTCCTACAATCGTGCGTTCTATAATTAAACCCACCAAAGTACTATTTAGCGTAATTTCCATTTTTGTAAAAAATGAAACTAGACTTGTGAGATCTACACAGGGCCAAAAGTTATGCCCCAGCATGTGTGTATGAGAGTGTGAGTGTACGTATCTCCCCCTCCCCCTCCCCGTATCAATTGTAACAAACCAAAACCGAACAGAACAAAATTTGGTACAGAGGTTGTCTAGCAAAGGGTAGCTTGGTGCCATGTTTTATATTGCCACCATCTTTACCAAAACGTAATGGCGGCCACTCAAATTGTCAAAACTTAAAATTAAATTACGACCAAACTATTCATCGGATCTTCACGAAATTTGCTAAAAACATACCTCCATTAAGGATGCGAGCTGTGCACAAACTACAAGGTCATCAGCCTCACCAATTAAAGATGTTGGCCGTGTGAATTATGCAAGCATTATAATCCATAACGTAAGACACATCAATTCCAATTTTTTAGCCAGGGGTGGTTTAAGCTATCCTGAAGGACGTGACCCGTTGCTTATTATAACTTTATATTATAATATTACACTGTGTCAGTGACTTAAAAGTCTATGTCACATGACAAGATGGCAGCTGTCTCATATTTCAGTATGTTGCATGTGATATAGCGTACTGATAGAATATTAGAAATAATATAAACTTTGTAAATGATTAATAATGAAGATGTACCTCAGTGAAGAAATCGTTTATTTCAAGACCTTATTTGCTAACACGCTGTATCTAAGTCAGTTAATAACACTGAGATATTATGGACATGGTTGGCTCAGTGGCAGAGCATTGGTCTCTCACGTGGTTGGCTGGGGTTCGAAACCTACTACCTTCTTCTTTTACTTGAATGTTTTACAAATGATGTAGGCGAGCTCTCTCCACATATATTAAATATAATGCTATTTATCTCAAAGGAGAGGCTAATGTATACTCTCGTTTATTAATAATCACAGCCCCAGCATCGCACAAACAGAGGACAACAGAAAAAGGAGAATAGAAAAACAAGATACACGTTGTCATCCACAGTCTTCTTAATGTCTCTGTAGGGTGCTGTCCTCATGCGGGCAACGTGGGTAATTGTTTCAAACAGTCCGCTTGCCAATCCCCGGCCTCCTGAAGTATTACAATTTTGTAATAGTTGAACTTCTATCCATGATCGCGCTCCTATTACCTTTAAGTGACGTAAAGAAGAGTGCGCAGTTTCTTGTATAAAAATGGCGGAAGTCGATCCTTGCTTGCTAATGGTTCCTACCGGGTTCTAGGGGTATCACGATATGTCAGATCCTGATACGTAATTGTCCTAGATAGGAAAACCTTTCTGATTGAGGACTTCAGAATGCAAATGCAACTGCAGCAAAATCGGGCTTGCACGGAACTATTACGAGTACTATAGGAGAAAAGGGACTTGATCGATGAAAGTTTCTGCAATACCGATGCTATGGAATAAGGAGAGGATGAATGAGGAAAACGAGTTGAGACACCTGATGACACGCTTTGCGATACACGGTTTCCATCATCATATTTGTGCCAGGAAATTTTTCACCAAGCCAATCAGGAGTGTATATGTGTGTTACGCAGTGAACAGTTCGATATTTACCACGCAATGAAATGCAAGAAAAGAGGAGTATCAGTCACTCAATTTCGCTCTTCTTGAGTTACGTATCATGTGATGTGCAGACTTTGCACTTTGAGAGCAATAAATCTTATATATAAAAGTGAAAGACTGTATGTATGTATGTATATGGGTGGGTGGGTATGTGGATTCGTTCTGTATACAAATCTACACCGTTCCACCAATCACAACCAAATTTTGCATACACATAATTTAGGACCCAGAAGGAACGGCTGGTTACATGAATTTTCGATAGTCTTTCTCATTCTTCTGATTTTGGCCTTTCTGCACTCAAGCAATGGCTAATTTAGTGTGGAAATAAACTGATGAAGTAATAGCAAGGCTGGCCATCTTCATGACCACCAAGCTTCCATCTATCTCGGTAAGAGGTCATGCTACACCCACTGCCAGCTAGATCGCAACACTCCACTCAGTTTAACACCATAATTGACATTCCAATGATTTAATAAACTATATATCTGAGTAATGAGTTTCTGCTGTAGCCATAAATATGACAATAACGTGTAACAAAAGAGACCTGAGCCGACACAAACTTATAGTTTATCCTCAAGTAAGTTGAAAATGTAATTTATTATATTTCAAATATTAATAAACCAGATAATATCAAATCACAGATAATTCCAGAGCATTCTTTGTAAGATGTTATTTCGGCACTGCGGCTTCATCGTTTTTAGAGTTCTACATCTGGTGAAGTATTAAAATCTTTACAATACATTTCCATTGTCACTGGTGATTCTATTTGACATGTTGACATCTTCTCGAGTGCTGCTAGGGACCAAATTGTACCTCGGTTAACGTCTGCAGCCCGCAGTGAGGCAGAACTGATACAGAGCTGAACCATTACCCTTTCGTTGGCGTCGGCAAACCACAATACAGCGTGTGTTTGTCTTCGAATTTGTAATTGTTTCGCCGCATGATTTTCGGAAGAATTAAGACCACATGACTGTTTCCCAAACGAAGAGTGCACAATACAGTGATCTGCAGGAAAAGGTGACCTTTTAGAGTTTAGTTAGTTAGTTATTGTTGTTTTAAGGGGCGGAACTACGAGGTCATCTGCCCCTTTTAGAGTTTGTTCATATTGTGTTTTGGTTTTCAATTTCAACTCTTTCTTTCTTTCTTTCTTTTTTTTCTTTCTTTATATTCAGTCACTTATTTTTAATGTATCTTTGGGGTAAGCATCTTCCTTCCAACTTTCCATTATGGTGCACCATAATAGGGTTATTGATGGGAATGTTTTTTGTGTTGAGCTTCCCTACCACCCGTTTTCCTTGATATATAAATCTATATCGGCTGATGACGGGGCCAAAACAATTAGGACTCCAAACATGTACCCAATGACCACCAAGTGATTATTTATCAAAATAAAGGTATTGATTAGGCGGGAGAATCATGAAGTCCCCATTTATGTAGCATGGCGTTACATCTGGCATGACCTGTTTTTAGGCGATTTAACTTTACCCACTGGTTTCTCTTCAGGTTAAATCCCGGAAGTCTTATTGTAGGATCTAGAATACCTTCATGTTTCACAGGAGCAGACTTCCAGTTTTGGCGCCATTGTTCCGTGCAATTAATGTCAGGTTTGTTATTCCATATTGGGTTCCTTGATCTAAGACGAGTGGAGGGAAGATCATTAAGAACTTCATGAATTGGGAGATGCTGTAGGTGATTTTGTTGATGTAGCTTTCTCCACTCACGTACTGTTGCTTCCTGTCGTCTTAGTTCTGGAGGTGATATGTTACTGATAGTGTGTAACCAGGGAGTTGGGGGTGGATCTCAGTGTTCCTGTTTTGACCCTCATACTTTCATTTAGATGAACATCAATCTTTTTAGTATGAGCACTACGGTGCCACATTGGGGCACAATACTCTGCTACAGGATAAACCATGGAGAGGGCAGTCGAGCATAGTGAAGTTGCATCAGCACCCCAAGATGTGCCAGCTAATTTCTTCATGATATTGTTCCGCGATTTGAGTTTTTGGCCTGTGTATTCCAAGTGTTTCTTGAAGGTTAAGGAACGGTCCAAGGTGATGCCAAGATACTTAGGGCTGAAATTGTGCATAACTCTTTGCAGGCAGAAGTCCACTTTCAGCAGTTGGTGGGCAATGCGGTTGCAAACATGAAATTAATTTAGACACATACTTATGGGCAATTTTTCAATTGAAAGGGAAGCGAAACATACATGGTGGTGGAGGTGATTATTTTCATGGGGCGAAATGTCTAGCTCATTTGCCCGTAGTTACCCGGTGCGGATGATAATAAAAATACAACTACTTCCAGCTAATTTAAATCTAACTTACATACTAGACGAGACGAAAAGAAAAGAATAAGGGCAATAAAAGACAGGGAAAAGAAACACCTCCAGCCACTGAAGAAAGGGATGTTGATTCAATTAGGGGCTTTGGAACATCGTGCTCATTTAGCCCCGGGTATTTGGCGGTGTGTTGAATTTGTCTGATAACCCGTCATATTGTGATGGCTGTATTAGTGTGTGTATTTATAAGTCAAGTGAATTGTCCGATGGTAACTCATGTAATGAGATTCTTCGGCATTCAAACTTGACCTGTTCTGATTTACAAAATCAAACACATCAATACGCCATCATAATATACAAAACACAACTTCACTATTAACATCAATACAAAACAAATATCTGTAACAGTGACTTGAAAAAGTGGCGAACACAGTGGGTTGGTGCTGCTCTTGGCGTCTATATTTCGAACGAGTTTGTACGCATAAACCAATACTGTAATCGTTTACTGGGCGGACAGTGGCCACACCATTTATTATCTCAAGTACGATAAAACATTAGAAATCTGAACGCAATAAAAATCTGAAACTGTATCTCTTTTATCTACAGGAGTCGTAATAGGGAAATGAAATTTAAAAAGAATTACATTGGCTAACCCTGCATTCGACATACTATTGCAGATTGTTCTTAAAGTAGCATTATTTTCTTTGTGATTAGATTTTGGATGATAAGGACCAAAAAGGTAGCTACGGTGGTAGTAACACAATTTGCCATCAGGACCGATGTGGTGGTGGTAACACAGAATGACACCAGGTACCCCAATGGACAGAGACAATCCAAAGATATCAGTGTTAGCAAAGAGGATGTAAATAAAGTGTTGAGTAACGCTAGCGGTAGCCATGACTATACATGGGTGCTGTTCTTTATACATGTATCTGATCTCATATTTCTTCAAATAAACAGTGTGTTCATCCCACATTTTGCTGATTTCCTATGTATTAGCCATTTTAGTGCTTACTGACGAATGGTATTGTTTAATGGTGTAGTTCTCACGAATTCCATGAACTCCGCTACAGCATTTTAGAGGTCATTACGGTATGGGTTTAGAGAATATATTTCTTCTCTTACGAAATACTTTAGTGGCTAAAGAAGCCCAATGTGTTCTCAATCAATGCATCATATTTAACATTATACTGGGATTATACGTTGCTGCATTTCCTTTAACTAGGTGAGATAGGTTGGATGGTTCCTCTGTTTGTTTAGGGGCTGCAACATCGCGGTCATGCAGCCCCGTGTACTTTGGATGTGTGTAGAATCTGCTTGATAACCGGTGTTAATTGTGATGGCTGTATTATTGTGTGTTATATGTAATTCAGGTAAGGACTACAGATAGTCAGTTTTAAGTAGTTCCTACTTTTCCTACCAAATGCTACCGTCAACGACACCTAGCTGCAAACTTGGCTAATAGATACCACCGCAACCACAACCTGACGGTCAACGTTGAAACTTAATAGCGTTAATCAAATTTAACCTACAAATTTTACCTTCACACGAGTGTAGTTAATTGAAGGTTCCTTTACACCACATAAATCTATGACATGGACCCAGCGGCTTTACTCCCCCCCCCCCGAAGGAAGGCATACTGAGGGATTTTTGTCGCTCTTCAAAAATCCGATGACTTCGGCCGGGTTTGAACCCACGACCTTAGGCATAGAAGCTCAGCATGCTACCAAATACGCCACCAAAGCCGCCCAATATGAGATAATAGGCATGGAAATACAGCAATACTATTCCCTAATATGCAGCTATAGTAGCCTGCACATTGACCTATGTACATGAATAAGCCATTTCTCATTAATCACACCATTTGTATGGGGTTGAAAATCGTAAGCATATTTGACTCCAGAATGATGACTTCATGTTCCAAACATTGAATAATTTAAATATTGTTTCCTTTCAAAAAAGTAGATGCAACTATTTAAAAATTAAAGAGCACTATGTGAATAAAAACGTCTAAATTACACCCATTAAAAAAAAAATGAAGACTATCAGGAAAGTACTGTAATTGTGAGACTAGGTTCTTGAGAAATGTGCACATGCAGCCCTTTTTTGTGTTATTGATGCATTCTCTACTACGTTATTGTACTCCACAGTACCTTTCGCCTAGATTTACAGTGAGTTAATATTGCACTTGATTAACTTCAGAGCTCAGGAGAACTATCTTTTAAACTCACTTAGGGGCAAAGTGAATATACTTTGCAAAATATATTGGCATGTATCTTTCTATAACAAGTAAAAACACCTCCCGGGCAACGCCGGGTAAAATAGCTAGTATATTATATATTATTCGCAAAAGTCCAGGAAATCAAATATGGAGGATTGTTGTAGTTTGAGAGTAATTTGCAGTTGAATCGCTTTATGAACGCAAAGCGGGTGGGAAACTTGCCTCAAATAAAGTTGAATACATGCCAGACACTGAATTAAAGAAAATAACGTTTTATTCTGAAGTATTTATTTCATAGGTATACCGACATAACAAATATATTTGTTTATATTGATTTCGACGAGAACAAGAAAAGCAATTCGATTGGTTGTTGTACTCAATCTTCCATGAATACTGCCGGGAAAATTGCACCTGTTCAATTCCGTGGGTTGCATAAAAGTTATCATGGAAGGCAGAACCTAGCCTAGTATTGTGCCCATTTGGATGGTGGCACAAGTGAACCCTGGACCATTTATATAAAAATATATTAGAGTCTAGTAGAAGCAGTAAGGAAACATGAGGATGAACTCGTTGTGAAATAAGCTTCAGAAACACTGCAAGACTTGCAGGTGGCTTATTGAACACATAAATTCCCATTAGTCCTGACAGTTTAAGTGAAAAAGGTCATGAGAAAAGCCATTAACGATGCAAGAAAATGCAGAGCTGAAGGGTCATAATTAACACTCAACATTCCACGAGTAATCGATCCAACGGAAAGTTATTACCATTCAAGTGCGACATTTCTGAGAGGTCTACTTTCTTAAGGGCATACTTGAGACGAGGCCCCAAAGAACGATGAGCCAGCGTGAAATCGATCATACAAACGAGGAACTCCCCACTATAAAACTTGACAAAATAAATTCACCAGGCTAACAAGATTTGTAAGTTAAGGCCGTAGTAGGGACAGCATAAATCGGAAAGATGGTAGGCCTGTGAAATAGGTACTTGAGAAAATTCCGAGCTCAGATAGCGTCATTGGAATGCAGGGCGGAGTGCTACGAAGGGTTACAGAGGTAATCAGGTTGGCCCCGCAGAGTGCATATCAACTATTTTAATTGATTAAAAATAAACCTGTGAACGAATCCCGTTCCGCCATCAGGCAATCGTCAAGTTATTACAGATTACATCTGGAAACAAAATATAATCCAGATTAGAGCTAGGGATCAGAAGTTGAACTCCCGAGGTTTTCAGGGACTAATTTCTGCGCCAAAGCGAATAAATAGGGCTTGGAGCTCAAGCCAAATCATCAGTAAGTTTTGATCGGTCGAACGAAGTTCTTCAGAGAGACTCCTGAGGGAGGCCAGTCTACACATCACGTATCGAGAAGCCTCGGTAGAAGAACGTCAGGCACGTTAAGACAGTCAGTCAGTTGATAGAACACCTTGGTGAGGTGTTACGCTATACGTTGCAGAAATAGTTCGATTCCAGACCAAAGTGTTGGTTTTGATATTCAGTAATGCTTAAGGAAGCAAGACAGAGTTAGGGACTCTGAGCGAAAGCAAATAGACTAACGAACATTTATAACAGAGGACTGCAGAGTAAAGAATAATAGGAATGGAAAAGAAACAATAAATTTATAGAGCGGAGACAGGAAACGTCGCGCCAAAGTAAAGACAGTACAACGTTAAACTCCCAGAGGGGACGTCAAAAGAACTTTGTAAAATAAATTCGCACAATACAGAAACGCTATAAGAAGCACGAGTTTAATGAAACGAAAAAGTAGTTAGAATATAAAAGTAGAAAGTATACGGTCTTCGAACTGGAAGCCAAAATAGAGTTGGGAAAGTTGCGATAAGTAGAGGTAGGGAATGAAGTGGCAGCAAGCATCATAAACATTTCGCCTTGAGCAAATAGGCATCATTTAAGGAAGCCACGCACAATAGACAAACTCCAAAGAGACTAGGAAAGAAAGACTTACCAAGAAGTAGGAGATTTGTAGGAGCAAACACACGTTCAATGCAGAATAGAGAGATTATCTCAGGATCACCAGCGCCGTGATGTTATCACCGCCGTACGCTGAGATATGGTTCGTGTGCAGTGTAAATAATTAATTAAGTGAAATTTGTAGTGAAATAAGTGTCTAAGAAAAAGCAGAGTAATAATGTATCAAGTTATGTACGAGTGTAAAATTAAAGACCAGGAAATGAAGATGGTCTATTTTAGTGTAAATATGTGTTACTAATGCAATTAGATGGGTGAAGGCATCCAAAAGCCAGGTCATGAGCCGAACAACAGAAAGGGTGAGTAAAAAATGTTTATTACACTAAATGATTGTGTCATGTGCTAATCAGTGAATTTGAAAATGTATAAAATAACCAATAAATGCACTAGTGAATGAACAAGTAACGTTAAAATGTATTGGAAAAACCACAAATATAGTTTGCAAAAATGTAAAAAGATAATTATTGAAGTGCAAAAATGATAACATTAATAATAACGGAAACCCGTAAAAAAATGAATAATTAACAATGAAAAGTGAAATCTGAGAGGAGAAATCGAATATAATAATGTTATTGGCAAGTAAATTACGCCCTATAGGTGAAAAGTAAAATTAAAATAAAACAAGCACCATAATAATAATAATAAATATTGAGTTTTTGTACTCCGAAAAATAATATGTTTTGAGTTTTATACTCCGAAATAATAAGGGTTAAATTGAATAATTGCATTCCATAAGTAAATAATGAAGCGATAAGTATTAATGAGAATGATAATAATAAACTCGAGATGAAATAACTGAATAATTGAAGGATCTTTGGGATACATCAACATAATAAAGTAATAATGCTATTCAGCTAATAAATGTAATGAACTAAAGTAATTGGTGATAAACGAACACCTTGGAAATTTATTGTGAAGTTATAGGCCATAGGCCATGTTGAAAATAAAATGCCGAAGTAAAGACCAGTATAGTAATGCCGCGATACGAGTAAAGTTGAGTTGTCAAAGATATTTGTAGTGTGCAATGAGAGTCCAAGTTATTACACGTTGTGTTGCCAAATGGGCCTATAAGTAATGAATAAAAGTAGTATCAAGCTAGCAAATGTATGTCCTGTATCATGCATATTTTGAGAGATCAAAAAAAGGTATTAAGTGTCGGAAATCGTCGTCATTGTTAAGGGCTGCACCCATGGGAAAACTAAAGGGTTTTCGCCAGTCAGCATAAAATGGTATATATGGTTAGCGAGCAAAGCGGAAGATACATTCCTGCTGGAACAGCTTTGTTTTGGTAATTTGCAGTGTATCCGACAATAAAAGTATGTGAAATGAAATGATAGGACAGAAGCAAGGAATGATAGGGATCTCTTGCTGTCTACCAATAAAAAGGACGGAAACGAGGTATGATCGTGATCTCTTGTTGTCTGCCTAATAAGTATATGAATCGTCGTGATCTCTAAATATGGCATTGGTTATAAGGAAGTGAAATGAACGATGAGTAAGGTAGGGAATAAATAGTTGAAATAATGTGTTAACTTGGATGATCATATGCCCTTTAGGAAAAGATGTTTTAAACAGTTAAAAGCCGCGAAGCAATGAATGAATGGGAGGCGAGACGAGGTCATAAATCACGAGCTAAGTAAGTGGTGTGAGGGGGACTCAGGCGAGCCGGCCAACCTTCACCGACCGCAAGGGAAAACGAATACAATAGACGCTTTGTGTACAGAAGTTGTAAGAGCTGAATAGGCATTAGTAATTAGACGGAAAATATGCAAATTTGTTAAATCAAGGTGCTACAAGCATATAAAGTAGATTGTTGTAATGGTGGGTCTTTGACAATTGTACCCACACTAAGTTTGAAGAAATTCTATAATATTTGACCATAGTAGTCAAGGAATAAGTTTGTTAATCGATTCCTGCCTCGAGAGATTTAGTGAGTGACACGGGTAATAAAATGATTGAGTTTATAAGTAAACTGAGTAATGAAAAAATGTTAGCACATGGTACATCATTAATGTATGCCCCTTGAGCATGAGAAATAAGTTGGAAGGATATGAGTGCTAGTCATGGCATGTTAAAAGTTGTTGATTTGGTGTGTAAATGTTTCAACCTAAGGCTTAACTTGAAGAATTAATATAGTTTGAAAGTGACTGAAAATAAGGTAAACAATTAAAATAAAGGTAAAATAAAGCCCTGAAGGGACTATGATGATACGGTAAATGTCCGTAAAGCCTTAGTGTATTTTTCATAAAATGATAGGCACGCTCGTTGTCTTAATGAGTAGAAATGAGGTGTTGTTAGAAAGAAAATTTGTATTGACATTAAAGAATAGATGCCAGCTAAGCAAGATAAAGCTATAATGTAGAGTTGTATGATTTTTAAGAATTTAAGGATTTTGAGTTTTTTTTATTTTTTCCAAAATATTGATGTTTATGTGTATTTGTATTTGTTCCTGGGAGTTTTAGTAAAATAAACTCATATTAATTGTAACATGTTTAGTTTTCAATGTAGTCTTGAAGATCCTAGAGTGCTTTCATATCTGAATGTGAGATCATGTTATGGGCTGAACGGTACACGCCTCGAAGCCGCAGTAGCAAGCCAGGTGATGATCAATCATTCTCCATGTGATACGGGTACAGTACGTACACTTCGCATGGCAATAATGGCGTCATTAACAGCGTGTATACGCGTACTGGCAGAAGCTTCCAAGCACACGAGTGTCAAGTGATACAGGTTTTAGGACCAAAGCCTAGCATGCTAACCAATTAGCCCCGGTGCCGTACAAACACTCGATAAGAGTACCACATTGAGTCACGCAGTAGGTAATAGATCCAGCAAGTAACGTAATGAGTGGAAATAAGGAAAATCATTAGCATAGTATAACGTACAGTACAATACACCTTGTAGTGTTTTAACACGCTACTACAACGAACGTTCAATTATAGTCCACTCCTTGATAAGGACGAAGAGTTTTAAGTATACCCATACATATAGATGAAAGTAGGCTGTATGTTTCTTGCTGAACATATTGTTCTTATTCCTATTAGACCACAGATAATAAAAAAACTTTTAAGAAAGAGGTTGCGTTAGAAGCAAGGGGAAAGGGACATGGAACCACAGAAAAATGAATGCTAGTGCTTCAGATTGAAGCAAGCCGTGCAATTCGAATTACTTTGAAAGATGAATATTAATAATTAATAATGCATACATTTTATTTTAATTGAAGTAATTTTAAAGGAGGAATATTTTAGTATATTTTATAGAAAAAATATGAAAATTTATAGTGTAGTAGTATTGTGAAAGAATTATGAAATATTAGAAAAATTATTTCCTGAAAAGTAGATTTATATTGTACCTTGTGTATCAGGGTTTATTAAAAATCTCTGATTCCAATTTCTCGCAAAGAAGTTTCTCTGGATATAAATTATCCTTTTTGTTGTTGTTTTTTTAAAATTTTCAACATATAAATCTGAATTTTTTAGAAGTAATTCCTCCTTTTATGTGTTATGTTCTAACACGGCGTTTTTCAAAATTTCCTTTATAGTTTAATTTTTCCAAATGGAAATATCCATGAAAATGCTGTTAAAATCACGCAATATTAAAAAGAGTGATGAAAATTCAAAACTACATTTATTTTAAAAAAGCATGTCTCAATATAAGGAGAGTGTTCAAGGACGACCCTGAAAAAAATTGATTGGTTTCAGTTAACCGTTTCTGGGAAAAGGTAAATAAATTGTTGGAAATTAGCATTGACAATATAGAACATTCCTATGTCCCCTAACCATATATTGATTTTCCACCGGAATTGAAATATTGATAGGTTAACTGATTCCTCAGTTTAGGGGCTACGACAACGCGGTCATGTAGTCCCGTGTACTTTGGGTGTGTGTAGAATCTGTCTGATAACTGGTCTTAATTGTGATGGCTGTATTAGTGTGTGCTGTCTGGAATTCAGGTAAGGACCGCAGACGATCAATTTCAAGTAGTTCCTACTTTTGCTACCAAATGCTACCGTCAACGACACCTAGCAGCGAACTTGGCTACTAGATGCCACTACAACCAGCAACTTGCGGCGAACGTTGGAACTTAATAGATCGTTAATCTAACCTACAAATGTATCTTCACACAATTGTAGTTTGTGGAATGTTCTTTTACATGCCATAAATCTATGACATGGACCCGCCGGCTTTACTTCCCCTCCGAAGGAAGGCATACTGAGGGATTATTAACGCTCTTAAAAATCCCACAACTTCGGCCGGGTTTGAACCCGAAATATTGATAGCTACAATGTGCGTTGAAAGATCCATGGGTACCACTGACAATAACGTATACTGTATTGTTCCCCTTGGGTCAGTGTCGAAACGTCTCTATAGAAACATAGACCATATTACAGAGATAATTTTTAAAATTATATCGTAGAACCAAATGCATTTCAGGGCGATACGAAGATAGCATTTCGTGCTTTTTGAAGGGAATAAGACTTCATTGATCTTGTAGCAATAATTAATTCGAAGTTTAAAGTGGAATAATCAGTCAAGATGTCACAAAAGCAACCTAATCTTAATTTTAAAAGCAAGGTAAGGAACTTATGCAAACCGTACGCTCGTTTGTGGTTGCTATTTTAACCTTCCGTTGGGTGCACATAATCTGTTTGACTATGTGGGATACTCTTTCCCTCCTCATAGGCTTATGTCCTTGCTTTAGCTTCCGCACTTCTCGCCATTTATGTGAGGTTATCCTTGTTTCAGTCCCTTCACCACTCCTTGGTGAACCGATTCATCTACAGAGATCTTTTTTTTTCTTCAATTTTCCTTCGCCGAACTGATCTGGAATATGTTATTATTGCTCCTATGTCAGTTACAGAGAGATATTAGTTTAGCCTATCATTCTGTGTCTTAAGATTAAGCGTAATGAGATTGGTGTTCTTAAATCTGATCCATATGCATAATTAATTTTCTTACTTTAGTAAGAATAAGCGTTTTATAATTTAACCCATTTTGTCCCACTGTTCCAAAAATGGAACATTCAAATAAACCTCTAGGATTTTTTATTTTCAATAGTTGTCGAGTATTGTGGTATGAGTTAGTGAAGTTTGCATCTCATACAATTTTCAATTGTTACAATTACATTCACTTGAAATAGTGGGCAGTGGCATTTTGTAATGGTCTAGTCAATGGTTTCTTTGTGTACCTGCTTCAGACAGTATGACTGATAAGTCTCTATTGAACAGCGTGTTATAAGAAGTTGTTGGGTGCATGGCAGAACTCGCACAGGAAAGACTATTGAAGAGGCCCATTCTGACTTAAGACAGCGTATTCGACTGGATCCTCCTCCGAAACAAACGTGATCTAGATTTTTCTGCATAATCGACAGGGATATGAACAATTCTGGAGATTGCCTTCGAGGTCAAGGCGTTCTCTTCACGCACTTCTCGAAAAGCCTGCATGTTACGTCTTTCTGGAAAGGTCGTCAGTTTTTTTTCGATCATTTCCATCACCTGTGGAAAAGAGTTACGCCTCAGCAATTTTCGGAGAAGGATCACGTCGAAGACTCTGGCGAAAGACAACGGATCTTTTCAATAGTTTTTTTCGATGTGCGTTCTGTCGTGCACCCAACAACTCATTATAATACGTTGTTGAACAGTAAAGCAGACGTATCAGCCATTGTTTACTGCATATGTCTGAAACAGTTACACAAAGACACGTTTAGTGTAATTTAGACAGGGGTAAGACGACTTTGTGGCCGCCCTGTACTATTGCAACATACGGCTGAACAATGAAGTGTTCATTCTTGATTTTCTGTGTGGCCAAAACATTATATTGTCGTATTGCAGCAAAGACATATTTGTACAGTGAACAGAAGTTATTTTAGAATGGTTTAAAAGTCCGTGTTCCCGAAATGGAACAGTGGTCACGAAGGGGTACACCTGTATAAGCATCTGAGTTCTTACTTCTAGAACATTTTATCGTCTAGTCTTCAAATTATACACACGAAGTAGAATATTGCAATATTTATTTTTAAATCCCTTCCTTCCTGTATATATATGTTTGATCAAATTATGTGCATATCCTCCATCTATCCACATATATATCACTTATCAAGGACCCAACTTGTCAGCGGTGCCGAAGCCGTCATCAAATACAGTACTACAACAAAGATGAAGTAACACACAATGAGATTGCTCCTAATAATTTCAGTCAGCCAACTAGCTCCACTGGGAATACAAATAGTTTTGATGTAACTGCAGGACCCAAAACAACCATAACCAAATTGCAGACGCGGGCGAGAATGAATAGGACTGTACCTCCAAACCCTAAAGCTAACGTTTCAGGTTTGTGGGCTATGATCAGTGAGACATGTTATCATCGTGATCCCAATTTGTGTGTTGAAGCCATGGTGCCATATTATGAGAGAGACAGTGCCAAGCAGCATATAAAAGGGAAACCAATCCACTTTGGCTAGAGTGTCTGGTGGCTGTGCGATAGAATTGCTTATCTTATTCAGGTCCAGCCTTATACTACGGCAGAGCACGTAGTACTCATGATACTGACTTTGGCGTGGGTGCATTAGTTGTGATAAATCTGGTTGACAAAATGCCTCAAGAGTACAAGCTGAATGTTTTCTGTTACAATTTACGTATTGATGAACTGTGTAGTCGTGGGCACACCGGTGCTGGAAAAAATCGAGTGGAAGAGTGCACCACTCATGGTTCCCAAAGAAGTATAAAAATGCCTGGGGATTCTATCAAGTGACAGTTGTATCAAATCGTACAACACTAGCCAATGCCTGATTAGTGATAACAGTGATGGCACTGTCATCTGCAACCTGACAGGTTCTAGGTCAGTAGGCAATGCCATGAGATGGAGCAATGCCCTAAAGAAGAAGATAGAGATCGATCAACAAGCAATATTTGGACTATACAATACAGTACAATACATAGGTGGCTGTGATCGGATAGATGAGAATGTGGGCAGTGTACGAGTTGGTATTCGTTCAGAAAAATGGTAATGGCAGCTTATTGAATTGTTGTGTTCAAAACGCTTGGCAACTTTACCCTGTAAGTAAGCCTGGGCAATGGGAGCCACTAATGCCTTCTGGGCTTCAGTAGGATAATTACTCTATTTGCATATGTGCATTCAATTAGGAAATCAATTAGTCGTGTTCCTTCAGTAATATCGTGCAGCTGATAAAAGTGTCTCGATGGAGGTGCGTCTTGATGGAAGGGATCATCTCTTTACATCCATTGGAAAATCGAGCTGTGGCCAGTTTTGCTCCAAGTGCAACATTCCGCTTTGCAGTACTTCATAAACAATGAAGTGTTGAGGTACAACCTGTTGCTCGTGAAAAGTGAAGAGGGGAGTAAGTGTTCACGAAACAGAATGGATTTCAAAATTCTCGATCTTTACTTTTATTTCTGTTTCAGTTTCAGTTTCCTTATAAACATATTTTCAAATAATGTTTCCCATCATGATTCCATCATTATGTCCTAAAATAAAATATCAATAGAAAGATTTTTCATCTTCATTTCCCCTTTTCCAGCTGTCACTGGGTGGGGGCAAATATGGTTCCTCACCACTTTGTTCTGCCGTTCCACCATTCCTCTTCCGACACGGTGTTCAAATCCAGGTTCCGTTTTCTCAATAGAAAGATTGTTTTGTATAAATGAGATGTACCCATTCGTGTCCGTTGTTCCAAAAATGGAACACTGTGATTAGGGCACTTCCCAGTAGATTCCGATTCTGATTATATTACTATCGTCTATAAAACTGACAAGAAGACAGGTGATACAAAAAAAAATCTTTAAAAAAGTAATTTGGGCACTAATGGGATTGGATATCTTCCTTTCTTTAAATCAAATACAATATTTAAGTGAGATGCCAAATAGTTATATTCCTAAATGTACATTAGCCTGTATTTGAATGGTTAACCTGATAGATTAGTAGCATCCGAAGGTGATGGTATTTATATTGCGCATGATGTAATGCTTTTCAGTCGGTCAACACGATGGGCTATTATATTGCTGCCTTCTCCATAACTTGCATTGTTGCATTCTGGACAAGTGATCACAGCAACAGCGTGCTCTTGACACACTGACCCCTTACAAGCGCTGCATAGGAAGCAGGGGGAAAATGGGTTAAAGCCTTCAAATCCTGGCCCTAATTATAAGTGAAGGGAGATCCTCTCCTCCCAGAATGAGGGCATTGTGTGTGTGTATTTGCAATTAGGACCAGGATTTTGGGTAGGAGGTGGCCGTGGCTTGACGAAGGACTCTCTCCAGTTCTGCCTAATGAGGCTGAGTAAACTCAGTTCCAGCCGTGGGACTAGAACTAAATTTCTTGGCATAGCCGAAAATCAAACCCGTAACTCCACTGTGATACCCAAGTGGTGGCTGTAATCGAGTAGTGACTGCATAGAATATTATAGCACTGGCGGGAATGTAAGATTTTGATGATGATGGTGGCGATGATATGTACTTTTGAGATGATGTAAGTTAGTTTCATTTGAGGGTCTGGGATATCGTGGTCATTTGGCCCCGTTTATTTGTCTGTATATTTTTAAATACTCGTAATAATAACCATAATTTATTTGTATAGTAACATGTGTTATCGTAGTGTCAGAAATAGTGTGTTTATTTGTGATTCAGATGAGGATTGGGAAAGGGGTGGTCATGGCCTCAAGTTAGAACCAATCCCAGCATTTGTCCAGAGTAGAAGCGGATTACTACGGAAAATCACTTCCAGGATATATAAGGTGGGAATCGAACCCACCTCTTCTCAGTATTGACTCTCGAGGCAGAGTGTACCACGTTCTAGCCCTAAAACCAGAAATAAATTTCTTGACAGAGCTGGGGATCGTACCCGGACTTCCTGGGCGATAGCTAAGGGCGCTTGCCGCTACACCAGGAGATGAACACACGCTAGTTCTAAGGTGGTTGCGGTAGGAATGTATTCCACTTATTCTCATTTGTTCTTTACGACGCTAAGTATACACCGTTCCAGCCCTGAGACTAGAATTAACTCCCGCGTTGTCATCGAGTGGTGACGGCATGGAATATCAAAGCACTGTCGATAATAGAGCCTTACACTCCAGTCTCTCCCGCGACATGACCAGGGTGGCGTGTCCACTGGACGGAGGGAGCGGTGTGAATATCCTAGCTTGGCTGATCACTCGCGACACTCATAAAACCGAAACGAAATATCAAGTTTGGCAGGATACGGCTACTACATATCAATAAATAACCTCTGGCACTACAGCTCATGAAGGACCTAGGCCTACCAAGTAACCGCTGCCCAGCCATTTGGCCTGCAGATATTGACTTGACACATGGTCAGCGCATCGGGTCCCTTCGGCATTAATCTTGGTTTTCGTGACCGGGGCGCTGCCTCACTGTCAGACAGCTACTCAATTGTCCTCATGACGCTGAGTCAGTTTCTAAAATCCTTGACGGAGCTGGGTGACAGGCAAGCACGCTACCCCAACACCGCGGGGTCGGCTACGGTTTCTACATATGAGTAGGATAAAGGGCAGCATTTTCCTGAATATTAGGGGTTAGGTAGGTAGTCAGCCCGAAGGCTGGTTGGATCGTCAAAAAGTACCGCTGATAGGTTATGCGGGTACATGCCCATAAAAACTCAAGACAGCGCTATATCGAGGCGTACTAGGCAAGAGTGAGGTAGTTTGTCATTGCTTTCCTCACTGAGTCAGAACAGCAGTACTAATCCTATGAGTAGAACCTTTCACAGCATCCACAGGCACTGACTGTGCCCTGAATGTCATTACTAAGCACCACCCATATCTCAGTAGCTTCCATATAATCACAGCCATGAGTGAGACTGAGAGATCGGTAAATAGCCACATTTTACTCTAGCCTGTGCCAACAGACAAATGCAAATGTACTGTAATCATCAAGAGATGGCAAACAGGTCACTTCCTGAATACATAAAAACATAAATCACAGTAATTCAACGTCTAATAGTTTACTTTTCTGCTTTTTTTAAATTATTTGAAGGAGGACACTACTCATCAATAATGAATCTCTCGTTCCTAGCTGCTGCAGAGTGCATGGGGCAATGCAATGTTGGCAAGTCGCTGCAGAACGAAGTGGCGGGTGAGCGCAGCAAACCATTGCGTTTGCATTATCTCTCCCCAAGCACCGGCCGCAGTGGCCGCGAGTGCTAACGCGCTATCGTGCCTTGCTGGCATTGGGAGAGTGTGGGTTCGAATCCCACCTCGGCCGTCCTGAAAATGGTTTTCGTGGTATCCCATTTTCACCACCAGGCAAATGCCGGGACGGTTCCTTTCAATAGGTCCACGGCCGATTTCCTTCCAATATCCTTTCCCTGATCCGTCCTGAAAAGAAAAGTGCAGCCATTGGCTGCGTTAATGAAATTCTTATTACTATTTGTCCGTCCAGAGTTAAGAGTGTACTACGGGCTCTTATGGGCTTTTACATTTAGCGGACTCCCCCAGAATTGATGACTTCGAAGTCTTTAAAACTGGATTTTCACTATGTAATTTAATAGGTTAATGGTCATGGGTGAGGGTACATGATCCTCAGCATTCATTTAATGATATGTAATTCTTACATTCTTGATATGCAACATGATTTTGTAATGTATCTGACAGCAGTGTCTACGCACTGGACGGAACAGCGCGCGCGATGTTGTACGTGTCTTAGCTCTCCACTGAACACACGAGTCCAGATCTCTCCAAAATATTTGAAACAGTGTTGAAGTGTAAGAATCGTTTTGTGTAATATAAAAATAATTGTGATTTAGGTATAAGTGGCATTAAAGATATGGCTGATGTTCCGTTTGCGAAACGTAAACCCGGGGAAATTTTAAGGCGCAGAGAACGACAGATAGTTTGTAACGTCTACAATTATATAAAGACCAAGAATCAGGAGAAAAGTGCCGCTGTACGTTTTTGAAAAACCCGTAATGATATATTATTATTATTATTATTATTATTATTATTATTATTATTATTATTATTATTATTATTATTATTAACTACTCACCTTCAATAATGTGCGTAACAGAACTTTCATGCAGTTAAATTATGCGATTTGTGCCGAATGAGAAGCTTGTAGTTTTGTGTAAAATAAACCGCTAAGGCTCATTATGAAATGGATAATGATTGTTTTGAGAAATATTTTAAACAGAGAACAGATTGTCGCAAATTTCCCACATCAGTCTGTAGTATTTGCCATTCATTGTCCAATGTACGTTGTGCCACTGAATTTTTGTTTACTTTCTTTCATCTATCTATACCGAGCTCGATAGTTGCAGTCGAAAGTATTCAGTATTCGGGAGATAGTGGGTTCGAGCCCCACTGTCGGCAGCCGTGAAGATGGTTTTCCGTGGTTTCCCATTTTCACACCAGGCAAATGCTGGGGCTGTACCTTAATTAAGGTCACGGCCACTTCCTTCCCACCCCTAGCCCTTTCCTGTGCCATCGTCGCCATAAGACTTTTCTGTGTCGGTGCGACGTAAAGCAACTTGTAAAAAAAAAAAAACTTTCATCTACGCGTGTAATAAATTGCGAAGTATCATAATGATAAGAACAAAATTACTTGTTATTTCCGGGTACTCTCTTCGCCTCTGCAGATGATAGTGACTCACTGGAATCCGTGTAGGTGTCGTTGCGACAGATGATTTGTATCATGTCACTGACCTAGGCTGACCTTGGAGAATATATTGCCATATTACGTATTAAACTTGAACCGTATCTAACGGATGACTCAGGTTAGCTTTCATGGCATTTCAATTGTTTTGTCATAGCCATACCGTAAGTAACTAAAATTTCAATGTAAATAAATAGTAAATTGTCGCAGTATTTATAATCCGTTCTAAGCATTGTTATGTAAATCAATTACTATCCTTGGATCCCCCACTCCTTAGAGGAATAACTCAGTCTTTATCTTTATTAAAAACTGTTCATCCAAATTCTGTTATAGTAAAAGGTTGCAGATTATAATGGCGCGAAGGATTGAAATTCCGTCGGGATGAGGAGCTAGCTGAAACTCAGTCCGGCAGCGGGCTGTACTACTCGTGTGGAGTGCTGTACACTAGCTGCTCTTCTACACTCGCTAGGTGTGGCAACGCTTGTCCCATAAGAGCCCGTAGTACACTCTTAACTCTGGACGGACAATAGCATTACCCGGCGCGGCTTCGCCCGCGGATAATCTAGTTGTAAAGAGTACACTTAGCAAACTCTCAATCATGAATGCTATGACTGATTTATCCTTGGTATGAATAATCAGACTTTATCAATTCAGCTACTGGTGCAGTGGTTAGGGGTTTGTCATTCCTTCATAGGTATATCAGAGCGAAGTTAGTTTTCTGGGAATATCACAGACACTGTTAATTTAAGGGCCGTTATAGTCGGGTGAAAACAGACCTTTCGTACCTTTGCGTGAAAACAAGCTAGAGTGCCCCTTGACCCCCTTAAGCGCATTATACTGTATGTATTGATGAATTTTACAGCTTAATTTGGTTCAGTGAAGCTTTCACAGTAATGTAATAATTGGAATTGCATTGCATTGCCTCTTACAGAAATATATGGACCTGTGAGATTCTGTTACCATAGTTACCGTGTTTCATTCTTTCATTAGCCTACTTTCGATTTTTGCAAAAAATGAAAGTAGACTTATGAGATCAACACAGGGGGAAAAAAGTGTGTCTGTCTGTGTGTGTGTATGTGTGTGTGTGAGTCAGTGTGTGTGTGTGTGTATGTGTGTGTGTGAGTCTGTGTGTGTGTGTGTGTGTGTGTGTGTGTGTGTGTGTGTGAGTGTGTGTACTCTGAATGTCTGTCCCCCCCCTATCAATTCGAACACGGTGAATGCGAATTGAACGAAATTTGGTACAAAGGTAGCACTAGCAAAGGACACCTCAGTGTCATGTTTTATATCGCCGCCATCTTGACGGAAACGTAATGGCGGCCACACAAATGTTCAAAGCTTAAATCAAATTACGACTAACCTAATCATCCGATCTCTACCAAATTTTGCAACAACATACCTTTATGGGGGGAGCATCCCTTGACCAAACCAATAGGTCATCAGCGTAATAGTTTGCGGATGGCGGCCATCTTTGTGTGAAAATCGATTCCCCCTATTAATTTGAACACGGTGCAACCGAATGGAACGAAATTTGGTACAGAGGTAGTACTAACAAAAGGCACCTCAGTGTCATGTTTTATATCGCCGCCATCTCGACGGAAACGTAATGGCGGCCACACAAATGTTCAAAGCTTAAATCAAATTACGATTAACCTAATCATCCGATCTCTACCAAATTTTGCAACAACATACCCTTATAGAGGAAGCATCCTTTGACCAAATGAATAGGTCATTAGCCTAATAGTTTGCGGATGGCGGCCATCTTTGTGTGAAAATCAATTCCCCCTATTAATTCAAACACGGTGAAACCGAATGGAACGACATTTGGTACAGAGGTAGTACTAACAAAAGGCACCTCAGTGTTATGTTTTATATCGCCGCCATCTTGGCGGAAACGTAATGGCGGCCACACAAATGTTCAATGCTTAAATCAAATTACGACTAACCTAATCATCCGATCTCTACCAAATTAACAACATACCTTTATGGGGGGAGCATCCTTTGACCAATCTAATAGGTCATTCGCCTAATAGTTTGCGGATGGCGGCCATCTTTAGTTCAAAATTGATTCCCCCTATTAATTCGAACACGGTGGAACCGAATGGAACGAAATTTGGTACAGAGGTAGTACTAACAAAAGGCACCTCGGTGTCATGTTTTATATCGCCGCCATATTGACAGAAACGTAATGGCGGCCACACAAATGTTCAAAGCTTACGTTAAATTACGACTAACATAACCATCCGATCTCTACCAAACTTTGCAACAACATACCTTTATGGAGGGAGCATCCTTCGAATAATCTAATAGGTCATTATCCTAATAGTTAGCGGATGGCGGCCATCTTTATGTCAAAATTGATTCCCCCTATTTATTCGAACACGGTGGAACCGAATGAACGAAATTTGGTACAGAGGTAGCACTAGCAAAGGGCACCTCAGTGTCATGTTTTATATCACCGCTATCTTGACGGAAACGTAATCGCGGCCACCCAAATGTTAAAAGCTAAAATGTAATTACGACCAACCTAATAATCTAGTCTCCACCAAATTTTGCAACACCATATCTTTATGTGGGAAACATATTCTGACCAAACTGCAAGAACTTCAGCCCAATAGTTTGCAGATGGTGGCCAAGTATGTGTGCAAATGGATTCCCCCTATCAATTCAAACACGGTGAAACCGAATTGAACGAAATTTGGTACAGAGGTAGCACTAGCAAAGGGCACCTCATATTCATGTTTAATATCCCTATAGCACGTTGTATTTCAACAAGCTACTACAACCAACATTCAATCATACTCCTTGAAAAGGACAAAGAGTTATAACAATACCCATGCATTTAGGAGAAAGTAGGCTATATGTTCTTTACTGAACATCTTGTTATTTCATTGTAAATATACATGTTTTAAAATTGTGCGGCATTTAAAGAGTGAGTTTCCCTTACTCATTGGGTTGTGCTGAACCTGTAGGTACCCCATATGTGTAGGTTGGTGTTAATGGGACCTTATTTTGTGTACAAAACTGGAATGGGACCTTAGCAGAATAATATAGGGAGGGATGTTCCCACGTTCAAGTCAAAGCAGAGAATGTACGATGTTGCTACATCGGGACTCGGGGAGGCAGGACGTGTCACGTGTTTCACAGGAAGCGAAAGAGGAACTAAAATGCGTTACTGCGTCGCGGCAGAGACTGATGCAACGAATGTTTTTTTTTTTCAATGATTTGGATGTGCTGTTTCAGGAGGACTCTAAGCTGTCGATACAGAGAAAGTACAGCGACATCCTGAATAATGGTGAGCAGCCGCGAGAGGCTCGCGTAAAGGTGTGCGCCTCATGCACGAGTTACTTGCCAACTGTGACCGAGGACAAGCCAGCAACTAAACCCATACGAGGCGCCTGCCCGTGGGGAAAGACTCCACCTCAAGGTAACATACTGCACTGTGTACGATACGCATGTCATACGATGTTGGCATGTCAAAGAACCCATTTGAATTCAGTAGGCCGAGTTCATAATGGCAAAATTAATCTCGGGAGTTGGGTTTCCGCCAACACAAAGTTCCTCATTTCTCTACTAGAATGCGCTAGAGTGTTCAAGGAGGTTAGATATCTAACATCTAACCTCCTTGACTTTCATAGTCAAGGAACAACGAAATTCGACATGCAAGCTACCCTCTGGGTGTCAAATAACAAAGCTTGCACCCGGCACCCGAAGCCATACGATATTATTATTATTATTTACTGTACTGTCGTATCTGTTACGTAAACTCTCTCGACCAAGTGCATCCAGGGACAATTAGGTCGAATAGAAATTCAAAATTATCACCAATATCTCAAGAAAACAGCTTGTCCATTTGTCAAGATTATAATGAAAGAAGGAATGAGTGAACAATGGCATGTAGCCTCCATAGATAACATTGATTTGTAACCATTTTTCTACAGAGAAACTGTTTTCATTTTCCCCTATGGGTAATTACAAAGCCCGTATGTAGTTTCGTTTCATCACGTCCATTCTTTAAAACGCAACTTTTATGAAATTCATGAAAACGTCTAAGTACTGAAATTAATATTATATTTTTAGATCAATTATGCTATTATTATTGCGTTTAAGCTGGCTATTTACTTATTATATTGTGTATTGCAGCCAATGGCCATAGCAGAGCATTTTAATTGAACTCCCGTAGGCTCCCCAATAAGTTCAATTTCAACAAGTTCCAACTTTGGCTACCAGACGCCACTGTCACTGACAACCAGCGGCGAACATTGGAACTGGATAGATCGTTTGTAACCAAATAACCTAAAAATTTTGGCTACACTCTACCAATTGTAGTGGTAGGTTCTTTTACGTGCCATAAATCTATGACATGGACCCGCATAATGGTATCACTAAAATCTTACAAAACATCGTGTTGAAAGCCATTTTTCAGTGTTGCCTTGGTATTTGAAATTTAATGATTTTCAGTACGTCAACACGATTATACCCAATTATAATGAGTGGTTCCCTAATCCTGAAAAAAATTGCATGAGATTAATAAATTCACTTGGTTAACTTTATTACTCTAACGCGCTACCTCGTGCCTCGCTGGCATCGGGAGAGCGTTAATTCGAATCCCATCTCGGCCGTCCTGAAAATGGTTTTCGTGGTTTCCCATTTTCACCCCCAGGCAAATGCCGGAATGATTCCTTTCAATAGGTCCACGGCCGATTTCCTACCAATATCCCTTCCCTGACCCGTCCTGAAAAGAAAAGAGCATGTCCATTGGCTGCATTAATAAAATTATTAAATTTCGATCTTTTAAAACAACTGAAATCAAAATTTATGAACAAAGTATCTCAATAATGTCTTTTTTCTTGGTTAATATTGCAAAGAAACTTGAAAAAAACTCGATGCATTTCTATATTGGTATGAATGGCATTCCTTGAAACTGGTAGGTCTTAATAGTGTATTCATTTTGTGTGGCATATACCCAAGCGCAGTATATAGTGTTCAGAAAATATGTTGTTCTTTTGTATGGGATCTAAGGAGGTTAAGTGGTGTAATTGTTGAATTGTACCGCCAAAGCAGGAAAAGTTAGAGGACCACGGACAGAGATGCATTGGTTACCTGCGTAGTGCAACATAACCATGTCATTTCATTTTCATTTACATTTTCAATTACAAGGAAAGTGCCGAGGAAATGTTAGCTAACATCAAATCTCTTGTTCAAATTTTTAAGTTTTTCGTTTTTATTTCCACAAATTACATAAAATGGGGCACGCTAGAGAAAATCTGAAAACAAATTTAGACTACATTCATTTATAACTACTCTACTTTATTGAACTAACTTTTTTCACAGTAACATATCATAAAGCTTTTTATTTCAACGTAAACATGTTACAAATCATCCGAACCTGAAAATGTTCAATGAACCATTGCATCCGTTCCATATCAATAACATTTCCACTTCGAGCTGTCTTTGAGGAGATTTATCTTTCATCGTTAATCTAAAAATTGTAACAGATCTGATTTTTAGTCTTTAGGAGTATTATTAATCATTTTAGATTGTTAGTGTTTTGGAAATAGTTTTGAAATCAGCCGTTTTATAAAATTATGTGTCAATCTTGCAACTTCATTAAATGTTAATACAAGAAGTTCCGTGACGAACTAAAGAGCCTACTTTTCTTAAAACTGAGATTCATGCCAATGATTAATCTACAGTATCTGAACCTATCTAGAATAATGACGAAATTAAGTTGGTAATATCGAAATATCAAATTAGTTCGAAATATACCTGGTATAATATAGCCTAATAGAGCACTACAGTTGGCTGCCCTGGTGACTGAATATATTCTTAGTTCCATCTATTAAGGTACAGAATACAAAATTTGGTTGAAGTCCAATGGACGTTACATGCAGTTAGACATTGGATCTACCAGCACGTGTAAAAGCATGTTGCCAACTATGTTATGCGTGTGCTGGTCAGAAATAATCTGAAATATTATGATATATTTTTGTGCCAATTTTGAATGAAATCCATTTGTTAGTATAGAAGTTACATGTATTTTAAAATTGGACCTATCAGCAGGCATAGAATCATAATGGCAGCACTGACTTATATTGAATGAAAATCCACAGCCTGCTTCCAGTCTCCGACCGGGTCAGGAATGGAATGAATGAAGCCCCCATCTAGCGGCGAGGATATGGACTGTGCCGGCTGCCGAGGCCTGACGCACTCCTCTGGGGCAATGATTAAATGAATGACAGATGAAATGAAATGATAGTGGAGAGTGTTGCTGGAATGAAATTTCGACAGGGAAAACCAGAGTACCCGGAGAAAAACCTGTCTGCCTCCGTTTTGTCCAGCACAGATCTCACATGGAGTGACCAGGATTTGAACCACGGACCCAGCGGTGAGAGGGCGGCGTGCTGCCGCCTAAGCCACGGAGGCTTCCAGCACTGACTTATATTAATTACTCCAAATTAATCTAGAATGTCAGGTGTTATACGTGAGCAAAGTATAGAGCTGTTGGCTTCTATACCTTCTGATACATTGATATTATGGTAAAAAAATATAGACGGCATTTATTAACAGTTGGCAGCCCTGATTGCTCTTAAGAAAACTTATAGTCATATCTGTTATATTACACATAGCACATACGAAATTTGGTTGACATCCAACTGATAGTATAGAAGTTACATGTATTTAAAAATTGGTCCTATCAGCAGGCTGAGAATCATGTTGGTAGAACTGACGTATATAAGTTACTCCAAATTAATCTAAAATATCAGGTACTATACGTGTGCGTAGTTTAAAGCTGTAGGCTTGCATACTTCCTGATATATTGGTATTTGGATTTTAGAAAATAGAGAGAGCAATTATTAACAGTTGGCAACCCTAATGGCTGTTAAGCATACGCTCAGTCATATGTGGTTATGTATACATATTACATACAAAATGTGGTTGAAATCCAATTGATAGTGTAGAAGTTATAAGCATTTAAAAATTGGACTTATCAGAAGGCTTAAAATTATTTTGGCAACACTGTCACGAATGGCCTCCTGGAAATTAAATTGAAATAGTACTATCTACATGTGTGCCAATGTTGGAATAGCTCCCATGCATACCTTCCAAGATATCCAACATGGAGCTCAAAATTTCAATTGCGGTTTTTCAGCAGTTGGTAGCACTGACGTGATTTTCAAATATGGGCTTGAGATATTCCGGTATACATATTTACTCGTACTAAATTTGGTTTCGATTGCTGTAGTCGTTTAGGAGTTGATAGGGGGGGACACACACTCAGACAGACAGACAGACAGACACACACACATTTTCCCGGATCGATCTCATAAGTCTACTTTTTCCTCATTTTTGCAAAATGTGAAAAGTAGGCTAACTAATTTTTTTATCAACTACTGTTTGCTGAAGAAGGTTATACTGTAGCCGAAACCAGTACACAGTACTCAAGAATTACAAAGTATTGACTTACGGTATTATTTTCCCATTTCATTACATTTTAAGCATTAGAAACTTACCCCGATCGCGGATTATTCTGTTTTTATCCGTAAGTGTGCCTGCTTGGAACCCAGATTCGAGTCTCCACGGTAGTCATATTTCCAAATCCCACTCATTAGAAAAACTATCCTGACCAAAATCATGTAGAGGTCATCATCATCATCATCATCATCATCATTTCCTCTTTTCCATTTGACACTGGGTGGGAGCAAATATGGTTCCTCTCCACTTTGTTCTGTCGTTCCACCATTCCTCTTCCGACACAATGTTCCAATCCAGGTTCCGTTTTCTAATACTATTCTCCACCGAGTCCATCCAACGCATTCTTGGTCTTCCTCGTCCTCTCTTCCCGGTCATCCGTCATTCCAGTGCTCGTCTTGGTAGCCTTACTTCATTCATCCGTTTGACATGTCCAAACCATCTCAATCTGTTTTGCTCCAGTTTGTCATTTAGTTTCTGTACTCCCAGTTCTTTCCTTATAACTTCATTTCTCACTCTGTCCCTCCTCGTTATCTGGACCATAATTCTCAGGAATCTCATCTCAGCTGCTTTTACTCTGCTCTCGTCCCCCTTAGTCATTGTCCAAGTTTCTGCTGCATATGTCATTGTAGGAACATAATATGCTTTGTACATAACTTCTTTAGCCTTAATTGGTATAACCTTGTTCCATACTAGTCCCCGTACCTGTTGGTAGAAAGCACTCCCGAGTTGTATTCTCCTGCTAATTTCCAAATCTAGTCTTCCATCTTCAGTCAGTTCTCTTCCCAAGTATTTGAAGTGTTTCACCACTTCCAATTCCTTATCTCCTACTTTGATTACTCCTTTTCCTTCTTTCTTAGCTCTACTCATCACCACTGTTTTACTCTTCTCCACACTTATCGTCAATCACCATTGCTCAATCTTTTCATTTATTACGTCTAACTGTTCTTGTACCTCCATCTCATCCTCGCCCCAGATCACAACGTCGTCTGCAAACAACATTACCTTCATCTTTGACCTACTATATTCTTTCATTGCTGCCATCACCATTACGAACAATAATGGTGACAACACACTTCCTTGCTTTAGTCCAGTATCAATTTTAAACCATGCCGATGTCCCGTCTCTAGTCTTCACACTACTGTAGCACTCCATGCATATTCCTTTTATCATGTCTCTCAGTTCCTTGCCTATCTCCGTATTTGATAAGCTTTCCCAAACTTTTGTTCTAGGGATGCTATCATAGGCCTTAAAAGTCATTACCATATCCTTCCATATTCCCAACTCTTTTCAATGTTCTGTCTCAGAATGAAAATGGGTTCCACTGTTGACCTGCCCCCACTGTATTTGATTATACCTAGATATATCTGCTAATCTAGTGACTTGCAACCTTTGCTGTAACAGCGAAATTTTGAGTTGGATTCTCGGCTATGCTAAGAATTTTTTCACATCTTTCGGCGCTTCTTAATCTGAGAAATTGTATGTTTCCCAGATCCCCTCGTATTATATAAACTCGCCGGTTAATTTCAAAAATATTCACTAATTTATCACATTTACCAAATATAGTGGTGATTATATATAATAACCCGCAATTACGGTATACATCATCTCTAGTTTATTATATTTATTATACCATAGCAGCATATACATTCAATTTACAACGGTTTAAAGTCCCTTTTCACTGACCGGCAATATTGTTGTAGGGAAAGCTCTCTTATTATGCAAGGCAGGTGATTCCACTGTTTAGCAGAACGATTGTAACCTCGGATTGATATTCTGCTGTTCTAGGGAAAGGTGGAAATAGTGCTGTACAGACTGAGAGGTACGATAGCTGAAGGCGGTGAAATGGGGACAGTTTAACAATGCCAGCCAGTGATTTTTGAAGAAAGGTTAGATCTATTTGGTTACATACAATATGTCGTTAATGGATGTTAATGGTGTAGTTGTAACTTTATTAACTTGTTTGAAAATGAGTCGCTCTCTCATGTTGGATTGCATATAACCAGGCCCGCAAGGGGCAAGTAGGGCTTTATCCCCAAGGCCCGGATTTGCTGAGGGGCCTGAGGTTGTAATAGGACTTAAAATGGACAGCTTTATTTAATTTCATGTCAAAACTATTATGAAATTTTCTGATAATACTCGGTTCGATGTACAGTAAATACAGCCAGTAAATAGTATCAAAAATATTACAAAGCGAATATATAGCTAATAATTTTATAAATAACCAACGTATTTTTCGTTTTTCGTCCGGGGAAATGGTGAAGTTGCCAGAGTTGTCCATTTAATTTGTAATGTGCTTATGTTTCAGAGCGGGGCAGATGACCTCGTAGTCCCTCCCCTTAAAACAATAACGAGCAATAATATACATAAAGTTTCAGAGCTCTTTGTGGAGTATAAAGTGTCTAATCAATATCAGAAAATATTGACTATCTACTTCATACATTCCTGAAATGAGTATGGTTGTTTGGGGGGGGGGGGGGGGGGAATTTGCTCTCTTACCTTGATTCCAAAATTATATCACAGGTTGAATATATATGTAGGGGCCCAGAAAATCTTGCCCTAGGGTCCGTGATCACTCTCTCACTCTCTACGGCCCTGCATATAACCTCCCCATGTTTTCATCAGTGGTAGGATTTTTATTATTAGCCTATTATTATTATTATTAGCTTAGTAGTAGTAGTTCTGTAGTATTATCGAACATGAACTATAAATAACGCCATATTTTACTAGCTAAACTTTCTTTCATTTTCAGAGGGCTGATTCTTAGCAGAAGATGATGTGATGTCGGATGTCCATTCTCCATTGTCGAGACGGAAATTTTGTAATAAAAATTTGTCCTTGTCATGTGGAAACGCTGTGAAATTCAATGAGTCTCAATTGTATCAACGAAATTAATATTGTATATCCAGGTGACTTTTGTCCTACGTAAATAAAATATGCCCAGGTTTGTTGAAATATAATATTTACAGTTTATTTATTTAGCGTATGTCGTTACACATGAAACAAAAAAACACAATCATAACAAATAATAATAATAATAAAAGTATATACAAGCACAGATATCGACCTATAACTTTATGTCCAGACTATTGATCCAGTCCAGGCTCGATGGTGTAGCCTTGGAAAAGTCGATAGGGTCACCTAGGTATGCTCTTATTTTGCAGTCTTCAACAATGTGCCTGATGATCTGATTTGGTGAACCACAATCACAGCAGGGGTCTGGCCGCTTTCCCCATTTTTGCAGGTTGTACGCACAAACTCCATGTCCTGTACGGATGCGGTTAATGGTCTTCCATAAATGTCGCGGTTGTTCAAAGCCGTTGATTTTTTTTTACAGGATCTATGAGGTCACGAACTTCGGGTGGGGCTTTTCTAGTCCAAGTTTCACGCCATTTAGCTGTAATGCTAAAATTACTATCAGCAAGCTGTTGAGCCAGTCGCAGGGGTGGATTCCTAGACCGGAGCCGGTTTATTTCCAGAGTGGGAATGTCGTCATGGATTGGAAGTGCAGGGTTGTTCATTATTTTAGAATATTCCTTCCTCAGGACATCCTGTCTTCTTAACACCGGAGGGGCTATGTGGCTGAGTGTTGGGAGCCAGTAGAGTGGAGTAGTTCTTACACAACCAGAGATGGTTCTCATGGCTATGTTGAGCTAAGTGTCTATACCTTCTTTACGTGGGGGCTGTTCATCCATACCGGCGCACAGTATTCAGCAGTAGAATATACTAAACTGAGCGCAGAAGTTCGAAGAGAGTCTGCCGATGCTCCCCAACTAGTGCTGCAAAGATTTTGGATGACGTTATTTCGTGTGCTTACTTTTTGAAATGCAATTTCCAAATGTTTCTTGAAGGATAGAGTCCTATCCAGAGTCACTCCAAGATATTTTGGATGACTCTGGTAGGGAAGCACAGTGTTGTTCATTCGGACTTCCCGTTTATAGTCCGCTGTTCTGTTGTTTAAGTGGAAACTGCTGACTTCGGTTTTGGAAAAATTTGGTACGAGTCTCCACTTAGAGAAATATGCATGAAGTTCATTGAGATCATCGGTTAGAATGTTTTCAGCTGTTTTGAACTCCTTGTGTTGAACAGCCAGAGCCAAATCATCAGCATATCCAAACTTCCGTGCACTGGATTCAGGTTCGTCAGAAATGTATAGGTTGAAAAGAACGGGAGATAGTACTGACCCCTGGGGTAGTCCATTATTGAGTTTCCGTTGTTTACTTATACGATTACCCTGTACTACTTGGAAGTGTCTGTCTGAGAGCATGTTATTAAGTAATCTCAGCAGTGGCTACGCGGGCTAAAGCGCAGCGTAGGTCATGGGGCCAAGCTCTCTGCTGACTCGGTAGACGCGTGGGTTCGAGCCCCACCGTCGGCTGTCCTTGAAATGTTTTTCCGTGGTTTCCCATTTTCAACTCCAGGAAAATGCTGGGACAGTACCTTCTGACAAGCCACGGCCGCTTCCTTCCACATCCTTGCCCAGTTTCACTCATCTTCATCCATTCCATTTCTCATCCCGATGCGCAGGTCGCCCACGGGCGTCGACTAGAAAGACCTGCACTCGGCCTCTCAGGAGGCTACACGACAAAAAAAATCTCAGTGTATTTCGACAGGGGATGACTCTGATCAATTTGTACAGGAGTCGTTCTTTCCAAACTGTATCGTAAGCAGCAGTCAAATCGATAAAAGCTACGGATGCCTTAACTTGTTTCTGAAATCCAGCTTCAATGTGTGTAGTTACTGTCGACCAAAGTATTATGTGCGCTCGAGTTTGAAGGTTGTTTGTGAAGTAACCAATAGACCTACATAAAATCTAATAACATCACCATTTTCGTCGTTCTATTTTACGTTATTTCATGTAGGTTTGGAATTTTTAATTTATATTTTAATATATTTTATCGCAGTTGGAACACAAAACGTGCACGTTTTTGAGCGTGTTTCAACCATGCGTCACATTTAAGAATTATTATCTCAAAACCCCGTCATCAGATCGAATCCAAATTTTAACACAATATACATTGGAGTGTTGTATAACTGGTTTATTAATTTCAAAATTGTGTGAGTCCAAGAAACAAAGTTGTTATCATTTTTGTAAGGTAACTTTTTCTCGGCTCGGGGTGGTTGGAAAATGTAGTTCTTGGTTGCTTTGTAATCGTTATATATCAAAAAGTTATGATGTATGACTGTGAAATACTTATATTAATTCACTTATTTTATATCGGTTTGCATTTTTACCAGGAAATAACACATGGTTCACCTGCTAGCCGCTCCGGAAAAAACTGTACAGCGTTGCCGGAATGGTGCCCACACGCATCATGGCGCGTCTCGCTCGGAATTGATGGGCTCCATATCAGCAACGCTGAACAGCAATTCCCGGAGCGGCTAGCAGGTGAACCATGTGTTATTTCCTGGTACAAATACAAGCCGATATAAAATAAGTGAATTAATTTACGTATTTCACAGTCATACAACATAACTTTTTGATGTATAACGATTACAACGCAACCAAGAACTACATTTTCCAACCACCCCGAGCCGAGAAAAAGTTACCTTACAACAATGATAACAACTCTGTTTCTTGGACACACAAAATTGTGAAATTAATAAACCAGTTATACAACATTCCAATGCATATTGTATTAAAATTTGGATTCGATCTGATGACGGTCTTTTGAGATAATAATTCTTAAATGTGACGCATGGTTGAAACATGCTTAAAAACGTGCACTTTTTGTGTTCCAACTGCGATAAAAAATATTAAAATATAAATTAAAATATCCAAACCTACATGAACTAACGTAAAATAGAACGACGAAAATGTTGAAGGTATTGGATTTTATGTAGGTCTATTGGTTACTTAACAAATGACCTTCAAACTCGAGTACACATAATACTTTGGTCGACAGTAGGCTTAGAACCTGGTCTGTGCAGCTCCTGTTCGGTCTGAAACCTGCTTGTTCCATCGGGATGGTTTCCAAGATTTGTGGGCCTATCCTGTTCAGTAGAAGTCTCTCAAGGAGTTTATAGCAGCAGCTGAGAAGTGCTATTGGACGGTAACGTTCTACTTGATCCGAAGGTTTGTTTGGTTTCAGAACATCTATAACTTTGGTGATTTTGAAGACTTTTGGCAGGCACCCTGATTTAAGGATGGATGAGAAAAACTTGGTCAGCCATTTTCTAGTCTCTTTCCCACATCTAATAAGGAACTCAGGATGTATCCCATCAAAACCAGGTGCATTACCTGATATTATGTCCTTGAGAGCTGTTTCAAGTTCCTCCACCGTGAACACCTGAGAGAATTGTGTGTCATCAGGTGTCACTTGTCGAATGTTCCTACACTCCTTCTTCACTGTTCGTGTGTGATATTTCTCTCGTGAGGCTTTAGATAGTGAGACAATTCTGTTGGCTATTTGATCTGGTGATACTGGCTGATCTACCCGAATTGGCGGACTGCTTCCTCCCAACTTCTTCAGTAAGCTCCAGGACTGTCGGCTTGATTTCTTAAAATCCAACTCCGTTGTTGTTTTATCCATTTGTCTCTTCTTGCTTCATTCAAATTCTGCCTTCTTAAGAGGATAATATTTACTGTGAAAATGCGTCAGTCAATAAATCATTACAAAAACGTTTTTGGCCATCTTCATGTACTTCGATAGTTAATGGTGGTTTTGGGTAAGTTGGTCCTCTGAACAATGCATTAGTACAAGGGTACCGAAATAGCTATTCTAGCACAGCTAATACTAATACCGATTAAGAAATACCATTTGTACTTTTTACCATTAAATGCCTTGGTACAAAGAATGCGAGCTAGGGTTTCGGACAGAACGTCGTGAAACTCAAGGCAGGCTGCGATTCGGAAATATCACACACATTGTAATATCTCTGCCTCTCAATACTTCTATATGTACGGGGTGCGTGGGGGTTAAACACCTGTACGATAATACCAACAGCAATATACATTCACACCTAACTACTCCTAAGTGACCTAATAAATAAAACCCTTCAGCTTCTGGTAAAATCGATATTATATTGTTATACCAGACATAAAACACACATTTCGCAGGATCCTCCTCGTACAGAATAATTGCACTCCCTATCGTATTTACACAGATACACATATGACATGATATAGATGACCCTCAGGAATAAAGTTGACGGGTACTTACAGATGTTGGCTTCAGTAGTGGTGACCTATCTCTACTAATTCTGGGGTAATTTGTTCCCAAAGAATTAGTCCTATTACTCGCAGCACAATTAATTTTGTTTCACACGCAGTTTCTACTGTTATGATGAATATTATGTTCGTTACTTTTGTAATTAGCATCCAACGATTTAAATTGCGTCGTGGATCTAGTCTCATACACATGCTTGGAATCCGTTTTGGATCGTCGCATTAACTCCGCTTGCGAATTTAATAATGCTTGGCATATTTGACCAGCATTCCTGAACGAATAAATTGCCGCTATAGTTGAAATGCAGATTTACAGATCTCAGATCACAATAAATAGTGCTGTTCGAAGTAAGCAATCTTGGCGACATACTTAAGACTAGGCTCATCATTCAATCAAGAACTTATAGCCAGCAACTTGGTTATTGTATCAAACACGACTAGTGTTATACTGTAATGTATCTTCCTGAACACACAAAACCAAAAGACAAGTCCTACTGACTAATACTTTCCGCTCACACGCGGTCTGAAAACTGAGTCGACCGCACCGTGGTCCAAAAATGAGTCTACCTCCTCCCGCGGAGTTCCAAAATTGAGTGTCCTCCACTTGCTTCCACAAAATCTAAGTACCGTCATCATCCCCCACCAATACATCGGTTTACCTGGGTTGACCCAGGGATCCAACCATTCACAACGCTTGATTCTCAACATTACCAAATATGGAAACAGTCCATCGTCCTCGCTCGTACATAGATGCCAAGTCTCACCTCTGACTCACCCTCCCTGGCGCTCGGGTCCCGGGAAAAACCTGGCTTCACCAAGAAGACAATTTCCTCGTTCGCGTACACTTTCCTGTTTCAAAACGTTATGTTGCTCCAATGTTAAAATATTCGTCACTCCCTAGATTCGGATCCTGCTAAATTACAATACTTAAAAGCTAAACAAATTAATTGGACCTCAATCGCGTCATATTATACACTCTACTAAATCATTCTAAAACATGAAAAATCATCAAATAAAAATATACACATGATAAATAAAATTTTAACTCCCCAGAGTAAGGGTTCGATCTCTTTGTAACTTGGAAAGGTTACAATATTACTGAATGGTACCGCGCGTGGGCAGTTACTAATAAGGTGGGCAGAAATATGTGGTGTTCTTCTGATGAAGAAATGTTAGCTTTATTTGTTGTCATGAAAAAGGTGGAAATGATCCTGCAAAATGGATTTACACCAAGAACAATTAGGCGAATATCACAGATTGTGTCATGAATTAGAGAGTTAGATAAATTTTTAATTTACTTTCGAATTTCAAAGAACTATTATAATCTACTGGAACCGACTATAAAGTAATTCACAACATGTCCTCGATCATACAAAAAGGGTGGTTTCACACCTCTTTGATGAGTTTTTCAGTCTCCATTTCAAGAAAGAACGTTACACAATGTGTGGTCAACAGACTCGAAACTCAACTGGTCGCTGCACGTTCGGTCTTTTCAAATTTAGGTGTCCACCCCTAAATTTTAAATTCCATTCCAAATTTGTATATTTTAATCCGTGTTAAGTGGGACATATGACCTCGTAGTTCCGCCCCTTAAAACAGCAATAACTAACTACGTCCTGGTTGAGATCGTCATCGCAGACCGGTGTGTGTTTGACAGAGATGATGCAATATTAAGAAACACTGATTTGCGTTCAGCTCGTTGCGAACGGAGAACACAGTACGTGATTGAGTTATGTATCCCGTCCAGGGTCGAACCCCAGACTCCATTCTAAACTAAAGGTTATGGTCATTCTTCCTATAGAAGGAACACCATTACCCAATGTATTTCTCAATATGCTATTATCAACGTGTTAACTGGAACAATGCTCGTTCTTGGAAACAAGGAAATGCTTCCTTCACAAACATGTTATCCCCAACACATTTGCTTTACTATCTGTAGATTATTATTTATCAAATACTTCCTAGAAGGACTAAGGAAATGACCCTGTACATTTCCTCATATGATTATTCAATCTGTTATTCCAGATGTATTGACTGCAACAGCTGTGAGTGATCAAATTCACAGAACTGTTATCAAAGACATGAGTCCATATCCTGTAAGATATATATTTCCACATACATGTTATCAAGTGCGCCCCTCTACTGTAACGCACTTTGTTATGAAGGGATTTTGTATAAAAGGACCTGGGCTCAGAAGCAAAGGCCTCTTCCAACTGCAGCAGAAACTAAACAGGTTGTCTGACTGGTGTTCACTTGTATATATTGAATTGTCGACAAGTTAATAAATACATACAAACTAACCAACGAGTTCTCATTCATAGAAAGCAGATACTACTCATCAGAAGTAAGAACCACGAGACCTACTGACTTAGCAGTAGCAACAACTTCTTAGTACATCACTAAAGAAGACTGTTAAGCGACAAACATAACTGGGGGCCCGTCCGGGATAGGTAAAGATTATCCTTGCCAGATAATCTACGAGTAAGTTAGTACAGTGTTCTGACAAACCTCACAAGGAGGCATTTCGTCACTATACTAGCGACACCAAGGTACCTATCTTCAACACTAGATGCAGTCATCGTTTCTATGAACCAGCCAGCAAGCCAGGAGTGGAACTGACAACCTCAGGGAGGCCTTTCATCCACGACTAACTTCGCCAGCTTGAAGGAAGGAAGTTCGCCGACAAACGTTCCAAGAAGCCCACGCTCCAAGTAACGCCTTTCGCAACAACCGACCGCCATCGCCGTACGTGCCGACAACGCTCCAGAAGCGCTTTCCGACCACACGACGACACAAGAGAACCAACCGACTCCGCAGTTCCAAGAGGATGCAGCCAGCACTGATCATCTTTTCTTGTCTGTAAGTCAAACTCCAAATAATACCTTATTTGTGAACTAGAGTATTATTAGTGAAGCATGGTTCAATATTTCAAGTAGCAAACTAGGAAGAGCAATAATAATAACAATAATAATAATAATAAAATAACATCATTTCTTAACAAAAGTGAGTTAGTGCAGCCCATACTGGTCTTTCGCTTGTCACTATTAAAGAAATTAAACAAATAATTAAATATTTTTTATAAATAACATTTTGAAACCGTCTTTATAAATTCAAACAAAATGCCTGAAACCGAGCTCCTTTCAAAGTTCGAATATGCTCAGATACAGCTTTTGCCTGAATTTAACGGCACTAATTCTTGCAGTCTTGACTATTTCATAGCAAGAACAGAATCATTTCCAAACACACATAAGAGAATAGCGTCAGCTTCAAACTCAGTATTAATAAATGATTTCCTCTTTAACGTCATAAAGTCAAAACTAAAAGGTGAAGCATGTAGCATTCTTGACTTAGAAGCCAACAGTACTTATGGAAAATGTAAAGATAAACTCATAAGAAAATACGGTAACGTCAAAGACGAGAGACTTCTCATCCAGGAGATCTCTAATTGCTACCAGAAAAGAAACGAATCATACAATGATTACCATGATAAATTGGAAGGATTGACTTTGCAATGCAAAAGCTTATGCAAACTCAATTACCAAAACCAAATTTTGGAATTGAAATTAAGAGAACTCGAAGAGTTAAGCCTAAATACATTTAAAGCAGGAGAGTTGGAACCCTACCGATCATACTTAAGATATGCACAGATTATAGACCTGAATCATTGCCTCAGGTTATGCAGGTCTTATGATAACGATCGCGTCCATAAAGATTACATGGACCAACTAAGAGGAAAACTACCTCCTAGTAAGTTTCCACCAACAACTCGACCACTAGGCCACTCAGCACACAATCCATTCTCGAATTTTAACCCAGCTCCACCAAGGAACCCATTTAACCAACCTTTCATGCAAAATCAGACCCACAGACCCTTCTATAAAGATAAACCACAACCAATTTTCGGACACGCTCAAGCTCCGAACACTCAGCCTTTCAAGCCACCAAACTCAATGAATCGTCCTTACCCAACTCCCAATAATATTGGCCGACGTTTCACACCCACTAACCAGCAAAGATTTCCACAGCCGATGTCAGGTGTTTCAACCATTAGAGGTAATCTGAATGCTCACTTAGAACCTTCAGAAGACATCGAACAGGAAGCTTTAGGTCCCATACAACAAACACAAGAGTATGTAGATGAGTACAACATACAGAACTACCCACAAGAGTACGACACTCAGTACTATGAATACGAGTGCGATACAGAGGAACAGTCTCAGGATTTTCACTTGGCCCAGCCATCAAAATCGAAGACTTAAATAACTTGGGTAATGCTCCCAAACTACCATTCATCACACTGTTTGGACTAAAGATCTTAATTGATAGCGGTGCTTGCAATTCAATTATGAACCCTGAATTCGCACACTCATTGTTCGCAGAGTATATGTTTAAAGAACCATTTTGTATTCAATCAATCCACTCACAAACGATAGGAGAAGATAATATTCAATTCCCTATCTTTTCAGAATACAACATAGATTCACCTATAACATTCAGAGTTATGCAATGGCATAATTACTTCGACGCATTAATTGGTAGCGCAGCTTTGGTCAGCTAGGTGCAAAGACTGACTACGCCTCGAACCTAGTCACTCTCAACAACACGGACATAGCGTTTCACTTTCATTCCCCACATTAGCAAGAGAGCTTTCAACCTGCATTAAATGCATATCATCTAGCAATACCTGTCAACATACAACACGGAGACGTGTATATTTCCAAATTCGAATACGAAGGAATATGTTTTCCAGATGCTATTCTTCATGCAGAGAACTACCAGGTTCTATATCCCACAAACACTCAGTTGAAACAAGAATTCACAGAGCCCATACTAGTTGAACCTTTAGAGAATGTAACAATCCAACCACTGGAAATAAATTCCATTTCTGAAAGAAACGTTCATGAACACCTCCGAACGCAACACTTGAACGATCTAGAAAACAGTGCTATTCAAGACATATGCTCGGAATTCTCAGATGTTTTCTATTACCCAGGATGTGATCTGACATTTTCAAGTGCAGTAAAGCATTTTGATCGCGTTATCCGCTTGATAAGTGAGAGTGGGTTAGGGCCAGCAATCTAAATTTTCCAGTGAACTTTGACTCAACGACTTGTTCGTTTTTGAATGAAAATGGTTTTTTTTTGTTTTTTTTCTCCGTAATTTTTGTTAATTTTTATATATATATATATATATATATTTTAATTTAATTGTTTGTTTTTGTTTTATTAATTTTTGGTCTTTTTAAATTTAGATGTCCACCTCAAAATTTCAAATTCAATTCAAAATTTGTATTCTTTAATCTGTGTTAAGAGGGGCAGATGACCTCGTAGTTCCGCCCCTTAAAACAACAATAACTAACTAACTAAAGCATTTTATTCGCACTACAGATGAAGACCCAGTACACCAAAGAAATTATCGGTACCCACCACCTCTGAAGCAAATATTAAACAACGAAGTAGATAAACTTTTGGACCAGGGAATAGTCACGCATAGTGAATCTCCATACTGCAATCCAGTCTGGTTGTCCCCAAGAAGCTTGACGCTTCAGGACAAAAGAAATGGAAACTAATCATAGATTTCAGACAGTTGAACAAGAAAACTATTGAGGATAAATATCCCCTGCCAAGAATAACAGAGATCCTAGATAATCTCGGTCGATGTCAGTACTTCAGTACTTTAGATCTGGCTCAGGGATTTCACCAAATTGAGATGGACCCCAGGTCTATCGAGAAAACAGCCTTTACAATAGACAATCGACACCTAATGTTTAAAAGAATGCCCTTTGGCCTAAAAAATGCACCAGCCACGTTTCAACGTGTAATGGAAAATGTCTTGCGTCCTTATCTGTACAAGTTCTGCTTTGTGTACATTGACGACATAATAATCTTCAGTAAGTCGCTAAGCGAACATGTACAACATTTAACCCTTGTGCTACAGAAATTGAGAGAAGTAAATCTCAAAATACAACTAGACAGACAGAGTTTCTTCACAAAGAAGTTGCTTTTCTTGGTCACATTGTATCACAAGACGGAGTCAAACCAAACCCCGAAAAGATCAGAGTAGTCAAGGACTATCCTATTCCGAAGTCTACCAAAGAAATCAAACAATTTCTTGGCCTTGCTGGATTTTACAGAAAATTCATCAAAGATTTCGCAAAAGTAGCACAACCCATGGTTCGCTGCTTAAAGAAAGGATCCTAAGTCGGTGTAGAGAATACTGAATACAAGTCCGCTTTTACGAACCTTAAGACCCTTTTAATAAATGCTCCTGTGCTAGTTTATCCAAACTTCGAAGAAGCATTCACGTTAACCACGGACAGTTCAGATTTTGCTCTGGGAAGCGTCCTATCACAGAAGGGACACCCCATCGCATACTACTCCAGGACTCTAAACCCAGCAGAGAAAAACTACTCCACAATAGAGAGAGAATTATTGGGAATTGTAGAAAGCTGCAAACATTTCAAGCCTTACTTATGGGGACGACACTTTCAAGTAGAATGTGATCACCGCCCGTTACAGTGGCTCTTCACGCTAAAGGATCCTAGTTCGAGACTTTACCGTTGGAAGATAAAGCTTGGAGAGTTTGACTTTGACATCAAATACGTCAAAGGCAAAACCAACTATGTCGCAGACGCACTCTCTAGAATAGAAATTAACATGGCTGATGAAACAGCTTCAATTGTTGCCATCCCTGGAGATGACACCTACCAAAATTATATGGATAATGAAACTGTCCATTCAACCCAAGCAGACCCCATATTCACATTGAAAATATCTGAACGGAACTCAAACCAAAACCGCAATCAGATTATTGTAAAATATGGTAATTATCCCAAGGTACTTAAACAAAACCTGTTTAAAAAATGTACCAGACACATAATGATTGTCACAAAGAAGAATCTTCAGGAAGATTTAGCAAATCACCTCCTCAAAATAATAGTAACCTCAAACAAGTACGCTACTTATTTTGACGATATCACTCTCGAGATCCCATTCATCAGGGCTTGCCAGAAGCTATTTACTTCTGAACTAATCATTATCAGGTCATCCAAATTCTTGGAAGACATTGAGAGCCCCGAAACTCAGAGACAGCTGATTTCACACTATCATTCTGAAAACCACAATGGTATAGTAGAAACTTACGAACATCTTAAGACCAAATACTACTGGCCTCATTTAAGAGAACATATTAGGACAATCATCAATCAATGTAACCTCTGTCAGAGAAATAAATACGAGAGACACCCTAACGAGGTATCGAACCAAGGTCCCATCACCGCCGATCACCCTTTCTCTCAAATTCACATCGACACGTTTCACTTCGAGCAAAGTCGCATATTAACTATAATTGACATTTTCTCAAAGTATGGACAAGCCTACATTTTACCAAATGGTACAGGTCTGGCCACACTAAGCCAATTACAAGTTTACTTTTCCCACCATGGATTTCCAAGGAAAATCACACATGGCCAAGGAGGAGAGTTCGAAAACAATGTCATAAAAGAATATTGTAAAGCCACGAACATCGAATATCACGCTACTACCCCGTTCAATTCTTCATCTAATTCTCCAGTAGAAGGACTTAATTCGACCCTTCTAGAGAAACTTCGTATCTCCAGAGATCACGATAAGTTCACTCCGCTCTCAGAGCTCGTGACCACCATAATCACGAATTACAATTCCTCAATCCATTCCACTACTAAACAACCTCCTTTCAACGTTCTATATGGACCATAATATAAGGCTTTAGACCACGTCTTCTCGCCATGTCCCTAAATCAATGACTACATTGAAAGACAAGGAAATCAGTTGAAAATTGTAAAAGAGAGTCATACTAAACCAAACACCGACACTTTCAATCAAAATTACCAAATTAATGAAACTGTCTACGTATTAGATCCCCTCACCAGAAACAAGAAATCAAAAAACCTGTACAACGAAGGTATCATTACCAAAATTGAAGAAAACAGGGTATACTGTAAAATGAGAAACGGTAAAACTCATGTAAGGAATTTTCGGGACATTAAACCAAAAAGAAAATTTCTTATTCCAGATTCCTCCCTGGATATGGCACCATCATCACACAGCCCATCCAGACACAAGGATTCTATGCCGACTCATTAGGACCAGCCTTAATAATTAACGATTATCACCGGTTCATGTTTCATTTCAATTTAACGAGTTTAAAAGAATCTTATAATAATATTCAAGACACTATCTAAAGTCTCGTATCACGAAGCAATAATACTTTTCCTTATCTAATATCAGAATTAAGAGAATCAATTAAAGAAACAAAAAAGGAATTAAATAAGTTGCTACCTGCTACACCTAGAAGTAAGAGAGGTCTTATAAATGGTTTAGGTAGTATAATTAAATTCATATCAGGTAATCTAGACCAAGATGATCTAGACAATCTACAAGAACATTTAAAAGCATTAAAACAAAGTAACGCCAAAGAAATTAAACATATTAATAAATTAGTATCATTCAGTAACTCCATTGCTCAAAAGTTCTATAATGAAATGAACCATGTAAACTATAATATGAAGGTAATTAAAGGTATTTTACAAGAAGAAGACTTCACGATTAACCTTCTGGAACATCAACAATATGTGCTCTTGTGTACGAACAAATTAGATAAAATCATACAAGTGATGCAAGATACTATTAGCTTGTCATTTAATGAAATGACAAATATCAAGATGTTCTCCCAAAAAGATTTAACAAATGTTGTAAAACATTTACTACTAATCTACCCAACAAAAACTATAATTCATACTGACCATTATCATCAATTTGAGAACCTTAAACTGTCAAAAACGCAAGTTCTCATGATGAACGAAGAAATGGTTGTAATATTATATATGCCAATCACTGATGCTAAAACTTATACATTGTATAAAATTTCTCCTGTACCTAGCAATAATCTTAATATTAATCCCTCCGGAAAAATATTAGTTGCAAGGACCTACCTTAAGATGGTCTAACGCACCTTGTATAAAAATTACTCAATATTACGCATGTATACTCTTTAATACTAGAATAACTTCATGTAATTTAACGGACACTACCAGATGTCAATTTGCCACTGTCAAAAACGAGGTACAACTATTTCAACCACTAAATAAGAAGCATAGCCTTTTCTCTAGTAAAAATCCTCAAATAATCTTGCAAACCTGCCCAGAATCCCAGAGAACTATAAAATTAGCAGGATCATATGTTATCTACTCAAATGAGTCTTGCCCTATTACAAGTATGGGCATAACTTTGCAACAGCAACCTACAAATTATGTGCACCTGTTTCCACTCCTGTCAACTCCAAATGATCCATACGTTAAAACCGAAATAAATTTCCATTCATCCCACCTCGATTTGAAAGGAATGAAGTTAGATTTAAAACCCATTCCAGAATACAATACTAAAATGAAAACTTTTGTGTCTGTGAACAAAAGTATTATAATACTTATTTTCTGTGTTATTATGTTAATATTTAGAACAAGAATATATCAAGGTATTAAATCTGCAAAGAATAGACTTAAGAAAATTGTTTTCGAGGACGATAACGAGCAACAAAGGGTGGATGAGTTATGTATCCCGTCCAGGGTCGAACCCCAGACTCCATTCTAAACTAAAGGTTATGGTCATTCTTCCTATAGAAGGAACACCATTGCCCAATGTATTTCTCAATATGCTATTATCAACGTGTTAACTGGAACAATGCTCGTTCTTGGAAACAAGGAAATGCTTCCTTCACAAACATGTTATCCCCAACACATTTGCTTTACTATCTGTAGATTATTATTTATCAAATACTTCCTAGAAGGACTAAGGAAATGACCCTGTACATTTCCTCATATGATTATTCAATCTGTTATTCCAGATGTATTGACTGCAACAGCTGTGAGTGATCAAATTCCCGGAACTGTTATCAAAGACATGAGTCCATATCCTGTAAGATATATATTTCCACATACATGTTATCTAGTGCGCCCCTCTACTGTAACGCACTTTGTTATGAAGGGATTTTGTATAAAAGGACCTGGGCTCAGAAGCAAAGGCCTCTTCCAATTGCAGCAGAAACTAAACAGGTTGTCTGACTGGTGTTCACTTGTATATATTGAATTGTCGACAAGTTAATAAATACATACAAACTAACCAACGAGTTCTCATTCATAGAAAGCAGATACTACTCATCAGAAGTAAGAACCACGAGACCTACTGACTTAGCAGTAGCAACAACTTCTTAGTACATCACTAAAGAAGACTGTTAAGCGACAAACATAACTATCGTAGCCCGCATTCTGTGTGCCAAGGTTTTATACAGAAGGTTAGCACTGGATCAAATTAAATGCGAATTGATTCTTTAATATGCAGGTTTTAATCTTAAAGTAGCCTACGATTTGGAACTTCGCCGCCATGGCAGTTGTGGCGTTTTCGTTCCTCGCTGCGCGGTGGAGGTTCAGTGGGCTGTTGCTACTACCAAAGCGAAAAAATACGACTAATTGACAACTTGATCCTAGCTTTGCTGGTGCGAAATGGGAAAAAGGAAAGCCACGAAATACATCTACAAAAAACAAAAGGAAGATGATTGCTTTAAATTATTGAAAGACATTTGAAAAGTGACTAATATTTTTTACGTCGTTTGCTGAGGATTTAATGCAATTCATATACAGGGTGTATCTTAATTATACAAAAAAACAGGGACGCTCTACGTGTAACGTAAAAGCCGATGCCACAATCGGATTGGCGGAGAATATTTTTTCTTTCGAGAAAATGAGGTTACATTGTTTCTTCCGGACGCGCGATTCAAATCGACGGACACGGTATATTAGCTGAGCCAGAACCACGGCTGTGATTCAGTTAAGGGAAGGGAGCGTGACAGGGGACATAGATATGCTGGCGAGAATGCACAGAATTGTCCTTTTCATGCAATATCAAAATGTGTTTACTAATCTGCCGTAATCGCACACATAGTAAAAGGACAGTAATAAAAACACACTTGTCAGTCATGAAATGTACCCGATAGTTTCTCTTCTCGTCTGTTCGTCTGAATGAATGAAAATCCACAGCCTGCTTCCAGTCTCCGACCGGGTCAGGAATGGAATGAATGAATGAATGAATGAAGACTGTGCCGACTGCCGAGGCCTGACGCACTCCTCTGGGGCAATGATTAAATGGATGACAGGTGAAATGAAATGATAGTGGAGAGTGTTGCTGGAATGAAATTTTGACAGGGAAAACCGAAGTACCCGGAGAAAAACCTGTCTGCCTCCGTTTTGTCCAGCACAGATCTCACATGGAGTGACCGGGATTTGAACCACGGACCCAGCGGTGAGAGGCCGGCGTGCTGCCGCCTAAGCCACGGAGGCTTACTTGTTCGTCTGAATAACTTTCTTTATTATTTGACATACGCAAAGATACCATTGTACGATCGTGCATTCATTTACTCACAACATTGTAGGCCTAAATGGAATGAAATACTGATCGAAAGAAACAATACACCCAATGGTTTGATTACAGTAAATGCTCAATATGCCTCCCTCTAACATCGATGCACAGTTCGCAGCGGTGTATTAGTGACATTTGGACTCTGTTCAGGATGTGTGGTGTGCTACGAATGACTTGGAAAGATGCCTGGATTCTTGTAATAATTTCATCTTGTCTTTCTATGGGGTTCGCATACACTAAAGTCTTCAAGTAAGCCCACAAGAAAATGTCCATGGGAGTTAAATCGGCCGAGCGTAGAGGCTATTTAACTGGCCCACCACGGCCTACCCATCTTCCTGGATAATGAGCATTTAAGTGCCGTGTGACACGGCGAGCAAAATGCAGTGGAGCACCATCATGACACAGCTACATTTGCTGCCGAATACCCAGGGGAACATCTTCCAATAAATCAGGCAGTGATTCTGCCAAGAAACGGTAGTATTCTTCACCATTCAGACGTGGAGGAAGGACATACGGCCCAATTTTAATTGGTCACCAACAATGCCGGCTCAAATATTAACACTAAACCTATGCTGGATTGAGCCAACCAATGTCCCATGAGGGTTTCCATTCGCCCAAAATGCCGATTTCTGGAGTATGCCACGCCTTATCTCGTAAATGTAGCTTCATCCGTGAGAAGGAGCGATGACAAGAAGTGTGGAATATTTCCATAGCTGTTTAAGACCCACCTTGCAAATGTTAGGCGCTGTGGGTAAGCCAGTGGTGTTAGTTCTTGCACCGATTAATAGCGATAAGGGTACAATTATTGCTGGTCCTTCCAAACCCACCACACCGTCATATGAGAAGTGCCATCATTCCTCGCGACAGACCTCGTACTGGTTGAAAGATTATAATTTATTTCCTCTAATGCAGCCTCTTCAAACTCTGGGGTCCGTACCGTCGAAATCCTGCCAGCGTCGAGCTTCTGAGGCACGAAGCTCCCTCCTTCACGCAGTCACATGTCAAATGGCACGAAGGTTGAATGATGAGGTTGGCGGCGATCAGGGCGTCGGACGCTATAAAATCCGTGCGGCTTTTCTCCCGTTACCATTTGCTGCGTCATAAGCTAGGTGCATATCAGCCATTTCTTCGTTAGTGTACCGAAACGGAGCCATTCTCACCAATTTATGCCACAAAAGTAGTAGCCAATGTGTGTAGAACAAACTATAGACTGCCCACTGGGGCCGAGTAGCGAGGGCGTCAATCGCACCAGCATATCTACGTCTCCGTCGATCATCCCTTCCATTACCTGAAGCACAGCAGTGGCCAGCGGCTTACACTCTGGCTCAGCAAATACGGCGAGCTCGTCAATTTGAATCGCACGCCCGGAAGTAATAAAGTAACCTCATTTTCTCGAAGGTAAACATTTTCTCCGCCAACCCGATTGCAGCATCGTCTTTTACATAACACACGCAGAGCGTCCCTGATTTTTTTTGTCGGTATAATTAAGATACACCGTGTATAAGGTGGAAATTAATCAGCGCCCAACAGAAACGTGTAACAATTCGTTTAGTTATAATCATTATGACTATGTCGGTTCACATTTTCGTAGTCCGTTTTATAGCGTCTTAATAAACTGCCACTTTTGCATCATATAAAACTGGATATTTTTATACAAACTCAGTGGCTTCGGTGGCGTAGTTGATAGCATGTTGAGCTTATATGCCCATGGTCGCGGGTTCAAACCCGGCCAAAGTCGTCGGATATTTTAAGAGCTTTAAAAATCCCTCAGTATGCCTTCCTTCGGAGGGGAAGTAAAGCCGGCAGTCATAGATTTATGACATGTAAAAGAACCTTCCACTAATTACACTTGTGTGAAGCTAAATTATGGGTTATATTTGGCTAACGCTCTTAGGGTCCAACATTCGTCGCCAGGAGCCGACTGCGGTGGCATCTAGTAACCAAGTTCAGAACTAGTTGTCGTTGAAGGTGGTGTTTGGTAGCAAAAGTAAGAACTACTTGAAAATTGAGTGTATGCAGTTCTTATTTGAATTAAAAACAGATAACACACACTAATACAGCCATCACAAATAACACCTTTTATCAGACAAATTCTACATACACCCAAAGTACACGGGGCTACATGACCTCGTTGTCACAGCCCCTAAACTGAGGAACCAACCAACCAACCCTGATACAAACTCCGGATTTTTCGTCATCTGACAGAGAAGAAAGCATTACTGACAATGCACGGGTGCGCAGCAGAGCAGCACAAGCAGCAGTGGTGGAGTTCGGAATGTATCCCGCCTAAATACACGTGGAGTGGCTAGGGATCTTCCGCCGCAATGGCAGCGGCAGTGCGCAATAATGGCGGCAAGGTTCTAAATCGTACCTTTACTCTTTGGTGGGACATTTCCGAGGTTGCTTGTTGTTAGAGATTTTGGTTCCTAGCTGTGAACTTGGCTACTACTAGATGCCATCGTAACCAGTGCCTGCTGACGAACGTTGGTACTTAAGAGCAATAATCAAACCTAACCTACAAATTTTGCTTCACACAAGTTTAATTAGTGGAAGGTACTTTTACATGCCATAAATCTATGACATGGGCCGGCCGGCTTTGCTTTCCCTCCGAAGGAAGGCATACTGAGGGATTTTTACTTGTTGTTAGAGATAATATTTTGCACGGTGGTTTTAATCGTGGAAAATAACCTCAAATGTTTGTGGGAAACACTAAGACCTGGATTTTAATTCTTAAAATATTATGGTGCATTAATTTCTTTTAATTCATTTTAAGGACTAGGGACATTTTGGTCATCAGCCCTGTGGTGTATTGGATTTGCCTGATAACCTGTGTTTCTGTGGAGGTGGTGTTATAGTGTGTGTATCAGTAATTAGTATGGTAAGAGATTAGGGTAGGTGCCTCGGAACTTGAACAAACAGTTGATAGAACGAAGTCCACTAGGTAACTCATGTGGTGGAAGAACGGCCGGTCCTAATCCACAGCGTGTGTGTCTGTGTGGTCTGCGGGTGTGTGAGTAGACGTTGCATCTGACTCACAGCCGCATGCCCAGTGTCAGGGTAAAGTAATTAATTTCTTGGTATTGGTATCATGTGCAGGGCATTTTTTATGTTTTTTATGTTGTCTTGGTGACGGTGGAAAAATAAAGTATGGAACCTTTACCGGTATATGACTGCACGGTGTTTATATTAAAAACAAGGTTAGAGTTAACATTTCGACGGTCCCAAGTAGTAACATTGTAACTCACTTTTTTGGGTTTTGAGTTAAGTTAACCAATGAACTAACATTGAAATTATCTATCATTTAAGCCATAAAAAATTGTATGTTTGCAATTGAAAAAAAAGAGTTATTTCCAAAAATATTAATATTGTAACAGTAACCAGATCCTATGTTACAGGTATTAACATTGTATCTTGAGTTACAGTTATACTACTCAAAGCTTTTCATTGTTGTGTAACATTGTTGAATTTTAACTTATATTGTTAGTTTTGTTTTATCGTGTTTCCTACACTGCTACAACATACGAATAGCGCTTCTATTGTTTTTCCGCCAATTCACAGCTGATGGTCTGCAAATGGATGCTAAAGAAGCTTGCATTGCATCCTCTTTGTCATTATTTCTAAGTGTTCTTTAAGTGAAACCATGAGTGATTTTAGTTCCCGCACAAGAAAAATGGTGCAAATGGCACTGAATATCGTAGAAAATAAGGAAATAATTAGTTTAGGTAAGTGTTTTTGGTATTATAATAATAACAACCACAATTACTGTTGTTGTTATTAACAGCTTCATTCTTTAAATTTTAATTAGAGGAAATAATATTTGACTGAATTGCCTACAGAGTCATTGCTTGTGTAAGTTTTATCTGCAGTCGTTACTCTGTGTTATTAATAATCCTTTTTTTTTATTTTAACATCTCAATCACAGTATCATCAGACTTTCTCAATGAGGATACTACAGTGGGAAGTTCTGTCCCTTCTACAAGCAATAATGATGCCCCCATGACATATAATGAAGGTGTGTTGATTATTTCTATGATGTAAAATGGACTTTAGTGAAGTAGGAAAAATTATATGAATTTAATATACCGAATATATATTTATGAAGTCCTTATCTATTTTTCTTTACAGGTCAATACCACGTAATTTCCAACGTAAACCCGTTGTCAGATATTTACAGTGAGGACCGGACTATAGTCTCCTTCCCTCCTACAGTTAATGTTGTATCGAGAAAGCCATCTGAAGGTAAATTTCATTGTACATATTCATTAATTAGAGCGTTAAGCTATGAAGTGAATGTTATTTCTTACTATGAGGCACTGAGATCACTAGAAATTTATTTCAGTGAATTTTATTATTCACAGACGCAGGAGAAAGCCCTAACCCATTACCAGATACCTTGAAGAACACTTCCATACAAGACAGTGAGCCGAGTGACCAGAGTACATCTTTAGATGTAAGTACGTCTTCGAATACAACCTTTGATAACAATGAAAATAAAATAAGAAAGAGTAGAAAAGTTCCAAAGAAAGACACCCCAGGAAGGAAACGTCCAAGGAATGTGAATAATTGGAAGGTAGAACAATGCAAAAAAGCTAGAGGTATGGGACAGTCGTATGTAAGTCGCAATACTGGTAAAACTGTACCAGCCAGAGAACTAGGACCAGGTTGTGGTGTGACATGTCGTTACAGCTGTAAAGTTAGGATTAATAATGAAGAGAGATTGCAATTATTCGGTAAATTCTGGAGTATTGAAAGTCATACACGTAAATGGGATTTCATTGCTCGATGTGTTACAAAACTAGACAAAACGCAACAAACCGTGAAAGGGAATTCTAGAAGAAAATGTAGCTTACTATACTCATTTGAAGTCAACGGAAAATTTGTGAAAGTATGCAAAACAATGTTTCTTCATACTTTAGGCATAAACGATATGTGGGTCATGTCCGCTCTAAATAAGGTCGATAGTTCTCAATCTGGTGCTATTTCCCCAGACAAAAGAGGAAGACATGTCAATAGAGGTAGGCAAATTATAAAACATTCTATGAAAGAAAGTGTAAGAACCCACGTTGCTTCCATTCCTGTTGTTGAATCCCACTATTTGAGGAAAGAAACTAATCGTAAATATTTTGAAGAAGGGCTGTCTATAGGGAAACTCTTTAAGTTGTATGAAGAATGGGCAAAGAAAATGGGATACCAGGAACTTGCAACTGCCCGCCAATATAGAGACATATTTGTATCAGAATTCAATATAGGTTTTTTTTTATACCTAAGAAGGATCAATGTGAGTTATGCAACCTTTACAGAAATTCAGATCAAGAACAGAAGAACGACCTACAAACAGCATATGAAACTCACCGTACAGTCACAGAATTTCTCAGGGAAGTTAAGGAAAAAGAGAAAATGAGAGCGATTGATGATCCTACTGTATGTGTAGCTTGGTTTGATTTACAAAAAGTTCTAGTAACACCACAAAGTGAAGTAAGTTTGTTTTATTACAAACGAAAATATTCGACTTACAACTTCACTGTATATGACTTGTCTAAGCATGAAGGTTACTGTTACGTTTGGCATGAATCGATAGGGCAAAAGGGAAGCAATGAAATTGGAAGTTTTTTAATGAGTTTTATGAAACTAAAATTGAAAAAGGTGTTAAGGAATTCGTATTATTTTCAGATAACTGCAGCGGTCAAAACCGTAACCGAAATGTGTATGCTATGTTTTCGTTGATTGCTGATAAATATAAAGTAAACATCACCCAGAGGTTCCTTCAGAAAGGACACACGCAAACTGAAGGCGATTCTATGCATGCCCGAATTGAAAGGGCAAAGAAGGGCATCACTGTCTACACTCCCGATCAATGGATTATGCTAATTAAAACTGCAAAACTTAACGGTAAGGCATATATAGTAAAAGAAATAACTCAAGACGATATTTTTGATCTGAAGGCACTTTTAAAATTAGATAATAGGAACTGGTCGCATTATGCAGTTGGTGAACAAGTTCAGTGGAATAAGGTCAAAGAAATTCAGATAAATGCAGAAAATCCTACATTACTCCGCGTAAAAACTGACCACCTAAGTCCAGAAGTAAAAACAATGGATTTGTATAGTAAACATCGTGGTAGAAGAACAACATGCTATAATCTAAAATGTGCATTTTCAACACCATTGCCCATTACAAAAGATAAGTACCGTGACTTAATGTCACTTTGTACTTCTGGACATATCCCAGCATGCTACAGACCCTTCTATGAAAACCTAAGCTACAAATAGAAAAGAAAGAGAAAATGAATATTTTGTTAGGTTTAATCACTATTAAATGATTAATTGTTGCAATTATCTTTTATCATAGTTTGTTTTATTTCAGGTCAAAATTTTTATCTTTCTTACTGAGTACAGTAGTTCTGTATCTTAAAAATTCCATGAGCATCTGCTATTTCATGTGTTTGTTGAAATTGTACCAGTCAGTTTTTATTCAATTGTAGTTATCATTATGTGTAATTTGTAATTTCATTTCAATTTTTCATTTAAATCCATTTATTACCTTTGTATTATGCTTAAAATAATAGAATGTCAAATAATTAAGTATTGAATATTCAATAATTTTAAGTGTATGTTAGAGATGAATAATTAAATAATGATACCTATGTTGAAACAGAATGTACAATGAAACATATTTAAATAACTGTCAAATTTGTATACATTTTACTAGCATTATCATTGTAACTCAACATACAATGTTCATATTTTGAATCATTTAGGATCTGATTATTGTATCTCATGTAATTCTGTATTAAACAATTAAAATATATCAAAAATTGTATATATTGTTGTCCTTCTGTCCAACATCAACAATAAATTGTAAAATCAACAATAAGTAGTTTCCCTGATTTGCAAGGAACGTGCAAATATTTAAAGTGCCATATCTCAAAACATTGAGTTTTGAGATACAATGTTACTACTTGGGACCGTCGATTTGGCGACCGATAGACAGGACTGATTGCCGTGCAGTGAAAGTAAAATAAGAACTTAAGGTACACAACAACTGTTTGATTTCGACTAGCAAAATCTATCATGGCTGAAGTGACTGGTTTAAAAAGAGAAAGAGCACAGTTACGTAGTTTGTTCACAAGGGCCTTTAACACGTTCCAGAACAAGATTAAGGAGGAAAATGTGAAGCAGGAAGATATATTTACTAGTTTTAAACTACTCGAAGATAAAGCCGATCGACTGTTTTCACTTGACGAGAGAATCCGCGAAGCTTGGCATGGACGTGAATCCAACAGCGAAGATGAAGACAAGGAATATGAATAAGTCGAAACATATCGATACAAATGGACAACAGTGAAGTGTAAGTACGAAAAGCACGAATGTGAAATACCGTGCGACACTCATTCCATAAGAACTAGTGTTTCTGAAACTGGTAAGTTGATTAGTAAATTACCAAAGTTGTCGCTTGTGAAGTTCTCAGGAGATATTAAACATTGGTTATCGTTTTGGGCCCAGTTCAAGCGAATACATGAGAGTGTCGAGCTGGATGCTGCAAAAAAGATTCTTTATCTAAGAGAATCTATGGCTCCTGGAACAAGGGCGTATGATCTAGTGAGTGGTTTTCCTCCTATTACCGAGAATTATAGCAAGGCTGTACAGTTGTTAGAAGCCCGCTATGGTCGAAAAGATCTATTGATAGAACTTTACGTGAGGGACATAATAAATCTAGTGACAGAGAAACCTTCCCTTTCAGTATTGTATGATCGAATTGAGGTTAATGTTAGGTCCCTAGAGTCAGTGGGCCTGACTACCGACAATTATGCTGCATTATTATTTCCCCTGGTAGAGTTGTTTGACGGATGAATTAATTCGTGTGTGGCAGAGAAAAGGAGATTGTATACAAGAAAATGGGTCACAAGATAATCTTAGAAACCTTTTGACATTTTTGAAATCTGAAGTAGAAAATGAAGAGTACTTACAACTTACTAGAAAGATAGGTAACGTTACTGCGGAAAAGAAACAAATTTCAAAACCCTTGAAACTGTGTGATGTTCCTGCTACTCAACTGGAGGAGTAGGAGGTACAAGTGCTTTTTGTAGTGAAGAGAAACATCCTTCATCGGAATGCACGGAAGCAAAGAACATGACTCTCGCAGAAAGTAAGGCCAGGTTGTCAAAGAATGGCGCATGCATCAAATGTCTCAGGGTTGGTCATGTTGCAAGAAGATGCCATACTCGCCTCTCCTGTAAGTTATGTAAGCGGCAGCATTATCCAGTTATGTGTGATTTTTCAGAAAGGAATCATGAAACGGAGACCCAGGCCTCATCTCAGGCCAGGTCAGAGACGAACTTCTGCATAAATTCCTCCTGTGTATATCTACAAACAGTTTTGGTTAAGATTGTTCACGGGTATAATATAGAGCTTGTACGAGCTCTTCTAGACCCTGCCTCACAGCATTCTTACATTAAAAAAGAACTGTCAGAGAGATTGGGTCTCAAGGAAGTTAGGAAGGTTACTTTAAGCCATGCGGTGTTTGGTGGCAGAACTGGATCTCCGGTGGAACATGGGGTATTTGAACTTGTTCTTCATAATCTCGATAACTCCTGTCAGCTTAGACTGACTGCTCTTAGTCAGCCTGTTATTTGCAATCAGGTTCTTTGCCTTACAACAGAGCAAGTCGTGAAACATGGACTGTCTCATCTAGATGTAGGAAAGGATAAGGATATTGAGATCCTTATTGGTGCTGATTTTCTAGGATCAATTCTCTCCAATGATCGTAAAACGGTGGGAGAGTTAACAGCGTTGCGCACTACATTGGGGGGGGGGGGGGGACAGTATTTGTTTAGAGACCACCGCTCGGGGTGTGGTATGAGTAAAACTACACCTATTATGCTGAATATAGAGAAGGTTAGCAACCTCTGGGAACTTGACGTATTGGGAATAGAAGACCCTATCACTGAGAAGAAGAGATGCGAACTTGAAGAGGAAGCTAGATTAAATTTCATTGAAACCGTAGAAATAAAAGAAGATGGTAGATACGAAGTTCGACTGCCATGGTTGAAGGATCATCTTCCCTTGGAAAATTCGTACGAGATGGCAGTGAAGCGCCTTGATATAACGAGGAGAAAGCTAGATAGTAACGGATACTTGGAAGAATATGATAAAGTCTTTCAAGACTGGCTAGCTGAAGGGATAATAGAAGAGATTAATCGTGATCAGACTGAAATATGTGGCCATTATCTGCCTCATCCACCTGTGATCAAGGATTATGGAACAACACCTGTTCGACCAGTGTTCGATGCTTCTGCTAGAAGAGGTAAAAGATAATGGCCACATATTTCAGTCTGATCACCATTTAATCTCCTCTATTATCTCTTCAACGATTGTTTGGAAACGGGTCCAAATCTGATCCAACTTATTCCATCTCTCCTACACAAGTTTCGAAAGAAGTCTATTGGAGTTATTGCTGATATTCGCAAGGCTTTCCTGCAAGTTTCAGTAGCACCAGAAGATCGAGATTTTTTGATATTCCTGTAGGGAAAAGAGAAAATGAAAACATATAGACACAAACGAGTTGTTTTTGGAGTGACATCAAGGCTCTTCCTACTGGCAGCTGTGATTGAACACCTTTTAGATCAAGCCTTGCAAAATGATCAGGACAGGTGAAACAGTATGACTGTCAATATTATTAAGCAACTGAAATACAGTTTTTATGTTGATAATTGTGTGACAAGTGTCTCAAATAAACAGGAGCTGGAATTGTTTATTAAAACTGCTCAAGATGTTTTTGCCCAACACAAGTTTGAGCTTAGAGGTTGGGAGAGTAGTGATCCTGTGCTTCAAGATTATGAAAAAATGTCACCCGTCCTAGGAATAATGTGAAATCGCAAGGAAGACACGCTTAGCTTGAACTGTGAACCCCTGAAGAAGCTATCACCTATAAAAGCAACCAAAAGGTCCATACTATCTGCTGTTCATAGGATTTATGACCCAATTGGTTTTTCTGCACCGGTTATGTTATCACCGAAGCTGTTACTGAAGAAAATAAACAAGGTTTCTTGGGACATGGAGGTACCGCAGGAAATCCAAATCAAGTTTGAAAAATGGCTTCGTGAAATAGAAGAATTAGGCCAGCTGACGATCCCAAGAAGACTCCTGAGGTATATGTGGAACGTAGTCTCCATGACTTTTGCGATGCGAGTCAAGATGCCTATGCTTCAGTGGTATTTTTACGCACGCAGATAGTGACAGGAGTTCATGTTGAGCTTCTCCAAGCAAAATCAAGAGTGGCTCCATCACCTCGACCGACCATTCCTCGACTCGAACTTATGGGAGCTGCAATTAGTGCCCGATTGCTGACATCTATAAGGAAAGAGTTTGACACTGAAACGGTTTATTTGTGGACTGATTCGACGACAGTGTTGACACGGATACAGTGAGAAGTTCTCTGGTCTGTTTTTGTTGAGAACAGGGTTAGAGAAATCAGGCAACTGACTTCAAAAGAATAGTGGAGGCATGTACCTGGGGCAATCAATCCTGCTGATCTGCCTACCCGAGGCTGTACAACAAGAGATCTTATAGCATCGAGATGGTGGGAGGGACTGTCATGGATGTATCTTCCCAAAGAAGAATGGCCTTCAGATAATAGCAACAGAAATGAAGATGAAATCATGCTTGAAAGAAGAAAGACTGCCACGACTCTATTGGTCGCAGAAGAGCCTTCAAGTTCCAACTGGTATCACAAATATTTCTCTCGATTTGACAAAATAGTGAGGCTGATCGGGTGGATAAGACGGTTTATGTTCAATTGTAAATATAATAGAAGGCAGAATGGAGAAATGACTTGTTCAGAATTAGAAGACAGTGAAAGAATAGTAATTAAACTTGTCCAGAATAAAAGTTTTCAAGGGCCCGAGGATCAGAGACTAGCTTCAATAGTGCCATTCTTAGACAATCATGGCATTTTGCGAGTAAACACCAGAACAGAGAGGGAGGACAACAATGAGTTTCGCCGACCTGCTATATTGCCGGGAGATCACCCTGTTGTGCAGCGACTTATTCAAGACATGCACATTCGGCAGTGTCATGTAGGCCCACAGACCCTGTTGGGTATTATTAGAGAGAAGAACTGGATCTTAAATGGAAGTCGTGAGATCATCTGTACAAAAATTTGTTGTTTGCAGAAGGCAGGAAAGAGCGACTGAAAGTTTCTACCCCACCTCTGTCTAATGATCTTGTGAGAGAGGCCAAGGTTTTCGAAGTTATTGGCATTGACATAGCTGGTCCGCTGATTGTGAAAGGTAACCAGAAGGTGTGGGTTTGCTTGTTCACATGTGCTGTCTATCGAGCAGTGCATTTAGAACTGCTTGTCTCGTTATCTACGGACTCGTTTCTTCAATGTCTACGAAGATTTTTATCGCGTAGAGGAAGGCCTACGACGATTTATAGTGATAATGGGACAAATTTTAGAGGAGCATATAACATGATGTCTAAGCTCAATTGGAATAAGATCGAGTCTTATTGTGGCATCCAAAGAATTGCATGGAAACTCAACTCTCCCACAGCATCGTGATGGGGTGGCTTTAGGGAGAGACTGACCGGACTGATGAAAAATCTCCTTCGGAAGGTTCTGGGGAAATCTTCCCTAACATGTGAAGAATTAATGACTGTGTTGTGTGAGTGTGAAGCAGTCATCAATAGTCGTCCCCTAACGGCAGAGACGGAAAATCCTCATGACTTGAGACCTATCACACCTGCGATGTTCCTACAGGAGGCTCATGAGGTAGGAGTACCTGATCTAGATTCGATAGATGGAAATCAGCTGAGAAAGAGAGCGGCCTATCGTCTGCAACTAAGAAACGCCCTTCGTCAGAGATTACGAAAGGAGTACCTCGGGCAACTGTTGCTTAAGCGGAATCAGCATGACAGCATTAGCAAGGGAGACGTAGTGTTCATTGAGATGGACAATCGTAATAAGCTTGAATGGCCGATGGGAATTATTGAAGAACTGTTGCCTGAAAAGGATGGACGAGTACGTGTTGTGAGACTTCGAACGCAAAGGGGAGTTGTCATGCGTCCTGTTCATCGTTTGATCCCATTAGAGTGCTCTATGTCAGAGTCTGAAGAGGAGGAACGAGTGATTGATACCGAAAAGGAGGCCATGGAACAAGAGAACATGATGTTGCAGAGATATCATACTCGGAATGGGAGAGCAGTGAGGTGTCCGATGCGATTCCCGCAATGAGATAAATGCCGTACTTTGAATGTTGAAATTTTATTGAGGGCTGAAAATTGCAAGGTGGTAGAATGTCAGGGTAAAGTAATTAATTTCTTGGTATTAGTATCATGTACAGGGCATTGTTTTATGTTTTTCTATGTTGTCTTGGTGACGGTGGGAAAATTAAGTATGGAACCTGTACCGGTAGATGACTGCACGGTGTTTATATTAAAAACAAGGTTAGAGTTAACACCCAGTTTGCAAGCCCCCAAGGAGTGGCTAGCTGATCGAAGACACAGTAAACAAAGAACGATCAAAGGAACTAACGTATGTGGCGGGGCTCCTTCCAGGAACGGAAGAAGTTCGTCATTTTATAAGATTACATACTTGTCATGCAGGGTCCACTCACTTGTACCTGATAAGAAGGGAACACCCCCCCCCCCCCCCCCCAAGTGTGCATTGATTCAAAGAATTTCTGATTTTTGTTTTTAGTTTTATTTAATACATTTTTGTTTTATTATTTTTAGGCTTTTTCATATAATTTTGTCGCCCACTTCCAAATTTTAAATTATTTTTTATTTATAAAATGTTATCTGTGTTAAGAAGGTCAGATGACATCACTCTACCTCACCCACAAACTGTACCCTTCGGTAAAGCAGTGTTTATGACAACATGCTTTACTGGCTAGAAGGATCATAAGAAAAACTATACTGTAATTAAGAAATGAGTGAATAACAAGTAAAATATACGTGTTTTAATAACTGAAAAATATGTGCAAATAATAATAATAACAAGAAAAGTCCTCCCTGACTTTTTACTCCCACAACACAATGAATTACATAACCCTGAGCGGTATCAAAACTCGCTCCTCAACATAAACAACGTGGATACAAGTCCACTGAACTAGATAAGAAGTTAAATGCGCGCGCGTGAACTGATAACTTAGAAGAAAATGACTACTTGATCACAACTGAAACAATCATGTTGCTCACGGAATCCCATCTGGCAAACCATATTACGACTACGGGACATCCATTTAATAAAAACACACTAAAACTAATACTGACACACGCAATACTAATCATTCTAAAATTACATCAATCTCCTCGAGATTCCATCACTTTGCTATTGCACGTCAATAAATGAGCGTGCCACAAGGCCAAATGCTCGAACATATGGGAACAGCATCACGTGACACCTGGCCACACGGGGTCATTGAACACGAATAGTAAACATACAACGTCAATCAACAACAACAAAATAAAATATGCCTAAACGGCTGAAAATTACATGACATGAATAAAAGCAAGATAAGATAACGCTTCGGAAAGGACATCACTACATGGATAACGCCCATTTAATCAACAAGATATTTATTATGATCGATCAGGGTTTTACTGAATTTAAACAACATATTATTCTGAACTACAGGAACCTGGCCTGCCTCGCTAATGACCCTTGGTCGACGTTATCTGATCGCCAGCTCGCCTGATGGTATGTCCCAATCCACAGCACTCAACATTTGTCAGTTCCTAAGCTCGGTGTCTAAATATGACTGGCGACTATCAGGTCCCGTTAATCATCATCTGGAAACGCGCAAATCACAACAAACTCTTGCCAATTCCTTTGAATTGCAAGAACACAACATATTCCATAGATCCGCCTTGCGAGAACAGGAAATGGGCTGGGGTGCAGCTGACGGAGAAGTCTCATTGACATTCTTCCCGTGGCCACTTACCATAAAACACATGAACACCATAAGCTTAGACTGACACCATAATCATACCATCCAGGTCGGCTTTACATCAGACTTCCCTAAGTTTGTGTTCGTAAACGCTCCAAAAATTAAAATCAAAGCTAAGTACTCGAGCGAGCAAACGGCTACTCGCAAGGAATTGCGTCAGGGCAATTATCAATCAAAAATATCCTGATCAACCATCAAGTCTACAATCAGTCAAAATTTACCCTCCAATATTATTTTTATATTAGAATTAACTCGGTTCCATTTTTGTCTTAATGCACTTTCCGAATTACGCTACTTAGCTGCATTACGAGAGCGTATGCGCGCACGGCTGCATGTATAGCCCCGTATACTGGACACAAAAATAATTACAACAATATCTACAATAATACAAACGCTACGCTGTCCCATGCAATTAATTGTGTGTCAGTAGCAAGAAAACAAGATTTTATATTACAACACAAGCAAAACAAGATATCTACAAAAATTGTCCCATGAACCATAATTGATCTGTTAAATAAATAAACTAATTTTGTACTCATTCCTTCCAGTCAATCAGCGTCAGAGAACATCGTTTGCCATCCCTCCTTCCAAATGGCTTTAGCTCGAGTCAAACATGGCGTGACTGATGTCTTTCTGGGTCAAAGTTCCGTCCAGGTTGCTCGATGTCATCTCGGTGCTGAATTGAAAATGTTCGTTAATTACACACACGCTATACAATTCTATCTAATTTTACCTGTCAAGTACTACTTTCCCCGACAGTCTATGGCAAAATATTCGTAGTACTGTCCCTACTTGTAGTACAAGGACTACCTAAAATTCACTGAAGTTAAACATTTTTACAGTCGTTGAAAATATTCTATGTCCACAGACATGAATTAAGAGTATTAACCTGTGTCCTCTGACACACAAAATAAGAGTCTCGACCTGTGTCCTCAGACACGCAAATTAAGAGTCTCGACCTGTGTCCTCTGACACGCAAATTTAGAGTGTTCTTCATTGCCTCTCAGGCCACTTATAAGAGAATCTGGCTATGGGTGCACAAGGGGGGGATAAAAGAAATAAATTTCCATAATAATCATCGGACTAACATGCAACTAGTATCATTGAGTTCGTAGTAAAACGCAGGTCAAGACTAAGCTAGGGCTATCTGAAATCGATCTTGTAATTAATCAGGAATTAACTCCCGCTCAAAATCATTAGCCTGAGCTATCAAGTCAGTTTGCCGCTAAACGAAGCATCTGCCTCTTATTGGTCCAAACTCTTGCAAATATTGCTGGCTTTTCCTCATTGCTGCCTCCTTGAAGGGATATGCGCGCAGTCCACCATTCGCATCGAAGCATTATTTCGTCTTGGCGCGAACGTACACAGACCAAGCTGTTCTTGTGCGTCACCAAGTTTATTCCCTTGTTCTACAACTGCACCTGTCCGATGTGTCATCTAGGCCAAGCCAACCTTTCTAAAATTCCTGAAGAGTCCCAGCCTTTGTGTTCTTGCTTGCCATATAGCTAATGACCGGCGCCAACAATTTCACAATGTTTCCCAACTTCTGTCTGGCATTATCTGTTACTGGTAGAAATATCATATGATGATGAATAAAAACTTAGAATTGTTTATACAGACTGTGTATAAAGGGTTCATATAATTGAGTCGCCCACTTCCAAATTTAAAATTAATTTTTATTTATAAAATGTTATCTGTGTTAAGAGGGTCAGATGACATCACTCTACCTCACCCACAAACCAACAATCACTAACTAACCACTTTGTACTTGTAGAGCCGTATTCATCTTAACCCACATTTTAACTAAGATCCACATCTTGCTGATCTACGAAGAAACCCTTGTCTGCACAACACATTCAATCTCGTGTTAGTCGATGACGTAGTGGCTGCCGATCGTGCCATCCGCTGTATAGGAGAGAATGTGTTAGAAGCAGCAATCTAAATAAACAAGTATTTGTGACAATATTTTTTAAAAATTTGAAATTCATATTTTTTATTTTTACATATCGTACCTTTATTACATTTTGTTTTATTATTTTCTCAACCTTTTCCATCCTAGGACCACGTAAAATAACTCACTATAGTCTTTTAATTTGGTTCCTGCTTCCTTTCTTGTTTTCCAATAGTTTTTATTGCTTCCCTTTGCTATTTCCTCCTGTCTTCTGTCCTGACGTAACTCCATTACTTCCTTTCTCTTTCCTGGAAATCCTTGTAATGTCATTCTTCTTTAGGTTATTCTGTCGGCATTATAACTGATGTATTTCCCATTTTGTCATATCCTTATTAATTTTAATTATAATTATAATTCAACTGTAATTTTAATACTAAATTCTAATTCTTATTTTAATTTTAATTCTAATTTTAATTTTACTTATATTTCATTTCATTTTAATTGAGTGTTTTCTTATTTAGACATCAACCTCAATTTTTTTAATACTAAAATTTCTATTTCAATTGCGATACGATCTTGCTGTTTCACTCTTTAAAATAATAGCCACCAACAACAGTTCTGGCTTGCATACTAGAAGAAGAAGAAGAAGCACAAAATTAAAGACTAAAAGACCTACAGGCTAAATGGGAATAAAGAAGTAACATATCCTTTATGATCGAGGATTAGGGAACCCGAAAGGAAGTAGTGTCAAAAAAGGTGGATATGGAAGGGAAATGGGAGAGTGTCATCTCAAAGTCAATGGGGAAGAAAATCGGCGATTCCTCGGGGTCACGAACTCTACCTGTGAGCCCTTGAGAGTACAGTAAATAGATCGCTTAATGTTTACCAGGTGCACCATGTGTTGTGGTCTACACTCCTATTCCCTTCACGGCCTCTTACAATTGCTAGGGGAACCATGTGGAAATAGTCGTTGCGGAAAGAGAGAGTATGAGCGAGTTTGATATCTCTGTCTATCTCTATTTAGTATAAAACAAAGTCCCCGATTCTTGGATGTCACGGGTAATCTCGAGAACCACTGGATGGGTTTTGATGCAGTTTTTACCATTCTGTAACGATATCTCGAAGAAGATTTCTTTAATTATGATCAAAGGAAGCCAAGCAGTAACGATTTCAGTGAAAAAGTCAAAGAAATCCTGGTGTCCGTACGCTTTTTAAACTTACGCTGGGCAAACCGTTAAAAATATCTATATACTATGAGTGTAAGAATTGTTCAGCATAAAAGTTCTACAAAAAAGTCCGCGGGAGCATCTCCATCTTCAATACATCGCCCAATATAAGTGTTTTTAGATTGGACGGAAGGGGGATTTGTGTTTCGTGCACCTCGCCATTCTTTAATTACGTTGCACATGCATCTCCATGATAATGTAATTAATAGTTCAGTCAGTGACTTTAACCCATTATGCAGAGACGTAAAATGGATATAGGTCGTAGTTCTTTGACATCTAAAAGAAAGCGCGTATCACGTAATGCATTCATAACTGTTCCCGGGCGACGCCGGGTCGGGTTGCTAGTATAATTATATAATGGATCAGTAAATCTTTCATCACTAAGGCAAGAACTTTTAACTCCCAATTGGGTAATGACATACACTGTTCTACCCAACTTCAAACACGCTATAAATAGATGTACTTTGATCCTGTTCCTTTCATGGAGCAGAGAGTAGCCTAAGAAAGCCTTGATGAATAGCGTCATTATGGGCGCTACGGTAATTACGGCGGAAAGTCTCCATTGATTTTACACGCATCCTTTAGTTTTTCTCTCTGCAGTTGTGCGAGGCTATACTTAACACCCGCTACATCAACAAGTGACCCGTAGGCAGTGACAGCCGGTAACTTTAAAATTAACGGTGTACGGTGTTATATCGCAAGGAAAATGGTACTTTCAGAATACAACTGTTAACTATTCTCCAATGGCTTGGGTGGCGTAGTTGGTAGCATGCTGACCTTCTATGCCCAAGGTCGCGGGTTCAAACCCGACCGAAGTCGTCGTATTTTCCAAGAGCGCTAAAAATCCCTCAGTATGCCTTCCTTCGGAGGGGAAGTAAAGCCGGTGGTCCCATGTCATTGATTTATGTCATGATAAAGAACCTTACACTAATCACACGTGTGTGAAGCTAAATTATAGGTTATATTTGACTAACGCTCTTAGGTTCCTACGTTCGTCGCCAGGAGCAGACTGCAATGGTGTCTGGTAACCGAGTTCTGAACTAGTTGGTCGTTGACGGTGGCGATTGGTAGCAATAGTTGGAATTCCTTGAAAATCGAATGTATCCAGTCCTTACTTGAATTAAAAACAGATAACACACACTAATACAGCCATCAGAATTAACACCGGTTATCAGACAGATTCTACACACACCCAAAGTACACGGGGCTACATGACCGCGTTGTCGCAGCCCCTAAACTAAGGAACCAACCACTAACTAATCTCCACATGTACAGAAAAGTACATGTCTGTCGATTTATTTGTTAGGATGATTGTTTATTAACTTATCTGGGAATGCCCCCCCCCCAAACGACCCCACATATCCTAATTATATTTTCAGGGAAGACTTACCGATAACTTGTGACCAGGATGGACTAGATTTTATCCCCCAATGCATTATTATGTCGTGTATTTGAGGATATTCATACTTTAATGCTTATCTTGAACTGGAATTTTGGGACACCCCAACAGTACGTTGTCATGGCAACAAAAATTATGAACTCTGGCTTCATATCTCCCACCGTAGATTTTTAGCCTACTTTTCATATTTTGCAAAAATGAGGAAAAAGTAGACTTATGAGATCGATCCGGGAAAATGTGTGTCTGTCTGTCTGGCTGTGTGTGTGCCCCCCCCCTATCAAATCATAAACGGCTGCAGCAATCGAAACCAAATTTGGTAGGAGTAAAGATGTATACAGGAATATCTCAAGCCCTTATTTAAAAATGATGTCAGTGCTACCAACTGCTGAAAAAACGCACTAGAAATTTGAGCTCCATGTTGGATATCATGGAAGGTATGCATGGGAGCTATTCCAAAATTGGTACACTTGTAGATAATCAAATTTCCACGAGGCCATACATGACAGTGTTGCCCAAATAATTTTAAGCCTTCTGTCAGGTCCAATTTTTAAATGCATATAACTTCTACACTATTGATTGGATTTCAACCAAATTTTGTATGTAATATGTATACATAACCACATATGACTGAGCGTATTCTTAACAGCCACTAGTGATATCAACTGTTAATAATTGCTCTCTCTATTTTCTAAAATCCAAATACCAATATATCAGGAAGTATGCAAGCCTACAGCTTTAAACTACGCACACGTATAGTACCTGATATTTTAGATTAATTTGGAGTAACTTATATACGTCAGTTCTACCAACATGATTCTAAGCCTGCTGATAGGACCAATATTTAAATACATGTAACTTCTATACTATCAGTTGGATTTCAACCAAATTTCGTATGTGCTATGTGTAACATAGCAGATATGACTATAAATATTCTTAAGAACAATCAGGGCTGCCAACTGTTAATCCTGATATCAATATATCACAAAGTATGCAAGCCAACAGCTCTATACATTGCACACGTATAGCACCTGACACTCTAGATTAATTTGGAGTAATTAATGTAAGTCAGTGCTGCCAACATGATTCTATGCTTGCTGATATGTCCAATTTTAAAATACATGTAACTTCTATACTAACAAATGGATTTCATCCAAAATTGGCTCAACAAGATATCATAATATTTCCAATTATTTCTAACCAGCACACGTATGACATTGTTGCCAACATGCTTTTACGCGTGCTGAGAGATCCAATGTCTAACTGCATGTAACGTCCATTGGACGTCTACCAAATTTTGTATTCTGTACCTTAAGAGATGGAACTAAGAATATATTCAGTCACCAGGGCTGCCAACTGTAGTGCTCTATTAGGCTACATTATAACAGGAATATTTCGAATAGTTAGACATTTCGATATTACCAACTTAATTTCGTCATTATTCTAGATAGGTTCATAGACTGTAGAATAATCATTGGCATGAAAAGTAGGCTCTTTAGTTCGTCACGGAACTTCTTGTTAATTCATTTATGGGGCTTGGGGCATCTTGGTCATCAGCCCCAGGTATTTGGGTGTGTGTTAAACTTGTCTAATAACCTGTATTTATGTGATGAATGTATTAGCGTGTGTAACTGTATTAAGGACTATGGTGAGGTAGGTGCCTCTGGACTTGAAGTAATATCTCGATATTTGCTTCTAGGGGTTGTGGAAAAACCACACTTAGGATAGCAGCTGTCAGCGCTGGGATTCAAACCTACGATCTCCGGACTTCCTACAGCTGTCTTTGCGATCGTGGTGCACGATTTAACGAAAAGGGCTACGCCACGTGACCCACCGTATATTGTGACCTAGATGATAGCATTCAACGTTATCCGCATCCACACGACTGTTATACGCTTCCACCGCGCATCCACACGACTGTTATACGCTTCCACCGCGCATCCACACGACTGTTATACGCTTCCACCCCGCATCCGCACGACTTTTATCCGCATCCGCACGTTTGTTATCCGAATCTGCTGGCATTACTATAATATTCTTAATTAGATTAAGTATTAAAGCAACACATTTAGACATTTCAGGAGAAAGTCGTTCCCTCAGGGTTTGTATGTTATGTGCTATGTTTAAATGAATGTTATACAGTCAGAATTGCAACTCTCTTAATTATGCTTAATGACATAATTTGAATGAGATCAGCGTAAATCATCATCTTACATTTGTCATAAAAATCCATAATGGAAAAATATGATACATCATAAACATCCGGGTCCTAGTAAGTTAATGATATTCAACGAGTTCGGATTGTATTCTAAAAACTATCCGCAAATTTACTCCAAACATTATCCGCAGCTTATCCGCTATCCGCACAGACATGCAAACTACATCTGCTTGGCGAAAAATTTTGCGGATATCTTTAATCATGGGAAGGGAACTGTTTTTGATGGCTTGATTCCAGTGTTATGGTTAATAGCTTTATAAGCAACATGCCACTACAGATGTCCTAATAATTCGAAATTACATTTACCACAGAAACATAGGTTATCAGACAAGTTTCACACATACCCAAGCAAACGGGGTTAATGACTAAGATGTCCCAACCCCTAAAATTAATTACCAAAACAGGTAAGTGAAAAAAAAACCATTATTATAAATCGACACTCGATTTGCTGATGAAATTGTAATTGTTAATTTAGATAGATTTCATTAGAAAGCTAACTATTGCAATGGGTACCATGTTTCGACTTCCGGAAAATTTCGATATATCTTCGCGTTTCACATCCCCCAGACCCCAAAACCATTGTCAGTTCAAAAGTTTTTATATAATTTATGTATGTATATATATATATATATAATTCTTCGACACGTGTGTATGTGACTGAACTCCTCCTAAACGACTGGACCGATTTTGATGGAATTTGGTATGTATATTAGGGTGGGTCCATGTATGGTTTAGATTCACATTCTGACCCGGTAGGTGGAATGAACACAATTTTAGAACCACAATTTACACACAATTTTAGAACCTCAATATACAGTCAAAAACAGTCGTCATGGAAACCACTAGTCTTGGCCTTCGTGAAAGCTGATGTCTTTGGACGGTTTGTCTCTGCACGTTAGAGCCACCTGGTCGCAACCTGTGCAACTACCGCCATTACATACACTCCGCCCGTGGCGAAAAGTTGTGTCTTATACCAAAGGTGGCAGTGATGTCGAATTCTACTGTTTGTCTCTGCACGTTAGAGCGTTTCAAAGTCCCGTATGCGTTCATATACCATTCATCCGATTCCCATGAAACTTAGGTGATATGTTGAGTGAGCTCCAGGGAAGGTGTTTGGCTTAGTAAATCCATTTTACAATAGATAGCGCACGAATAGATTCAACAAATGAGCGACGACGCGCGAAGTGTTTCAAAAAGGTCCCGTATGCGTTCAAATACCATTTGTCCGATAGCGATGAAACTTGGGTGAGATGTTGTGTACACTCCAGGGAAGGCTTCTGGCTCAGTAAATCAATTTCACATTAGGTAGCGCACGACTAGATTCAACAAATGAGTGACGACGCGCGAAGCGTTTCAACAAAATCCCTTATAAGTTTATATTCCATTCATAGATTGAGATGAAACTTTGATGAGTTGTTGTGTACACTTAAGTGAAGGCTTCTAACTTAGTAATCCATTTCACAGCAGGTTGCGCACGAGTAGATTCAACAAATGAGCGGCGACGTGCGAAGCGTTTCAACAAAGTCCCGTATGCGTTCAAATACCATTCATCCGATAGCGATGAAACTTGGGTGAGATGTTGTGTACACTTACGTGAGGGTTTCTAACTTAGTAAATCCATTTTACAATAGGTAGCTCACGAGTAGATTCAACAAATGAGCAATGACGCGCGAACTTTAAATCAAAGTCCCGTATGCGTTCATATACCATTCATCCGATTGCAATGAAACTTGGGTGAGATGTTGTGTACACTTACGTGAGGGTTTTGTAACTTAGTAAATCCATTTCACAGGAGGTTTCGCACGAGTAGATTCAACAAATGAGCTACGGCGCACGAAGCGTTTCAATAAGGTCCCGTATTCGTTCAAATACCATTCGTCCGATTGCGATGAAACTTGGGTGAGATGTTGTGTACACCCTACGGAAGTTTTCTGGCTTAATACATCCATTTTACAATAGGTAGCGCACGAGTAGATTCAACAAATGTGTGACGGCACGCGAATCATTTCAACAAAGTACCGTATGCGTCCATATACCATTTATCCGATTGCGTTTCAATAAGGTCCCGTATTCGTTCAAATATCATTCATCCGATTGCGATCAAACCTTGGTGAATCATTGAGTACACGCCAGAGAAGGTTTCAGGCTTAGTAAATCTATTTTACAATAGGTAGCGCATGAGTAGATTCAACAAATGAGTGACGGCTCGCGAATCGTTTAAAGAAAAACGTTTATGCGTTCATATGTCATTCATCCGATTCCGATGAAACTTTGATGAGTTGTTGTGTACACGCCAGGGAAGGTGATCAACTTGGTAAATCCATTTTACAATATTGGTAGCGCACGAGTAGATGTAACAAATGAGTGACGACGCGCGAAGCGTTTCAACAAAATCCCGTATGCGTTCATATACTATTCATCAATTGCGATGAAACTTTGATGAGTCGTGGTGTACATCTTACGTGAAGCTTTCTAACTTAGTAGATCCATTTCACAGTTGGTAGAGCACGAGTAGATTCAAGCAAATTAGTGACAGCGCACGAATCATATAAACAAAATCCCGTATGCGTCAATTACCATTCATCCGATTGCGACGAAACATGGATGAGATGTTGAGTGCACTACAGGGAAGGCTTCTGTGTTAGTATATCCATTTTACAATAGCTAGCGCACAAGCAGATTCAACAGATGAGTGACGACGCGCGAAGCGTTTCAACAAGGTCCCGTATGCGTTCAAATACTATTCGTCCGATAGCGATGAAACGTTGGTGAATTATTGTGTACACTCCAGGAAAGGTTTCTGACTTAGTACATGCATTTTACAATAGGTACCGAACGAGTAGATCAACAAATGGTCGACGGCACGCGAATAGTTTCAAGGAAGCCCGTATGCGTTCATATATCAATCATCCAATTGCGATGAAACTTTGATGAATCCTTGAGTACACTCCAGGGAAGGTTTTGGGCTTAGTATATCCATTTTATAATAGGTAGCGTACGAATTGATTCAACAAATGAATGATGGCTCGCGAATCGTTTAAACTAAGTCCAGTATGCGTCCATATGCCTTTCATCTCATTGCGAAGAATATTTGATGAGTTGTTGTGTACACGCCAGGGAAGGTTTTCGACTTAGTAAATCCATTTTACAATAGGTAACGCACGAGTAGATGCACCAGATGAGTGATGAAGCGTGAAGCGTTTCAACAAAATCCCCTATGCGTTCATATACCATTCATCCATTGCGATGAAACTCTGGTGAGTTGTTGTGTACACTTTCGTGAAGGTTTCTACCTTAGTAAATCCATTTCTCAGTAGGTAGCGCACGAGTAGATTCAACAAGTAAATGGCAGCGCATGAATCGTTTCAACAAAATTCTGTATGCGTTCATATGCTGTTAATTTGATTGCGATGAAACTTTGGTGAGTTGTTGTGCACGCTACCACGAATGTTTCTAAATCCATTTTACGATAGTTTAGAGTCAGTTAACAGAAAATGAAAAAAATATTGTGTGTCCGAAAGCACTTCAAGAAACAAAGTTAAAACACTCTGACTGGCAGGACAACGTCTGCCGGGTCAGCTAGTATATATATATATATATATATGTATATCAGTTTCTTGTGGACACGATAACTGCCGTAATTTTGCACCAATCACTTTGAAATTTTTACCGAATATGTATACATATAAAATCTCGGTCGAGTTCGTTACTGGGCTAAATCGGTCGAAGGGGGTGAAAATGGGGGGCTTTTTTCGAAAAAGTGAAATATTGCTATAACTCTCTTAATATGTGAAATATCGAATCCTTTCAACGTTCATACTATGTGTCGGATAAAGCCCAAAAATTTATGTTTGAAGAGTTTTTTAATAGCACCAACCATTGACCAAAGGGGTGGGAAAAGTGGGTTTTTCGGGAAACATTAATCATATCTCTCTTAATAGGCACAATATCCAAACCGTACAAAATGGACAATATTCCCCTAATAATTACCTAAAACTTTTGTCTGAAAGAATTTTTGATATGACCCACCATTACGCCAAGGGATGAGAAAAATGATTTCGGAATTATAAGAAAATGCCATGAGCTATCAGAGGTTGCCATGGCAACACTACTAAATTGATGAGGGATGAGCCATCAGACGTTGCCATGACAACGCACTTGCACGAGATCAGATTAAGATTTCCATCTGACTAAGTGTGAAGCGGCTTCGGTGACGTAACTGGTAGCATGCTGAACTTCTATGTCCAAGGTCGCGGGTTCAAAGTCGGCCGAAGTCATCGGATTTTCTAAGAGCGCTAAAATCCCTCAGTATGCTTTCCTTTGGAGGGGAAGTTCCAACGTGGTTGCGAGTTGCTGGTTGTGATGGCATCTAGTAGCCAAGTTCACAGCTAGGTGTCGTTGACGGTAGTATCTGGTAGCAACATTAGGAACTACTGCTTGAAATTGACCGTCTGCAGTCCTTACCTGAATTACAGACTAATACAGTTATCACAATTCACACCGTTTATCAGACAGATTCTACACTCACCCAAAGTACACGGGGTTACATGACCGCGTTGTCGCAGCCCCTAAACTGAGGAACCAACCAAAATCTCTGCGGGAGATATAATTTTGCGTGAAGAAGTAACAGACCGATATATAGTTACACATCAGTGTCGAAACCTTGCATAAGGACAGTGTGACCACAAGTATAAAAATGGACCCCAAGTGACAAGAAGGTCACCGTCCCCATAAGACAATAAAATGTTTAAAATATGCATAAAATGACGAAGAACAAAGTTAATTAAGCTCCAATTATAAAATACTTTCTTGCAATAAATGAGGTCTGATCCTTCTACGAAAACCTGCATATTCTGCCTATTTTCGCCCATCCCCAAGTTTGTCCGGTGAAATCTACCTCCGCCTTCCGGCGGGCCGAGAGGACTTTTTTTTAATTTGAGGCGCATGAGCCCCTTAGGCTTACGATTGTGTTAGTAATCCCGCTATTTCAAACAAGATACCATCCTGGTAGGCAATTCTCAGAATAATCTCCGTGTACTTGGGTGTTTGTAGAATTTGTCCGATAACCTGTGATATTGTCTTGTATGTAGTAGTGTGTGTGTGTGTATGCATTTGTAGTTCAAATGAGGATTGGGAAGGAGGTGGCCGTGGCCTTCAGTTAAGTATCATCTCATCATTTGTCTGGAGTAGAAGTGGGGAAAGCACGTAAAAAACACATCATGGATGGGTGAGGTGAGAATCGAACCATCCTCTTGTCAGTTTCGCCTCACGAGGCTGATTGTAGAGTAGGCTACTTCGCTCCAGCCTTCTCAGACCAGAATTCAATTTCTTGGCCGAGCCGGAAATCGAACCCGAACCTTCAAAGAGACAGCCAAGAATGCTAGCCGATACACCAGGAGGTGGTCAAAATTGTAATAAGCCTACTGACAGTGCTGACAATTCCAGCTCGCGGAAATATGCTACTTTTACTGCACGAAGTATTTTAACGGCTAAATTGTAGTTTGAGAGGTCACGAAACGCCAAAAGGAAACTAAAATCATTTTATCACTTTTCTAAATTTTAAAGTTACTAGATCTAGTGACCAAAGTGCTAAACGAAGTTAAGGTTCAAGAGTGGTGAACCTTCTACAAATCTACTTAAATTAGCCGAAATACCGTAGTAAAACTGGATGTGACCGACCAAATCTTGGGATAAATTGTTCTATAACTACTGAAATTAGCCAAAATACTTGTGGAAATGATCGGGGGGAAAATCCGGAGATGATGGAGTAATAGTTGTTTACTCCTCCACCGACTATTATACCTCCTCCTTCTCTATCTTTTATAACGACTTATATAGAAAACAATCCAGCTGAGTCCACCAATGTACACGTAATTTATGGACAAATATAGTATAACCAACCCCATGCATACCATACTACTGTATAGCCGGTATCGTAAAACAAAAACGCCCAGTTCCATTCAGAGCACCTCTTCGAAACATATCACCCTCAAGACACCCGAATGCACCTGTTTCTTTTAAATAACTTCTGATCTATGGTGGTTTCGGTGGCATAATTGGTAGCATCCTGAGTTTCTATGCCCAGGATCACGGGTTCAAACCCGGCCGAAGTCTTCGGTTTTCTTAAGAGCGTTAATAATCCCTCACTATGCCTTCCTTCGAAGGGAAAGTCAAGCCGGTGGGCCCATGTCATAGATTCATGGCATTTAAAAGAACCTTCCTCAAACTACAATTGTGTGAAGCTAAATCTTGTAACGTTTATTAGTTAGTGCCCCATGTTGGTAGCGACAAATGTAATGGTTTCGCTAGCCCACACTGTTGGGTGAGAAATGTAACTGTTTACCTTTGCCTAAGCTATGTTGTTTTAATGGGCGCCAAGACCTCAATGCAATGCTGAAATCTAAATTTGTATTTAACAACGTCTAGCTCTGGCAGAACACATTCAAGACTCTATTCACTCAGATCGTGGTATGATTTGATCATTAACCCAACAAACAATTGTATCAGGAGAAGGAATTGGTCTATATCTAATGCTACCTACTGAAAGCAAAGATTGCATTGTAAAAGAAATGAATTTATTATATAAAACAAGTATAGCAAAATTAATAATAATAATAACTATAAAATTTAAATTGGAGCGTTGTGATTTTAATATTACCGATAGAAAATTACGTGAAAACGGAGTCTGACAAATTGATTTTACTCTTATTTCCAAGCTATGAAGTTACTGAATTATGAAATATAAAACAAAGAAAAATGAGAGATTGCGTATTTCTGCGTCATGTGCGCTTACCATTGGAAATTGCCAAAGCATCTCCCTCGTTCTTGATGATGCTGTGTGCTTCCCACAGTCTCCTGGACGTCGTCATCTCCGTCGAAATTTGATGATATCCTGGTAGATTATATAATTCTATGGTCCGTACCTCGGACCCAAACACTCGTACAACCAAGTTTTACAAAAGTTCGTCGCTAACTCCACGGAACATCGGAGCGATTCCCGCGTATATCCACACTCGGCAAGAACTACACAGATTGTTCTCGTTCCACGGCGCGTCGAACGATATATCCACACGTTGGCTCCCCCACCATGGTACCGACATCTAGCTTACGTCGTCTCCCGTGATTGGCTGCACCCTACGCGCTAGATCCCCACTCCTTCCTCATTACACTCCGCGGGAGGGAGAAGTCGATTTCCGTTTCGACAATTCGCCTTTTCTAGACCTTGCGTAATACTTCTCGACAGGAATCAGCTTGTATTAGAATTCCCAGTGAGTCATGTCTCTCAAATACCCTAACTGACAAACTCCGTAAAATTCCGTAATCATATAATTTTCTATGATATCGTCGTTCGTAATAATTTGCTTGATATCGTTTTCTAAGACATAGAAAACCTATCTGAATGCTAATAATTTTTATAAAATGCTCCGAAAATACCTTAATAATAATTATAATAAATTAATAATAATAATAATAATAAATTAACATGAAAAATTATCTTGGCTGAACAATTTGCCGCGTAAATAAATATAGAATGGCTTCCTACTGACTTATGCCAGTTGCATAAAACCCCACGAAAAATACGTTACATATTCGCCTCGGATCATCGGATGATTTACCGTGACGACGGTCCATTATCCGATTATCCCAGACACGTTAATAAACCCCATCCAAAATACATATTACATAAACGAAATCACCCTAAATTACAGATATATACACTCATATTTTTTCTTCACGCACTTTGCGTCAAAGTTTGTTGTCACTATGGATTGCACTTTGCAACCAGTCCAATGTTTTACATATGGAATAGTGTTCCACGGATATTTCCGCCTCTCAAATTTCTCTATGTTGGAGAAATAGACATAATTAATGTGTGAGCACTATGTATTTATGATGTCATATCACACGCATTGAAGGTGTTCTGATATATTTATATCACCATAGAACTCCCTAATTTCACTGGAGGTCCCCTCCTTATGGTGACATTTAATTCCACTTATCACTGAGCACACGATCACACTACTGTGGCAGCGCCTCGTGACCATAATACTTAATCTCTCTTTAAAGTAGATTAAATGAATATTGACTTCTGAAAAAAAAACAGTAAATGCGCATTACATATAACACCAAATATTTCTGTGCCGTAATCGCCCTGTGTTGTTAAGTTCCCGTTAACCATATTCTACTTAATACTAGTTCTCAACACAGACCATTTCTCCTCACACACATAATACCATTGTACAAATTATCTTAAATTACACACTTACAAATCTTACATGGCGAGGCCGTAAACAGAAATCACGTGTGCTGATATGTATGAGTTTCATGAAGGACTGTCTCGCATTCTGATGGCCCATCTTTTATCTCGTGGACGCCTTAAGCTAACAAGCCCTATTCAAGCGCTCCCCCATCTCTTGGAGATAAATGGGAACCCATCAGCGCTGCCAAAATGGCCTTGGTGCATCGAGACAATTTAGTGCTCAACAGCATCCGACAATCCCGTCATATTTCCCTGTACCTTAAAAACTCTCATTTACTTACATACTACCCCCCTGTGTGACTTCTGATACGCCTGCCTTAAGACCAGATCCTCCCACGCACCAAATACCACACTTACTCATTTGATAGGCTGGCTCGCCAGCTAAACACACTCACTTTATGACACATATTTTCGTAGACTATGTATATTATACGTCCCGTATAATCTGTTTCCCTCACTATTCTCCAGCACATATGCTGTTTTCCCAATACGTTTGGAAACTATAAATGTTTCTGCGTCACCTGCTTCCAACCTTGCAAGTGGCTCCCTTTAAATGAACGTCATCACGTTGCTCTACTAGCCTATTTCTCAGTGTCTGTAACGATGCCCTGTTGCTACTGTCCACACATGCACATATTAAAATACCGTCCTCTGCTTTAACCACAGGATAATCCCAACATAAATTAGTGTCCCTCGATAGCATGTCTGCAAGAATGTTATCTTTACCTTTAATATATTTTACTGTGAATTCGTATTCCTGCAGAGCAAGAATCCACCTACTAACTCTGTTAGAACTGAGTTTACAAGTCCTCATATACAGTAATGCATGGTGATCTGTGTGGATCTCAAATTTCCCCCCTACTAAATACATTCTAAATTTCCCTAAACTGAAAACAATACCTAAAAGCTCTAACTCAGTAATCGTGTATATTTTCTCTGCTGCAGTCAGTCCTCGCGAGGCTAAAGATACAATGCACAGATTACCCTCATCATCTTTCTGACATAATACTCCAGCAATGCCTATATGTGAAGCATCTGTCATAACCACATATTCCTTATCTTTTAACGGATATTTCAGCACTACAGCTTTCTCAAAACCTTCCTTCAGCGCTCTAAAAGCCTGATCATGCTTGGACTCCCATCTCCACCGAGTCCCACTTTTAAGCAATTCCCTGAATGGTTCTACCAACCCTGAGTATTTAAGAACGAACCTCCTGAAGAAGTTGCAAATTCCCAGGTAAGTTTTTAACTGTTTAACATTCTGTGGCACCTCTGCGTTAAGTATCTTATTAACCCTACTTTCTTCTGGTGTTACACCTCTACTCGACACTCTATGACCTAAAAATGTCACTTCTGACTGACAGAATGACGACTTAGACAGCTTCAAAGTGAACCCTGCCTGATCTAACTTCTGAAAAACTATATTTAAATGATGTAGATGCTCCTCAAAACTGCGTGAACTAATTACCATATCATCTATGTAAATGGTTACAAACTCTCCTGTGTCATCCCCTAATGCGATGTTTAAAGCCCTAATTAAAGCAGCTGAACTACTCTTTAACCCATAAGGTGTTCTACAAAATTGATAAAGGTTATATTTATGACTAAAAGCTGTAAATGGTCTATCTTCGTACATAAGTGGCACTTGCCAAAAACTGGAACTCAAATCTACACAAGTGAAATACTTCTTCCCCTCAAATGTTTGCATTAATTCCTCTATTGACATCGATTTCAGCTGATCTGAACTAATTCTACTGTTAACCAAACGAGCGTCTAAACAAATACGAATAGTGCCGTCGGTCTTGGGTACCGTTATCAAAGAATTAACATATGGACTGTTAGAATACTCAATAATCCCATCTTCAAGCATCTGGTTAATTTGTGCCTCAACTGCACTCTGATAAGCGAAAGGTACAGGATATCTATGTCCTGTGAATACTGACCTATCAATAACGTTCAATGAATGTGTATAGCAATTGGCCATACCAATGCGATCCTCAAAAACTCTCCTATTACACCATAACACATCATAGAGCCGAACACACTGTTCATCCTCTATATTTCCCTGAAATGCAGCCTCACGTAACGAGTCCTCTAGACTTCCGTTCGTAATCACACTGCCCACAAAACATGGAGAACCCCGCTCTACGGCTGGCGATATCTCATTTAAAGTACACATCACACCTACAATACTACTCCTCTGAATATGGTCATTGAACGCTACTTCTACTTCAGAATCTCCCCATATAAATTTCAAACTCCCTACATCATAACATAAGTTACCCGACACTCTACTTAGCCACTCTGAACCCAAGATAACACTGAATACTAAATTTGGAATTACAAGACAAATCTGCTTCTCTACATGATTATTAATTTTAATGTCTACTAAAACTTGCTTAGAAATTACTTTAGACCTCTTCCCAACAGCTGTGATAACAAAAGTGCTTTTAATTGGCATCTCCTCAAAATTTACTCCAGTTCCTTTCATTTTATCATAAAATGCACTACTTATGCAACTCTTCATACAACCACTATCAATTAAAACATCTGTGTACGCCTCGGACACGTTAAATTTAACTATGGGGCTCTTACTAACCACTTCCTGAATAATACCTTCATCATTTAGTTCATGTAATAATTCATTTCTTACATTTAGGTCATAGTGTTCCTGTATAATTGTATGGACAGGGCATGCTACAGACTGAGATTCTGACCTTACTTCGCAGCCTGGTTCGCGTTTAAAGAACCGCTACAGCTGGCCGTAGTACTACTAACTACTGAACTAGTCTGGTTGTTCTGGGCTGTGTTGTCATTGTTTGGCTGTATATTACTACCACTAGGCTGTCCTCTTCCTTGACCCCTATTCTGGTTGTAATTATTGTCATTATAATTTCTCCCTTGATTTCCCCTGAAATCATTGTTTCTCCCTTGATTTCCCCTGTAATCATTGTTCCTCCCTTGATTTCCCCTGAAATCATTGTTCCTCCCTTGATACTGATTACCATAGCCATTTCCTCTGTTCTGATTCAGCTGATTATTATTATTTCTATTTTGAGCGTTGGCCCCTTCGCCACCGTTCCCTTGAACTTCTTGATGCCTGGCTTCATTAGGTCTATTATTATTATTACCCTGGTTCCGATTGAAATTGTCATCATAACCCCCTCTCCCTAGTGCATCAAATGTGCTTAACAAATTTTCTACTTGTGATATAGTCTTTACATTCTGGATACAAGCAGCCTCCTTGATCCTATAGGGAAAGTGCCTAAGTAGCAACCTCACCACATCACTTTCCTCCTTCAAGCCATCCAGATATTTACACACTAATACCTGCCCTAAAAAGTATTCGGTCATGGTGGAGCTTCCTTTAGGGTTATATTTACCACACACTACTCCCTCACGATGCTGCGACTGAATAACCTCATTCCAGAACTTTTCACAGAATTTCATTTTAAAATCATTGATATCAGTAAACTTGTCTCTGTAGACAGCAAACCAATTCCTCGTTTCCCCCACAAACACTTGTTCTAAAATTTCAACTACCTGGCACCACTCAATACTACCATTTTCCAACCTCTCCCCGAATTTATTTTCTATAGTGTTCATGAACTCCATTGGGCACCCCTGTCGATTGCTGAACTTACCCAGTTCTACCTCCCTGTGTGTGCTATTCACAAAAACTGGCCTATTCTGACTATTTTCTTGCCTGATCCTAGCTTTTAATTTTAACTCTAATTCTGCGATTTTCTCCTCAGCCTTCCTCTCAATACTGTTTACTGTTAATTTAATGTTTCCTTCTGATTCTTCTACTTTATCATATAGCTTTGCTTGTTTCTCCTCAATCTTGCTAATGCTCTCTCTATTACTCTCTCTTAAATCATTTACTTCTGCAACTATTTGTGAGTGGACTTTCTCAATTCTACCCCCCAGCTGTTCCTTAACCTCTTTAGTAGCTACCTGAATTTTGTCAATTTCTCCCCCCAATTGCTTTTTGACCTGCTGTGTTTCCAGTTGCACTAGTTCTTTTAAATTTTCAGCCTGTGTACTGATTCTACTTTCCAACTCCTCCTGTACTTTTCCTAATTTTCTGTCTACATCTGCAATAATTTCTTTAGCCTTTTCTTCCATCACCCCCCTGATCTCACCTCTAATCAGTTCGAATTTGTCACTCATTTCCCTACTGTTTTGTTCTAATTTAGCATTTAAAGTTTCAGTACTCTCTCTATTTTCCTTACTGTTTTGTTCTAATCTGGCGTTTAAAGTTTCATTACTCTCTCTATTTTCCCTACTGTTTTGTTCTAATTTTGCATTATTCTGTTCTAATTTTGCATTTAAAGCTTCTGTACTTTCTTTATTTTCCCTACTGTTTTGTTCTAATTTTGCATTATTCTGTTCTAATTTTGCATTATTCTGTTCTAATTTTGCATTTAAAGCTTCTGTACTTTCTTTATTTTCCCTACTGTTTTGTTCTAATTTTGCATTATTCTGTTCTAATTTTGCATTTAAAGCATCACTACTAACTTTGTTCTGATACATGAACTCGAGAAGTAAAGTTTTTAATTCTGGTTGGCCGCCTACACTCCCTGTTTCAGTATCGGGATTTACCTCCGCTACCCCGGTACTACCATCACTCGACATACTGCTCGTATCATCATTCTCCAGTTGATGACCACTACGTAACCTCATCTGTCTTTCTTTCTCATCCCCCATAATGATATACACTGATAAAGACAAATAACCCCCAAAATACAGGCACAGAAATATATACCCTTCTCCTTCCACAAATGTTATTAGGTTTTCATCCCCAAGTTGTCGGCGCCAAATGTAACGTTTATTAGTTAGTGCCCCATGTTGGTAGCGACAAATGTAATGGTTTCGCTAGCCCACACTGTTGGGTGAGAAATGTAACTGTTTACCTTTGCCTAAGCTATGTTGTTTTAATGGGCGCCAAGACCTCAATGCAATGCTGAAATCTAAATTTGTATTTAACAACGTCTAGCTCTGGCAGAACACATTCAAGACTCTATTCACTCAGATCGTGGTATGATTTGATCATTAACCCAACAAACAATTGTATCAGGAGAAGGAATTGGTCTATATCTAATGCTACCTACTGAAAGCAAAGATTGCATTGTAAAAGAAATGAATTTATTATATAAAACAAGTATAGCAAAATTAATAATAATAATAACTATAAAATTTAAATTGGAGCGTTGTGATTTTAATATTACCGATAGAAAATTACGTGAAAACGGAGTCTGACAAATTGATTTTACTCTTATTTCCAAGCTATGAAGTTACTGAATTATGAAATATAAAACAAAGAAAAATGAGAGATTGCGTATTTCTGCGTCATGTGCGCTTACCATTGGAAATTGCCAAAGCATCTCCCTCGTTCTTGATGATGCTGTGTGCTTCCCACAGTCTCCTGGACGTCGTCATCTCCGTCGAAATTTGATGATATCCTGGTAGATTATATAATTCTATGGTCCGTACCTCGGACCCAAACACTCGTACAACCAAGTTTTACAAAAGTTCGTCGCTAACTCCACGGAACATCGGAGCGATTCCCGCGTATATCCACACTCGGCAAGAACTACACAGATTGTTCTCGTTCCACGGCGCGTCGAACGATATATCCACACGTTGGCTCCCCCACCATGGTACCGACATCTAGCTTACGTCGTCTCCCGTGATTGGCTGCACCCTACGCGCTAGATCCCCACTCCTTCCTCATTACACTCCGCGGGAGGGAGAAGTCGATTTCCGTTTCGACAATTCGCCTTTTCTAGACCTTGCGTAATACTTCTCGACAGGAATCAGCTTGTATTAGAATTCCCAGTGAGTCATGTCTCTCAAATACCCTAACTGACAAACTCCGTAAAATTCCGTAATCATATAATTTTCTATGATATCGTCGTTCGTAATAATTTGCTTGATATCGTTTTCTAAGACATAGAAAACCTATCTGAATGCTAATAATTTTTATAAAATGCTCCGAAAATACCTTAATAATAATTATAATAAATTAATAATAATAATAATAATAAATTAACATGAAAAATTATCTTGGCTGAACAATTTGCCGCGTAAATAAATATAGAATGGCTTCCTACTGACTTATGCCAGTTGCATAAAACCCCACGAAAAATACGTTACAATCTGTAGGCTATATTTGACTAACGCTTTATTAAGTTCCAACGTTCGTCACCAGGTGCCAGTTGCGGTGGCATCTAGTATCCAAGTTCACAGCTAGGTGTCGTTGACGGTAGCATTTCGTAGCAAAAGTAGGATCTACTTGAAATTGACTGTCTGCAGTCCTTACCTGAATTGCAGATAACATACACTAATACAGCCAACACAATTAACACCGGTTAAAGAGAGATTCTAAACACACCCAAAGTACACGGGGCTACATGACCGCGTTGTCGCAGCCCTTAAACTGAGGAACCAACTAACGTTCTGATCTACATCCTCTCATCTGCTAAGACTGAAATTACCCAAAATGGATCAATAATTTTCATCTAGACCAATAATAATTGATAGGTCGTGCGTTAACTAATATATAGGCTACTGTACACCCCTGGTTTTTGTCACGGACAGTGGGGGCAGTCACGCATCAATAATCTTTATCCAGGCCAAAGGTTTGGCCAATTAATGCTTTTTCACATAATTGCAATATTACGTGAGTCAATTGGTGTATTTTGTTTCCCACATGTTGGCAACAACAAACTGTCGTCAATGTGTGCGTCTGAGCAACAGTTCAAGGTACCTCATGCACCTCAAACATGGCTGCCGACTTCGAATGAGCACCAAATAAGAACATTTATTCACGTAATATAACAAATAGTTCTGATGCGGCACTGATAATTTACAGTAATTTTAATTCTTAATGACTCCCAGAAAGGTATGAAAATATTTTCAATAATATGTCAGATAGAAACGTAAAAGACAGTATTTGGTCTAATCCAGAATTAATAATACATTTTGTAATAAATAATAATATTGTGGAAATGCTGTGGCAATAGATGTTTTCTCATCCGCTGTCTATAACCCGCCCACCATCCCCTCTTTAGATCACGACTTATATATTAAAATTCCAGTTGTGTTTGCCACAATGCACGTGAATTTGGGATAAATATAACATTGCCAACCTCTCGCATACGATACTACTCATCAATAATCTTTATCCAGACAAATAGGTTTTGCCTAGACCAATAATTAGACCTACTAGGTAGCGCGGCTAAGCGGTCGCGTAAGCTAATGTACAGTGTACACACCTGGCATTTGTCAAGCACAGTGGAAGTACTCACGTATAATAACCTTTATTCAGACCTGTTGTTTTTTTTAGCGTATGGCTTTAAGTGCCGGGGGTGTCCGAGGACATGTTCGGGTCGCCAGGTTTGTAGCTGCTTCGAGGCGGACACCCAATGGGTGAGCTACACGTACCGTCGCGTGTGGAGTGTTGTCTGGGGAGGAAAGTCTGAATATAAGGGCAAGGAGTTGGAAGGTAGCGGCTGTGGCCTATAGTTAGGGACCAACCCCGGCATTTGCCTAGAAGGAAGATGGGGAACCACAAAAGACCATCTTCAAGGTTGCCGGCGAGGGGATTCGAACCTCCTCGCATCCCGGATGTGAGCGACTGCCAGTAGTCAAGCCGTAACGACCACGGCTAAGTCACCCGGTTTTTGCCAATTAATGGTTTTTCACGTACTTGCAAGGTGTATTTTGTATTCCATATGTTGGTAACAGCAATGTGACCTCAATCAGTGGGAATCAGTAACAGTTGAAAATACCTGATGTGCCAAACAAACATGGCTATATGTAGGTAATTTAGCACATACTGTATTTCCATTGCAGTAGCGATGAGGGACACTAATTTCAGTTGGTAATGACTCACAGAATATGAAACAAGATGTTCAGTAAAGAACATATAGCCTACTTTCTCCTAAATGCATGGGTATTGTTATAACTCTTTGTCCTTTTCAAGGAGTATGATTGAATGTTGGTTGTAGTAGCTTCTTGAAATACAACGTGCTATAGGGATATTAAACATGAATATGAGGTGCCCTTTGCTAGTGCTACCTCTGTACCAAATTTCGATCAATTCGGTTTCAACATGTTTGAATTGATAGGGGGAATCGATTTGCACACATACTTGGCCACCATCTGCAAACTATTGGGCTGATGTTCTTGCAGTTTGGTCAGGATATGTTTCCCACATAAAGATATGGTGTTGCAAAATTTGGTAGAGACTAGATTATTAGGTTGGTCGTAATTACATATTAGCTTTTAACATTTGGGTGGCCGAGATTACGTTTCCGTCAAGATAGCGGTGATATAAAACAAGACACTGAGGTGCCCTTTGCTAGTGCTACCTCTGTACCAAATTTCATTCATTCGGTTCCACCGTGTTCGAATAAATAGGGGGAATCAATTTTGATATAAACATGGCCGCTATCCGCAAACTATTAGGCTAATGACCTATTAGATTGGTCAAAGGATGCTCCCTCCATAAAGGTATGTTGTTGCAAAGTTTGGTAGAGATCGGATGGTTATGTTAGTCGTAATTTGATTTAAGCTTTAAACATTTGTGTGGCCGCCAATACGTTTCTGTCAATATGGTGGCGATATTAATCATGACACTGAGATGCCCTTTGCTAGTGCTATCTCTGTACCAAATTTCGTTCCATTCGGTTTCACCGTGTTTGAATTAATAGGGGGAATCGATTCTGACACAAAGATGGCCGCCATACGCAAACTATTAGGCGAATTACCTATTAGATTGGTCAAAGGATGCTCCCTCCATAAAGGTATGCAGTTGCAAAATTTGGTAGAGATCGGATGATTAGGTTAATCGTAATTTGATTTAAGCTTTGAATATTCGTGTGGCCGCCATTACGTTTCAGTCAAGATGGCGGCGATATAAAACATGACACTGAGGTGCCCTTTGCTAGTGCTACCTCTGTACCAAATTTCGTTCCATTCGGTTCCACCGTGTTCGAATTAATAGGGGAATCAATTTTGACATAAAGATGGCCGCGATCCGCAACCTATAAGGCTAATAACCTATTAGATTGGTCAGAGGATGCTCCTTCCATAAAGGTACGTTGTTGCAAAGTTTGGTAGAGATCGGATGGTTATGTTAGTCGTAATTTAACTTAAGCTTTGAACATTTGTGTGGCCGCCATTACGTTTCTGTCAAGATGGCGGCAATATAAAACATGACACTGAGATGCCCTTTGCTAGTGCTACCTCTGTACCAAATTTCATTCCATTCGGTTTCACCGTGTTTGAATTAATAGGGGGAATTGATTTTCACACAAAGATGGGCGCCATCCGCAAACTATTAGGCTAATGACCTATTCATTTGGTCAAAGGATGCTTCCTCTATAAGGGTATGTTGTTGCAAAATTTGGTAGAGATCGGATGATTAGGTTAATCGTAATTTGATTTAAGCTTTGAACATTTGTGTGGCCGCCATTACGTTTCCGTCAAGATGGCGGCGATATAAAACATGACACTGAGGTGCCTTTTATTAGTACTACCTCTGTACCAAATTTCGTTCCATTCGGTTGCATCGTGTTCGAATTAATAGGGGGAATCGATTTTCACACAAAGATGGCCGCCATCCTCAAACTGTTAGGCTAATAACCTATTAGATTGATCAAAGGATGCTCCCTCCATAAATGTATGTTGTTGCAAAGTTTGGTGGAGATCGGATGGTTATGTTAGTCGTAATTTAACTTAAGCTTTGAACATTTGTGTGGCCGCCATTACGTTTCTGTCAATATGGCGGCGATATAAAACATGACACTGAGGTGCCTTTTGTTAGTACTACCTCTGTACCAAATTTCGTTCCATTCGGTTGCACCATGTTCGAATTAATAGGGGGAATCGATTTTCACACAAAGATGGCCGCCATCCGCAAACTATTACGCTGACGACCTATTGGTTTGGTCAAAGGATGCTCCCCCCATAAAGGTATGTTGTTGCAAAATTTGGTAGAGATCGGATGATTAGGTTAATCGTAATTTGATTTAAGCTTTGAACATTTGTGTGGCCGCCATTACGTTTCCGTCAAGACGGCGGTGATATAAAACATGACACTGAGGTGCCTTTTGTTAGTACTACCTCTGTACCAAATTTCGTTCCATTCGGTTGCACCGTGTTCGAATTAATAGGGGGAATCGATGTTCACACAAAGGTGGCCGCCATCCGCAAACTATTACGCTGATGACCTATTAGATTGGTCAAAGGATGCTCCCTCCATAAAGGTATGAAAATGAAAATCCACAGCCTGCTTCCAGTCTCCGACCGGGTCAGGAATGGAATGAATGAAGCCCCCATCTAGCGGCGAGGATATGAACTGTGCCGGCTGCCGAGGCCTGACGCACTCCTCTGGGGCAATGATTAAATGAATGACAGATGAAATGAAATGATAGTGGAGAGTGTTGCTGGAATGAAATTTTGACAGGGAAAACCGGAGTACCCGGAGAAAAACCTGTCTGCCTCCGTTTTGTCCAGCACAGATCTCACATGGAGTGACCGGGATTTGAACCACGGACCCAGCGGTGAGAGGCTGGCGTGCTGCCGCCTAAGCCACGGAGGCTTCCCATAAAGGTATGTAGTTGCAAAATTTGGTAGAGATCGGATGATTAGGTTAATCGTAATTTGATTTAAGCTTTGAACATTCGTGTGGCCGCCATTACGTTTCAGTCAAGATGGCGGCGATATAAAACATGACGCTGAGGTGCCCTTTGCTAGTGCTACCTCTGTACCAAATTTCGTTCCATTCGGCTCCACCGTGTTCGAATTAATAGGGGGAATCAATTTTGACATAAAGATGGCCGCCATCCGCAAACTATTAGGCTAATAACCTATTAGATTGATCAAAGGATGCTCCCTCCATAAATGTATGTTGTTGCAAAGTTTGGTAGAGATCGGATGGTTATGTTAGTCGTAATTTAACTTAAGCTTTGAACATTAGTGTGGCCGCCATTACGTTTCTGTCAATATGGCGGCGATATAAAACATGACACTGAGGTGCCTTTTGTTAGTACTACCTCTGTACCAAATTTCGTTCCATTCGGTTGCACCGTGTTCGAATTAATAGGGGGAATCGATTTTAACACAAAGACGGCCGCCATCCGCAAACTATTACGCTGACGACCTATTGGTTTGGTCAAAGGATGCTCCCCCCATAGAGGTATGTTGTTGCAAAATTTGGTAGAGATCGGATGATTAGGTTAGTCGTAATTTGATTTAAGCTTTGAACATTTGTGTGGCCGCCATTACGTTTCCGTCAAGATGGCGGCGATATAAAACATGACACTGAGGTGCCTTTTGTTAGTACTACCTCTGTACCAAATTTCGTTCCATTCGGTTGCACCGTGTTCGAATTAATAGGGGGAATCGATTTTAACACAAAGATGGCCGCCATCCGCAAACTATTACGCTGATGACCTATTGGTTTGCTCAAAGGATGCTCCGCCCATAAAGGTATGTTGTTGCAAAATTTGGTAGAGATCGGATGATTAGGTTAGTCGTAATTTGATTTAAGCTTTGAATATTTGTGTGGCCGCCATTACGTTTCCGTCAAGATGGCGGCGATATAAAACATGACACTGAGGTGTCCTTTGCTAGTGCTACCTTTGTACCAAATTTCGTTCAATTCGCATTCACCGTGTTCGAATTGATAGGGGGGGACAGACATTCAGAGTACACACACTCACACACACAGAGACACACATACACACACACACACACAGACAGACAGACACACTTTTTTCGCCCTGTGTTGATCTCATAAGTCTACTTTCATTTTTTGCAAAAATCGAAAGTAGGCTAATAACGTATGAAGATCCTGAAAATGACACATATTATCCAAATGCAAGTGTGAAATCCAGGTTCACTAGTCCTGAACAATTACCTTAAAGGATGCTGATTTACTCATTCGGGATTTTAGCCTACTTTTCACATTTTGCAAAAATGAGGAAAAAGTAGACTTATGAGATCGGGCAAATGTGTGTCTGTCTGTCTGTCTGTCTGTCTGTCCTTCTGTCTGTATGTCTGGCTGTGTGTGTGTCCCCCCTATCAACTCCTAAACGGCTGCAGCAATCGAAACAAAATTTGGTAGGAGTAAAGATCTACACCTGAATATCTCACGGCCATATTTGAAAATGATGTCAGTGCTACCAACTGCTAAAAAATCGCAATTGAAATTTGAGCTCCATGTTGGATATCTTGGAAAGTATGAATGGGAGCTATTTCAAAATTGGCACACGTACAGATCGTAATATTTCAGTTTAATTTCGAGGAGGCCAAACATGGCAGTGTTGCCAAAATGATTATAAGCCTCCTGATAGGTCCAATTTTTAAATGCATATAACATCTACACTATCAATTGGAATTCAACCAAATTTCGTATGTTGTATGTGTACATAACCAGATATGACTGAGCGTATTCTTAAGACCTACCAGGGCTGCCAACTGTTAATAAATGCTCCTAATTTATTTTATCCAAATACCAATATATCAGAAAGTATGCAAGCCGACAGCATTAAACTATGCACACGTATAGTACCTGACATTCTATATTGATTTGGAGTAACTTATATACGTCAGTGCTACCAACATGATTCTAAGCCTGCTGACAGGTCCAAATTTAAATACATGCAACTTCCATACTATCATTTGGATTTCAACCAAATTTCGTATGTGTTATGTGTACCATAACAGATATGACTATGCGTATTCTAAGGAGCAACCAGGGCTGCCAACTGTTAATATGTGCTGTCCCTATTTTTGTTACCCTAATATCAATATATCAGAAAGTATGCAAGCCAATAGCTCTAAAATTTGCACACGTATAGTACCTGGCATTCTAGGCGAATTTGGAGTAACTAATATACGTCAGTGCTGCCAACATGATTCTAGGCCTGCTGATAGGTCCAATTTTAAAATGCATGTAACTTCTATACTAACTAATGGATTTCATTCAAAATTGGCACAACAATAGATCATATTATTTCAGATTATTTCTGACCAATACATGCATGACATTGTTGCCAACATGATTTTACGCGCGCTGTTAGATCCAATGTTTAACTGCATGTAACGTCCATGCGATTCATTGGACTTCAACCAAATTTTGTATTTTGTACCTTAAGAGATGGAACTAAGAATATATTCAGTCATCAGGGCTGCCAACTGTAGTGCTCTATTAGGATACATTATGCCAGGTATACAGTATTTCCAACTAATTAGAAATTTTGATATTAGCAACTTAATTTCGTCATTATTCTAGATAGGTTCATATTCTGTAGAATAATCATTGGCATGAAAAGTAGGCTGTATAGTTCTTAACGGAACTTCTTGTTTGTGGTTGTTTTAATATTGGTTTCTCGGGGATGGGGGTAATAGACTTCCAGTCAGGTCCTAAAAGTAAACTGTACTCTTACTTATGAAGATAAATGATAGGAACCCAGGTCAAAACTTTGCAGTCAACAAGTGGCATGGAGTCTGCGCAATTTTAAGCTTCCGCTGAATGAAGCCCCATTCATGGGAGGAAAATGGGTTAAACTGCGCCACGTGCTTGATAACAAGCAGTGAGTTACAGTATATCCAATGGGAAGTTTTGGCATCGTACATTTATGGAAAGGAATAATCTGTGCAACAGTGGTGGTTAATTAACTTAGCGTCATAATTACCATACTATTAAATCCAAACTTCACTACGAATTCAATTTTCAATAGTAGCTAGCGATAAATGAGGGACACATGCTCATAATAATTAAGCGGTTTAACAAAAAGTTCCTCAACCCTAAATTATGAATTAGAAATTCGAATTTAATATCGGCTACGTATTTATTGCGCGTCATTAATACAGCCATCACAATTAACACCAGTTATCAGACAGATTCTACACACACCCAAAGTACACTGGGCTACATGACCGCGTTGTCGCAGCCCCGAAACTGAGGAACCATCCAACCAACCTTATTGTGCGTCATGAGGCTAGACGAGGAACTTAATCTTGTATTACTGAAAATGACAGGAAATATGCACATTTAGAAGAAAAAAAAATGAATAAATCTAAATTTTAAATAAGTTGGTTGTTGTTGATTCATTGACGAGCTTTGTGACCTCATAGTCAAGTAGCCCCGTGTACTTGGGTGCGTGTGGAATTTGTCTGATAATCTGTGTTATTGTGATGGCTGTATTAGTGTGTGTATTTGCAACTCGTACGAGGATTGGGAAGGAGGCGGTCGTGGCCTTAATTTAGGATCCATCCCAGCATTCGCCTGGAGTAGAAATTGGAAACCATGGAAACCAGCCCTCAGACCAGAATTAAGTTTCTTGGCAGAGACGGGAATCGAGCCCGACCTCCGTGGTGACATCTGAGAGTGCTGGAAATTAAATATAAATAAGCCTATTTCATCCAACTTTCAAATAGGCCTGCTGAAAATTAGGTTAAAAGAAAAAATAATGTAGTTATTTTTAAATGAGTACAAAATGTACTGTAAGGTATTTCTAATAGAACAGTACAATGGGTCACATCAATGAATCGTGAATTTCCACTTATTGCTTACATTCTGGCAAATTTATTTGATCTCCAGGACACTGGTTCGTTTCTTGGACTGCCGGGATAATTTCGGGCACGTGACAGCCCTAACTTAACTGAAATTACAGAATTCAAAAAAGAAATTGGTTATGATAACACATTTAACAAAATAATTTTGTCCTGCTACTGACACAATACCTGAAGTATTCTGGTGATGTGGCACGTTGTTCGGCTACCTGGATACCACCTCGTGATGTCACACCACACAATTCAGTTGACACAAAACAGAAAACACGCAATATAACATACGTAGTTCACACACGAGTGCTCGACTGCGCGCCACTAAAGCTGCATTACTGCATTGATCCGACGATCTTAGTGCCATCTCTTCGACACTACCTGAACCTGTACACTTTATATTTTATCTCATTATCACGATACAATTTTCGTCCTTTTATTTCGAATTATTACTAGCTAAGTGCAATTGAAACATTTCTCATCACCGTCGTCACAGTGAAAGACGTTAGTGAGCTGAGAAGCAATTTTCAAGTCATCTAATAATGTTATATTTGTTGTTGTTGTTTCAGTTTAGGCGCGTGGAAATCGTGGTCGTTTAGTCCCGTGGGTGGGTGTAAACTGTTATCTGAAAAAGTGTGGTTATGATAGGACATTTAATTTAAAAACTCTCCTGTGATGGTTGTATTAGTGTTTGTATTTGTAATTCAGGATTGGGAAGGAAGCGGCCGTGGCTTTAAGTTAGGAACCATCCCGGGCCCCAGCATTCGCCTGGAGTAGAAGTGGGAAAACACAGAAAACCACTTCCTGGATGGCTGGGGTGGGAATTGAACCCAACTCTTCTCAGTTTCTCCTCACGAGTGTACCCTATTCCAGCTCTCAGACCAGAATTAAATTTCTTGGCAGAGCCGGGAATCAAAACCGGACCTTCTGGGCGACAGCCAAGAAGGCTAGTCGCTACACCGGGAGGTGGCAGTTTTATGCCCCTTCAAACTACTAATGGTTAGAAACGCCAGAGTGCGGGAATTATCACGTGAAGGGTTCTTTAGCGTCTAGTAAATCTACAGATACGAGCTCATTTAAGCACCCTCAAATGTTGACGGATTGCGTCAGGATTCCATCTCACTAACTCTCTAGTCATCAAATCTTTTGGTGCTTGCCACGGTGGGTGAGTGGTTAGCGTGTCGGTCTACTAACCCCAAGCTTGCAGGTTCGCTCCTGGCCGTGGTAAGTGGTTTTTTTTTTTGAAAGGCGGAAAAAATATTAGCTTGTCAATGATCCCATTTGAATTCAGTAGGCCGTGTCCATAATGGCAAAATTAATCTCGGGAGTTTTCGCCAATACAAAGTTCCTCATTTCTCTACTAGAAAGCGCTATAATGTTCAAGGAGCATAGATATGTAACTTCCTTCACTTTCAAATTGCTTCAAGGAACAACGAAATTCGACATGCAAGCTACCCTGCGGGTGTCAAATAACAAAGCTTGCACCCGGCACCCGAGGCTATATGATATTATTATTATTATTATCATCTTCTGGTGACATGAAACTCTTGTCCTCAAACTAGGACAGAAGTAGTGTGAAACTTCGGATTCTTAATAAACTGGAAGAGAGATAACATCCCAAAAGTTCACGTCATACCATATGCCTGACCACAACATTTCAATGTACTTCAATTCTTTACAAAATTTTATTACCTCTCACCAATCCAACATGGTGGCTGTGCGAAATATTTCGCTGGCATTATATATCTCCGAAACTATTACAGATATCACCCTGAAATTTTGTATGTTGATAAAGGGCACAACTAGAAATTCACCTATGAGACTTTCAAAAACCTGTTGATTACAGAACGAGCATTGCGGTCAAGCGAAGTTGAAACTTTGAAATCGACATTTCTCGCGATTTAACCATCCAAACGTAATGAAACTTGGTACAGCAAATGTATATGCACATTGTAATGCATTGGCATCTAACTTAGTTCAATTGTTTTTATAAACTCAAGATGGCGGCTATGCGAAATATTTCACCAGCTTTCTATATCTCCAAAACTATTTCTGAAATCACCCTGAAATTTTGTACGGTGATAAAGAGTACCACTAGAAATTCATCTATGAGACTTCTAAAATCCCTAAAATACAAAATGAACATGGCAGCCAAGCGAAGGTGAAACATTTTAATAGATTTTTCTCGCGATTTAACCATCTGAGCGCAGTGAAATATAGTAAGTAAATGTTTATTCACACTGCCATCTAGTTTATTTCTATTGTTCACATATCCTCAAATGGCGGCTGTGCGCAATTTTAAAATTAAGTTTTTATTTCTTGTGTATTAAACATGCGATCGAAGTGAACGTTTGAATAATGAACCTATGCAAAAATAGTCATCTAATAGTACATAACTCTATGGCCTTCATATATAAAAATCCAACATGGCGACGAACCGAAATAATTAGACGGTTCTCAATATCTGCTAATCTATGATAGCAATCAAACTGAAATTTTGTATGTTGATAGAGGCTATCAACATTAGTTCACCTATGGGACTTTAAATAACCTAGTGAGCACAAATCCAACATGGCGGCGACGCGAAATATGAATATTGAAATTGACGTTTCTCTCGATCCACTGGTATCTAATTTATTTCGATTGCTTTCATAACCACAAGATGGCAGCCATGCGAAAATTTTAAATCTGATTTTCATATCTTGTGTCCTAATCATGCGATTGACGTTTGAATACTACACCTACACAATAATCTTTATATTTATTTATTTATTTATTTATTTACTTATCGTATGGCTTTTAGTGCCAGGAGTGTCCGAGGACATGTTCGGCTCGCCAGAGGCTGTAGATGCTTCCATCGAACACCCATAGGGTGAGCTACAAGTTCCGTTCAATTTCAAGTAGTTCCAACATTCACTACCAGATGTCAATGATACCTAATGGTGAACGTTGGATCGTGGATACAGCGTTCGAACGAAATCTAACCTAGAAGTTTAGTACGTGGAAGAATCTTTTACATGCCACAGACTAAATCTATGACATGGGACCGCCGGGCCGGAATCTTGAAAACTTGGCCAAAAAGGAAAAAAAGAAAGTTTCTAGATGGGAATTTTGGACTATCAGGTTGGCTACAGTAATGTTGGGAATAATGAATACCGGTTGTGCGGAAGAGCAGGTGTTCATTTCGTCCATTATATTTCAGGTCAATCACGGCAATTCATTGTTAGCGGCGCGTGTAGCCGGCCAGGCTACAAAATAGTCTTGTCGTAATAGATAAATAGTTGAGTTCTGTGTAAGGGAAGCGAACATTTTCAATATGGAAAGTGTTCTAGAAGGTATGTACTAATTTAAAAAACATTTATATCATTATTAAATCATTAATTATACATGTTTTCTTTTAAATAACTTAATACCGGAAAATGCACGAGAAAATTGTAAAATGTGATTAAAAAATAGAGATAAGTTACGAGTTATTCATAATGTTGAATTTTGGGCTTATGCCGTGTTTTATTATACTAATATTCGACGCGTTTCGAAAGAAACCATGTCTTTCATCGTCAGGAATAATCTGGAATACGACAATGTTGCTAAGAGAAAGCAACGAAGAACATATAGAAGGTGCCCAAAGATGGACGCCATTATAGCCCCATGTTAGGGACAACGGAAAGCAGCAGTGAATTACTCTCTCAGGGTTCTGATAATAGGTAGCCAGGATTCACTGAGATTGTAGCCGGTGTCGCGGTTGAAATTATCTGGGTGTTTACGTATTTCAACCGCCTCCCTGATGATTCTGGGACGATATTGCTTTATACGGGCAAGAACATCCACTCCTTGGAACATGACATCATGGCCAGGTGTTAAAGCATGATCGGCAACAGCTGATTTATCAGGTTGAATGAGCCTGATACATCTATTATGTTCCTTAATGCGAGTGCATATTGTTCTCGAAGTCTGCCCGATGTAAACCTTGCCACAAGTACAGGGAACTCTGTAGATACCCGGTTGTTGCAATTTAGGCAAACTGTCCTTAGTTGGTCGCAGGAGTTGCCTAATCTTAACAGAAGTTCCAAATACAGTCCGTATGTTGTACCGACGTAGGATTTTAGCAATACGATCCGTTGTGTTATGTATGTACGGAAGGTAAGCAGTTCCTCTTACATCTCTTTTCTCAACTGACGTCCTATTAGTATTTGTTGGTTTCAGAACCGTAGAAATCAAAGCCTTGCTATAACCGTTGCTCTCAAAGGTGGTTCGCAGGGTGTTAATTTCTTCTTGTAAAGAAGACACTTCACAAATCCTCCTAGCCCTGGTAGTTAGAGTTGTAAGGATACCATGTTTCTGGGCGGGGTGATGGTGAGAACTTGCGTGGAGATATCTATTGGTGTGTGTTGGCTTACGAAAAACGCTGTGTCCTAAAGATCCATCCTCTTTCTTGGTGACGAGAACATCTAAAAAAGGTATTTTGCCGTCAGATTCCTTTTCCATGGTGAAACAAATAGAAGGGTGCTGGAGATTAAGGTGATCCAGGAAATGGCTAAGATTTTCCTCACCTTCCGTCCAAACAACGAACGTGTCATCCACATAACGCCACCAGATCTTCGGTTTGAAAGGAGCCGACGACAAAGCTTTCTCTTCAAAGTTCTCCATGAAGAAATTAGCCACAACAGGAGAGAGAGGACTACCCATGGCCACACCATCAGTCTGCTCATAAAAATTCCCATTCCATAGAAAGTAGGAGGAGGTCATGCAGTGATAAAAAAAAGTCTTGTGATGTCTTCAGGAAAAAAGCCATTAATGAGAGACATAACACCATCAATAGGTACTCTCGTAAACAGAGACACCACGTCGAGACTCACTAGAATATCACCCGGCTGAAGTGTTATACCTTTTAACTTTTCCACGAAGTGTGTGGAATCCTTAATGTATGAAGGCGTGTTACCCAGAAGCGGCTGAAGTAGTCTACCTAAGTATTTGGAAAGGGCATATGTAGGAGAACCAATCGTACTAACAATAGGTCTAAGAGGAACATCTTCCTTATGTATCTTAGGAAGACCATAGAGTCTCGGAGGAATAGCACCCCCTGGAAGGAGAGTCTTCGCTGCATCTGCTGGAATAGATGATTGCTTGATCAATTTGACGGTGACATTTGAGTAGCGAGTAGTAGGATCACGACTATTAATCCTATATACAGGATCTGATAACAAAGACGAAATCTTGGAATCATAATCAACCTTATCCAATACCACTGTCGCGTTACCCTTGTCAGCGGGGAGAACGATAATATCAGAATCGTCCCTTAGATCTTTAAGTGCCCGGCTTTCGCCTTGCTTTAAGTTTGTGTTAGGTGGCTTAGCGGTCTTGAGAACTCGGGAACATTCTTGCCTGGCTTCCTCGGCCTCTTCAGGTGTGAGGTGATGTACCGAGGATTCTACGGATGTAATAAGTTCTTCAATAGGAATTCTTCTAGGCGCTACAGCAAAATTGAGACCTTTAGCTAGAACTGCCTGTTGGGTATCACTTAGGGGCTTGCTGGACAAATTTACGACAACCTTGTTAGCATCAAGTCTAATGGCTTGAGATTTCTGCAACTGATATAACCTATCATATTTGGAAATATGTCTGTCCCTCACCTGATCTAGAACGCTGTTAGCTTGCACTGAAGAAATACGATCAAAGATCTTCCATAATTCCTCACTTACTAAGTTTGAGAGGCGTAGATGTAGCTGTAGTAACTCCCTCGAAATAAAATCCAACTGCTTACGAGTATGCTGTAACCTCTCTATCAATAACGCCTTGCTTGCACGACGATAGATTCTCGTTGCCTTAGGTGTTCTGAAGGAATGCTTCAACATAACAAAACTCGGTAGAATATCATGATCCCGGCATCTTAGGAGAAAAGCGAGTGAAGAGATTAGACACACCTTCTTGCGTCGTAACCTACTAAATCTAGACGTCTAGACGCCGTGAAAGTCTAAATGACAAAGTTACGAGTTCCACGACATCCCGCTTCCTTTTGCACTGTGTCCGCAAGTATATATTATTACCTTCGCAAATTAACTTTCAAATCCACCTACTAGTACCAATTCCGGCTTTGAGCCACGTTTTAAGGGTCACTTGCAAAATGTCATTGTTGAAACATTTTGAAAAATGACAATAAAATTAATTAATTAATTATGAGCTACATTTGTTGAATTTAAAATATAATCGATGCCTAGAAGCATTGTAAAGAATATAATAAGTAGAAAAAGGTCGAAAACACCGCTCGAAGTTTCTTTGAAAACACTACAACATCGGCGTTGTTAACTGGAGTTACCGAAGAACTAATCCACCGTTTTCACATTATTTTGCAGACGATTTCGAGCGGTCGTCAAATCGACGATGAAAAGTTTCAAGCTTACGCCGTAGCAACTGCCAGACACTACGTCAAAGAATACCCCTGGTACAACATGCCAACAGCAGTCCATAGATTGTTGATCCACGGACCAGAAATTATTCCTTCGGCCATTTTACCCATCGGTCAACTGTCTGAGGATGCTGAAGAATCTACCAATAAGTTGATAAAGCAATATCGCCTGAGTTTTTCTCGAACGTTTTCCAGAGTTACTGTAAGACTATGGGAGACGTGTTCAGAAGGTCGTTGGCAACCACAGGCCCCTATATTTCTTCTCTACGCAAATCATCACCAAAGAGACGAGTTTGTCGACAGATGTCGTTGCCCTCTTAGTTCCTGTGGCGGAAATGTATGAAGATTCCGATGCAGATGATGAGGGAACAGTCTTTGAAGATGATGATGATGACGATTCGATGAAGCAACAGAAGAAGAAAAAGAAGATGATGAAAGATGAAAAAGGAAGAAGAAAACGACAACTTCTAATTATAGTTACAATCAATTTACCAAATTAATAATTGTAAATGAATTAAAATTATTTTTGTAATATTTTACACCATCTTCTTCTATCCTCTATTTGGTCCATTTTTCGAGCTTTTCATTTTTTGAGCTTATATTTTTAACCATTAACTACTACAACCCTTAAATATTGACTTTAATATATAAGGTGAGTTCAAAAAGTAACGAGCCGAAGGCATAATTACAGAAACCAGTGCCTGTATGTTAGAAGTATTGGCCCTGGCTGATTAGGCACTTGTCCCACTGTGACACGAGGCTGTGAATAGCTGTCTAATAAAATTCCCTGGGCTGCGATGTGAACCAGATCCGCACGTACAGCTGGACGTCGACGTCCGAGGTGAATCGTTGGCCCCGCAGAGCCCTTTTCAGGGAACCAAACATGGCGTAAACACAGGGAGAGAGGTCTGGACTGTATGGAGGGTGGCCGAGAACCTCCTATTTGAATTTCTGCATGAGTGGCGCGACTGTGTTGGCCGTATGAGGTCGTGCATTGTCGAGGAGCAGAATGACCCCATGGGTAAGATTGCCTGGTCGTTTTGTTTTGATCGCTTGGCGAAGGGTGGTCAAGGCTTGCGAGTAACGCTGGGCATTCACTGTTGTCCCGTGCGGCATGAAGTGTATCAGAAGGGGGCCATCTTGGTCAAAGAAGAACGTCAGCATTACCTGTCCTGCACTCGTGTGGATGGCCTTGCCTTTTTTTGGGTGGTGGTGACCCTGGATGCTTCCACTGGAGGCTTTGTCGTTTGGATTCTGGTTCGAAGTGATGACACCATGACTCATCTCCAGCCACCACTCGTGCCAGGAACCCATTCCCTTCCCTCGCATAGCGCTGCAGATGACCAAGACAGTGGGCCATTCGACATGCTTCCTGGTGCGGTTGAAGACTGTGGGGCACTCATTGGGCACACACTTTGCGCAAGTGCAATCGTTCCTTCATGATAGTGTACACACTTCTGATGCTCAATCCGACCACGGCGGCTATGGCGTTCAATGTCACTCGGCGGTCCTGGGTAATGAGTGCATCAACCAGCTGGACGATGTCATCGGTAATGCAGGGGGGTGCCTCAAATCGGGCATCATCGGCTAACGACACCCGTCTTTCCCTGAAGCGCTTGTGCCACGCCTTGACCCTTGCAAGGGACATGCAGTGTTCGCCGTACATTCGTGACACTCGGCGATGAATGTCCGTTCCCCCTACTCCTTCCGCTGTTAGAAACCGAACAACACCTCTTTGCTCTTCGTTTGACGCCTCTATGTCACTGTTTGCAATGTGACTGGCAGCGTTGACGATTGATGCATGCTGCTGCTCACTTTGTATCGTCACGTGACGTGCACGCATGCCCTCTAGCGAAGGGCTGTGACCTTCCACGCTCTGGTCGGAACCACACCTCGTTACACACGCCACGATTAGCCGATGTCGTCACCGGTTTGCGCATTCCAGCCTCCGGCTCGTTACTTTTTGAACGCACCTTATAAATAAAAAGACTTTTATCAATTTTTGTCCGCCATCTTGTATCCACCATTTGGTTTTTTACATTTTTGAACTCATAATCTTCATTAGCAACCTCGATAATTCCCAAAAAATTACTTTTATTTGAATAAAATTACTTTTATTAATATTTGGCCGCCATCTTGGATCCGCCATTTTGACTTTTTGTATATATTCTTAATCAGCAACTTCGATAACCTTTACATACTAACTTTCGTACAAATTGAACTACTCTTTATATTTTGGCCACGTTTTCAAGATTCTGGCCCACTGTGTGCCGGCTTTACTTCCCCTCTGAAGGAAGGCATACTGAAGGATTTCAACACTCTTAAAAAATCCGACGACTTCGGCCGGGTTTGAACCCGCTATCATGGGCACAGCAGTTCAGCATGCTACCAACTACGCCACCGAAGCCGCTATCTTCATGTAATAGTACATATATAAAAGTCCGTCATGGCGACCATTCGAAATATTTAGACGGTTCTCAATATCTACCATCTATTACAGCAATCAAACTGAAATTTTATATGTTGATAGAGGCAATTAACATTAATAGGATATATGAAAATAGGTTGTATTGTTCTTCACAGAACTACTTGTTTAAATATATGTGTCAGGTTTGTTCTCCTAGAGCCTTGTGTGGTAAGACAGTAATTGCAGATGGCAGTCAATCTGTTATCTGTTGTTCACAGGGCATACAGAATGGCCTCTCCGAGAGCTCGCAGTGAATACACAATCAGCAGCGGCCAAACCAATTAACACGTCTCAATCACAACCTCGGCTCCGGAATGGAAGGAAGATGACAGTGGTATTAATGTCTCTGGGAATTACTGAAGAGATGGAATTTCACTAAGGTCACAGTAGTTAAAAAGGACGTCAAACACATTATTATTATTATTATTATTATTATTATTATTCAAGACGTGCTTACAATTCCAATTACTGTGTATTATCTTGCTGAAACAAAATAATGGATAGATAATTCTCGAATAACTTTCAGATACATGAGCAGTGATGGAGTTCAGAGACCCGCCATGTCTTGGCGTCAGGAACCATGGTGTAGCCGTGCAGGTTAAATCCTGCTCCATGGCTGTGAAGAGGAGTTGCAACAATTCCGGAGATTGGATGTTCGAATCCCGGTGCCGACGGCGGTTATCTTGAATGTGGTTTCTCCCCGGGTTTTCATACACTCCCTCCGTGAAAATGCCAGGATGTTACCTTATTTCAAGTCCTGGGGCATCTACCCCATTTCCTACCCTTCTAATTATAGTTATACGATGATGATTGTTGTTTTAAGGGGTGGAACACCGATGTCATCTGCCCGAACTAACAGAATTAAAAAAACCATCGTTAAAATTTAGAGGTGGGTGCCGAAATATGAAAAACCCTAATATTAATAAAACAAATTTGAACTAATAATTATAATAACAAACAAGCACATACAGAATAAAACAAGAAGTTCCGTGACGAACTAAAGAGCCTACTTTCCTTAAAATTTAAGGTTCATGCCAATGATAAATATATATGGATCTATCTATAATAATGACGAAATTAAGTTGGTAATATCGAAATTTCTAATTACAGTAATTCGGAATACTGTATACCTGGCATAACGTAGCCTAATAGAGCACTACAGTTCGCAGCCCTGGTATATTGATATATTGATATTAGGGTAAAAAATAGAGACATCATTTATTAACAGTTGGCAGCCCTGGTTGCCCTTAAGAATAAGCATAGTCATATCTGTTATGGTACACATAGCACATACGAAATTTGGTTGAAATCTAATTGATAGTATGGAAGTTGCTTTTGTTCAAAAATTGGTCCTATCAGCAGGCTTAGAATCATGTTGGTAGCACTGACGTATATAAGTTACTCCAAATTAATATAGAATGTCAGGTACTATACGTGTGCATACTTTCTGATATATTGGTATTTGGATTTTTTAAAATAGGAAAGGCATTTATTAACATTTGGCAGTCCTGGTGGCTTTTAAGAATACGCTCAGTCATATCTGTTTATGTACACATAGTACATACGAAATTTGCTTGAAATCTAATTGATAGTGTAGAAGTTATATGAATTTAAAAATTGGACCTATCAGCAGGCTTAGAATCATTTAGTTAACACTGCCATGCATGGCCTCCTGGAAATTAAACTAAAATAGTATTATCTATATGTGTGCCAAGTTTGGAATAGCTCCCATGAATACCTTCCAGGATATTCAACATAGAGCTCAAATTTCAATTGCGGTTTTTCAGCAGTTGGTAGCACTGACATCATTTTCAAATATGGGCTTGAGATATTCAGGTATAGATCTTCACTCACACCAAATTTGGATTCGATTGCTGCAGCCGTTTAGGAGTTGATAGCGGGACACACACAGCCAGACAGTCAGAAGGACAGACAGACAGACAAACAGACAGACATTTGCCTGGGTCGATCTTATAAGTCTACGTTTTCCTCATTTTTGCAAAATGTGAAAATTAGGCTAAAAAGGAATTTCAAAACAAACAAAAAAGTCAATACAGTCATATTGCAGTTGAAAATGTAGAATGCTGCCCTAACTCACTCTCACTTATAATGCGGATAACGCGATCAACAGTCGCCACGTCATCGGCTAACAGGATATAACAATTGAGGGTATTCTGCAGAGCAAGGTCTCTTCGTAGATCAGCAAGATCCACTCACTGTGTTAAAATGTGGGCCATGGTGAATGTGGCTCCCACAGCTACAAAGTGGGAGCGGTACGAGTAGATGGATCCTGCTTGACCTATCTTTAGTCAGTACAAAATGACGGACCCCCTCCGTGTTCGGAAAGAGCTCCGGCACACTGGAGTAGTTCACTTCATCGCCCTCAATTTACTTTGCCTTGGGTCAGCTAGTCACTGAGGAGTTTTCCAGAAGTCAGAACTTGTCGGCGGAATTGAAAACTCCTGTCACTAATAGAACACAGCTTATTAGACAAATTGAACGCACACCCAAGTCCACGGGGCTGTTGAACAAGATGTCCCAAGCCCCTAAAACGATTTAACATCAACAACATCACCATCTGTAATAGCCGATACTCGTCGTTTCCATTATGTTACTGTATGTCATTGTACCTCACATAGGGAGTTCTCCGTACACTGCCACGTGCATCGGGAATCGTATTGTTATGAAAATAGGAGAAAAAATGATAAAGCGGCATTGTGCGGGGGTGGATCAATTCGGATTTGTATTAAACAAAGGAACAATAGAAGCAATTTTAGTCCTTTGTATCCTGCTTTATTCAAGAGTAGACAAATAACTTTCATAGAGCGCAGTTCTTGACAATACAAATTGAAAAGTGCGTTTTAGACGCATTAAGACTGCGCAGTTAAAATGGGAAGGTGAAATTAAATCGATCGCCTGGTTGTGTAGTAGCTAGCATAGTTGGCTCTCTACCCCTGAGGCCCAGGCTCGATTCCCACCTCTGCCAAGACACATAGGCCTAATCCTCCGTTATTTATTATTTATCGTATGCCTTTCAGTGCCGGGAGTGTCCGAGGACATGTTCGGCTCGCCAGAGTCTGTAGCTGCTTCCAGCGGACACCCAGAGGGTAAGATACACGTTCCGTTCAATTTCAAGTGTTCCAACTTTCGCCACCAGATTTCAATGATACCTAGTGGTGAACGTTGGAACTTTGATAGAGCGTTCCAACGAAATCTAACCTAGAAATTTAGCTCCACAAAAGTTTAGTCTGTGGAAGGATCTTTTACATGCCATAAATCGATGATATGGGACCGCCGGCTTTACTTTCCCTCCGAAGAAAGGCATACTCAAGGATTTTTAACGCTCCTAAAAAATCCGACTACTTCGACCGGGTTTGAACCCGCCATCTTGGGCACAGCAGTTCAGCATGCTACCAACTACGCCACCGAAGCCGCTAATTCTGCGTTTATCGGAGCCAATTCCACAGCATACTTCATCAATTTACGGACGCTGTCATTCGCAACATGGATGGTTCGAAGGTGGACGATAAAGTGGGTTGCGCTTTCGTCATCGATTGTGCATATACCAAAATTTCTGTGCCACTGACCAATAGTGTCTTTACTGTAGAGCTCGTTGCTATTTATGGATCGGGGGGCGTGGTGGCGCAGCGGTCAAGCTGTATGCCTCTCACCAAGGCGGACCGGGCTCGATTCCCGGTCAATGCATGTGAGATTTTCGAAGTGAAATGCCATGTCCTGTGGTTCGGATTCCACGTAAAAAGGAGGTCCCGTGGCTCATGATCGAGAGATTAACGTTCACGTTAAACTACAAGCTTCCTTCTTTTTTTTATTTATGAAGCTTTGCAGTTTGCACTACAGGATGCACTAATCCACTCTCTTGTATGTACCGACTCATTGAGTTCGTTGCGATCAATTGCTTCATGATTTCCGCAACACGCCTTTGTGCAGCGAACCCGACCTTCTAACCGGGTTGAGCAGCGCTGACACTCGAAACACCTTTCTATGGCTTCCAACCCACATGGTAATTGCGGGAAATGAGTTAGCGGATAAAGCTGCAAAAGAGGCGGTGTCACTACCACCACGGCCAATGGAGGTACAATTTCGAGATTTTCGCTCTCGGTTACGCCGACAAGTACTGGCATTCTGGGAGAGTCAGTGGCCAGGGGAAGCTACTCGCGTGTGGCGGAACTCTTTCTCGTCACGGAGGGAGTCCGTCATTTTGTGTGGGCTAAGGATAGGTGGCACGAGATTTGCCTATTCGTACCACATTAGAAGGGAAGACCCCTCCCACTTTGTACCTGAGGAGCCGTATTGACCGTGGCCCACATTTTAACTGGTTCCGTCCCACGAGTTCCTTGGGAAAAACGGCCCATGAGTTCCGAACGCGTATTAACGCCTGAGTAAATAAGCTAATGGGTCCCACTAGTTCCGAATATCTCTGGATAACCCAGCTGTCAGTTCTGAGGTTTGACCGGTTAATAATAGTATTTATTATTTATTTATTGGTGCCTTTATTGTGGCGAAGTTAGGGCTCTAGGCCCTCTCTTACGACGCGACCTAGAAGAGTTAATGGCCTTATCACCAGGTATGTCATTTGTGTTTGTGTCATTTGCTGTACATATTGATTAGAGTATAAAGAGAAGAATAATTCAGTTAATAGATCAATTTGACGAAGCTACGTGCTGATTACTAAGTAACTTGTAAATAAGATAAAATAAAGATCAAAGACGAAGTGACATGCTGATACTATTTTAGGAACTTTGTAAATATAACTCAAAACTGATTATTTTGACGAAGGACATGCTGATACAGATACTGACAAGGCGAAGGCTGCTTATGGGAGCTACCGGTCCATGTCGTCCGCCCCCCTCTGTTAAAGAACCAATTCATTAAAGAGGGCACGCACGCCCGGCTGGCGCTAACAATACTTGTTTCTGTAATAAACAAATTAATACAATTTTGCTGTAGAAAACTAAGCTGGAACTCGCTCAGGTAGTGTTCGGAACTGATGGGACTCGCTCAGGTAGTGTAATTGGCAGATAGCTAATCCGCTGAAGAATTTGGAACGGGTGGGAATCGGAACTCATGGGAGGACACGATTTTAACCGGGTCTGTGAATCTTGATGACTACAAACACACTCGATCTTATATTAGCCGATGACGTGGTGGCTGCTGACCTCGTTATCAACTTTATAAGTGCGAGTGCGTTGTGCTAAGTGTGTATTAACCATGCCGGCCCCGTGGTGATGGGTACCGTGCCTGCCTCTAACCCGGAGGTCCCGGGTGAGGGCGGGTGAACGGGATGCACTCAGTCTCGTGAGGACAATTGAGTAGCTGCCTGACAGTGAGGCAGCGCCCCGATCACGAAAACCAAGATTAACGGCCGAGGGGATCCGATGCGCTTATCACGTGTCACCCCAATATCTGCAGGCCAAATGGCTGGGCAGCCGTCGCTTGGTAGGCCTAGGCCTTTCATGGGCTGTATTGCCAGGGGAACAAGAAGGAGAAGAAGAAGAATAAATGTATTAACCAAAGAACGCGTTCTTTTTTAATTTCTGATTTTCTATATTCCGTATGTGTTATTTGTTTATGATTATGTTTATTAGTTTTATTTTTTGTTTTTGTTTTAATAATATGACATTCCAGATAAATCTCCTTAAAAATGTAGCAAGGTTTAAAAGTATTCTTGCCATCTTCCCAGTACTTCCTTGTTATCTATAAGTACAATGAATTTCCCTGAATTATCCAGAACACTACTCATTTCTCTTTTTCTAAGATTCTTTATAACACTCCAGAAAGGTTTTCCTGCCGCTTGACCCAACTTTTCTAATTTACCTCCAAATTCCTCCCGTGATTTCCTTTTATTTCTTTGGTTCTGTTCCTAACCACTACATAGACTATAGCTCTCAGATTCTTTGTTTGCAGCCATTATTTGGAAGCCTTCTTTTTACTTTTACAAGCAGACTTCACTACTGCTCGAGTCTAAGCAGCGTGAATCTGAGAGGAATGTGCATCGCGGACTATGAGAAATGGAGTTGACGAGAGATGAGGTTTCTCGGTCCGTGCATAGTACCGAACCAAATACATTGGTCGGTGACTCACTGACTTATTCGTTACACCACACTGGTTTCAGAGAAGACACTATGTTATCAGTATTGGAGTATGTCAGGTAACACGGCGGGCTGTCGACAGGCTCCTCAATTCACGCCTGCTCCTACCCTGCCTGTGCCCTTCATCCCGCAAGTTCACAGAGCTTGGAACCGAGCAGTATGTCATTCCACCAGGATGTGCGCGTTTTCTTGTCTTTACACACTGTTGTGCCAAGGCATTCCTTTGCTACTTCTAGTACTGCATCCCCGTATCCTGACCACTCCGTTTCAATGTTATGCAATTCTTTACCATTTTTTGGAATTTCTCATCAATTATGTCCGTGTATTTCTGCCTAAGTTCCTTATCCTGGAGATTTTCAACCCTAATCCGTCTGCAAACAGCCCTCACTTTTTGCACTTTACAGTAGGTCTAACAATGCTTAATTCACAGCAGATCAGTTTGTGATCTGTTTCATCAAAAAATCCCCTGTGATTAATGCAGGAAGAGAATGAGAACGGGAACAGGATCACGGTTGAGAAAGTAGAGAGGGTGGTAAATAAACTAGTGTCACAAAGCCCCACTGGTAGATTAGATTAGGCCAGAAATGCTCTAGTATAGTGGGAATGCAGAGCTAATAATAATAATATCGTATGGCCTCGGTGCCGGGAGCAAGCTTTGTTATTTGCACCCAGAGGGCCGCTTGCATGTCGAATTTTGTCGTTCCCTGGAACGCTATGAAAGTCAAGGAGGTTAGGTACCTAAGCTCCTTGACACTAAAGCGCTTTCTAGTAGAGAATGGAGGAACGTCATTACCATCTCTGCCACATACAGGTAGTTTCCCATGGTTTCCCACTTCTACTCCAGGCAAATGATTCCTAACTTAAGGCCTCGACCGCCTCCTTCACATCCTAGCGTCATTTACATATCCACACACATATACTCCCTCTCTACATGAGACAACACAATAACACAGGGTATCAAAAAATCTGCACATACCCACCTACACGGAGCTGAAATGACCACGATGTCCAAGCCCCTACTAAGGACAACTAAGACATCGACGTCACAAGAGAAGCGTCTTAGTGCAATGACGCTAAGATCCGGGGTCAATTCCCGGCTCTGTCAAAAATTGTAATTCTAATCAGTGGGCATAAACAGGATACACTCAGCCTCGTGTGGAAAAAATGAGAAAAGCGGTTGGTTCGATTTCCACTTCAGCCATTCTGCAAATGGTTTTCCGTGGTTTTCTACTTATACTTCAAGCAAAAGTCAGAATGGTTCCTAACTTAAGGCTATGACTGCCTCATTCCCACTCATCACCTGAATTGATAGCTTGCCACGGTGGGTGAGTGGTCAACGTGTCGGTCTACTAACCCCAAGCTTGCAGGTTCGCTCCTGGCCGTGGTTAGTGATTTTTGAAAGGCGGAAAAAATTGCGACACCATGTCATACGATGTTGGCATGTCAAAGAACCCATTTGAATTCAGTAGGCCTTGTTCATAATGGCAAAATTAATCTCGGGAGTTTCCGCCAACACAAAGTTCCTAATTTCTCTACTAGAGAGCGCTATAGTGTTGAAGGAGCTTAGATATCTAACCTCCTTGACTTTCAAAGTGCTTCAAGGAACAACGAAATTCGACATGCAAGCTACCCTTTGGGTGTCATATAGCAAAGCTTGCACCTGGCACCCGAGACCATACGATATTATTATTATTACCATTATTATTATTATTATTATTATTATTATTATTACCTGAATTAATACACACTGAATGACCACGATGTCCAAACTTATGACTGTCCCATCTCCTCCTTGAAAAGGATGTTATTGATTCATTTGGGGGTTTTGCGACATTGCGGTCAAGTGGCCCCGTGTACTTGGGTGTGTGTGTATAATATGTTTTTTTTATTGTGATGGCTGTATTAGTGTGTGTAGTTGTAATTCAGATGAGGATTGGGAAGGAGGCGGCCGTGGCCTTCATTTAGGAACCATCCCAACATTCGCCTTGAGTAGAAATGGGAAACCACGGAAAACCATTTCCAGGATGACTGAGGTGGGAGTCGACCTATCTCTTCTCAGTTGCCTAACGAGCTGAGTGTACTCCGTTCCAGCCGTCAGACATGAATTAACCCTAGAACGGTCGGGCTGGGTCTGTGGCACCCAGTAGTACGCATTTTCTTAATAGCTACAAGGTCGCAGCACCTAAAAGTTTGGAGTGCCCTATAGCTTCCTGAAATATTCTTCAGAATGCACTGCAGCAGTAAACCGGAAGCTTCATCAACGAGTCTTTGTCTGTAACCATCGCAAAGTAGTCATGGGTCCTTATTTTTTGCGTGTGATATATTTGTTCCTTTTAGGTTTTGCGGAGTGTACGTTGTATAATTATTGAACAAACAAATCATTATAGAAACTTTAACAAAATACTTCTGCAAGATCTGCAAAGTTTGAGTTTGCCTGACTCATGCGGAAATGTTGTGTATAAACTGCATTAACAAATTGAGGAACTTCACCCGAGTGTAATTGGTTAAAATATTGAACCTACGCCACTTCTTCTTAGATCAAATAGTATTATCGAAATTACATATCCAGTGGATTTTATTTGTCGCGATTTTTTTTATAAACAATCCTTTTTCCAGCCAAAATATTAAGCGTATTTTCCTTTTAAGTTCTTTTTATTAATAAAACAATGCAGAAATATAAAATTGAGTTAAAGGTATTGAGAACATTCCATAATATTATTCAATGTATTATATTGTAAAAATACCAGGTGAGTTAGCCGTGGTCGTTGTGGCGTGGCTGCAGGCAGTCGCTCACATCCGGGAGGCGAGGAGGTTCGAATCCTCCGCCAGCAACCTTGAACATGGTCTTCTATGGTTTCCCATCTTCCTTCCAGGCAAATGCTGAGGCTGGTCCCTAACTATAGGCCACAGCCGCTACCTTCCAACTCCTCGTCCTTACATTCAAAACGTTCCTCCCCAGACAACACTCCACACGCGACGGTACTTGTAGCTCACCCCATGGGTGTCCACATAGATGCAGCTACAAACTCTGGCGAGCCGAACATGTCATAGGACACTCCCGGCACAAAAAACCTTACGCAAAGAAAAAAAGTAAAAATAAATAATTTTAAAAAGTTTTATGGGCGTTTTGGTTTTGGGTCTACCAGACCCAGCCCGACATATTCCACCCAACCGTTCTAGGGTTAAATATCTTGGCACAGCCAGGAACGGAGCTCGGGTCTCCGCGGTGACAGCCGAGAGTGCTAGACACTACGCTACTAGGCGGTCCCTTGAAAATGAGTCACTGTTGCGAAAGCACTGTTATTTTTGAAACGTGATGTTGGTGAACACAGCGAATGCATCAAAGAGACGCTCTGGAATAGGCTATGTTTGTAATTACACTCCCCCTACTTATTTTAATTGGACCTATGCAGTGTTTCCACGAGTAAATGACAAAATTAGAAAAAATAACACTCATTAACACAGGCAAGTAAGCAATTTCAATTTAAATGTTAAATAGTGAATGTTTACTAGGTCTGGAGCTGCAACAAATAAATAATGCTTGTGATGGAATGTGCGCAGCTTAATGATGTGGTGCTCTCTTAGCTTAACCAATCACACAAATTAAAAGCATTGTTTTCAGTTAATGGAACCGTGTATTTGCTAAAATACTCTCATCTTAAAAATTGATCTTTGTTCCCAGGGTGATAATGATGATGATGATGGTTGGTTGATTCCTCAGTTTAGGGGCTGTGACTTCGCGGTCATGTAGCCCCGTGTACTTTGGGTGTGTGTAGAATCTGTCTGATAACCGGTGTTAATTGTGATGACTGTATTAGTGTCTGTTATCTGTTTTAATTCAAGTAAGGACTGCATACATTGAATTTTCAAGTAGTTCCTGCTTTTGCCGCCAAACGCCACCGTCAACGACTACTAGTTCAGAACTTGGTTACTAGACGCCACCGCAGTCTGCTCCTGGCGACGAATTTTGGAACCTAAGAGCGTTGTCAAATTTAACCTCGTATTTAGCTTCACACAGGTGTAATTAGTGGAAGGTTCTTTATCATGCCATAAATCTATGACATGGGACCGCCGACTTTACTTCCCCTCCGAAGGAAGGCATACTGAGGGTTTTTAACGCTATTGAAAAATCCGAGATGTTGATTACAATGATGAAATAGGCAAATATACTTTATAAAATCTTTTTAGATGGTTAACGTTTTGGAGATATTTTTTGACTCATATTTTAGGTAGATTTCATTAGAAAGCTAACTATTTTATAATATTATATATAATCTCTCAACTTCATTCGTATCATATACTAGCAGGTACCCACGATGAAGACAGTGGGGATGATGCATTATTGCTGATAATTGGTCTACTCTATTACAGCGATCTCGGCTGGGTGGTTCTATTTCAATTCGGAAAATTCTGATGCCAACAGTATATGAGTATGAGCCGAAAAATGGGAATTCCATAGAGTTGACAAAGTCTGCAGAGTACGATGTTACCTTTCGTGAATACATTTTAAAATTGCGTTTTTGGTTTAGGCATGCTTTGCTGAGACATAACTATTTTGCCTTCTGGATACTCGTGAGCACGCCACATAGCCTACAGTTGCCCATGGGAATACAAGATGTTCAGCAAAGATCGTATAGCCTACTTTCTCCTAAATGTATGGATATACTTATAACTCTTTGTCCTCACCCTTAAAACAATCACCTCCACTACCATGTATTTTTGGTTTCCTTTTATATTGATAATTAGCCAGTAAGTGTCTAAATCAATATTATATACTTTATGATGATTGAATAACAAAACTACTAACTAATTGTAATGCATTCACGTCCGTTAAGCTCGATATTGAGCCTCCGAACTTAAGAATCCTTCGTTTCAGGTATTCTTCCCCTTTAAAAATCCGCCGCGATCACAGTAGGTTGGTGCTGCAATCTAGCAGTGAATTAATAGATTATATATCTTGTACGCCTCTGAGTGTTGAATGTACAGGCAGTTTAAAGTAACCAGAAGGAAGGCGATCCAGTTGGCAGTGCTAAAAGGTAATCGGAGCGCGGCCATTGCTAGAAGTTAAACTAATGTTAGGAATGTTAGGAACAAATACCTACGTAACCCGCAAGAGGACAGCACTGTACAGGGACATTGACAAGTCTGTGGTTGACGACAACGTGTTTTTTGTTCTTATATTCTCCTTTTTCTAATGTATTTTGTTTATGTGCGATGCTGGGGCTGTGATTATTAATAAACGAGTGTATACATTAGCCTCTCCTTTGAGCTAAATAGGATTTAATTAGAATCTGTGGAGAGAGCTCCTCCACATCATTTGTAAAAGAATTCAAGTTAAAATAAGTTAACTCTAATAGGTTTTGAACCCAGTCAACTACGTTAGAGACTAACGCTCTGGTCCAGAGCCAAACAGGTTTTTAACACCTCAGTGTTATTAACTCACTTAAATACAACGTGTTAGCAAATAGTGTCTTGAAATAAACGATTTCTTCACTGCAGTACACCTTCATTATAAATCATTTCATACATAGTTTATATTATTTCTATCAGTAGGCTATATCGCATTCAGCATACTCAAACTACTGAAATATAGGACAGGCATAAGAGGCCAGCTGCCATCTTGTCATGTGACAGAGAGGGCTAGGCTCTTTTAGGTCAATGATAATGTGTAATATTGTAATATAATAAGTATAATAAATAATGGGACCACCCTCGGCTCGATAATTGGAATTGGTGTGTCCGAAGCTATTGATTATAATGTTTGCATAATTCACATGGCCGCCATATTTACATGGTACGGCTGATGACCTTGTAGTTCGAGCTCAGGACGCGTCTCAATGAAGGTATGTTTTTACACAATTTCGTAAAGACCCGATGATTAGTTTGGCCGTAATTTAATGTTAAGTTTTGGCCATTTGAGTGGCCACCATTAAATTTTCGTAAAGATGGCGGCAATATAAAACATGACACTGAGGTGCCCTTTGCTAGTGCTACCTCTGTACCAAATTTCGTTCAATTCGGTTTCACCGTGTTTCAATTGATAGGTGGAGGACAGACATACACATACACACACACACACACACACAGACACATAATGTTTTGGCCCTATGTTGATCTCATAATTCTACTTTCATTTCTTGCAAAAGTCGCAAGTAGGCAAAAAATGGTTTCGTCTGAATGAACACCTGCTGCTGTTAAGTTCATTGCAAACGTCTCGTCTAATGTTAATTCTTACGAGTCCAGTTAATTATCAATCATTTTGAAAATGTACACATTACAGTATGCATAGAATGGAATAAATGCGGTTTGTGAGTTTGTCAACAAGGAGTGGGTCACACAAGAGAACATGCACTCCACATTCCAGCGACTGGCGCATCGCTTTCTGTCTAATGCCGATACATTTGGACACCTTTAATATCTCAAAGAGTACTCGTCGGATTTGCAAAATAAGCACACCACTGAACTTGTCACTTGATTCTTAGTTGTTCCAGTGGGTGAAATCAGTATAGTCCCATTTAAAAAACGAAAGTTGCTACCGGTTTCTCGGTAAATACGTATGTCCTGGAAGCGAAATGGACCGTGTTGTATGAGCCCCTTAGAACGATTTAAGAATTTGAAAACAGAATGACGATATCTTAAACAGTTCCGTAGATATTTGAGGTGGTCATCTTAGCTGAATCATCCTGTGTGTAGGGATATAAGGATTGTCTTCTGAGGAACGATATAATATAACCAAAACCGGTACAGTGTACTCAAATATTACATTTTATTGACTTACGTAATCTTTTCCTATTCTATTAAACTCTGTCAATAAGGATTTGGGCAGACATGGTCCTTTTCAAGTCATTTCAGATTACAATGATGATGATGCAAATGATTGTTTTGAGGGGCGAAACAAAAGGTCGTCCGCTCTTCATAACACAGTTAATGTTCGACCCTGACTATTATATGTCAGAAAATTGTACTATAATGAGGCTCATTATAACACTATTTTTCATTATGAAACAGTTTCTCCGACTAATCAGAGCTCAAGAAACAGTTGTTTGACCAATTACATAAGAATAGCATCGCACCAACGCTGAGTTCCACGGCCTTCTAATTTAAATTTCACTGCGTGACCTAGTGTCATAGTAGGGTAATCGAGGAGGCCATGTTCAAATACAAGGCATTCTCTGCGTCACATGCGCTGTGTTCAGTACATAAAACTGGCGAAATCTCGACAGATATTTATGAATATTTATGTTCGAACATAAAGAAAGCCTCCGTGGCTTAGGCGGCAGCACGCCAGCCTCTCACCGCTGGGTCCGTGGTTCAAATCCCGGTCACTCCATGTGAGATCTGTGCTGGACAAAACGGAGGCAGACAGGTTTTTCTCCGGGTACTCCGGTTTTCCCTGTCAAAATTTCATTCCAGCAACACTCTCCACTATCATTTCATTTCATCTGTCATGCATTTAATCATTGCCCCAGAGGAGTGCGTCAGGCCTCGGCAGCCGGTACAGTCCATATCCTCGCCGCTAGATGGGGGCTTCATTCATTCCATTCCTGACCCGGTCGGAGACTGGAAGCAGGCGGTGGATTTTTTCATGTTCGAACATAAAATAGTTAAAGTAATTATCGACGAACATAAACAGTCGTATGCAACTCGCCTATAATGGTAATTAAGACACTCGTATGGAAATTATAAAACTCGCATACGCTCGTTTTATAAATATAATCGTGTCTTAATTATTGCCATTATAGGCTCGTTGCATAATGTACTTTCTTTTCTTTCTTCGGCTTCTCCCAATTAATTGGGTTCGCCGGATCCAACCAGGCTCATTTCGGTTTTGACCAGGGATTTAAGGCCGGATGCCCTTCCTGATGCCACGTAATTTTTCTGGTGAAAATTCCACCCCGCTGTCACCGGGATTCGAACCCCGGCCGGTCGACACCTAAATATGAAAGAAAAATATTAATAAACGAACTAAAAACTAAAAGCCTATGTGTAATAACAAAAGAAAATCACAAATACAAATTACAAAATAATTATAATTTCAAATCAAACAGAACAAGTTCTTTTAGTCACAGAATACTTGAAAATTGAGACTGATGGCCCTAACACACTATCTATACTAATATAATAAAGCTGAAGAGTTTGTGTGTTTGTGTGTTTATGTGTTTAAACGCGCTAATCTCTGGAAATACCAGTCCGATTCGAAAAATTCTTTTTTTATATGATAGCCTGATTCAGGAGGAATAGTTTAGGCTATGTAGAATTAGGCTACACCTCTCAGGTGACCTTCAAGATTGATTTTTGTTCAGTAAGTCGGTAGAACAAGTGCTCCCGAACAGCTCTATCCGCATGCGCTGGCGTTATGGTTAGTGATACGTACAGCGTTTCACCTATCTGAACCAAAATTTGTATACTTACCCTTTGGAACCCTGATGGTAACACTGTCTACGTGAAATTTATGACAGACCAGTCCATTCCCTGCATTTAGGCCCTTTGATTCAAATCTACACCTTTTCCCCGATCTGAACCAAAATTTGTATACTTACCCTTTGGAACCCTGCGAGTAACACTGTTTACATGAAATTTCGGACAGACCCCTCCATTATTTGCATTTAGGCCCTTTGGCACAAATCTACACCGTTTCTCTTAATTGCACCAAATTTTACATACACTTTGAAACCCTGCTGGTAACACTGTTCACTTGATATTTTGGGACAACGCTCCCCATTCCCTACAATTAGAATAACAGACAATATGAACTTGAAAACCACGTATTAAGGCCCTAGAAACATTCATGTCCGTAGTAGTTTAACTGTAAGAGTATTTTGATAAGTCTATTGTTGACGGGCATCACGTCACCCCTACCAGTGTTCTGGTGCGGAATTGCGAAAATAGTTGCATCTTGCGCTGGTTATAAATTGCAGTCACGGGGGGTAATTAGTGCAAAAAGATTTCTTAGGCCCCTTTAAACAGTTATCATCATGAAAATATTATGCGTCTGGATAAGTGCAATGGTGTTGGTGCAGTACATTGAGGTTATCAGCTGCAATAAGTGTTGGTGCTTTCAAATTTACCTTCATTTATTCTGAAACTTATCGTTAAGCGCTTTGTGGCGATAAATGATACTATTGCTACCTCAGTAGCTCGGGACAGCCGAAGTTTGCCAAAGAGTTCTGATTATTTTCCTACGGCGCTATACGACAAAAGACGACACTATTGGTTTCTACATTTCTAACAGCCAATGAGATATAGACCCTAGGCAGTCTCTTTTGTTTCACTTAGGCTACTGTTCTTTCTATTATTATTAGCCTATTTTCAATTTTGAAAAAATAGGCTTATGAGATCACCTTTTGTCCGTGTGTGTGTGCGTGTGTGTGTGTGTGAGGTGTGTGTGTGTCCTCCCCCCCCCGTAATAAATTCTAAACGGCTGGAGCGATTTCAATGAAACTCGGTAAGTTCATAGCACTATTCCGGACGACCCCGACCGTGCCCTTCAAATTTTGTTACGTCTCACAAATCCATCATGGCGGCTGTGCGAAATACTTCACCAGCATTCAATATCTCCGAAACTATTTCCGAGATCACCCTGGATTTTTTTGCGGTGATAAAGGCGACTACTAGAAGTTCATATATGTGACTTTTGAAGAACTGGTAACTACAAAACCAACATGGCGGCCACGCGAATTTGCGACTTTTAAATAGACATTTCTCCCGATTTAACCAACCAAACGGAATAAAACTTGGTACAGTAATATGTCTATACACATTGTAATGCACCTAAATCTAACTTCGTTCAATTGTTAACATAACTACAAGATGGCGGATGTGCGAAATATTTCATCGGCATTATATATCACTGAAACTATCAGCGTTATCACCCTGAAATTTTGTACGCAGATAAAGGGCACTACTAGAAGTCCATCTATAAGACTTTTAAAAACCGGTTAACTACAAAACGAACATGGCGGACAAGCGAATTTGAAAATATTAAATAGGCCTTTCTCACGATTTAATGTTCCTAACGCAATGAAATCTGCTACAGGAAATGCTTATACACATTACAATGCACTGGTATCTAATTTAGTTCAATTGTTTACATAACCTCAAGATGGCGGCTGTGCGAATTTTAAAATTAAGTTTTTATTTATTGTGTCGTAATCATGCGATCGAAGTGAAAGTTTGAATAATGAACCTACGCAATAATTTTCCTTTAATGGTGCATGCCTCTATGGCCTATACATTTAACAATCCAACATGGCGACCATCCGAAATATTTAGACGGCTCTGAATATCTACGAATCTATTATAGCAATCAAACTGAATTTTTTAATCTTCATAGGGGCTATGAACTTAAGTTCACCTATATGACTCTAAATAACCTGGTGATAAAAAATCCAACATGGCGATGACGCGATATATAGATATTTAATTGGACGTTTCTCGCAATTTAACCATCCAAGTGCAGTGAGATTTGGTACAGTAAATCCTTATACGATTGTTAATCCACTGGCATCTAATTTATTTCAATTGTTTCCATAACCACAAGATGGCAGCTGTGCGAAATTTTAAAATCTCCTTGTTACTTCTTGTGTCCTAATCATGCAATTGAAGTTTGAATGCTACACGTACACAATAACCTTCATGTAACAGTGCATAACTCTAGGACCTACATATATTAAATCCAACATGGCGACCATCCGAAACATTTAGTCGGTTCTCAATATCTACGAAACTGAGCAATCAAACTGAAATTTTGTATGTTGATAGTGGCAGTTAACATAAGTAGGATATATGAAAATAGCTGTATAATTCTTCACGGAACTAATTGTTTTTTTTTTGTAAATTTGTTTGTAAATTACATGTGTCAGTGCTGTAGTTAGTAAATATCTGTTTCCCTATTCCTAATTATCATTGTGGGAAATTTACCTGAATGTTACGTCCATTATACTGTACTACTTATCACCCCCACTACAACCACCACCACCACCACCACCACAAAAATATATATTTTTAAAATATTGGTTTCTGTGAGTTAAGTGTCATGTGCCAGTTCTGTAGTAGTATTCATTATCATCCATAAAACAAATAAATCCACCGGGCGAAGCCGGGCACTACTGCTAGTCTCTTATAAAGTGGCTGAAGCAACCCGCACCCACCACCTCATCTGCAGATGGAAGTTTCTTCATAGATCAAAAACATCCACACGTTCGGTTAAAATGTGGACCACGGTGAATATGGCACCACCGGTAGAAGTCTGGGGCCTTCCACTGTCTTCAAGTACAATTAATTAATTGTTATGTTTTATTCATTTATTTACTAGCAACCCGACCCGGCTTCGTCCGGGAACAATATGAATGCATTACGTGATAAGCGCTTTTTTTATCCAATGTCAATGAACAGCGACCAATATCCGTTTTACGTCTCGGCATGATGGGTTAAAATCACTGACTGGACTATTAATTATATTATCATGGAGATGCATGTGCTTCGAATTCTTGTCAGACGTAATTTAAGAATGGCGAGGTGCATGAAACACAAATCCCCCTTCCGTCCAATTTTAACTTGACTGTGAATTTTGCGGAACAAAAAGTTCACATGCGAAATGAAGAAAAGCCGAGTTGCAATTCCAGGGAAACTCCAAACACAACCACTCTTCTCTAAAGTTTTTAACTCAACACGACTCGACACTTTGCTGCTGGCTGTATCTGGGGCAAGAAGCTAATCCGCTAGCTAAGCTGTAATTGGGGTCATAGACTCGCCCCTAGCTAGCTCGTAAACTGTAACTGAATGGAGACTGTTGGAAGAAATGAAATCGTAAAAACACTTATAGTAGTTATTGAAGATAGAGATATGCTCTCCCGGGCTTTTTGTTAGTACTTTTCATGCCGAGCAATTCTTACGCTCATAGTATATAGATATTTTTAATGGTTTGCCCAGCTTAAGCTTAAAAAGCGCACGGACGCCAGTTTTTTTCGACCTTTTCACTGAAATCGTTAGTGCTTGACTTCCTTTGGTCATTAATAAATTATTTTCTACAGAAACCTTCCTCGAGATATCCTTTACATAATGGTGAAAACCGCATCAAAATCCACCCAGCGGTTCTCGAGTTTACCTGTAACATCCAAGATTCGGGGACTTAGTTTTATACTATGTAGAGATTTATTTATATATTCCTTTTCTTTCTTCGATTTTGTTCTACTTTGAACTATGGGAAACAATAATTGACTTGATGATTAGTCCTTTTTCATTTTCCCAGAACTTCTTCATAAATATAAGTATTTATATTGTTGTGACATCATTAATTAAACGAGCCTGCGATGGTTCTGTTTTTTTTTACTTTTAATGATTGATTCCTATGTATCTTGGTGCGCTGAACCCGAAAATGATATTTGTTACAGTTCCATCACGTCAGAATTTTTCGCAATTCACAATGATGTGCCAAATGTGGTATAATTATGACGAAATATGAGAATTAATAACAGATTGAAGTAGGTTTGTAACCTATAAAACGTATTATTTTGTAGCTTATAAGAAGCAATATAATAAAACATAGAAATAGAATATAGAATATATAATGCAAAATAGAACATTCACCATTTTAGTCGTTGTGTTGACGCGACGTCTCTTTGGACCAGGATTTTTTGTACCAGGCTTTTCCGTGTATGTCCTCTCCCGGGATCATCTCGAAACAACATCCAGAAATAGCCTATAGTATTTCATCTGCGTTTGTAACGCTTTTCCATTTCTTTGATGTCCTGATAAAATCTCTCTCCCATCTCTTCACTAACCGCACCCAGATTTTCAGGAAAGTAGTCTAAATGTGAATATTTTCATCGTAAACCGACAGATGACAGCGTATTCTATGTATTCAAATCAGGCAGTACGTCTTATATTTTTGATTTCCTTCGATATCTGGCACTTTTGACAGACTGCGATATGCAAAGAAATCGGACGTGATGGATAAAAACTAAGATCATTTTTGGATTCAGCACACAAAAAATGCATAGGAGTCCGTCACCAGAACTTGAAAAACATGATACAACCGAAAAAAATGCAGGCTTGTGTTCCTTTTTAAAATTTTAAATTATAATAAATGTTTGTTGCACATTTCTACTCCGCCCCACCAATTTTTGAGAGAACTCAGCGTCTCTAAATTATCTCCACATTGGGTCAACGAGAAGGCACATCAGACTAACCTCTTGGCTGAACGACCACGATAATATTTCAAAATCTTATGGCGATTATCTAAGTAGATATTTGAGTATAAATTTAAATGCATTTTACGCATCGTCTCCCTGGTCTTTGTAATGGCCGAGGACTGCAGGCCATCCTCCGAGAAGAGTTATACATCAGCAACTCATGAATTCTTCGTCACGTTAATGCATTTCATCATACGCGCCAAGGAGTAAGATGTGGCAGGTGAGAAAAATGATGTCGGCTGTCCGATATCTCGATCCATTACAAGATCGATCCCCGTGGTCGCCTCCTCCAATATCTTCATCAAACAAACTCAATGTATTATCCGGCATCGACAGCGCTGACATTCCCCGCTAGGGTATGCACAGTAAATAAATCACAATTAATTGAATTTATGTTCGACCCTGACTATTATATGTCAGAAAACTGTACTATAATGAGGCTCATTATAACACTATTTTTCATTATGAAACAGTTTCTCCCACCAATCAGAGCTCAAGAAACAGCTGTTTGACCAATTAGATAATTAGATGCGCTGAGTTCCACGGCCTTCTAATTTAAATTGCACTGCCTGGCCTAGTGTCATAGTAGGGTAATCGAGGAGGCCATGGTCAAATACAAGGCATTCTCTGCGTCTCATGCGCTCTGTTCAGTACATAAAACTGGCGAAATCTCGACAGATATTTATGAATATTTATGTTCGAACATAAAATAGTTATAATAATTATCGTCGAACATTAACAGTCGTATGCAACTCGCCTATAATGGTAATTAAGACACTCGTATGGAAATTATAAAACTCGCATACGTTCGTTTTATAAACATACTCGTGTCTTAATTATTGTCATTATAGGCTCGTTGCATAATGTACTATTAAATTATTTATAGCAACTATATCCGAACAATTCGTACCAGGGATACTCTGTGCCGTTGGAGTTTTATGGACATGTCATACCACATACTGTATGTAGTTAATATATTGAGGCCGTTAATCCGGAGTTCCATGAGGCTGAGCCACTTCAGCTGCCATGAGACTCCTTTCCAAACGACTCATATAGGGCGAGGTCCAGATGTGCATCTAAACTAGCTCCACACAAGAAAATTTATCCCGGGCCGTTTTCGGGGTTTTTCAAAAATAGGCACTAGCTCAAACTAGCCCAAGATACACATCCACAATAAAACACAAAGCTACTAAATAATCCAGACTTATATAACATTTCCTATAAATTTATTTTAAAATTCAGATCCCTATCCTACTCGATAGAGCAGAGATTCCCATTTGGAATTTTTCTCGGACACCCTAAAGCGATTGTTATGTTATCAATTGATAATACTTTTGTAGCATTATATTTAAGGGAACCAGGATTTATTACGTAAGCATGGATTTACCTTTGTGCTCCGAGTGTTTAATATCTAGATGCATCTGGAGGTTTGCAGGTTTCATACTCTCGTTAGCAAGGGTTTCAAATCATATCACGCATCGAGGCTTAGGACAATTTTCTGGTCCACAATACGTAAAGTCAATTTCCAAATATTTAATGTCGTATTTCCTACTTTTCGCTGTAGGCTTACTCTTTGAATGGCTAGGCTCATGAGAGGCAGCAGGCGGCCGATTCACTTCTAAATTTATTAACACAGATTCCTCTTCGTCACTATCTGAAGCAGTAGGCCTACTTTGTTTTTAAGATCCACTCTTCAATCAACGATCATAGTCAATGTACATTTAACAATTAAAACAATCAAAAGTTTCAACTTACAAAACTCATTTAAATATGTAGGTACACAAAATGCAAACTGGCTGCGGAGCAGAACACATAGATAATGAGCAGAACCCTCTCTAGCGGGAAACTTGAAAAGCTCAAATTACGCTGCGCCACTTATGCTGTGGATGGCAACGCATAATTTTATTTTAAGGAGCTCTTTGTACTTTTTCCGTTTTCCCTTTTCATTATTGTGTTATTTCTTGACGACTCTTCGCGGACTCCTTAACCAACCTTCGTGGACCCCCGCGGCTCCGCGGACCACCTAATGGGAACATCTGCGATAGAGGATCCCCCTGGTTAATCCATCGTTAATCTAGATCAAAAGGAATAGCAAACTTAGTTATAGAAGGAAGAGTCGAGGATGAGAACAGTAGGGGTAGACCAAGGATAGAATATTTTAAACAGATAGCCTCGGATGTAGGGTGTGGTAGCTATGTAGAGATAAAATGATTAGCTCAGGACAGGGAAGCATGGACAGCTGCATCAAACCAGTCGAAAGACTGAAGACTCAAACGACATAATCAACAACAACAACAACAACAAGAAAAAATCCCTTAACTAAGTCCCTATAAAAATATCCTCTAACGAAGATCTATCAACAAAACAAACAACAATCAAACTAGGTACACGACACGTAAAGTCATCCCTACGCAAACACAAAGTCCCCTTAAAAATAATATTAATCACATTTTGATCCTACTGGCAAATCAAATTTCATCCTTTGACAATAATTCCAAGTTACATTTAATTAAATAGCAACGATAAAAATACCTAAGATACGAAGGTGCCGCATACCACATTTATTAGCCTACTTTCGATTTTTGCAAAAAATGAAAGTAGACTTATGAGATCAACACAGGGCGAAAAAAGTGTGTCTGTCTGTGTGTGTGTATGTGTGTGTGTGAGTCTGTGTGTGTGTATGTGTGTGTGTGAGTCTGTGTGTGTGTGTGTGTGTCTGTGTGTGTGTGAGTGTGTGTACTCTGAATGTCTGTCCCCCCCTATCAATTCGAACACGGTGAAACCGAATTGAACGAAATTTGGTACAGAGGTAGCACTAGTAAAGGACACCTCAGTGTCATACTTTATATCGCCGCCATCTTTACCAAAACAGAATGGCGGCCACTCAAATGTTCAAAACGTAAAATCAAATTACGGCTAAACTAATCATCCGATCTCTACCAAATTTGGTGACAACATACCTTTATATAGGACGCGTCTTTCACCCAAAATTCAAGGTCATCGGCCATGCCATTTCAGGATGGCGGCCGTGTGAATTATGCAACCATTTTAATAAATAGCTTAAGACCCACCAATTCCGATTATCGAGCCTAGGGGGGTTTAAGCTATCCTGAAGGTCGTGATCCGTTATTTATTATAATTTAATATTATAATATTATACAGTACGAGTGGCTTAAAAGAGCTGAGCTGTTTGTGTCACACGACAAGATGGCAGCTGTCCTCATGTGCCTGTCTTATATTTCAGTAGTTTTAGTATGTTGTATGTGATATACCGTACTGATACAATAATATAAACTTTGTATGAAATGATCTTTAATGAAGATGTACTGCAGTGAAGAAATCGTTTATTTAAAGTCATTATTTGCCAACAGTTTGTATCTAATATGTCAGTTAAGAACAACTGGCGTCATGGATACGGTTAGCTCTGGGCTAGCATGTTAGTCTGACACGCAGTTGACTGGGGATCGAGTACTGCTACAGTTAGTTTTTTTTTCTTGAATTCTTTTACAAATGATGTGCACGAGCTTTTCCCACAGATACTGAATAAAATGTCATTTAGCTCAAAGGAGAGGATAAAGTATACACTCGTATAATAATAAAATCACAGTCCCAGCATCGCACATAAACAGAAGACATTAGAAAAAGGAGAATAGAAGAACTAGATACACGTTGTCATTAACCACAGCCTTATTAATGCCTCTGTACGGTGCTGTCCTCTTGTGGGTTATGTGGGTAATATTGTTCCAAACATAACGCTGTGTAAATGCCTGAGCTGGCCTCCTGAAGTATGGCAATTTTGTAATACTGGTAGTTCAACTATTAGCCACGATCGCGCTCCGAATACCTTTAAACACTGCCAGCTGGATCGCCTCCCTCTTGGCTACTTTAAACTGCCTACTCATTCAACACCCATAGAACACTGCCATCGTAGTACATTACGATGGCAGTGCATAGGCGTACAAGATAAAGATTAATTCACTGATAGGTCGCAGCACCACTACTGTGATTGGGGCGGAAGATTCTTAATTGTGCAGGCTGGCTTAATATAGAGATTAACGGACGTGAATGCATTACAATAAGTTAGTAGTTTTGTTATTCAATCATCATAAAGTATATAATATTGATCTTGACACTTACTGGCTTATTATCAATATAAAAGAAAACAAACAATACATTGTGGTTGGGGTGATTGTTTTAGGGATGAGGACAAAGAGTCATAAAGATACCCATACATTTAGGAGAAAGTAGGCTATATGTTCTTTTCTGAACATCTTGTTTTACTGTAGTCATTCTAGCTAGTCCTAAATTTCGTTAAAAGAATTGAATTCCAATTAAAATCCACATTGGATTCAAGTCAAAGAAAGCAAATACAAATCTAAAGGAAATCCATGATATTTTAAAAAGTATAGACATAATATTTACACAGGTTGGGGAACAACAACAAAAATATCACACAATTTAAATATCATTCACTCCTAGTGTTGTTCCATTCGTGCCCTGCGTACACTAGTGTAGCACTCTGTGTAACTACACGGCCATCTACGTGGGTGGAAAAAAAATAATATCAAAGTCGAGTGCGTACGATCTCAAAAACTAATGAAGTCGAGTACAAAACAAAATCGCGGTGGCTTTTCAAAAAATAAAAAATAAAAAATAATTAGAAATCATGATTATTATTATTTTTATTTAAGTGGGTGGTGTGGAGGTAACCTTTTATGTCACGTTATTATTATTATTATTATTATTATTGTTGTTAAATTAGTGTATAATTTTCTCAAATTAACCCCTTGTATGAATAATAATAGCGTATGGCCTCAGGTGCCGGGTGCAAGCTTTGTTATTTAACACCCAGAGGGCAGCTTGCATGTCGAATTTTGTTGTTCCTTGAAGCACTATGAAAGTCATGGAGGTTAGATATCTAAGCTCCTTGACACTATAGCGCTTTCTAGTTGAGAAAGGTGGAACTTTGTGTTGGCGAAAAATCCCGAGATTAATTTTGCCATTATGGACATGGCCTACTGTATTCAAATCTGTACTTTGACATGCCAACATCGTATGACATGCGTGTCGTAATTTTTGCCGCCTTTCAAAATTCACTTACCACGGCCAGGAGCGAACCTGCAAGCTTGGGGGTTAGTAATCCGACACGATAACTGCTCACCCACCGTGGCAAGCTTCTTGTATGAATTATTTATTTTAACGGTTGATTATCAACAGAATTGTACTGGTTAAAAGTTTAGGGCAACATATGAAAACCCTGATATGTCACCTAAAACCTAAACCTTTGGCACTAGAGCTCTGCGATTTTTTTTACTGGGCTCTTGTATCTGATAGAATATTTACGTCCTGATTTCGTTCAATTGGGCAAAGTATTGGAGAAGTTATGATTTTTTAACTGTTGGAAGGTCACACCAAAAAATCACCATTTTCAGAGATATTGTATATTCCAACTGGTTGCAGGTATTGCCACCAATTTTCCTTTTTAGACTTAGCAATAGTTTGGGATCATTTTGGTATAAATGAACAAATTCCGAAAAAATACAGGATCTTTTTTTCCCCGGTTTTATACTTTTTCAAGCCAGCGCTTAAATTGTCGATTTTACCTTGTTTTTATCACGCTTGTCGTAAAGCTTCCTTGAAACCTACCAGCTTCTAACTTGTCGTGTCTATTAGTTCCAATTTTACTCAAGAGATAGCATCCAAGCACAGATTTCTGGCTTGTGGGATTTCACCATGAGATTATTTTGTTGTCAGCAGTGCATAGTAACAGTTTAGAGCAGGCTTGAAAAAATATAAACGCACCATAAATAAGGCCTTAGAGTTATGCACTATTACATGAAGATTATTGTGTAGGTGTATTATTCAAACTTCAATCGCATGATTAGGACACAAATAAAAACGAGATTTAAAATTTCACACAGCCACCATCTTGTGATTATGAAAACAATTGAAATAAATTATATGACAGTGGATTGAAATTTATATACACATATAACGTACCAAGTTTCACTGCGCTTGGATGGATAAATCGCGAGAAACGTCCATTTGAATATTTAAATTTCTCATCGCTGCCATGTTGGATGTGTGCTCACCAGGTTATTGAAATTCCCATAGGTGAAGTTATGTTTATAGCCTCTATCAACATACAAAATGTCAGTTTGATTGTTGTAGTAGATTCGCAGATATTAAGAACCGTCTAAAGATTTCGGATGATCGACATGTTGGAATGTTCCATATGTAGATCATAGACTTCTGTATAATTAGATGAATATTATTGCTTTGGTTCATTAATCAAACGCGGTGACCGAGAGCGCTAACGCGCTACCTTGTGTCTCGCTGGCATCGGGAGAGCGTGGGTTCGAATACCTCCTCGGCCGTCCTGAAAATGGTTTTCGTGGTTTCCCATTTTCACTACCAGGCAAATGCCTGGACGGTTCCTTTCAATAGGTCCACGGCCGATTTCCTTTCATAATCCCTTCCCTGGCCCGTCCCGAAAAGAACAAGTAGTTCCGTGAAGAACTATACAGCCTATTTTCAAATATACTACTTATGTTAATTTCCTCTATCAACATACTAAATTTCAGTTTTATTGCTGTAATATATTCGTAGATATTGAGAACCGTCTAAATATTTCGGATGGTCGCCATGTTGGCCTTTTATATATGTAGGACTTAGAGTTATGTACTGTTACATGAAGATTATTGTGTACGTGTAGTACTCAAACTTCAATCACATGATTAGGACACAAGAAGTAAGAACGAGATTTTAAAATTTTGCACAGCTGCCATCTTGTGGTTATGGAAACAATTGAAATAAATTAGATGCCAGTATATTAACATTTGTATAAGGATTTACTGTATCAAGTTTCATTGCACTTGGATGGTTAAATTGCGAGAAACGACCATGTGAATATTTATAATTCGCATCGCCACCATGTTGGATTTGTGATCGCCAGGTTATTGAAAGTCCTATAGGTGAACTCATGTACATAACCCCTATGAACATAAAAAATTCAGTTTGATTGCTGTAGTAGATTCGTAGATATTCCGGATGGTCGCCATGTTGGATTATTATATGTATAGGCCATAGAGTCCTGTACCTTTAAAGGAATATTATTGCGTAGGTTCATTATTCAAACTTTCACTTCGATCGCATGATTACGACACAAGAAACAAAAACATAATTTAAAAATTCGCACAGCCGCCATCTTGAGGTTATGTAAACAATTGAACTAAATTTCTCACCCGTGAATTACAATGTGTATAAGCATTTGCTGTACCAAGTTTCATTGCGTTTGGATCATTAAATCGTGATAAACGTCTATTTAAAACTTTCAACTACGCTTGGCCGCCATGTTCGTGTTATAGTTAACCGTTTTCCTTAAGTCTCATAGATGAACTTCCAGTAGTGCCCTGTATCTCCGTGCAAAATTTCAGGGTGATACCGGTAATACTTTCAGAGATATAGAATGCCGGTGAAAAATTTCGCACAGCCGCCATATTGATGCTATGTAAACAATTGAACGAAGTTAGATGTCAGTGCATTACAATGTATATAAACATATACTGTAGCAAGTTTAATTGCGTTAGATGTCAGTGCATTACAATGTATATAAACATATACTGTAGCAAGTTTAATTGCGTTTGGTTGGTTAAATCGCGAGACTTCTATTTAAAAGTCTCAACTTCGCTTGGCCGCCATGTTGGTTTTGTAGTTACCAGGTTTCTATACGTCACATTGGTGAACTTCTAGTAGTTCCCTTTATCACCATACAAAATTCCAGGGCGATATCGGTAATAGTTTCGGGGATATTGAATATTTCGCACAGCCGCCATGTTGGATTGGTGAGACGTAACAAAATTCGAAGGGCACGGTCGGTGTCGCACGGAATAGTGCTATGAACTTACCGAGTTTCATTGAAATCGCTCCAGCCGTTTAGATTTTATTAGGGGGACACACACACACGAATCACACACACACGCACACACACACGGACAAAAGGTGATCTCATAAGCCTATTTTTTTCAAAATTGAAAATAGGCTAATAATACATGGCCATTGGCTGCACTAATAAAATAAAATTTAAATTAATCAACCGTTCACTTCGATCACTTTATTACGATTCAAAAAATCAAAAATATAATTATACAAATTTGCACAGCCACCATCTTTCTCTTTTGAAACGAACTGAATTGAATTGGATGCCAATAGATTACATCATGTGTATACAATTATCGTACCAAGTTTTACTGTGCTCTATAGATTAAATCTACCCTAGGGTCCCCGAGTATTGTTTCTCAAACTGAGCGCCTGAAAATGAGCTTCGTCTCGTCCTTCTACGCCTATTTTATCATGTATTTATAGGGGATTTCCCCTATACCCCCACCCCTTTTATCAAGGAGTTACACAAATGATTGTTGTCTTGCCTCTGATGGATATCCGTACCGAATTTCACGTTGATTTGTCCAGCCATTCTCGAGTCATAACCGTACAAACCTGCACACATACAGACACACCTACAGACAGACAAAGATAATATTTTGGCGCGCTTCCGTCATAAAACAGTCTGAAACGCGTTAATACCGCAAATTTCCGTGGAAATTAGAAAAAAAACTTTCATTTTTATATTTATAGGGATCTGGACGAAATCGGTGATGATAAGTAGCGGTCCCCTTGTGAGGGCGAATATCTCTAGCGAGTACCTTCATCGGTCGAGGTGGTAGTGATACCGTAGCAATCGTGAAGAAAATGTTTATACATTTATTTTCTTCCTTCTCCTTTCCCTCCCATTTTTAGCCTACTTTTCTCATTTTGCAAAAATTAGGAAAAAGTAGACTTATGAGATCAATCCGGGGAAATGTGTGTCTGTCTGTCTGTGTGTGTGTACAACCCCCCCCCCCCCTATCAGCTCCTAAACGGCTGCAGCTATCGAAACCAAATTTGTTAAGAGTAAAGATCTACACTAGAATATCTCACAGCCATATTTGAAATTGACGTCAGTGCTACCAACTGATAAACGATCGCAATTGAAATTATGCATGCGAACTATTCCTAAATTGGCACACATACACGTAGATAATAACATTCCAGATTAATTTTCAGAAGTCCATATATGTCAGTGTTGTTGTCATGATTCGCAGCCTGCCGATAGGTCCAATTTCTAAATGCATGTAACTTCTATTCTACAGATTGGATTTCAACCAAATTTCGTATGTGCTATGTGTAATACAACGGATATGACTGTGCGTATTCGTAAGGGCTGCCAACTGTTAATAAATGCTCTCTCTATCTGTTTAATCTTAATATCAGTATATCAGAAAGTATGCAAGCTCTTTGCACACGTATAATACCTGACATTCTATATAGATTTGGAGAAACAAATATACCTCATTGCTGCCAACATGATTCTAAGCTTTCTGATAGTTTCAATATTTAATTACATGTAACTAACAAATGGATTTCATCCAAAATTGGCACAATAATAGATCATAATATTTCAGGTCAATTCTGAGCATCACATACGTGACAGTGTTCCCAACATGATTTTACGCGCACTGATAAATCCCATATCACACAGCATGTAACTTTTATACTATCCATTATTAGACTTCAACCAAATTTTTTATGCGCATTCTTTATCTTACGAGATGGAACTAAGAATATATTCAGAGTCACCAGGGCTGCCAACTGTAGTAAGTTACTCTATTAGACTACACTATTTCAGGTGTATTTTAAACTGCAGTACTTATAAATGTTAGTATTACCAACTTGATTTCGTCATTATTGTAGATAGGTCTATATAGATTGGCATGAATCTTAAGTTTTAAGAAAAGTAGGCTCTTTAGTTCGTCACGGAACTACTTGTTCTCGGTTCGTTTTTGTTTCCTCTCCTGTTGGTGTACGTAATTTTATAGTTCTCAATCAGTAAATTTGTATTAGATTTCCATTATGGGGTTCGTCCTGCTTCGTCCGCCCTGTTGCCTAGTGTCTAGCATGCTTGGCTGTCAACGCGTAGGCCTGGGTTCAATTGCCGGCTCTGCCAAGAAAATTTAATTCTGGTCTGAGGACTGAAACGGGATACACTCAGCCTCGTGAGGCAAAACTGAGAAGAGGCAGATTCGATTCATACCTGAGTCATCCTGGAAGTGGTTTTCCATGGTTTCCTATGCCGGGATGGTACCTAACATAAGACCACGGCCATTTCCTATTCGAATTTAACCTAAATTACAAATACACACACTAGTACAGACATCATAGTGACACAGGCTACATGACCACGACAAACAAACAAACAAACAAACAAAATCAACGACAAACAACAATCGTCGTGCTTCGTGATATTGATTGAATTCGGTACGGCATCAATATTATGTTGAGTGGCTTCCGTGAGGTTTGCCATACCTTTGTGATGTACGATGATTTTTTGTTGTGCTTAGGTGACATTCGTTTGAGTAATCTCCTAGTACTGCCCCCGTAATTGAATTATATAGAGACCACGGTGGCTATATTGAAATTATAATGAAAGTTATGGCTGTCATGGTTATGACGTGGGTAGTCATGACGTAAGCATGGATGACGCAAATGTTATGCCAGCAGGCTACTTGAGCTGAGATTCTCAGTGACGTCAGCATTTAGTCGAGAATGTTCCAAGATTTACGACGCAGTCGCAGGAGACGAGGAATTCTGCTGAGGAAGAAACTATGCTATTGGAGGGGAGGCTTGAACCAATGAACGATAGTTTCAAGGAAGACGGAGATTGCTGAAACTATGGTATTTTTATTACTTTTGGAATGCAGAATTGTGGAAATCCATTTGCAGTAAAGGCATTGATTTGGAATTTTGGTGAAATTTATTTTCAGTTTTTGAATTTTGAAAATCCGTCATGCATTAACGAAGTTGGAAATTTTAGCGATGACGCAGTATCACGCTATGGAAGGGATGGAAACGCCCCTCGTGAAGTTAATAAAAGGGCTTGCGCAGAAGAGAGGAGCCTCATTTTCCGATCTCATTCTCCGCTCATTCTCCGATCATTCTCCGATCTCATTCTCAGATCATCGAAGTCTAATTGTGAAAGTTCTTTTCTTATACAGTCATTTTAGTGAGACGTCGAAGTGAAAAGTAGTGAAAAGAGTCGTCTTTATAACGCGTGGTGAAGCCACTGCATTATACGAGATTCAAGTCAAACTAGGTGAAGTTAAAACGGACCTTAGAACGCTTCTACAAGTTTAGCTTCGAACAGTTAGCGGTCGCCGATAAGCTAATTCTATTGTGCAGTGCTACATGAAGTAATATAGAAAAGCTGAACAATTTCGAGTAATTAGTTTGAAAGATATTAGCAAGTTTCGACGACTGACAAAAGTGATTATCTCGCCACCTGAGAAGCACTATTGTATCGCCAGAATCAACGCCACGGCTGACGCTGCTAGTGAAATAGGGAGACTTCAGATTGCTTTTGTTACACAACACTACAGTATAATGGAGCAATTTAATACGGCAGTTTGTTCTTCTATTACTACAACCGAAGAGCAGATGGAAGGCTAAAGGACTTAATACGATGGGGACATATTTCAACGGAGTAAGATAGCAACATGGAACTTCGCTAATTGCTATTCCACACAAGCGAACATGTGGTGAATACCATCTACACCCATGTTTCGTGATTAAAGGCTGAATACTATCGAACAGCCATAGAAACGATTTCATACTCTTTGAATATGAATATTTCTTCGGAAATTTCTACGAAAACTTCATGGCGATTGTCAACTGGAACTTCAGGGAATTTTTCAAGAGAGGTCAGGGTTGTCCCGACTCACAAAGAAGATTATTGCCGGAAGGATGTCTATTCGTCTTCGAGGAGCAGTGCAATTTCCGGAGAAGGAAGCAGTTCGATTCTCCGAGGGTGCTATTTCCTATTTCGAGGATGGAGCTCAGCTTTAACTTGGTGAAATGGATCCATCAGCAGTCTTCTTTGGGGAATTTTCCTCTGGAACGTCAATCGGCAGATAAGGAAGTCGTGAACGTTTATTGTATTTGAGTTTCTTAATGATATTTGAGCAACCATTTTTCCCATATTTTTGTCCTCATGTATTTTGCCCTATTTTCTTGTTGAGATTCCTATTCTCAGTACATCTTGTTGAGTTATGCCTTTTTCGACGATTTATTAAGACATTGTTATGTCATGGGCATAGTTAATGATTTTGAATCAGTTGAGACTGATATTTAGATTTTTCAGTAATTAATATTTTTGTAGTCACGATTTGACTGTAAGTTAATGATTTTTATGGCAGATTTAAATTCAGACAGCGTGTCACTTTATTAAAGTAATTCTACCCCAGTTTAATTACTTTGACCAATTTTCTGTCATGATCAAGAAGGAAGAACATTTAAATGATTTTAGAGCGTTAAAATCCATTACGGTGTCGACGATCTTGGAAATACTAGTCGTTATTTGAATTGATTGCAACACAGACACTTATCGTCAGTTATGAACGATCATTGCATCATAGACACTTTTGTGAAAGATTAACTTTAATAATGAATTATTGAATGCATTAAAGTCAAGAACTTTTGTTAGGAGTTTTTCTCAATTAGAGATTTATATAACGATGTTTGCATTCCCCAGTCTAATTGGATTCTATTCGACTATTTTGCATTTTTAGTCGCACTTTATTTGATGATAGTATTTTTATACTACAATTCTTTTAAGATGTTAATCTTAAATTTTGATAGACCAGACAGGCGTATATAAGCGTATTCACTATTAAATTTGTTTGTGTTTGGCAAATTTTCACTTCATTTCGGTTCATGAATGAAATCCACGAAGGTTAAATGAAAACAGTTTTGAAACAATTAATGATTATAAGAATTGTTAAGTGGAACTATGAATGTATAATCGCTAGTGCAGCGCATGTGTTGAAAGTCGCTGATGTATAATGCCCTTGAATATGAAGGAGGTTCCCACAGGAATTAATGTTAAAGAATTATTTGTGGAAGTTTTTGTAAGTTCTGTGGAAGTTTTTGATGCCATATAGATTAATATATGATGAATTTTGGGCCTAATTTTTAATGCAGTTTGTGCATTAACTTGTTAGCGAAGTATTTTCCGCTGGAGTAAGATTGTCATAGTTCGTTGAAAATTAATCAAGTGAATTAACTGTTATAATTAACACGAGTTTTGAAAGAATTTGAGATAAGATTTTGAATGAAGATTACCGTCACAAATCATTATTAAAACCTTTATTAAAACAGATTGTGACATTAACATGTATAACTAACCTTCATTGGTCGATTATATGGACACGATTATGAAAATTACCAACCGGATGAACATGTGGTTAATATATTTCTTAAATTTAATAATTTAAATAATTTCAATGTTAATATTGTAAATAATTGCTGTAAATATTTTGAAAATAATGTGGAACGAAAGTGATGTTAAAGGCGTGTTAAAAAAATATTTTTATTGTCTTGGACAAATATTATAAACAATTTCTAATTGTTATAAATAATTTATGTGATTTTGTTATAAACATTTAAGAGCTTATTAAACATTTGGATGAGAACTTAACAAGTTTAAGGAATTATCATAATAATCCAGTAGGATGTGAGTAAAGTATTTGAAAGAATTGCGTAAATATATATTTGAGTTGTCTTGCAGACATTTAAAGCTAGAGAGAGAGAGCTGTATTCTTACATAACGTAGCATGTGAGAAGGGAGCCCATTTGACAAGTATGCGACAGGTTGGAGGGTAGCTCGCAGCTGTCCCAACAACTGGTTATCAGCGGGTGAGGTCGTCCACACTCTGGCCTTGCGACTATAAATACAATTGTTATGTTTATTAAAAGGAAACCAAATGCTCTATATATGTCTCGTCCTCACTTCCTTTCCAATCCAATAGTGTTATGAATATTACGTTATTTGGAGCTCGTGGGAGCTAATATGTTCTATATCATGTTGTATGATAACTTTGCAAGTCCTACAGGAGGACGTAGTCAGATTGACATGGGCTACTGATAGCCACGTTGATTTTGTTGTGTTATTAAAATCATACCCTTTATTTGAAATAAAGCTTTTGTACAGTTCAGAGTTCTCGTCTTCGTTCTGGTTCATTTTTAAATGTCATGGTGGAGGTTATTGTGTGAACAGACTTTAGTGATCCTGTTGTCAACTCAATCCCCGAGATAATTTTAAGAGGTAAGTAACGGTAAGTATGAACCCCCGTCTATTTTGGTGTGTTCCACAATGATTTCCTGTTAACTTCTGTGCTCATATCTCGATAGTATCTGTCAGTGCCATTTTCATTGATGTAGCTGAGCCGGTGCGATTGATTGTTGGCAATCCGATTGAGGGGGGCGGATATCTGACAGCCTACTATCCAGGTAAACGGGGACAGTACGAGACCACACAGAGCCCTGCGCGGATAAACAAAATGTTATCTGCACCCGTCCCGCATTCACACGACTGTTATCCGTATGTTCCCCGCATCCGCACGAATGTTATCCGCACCCGCCCCGCATTCGCACGACTGTTATCCGTATCCGCCCCGCAACCGTACGACTGTTATCCGTATGCGCCCGGCATCCACACGACTGTTATCCGCATCCGCCCCGCATTCACACGACTCTTTTCCGTATCCGCCTGGCATCCACACGACTGTTATCCGCATCCGCCCCGCATTCACACGACTGTTTTCCCTATCCGCCCTGCATCCGCACGACTGTTATCCGCATCCTTCCGCGCAACCGCACGACTTTTATCCACTTCCGCACGTTTGTTATATGAATTCGCTGACATTACAATAATATTTGTAATTTTCTAGATAAAGCATTACGTACTAAAGCAACACATATAGACATTTGAGGAGAAATGCGTCCCCCCTAGGCTATGTGTGAATTGCAAGGCAATGTTCAATGTTTCTTTTCCCTCTGAGTAATGACATGTAAAACAGCGGATGGCTAATTATAGCACTTATTTAGTCGTCGCTTTTACCCAGGCAGGCAAGCGCAGGTATAAAGGAATATTTTTGGCGTAAGTCAACATTAATTGAGGGTATTTCCATGACTGGCTTCTCTCACTTTTCTTTTACTCACATACAATCCAAGCGAAAGCAAATAGGGAAATAACAAGAAACATGAAAGACGTATATATTTCTGTCCCTGTGTTGGGGTATGGGATGAACAGGGGTGTGTGAATGTATAATTTTGGGGGTGGTTTCCGAAAAGGTGTAGTTTCCCGTAATTGGGGAGACTACTAGTGTAAGTGTTGGTGAGAGGATGTAATCTCATGGGGCACGATCCTATGGGGTGCGTCTACTCGTTAAGGGATGTATAATTATGGAAGGAGCTATTAACTTAGACTAGCAGTTAATTGTGGGCGAGCGAAAGCGAGATCACTTGCAAAGTCGGCACTTGGCCGCTAGCCGGCAGGCTGCTACGCGAATACAATGGAGTTCCTGACGGTGCAATTCCTGGCGTTCACGGTCAGGGGCAGTTAGGAGTAAGAGCAGATTGGGCGTAAGGATGTAAAGATAAGTGAAATGAGTACGAGATGTATGTTTACTGACCAAGTGTTTATTTGGTCAGTTCTGGTGATCTGATGTCCCTTTTACTAGTGGACAGGTGTAAAACAATGTGTTACAAGTACAAGTGTGGGTTTGGGTGATGTAGTACAAAGTTATAAGGAGATCTGAGCACACTCTATTCTCACCTGGTAGTGACGTGCTGGAGTCGGAGCTGGAACTGGAGATGCAGGGCCGCCGGCCGCGATTAGACATTTGGCTTTCCTGGGGCCTACCTTTTAAGGTCTCCCGAGCTGCTGACTTGGCGTTTCGTCATTGTTGGTGTTCCAGATTCCGGCGATAGTGTGTTTGTTTATGAGTGATGTAAGCTTGGCTACAGCTAGACTACTGTGCCTGCCTGTGTTAAGGAAGTGTATGAGGCTTACAGCCTGTAGGGGTAGTTTATAGGTGAAAGATGAAGGGGTGTGTTGGAGTTTCAGGTCCTGGCTGAACAAGACCTTCTCGGCCTTTGTTCGTGGCCTCACGAACGGGAAACAGTGTAGATGTTTCGGTGTAGTGGTTCTTCTTCTTCTTCTTCTTCTCCCTCTTCTTCTTTGATGCTGTGTAGATGTCGGTGTTGTGTCGTTGTGTCGTCCTGTCTGGTTGGCGATGTGAGGTTAGAGTGTGCTCAGGGGGTTGCGTATTGGGTATATACATATCTTATTGTTACATTTTTCATGTTACTGTTGCTGAAAAAAATATACATATATATATGGTGTTCCATACAGGGAGGAAAAAACCATGGCTGGACGGGTGGTTGTGCCGTCCGTTTGCTGTGTGGTTAAAAATGCTCCCTGCATGTACAAAGTATTGACAAAGTATTAGTGTCTACAAGATGGAAGAGAATAGAAAAACAGGTGCCCCAGGTGTAAATTTAAGGGACTATATCGTAAATGGTTTATTGTTTGGGGTAAATGAGACACCTTTACAAAGTTTAAGTTAGAAGGGTATAAAGGAAAACCAGTGTGTACATAAGAATATGTGTGATTAAAATGTGTGGCATCATTGGTGACGGATTTTTGTATAGGTTACTCTTATCAGTATTACAGTTTCTTTTACATTGTTCCTTATATTTATCTTAATTATTATATACCTAGACGGCCGTATCTATTGTACCTTCGTGCACGCTACCCATTGTGTTTATGTGCTGGCTATACTCTGTCCGGTTGTATCCGGTGCAGTTTAGTGGTCGTGCTGCTGATATACCCCTATCCTGTGGATCATACTCTGTGGGCAAATGCCTCCACACTTGATAGTGAGAGTCACCGCCACAAATCGGTTGCGCCCTCATTGTCGTATGTTGCGTCACATCTTTGATGCTATTTAGTTTTTTAATCTGTCAGTAGGTCTGATACCCCACAGGTATCAACCCTGCTGTGCAGATTTCCGTGTTCTGGAGAGTTGCTGTAAAAGAAGGTGGTGTGTGTGTGTTGCATTCTGTTGGAGTGTGTACGAGTTAGTGAGTGAAGTTGGTGCACAATAATAGTATGGCAGAAAACATGTCGCTGCTGTATGGCAGTGAAATCATTGTCACCAGTGTCATGTATCTGGTGCCGCCATCTGTAAAATGGAGAAGTAAAAAAATTAAGAACATGTGATCATTAGCATACACTCTATATCGCCTCTTGTGACGGCGTGTCCACTTTCTGAAATCAGAATTACATGTATCATTGTCTGTCAATACCCTCGTGTCGTCCATCCTGTTCTATGTCTGGCACCTTCTTATATTATCTTACTCTATACCTTCTTATGCCTTATGTCTATGCTTATGTATTTACTCCTGTTTTCTTGTGTATTTGTCATGTCTCCTCCGTGTATGCAAGTGTGTAAGTGTGTTTATGTGTCGTGACGTCACCTTTACCTTATAATGACCATGGTTGTCTGCGGTCCCACGATGCTGCAGTGGTGGAGCTCTGTGCTGGAATATGGAGACATGTGATAAATATGCCCTTGGCCAAATGTTATTATGCGCATATATCGCGCAGCACTGTTTAAGGGTCGGCTTGGATGGTGCCACCGCCCTTCGGACCTCTTCGGACGTCTCGTGTACTGCTGAGGTTGGTCAGCCTCGGTTGCTGTACCGTTTATGTTACTGTGTTTATCGCTTTGTCCGTTTTCCTTGACGTGTTATCGGTCTTACCCTGGTAACGCTTAGTTGCCAGGGGCCGAACGCCCTATGTCGCGTTCGCATAGCATATGGCTATTTTTCTTAACGTGTTGTCGGTCTTACCCTGGTAACGCTTTAGTTGGCAGGTGCCGAACGCTATTGTCGCGTTCGCATAGCATATGGCTACCTTTCATAACGTGTTGTCGGTCTTACCCTGGTAACGCTTTAGTTGCCAGGTGCCGAACGCTATTGTCGCGTTCGCATAGCATATGGCTATCTTTCTTAACGTGTTGTCGGTCTTACGCTGGTAACGCTTTAGTTGCCGGGTGCCGAACGCTATTGTCGCGTTCGCATAGCATATGGCTATCTTTCTTAACGTGTTGTCGGTCTTACCTTGGTAACGCTTTAGTTGCCAGGTGCCGAACGCTATTGTCGCGTTTGCATAGCATATGGCTATTTTTCTTAACGTGTTATCGGTCTTACCCTGGTAACGCTTTAGTTGCCAGGTGCCGAACGCTATTGTCGCGTTCGCATAGCATATGGCTATTTTTCTTAACGTGTTATCGGTCTTACCCTGGTAACGCTTTAGTTGCCAGGTGCCGAACGCTATTGTCGCGTTCACATAGCATATGGCTATTTTCCTTAACGTGTTATCGGTCTTACCCTGGTAACGCTTTAGTTGCCAGGTGCCCAATTATCATTATATGTGTAAAGTGTACTCAGCCTAGGTTACTACTAATTAATGCTAGGAAAAAAATATTTTTTATTTACATGCCGAAATAATTCTTAACCTAGTGCCGAAATGGGTTGTAGCTACTGTGTTTCAACAGTGCTTATTAAATTTGCTTAAGTCTAAGTTGCTTTCTGACTGCAACTGCCTTACATACTAGAATGTTGATCGGAGCGATCGCCTGAGGCAGGTTTCCCTCCCCTGGGCCTCACCCGTGTGTAATTTGGAAACACCGATTGCTTCCAAAAACACCAGGCCGAAAGGCCCTTTTGAATTCCACTCCCTTAAGTCTAACTGTCGACTTCCCCCCTTAATAACTAATGTGTGGAGTGTAGAGGCCTGTGTGATTATGTTGCTAAGTGGAAAACACTGCGTGCGGATATCCGTTCCGTTTACGTTTATATAATGCTTATATTCGCTTTATTCACCATTTATATTTATTAGTGGGTTGCCCAGGTCCCTCTGGGAGCCCGCCGCATTCCCCATGTACATCCCTGGGCGCTCGCTGCGTTTCCCATTTAAGCTCTGGGGAACCGCTGTCCTCCATTTACGTGGGCTGGAACATCGTCCATTATTTAGTGTGTGTGTACTCTTCACCCCATTTTCCGGATGAAGACTGTGTTGCTTCACTTCCTGCGAACGGAAGGCTTGTTCCCCGCCATAGGAACTCTACTTAGGTTACAGACTATCTAAAAGTCTAGTCTAAAGTGGTCGTCTCTAGGTTCGTCCCCTGAGTCTAATACTGAGTTGGATAATTCTCCTACTAGACGTCAAAAGTCTCCCCTGCAGGTCTGGCTTCGATGACCGTGGTGCATAATGGGTATAACCTTCTCCGACACGGGGGCAGGCTAGGCACTCCCGAGATCTCGATGTTTGCCCGCACCAAGCCATCGTCGCTTCGACCTTACGTCAATCCGTCATTAAGTCTGAGTCAGAATCTATTGCCACCTCCTGCGGCTCTGCCCTCGTGTGGCGTTCCTGCTCCCATCGGCGTGCATACTTGTCACCACCTAGTGTGACATCAGATTCCTTTTAAGTTATTAGGATAGGTGTAATTTTTTATACTGTAGTGTTTTGGGTGTAATATTTTGGTATGATTTTGTGTACTGGTGTAATTTGGTATAATTCTTAGTGTTCTGGGATTGTAGAGCATTCTAAACGCAGTGCCTGCTTTAGGCCGTTCATTGCCTTGTCGGATCTCCAGCGCTGATGCTTTGTTATTTTTTCTGGAGATATTAGTGGGTTTATGGGATGTCTGGTCCCTTGTTATTATGATCCGAAAGGGTGTTATTTGCTGAATAGGGTTAAAGCGTGGTGGGAAAGGGTTATGCATCGTTGGACTCCATGTTTATGGTGGCCAAGAGTCGGTGATGCTGTTAGGATGTTATTACTGTGAGTGGATGGGGTGGGTTTTCCCCAGGTGTCCAAATTTGAAATGCGTCAAGCAGGTATGATAACAATACAACCCTTGGTTCGTGGGTGGGATATCTCATGCCTCGAGATGGATATGAGCGCATGTCTGCTCTCATTTGAGGAGAAGGGGTGTATTAGGGTGCAATAAGTCTATGTCTTCTGCATGCGGGAATATTTACTGAAATATTGGTTAGTATATGTGTGGCCTCATCTCTCTATATGGAGATGTCCATCGGCGCTTAACATTGGTGTCAGAATCACCTCTAATATTCAGGTGCAGGCACAAGGTGCAGTAGACCTTTGAGTTGTGAAACACATGAATGTCTAAATCAACCCCTTATGTATTATTTTAATGTAGTGTAATATGTTTTTCACGTGTATGTGTGTGTTTGTGCGAGTTTGCATTGGGTATTAGGATAAAAGGAAGGAAGGGTGTGAGGATGTTTGGCCCGTAAGGTATACTATGGCCTTCCTATGGCATTATCCACCTTACTCCTTTTACGGTGTGTCAGCCTCTCTTGGCTGTTCTGTGTTCTCTTTCGCTCTCTGGTGGTGTTGGGATTTGCGCTCGCTGAGCGTCTATGTGTCTTTGAGATGCCATACAGCATCTAGTGTTTATAAAATATTGACCTGTGTAATTGTTGTGGACCTTTCATCCCTTACGTCGTGTGAAATATATTTGTTCTCTAAATACTGCCCTTAATTATTATGTGTGTTTGTTTGTAATTGCTTGCTGCCCCTAAGTGCTGGGCGCGTGTGGGAGGAAGGCGGCCGTGGCCTCAGTTTGCAGCGCGCTTTATGCCCGCGGCTTCCTGCCAGCTGAGTTCTCGCCTGCGCGTGTCCTGTTATCTGAGAGGGTTTATCTGTACCGCGTGCCTACTCGGCACACGCCGTCTAGTGTTCCTTATCGCAGCTGAATACATGTTCCAGTTCTATTACTGGTCGGTCTAAAATAGTGTAGTCTCCCAAATCAAATCCGTCTGCAATATATGTGTAATATTTTGGGCAGAATCTAATGTAATACCGTTCTCATTTCCTGTGTAAACATCCGTGTTGTCATTGTGTGACTTCCTACTATTGTTAGTGCCAGTGTCATCATGCTTGTGTATTGTTGTGCCGGCTCGCTGTTGCAAAATTTCTTCCGCAAACAGTAAGTGGCGTCACGCTGGAATTCACTGTGTTCGCAACGCGCTGTTTGCTGTGTTTTGGTTTATCGCCTTTGTGTAACTTAATGTCTTCAGCGACATGCAGGAAGAATAACAAAACGTGCTATTTGCCACTATCCGTGTGTCGATATATGTTTGTGTTAGAAAGAACAATTTGTTAACTTGTAACATTTCCGCTACCAAGATTGTTTGGTAACTTGCTTCCGTGATTCCTCCGTTCTGTGCAACTATCTATTATTTATGTCTAGCAAGTCTATTCGGTCTGTGTCCGGGGTAACCTACCTGCCCCCGTACTGAATACTCATGATTTTTGGCCGTCGAGATGTGGTGTTACCATACTTTGTGTGGGCGTGTGTCTGTGCCCATAGTATTCCCCGTGTTCGTGGAATATGTCTGCCCTGGTGTATTTTTGAGTGATAGAGTGTGTTTTTGCCCTAGGATGTCTATTTATGGGCTGTTTTATTATTTATTATTATTTATTATATATTTATTGATGTTGTGAACATTACAGGAAGCCCCAATTACATTGCTCACTACTAGAATCATATAATATACATTAATATATAAATAGAAAAACAAAAGATACATAAAGAGAAGATATAGATAGAGAAACACGTTATAAATAATAATAAGAAGTAGAAGGAGAAGAAGAAGAAGAAGAAGAAGAAGAAGAAGGTTAGGTATGAGAAGGAAATGGGCTGAATACAGTACAATATATTACAAGACATCTTGCAGTTTATCACAGGACGCTGCAAACTGGTTTTCTGACATACTGAAAATATCTAAGTCAAGATGATGAACTTTATTATAGTGGGATAAAATTCTGTTAATCGGCGAGTTTTTATGGTTGTCTGTGTGAACTCTCGGAATAAAGAAAATGTTTCGGAATCTACTAGGTCTCACAGCTGGTACATATAACGTAATTCTCTCTCGAATTTTAGCGTCGTCAATTTTATTGTTTACTATTTTATAGAGAAAAGCAGGCCCTGATAATTTCGCCTGTGAGATAGTTTTCTGACATTGAAGGACTGTAATATAAATGTGTACGATTCGTAAGAGGGAATATAGCCAAATCTCTTGTAATATACATATTTTAAGAATTTCTTTTGGATGTTCTCTAAAAGCTTATTATGTTTCAATGTGTATGGATTCCATATAACTGAAGCATATTCTAGTTGTGGTCTGATGAAGGCTTTAAAGAGCAATATTAAAATCCCATAGGAGAAATTAAATGAATTTCTTATTACAAATCCCATACATTTATGTGCTTTAGAGACAATTCTCTCTATATGTCTTTGAAAATTCAGATCATTGGTAAATACAATTCCCAGATCCTGAACTTCATGAGTTTTTAGTAAGCATTCCCCGTCAATGTCATAGTGAAACTTTATGTAATTTTTTCGCCTAGTAAAATTAATTTGCTTGCATTTACTGATGTTAAATGGCAGTTTATTTTCTTTCGCCCATATGTTTAGTGCATTTAAATCATTTTGAAGTTTGATACAATCGTAAGGGTCACGTATTGATTTATATAATTTTATATCGTCTGCGAATAATAAAATTTCTGAGTGTTGAACTTTATCAGAGATGTCGTTTAAAAATAATAAGAATAGTAATGGTCCTAAGTTAGATCCATGAGGAACTCCTGAGTTGGTGGGAAATGTTTTGGATAGTTGCGTTTTATATTTCACAACTTATGTTCTGTTCATCAGGTATGAAATCAGCAGACGTAACAGTGGTTCAGAAAAATTATACGTTGATAGTTTAGTGATAAGTACGTCATGATCCACTTTGTCAAATGCCTTTTGAAAGTCGGTATATATTACATCTCCTTGGCCTTTGTGATCTAGCTCCGTGGATACAAATTGCGTAAAATTAATAAGGCTAATCACGGTTGACCTGTTTGGTATAAATCCATGCTGATTTGGGGAAATTATCACTTTAACATGTTGAAAAATATGACTATACAAAATACTCTTAAATATCTTAGCCGGAGATGACGATACAGCTACAGGTCTGTAATTCTTAATCTGAACTGAGTTTCCGGATTAGAATTGGTGTTACTTTTGTATGTTTCCATTTATCTGGAAATGTGCTGGTCTTCAGTATCAGATTGTATATTATAGTCAGTGGTTTAGTAATATATATTCCTTACAGCCTTTAAAGAGGTACGGTGGTAACCCAACAGGCCCCGCTGACTTTTTTGGTTTTAGTTTCTTAATGGCGAATTCAACCATATCCTCGGTGACTTCAGATATAACCAAATAATTTTGAAAATAATGTTGCTTTACGTTATTGCTGTTTGTGTTCAAATTATAGTTGGGAATAGTTTGCGAATATACTGATTTGAAATAATCAGCGAAACAATTGGCAATTTCCAGTGATTTACAATATTCTTTACCTTCATAGTCCTTCGCCAATCCTGATCCTTTACGCTCCTTTCTATTTTTTTTATAAAGTTCCAGAAGCTATTGCTATCTTTTTCCATGTTCCGCTCAGTAAGAGCTACATAGTCATCATATGCATTTTTATGTCTATTTTAGTTTTAGATCTAAGTTGAGTATAATTATGTAAGTAATATTCGGATAAATTTTTCTTTTTTCTATATTTTTCCTTTAGCTTTAAATTTGATATTATAGACTGAGTGAACCAAACAGGATATGTGCGCTTGTAATGTTTAGATTTTGGAACGCACTGGTCAATTATAGAGTATATTTTGTCATAAAAGATATCAACAGCTACGTTTACTTTTATACAATTATTCATGTTATCCCAATTGCATTTTTTTCTAATTCACACAATTTTAAGAAGTCTGCCCTGAGGAAGTTATATTCATAGGTTGAACTTTCATGTGATCTGGTAATTTTCCCCTGTTTGTATATAATTTGCAATGCTGGATGATTTTCATCTAATCGGACTAAGGGGTCGGTTCCTTCCTGAATATGCAACTGGTCAATGTTACTGATTATTAAATCAAGAGTTCTCCCATTAACATTCTTAATATCATTAAACAGCCTGGCATTCAGCAGGTGCAAACAATTCTGTAACTCTTTGGATTTGATTGAACCCTTCAATAGATTGTAAGATTTATCAGTTACTTCCAGTAAATTAAAGTCACCAATGATACAAATATCGTAATCTCTAAATAACTGCATATTTTCTTCTATTTTCTCATAAAATGATTTGTATGCTTCTATATTGGAATTCGGAGGAAAGTATGGAACACATATATAACATTCCCTATTGTTGAATGAAACTTTAATCCATAATGATTCGGTACCCGATTCTAACATTGGCATTCTCTTCGAGTGTATTGTACTTTTAACACTTATTAAAATTCCGCCACCATCTTTCTTGGAACTTAAAGAAAAATCTCGGTCTTTCCTATACACAATATATCTGTCATCAAAGAGCTCAGAACTGTTTACACCCTCAAGAAGCCATGTTTCTGAAAGACAAATAATATCATAGTTATTTGACAGTGTATTCAAAAATAAAGTATTGGATTTGGTCCGTAGTCCTCTTACGTTCTGGTAGTAAATGATGGCTTCTTTTTTCTTATGAGTCATGTTCAATATTCAGGTTAAAGTTTGTCAAGGTCCTCTTCAGTGTTGATGGAGATTACCTGAGAGTGGTCGTGTTTCCTCATGAGTATTCTGCCATTCTTTGTCCATAAGTGCTTTAGGTCCCTCACTCGTTTCACTTCCCTTGCCTCGCTAGAAGTTTTTTCCGCTCCCCGCAAAGGCTTTCATTTATATACACCGGGTTGTTGTAGGTGTATCCAAGGTCAAGGGTACTCAGATTACGTTTAATTCTCCATTGTCTGAGGATTTCAGCTTTGTAGTGACGTCTTGTAAATTTCACGATTATAGGCGCAATCTGGGAATTGTTACGAGGGGGAAGTCTGTGGCAAGCGTCAATATGTTCCTCTTTCAGTTCCACGTGGAGTGTTCGCGCGACTTCTTGAACCAACCTGCTTGTGTCCTCTGCAGGGTTTGACGGTATACCATGTATTTCTATCATATTGATCCTTGAGTATTGCTCAGAATCAGTAAGTCTTGATTTTAGTTCCAACTTTTCTGTTTTTAACTTTAGGTTCTCCTGATGCATCTCTTCAATTGCTTGCCTGCAATCTTTAATAGTTTCTGCTTGTTTCCGCAGGGTTTCCTTATTTTCGTCCAATTTCTCGTGCACCAGATCTAACGACCTCCCCAAATCAGTTTCCCTCTGTTTACACAATTCCTTTAACTCAGAGATTTCTTTGTTTAAATTAGTCAATAAGTTAAAAACTTCGTCATTGTTAGGTTCTGACTGTCCTTCCTAATTTGTTTGCTCTGTATCATTTTGCCTGTCGTCTCCTCCTCCGGAGCGTATCTTGCCCTATTTCCGGGGCATTTCTAAGTGTCCCGCACTAATTCTTCATGCCGTCCAGTGTTGAGATGTGGTCTTCCCACCTTTGTGTGTTGATGTCTGTTGGGTCCGTTTATAGGGTCCCAGTGTTTGCAAAATGTATTCTGTATATATCTACCTTTGTGTTATTGTTTGTGTGCGTGTGTGCTAACGATGTCCTGTGACCCGTGCACCTGAATTAGTTGCTCTTCAGTCGGTCAACTTCTTCCCATACTATTGGTTGGGCCGCCCGTCCTTATCTAAAATGTGGACCCTAGATTGCGTATCGCTATCGTGTGTCACTGTGTGGCCTCTGGTATCGTAGTCCGCAACTATCTGTCGTTGGCTAAATTGTGCTAGTTACGTTTCCTCTACCGGAGGTTGTAGATTATCTCCTGTGCCTGTGTTGTATGACCGTGTATTTTCTAGGTTTGTGCCCTTGACGCGCCCCACAATGTATGCCTTGCACCCCCTTTCGGGACCTTCATTTTGACAATTTCCGTCCCGTGGCGCACATAGTGTGTGTAAGATGGGTGTGTCGGTGTTCCTTAATGTAAGTGTTCTGTATACTCTTGAACGTCCCTCATTTTAGAGTTCGGGCGGTATGGTTTGAAAGAGTATTTTGTGGTCTCGTAGAGGCCTGGTGTTCCTGCCATGTCCCCTATTAGTAGTCCCGGGGTCGCTAATGCCCTTATCAGGTTAGTGAATACCATGGAACAGGCCTGCGCACGTGTAAGTATGACCTGTGCATATTGTCTGTGTGAATTTCGGTTGCCCCTGGACCTGATTTGTGAGTGTAGTGCGTTCTTGAATCTGTATTAAATGATTCTCTGCAGACCGCTGTGGTACCGTGGTCGCAGTACGGCTCTGGCTTGTGGCAATCTCACAGTGTTGTAACGCGTGTGCGTGCTGAATTTGCTGAGTATTGGGTTACTTATGCGGTAATCGCCGGCGAGGAGATTACTTCCTGCCGCTGTTAACATGTCAAGTGTGCAGCACTCATGTTGTAATCTTGCTACAAATGGTGTGAGCTTGTTAGAATATGTTTTCAAAAAGACCCTCCGCTTCTTTACAATTACTGTGTCTTATCTTTTGCCTTTCTTATATGATGACGCTACATGTGTCAGAGTTGTGTAGTGTAGCATTTATGTCATCTGTAACCGATGTCTGCCCGTGTGGCATCTAGTATCATGTGTCGAAGCTACATGTCGGAGTCTCTATCTGTGTAGTTTATGTGTTTGTGTCCTTGTAGTTTTGTGTTTCAGGGCTTGCCTATCTCTTTCTGTGTGTGTTTTTGTGTCAATTTATGTATTCCCTGTATGTAAAAGAACCTCCCCGAGTTTATGTTTGTGTTGTGAATGACATTAGTGTAATTCATGTGCCAACCCTGGTGTCTATTTAAGACATGTACATCATGCTGATATGCGAGTATATATACATACAGATATAATATAACCCTTTCATGCATGCACTAATTCATAACCATAACCTATGGGCTGCCGTGCGTGTGAGGGATTCTATGTTTTTATGTGATTTTGTTTTTATGTTGTTTGTGAGATGTCGTCCGTGTAATTGTCTGTCCCCGTGTCTATGTCCATGGTTTTAATTTTACTGTAACATGTTAGTTGCCTTATTTCTAGCTAGTTTTCTTTTTCTATCTTGAGAGTGGATTTTTCACGGTGAATGTTTTTATCCTCGCCCGAGCGCTGTTGCCCAACGGGGTGACTGTGCTCGTCCTGAAATGACGGCATAGGCCTCCGCCCTCCATTGGGGTGGGTCCCCACTGTCTTTCTGAAGGTTTTTCAGTAGGGTGAGGCTGGGCCTATGTTTACCGTGTTGCCTGTTCATCGTCCTAGGTGTGCTTGTGCCTGAGGGTCTGCATTGCCTTTGCACTACCCTATCCGTGTCTGTGGGGGTGTATGTTCTCCTGTCTACTTGGCCTCGTGGGGTGGGTGGTAAAACCTCCCTTATGCGCCGTGTAGACTGTGTTTGAGGCATGATAGTACGTCCAGGCGTGTGTGTTGCACCCTGGGGAATTGAAAGCAACCTCCCTTTGTTTCTTTGCACTGGGGGTGCATATGTAATTGTCCGCCTCCATTATGGCGGAATCGCCGTCTGAACTGGCGGTAGGGGTCGTGTATCTGTGTGTGCATGTCCCTTTAGTGTGCTTGAGCCTAAGCTGGCCGTTTTCCGAGATGTGGCCCCCGCAGACTCCTTCCATTGTGTTTTGCTATGTGTGTGTGTCTGTATGGGCGTATTTTGCTGTGGCATGTTCTCTAAGTCATCTGCCCATGATGTGGGTTCCTGTAGGTACCTCTTTGTGTGAATTTGTGTGTCTGGAAGGACTGGCATCAACTGCCTCTCGTGTATTTGTCCTGAGGGGTTGGTGTAAAGTTTCGTCCCTCGGTCAGGCAAAATTGCCTCTTTAACCGGAGCTGCGGGACGTATACCTGTGTGTGGGTGTTCCTTTAGTGTATTAGAGCCTAGCCTGTCCGTTTTCTGAATTATGGCCACGGCAGACTCCTTCCATTGTGTTTTGCCATGTGTGTGTGTAGGTGCTGAGATGGACATCTGTGCAAATTGCTGTGTGAGTGTGTTAATGTCGTTGTCCTCTCTTAGTTGTGCTGGCGGCCCTGCTGCGAACTCGAAGATGGCGTTATTGGCCTGGAGTTCGCGGTAATCATCCCAAATCTGGGCATACTCCCTATTAAGGCATATGGCCTGATCAGCGACTTTTGTTCCGCTAGTCCCTACGTGTTTGTGGTGTTTTCTTAGTGCCTCATTTTGCTGGAACATGACGTCATGTAGACAGTGCAGCCTCCAATGGGAGCGATTCAACTCTCTACGAAGAGTGGGAACTTTGACCCTCATTTTTCTGTTTTGAGCCATTCTTTTCGGCCGGACAAGTGCCTTAATCACGTGCATATATTGTGCGTGGAGGAGCTGTTGATATTTTTCAGGTAATCCTGCCTTGTCGCCAGGCAATTAAGTCCTGGTACTCCCCAATGTTCTTTAGCATGGCTAAACGGTTTAGGGGGGCCATCTTGAACTACGTATGTATTAAAAAGTGTGTGAGCCTTTTGTCGTGTTAAGTGTGATGTTTCTTCCTAGGGTGGGTGGGCGGGTGTAATAATACAAATCCCCATATAATAAAGATAAACCGTGGGGTGTACTCTAGAAAAAAAATCTACTTTTGCTTGGCAGCTTTTAGTACCTTTTTGCCGATCTACCACGAGGGCTCGTTGTATGAGTCCCTACCCTTAATTTGCGTGGTACGGCGCTCCACCAATCTGTTCTATCACTGTGTTGGGGATGGGATGAACAGGGGTGTGTGAATGTATAATTTTGGGGGTGGTTTCCAAAAAGGTGTAGTTTCCCGTAATTGGGGAGACTACTAGTGTAAGTGTTGGTGAGAGGATGTAATCTTATGGGGCACGATCCTATGGGGTGCGTCTACTCATTAAGAGATGTATAATTATGGAAGGAGCTATTAACTTAGACTAGCAGTTAATTGTGAGCGAGCGAAAGCGAGATCACTTGCAAAGTCGGCACTTGGCCGCTAGCCGGCAGGCTGCTACGCGAATACAATGGAGTTCCTGACGGTGCAATTCCTGGCGTTCACGGTCAGGGGCAATTAGGAGTAAGAGCAGGTTGGGCGTAAGGATGTAAAGATAAGTGAAATGAGTACGAGATGTATGTTTACTGACCAAGTGTTTATTTGGTCAGTTCTGGTGATCTGATGTCCCTTTTACTAGTGGACAGGTGTAAAACAATGTGTTACAAGTACAAGTGTGGGTTTGGGTGATGTAGTACAAAGTTATAAGGAGATCTGAGCACACTCTATTCTCACCTGGTAGTGACGTGCTGGAGTCGGAGCTGGAACTGGAGATGCAGGGCCGCCGGCCGCGATTAAACATTGGGCTTTCCTGGGGCCTACCTTTTAAGGTCTCCCGAGCTGCTGACTTGGCGTTTCGTCATTGTTGGTGTTCCAGATTCCGGCGATAGTGTGTTTGTTTATGAGTGATGTAAGCTTGGCTACAGCTAGACTAGGAAGTGTATGAGGCTTACAGCCTGTAGGGGTAGTTTATAGGTGAAAGATGAAGTGGTGTGTTGGCGTTTCAGGTCCTAGGGTCGTACCGACCCTTGGGCTGAACAATATCTTAGCAATTATTTTTTTTAAATCAAGTTCAACATTGAATTCTAAAAACTATCCACAAATGTACTTTAAATAATATCCGCAGCTTATCCGCTATCCGCAGAGCCATGCAAACTATATCCGCATGGCGAAATATTTTACAGATATCCACAGGTTTACCTCGGATATCCGCATCCGCGCAGGGCTTTAGTTCTTAAAGGACCGTTTGGTTTGGAGAACCTGATTCATAACAAGGTTCTTAATAATGCCCTCTTTTGCTCGCTGGGCTGAGCATTTCTTTGGATTACAATGCGAGGAATATGTTGATGATTGTTGTTTTAAGGGGCGGAAAAGCGAGGCCATCAGCCCCTCAGCCTGAGAGGGTGAAATGGCTCAATAGTAATGTGGTATGGCGCGAATCCTCACGTAATGTATGGTTTGTTTGCATATGTTGATTTGAAACCCCACAGTGAATTGAGTTTTGTCCCCCACCCCGTCACCCCTCTCCCCCTCCTTTGTCATACGTGTTTCTTTTTATCGTTTTAAATGATTATGTCGACTTCGCTGGGGTCTGGCGTTACGTTACGGTGACGGGACGAAATGTACCGAGAATGCACAGAGGTGTGTGACGTCATAGTACTGCTTGAGCTTCCTCCTTTCCCCGCGCGCTCCGGTGAGCGTGACGTCATCTAGCCAGCTACCTCCTTTGACCTTGGTTTGCACTTGCTTTTTTCCTTTTTTTATTAAAAAAATTAATATTTTTTTAATTTTTATTATTTATTTTTGCTAACGGACTTTGAGTTCACGCAGCATTTGTAGCATTTAAAACGATATAAAGTCTATTCTTTCAGACTGACTATCAATGGTTTCTTTTTGTGTGTGGGGGGGGGGGGGGAGGTGTCTGTTTAGTTTCCGAGTGCTCTTTTTTAATTTATCGTATTGGACTATGTTTGGTGTTTCATGAAGCCTTATTTGGATAATTTTCAGCCCATTTCCACGTATTGAGGACTCCACTGTTTACGTCCCACCCATTCTTTCTTTCACCCCGCTCAAACCTTCTTCCTTCGTTCGTCTTACATGTCAGTAATGAACACTGTTGTGACGGCCATCATTCAGACGGTTGCCCTTTATGTTAAGAGTCGGTGTCCTTCCTTGGCAATGTTTTTACGGGTGTAGATTTTGGTGAGTACCCTTGTGTAGCGTGGGTTGGTCGTTGCCTCATTCACCCCATGTCACCTTATCTACTTTTGGGGATGCTAAAAACATACATGTCTTGCCGTATTTACCATGTTACGCCATATCCTGGACCTGGCTGTCATCAGATCGTGGATTATGGGCCCAGCACCATCCAGAGGAGGTATGTATTTCTATACTTTTCTATCGCGCAATTGGCAGCACTGACCTGGAAGTTCCACCTCTTAAAACAACAATCACTACTACTCTAACGTTTCCATGAATACAAAAGTGTTAATCTCGGAATAGATTAATATGGGCAAATGTTTAAAAATGCCAAACTTAAATAACCTGAAATTCGTTGTAGTACCTACATATTTTCATCACAATTCACGGATGTTATAAGAATCATGGTTGAAATTAAAACGGATCTTATTAAAACTGATGTTATTAAAACACGAACGCCTGTAAATGAACAGCTGAGTGCCAAATACAGACATAGCTGTGCTTATTTGGCAGTCAGTAGCGGTTTTTCAAGTATTTTAGAGCAGATTATAACTCACCTGAAGAATGAGATGGGCGGCATTATGTTTCGTTTCGGTGCAGATGGAAAGAGGGATGTCCCAACTATAATCAACCGTTTGCGATTACTTGAGAAGGAAATAAAAAACAATGTGCCGTTTGTAAAATTTACATCCGCCGGACAGGATGTATCCATATGGAACAAATTTATTGAAGAGCAAACAGATGTGGAAGTTTGCGTACCCAGATGGTTCTCTACCCCGTGGATTTATGCGGAGTGCTATATGTTTAGGAGGATTTATGACATTGTGGAATCGACAAATACACTCCCAAACTTTGATCCGTTTGAAAACCTAAAACAAAATTCCTTGAATGACTCTTTTGATACAATCGCAAATTTAAGTGACAATCTTATAAAACAGTTTCAAACTCCGTTCAAAGAGAATACTGATAAGATGAATACCGACTTCATAAATCTTATGCATGCAAGTGTTTGGGGCAGTAATATTAATCTAGGTGTTTCGGTGAACAGAAAGGGGAAAGAGGTCGTGGATGCTTTTGAAACTGTTGAGGAACAGAGAGGATATGTATTGGTAGATGATAGTCAAAAGGTATGGCATTTCTTGACAAAGTCAAAGAAAAGGATCGGTATTGTTGATTTCGTCCTTGCTCATGCAGGTTTTGAACTGTTCACAGATTTTTGCCTAGCTGACTTCCTTTGTACTTATAATCTTGCCGAAAACATAAGATTCCATTTCAAAGGCATACCGTGGTATATTTCTGATGCAACAATCAATGATATGAAATGGTTTTTAGCTACATTAAAGAATAGTAGAAAACCTAGCATCAGATCTATGCACGACAGATGGCAACAGTACATAAGCCAGTCAAAATGGACGTTTACTGATGAAAGTTTCTGGACACTGCCGTTTACGTTCAATGATATGCAATACAAAGACCCTGCGTTATTCAAACGTTTAAAACAGTCATCACTGATTATCTTTAAAGGAGATATCAACTATAGAAAGCTAGTACGAGATTTGAATTGGATTCATAAAACAGAGTTCAAAACGGCTGTAGGTAACTTCCGTCCTTCTAGCCTGCTAGCACTCAGGAACCTCAAATCAGACCTGATCTGCGGTCTCAAACCAGGGCAGACAGATATTTTGACTGCAAATGATGAGAACTGGATGACCAACGGGAAATACGCTGTCATTCAGTTCTTGGAGAAAATTCCGTAAGAACTCAAGAGGATTTGTTCTAGAACTGTTGGGATTTAGGCTACGGTTACTTTATTACACAGCTAACTTTTAAATTAGTAAAATATTTAGTGAAGGTTTATTTCATGATGATAATAATAATGAGTATTATTTAAAGGGGCCTAATACAGGGTCTTCCTATTTGCATGGCTAGGACTTTCTCGCTCACGCGCTCTGCCAGTGACGCATCCGTTGTACACACTACAGCAGAGTTGGTGCTTACAAACAGTATCATGCATTTTCACTCACCATGCTTACAGTAGGTACTGAAAATGTTCCTCATATGCTGCCAAATATAATAGGCATCTACTTATGAAGTTTCCGGTTATTCCGTTTAATTTAGCTTCACTAAGGAAATAACGACCTTTACGTCTATTTTTATCGTTTCCTGAACCTGTACGTTTGAATCTCTTAGCCAGTTGTTTTATAGTGATTGTGTATAGTGCTGTAATGCCTTATGTGACAAATTCGTTACTTGAACGTGTATATATGTACAATACGTACATAAAGTGCAGGAAATCGTGCCCTAGAACAAGACAAACATTTCGAGTGAAATTTCCAGGGAGACCCATTCCTATAAATCGGACAATAAAACGACTGGCTAAATTGAGATTCAAACGTACAGGTTAAGGTCGTTATTTCCTTACTGATGCTAAATTAACCGGATTAACCAGACACTTCATAAGAAGATGCCCATTATGTTTGGCAGCGGATGGGGAATATTTTCAGCATCTACTGTAAACATAGTGAGTAAAAATGCATGATACCGATTTTAAGCACCGTATTCTGCCGAACATATGCGCGCGCGGCAGCCGGCAACTGAGCCGTCACTGGCGGACCACGTTAGCGAGAATGTCCTAGCCAAGCAAATATAAAGACCCTGTATCTAGGTTATCGGCCCCTAATTATTGGGGTGTTATAATGATTACTCTTTTTACGAGGCCTTGGATGTCTATGACCAGGGCACGGATATGCGTAACTTTTCAAAAATATGTATTCATTTATTTGCTGAAAAGTGAAAAATGTGTGATTAAGTTTCCAAAATATGTTCTTAAATTTGTCATATGAGTCGTCCAGTTGCATAACTCGTTTAATCCACTTGTGAATAAGGATCATGTCGTAAAATTATTTATTTATTTATTTATTCGTTAATTCCCCACAAGGAGAGTGTTACAACACAATCAATTTTCATGATTTACTCTGGCCCTACCTTCTTTTTTCACAAAAACCTCTCATGTGTACACTATGCTTCCACATTTATTTAATTATTTTATTTCATTTTATTTTTCTTTATTTTATTTTATTTTGTTTTATTTTGTTTTGTTTAATTCTATTTTGTTTTATTTTGTTTCAAATTGTTTTTTTGTTTTGTGTTGTTTTATTTTGTTTTTGTTTTATTTGGTTTTGTTAATTTTGTTTTATTTTATTATATTGTTTTGTTTTATTTTGATTTTGTTTTGTTTATTTTGTTTTATTTTGTTTTGTTTTATTTTGATTTTCCAGAAAACAAACACAAAACCAAAAAGAAAAAACACGTAGCAAAAAGCAAAATTCAAAAACAAAAACAAAAGCAGAAAACAAAATACAAGAAACACAAAGCAAAAAATCAAAATTCAAAAAAAAGCAAAGGCAGAAAACAAACACAAAACCAAAACCATTAAAGAAAAGCAAAAAGTTAAATTCAAAAGCAAAAGCACAAAGCAATCACAAAACCAAAAACCAAAAACACAAAGCAAAAAGTAGAAAACAACAAACACAAAAGATACGCGAGGCAAAGTCCAGAGAAACGTTTCTCATGAAAATAGTTCTTATTCACAAGTGGATTAAACGAGTTTTGCAACTGGACGACTCATATCCATGTTCCCCCGTTACTCGGAAAATAGATGAAACTTCCAGCTGCTTGGATAATCCACTCCACAGTACAAATATTTCCGCTTAACAGGTCAGGGCTTGCCTCAGATTCTGTGTACTGTATCAGAGTAATGTTTTAACAAATAGTTCTCACGCAGTGTTGACTCGTCAGAGAGAGGAAGTTTGACACGACTTTCCGAAAGTACCACGCAGACTGGATGCTGCAGTTTGTTTAGTGGCATATCAGCCGCAAGATATGCATGACAAATAACTTGTGAGAACTGGCAGTTTGTTGGACCAGGTCTCAAATCTTGCATTTCGGGGAGCAAACTTTGTGTCGGCTACTTTAACGATGCGCATTTCACGTGTTTTGCTTTAAGAATGTGAACTTATGAACGCATGTTCGCCAATACAGGTACCTCACAAAATAAAACAGTTCCGTCAGTTTAAAAAACGGCTCCGAACTCCCGCACTAACCGATTCAATGTAACACTCTTCACAATTTTGGGACACATCGTATTCGTTCAAACGAGTATCGCAGACACTGTAGTTTCAAGTAAAATTTCCTATCAAAGTAAGGACTAGTGGAGGCTTAACGAGGCTGTTCACTCCAGCTCGCTGCCCCTGCAGTACTTATCGACCAGTAAATTCCTGTCTTGAAATTCTACTATACTCTGATTTACAAAAGATGAACGGTGAGAGCTGTCATCCGCTTGTAGGGTCAGGTGAGGAGTGGAGGCGATAGAGGTAACGATCTCCATAGCAACAGCGAGCAGTGTTGCAATGTATGCCGACAGCACTGAGCACATGGTTTTACTCAAGTGTTCTACTGTGCCTTGACTCGTCACGGTCATTAGACCGCCAGGCAGAGGGGCTAACTTCCCCAGTATTTGTGTCTTCCTGCAAGCCTCTTAGAATGTTATGAGTCATGATATGCCCCAGTAGCAACGCAGCATTTCCCCACGTACTAGCCTTTGACATCTGTCAGCGACCATTATTGGTAATACTGTGCCCGTTTAGACCGGAGTCCGCACGACCACACATGCATTTTACCAATAATCAGTCAGCACGAGAGTCAAAATATCCCGGGGCGCCAGATGGGTTAAAGCTAATCGCAAAAACGACATCATATAAAAAAAATGCTTTACTGATTTTTGGCTCAATGCAACAATAAGGATAGAAGGAGATTCAACTGGGCATAACACATCATGTAAAATTATCTCATTTTATTTTGAATTTAAAATTGACTGCAAAATAAAATGCTCAAAGCAGCATCATTCATGTGTGGCGACCCACATTCCTATATACACAATGTACAGAAATTTTCCAACACATTGGACAATTATCTTTGGAAACACAAGTCTGATTATTAGTCCTGTAGACTGTGTTCCAAAATTATATCGATTATTCATGATTAAATCCAGTTCAAATTTAATTGTCTCTACTGGAAATATCGTAGTTCACTGTTTGAATTTTTATATAATATTAACACTCGTAGAATAAATGTTCATAGAATTTTTAACTTTCACTTATTTTTCCAGTTTCAAAAATATATTGTCAAAAATATTATTATTTCTGAATCAACACAAATTATGTACACATATTAATAACAACTGAAAAGTATTTGACCTTTGAGCATAGCATCGAAGAACTGTGCGAAGCACAACAAAATTAATTGTTCTTCTGACATTAAACGTTTCGAGAGGTGACTCGATTATGAACTTCAAGTTCCTAACAAAATATATGATTTCTGAATCATCAACTTGATCAATAAATTGTTGGACCATCCAACTATTTGATTTTCCACTTGGAATCATTATAAAGAAAAATATTTATATTTATGGCCATTTTAGTAACTTTCACAAACTTGCAATTCTTCGACAGAATGCGGAAATAAGAATTGTAGCTTCATAATAAATTCATTTAGTTCATGGCACTAGGATTGAAAACATCCTTCAAATTATTCGTGGTTATAGAATTATTTTTAATTGGCAGTGGCCCATTCTATTATTTTTATAAGAACACAATATTCCAACAACAACGGCAAAGGTCTTCCTCTGAAGAAGAATAAAATACTATCATGACAAATCCGGGTTCTAGCAAAATCAAAGTCTTAATGGAATCCGTAAACAAGGTTGAAATAAGAACTGATGGTTTTTAAGAAATAACCTTCGGGTCATTCATACGACGCAATGTGTAGTTCCAATACTCCTTCTATAAACCTGAGCCATCGAACCTGCTATTTGATTGATGCTCAATAAAAACCTCCTCATTCCTGCGACTTAAACATGCGCACCTGGGAATGGCATTTCAACTACTCCACACACATAAATTTTCTTCCCAAAATTTATACAATAAATCAAGCCTCTGCTTGTTATCAACACTGGAAGATTTATAAACTTACAAGTTTATTTTATTTTACCATTCAGTTCAACCCGTGAAGTTACCATACTTATGATACTCTTTATTTCACTTTCTAATGTGTATCTACGTCATGATTTTATATAAATACAAAAATATCCTATTTGATACAAATATCATTTGCTTCCCGTTTCATGCCGCTCCGTGTTATCTGAAAAATATACTTAGCTCATTGCAAATATTTACTGTTCAACCAGAACTGTAACGTTGGTTGAATGCGGGCTTGCGCTAACCACTCTCCTTCGGAAAATCACCTGTTCCAAACTAGAAATGATTAAACTACTTCATAGGCTCTCTCTCAATAAATGTGATTATTAGAAAATATAAGATCTAAGAATTATTTAGAAAAGTTATGAAAATCATTATTATTATTATTAGTGGATTATTATTATTATTATTAAGATTATTATTATTAGTTATATTATTTTAAATATATTTAATTATTATTTCATTATGTGAGAATCCACATGTTCGATTCTTCGAATATGGAAAAAATATCCATTCCTCAACAAAAATAATTATTAACTTTTACAGTTACATCGGCTGTTTTCCGTGACTATCCAAAAATATGAAATATTCAAATAAATGCTCGTTATGCTCGGTCATCGATCCTAAACTGTTCTGAGGGCTGAAAATACTCAGAATAACTCTAATATGTCTTGCGTAAATCATTGCAAGATTTAAATACGAAGAAAAATAAATGTGTTGGTCATCTGCAGAAAATGAGTTTGTTCCAATTAGCTAGGCATAATATAAAGTCAAAATGTGGCTTACATTTCTCGTTGGTCTTGAAGCGTAGTGAACCTGGTCTTTACCAGATTTATCCAGATACATGCCCTATCGGACACGCACGTCTAATCCTTGTATCGGCCGCCATTATATACCCACAATCTGTCTAACAAGACATAGTGGTAATATCTCTTGACGTTTGAAGTAACTGTTGATCCATTTTAATATTTACTTCTGTTAACGCCATAACAGTTTGCTTAAATGGGGTCAGATCTAAATGATCTATTCTCAAATATGTCAGTTGTAACATAACTCACGGTAATCTTTTCAGTACAAGAAAACACTGACAGTCTAAACCAATCAACGGCTGTTCTGAAGATCGTTCCCTGGGCATGGCTTATCACCATCTATCATGCGCGAAGCAACATATAGTTTCCCTTTGTCGGCTAATGAACAACACCGTGATAGACTGGCCTTCAATATACTGAAAGATCGGAGTGGTTATCAAGTTACAAATATGAAACTGACTGAATTGGACTAAAATATCCAAGTATTAGGTTATTATTGGACTGTGACAAAGTACTTTCTAGACAAAGTCTAGCATATGTCCATATAGAAATAAAATATTTCACCAGTGTCCGTAGAAAAATATCAATAACCTTAACGATTCTCTCTGTCGTAAACTTACTAAGTTCCACATGTATCGCAGCACTTTTGTGACTATCACAATTTTGAAGATAACTTCTGCGTAGATCCGGCAACCATGTGCCTTGGCTCAGCGTAGCAGCACCTTGCTATGCAAGAGCTTGTTTCGAAATGAGCTCATGTTGCATGGGCCTGCCGGCTTTTATTCAAAACGGTCAGGGTCACGCTGCATCACGCTGAAATCTAGAAATCCTCATATCTCTGGTATCCCTGGTCCGATTTACTTGATACTAAGTGCATTCTCTTTCATTTGGCCGTGCCAGTAATCTGATCCAAGTCTCAAGTCTCTACTCCATGGCTAACTATTTAATCAACAAATAGTCTCGACCTCTGCTATTACTTGCTACGTCACTTGACATGCTCTTAGCTGCATAAAATTTCCATTTCCTTCTGGAAGGAATGGAGCGCGATATTCAAATATCTCAACTTTCAAAAGCGGCTGTAGCCTTTCCCTTGATATCTAGGTGTCTGAATCTTGGAATACCCATTCCTAGAGTCGGGCACATCCACCCCACACCTAGCAAAAAATAAAAATTGAATTTTTTTTATTTTTTCTATCTACACATTAAATCATCTGGTTCTTGAATAGTAAATCTTCAAATTCGATGCATGATAAGTTCCCACGATGTTACCAGTTCGTGTATTGGCGATCTCATAGCTTCCATTGTTGTTTACTTCCACAATACGATAGGGTCCAGCGTAGAGGCTTGCAAACTTCGAGTACACTCGATTTTGCACGTCAGAGGGTGTAGGTCTTTTCACTAAAACAAGAGTTCCTACGCCCAAGGGTCTGCGAAAACGCTTTCCTCTCACTCTGCGCTCTCTTTTCTCAGCTTGGCTCCTCAACTTGTCTAAAACTAGAGTTTCCCTCATCTGACGACTTGGTTCAATCTCAGGTGGAATAGAGATGATTCGATCCCATAATCTTGTTGGTTTAATTCCATGATGAAGCAACATGGGAATCTGTCCAGTACTCTCATGAATCGTAGAGTTGATGGATTCGGATGCTAATGAGAGAACATCCATCCATTTCCAATGCTCATTTGGACAATAGAGGCGGCAAAATTTTGCTATTTCAGCCATCACGCGTTCTGCTGGATTGCTTTCAGGATGTCTGATAGAACAAAACAAATGTCTAATCCCAAGATTATTCATGACGGTTCTAAATTCTAAGGATGTAAATTGGGGTCCACGATCTGATAAAAGGAATTCCGGTTTGCCTGCCTCCGGAATTACGTTGTCTCTAATTCTCTTCGCACAATATTTTGCGTTTGCCTTCTGAATTGGGTGTAACATAGTGTATTTGCTGAAAACATCCATGGTCACCAGAATTTATCGGTTACCTCTTTTAGACTTTGGGAGAGGACCATATAGATCAGTCACGAAGATTTCACAAGGCTTAGAAGGAATAATAGGCCTTGGTAATTCTCTCAGTAATCTGGAATTATGTTTACTCCTTTGGCATAAGTCGCATTCTCGAATAGTGTTCCTGACAGTTTGTCGCATTCGCTCCCACGAAAATTTCTCTTGTATCAAGTTGACCGTCTTATCTACTCCAGCATGACCTGCAATTCGATGTGCCACCCAGATAATGGGTTTTTGCATTCGTGGAGGTATCACTACTCTCAGCTTCGTATGGTCGGGATCTGCAAACTTGTAGATTAAACCATCTAACATCATAAAATCTCTAGAAATTCTTTCAGTTTCCACAAAATCATCATCATTTGGATCCATGTCTCCCTGTAGAAAACGAAAAATGTTTCTAAAACGTTGGTCTCTCCTCTGGGATAAATGCAACAATCTTAACCTTCTCAAGGTATCCTCATCCTCCTGCGTCAGGTTAACTTGAAAAACCTTAGATGTAGACTCCACTGCTCTACTCAATAAATCGGCTCCAACGTTCAACTTTGCAGGAGTGTGTTCAATAACTAGGTTGAATTGTTGAATAAAAAGTGACCATCTAGTTATCCTATCACTGGCAAAGTTTGTTCTCAAGATAAACTCCAATGCGTGGTGACCAGTCCTCACAATTACTGAATGTCCAATTAACATTTTCTTCCACGACCCCAACGCGAAGATTACAGCAAGTGCTTCTAACTCTGTGGTGTAATAATTCCTTTCTGATGGACGATGTTTCCTGCTTATGAACGCCAGGTAACGTCTCTTGTGATCTTCATCTTCTTGAAGAAGAATAGCTCCAATCCCTACGGTGAATGCATCCGATTCTATGATGAAATTTTTGGTAAAGTCAGGATACTCCAATTTCACGCTGTTTTCCAATAACCTCTTGGCATCTTGAAATGATTGTTCACAATCTTCATTCCATTTGTTTCCTTTCTTTAATGATTCCTGCAATGGTGCAACCGTCTTGGTGAAGCTCGGACAATGCCCTGCAAAGAATTGGCATGTTCCGAGAAAACTGCGGACATTCTTCACTCAAGTAGGTCTAGGGAAATTTGCAATCACCTATATCTTTGTCTCATTGGGACGGTATCCTTCACCATCCAAAATGTGGCCCAAAAATTTTATTTCCTTCCGAAAGAACTGACATTTTCGAAGGTTTACTTTAAAGTTCACTTTTCTCAAATCTGCGAATAACATCTGAAGATGTAATAAATGTTCCTCCTTAGTCTCAGATGCAATTAGGATATCATCTATGTAACGAATTGCTATCTCCTTTACTTCAGGACTCAAATTTTGTTCCAGTGCTCTGATCAAAACAGATCCAGATGTTTTGACTCCAAATGGTAGACGGCGGAATACATATGTCTGCTGGTCAAACATAAATCCTGTAAACTTTTTGGAATCTTCACTAAGCCTAATGTGGTGGTAGGACGAAGTGAGATCAATGTTAGAGAACCAGACCTTGCCTTGGAATTTCCTTAACAGTTCCCTAATGATTGGTGGTCTGTCATACTCTGGCAGTAATCTTGAATTCAAATTTCGCGCGTCTAAACATAGTCTCAGACTTCCATCTTGCTTAGACACTACTGCTAATGGATTGACATAAGATGTAGTGTACTTTTCAATCACATTGTTGCTTTCCATCTCTTTGATAAGCACTTTTAACCTCTCTCGATGCTTTTCCGCTACCGGATACAATTTAGCATGGAAAGGTGCATCATCATTTACACGAATACGATATTCAAAATCTTTAATTTCACCAGGTTTAATATCAAAAATGTCGTGGTACTCTTCCAAAATTTTTCCTAGCTCTGGGGACTCCTTCTCAGTGTAGACTTCTCTTCCTTCAGCTTCATGAAAAATCAGAGACCATTGAGCATCTCCCTCGATGTCTTCCTCTTCTTTTCCCTCGAAGTTTATCTCTTCGGTATTCCTGAATCTGATCGTCTCTGTCTTCATGTCTATCACTGCTTGATATTTCTGAATGAAATCCGCTCCCAATATCATGTCAAAAGCCATGTCCTTCATTACTTCAAACACATGTCGGAAATCATGTCCTCCAAGAGTAATACATAAGTATAATTGTGTTTTACACAGAGATATTTTGTTGGGTTTTATTCCTTGGATCTTAATTCCTGATACTGGAATCTCCTCTAAATTCTCTTTGAGCTTCCACAGAATATAAAGCTTCTCGCTCACAATACAAAGCATAGCCCCAGTATCAATTAAAGTATCGACAGGCATACCGAATACTTCGCATGATATGATTGGCATTCTAATTCTTGTACCCATTTCTTTCCGTTCATCATTATGTTCAATTAAGTCATCATCCTCTGCTTGCCATTTAATAATTCTGGAAGTGAAAGTGTTTAAAATTCAATCTTCTACTGTGAATTCGAAGTTTTTTTTCTTTTCCAATCCCCCGGGATTGTTGTGTTCCCTATGGACCTGGTTCATTGGGCCTCTGTTCCAAGAACTGCAAGTTTTCTTGGTGTCTTTCTTCCAAGTTCTTCCTCGTCTCCTTATTGACCTCTTCATTGGACTGACGAGTATTCACATTCCCTCTATTATTGTAGTTGTTTCTACCATAGTATCTTCTTTCCTGGTACCTTCCTTGATTATCCCTTGGCCTTCTCCATCGAGTATAATATCGAGATCCACCATCCGGTCTTGCATAAGGCTTGTAACTGTATCTGTTACTATACTGATTCCATCCTCTTTTATCGGGCTCTTCCCTCGGCGTTTTCTCTTCTCGCCCCTCTCGAATCTCTCGAGGTGTTTGAGAATAACTGTCGGCCATAACAGCGTACACAGCGTTGTTATTCTTTCCTCCCTTCTGATGGAAGAATTGAGCGTTCGTATGATCAAGCTTCTGCAATACCTCGTCAAATTGCTCCATATTATAAATGTCAGCAGCGATCAAAGTTCTTTGGACGTCTGCTGGAAACTGACGTATCAATGCGGTAATTAATTCATTATCTGGCATCGGCGGATCTAAATGTTGTAGTTTAGAAAGCTGTCCAGAAAAGTACGTAGAGTATCGAGTAGGCTGTGACGTCGAGAATCTCTTTGAATATAATTCTGCTCTGACTTGCTGTTGGGTTTTCGGGGACCAAAACTTTTTTAATAACCCACGGGAAAACTCCTCAAAATTGGTGAGAGTGGACCTAAAAGCTCTAAACCAAAGAAGTGCAGGACCTTCCAAAAATTTCCCTATCACTCGGATCTGTCTTTCCTTAGGGATTTTGGAATCTTTTAGGTAATCACCTGCTTCTCTCAAAAATTCTACGGGTGTCACAGAATCTCGCCCTGAAAATTTAGAAGGCTTATCCTCTACATTCTTGAATACAGTTATGGGGTTGGATTGAAATACTGTCCTGACCTCATCCTGTCTTTGACTATCAGGTTCTCTAGCTGCTCCTAGGTTTATCTGTATCTGTTCTTCTCCCCTTCTACTTGGCATTTTTAACAGATGGTCAGACTGTTTCTCGTCCTTGATTTGGGTTTTCATAGCCTCAAGTTCCTTATGGTTTTCTTCTGCCATTTTTTTAATTGCTTCGGTTTCCTTACAGTTCTCCTTGACATCAGTGGATATCTGGTTCATAACCGCCTCGTGACTTTTCAACGACCCTGTCATATCTGATATGTCCTTCTGAGTTGCTTGGATATCTTTGGAATTTACTTGAATATGGGATGATAAAGATTCCCTAATTTCCTTGACTCCCTCTTGGTTCTCCAGCTTGAGTGTGTCTTTAATTTCATCGATAACTGTGGTTTTAATTTCAGTTTGTAATTCATTAATCACACCTTCTCTTATTTCTCCCATTATGAGTTCTTTGAATTGTTCTGTCAACCGTTGAACAACTAGAATTCCCATCTCATTACTCTCTTTCTTCACTCTGACTTCTAGGTTGATCATGTCTTCACCAACTTTCCTAAGACCATGTTCTATCCTATCAGCTAAGCTTTGGGATCTTAGATCGGCATCGCGAAATTTATCGTCCTTTAAACTTGCGTTAGTAGCTAATGAAGTTTCGAGCTCATGTGTTTTTTCGCATAATTTAGTCATTTTACTCTCAAGTGACATTTTCAAAATTTCGGAATTCTCTTTAAATTTATTTTCCATAGAATTAAATTTACTATTTAAATTTTCTTTCAAGTTACCTTGTAAAGAATCAGAACTTTCTTTAAGTTTATTTTCTAAAGAATCAGAATTTTCTTTAAGTTTATCATTCAAACTTTCTTTAAGTTTATTTTCTAAAGAATCAGAATTTTCTTTAAGTTTATTTTCTAAAGAATCAGAATTTTCTTTAAGTTTATCGTTTAAACTTTCTTTAAGTTTATCAGAATTTTCTTTAAGTTTCCTTTCCAAAGCCTCAGTATTTTCTTTCATAATGGCTGCTACACGCAGTCCAGATTCTTTGGAAATCTCTTCCAAACTCCTCATCATCCTCATCATCTCTTCCATAATTTTCAATTATTATTCAAAACTTAGGGGTATACATGTTGGCAGACACAAGATTATAACTAGAACAAGAAATATGAATAGCTAATTGGAACACTCTAATAAAATGAGATTTGTCCTAATGTCGACGTGATGGAAAAACAAAATTCTCTACTTTTACGAATTACATTTACCACAATATCACAAGAAAAATATGAAAGTTCTCAAATATCCTCCACCTGGATTCTAATAATGCGTATGTCCAGTCATCGAACGTTTACTACTGAATTTACTTGACGCCCTAATGGTTAAGCCATTATCAAAAATAATCAAACCCATTCTAATTATTAACCCAGTTAAATTTTTAATTTTCCCCACTAATTGGGTTTCCTACTAATTTATTCATCCAAACCAGACATCTCTCAACTCCCAAAATATCTATATAAAAATTATCACAATTTAAATCGGCATGCGATTGACCATGTCTAACTCGAGCCCCACGTTCGAAGCCATTTCTCTCTCTATCTTATTTTATGTGCCCGTTTAGACCGGAGTCCGCACGACCACACATGCATTTTACCAATAATCAGTCAGCACGAGAGTCAAAATATCCCGGGGCGCCAGATGGGTTAAAGCTAATCGCAAAAACGACATCATATAAAAAAAATGCTTTACTGATTTTTGGCTCAATGCAACAATAAGGATAGAAGGAGATTCAACTGGGCATAACACATCATGTAAAATTATCTCATTTTATTTTGAATTTAAAATTGACTGCAAAATAAAATGCTCAAAGCAGCATCATTCATGTGTGGCGACCCACATTCCTATATACACAATGTACAGAAATTTTCCAACACATTGGACAATTATCTTTGGAAACACAAGTCTGATTATTAGTCCTGTAGACTGTGTTCCAAAATTATATCGATTATTCATGATTAAATCCAGTTCAAATTTAATTGTCTCTACTGGAAATATCGTAGTTCACTGTTTGAATTTTTATATAATATTAACACTCGTAGAATAAATGTTCATAGAATTTTTAACTTTCACTTATTTTTCCAGTTTCAAAAATATATTGTCAAAAAATATTATTATTTCTGAATCAACACAAATTATGTACACATATTAATAACATCTGAAAAGTATTTGACCTTTGAGCATAGCATCGAAGAACTGTGCGAAGCACAACAAAATTAATTGTTCTTCTGACATTAAACGTTTCGAGAGGTGACTCGATTATGAACTTCAAGTTCCTAACAAAATATATGATTTCTGAATCATCAACTTGATCAATAAATTGTTGGACCATCCAACTATTTGATTTTCCACTTGGAATCATTATTAAGAAAAATATTTATGTTAATGGCCATTTTAGTAACTTTCACAACTTGCAATTCTTCGACAGAATGCGGAAATAAGAATTGTAGCTTCATAATAAATTCATTTAGTTCATGGCACTAGGATTGAAAACATCCTTCAAATTATTCGTGGTTATAGAATTATTTTTAATTGGCAGTGGCCCATTCTATTATTTTTATAAGAACACAATATTCCAACAACAACGGCAAAGGTCTTCCTCTGAAGAAGAATAAAATACTATCATGACAAATCCGGGTTCTAGCAAAATCAAAGTCTTAATGGAATCCGTAAACAAGGTTGAAATAAGAACTGATGGTTTTTAAGAAATAACCTTCGGGTCATTCATACGACGCAATGTGTAGTTCCAATACTCCTTCTATAAACCTGAGCCATCGAACCTGCTATTTGATTGATGCTCAATAAAAACCTCCTCATTCCTGCGACTTAAACATGCGCACCTGGGAATGGCATTTCAACTACTCCACACACATAAATTTTCTTCCCAAAATTTATACAATAAATCAAGCCTCTGCTTGTTATCAACACTGGAAGATTTATAAACTTACAAGTTTATTTTATTTTACCATTCAGTTCAACCCGTGAAGTTACCATACTTATGATACTCTTTATTTCACTTTCTAATGTGTATCTACGTCATGATTTTATATAAATACAAAAATATCCTATTTGATACAAATATCATTTGCTTCCCGTTTCATGCCTCTCCGTGTTATCTGAAAAATATACTTTGCTCATTGCAAATATTAACTGTTCAACCAGAACTGTAACGTTGGTTGAATGCGGGCTTGCGCTAACCACTCTCCTTCGGAAAATCACCTGTTCCAAACTAGAAATGATTAAACTACTTCATAGGCTCTCTCTCAATAAATGTGATTATTAGAAAATATAAATCTAAGAATTATTTAGAAAAGTTATGAAAATCATTATTATTATTATTAGTGGATTATTATTATTATTAGTTATATTATTTTAAATATATTTAATTATTATTTCATTATGTGAGAATCCACATGTTCGATTCTTCGAATATGGAAAAAATATCCATTCCTCAACAAAAATAATTATTAACTTTTACAGTTACATCGGCTGTTTTCCGTGACTATCCAAAAATATGAAATATTCAAATAAATGCCCGTTATGCTCGGTCATAGATCCTAAACTGTTCTGAGGGCTGAAAATACTCAGAATAACTCTAATATGTCTTGCGTAAATCATTGCAAGATTTAAATTCGAAGAAAAATAAATGTGTTGGTCATCTGCAGAAAATGAGTTTGTTCCAATTAGCTAGGCATAATATAAAGTCAAAATGTGGCTTACATTTCTCGTTGGTCTTGAAGCGTAGTGAACCTGGTCTGTACCAGATTTATCCAGATACATGCCCTATCAGACACGCACGTCTAATTCTTGTATCGGCCGCCATTATATACCCACAATCTGTCTAACAAGACATAGTGGTAATATCTCTTGACGTTTGAAGTAACTGTTGATCCATTTTAATATTTACTTCTGTTAACGCCACAACAGTTTGCTTAAATGGGGTCAGATCTAAATGATCTATTCTCAAATATGTCAGTTGTAACATAACTCACGGTAATCTTTTCAATACAAGAAAACACTGACAGTCTAAACCAATCAACGGCTGTTCTGAAGATCGTTCCCTGGGCATGGCTTATCACCATCTATCATGCTCGAAACAACATATAGTTTCCCTTTGTCGGCTAATGAACAACACCGTGATAGACTGGCCTTCAATATACTGAAAGATCGGAGTGGTTATCAAGTTACAAATATGAAACTGACTGAATTGGACTAAAATATCCAAGTATTAGATTATTACTGGACTGTGACAAAATACTTTCTAGACAAAGTCTAGCATATGTCCATATAGAAATAAAATATTTCACCAGTGTCCGTAGAAAAATATCAATAACCTTAACGATTCTCTCTGTCGTAAACTTACTAAGTTCCACATGTATCGCAGCACTTTTGTGACTATCACAATTTTGAAGATAACTTCTGCGTAGATCCGGCAACCATGTGCCTTGGCTCAGCGTAGCAGCACCTTGCTATGCAAGAGCTTGTTTCGAAATGAGCTCATGTTGCATGGGCCTGCCGGCTTTTATTCAAAACGGTCAGGGTCACGCTGCATCACGCTGAAATCTAGAAATCCTCATATCTCTGGTATCCCTGGTCCGATTTACTTGATACTAAGTGCATTCTCTTTCATTTGGCCGTGCCAGTAATCTGATCCAAGTCTCAAGTCTCTACTCCATGGCTAACTATTTAATCAACAAATAGTCTCGACCTCTGCTATTACTTGCTACGTCACTTGACATGCTCTTAGCTGCATAAAATTTCCATTTCCTTCTGGAAGGAATGGAGTGCGATATTCAAATATCTCAACTTTCAAAAGCGGCTGTAGCATTTCCCTTGATATCTAGGTGTCTGAATCTTGGAATACCCATTCCTAGAGTTGGGCACAATACAGAGACAAGGGTGTAGTGACGAATTAGAGAAGCCAATTACTGGAATTAACAAGGGTCGAACATGTAGGCAGAAGTCATCTAAGATGTACAACATACCACCAATTATGGGACATAGGCCTATGTACTTACGAATAAATACGCCAGAATATGTATTTATTTATAAAAACTGCAAAAAAATGTAAATAAAATTATATAAAAATATTTAAAAACTTAACTATCCGGGTCTTATTTATGGCATTAAAACAAGTAGTTCTGTACTAGGTAAAGAACTAAGTAGCTTATTTTCATACGTTCTATTGGCCCTTTCCTTCTAAAACTCTCCCGACACTTAAATATACTTTATATGTAGTAGACGAAACAGCCTTTGGTACATGTCTGCATTGTGATAAGGTACAGGGCAACAATTTCAAATATAAAACTCAACATAAAAACACTGCAGTTATTTTATACAATTAATAATATACTAGATGAAACCCGTCAAAACATGACGGACAATGGAAAACAAATTTACTGAAGAAGCTTCTTATATAAGTTACATTCTTTGTACGATTACTTTTTAGCACTATTGCAACTTTAAGGGCGTCAAAAGACAGCACTCTCAGCATTGCAACATATTGCTGGTCATGACTGAAAACGTGATGAGGTCATCATAATCTTGCACAGTTTCCAGCCACTGGCCGGGTCTGTTTGGAACACAAGCCTCTCCAACGTCTTCTGTCTTCCCACCATCTCTCAGCCTTCACCCTTGTCCAGTCTTCTCCTCTCTTCTTCACGCTTTCTTCCACCCCCTTCAGCCACCTGTCTCTCGGTCTCCCTCTTGGTCTCTTTCCTTCCCACTTCGTCTCGTGTATCCTCCTGGGTATCCTCTTCTCCTCCATTCGTTTTACATGTCCATACCATCCAAGTCTAGATTTATCTATACCATCCTGTAATGGTTCCTCCTTCATTAATTCTCTAGTCCTCTCATTTCTTATTCTGTCCCTCTTTGTAGCTCCAATACTGCTTCTCAAGAACCTCACCTCACTGGCCTGTATTTTGCTCTTCTCCCTTCCTTTCATAACCCAGGTCTCCGAGGCATACGTCAGGATAGGGACATAGTACGATATATGATCTTTTTGCTGTTCTGAGGGACATCCCTGCTCCATAACATGCTTCTCACACTCCTCCGGAATGCTTCTGCCTGTCTCCCCCGCTCATTTATTTCTCTACCGTTTCTTCCATTCTCTTGTATCAGGCTTCCCAGATACTTGAAACTCTCCACTTTCTTCAGCTGTTCCCCACCAATTGTTATTCCCGTTGTGGTCCTTTCCTTCTTCCTTGTTGTGATCACCATCTCACTCTTATTTATGCTAAATTTCATCCCATATCCTTGTATTATTCCTTCCCACACGTCCAACTGTTCCTGTACCTCCTCCTCCTTGTTTCCACAATCATCAAATCATCCGCAAACACCATTGCTTTCATCTTTCCTTCCCCAATTACTTGTGCCGCTCAGGTCATTATGTCATCCATCACCACAATGAAAAGTAACGGTGACAGTGCACTTCTTTGTTTCAGGCCGTTTCTCTGTTCCACCCAGTCCGATCTCTATCCTCCCACTTTCACACAGCTCACGCTTCCCTTGTACATCTCTTTTATCCTCCTTATAGTCCATTTTTCTACTCCTCTATCCTCCAGGGACTTCCATACTTTGTTTCTGCATACACTGTCATTTGCTTTCTCAATGTCCAGGAAGGCCATCAGTAGATCTGTTCCATACTCATAGTGCTGTTCTTGTAACTGACTTACAGCAAAAATCAAATCCACTGTGGACCTTCCTGCTCTGAAGCCATGTTGTTCTTCCCTCATCCCTCCTTCGATCCTTGTCCTAATTCTCCTCTCTAAAACTTTCTCAAACATCTTTGCACAATGACTCGTTTCTGCATTCTGTTCTACTACCTTTCTTGAAGATCGGGACAATTATTCCCTTTTCCCAGTCCTCTGGGGTCTTCCTTTCCTTCCATGCTGTCTTCATCACTCGGTACAACCATTGTATCCCCACCTCTCCTGCTGCTCTCACCATCTCCACACTCAACTCATCCACACCCGGTGCCTTCCCTCCTTACATCTTCCTCACTGCATTTTCCACTTCTTTCCATGTTAAGTCCTTTTCGGTTTGCAGTTCATCTACTGTACCTCTTCCCCGATTTCTTCTTCCTCGCCGTGGTTTCCATTTGGGTTCAGGAGTTCTTCAAAATATTCTTTCCACATTTTCTTCAGTTCTTCCCAATTTTCTATCCCTTGTCCCCTTTTGTTCACCATTCTGACATAATCCGTAGGATCCTTCCGCCTCTTATTCTTTACCATCCCATACAGGACCTTTTTTGTACCTTCACTATCCTGCTGGTCATGACTTAAAACGTGATGAGGTAAATAGCCCAATACGTTCTAGAGTTTCTCCTTGAGCTTGATTGATTGTGATAAAGTAGGCCGAGCGAATAGGACATTGTTGCCTATTAAAAGAAAATGTACTGTACCTGCAAGTGTTTTATCGGAAGGTGTTAAATCAAGTCGTAGGATTTGAGCTCTCTGCCTAATATTACTGCACCTATTATATCCGAATCCAAGCAATTTCTTACATATTTCTTACAATTAATATATTACCATATATGAGTCCTTGGGAAACGTTCAGATTTCTAAGGAGCATAACTATGGCTCAAACGTTCGGAGTATGTGGAGGCGAATCACTTAATTCCAAGGAATTGAAAAATTCAATAATAGGGAAATGAAGTAGCTGGCTTTCATCTTCAGTATCCAATCTGTTAACGCTGATGTATGTGTTTGAACTACTGGATATAAGTTCAATGACTTTTAAATTAATATCATTACATTGTTGCAGTTTGGCAAATATTTTATATTCCAGCAGATCAATTTTACCCTCACAACAGTAAAGACCAAAGTAACCACGCATAGATTTTACGCAAGAGAAGTACAATGTAGAACAATGTTTACATTTGATCGTCAAAGACCTTACAGTACACTGTACTGCATAATATCTGGAATTGTTTCTGAAATGGCCTATTTATATTGGATTTTAAATGTGGCTTCGTATTATTCGATAACTTTATAGTGTCCTGCAATAACGGAGCCGCTAAATATTACATGGCAAAAATTACTTCCATTGCCGAAATCAACTGCGTAGTTAGACTCAGTACTCTAAACAAATAATCATTAAACAATTGTCTTATACAATGAAGTTCAACATGACCGTCCAGAGACTTTCATACTCAAGTTGGTTGGTGAGGATAATGCGATGAGACTGATCGCCTAAAATAAATTCCTTATAATTGTTCCTGCCAGCGAAATTTTTTGCGATAGCTTGAAAACGCAGCTCAGAATGACGTTCTTCATTTTGTTATAAACAGTACGAAACTGCTCTAAATAAGCAATTTCCATCACCTGTTATAGGTTATGACAGTACATTTTGCAGGGGAACATAGAATCACTTCGCCAACTACTGGAACGACCATAGGCCTATACTCAATACTCACTTCGGCAGTCACCCTAATGGAGGCAGTTTTTGAATTATATGTCCCGTGCATGTCAAAAATCGTATTAACACATGGAGGCCCACCTATTCTTGTCTATCGCCCCGGAGACCCGGGTTACATTTCCTGCTCTGCCAAGAAATTGAATTCTGGTCTGAGGGCAAAAACGGGGCACATTCAGTCTCTTGAGGTATAACTAAGAAGAGGAAGGTTTAATTCCCACCTCGACAATCTTGGATGTGGTTTTCCGTGGTTTCCCACTTCCACTTAAGGCAAATACCGGGATGGTTCCTAACTTAAGGCCTTGGCCGTCTCCTTGCCATTTACCACCTTAATTACAAATACACACAGTAATGCAGCCATCACAATAACACAGGTTATGAGAGAAAATTTCACACATACACACCCAAGTACGCGGGGCTGAGTGACCACAATGTCGGAGCCCTTCAAACGAATTATGTTTGCCAAGTGTCTCTTATGGCGAAAGCAATTGTGGACACGCGCGAGTGCCTGGAAAACTAATTTTTTCTTTAATAATTTAAGAGTATATCGACGATGCATAATTATAACTTTTAGTCTAGGACGCTAATAACTTGACCACCGAAGCATTGGGAAGAAATTGCAATATTAAGGTACATAAACAACATAGCCTACACATTCAACTGTCGGTTAATGTTCCTCAAAATTTCCCTTCTTAAATATTCCCCTCCTTTATAATTCTCCATCACGTGAAAACGTGCCATGTCTTGGGTTTTAAATATATCGATGCAATGGTGCTGCCATCTGCTGTCAGTTACTGGAACTATATGGGCGATGTACTGCCATCTGCTGTCAGTTATAGGAACTGATTGCAGATATTTGAGATATTTAAACGGCGTACTGAGGACAACAGTTTGCTCTTTTGATCACATGCTGTAATGCAATGGTAAAACGGAAATAAAACGTATTGAGAGGGAATGTAGAAATATGTATCTTTTACAGACATAAAACCTTACTAATACTCCTTGATTAAACAATATTTCAATGGTAAAAAAATACATATAACGGCGAGGGCTGGGATCGAACCGGCGAACCTAGGAACCACAGTCTGTCGCCTTAACCATATAGCTACTCGAGCATCCTCGTTCAGCAGCAGACGCAGCCATTCATTATCTTCAAAAGCTGCTGTCTGAAGGAAATAATCCATTTCATTATCCAAATAAATCAATGTTGCACATTCGTATACGTTCATACTGTTATTATATTTTATTGCCAGAACTTGGTTAATGTATGTTTTTAATTACATGGAAGCTTATTAAATAACTTACATTTTAATGGAATTCTCACCGCCATTTTGTCATGACCTTAGGCGGATTGTGCGCATGCGTGAGGGGAAAGAATTCTGCTATTTTCTATATTAATTCAAAAATATACCGAGAGGGAATGTAGAAATATGTATCTTTAACAGACATAAAACCTTACTAATACTCCTTGATTAAACAATATTTCAGTGGTAAAAAAAAATATATATATATATCGGCGAGGGCTGGGATCGAACCGGTGAAATTTGGAACCACAGTCTGTCGCCTTAACCACATCGCTACTAGCGCACTCTTGGTCAGCGGCAGACGCAGCCGTTCTTTATCATTAAAAGCCGCTGTCTGAAGGAAATAATCCATTTCATTATCCAAATAAATCAATGTTGCACATTCGTATACGTTCATACTGTTATTATATTTTATTGTCAGAACTTGGTTAATGTATGTTTTCAATTACATGCAAGCTTATTAAATAACTTACATTTTAACGGACATCTCACCGCCATTTTGTCATGACCCCAGGCGGATTGTGCGCATGCGTGAGGGGCGAGAATTCTGCTATTTTCTATATTAATTCAAAAATATACCGTAATATATTTGTTTATTTTATAGACACTCTGCAAATCTAGAGGCCAAGAGCTTTCGTTAGAGTGCTCTACGAAGTAAATCGGTTCTGTCGTTCTCTCAATCTCGTGGTAACAAAAATCACCTTACTGTTTTAAATATATAGATTTGAAAAGCGCACAGCGTGCATAATACAAAGTTTGACACTGATGTCACATACATTTACACAACCTATGTTCTCCAAACCATTGGTCAGTCATTTTCACAGTAAGCTGTTAAGAATAACTCTCTTCTGCCACAATATGACATGACAGAGGTCGCAATGTATGGCGGCAAGAGAGAGAGCGCGAGTGTACAGTGCTGCGGCAGTTGGTTTCCTTTGTGCGGTATTTCTAAAAGTCATGGTCCACGAGCCAATATTCAATATTGTGAATCCGCAAGTACAAGAGAAAAAGTTTGTGACACTCTCGTGTGGCTGTTATCTGAGAGAATTTACTAAATCCCGGCTTTCTCTCTGTCAGGATACGCCATATTCCCAGTAGGCAGGCACCAGTCCATTCACCCTGGGCCAGCCAAGCCTCGGGTAGGTTACTCGGCTGCTATGAGGCTGCTATGCCTCTTGTTGCTGGCTGGAGACATACAGCTGAACCCAGGGCCTACTTTCTCTGAACACAACACCAAATCAGGACTAAACAACTACTACCAAAACCTGCGTAGCCTCAATAATAACCTCTCTGACTGTGAAATACATTTTCCTGAATTAAGTCATGTAGACGTGGTCTGATACATAGCTTACCCAACTGCCTCTCAATGCTAACTTTAGTATATTTCGCAGTGATCGTGCTTCGAAAGGGGGAGGGGTGTTGCTAACAGTGAACAGTGCTTTACCGTGCAAAAGGAGATCAGACCTCGAGCGGAACTGTGAGTTAGCGTGAGTTGCTACTAGCGGCCACCGGGCAGTCTCCTGTACAGCTTGGAGCAGTATTGAGACTCGAGACTCAGTGCTTGCAGCTCTATCGCAAGGCGAAGTGGTGTTAATGGGTGACTTCAATCTTCCCGCATTAAAATGGACCTCCCCAACAACAGGTACACTTGACAATGATGATGACGCCTTCTTCATCTTATAGATAACTGTATTACTAGCCTCAGATTACAGCAGCATAACATGTACCCAACACGGGGCTCCAACGTCCTGGACTTCATATTATCTTCACCAAAACGGAAATTTAACACTGCTGGTACAAACATCTTTGTCTCTGACCATCAGTTCCCCGACACCACTCTGTTCCTCCCCGCCACACACTCAAAAGTAGTCAAGGAGCCACCCTCGCCTCTGAACTTCAACTGGTGCCGAGCTGACTGGCCAGCCATATGCCGCGCCTTGGAGTGCCCGCCCCGGACCCTCCTCGAAACACCTCACGTGGAGTCGGCAATCACTCTGCCGTACGACTAGCTACCTGCTAGCATCAAAGACTTCGTGCCGGCACGGCAGCCTACCGAGAACAAGTACCCGTTCCAGATTTCCTATGAAACTCGGCTGGCCATGAGAAGCAAGAAGAAGGCCTGGTGCCTTTGGAAGGAGTTCCCCAATCCCCACACTCGAAATACTTTCGATTACATTTGCCGACATGCAAGGCGTCTGCTCAGGAAAAACAACATGGGGCCATATAGAAGTCATCACTGAGAACGTCCGGGAAACCCCAAGCGCTACTGGTCTGACATCAACTCGAGGAGGAGATCCGAAAGGATTCCTGCCAGCGTAAAACACCAGGGAACCACAGCGGACGGACCGGATCACAATAAACCATTCAACAGGTATTTATTTGAAAAATTTTCCACTCCCACCCAAAATCAACCCAGTAGAAACAACAACAAAATGCACTTTATCGAAAATAATAGCAACACCAAATGAAGTCCTCAGTCTATTTCAATCTCTCCACACCAACAAAGCTACCGGATGATATTGGTCCCATCCTCCTGAAAACCACAGCCACTGTTCTATGTACACCCCTTTCCAACCTATCCAACAGCTGCTTTGCTAATGGTTTTTTTTCCACTGCTTGAAAACAGGCCAACATTGTCCCTATATACAATTTTAGGGACAAAACAAACGTACATCCTACCGATCAGTCTCTATACCACCCACACTATCCTTTATATTAGAAAAAATAATCCACCAGCGTCTCCTGTCTTTTACCTTACCGTATATTTCAACCAGCCAGCATGGCTTCCTTCCTGGATGCTCGTGCCTCACTAACTTAACCACTATCCACAGCTATGCAACACATGCCATTGCAGAAAGATCCCAGCTCAATAATTGCTACGTAGATATATCGAAAGCATTTGATTCAATAGACCATACCCTACTACTCCACAAAATAGCTGAATAGTGCAATATACACGGCAATCACTTAAAACTCCTCGCCGGCTGTCTACAGAGAGTCGTAATATCAGGCATTTCATCCCCTTGGCTACCTGAGCTCTCCGGCCTCCCACAAGGCAGTGCCCTTGGACCACTGTTATTTTCATTATTTTTGGACAACCTACCATCCAAACTCTCTGACACAGCCTACTCTTCGCAGATGACTGCAAGATTTTCAAGGAAATTAAGACACCAGCCGACGCTGCACTCTTTCAGTCCTCATTTAACGCTCAATCCGACTGGTGCCTCACATGAAAGTTGAAACCAAACCCAAATAAATGCAGCTTTTTAACAATTACCCTACGCAATTTCCCAGTACCTACAACATATTCCTTACTTGACAGGCCCATTACCGCAGTTGCGCATCAGCCAGATCTCGGGGTCATATTCGACAACCAGCTAAGTTTTAAAGAACACATACAACATTCATTATCCAAAGCAATGAAATTCCTTGGCATACTCTACCGCTTCTCAGAAATATCAAATCCCACAGCACTTCGCCTCTATTACCTCTCGATAATCCAGCCCATTGCAAACTACTGCTCTCCCATTTGGATAACTTCTTGCCCGTCAAACATAGCTAAATTAAACAGAATTCAATCCTCCTTTACTGCCATTGTAAGGAACAGAATGCCAAGGTTTAGATACTTCACCACTAAGCAGGTACTTTCAGCCATAAACATCCCTCCCCTCAACACGACAGGTAACAGACCTGTCATTCCAACATTATATTTTAAATGGCCATTACCGTTCGGACCACCTGCTGTCACTTTTCAAACTAAGAGCCCCTTCCCGTTCTACCAGGCTCAAAGATATCCTCCACATTCCACACACTAAACATTCCATAATCCAAAGATCCTCCAAAGCCGCATATCATCCCTGTACAACAGCATTGTAAGTAAACTCGAGCTGGACTTATCCACAAACAAGAGGACATTCCTGAAGCAGGTGAACGAGAACTTAAAATGTAGGCTATTTAGAACTGACATCTTGGCCATTGACGACACGGGTACGAACAAGGACATTCTACCGGCTCTTGATCTGGACTTGTTTTGTTTTGAGATTTGTTAAATTTTATTTTATGTTATGTTTGTAATTGTGGAAAAATCTTTGAGTGTTAAATATCCCCTGTGTCACGTAAGATTTCTAAGAAAGTTATAATGTGAAAAGTGTTAAGATGTTAATGATTGATGTCAAAAAATGTGTGTAAAGAAGAGTGTTAAAATTGTGTATCACCGTGTCGCAAAGCGTTTTTTTAAATGACGCTGATGGGCGAAAAATTTTACAAAATGAGCAGGCCACCAGATTTGGGTGAGTAAACAAGATTTTCATTATGTTTTGTAACACCATGCAAATTATAAATTATGTATTGTAAAATTTAACCATATTCACCATGGTTAATAAAATGTGTAAAAGTGAATTAGGTTATGTAAAAAAAATCGAAGTAAAAATGAAGCCCGTAAGATGATTAGACATGATTAAAAGGATAAAGGAGGGGGGACCGATTAAGTAATTAATGAGCGTTGAAAATGACCAACGAAAGAATGAAGTTAAACGTAATAAATTGAATATTCCGTGATTTCAGAACGTGCAGTAAATCAGAAAGTGTTAAATCGGGATGAATGTAATAAAGCAGGCCATGTGAGTAATAATATGTAAAGTAGTAAAGAGCCATTAATAAGAACGTATACTGGCCAGAAGTAAAGTGTTAATTAGATAAAGTGGGTTGGTTATCCAAGTTGAATGTTGTCGCCAGAATAAGGCTGAATAAAAAGTAAACTCAAGCTAATGATAGGAGTTTTATTAAACGAATTATTTAACGTGAGCGTTTGGGAGAAGGGCGACGGTCGAAAAAATCGTCGTGAAATGAAAGTATTGCTATGTGTCTCACGAGGCTAGCCACGCCTGTGATGGACAGTTGTATTGTATTTGCGCCGTATGGAAGTGCTTGGTGGTAGGGGAATCATGTAATTCTCCCTATAATTCAAGCATCGTACAAACAGGCAGATGCATAGTTAAACGCCCCCTGGCCCGGTCTGTAAAAGTGTAAATGATCGCCCTAACGAATTGTGTAAGGGAATGCGGAAATTCTCCCTAGTAAGTGATTTCGACAGTAATAAGTCTTCTCCAAATACAACATCACGCTTAAATAATCTCAGATTGTAATGTTGAATAAAGAGAGCTAATAAGCATATGCTTGGAAAGAGAAGTAGGGAATTTTTATCAAGTTTGGGTCCCCAATGTTCAACAAATGAAAGCAAACACAGTATTGATGTTAAACGCGCCAGGCTAATTGAAGCTTGTAATTGTTGTTATGGCTTTTTAAAATACAAGAAAGGAGCTGACTAGGGAAGGGGGGACTGTCCTTACTCATAGCCAGGCTGAACTCTTGACTTGAGAATGAATGGCCCCATTTATGTGAAGAGCGCGGTCTCAAAAAGGGAGCCGCCGCCTATCTAATCTTATATATAAAAGTAAAAGTCTGTATGTATGTATGTGGGTGGGTGGGTGGGTCTGTTCCGTATACAAATCTACACCGTTCCACCAATCTCAACCAAATTTTGCACACACATAGTTTAGGACCCAGAAGGAACCACTGGCTACATGAATTTTCGATAGTCTTTCTCATTCTTCTGATTTCGGCCCTTTTGCACTCATGCACAGGCTAATCAAATCAAAAATATACTCATGAAGGAATGGCAAGGCAGGTAGTTTCCATGGCAACATAGCTCAAGTCGAGACACGGCCGACTGGATGCCAGTTGCGCTCTGCACTACCGGTATAGAAAATGTGGATCTTAACTTGAAATCCCGTTAGTTACTAAACTGCCCACACAGCAATGTCAACCGAGTTTAGCATAACAAAGACATGACCCTATCTACTATATATTTTTCAAATACCACTCACTCACTCACTCATCCATTCATCACGAAATCTCAGAAACCACCGAACGGATTGGAATGAAATTTGGTATGCAGCTTCCTCAAGGGCCGCAAATGCCCACTAAGAGAGGATTTTTGGATATTCAGGTTCTAAAGGGGGTAGGCCTGCATTTCATTGAATAGCCATATCTCCCGATTGGTTTCATTGGGGGATGTGATACTCGGCATATAAAATCATCATTAAAATAAGAAGGCACGTGTCTGAGGGTTTTTCGATGAGGTGTATATTATGAGGTGAAAGGGGTGAAGAGTGGGGATTGAAAGAATTCTAACGGAGCATGTATCTCTTAAACGACATAGGCGAGGAGTTTGAAATCAGCGGAAAAAAACAACATTAAAAAGAAGTAAATATGTGTTTGACAGTTTTTTCAAAAATCCAATTTAAGGGGCCCATGGGGAGGGGTGAAATTCTGGGGGGAAAAAACAGGAAAGAAAGTGTCCTAACTGATTGACTGACTCACACACTCATCAAACTCAGGGGAAAAAAAGCTTTAAAGTAAGTAAATAGCTGTTCGACAGTTTTTTTCATCAATCAAATTTAAGGGGTTCATGGGGAGGGGTGAAATTCTGAAGAAAAAAAATTGAAAGAAAATGTCCTGACTCACTCACTCACTCATCATCGCCCAGCCAAAATTATTGAAGTTAGAAACGTGACAGTTTGGGGATATGTTCATTGTATGTCAAAACCGTCTACTAAGGGAGGATTTTCGGATATTCAGGTTCTAAAGTGGTCTTAAGGGGGTTAAACCTGCATTTCATTGAATAACAATATCTCCCGATTGGTTTCATTAGGGGATGTGATACACGGCATATAAACTCATCATTAAAAAGTAAGAAGACACGTGTCTACGGGTTTTTCGATGTGGTGTATTATTATGAGGTGAAAGGGGTGAAAAGTGGGGGTTGAAGGATTCCTAATGGAGCGTGTAGGCCTATCTCTTAAACGACATAGGCGAGAAATTTGAAACTCAGCGAAAAAAATCAGCTTAAAAAGTATGTAAATCGGTGTTCGAACATTTTTTCATAAACTAATTTAAGGGGCCAATGGGGTGGGTTGAAATTCTGGGGGGGAAAAGGAGAGAAAGTGTCCTAACTGACTGACTAACTCACTCACTCATCAAACTCAGGAGAAAAAGACAGCTTAAAAATAAGTTAATAAGTGTTCAAGCGTTTTTTCATCAATCCAATTTAAGGGGCCCATGGGGAGGGGTGAAATTCTGGTAAAAATAATTGAAAGAAAATGTCCTGTCTGACTCACTCACTCATCACGCCCAGCGAAAACTATTAAAGTTGGAAACATGAAATTTTAGGATTATGTTCGCTGTATATCGAAAACGTCAACTAAGGAATGATTTTTGATTATTCGGGTTTTAAAGAGGTGTTAAGGGGGTAAACGTGCATTTCTTTGAATAACGATATCTCATGAGTTGTTTCTTTGGGGATGTGATATTCGGTATATAAACTAATCATTAAAAATAATCAGACATATGTCTAAGGGTTTATCGATGTGGTGTATATTATGAGGTGAAAGGGGTGAAAATTGGGGGTTGAGGGATTTTTAACGGAGCGTGTATCTTCGAAACGACAAAGGCGAGAAGTTTGAAATTCTGCGGGAAAAAAGCTTAAAATACAAGTAAATAGGTGTTTGACCGTTTTTTCATAAATCCAATTTAAGGGGCCCTTGGAGAGGGGTGAAATTATGGGGGGGGGGAGAAAAACAGGAAAGACAGTGTCCTAACTGATTGACTCACTTACTCACTCATCGAACTCAGGGGGAAAACAGCTTTAAATAAGTAAATAGGTGTTCGACCGTTTGTTTCATAAATCCAATTTAAGGGGTTCATGGGGAGGGGTGAAATTATCAAAAATAAATGAAAGAAAATGTCCTAACTGACTCACTCACATCATCGCCCAGCCAAAATTATTGAAGTTAGAAACATGAGATATTGGGGATATGTTCGTAGTGTGTCGAAAACGTCCTCTAAGGAAAGAGTTTTGGATATTCAGGTTCTAAAAAGGTGTTAAGGGGGTAAAAGTGCATTTCATTGAGTAACAATATCTCACGAGTGGTTTTATTTGGGGATGTGATACTTGGCTCATATACTAATCATTAAAAATAAGCTGACACATGTCTAATGGTTTTTCGATGTAGTGTATATTATGAGGTGATAGGGATGAAAAGTGGGGGTTGAAAGATTCCTAACGGAGCGTGTATCTCTTAAACGACATAGGCGAGGAGTTTGAAACTCGGAGGAAATCAATCAGCTTAAAAATAAATAAATAAATAAATAAATAAGATAAATCGGTGTTCGACCGTTTTTTCATAAATGCAATTTAAGGGGTCTATGGGGAGGGGTGAAATTCTGGAAGAAAAACGTCCACTAAAGAAGGATTTTTGGATGTTCACTCTCATCGACCAACCAAAACTATTAAAGTTAGAAGAATGATATTTTGGGGATATGTTTGTTGTGTGTCGAAAACGTCTACTAAGGAAGGATTTTTGGGTATTCAGGTTCTAAAGGGGTGTTAACGGGGTTAAACTTGCATTTCATTGAATAACCATATGACACGACTAAAACGCGAGCGAAGCGAGGCTAAAAATGAAATGGTGTGTGTCTGTGTATTACTCAATCACGCAAGTACCACTGGTCCGATTTACATGAATTTTACATGGAAGTAGCTGATTTACCTGGTTAACATATAGGTTACTTTTAATTTCAATACTTTGCCCTATTTAAAGATGGGGACCATTTTAGTGGCGTCACTACACCCTTTGGTTTCAAACTTTCATATTTCCATTTCAAATAAAAAGAGAACGCTAAGAAATAGCAAACTTCTGATGGCAGATATGAGGTTTCAAATTACATTTTCGATCCGAAAGGTATCTCCAACGGTTAGCGAGTAAAACCTAAATTTGTGCTATAAAACACGGTCAACGCCGAGCAGTGTAGTTGGACAAAATGTTCCATCCTAAATCACCCTCTGCGCAGCACCACGCCTATCCCCTCTTTTAACTGTCACCTTCACATTTTAATTTATTTATGACGCGTAGCGAAGTACGGGCACTTCAGCTAGTCTTATAGTATATAAAAAATTCCTCTCGGCATGCCGGAAGGCGGAGGTAGATTTCACCGAGCAAACTAGGGGATAGGCTATAATAGGAAAAATATGCAGGTTTTCGTAGAAGGATCAGACTTCATTTATTGCGAGAAAGTATTTTACAATGTAATTGGAGCTCAATTCACTTTTCATTCGTCTTACTATGCATAATTTTAACATTTCATTGTGTTATGGGGACGGTAACCTTCTTGTCATTTGGGGTCCATTTTTGGCCTACTTTCGATTTTTGCAAAAAATGGAAGTAGACTTATGAGATCAACACAGGGCGAAAAAAGTGTGTCTGTCTGTGTGTGTGTGTGTGTGTATGTGAGTATGTGTGTGTGTGTGTGTGTGTGTGAGTCTGTGTGTGTGTCTGTGTGTGTGTGTGTGTCTGTGTGTGTGTGAGTGTGTGTACTCTGAATGTCTGTCCCCCCCCTATCAATTCGAACACGGTGAATGCGAATTGAACGAAATTTGGTACAAAGGTAGCACTAGCAAAGGACACCTCAGTGTCATGTTTTATATCGCCGCCATCTTGACGGAAACGTAATGGCGGCCACACAAATGTTCAAAGCTTAAATCAAATTACGACTAACCTAATCATCCGATCTCTACGAAATTTTGCAACAACATACCTTTATGGGGGGAGCATCCTAGGACCAAACTAATAGGTCATCAGCGTAATAGTTTGAGGATGGCGGCCATCTTTGTGTGAAAATCGATTCCCCCTATTAATTCGAACACGGTGCAACCGAATGGAACGAAATTTGGTTCAGAGGTAGTACTAACAACAGGCACCTCAGTGTCATGTTTTATATCGCCACCATCTTGACGGAAACGTAATGGTGGCCACACAAATGTTCAAAGCTTAAATCAAATTACGACTAACCTAATCATCCGATCTCTACCAAATTTTGCAACAACATACCTTAATGGGGGGAGCATCCTTTGACCAAACTAATTGGTCATCAGCGTAATAGTTTGCGGATGGCGGCCATCTTTGAGTGAAAATCGATTCCCCCCTATTAATTCGAACACGGTGCAACCGAATGGAACGAAATTTGGTACAGAGGTAGCACTAGCAAAGGGCACCTCAGTGTCATGTTTTATATCGCCGCCATCTTGACTGAAACGTAATGGCGGCCACTCGAATCTTCAAAGCTTAAATCAAATTACGATTAACTTAATCATCCGATCTCTACCAAATTTTGCAAATACATACCTTTATGGAGGGAGCATCCTTTGACCAATCTAATAGGTCATCAGCGTAATAGTTTGCGGATGGCGGCCATCTTTGTGTGAAAATCGATTCCCCCTATTAATTCGAACACGGTGCAACCGAATGGAACGAAATTTGGTACAGAGGTAGTACTAACAACAGGCACCTCAGTGTCATGTTTTATATCGCCGCCATTTTGACAGAAACGTAATGGCGGCCACACAAATGTTCAAAGCTTAAATCAAATTACGACTAACCTAATCATCCGATCTCTACCAAATTGTGCAACAACATACCTTTGTGGGGGGAGCATCCTTTGACCAAAATAATTGGTCATCAGCGTAATAGTTTGCGGATGGCGGCCATCTTTGTGTGAAAATAGATTCCCCCTATTAATTCAAACACGGTGCAACCGAATGGAACGAAATTTGGTACAGATGTAGTACTATCCAAAGGCACCTCAGTGTCATGTTTTATATCGCCGCCATCTTGACGGAAACGTAATGGCGGCCACATAAATGTTCAAAGCTTAAATCAAATTACGACTAACCTAATCATCCGATCTCTACCAAATTTTGCAACAACATACCTTTATGGAGGGAGCATCCTTTGACCAAACTAATTGGTCATCAGCGTAATAGTTTGCGGATGGCGGCCATCTTTGAGTGAAAATCGATTCCCCCCTATTAATTCGAACACGGTGCAAACGAATGGAACGAAATTTGGTACAGAGGTAGCACTAGCAAAGGGCACCTCAGTGTCATGTTTTATATCGCCGCCATCTTGACTGAAACGTAATGGCGGCCACTCGAATGTTCAAAGCTTAAATCAAATTACGATTAACCTAATCATCCGATCTCTACCAAATTTTGCAGCTACATACCTTTATGGAGGGAGCATTCTTTGACCAGTCTAATAGGTCATTCGCCTAATAGTTTGCTGATGGCGGCCATCTTTGTGTGAAAATAAATTCCCCCTAATAATTCAAACACGGTGAAACCGAATGGAACGAAATTTGGTACAGAGGTAGCTCTATCAAAGGGCATCACAGTGTCATGTTTTATATCGCCGCCATGTTGACAGAAACGTAATGGCGGCCACACAAATGTTCAAAGCTTAAGTTAAATTACGACTAACATAACCATCCGATCTCTACCAAACTTTGCAACAACATACCTTTATGGAGGGAGCATCCTTTGACCAATCTAATAGGTTATTAGCCTAATAGTTTGCGGATGGCGGCCATCTTTATGTCAAAATTGATTCCCCCTATTAATTCGAACACGGTGGAACCGAATGGAACGAAATTTGGTACAGAAGTAGCACTAGCAAATGGCACCTCAGTGTCATGTTTTATATCGCCGCCATCTTGACTGAAACGTAATGGCGGCCACACGAATGTTCAAAGCTTAAATCAAATTACGATTAACCTAATCATCCGATCTCTACCAAATTTTGCAGCTACATACCTTTATGGAGGGAGCATTCTTTGACCAATCTAATAGGTCATTCGCCTAATAGTTTGCTGATGGCGGCCATCTTTGTGTCAGAATCGATTCCCCCTATTAATTCAAACACGGTGAAACCGAATGGAACGAAATTTGGTACAGAGATAGTACTAGGAAAGGGCATCTCAGTGTCATGATTAATATCGCCGCCATATTGACAGAAACGTAATGGCGGCCACTGAAATGTTTAATGCTTAATTCAAATTTCGACTAACATAACCATCCGATCTCTACCAAACTTAGCAACAACATACCTTTATGGAGGGAGCATCCTTTGAACAATCTAATAGGTCATTAGCCTAATAGTTTGCGGATGGCGGCCATCTTTATGTCAAAATCGATTCCCCCTATCAATTCAAACACGGTGAAACCGAATTGAACGAAATTTGGTACTGGCCCCGTAAATTGAATTATATTGAGACCACGGTGGCTGTATTGGCATATAAGAATAAAGTTATGGCCGTCATAGTTGTGACGTGTATATTCATGACGTAGGCACGGATGACGCAGACTTCATGCAAGTAGGCTGGTTGAGCTGAGATTCTTGGTGACGTCATGATTTTGTTCGAGAAGGATCTGAGATTTACGACGCAGTCACAGGGAAACAAGGAATTGTGCTAAGGAAGAAGTTACGCAAGGAAAGGCTCGAACTAATGAATGATAGTTTGGAGGGAGACGGAGATTACTGAAATTACCATATTTAATTATTTTTGGCATGCAGAATTGTGGAAAACTATTTTCAGTTATGGCATTGATTTGGAATTTTGAAGAAATTAATTATGAGTTTTTGAAATTTGAAAATCCGTCAAGTATAGCCAAAGTTAGAACTTCTAGCAATGACGGAGGAACAAGCTATGGAAGGGATGTATACGCCCCTTAAGAAGTTGATAAAAGGCCTTGCACAGCAGAGAGGAAGCTCTCATGTCTCGTGTCTCATGTCTCATGGCTAATTTTTCTGATTCTCACATTGTCAGACTTCGAGTTATTCAGTGAAACAAGTCGTCATTAGCACGTGTGGTAGAGCCCACAGCATCGAACAAGCATTGAGCGTGCAGCAGTACAATTTTACGGTTACTGAAACTAGGCGAAGTTGGAGCGCACACATAAACGAGTCTACAAGATTATCTATCAAGATTTAGCTACTGCATTTATGCTAATTCAATTGTGCATTACACTATTAAGGCGTGTAAGAAAGTTGAACATTTTCACTATTATACTTTGGAAGATATTCGCATTTTAAGACTGCAGACAAAAGTGATTTTCTCGACACCTGAGAAGCACTTTTATAATACCACATTCTACGCTACGGCTGACACATGTATTGCAACAGTGATACTGAAGATTACATTTGGTGATACAACGCTACATTCTACAATGGAACAATATAATCTGGCAGTACTTTCGACTATTATTATAACGGAAGTGAAGATGGAAGACTAAAACTTTAATGCAATTGGGACATATATCAATGGAGTGAAATAGCAGCATGGAACTTCGTTAATCGTCATTCTACAAAAGCGAGCATGTAGTGAACATCCAATTACAGTCATGCATCGTAATCCATCGCTGAATTACATCAAATGGCAGTGGAAATATCTTCATACTCCACAATTATGAACATTTCTGCGGATATAACGGCAATAAACTTCATGGCGAATTTCTACCAGAACTTCAGGGAACTATCAAGAGAGGCCAGGGTGGACCCGGCTCACAAAGAAGAGTTTTGCCAGAAGGATGTCTATCGTCTACACGGAGCAGTGCAATTTCCGGAGGAGGAAGCAGTTCTATTCTCCGAGGGCGCAGGTTCCAGGTTCGAGGTCGGAGCACATCTTTACGGTGGTGAAATGGAACCATCAGCAGTCTTCTTTGGAAATTTTCCTCTAGAACTTCAATCAACAGATAAGGTAGTCGTGAACGTTTCTTGTTTTATTTGAGCCATTTAGCGATATCTGAGCAACCATCTTTCCCATATTTTCTGTCTCATATATTTTGCCCCATATTCTTGCTTGATATTTCTGTACTCTGTACACTTTGATGATTTATGCCTTTTTCTACGATTTATTGAGACATTATTATGTCATTGGCATATTTAAATAATTTTGGATCAGTTGAGACTGATAAATTATATTCTTTCAGTAATTTGCATATTTTTGTAGTCACGATTTGACTGTAAAGTTAACGATTTTCTATGGCAAATTTGAATTCAGACAGCGTGTCACTTTATTAAAGTAATTCTATTCAGTAAATTACTTTGACCAATTTTCTGTCATCCTCAAGAAAGAAGAATAATTAAAAGATTTTAGAGCGTTAAAATCTACTACTTTATCGACGATCTTGGAAATACTAGTCGTTTTATGAACATGATTGCAACATAGACATTTATCGTCAGTTCTGAAATACCATTGCATTATAGACAGTTTTATGAAATATGAACTTTGAGTACGATTTATTGAGTACACTATAGTAATGAACATTTGATAGGAATTTTTCTCAATTCTAGATTGGAACAATAATGTTTGTAGTCCACAGTCTAATTGTATTCTATTCGATTATTTATGCAGTTTAGATGAACTTTGATTGAAGATAGTATTTTTATACTGCGATACTTTGATGATATTAATCTCAATTTTGATAGACCAGGGAGGCGTGTCTAATCGTATTTGCTATTAAATTTATTTGTGATTGGCAAATTTTTACTTCATATCGATTCATGAATGAAACCCACGAAGGTTGAATATAATAACAGTTTGTGATACAATTGATGAATATAAGAATTTTTAAAGAGGAACTATGGATGTATAATCGTTAGTTCAGTGGACGTGTAAAAGTCGCTGATGAATAATGCCCTGTAATAAGTGAAGGAGGTTCCCACAGTAATATTTATGATGTTGATGAATTTATAAGTGGAGGTTTTTTGTATGTATTGTGGAAGATTTTGATGCCATATATAATTAGATATATGATGAATTATGGGCCAATTTTGGTGCAATTTTGTGCGTTTTGAGCGAGGTATTTTTCCGCTGAGTGTATTGTTCAGGTCCTTTGAAAATTAATCATGTGAAGTTACTGTTAAAATTAACAAGAGTGTTTAAATAATTTGAGATAACGATTTTGAATGGAGGTTACCGTCACAAAAAATAATAATTATTAAATCTTATTAAACCTGAATCTAAAATTTAAATATAACTAACCTTCATTGGTCGATTATATCACCACGATTTAAGTAATTATCAACCGGATAAACGTGTGGTTTAATGTATTTCTAATATAAATAATATAAATTATATAAATAATGTAAATAACTATGTAAATATCTTTAATAATAATTTGAAACGAACGGGATTAATAGAGGCGTGTATAAATTTTTCAATTGTCGTTTGACAAAGTTATAAACAATTTAAAATGTTATAAATAATTAATGAACATTTTGTTATAAACATTAAACGTTTTTGTTATTATACTCTAAACAACGCTAGTTCAACGATTGGATTATACAATTAAACAAGATTTGGGATTATTAGAGTAATCCATTGATATTTGAACGGAGCATTTAAAAGATTTGCGTGATAATATTTGAGTTGAGACGTGAACATTTAAAGTGTCTTGAAAAGGAGCTAGGCTCTGAGGTAACTAGCATATGCTAACATTGGCTGGACAGGTGGTTCCATTTGACGATGCAAGCATGCGACACGGTGCAGGGTGTATCGCAGGTGGCCAGATAACTGAATGATAGAGGCCAAGGTCACCTACATAGCAGCCTTGCGGTTATAAATAAAATGTGAAGTTCATAAACAAGGAAACAATTGCTATATGTGTCGTCCCAACTCCCTTATCCATTCCAAAGTGCATTATTATTACGTTCTTTTGAGCTAGGGAAAGCTGAAATTTTGTATGTAAAGTCTACAAGTCCTACAGGAGGACATGGTTACATGGACAATGGCTTCTGATTGCCACGTATATTTTGTTGTTAAATTTTGTTAAATTATTCTCTTTATGTGAAATAAATTATTGTGCAGTCTAGGATTTCTAGTTTCCGTTTTGGTTCATTTTAAATATCATGGTGGAGGTTATTGTGAGGGCATACTATTAAGTGATCCAGTTGAAAACCCAGACCCGAGATTAATTTGAATAGGTAAGTAAAAGGTAAGTATGAACCCCCGTATATTTTGGTGTGTTCCACAATAATTTCTTGTTAACTACTGTGCTCTAATCTCGGTAGTATCTGTCAGTGCCATTTTCATTGATGTAGCTGTGCCGGTGCGATTGATTATTGGCAATTCGATTGAGGGGGGCGGATTTCTGACAGCCTACTATCCGGATTATCGGGGACAGTACATAGGTAGCACATATTCATATTTAATATCCATATAGCACGTTGTATTTCAACAAGCTACTACAACCAACATTCAATCATACTCCTTGAAAAGGACAAAGAGTTATAACAATACCCATGCATTTAGGAGAAAGTAGGCTATATGTTCTTTACTGAACATCTTGTTATACTTGTGGTCACACCGTCCTTATGCAAGGTTTGGAACTGATGTGTAAGTATCTAACAGTCTGTTACTTCTTCACGTCAAATTTTATCTCCCGCAGAGATGTTGGTTGGTTCCTCAGTTTAGGGGCTGTGACAACGCGGTCATGTAACCCCGTGTACTTTGGGTGTGTGTAGAATCTGTCTAATAAACGGTGTTAATTGTGATGGCTGTATTAGTCTGTAATTCAGGAAAGGTCTGCAGACGGTCAATTTCAAGTAGTAGTTCCTAATGTTGGTACCATATATACCGTCAACGACACCTAGCTGTGAACTTGGCTACTAGATGCCACCGCAACCAGTAACTTGCAACGAACGTTGGACTTCCCCTCTGAAGGAAAGCATACTGAGGGATTTTCAGCGCTCTTTGAAAATTCGACGACTTCGGCCGGCTTTGAACCCGCGACCTTGGGCATAGAAGTTCAGCATGCTACCAGTTACGTCACCGAAGCCGCTTCACACTTAGTCGGATGGAAATCTGAATCTGATCTCGTGCAAGTGCGTTGTCATGGCAACGTCTGATGGCTCATCCCTCATCAATTTAGTAGTGTTGCCATGGCAACCTCTGATAGCTCTTGGCATTTTCTTATAATTTCGAAATAATTTTTCTCATCCCTTGGCGTAATGGTGGGTCATATCAAAAATTCTTTCAGTCAAAAGTTTTAGGTAATTATTAGGGGAATATTGTCCATTTCGTACGGTTTTGATATTGTGCCTATTAAGAGAAATATGATTAATGTTTCCCAAAAAACCCACTTTTTCCCATCCCATTGGCCAATGGTTGGTGCTTTCAAAAAACTTTTTGAACATAAATTTTTGGCATCCGACACATAATATGAACTTGGAAGGAATTCGATATTTCTCATATTAAGAGAGTTATAGTGATATTTCACTTTTTCGATATAAGCCCCCCATTTTTACCCCCTTAGACCGATTTTGTCCATTTACGAACTCGACCGAGATTTTATAGGGATACATATTATGTAAAAATTTCAAAGTGATTGATGCAAAATTACGGCAGTTATCGTGTCCACAAGAAACTGACATATATATAAATTATATATAAACTTTTCAACTGACGGTGGTTTTGGGGTCTGGAGGATGTGAAACGCGAAGATATGTCGAAATTTTCCGGAAGTCGAAACATGGTACCCATTGCAATAGTTAGCTTTCTAATGAAATCTACCTAAAAGGAATGTCTGTGTGTTCGTCTTTTATGCGTTCATAAACCATTCATCCGATGCGATAAAATTTTGGTGAGTTGTTGTAAACACTTCCGGGAGGTTTATAGGCATAGCTAATCCATTTCAAAATAGATAGCGCGCGAGTAGTTTACACAAATGCGTAATGGCGATGCTTTCATATACAATTCATCCGATTGCGATCAAATTTTGTTGAGTTGTTGTGCACAATCCCGGAAAAGTTATAGGCGTAATATATCCAATTTACAATAGATGGCGCGCGAGTCGCTTCAACAAATGAGCGACGACTCGCCAAGCGTTTCAACAAAGTCCCGTATGCGTCCATATACTATTCGTCTGATAGCGATGAAACTTGGGTGAGATGTTGTGTACACTTCAGGGAAGGTTTCTGGCTTAGTAAACCCACTTAACAATAGGTAGCGCACGAGTAGATTCTACAAACGAGCGACGCCGCGCGAAGCGTTTCAACAAAGTCCCGTATGCGTTCATATGCTATTCGCCTGATAGCGATGAAACTTGGGTGAGATTTTGTGTACACTTCAGGGAAGCTTTCTGGGTTAGTAAATACACTTAACAATAGGTATCGCACAAGTAGATTAAACAAATGAGCGACGACGCGCGAATTGTTTCAACATAGTCCCGTATGCCTTCATATACCATTCGTCCGATAGCGACTAAAATTAGGTGAGTTGTTGTGTACACATCAGGGAAGGTTTCTGGCTTAGTAAATCCACTTAACAATAGGTAGCGCACGAGTACATTCAACAAATGAGCGACGACGGGCGATGCGTTTCAACAAAGTCCTGTATGCGTTCACATTCCATTCGTCCGATAGCGATGAAACTTGGGTGAGAGGTTGTGTACACTTCAGTGAAGGTTTCTGGCTTAGCAAATCCACTTTACGATAGGTAGGGCACGAGTAGATTCAACAAATGAGCGACGACGCGCGAAACGTATCAATAAAGTCCCGTATGCGTTCATATACTAATCGTCTGATAGCAATGAAACTTGGGTGAGATGTTGTGAACACTTCAGGGAAGGTTTCTGGGTTAGTAAATCCACTTTACAATAGGTATCGCACAAGTAGATTAAGCAAATGAGCGACGATGCGCGAAGTGTTTCAACATAGTCCCGTATGCGTTCATATACCATTCGTCCGATAGCGACTAATCTTGGGTGATTTGTTGTGTACACTCCAGGGAAAGTTTCAGGCTTAGTAAGTCCATTTTACAATAGGTAGCGCACAAGTAGATTCAACAAGTGAGCGAAGACGCGCGAAGCGTTTCAACAAAGTCCCGTATGCGTTCATATACCATCCGTCCGATAGCAATGAAACTTGGGTGAGATGATGTATACACACCAGGGAAGGTTTCTGGCTTAGTACATCCACTTTACAATAGGTATCGCACAAGTTGATTCAACAAATATTCGACGGCACGCGAATCGCATAAACAAAGTCCCGTAGCGTTCAAATAGCATTCATCCGATTGCTATGAATCTTTTGTTGAATTGTTGTGCACACTCCAGGAAAGGTTTCTGACTTACTAAATCCTTTTTACAATAGGTAGCGCACGAGTTGATTCAAAAGATGAGCAACGGCGCGCGTTTCGTTTAAAAAAAATCGTATCCGTTCATATACCATTCATGCGATTGCAATGAAATTTAGAGAAATGTTGTTTCCACTCCCGCAAATATTTCTGAGTTATTAAATCCATTTTACAATTGGTAGCGCACGAGTTGATTCAACTAATGAGTGACAGCGCGTGAATCGTTTCAACCAAGTCCCGTATGCGTTCATATACCATTCATCCGATTGTGATAAAACGTTGGTGAGTTGAGTACAGTCCTGCGAAGGTGAATGAATTAGTAAATGAATTTTTCAATGGGTGGCGCACAAGTAGATTCAACAAATGAGTGAAGGCGCGTGTATCGTTTAAACAAAATCCCGTATGCGTTTATATGCCATTCATCCGATTGCGATGAAACGTTCATGAGTTGTTGTGTACACGCCAGGGAATGTGTTCGACTTAGTAAATCCATTTTACAATAGGTCGCGTACGAGTATATTCAACAAATGGGTGACGGCGCTCGAATTGTTTCAACATGTCCCGTATGCGTTCATATACCATTCATTTCATTGAAATGAAACTTTGGTGAGTTTTTGAGCACGCTCCCATGATTTTTTTTGAGATAGTAAATCAATTTTACAATAGTTTAGAGGTGGTTAACAGAAAATAAATAAATATTGGGAATCCAAAAGCACTTCAACAAACAATGTTACATTGCCAACACTTTCTTTGATTGGCATTCCAACGCCTGCCGGGTACAGCTAGTATATATATAAAAAGTAATGTCTGTCTGTTCGTCTTTTATGCGTTCATAAACCATTCATCCGATTGCGATCAAATTTTGGTGAGTTGTTGTACACACTTTCGGGATGTTCATAGGCATAGTTAGTCCATTTCACAATTTCAACAAAGCCCCGTATGCGTTCATATACCATAAGTCCGATAGCAATGAAACTTGGGTGAGATGTTGTGTACACTTCAGGGAAGGTTTCTGGCTTAGTACATCCACTTTACAATAGGTATCGCACAAGTAGATTCAACATATGATCGACGGCACGCGAATCGCTTAAACAAAGTCCCGTAGCGTTCAAATACCATTCATCCGATTGCTATGAATCTTTGTTTGAATTGTTGTGCACACTCCAGGAAAGGTTTCTGACTTAGTAAATCCTTTTTACAATAGGTAACGCACGAGTAGATTCAACAAATGAGGTACGGCACGCGTATCGTTTAAAAAAAAATTCATATGCGTTCATATACCATTCATGCGATGGCAATGAAATTTAGAGAAATGTTGTTTCCCCTCCCGCAAAGATTTCTGATTTAGTAAATCCATTTTACAATCGGTAGCGCACGAGTAGATTCAACTAATGAGCGACAGCGCGTGAATCGTTCCAAACAAGTCCCGTATGCGTTCATATACCATTCATCCGATTGTGATAAAACGTTGGTGAGTTGAGTACAGTCCTGCGAAGGTGTATGAATTAGTAAATCCGTTTTTCAATGGGTGGCGCACAAGAAGATTCAACAAATGAGTGAAGGCGCGTTAATAGTTTTAAAAAAAATCCCGTATGCGTTCATATGCCATTCATCCAAATGCGATGAAACGTTCATGAGTTGTTGTGAACACGCCAGGGGTGGTTTTCGACTTAGTAAATCCATTTTACAATAGGTAGCGTACGAGTGTATACAACAAATGGGTGACGGCGCCCGAATCGTTTCAACAAAGTCCCGTATGCGTTCATATACCCTTCATTTCATTGCCATGAAACTCTGGTGAGTTGTTGAGCACGCTCCCATGATTTTTTTGAGATAGTAAATCAATATTACAATAGTTCAGAGGTGGTTAACGGAAATTAAATATATATTTGGAATCCAAAAGCACTTCAGCAAACAAAGTTACAACGCCAACACTTTCTTTGATTGGCATTGCAACGCATGCCGGGTACAGCTAGTTGATAATAAAAATCACTGGAATAAAACTAATGAACGGAAAGCGTTAGAGTAATGAAACTAATATTATTGAAATGCTTAAATGCAGATGATAAATTCCTGCTAAAAATATTGTCAACATGTTAGATTTGCCCGCATGCAAATAATAATAATAATAATAATAATTTTTGCGTGTGGTAAAGGCTGTATAGATCGGTCCCTACCTATAAATTGATAAACGGGTAATAAAATATACTGGATTTAGACTTACCAGAAATGGTGCATGGTGAAACTTAGAATTATACTGTACATTGTAAATGCAGAGAGATAACTTGGAGTTCAAAGCCCGACATTGTGGAGAAAAGAGTGAAATTAAGATTGATAAAATAGATAACTTGGAGTTAAAAGCCCGACATTGTCGAGAAAAGAGTGAAATTGAGATTGATAAAACAGATAATTTGGAGTTCAAAGTCCGACATTGTGGAGAAAAGGAGTGAAATTAAGATTGATAAAAGAGATAACTTGGTGTTCAAAGCCCGATATTGTGGAGAAAAGAGTGAAATTAAGATTGATAAAATAGATAACTTAAGTTCGACACTTGGGAAGGTGGAGACTAAGTTGAATGTTATATGCCAATAAGGTGAATAACTTGAGTTTGATACCCGACAGGGAAAAGGATAGATGAATAAATTCATTTTAACGCAAGTCTTTGAATGAAAACAGTCAGTACAGTTAAAGTTTGTGGTATGAAGTTTATTGAAATAAATATGTTGAAGTTAAGATATGATAACTGGTAGAATAACTAAGCCGGATCTACTAGGGATCCGAGCGACCAAGCAAGATGTTTTGTGTAGAGATCAGATGTAATGAGTGATGTTTGAGTTTGGTGATTAATTGTTACTGTATGTTCATTTTTGATGTGGAACATAATTCCACTCGGTTGCTGGATATTTTTGTGGGAGTGATTATAAAAAATGGGACGGAAGTGTGTAAGAAGCACTGCCAGCTGACAGTGGTAAGAGGAAACAATGACCGCGCGGTGTGGGAGATTTGTACCATGACGCACTGTCGGCCATGTGGAATGTGTATCACATACGGATTACTTCAAGGTTTGGAGGCGCCATTACAGATATTTCTACAATAAATAATCTTCAAGTTGTCGTTCTTTGGTGTAAAAATATTCATTATATCATATTTGCTGAAGGCAATTATTATTTATTAAGAGTCTGTTTTTCAATCTCTGGATAAAAGTGATGGGCATCCACTCCCCGAGTAACTTTGATCAACACTTTCATACTGAAGAGTAAACGTTGATGCGAACTCTGGTGTCAACTGATTGAAACACAAACCACATGTTAAAAGTCTTCGTATCAGTATTTAAATGATGATATGCTTTAATATAAAACATTGTAACTAGTCGGCAAAGCCGGTATTATGTTTCTGCACAATGGCTATTCAGATATTAACACACATTGTGGTAATGCAGTGATCAATGTAATATATATCGATGTTTTTATACGGGAACCGGGCTAGCTTTCATGGAACACTATAGGAATTCCCTTTACTGTCAAATAGGCGTATTCGTAACTAAGTTAAAACTCAATTCCACGCAGGAACATTATCGGAAAAAAGCAAAATATTAATGGAGCATAAAAAATACTTCCATATATTACCGGCACATGAAAATAAGTAACTGTCTTGTACTCTAAATTTCTGTGGTTGTAATGGCTGCGTGGATGGCATCTTGGTCTGCTAATTATTTTTGCTGCCGGATTATCGATTTTAACGATATCTATCATAACGTTATGCGTCATTTTAACCCCCTTAGCGTGTACGGCGCAACGGTGCGCCCACTAGCCTGCTACGTTCACAGCGTGTACGGCGCAATGGTGCGTCGTCGAATTTGAAACGCCCGCTACGTGGACTTCGTAATAGTTATTTATTTGGTCGTAAGATGGCAGGAAGAGGCAACTTTTGGCTACACTTCGAGCTACTTATTATTGCCAGGAGGTGTCGCATATCTTCACAGTCATTTTTTTCAGATCTCTGCACACGTGTTTCCGCTTTTGCGGACCGTGAGTTTGCTTGTAAACATGGCAGGTCGTGGCACAGTGTTATTGACGACAAAGAAATAGCTAATTTGCTCGATATTAGTGCAAACGAAAGTGATTCAGAGTGTGACAGCGATATAGAGGATGCGTTCGCTATAACTTCCAGTGAAGATAGTGATGCTGACGATTTAATTCGTGATAGAACGCCGAGAAATACGAACACATTAGGCGGCTGTGATATTGTCCCAGTATTGACGTGCCGCTGACCAGGGATAACCAGGTTATTAATAGTTTATAATATTATGTTATATGTTGTTCTCATTGTGTGTGTTTTTTGAAAACTTTTGCCAGTGCGTTTGGAAATTATAGCGAAATGCATATGACACCGCGCTTATCATTGGGAGTAGGCTAGAAATAATGCACGTTGTGGGTGCAGCCCAGAGTTTCACAATATCACGCTTGAGGGGTTCAGAATCTTCATGAAATTACGATTTATCTAATTTTAATTACACTAGTTTGCACCAATCAGGAGTTGGGAAATTTGATTGTATTGAACATTATTTCTAGTAGTCTATAGATAGGGTAGAGACTATGGTTTCATTCCTCCTCTTAATTTTGTTCAAACAAGTGTGACAGTAGCATATCTCCAATTCAATCTATACGTTCGTCATAGTACCAGTATGAAAACGGAGCGTAAATTAACATTTTAAGAATATCCAAGCTGTGTAGTATACGAGTAGGATAACATGTCAGATGACTTCACATACATTTCATCTCAATTTCATAGTAGGATAACATGTCAGATGTTACACATCATATGCGACTACTGTAAGGCTCGTATCTTATTTTGTAATTGTTGTCACTATGTTGTATTCTTTGTTGGTGCTTTTACATACATTAAAGCATTTTGATAGTAAACTGTTGTTATTTGTGTAGCTTGTTCAACCTGATATGCTCATAATCCGAATGTATGTGCCATATGATGAACGTAACACCCCCGATCGCTGAACTAGACTGTAATATGGCCATATGTTCCCCTTAATCCAATACGGGTACAGTACATAAATAACAAGTAGTTCCGTGACGAAGTAAAGAGCCTACTGTTCTTCAAATTATAGAGACCATATATCAACAGTTGGAAGAACTGGCGACTGTAAATATATTCTTAGTTCCATCTCCTAACGTCCACAAAGCACATCCCAAATTTGGTTGAGACCCAATAGATAGTATGCACGTTACATACACCGTATTTAAATATTGAATTTATCAGCATGCGTAAAATCAGGTTGGCGACACTGCCATAAATTAGATGCTCAAACTTAAATTGAAATATTATGATATACAGTATGTGCCAATTTTGAGAGAACCTAATTTATTAGTATAGAAGTTACATGTGATTCTTTAGTGAATTGTCTATTCGGAAATAAAAACAGTTTATACTAACTTCAAAATGGTGACCGTGGAAGAACTTCAAGACGCAGGATGCGATGCCAACAAGGTCAGTGTAGAATTCAACATTAAACCTATCAGCACGCGTAGAATCATGTTGGCATCTTAGTTGATAGAGGCAAATTAACATGAGTAGGGTATATGAAAATAGGTTGTATAGTTATTCACGGAACTACTTGTTTAATCTCTGTCTCTCATAATAAAGAGCATATTTCTTTTTTCCTTTCATTGCCTGATAAATACCGCTACATCACTGTCCTGCCAGTAACTAAGTAACGTTAATATGGAAGGGAAAAGAATCGTGATCGAAATAACGGCATGATTTCGAGGTATAGTGAAGCAAAACACAAAGAAGCTCGTTAATTAAAACAGTATTGCGTGAGTAGAAGGTGTCAATCGAATTTATTTCAGCGTCTAGTCTAGTCTACAAGCCTCTAATTGCAAACAAATCGCCTCCATGATCCCCTATTAGAAATTAGGACTGCGGACTCTTCTGCCTCTCAACTTCTCACTTAGGAATCGTTCAACACAGAGTATAACCGTCGCCTCCTAGGTCTACCTTTGCTTCCCTTACCCTCCAGAGCCGAACTCATTAACCTCTTACATAATCTCTCCAGGGGCAGATGACCTCGTAGGTCCGCCCCTTAAAACAACAATAACTAACTAACTAACTAATCTCTCCACCCCCGGTCTCTTCACATGACCCCACCTTCTGAGTCGGCTCATACGTACAGCTTTATCTAGCGTGTTAATTTCTAACTTAGCCTTTATCTCTTCATTACGAGTATCTTCCTGCCAATGCTTCCATCTATTAGTCCCAGCAATAATTCGTGCTACCCTCATATCAGTTACCTATATATCTTGTATCACATATTCTGAATCTACCAACTCTTGCTTTAAAGACCGCCACAAAACTTAGTAAGTTTGGTAATTATAATTTGAAAACTTCTCAAGAGATAACTGTTTTTATAAAAGCTACAGTACTCAAATTCAAAGAATTCAGAGTAATCGTTCGGACAAATTTTATTATATCAAAAAGTGATTTTCTGAGCAGCCGGTAGACATTCATCAATTTCAGATAAGTATCAACCTTTCAAAACATTAATAGTAGACAAAAAATATTTTGTATATTGCAGTTATAACTTTTTGCAATCACAACATAATACTTGTAGTCATTTCCGCATATTAGTTTACAATTCTACTGTAGGTTAGGGCTTATAGCCTAAGTGTATCACAGCAATAGTTGCTACACCTTCATAGATTAGTTTGGGGGGGGGGGGGGGAAGAGACTGTTTGTGGATGAGATCGTCATTTGTAAGTTTTGCAACATTAAAATAATTAGTTCCTTTTTCTGGTGCTTAATCTATATATATATAACTCAATGTTGGTTTGTTTGTTTGTTTGTTTGTTTGTTTGTCTGTTATATATACAAATCTACACCGTTTCACCGATCTGCACCAAATTTTGTAAACTTACCCTTTGGAACCCAGCGGATAACACTGTCCACTTTAAATTTCGGAAAGACCACTCCATTCCCTGCATTTAGGCCCTTTTGCACAAATTTGCACCCTTTCAGCGATCTAATAACTTGACGGACATATTGCCACTAGGCGACAACGGCTAACACTATATCATGATAGACAACGCCGCAACATTGATGGACAGGTTGTCACAAGGCAACAACGATTTACTCTGTATCATGATAGAACGGTAAAATTTGCCAAAGGACACATGAGAAAACTGACCGATGTCAGAGAAACATAGTGGCATACATTCATACATTCACCTATCACCATTATGCAGTAGACATTTGTTATTTCATTTGCGGGGCTTAGACATCGCGGTCATGATGTCCCGTCTACATGGACGTGTGTGTAGAATTTTTATGATAACCTGCGTTATTGTGATTGTTGCACTAGCATGTGTAAATTATAGATAGGATATGGTATTTGAAGCCATTTCTCAGTGTTGCTGAAGGATTTATTAAACTGTGGTATTCTCTATGCATTCGTATACCCTGCGGGTAACACTGTCTACTTTAAATTTCGGACAGACCACTCCATTCCCTGCATTTAGGCCCTTTGTCTCAAATCTACACCGTTTCACCGATATCAACTAAAATTTGTATACCTACCCTTTGGGACCCTGAGAGTAACACTGTATACATGAAATTTCGGACAGACCACTCCATTCTCTGCATTTAGGCCCTTTGGCACAAATCTACACCGTTTCACCGATCTGAACCAAAATTTGTATAATTACCCTTTGGAACCATGCGAGTAACACTGTCTAAATGAAATTTCGGACGGACCCCTCCATTCCATGCATTTAGGCCCTTTGGCACAAGTCTACACAGTTTCACCGATCTGAACCAAATTTTACATACGTACCCTTTGGAACCCTGCGAGTAACACTGTCAACATGAAATTTCGGACAGACCACGCCATTCCCTGCATTTAGGCCCTTTGGCACAAATATACACCGTGTCACCGCTCAGAACCAAAATGTGTACACTTACCCTTTGGAACCCTGCGAGTAACACTGCCTACTTTAAATTTCGGACAGACCACTCCATTCCTTGCATTTAGGCCCTTTGGCACAAATCTACACCGTTTCACCGATATCATGCAACATTTGTATATCTACCCTTTGGGACCCTGAGAGTAGACTAACCCTGTGCACATGCAATTTCGGACAGACCACTCCATTCTCTGCATTTAGGCCCTTTGGCACAAATCAACACCGTTTTACCGATCTGAACCAAAATTTGTATAATTACCCTTTGGAACCCGCGAGTGACACAATCTACATGAAATTTCGGACACACCACTCCATTCCCTGCATTTTGGCCCTTTGGTGCAAATCTACACCTTTTCACCGATCTGAACCAAAATGTGTATACTTACCCATTGGAACCCTGCGGGTAACACTATCTCCATGAAATTTTGGACCTACCACTCCATTCCCTGCATTTAGGCCCTCTGGCACAAATCTACATCGTTTTACCGATCTGAACCTAAATGTAAATTAGTCTTGTGTAGTTCGCGAACGAACTAGTTCGGAAGAGCGGGTCCCACAGACGAACTACCGAACTAGTTCCCAGATCCCTCGCTTGTTAGTTCGTTCGATCTTTTTCCGCTGACTTGTAACAGCGCGAGAGCGCGGGTCTGCCGTAGCTCGTCAGCTCGTCACGTCACCACTCATTGCACAATCACACGCGCTTTGCTTCGTTCAGTCAGTTCAGTTGATTGACTGTATCTGTTGATAATGGCAAGATTGTCACGTTTTGGCGCGGCGAATGTTCAATGTTGGTTTATAATAATAACAGTATAATAACACACTACTAGATTTGTAATGTAATACAGTGGCGGTTCATAAATTGAAGTTACTGATAGTTAACTGATTTAGATGTGGGGATAATTCCACAGATTTAGTCATTTTGGATTATTTGACCAACGGTTTCAGAGCAGCCAAATGATGAATATCACGAAGAAAGTAAGAAATGAAACGAAAATTCCGGGGGGAGAGGGGGAGTGTACGTCTTATCATCACCTAGTGACAAGTAGAAAATGGTATCGGATGGTGACGCGCCGATATACGCGAAAAATGATGTTAATAATTGTTGTTTTAAGGGGCCTAACATCTAGGTTATCGGCCCCACGCGAGAAAAAAAATAAAGAGAATTATAAGTGTATGCTTCTACGAACACATCGTCCATACAGTTTTTCCTTTAGGTACGGTACCGGTATTTCACTCATGATAAACTAATGACGACTTTTGACTTTAGAAACAATAGAAAGATAATTTTTCTCAGAAGGAAAAACATGGACCCTAATTAAAAGGATGGCCAACAATAGAGTGAGATGGAAGAAGTTTGTAGCTCCCTTATGTTCCTACAAGGAATAAGGAAATATGGAACGATTAAGGAATTTCGCTAATGTTTCAATACTCATATTTTTGTATTTTTAGCCTATTTTCAATTTTGAAAAAATAGGCTTATGAGATCACCTTTTGTTCGTGTGTGTGTGCGTGTGTGTGTGTGTGTGAGAGGTGTGTGTGTGTGTGTGTGTCCCCCCCACCCCCTACTAAAATCTAAACGGCTAGAGCGATTTCAATGAAACTCGGTAAGTTCATAGCACTATTTCCGGTGACCTCGACCGTGCCCTTCAAACTTTGTTACGTCTAACTAATCCAACATGGCGGCTGTGCGAAATATTTCACTAGCATTCAATATCTCCTAAACTATTACCGATATCGCCCTGAAATTGTGTACGGTGATAAAGGGCACTACTAGAAGTTCACTTATGATACTTTCAAAAACCTGGTGACTACAAAACCAACATGGTGGTCAAGCGAAAATGAGACTTTAAAATATACATTTCTCGCGATTTAACTATCCAAACGTAATGAAACTTGGTACAGAAAATGTTTATACACATTGTAATGCACTGGAGTCTAATTTAGTTCAATTGTTTACATAACCTCAAAATGGCGGCTGTGCGAAATATTTCACTGACATTCTATATCTCCGAAACTATTACAGATATCATCATGCAATTTTGTACGGTGATAAAGGGTACTGATACAAGTTTATCTATGTATATTTCATAAACCTGTAAAGTACAAAACGAACATGGCGACCAAGCGAATTTGAAATATTTTAATAGACTTTTCTCGTGATTTAACTCTCTGAGCGCAGTGAAATGTGGTACAGTAAATGATTTTGCTGATTGTAATGCACTGCCATCTAATTTAATTCAATTGTTTACATAACCTCAAGATGGCGGCTGTGCGAAATTTTAAAATTAAGTTTTTATTCTTGTGTCGTAATCATGCGATCGAAGTGAAAGTTTGAATAATGAAAGTAGGCAATAATTGTCCTTGAATGGTACATAACTCTATGGCCTATATATATAACAATCCTAAATGGCGAGCTTCCGAAATATTTAGACGGTTCTCAATATCTATGAATCTTTTACAGCAACCAAACTGATTTTTTTATGTTCATAGAGACTATGAACATATATTCACCTATAGGACTTTCAGTAACCTGGTGAGCACAAATCCAACATGGCGGCGACGCGAAGTATAAATATTTAAATGGACGTTTCTCGCGAATTAACTATCCAAGTGCTGTGAAACGTTGCACGTTAAATGCTTATACAAATGTTGATCCACTGGCATGTAATTTATTTCAATTGTTTGCATAATCACAAAATGGCTGGTGTGAGTATTTTTAGCCTACTTTTCACATTTTGCAAAAATGAGGAAAAAGTAGACTTATGAGATCGATCCGGGAAAATGTGTGTCTGTCTGTCTGTCTGTCTGTCCGTCTGTCTGTCTGTCTGTCTGTCTGTCCTTCTGTCTGTCTGGCTGTGTGTGTGTCCCCCCCTATCAACTCCTAAACGGCTGCAGCAATCAAAACCAAATTTAGTATGAGTAAAGATGTGCACAGGAATATCTCACGTCCATATTTGAAAATGATGTCAGTGCTACCAACTGCTGAAAAAACGCACTAGAAATTTGAACTCCATGTTGGATATCTTGCAAGGTATGCATGGGAGCTATTCCAAAATTGGCACACATGTAGATAAGACTATTTCAGTTTAATTTCCAGGAGGCCAACCATGACAGTGTTGCCAAAATAATGTTAAGCCTTCTGATAGGTCCAATGTTTAAATGCATATAACTTCTACACTATCAATTGGATTTCAACCAAATTTTGTATGTAATATCTGTACATAAACAGATATGACTGAGCGTATTCTTAAGGCCACCAGGGCTGCCAACTGTTAATAATTGCTCTCTCTATTTTTTCATCCAAATACCTATATATCAGAAAGTATGCAAGCCAACAGCTTTAAACTATGCACACGTATATTCTGACATTTTGGATTAATTTGGAGTAACTTATATACGTCAGTTCTACCAACATGATCATAAACCTGCCGATAGTACCAATTTTTAAATACATGTAACCTCTATAGTATCAGTTGGATTTCAACCAAATTTCATATGTGCTATGTGTACCATAACAGATATTACTATTAGTATTGTTAAGAGCAATCAGGACTGCCAACTGTTAATAAATGCTGTCTATATTTTTTTACCCTAATATTAATATATCAGAAATTATGCAAGCCAAGAGCTATATACTTTGCACACGTATATCACCTGACATTCTAGATTAATTTGGAGTAATTAATACAAGACAGTGCTGCCAACATGATTCTATGCCTGCTGATATGTCCAATTTTAAAATACATGTAACTTCTATACTAACCAATGTATTTCATCCAAAATTGGCACAAAAAGATATCATAATATTTCAGATTATTTCTGACCAGCACACGCATGACATTGTTGCCAACATGCTTTTACGCGTGCTGATAGATCCAATGTCTAACTGCATGTAACGTCCATTGGACTTCAACCAAATTTTGTATTCTGTACCTTAAGAGATGGAACTAAGAATATATTCAGTCACCAGGGCTGCCAACTGTAGTGCTCTATTAGGCTACATTATACCAGGTATATTTTGAACTAATTAGATATTTTGATATTACCAACTTAATTTCGTCATTATTCTAGATAGGTTCATATTCTGTAGAATAATCATTGGCATGAAAAGTAGGCTGTATAGTTCTTCACGGAACTTCTTGTTAAAATCTCGTTTTTACTTCTTGTGTTCCAATCATGCGATTGAAGTTTGAATACCACACGTACACAATAATCTTAATGTAATAGTACAAAAATAAAAATCCATCCTGGCGACCATATGAAATATTTAGACGGTTCTCAATATCTACGAATCTGTTACAGCAATTAAACTGAAATTTTGTATGTTGATAGAGACAATTAACATGAGCAGGATATATGAAAATAGGTTGTATAGTTCTTCACGGAAATACTTGTTTATCTTTGAATATCAAAATGTAAAACACATTACTACACACGCAACATGTCAATATCTAATACACGAACTGCACGTGCAGGGGCATAGTAACTGTTTTACAGTATTGCTTGAAACAAGAGCAATGTGAATGAACAATCACTGGTGACGAGTAATTGGTGGTGACAGACTGCATCCTCTAACAAACAAAGAGCACGTGCAGTGGCAGTAGCAAGGCGAACGAACGATCTGTCTTCATGATGGGAACTAACGAACTAAAAGAGCGAACTAGTTCGCTAAGGAGCTGCGAACTAAACTAATCGCTCCCAGCCGCGAACTATTATGCGCAAGACTAATGTAAATACTTCCCCCATTCGAATCCAACGAGTAACACTGTCTGCATGAAATTTCGGACAGACCACTCCATTCCCTACGTTTAGGCCCTTTGGCGCAAATCTACAATGTTTCACCGATTTGAATGAAATTTTGTATACTTACCCTTTGGAACCCTGTGGGTAACAATGTCCACTTGAATTTTCGTACAGACCACTACATTCCCTGCGCAAATCTACACCGTTTCACTTAATTGCACCAAATTTTACATACTTACCCTTTGAAATCCTGCTGGTACCACTGTCCACTTGATAGTTTGGAAAACCCTCTCCATTCCCTACATTTAGAAAACAGACAAAATGAACTTGAAAACCACGTTTCTAGGCCCTAGAACATGTCCGTAGTAGTGTACCCCTAAAAATATTTTAATAAGTCTATTGTTGGCTGGTGATTCGGGCTGCATCACGTCGCCCCTACCAGTGTTCTGGTGCAGAATTGCGAAAATAGTTACACCTTGAGCTGCTTATAAATTGCAGTCACGAGGAATAATTAGTGCAAAAAGATTTCTTAGGCCCCTTAAAACAGTTGTCAGTATGAATATTATGCCTCTGTATAAGTGCGAAGGTGTTGGTGCAGTACATTGAGGTTATCAGCTGCAATAAGCGATGGTGCTTTCAAATTTACTTTCGTTTATTCCGAACCTTATCCTTGAGGGCTATGTGCCGATAAATGACTCTATTGCTGCCTCAGGAGCTTGGGACAGCCAAGTGCTCTGATTATTTTCCTACGGCGCTATGCGACAAAAGACGACACTATTGGGCTCTATTTTCCTAACAGCCAATGAGATATATAGGCCCTAGACCGTGTCTCTTACTTCACTTACTCCTTTTTCTAATCATATTATTCAATTCGTTTCAAAATTGCATGTGTCAGTACTGTAGTTAGTAAATAGCAGTTACTCTATTCATTATTATCATTATGATTACGGAAAAATGTCCGGAATGTTACGTCCATTATACTGTACTACTTATCACCCCCACTACCACGACCACCACAAAATGTTATATTTTTTCTTTCTGTTATTTAAAATATCATTTGCCAGTTCTGTAGTAGTATTCATTGTCATCCATAAAACAAATGAATCCACCGGGCGAAGCCGGGCACTACTGCTAGTGCCTTAATATTTATCAGTAATACTTACCACACATACTAGGACTAAGTTGACTGATGTTCATTTGTTTTGTGCTTTTTTCTTTTCTCTTTTCGAGGGCCGAGACTGTCAGTGAGTGGTCACTATAGGTTTGGTAGTGTGTCTTGTAGATTTCGATCTGATGATGGTCGCTTGACGTGCGAAACATGTCATCTCTGGGCTTTCTCCTTCTTTAATAGTCCATAACAATATACTCGTATACATATCAGGAGCTGGGAGGAGAAAGGGTGAAACTGCAATTATTTTACATACAATAGTCGTAATTTCAGCTGGGAGGAAAAAGGGTGCATCTGCAATAAGATTACATACAATAGTCTCCCTTTCAGATGGGAGGAGAAAGGGCGAATCTGCAATAGAATTACATACAATAGTCGCCCATTCAGCTGGGAGGAGAAAGGGCGAATCTGCAATAAGATTACATACAATAGTCGCCCTTTCAGCTGGGAGGAGAAAGGGCGAATCTGCAATAGAAATACATACAATAGTCGCCCTTTCAGCTGGGAGGAGAAAGGACAAATCTGCAATAAGATTACATACAATAGTCGCCCTTTCAGCTGGGAGGAGAAAGGGCGAATCTGCAATAAGATTACATACAATAGTCACCCTTTCAGCTGGGAGGAGACAGGGTGAATCTGCAATAAGATTACATACAATAGTCGCCCTTTCAGCTGGGAGGAGAAAGGGCGAAACAGCAATAAGATTACATACAAAAGTCGCCCTTTCAGCTGGGAGGAGAAAGGGCGAATCTGCAATAAGATTACATACAATAGTCGCCCTTTCAGCTGGGAGGAGAAAGGGCGAATCTGAAATAAGATTACATACAATAGTCGCACTTTCAGCTGGGAGGAGAAAGGGCGAATCTGCAATAAGATTACAATAGTCACCCTTTCAGCTGGGAGGAGAAACGGCGAATCTGCAATAAGATTACATACAATAGTCGCCCTTACAGCTGGGAGGAGAAAGGGCGAATCTGCAATATTATTACATACAATAGTCACTCTTTCAGCTGGGAGGAGAAAGGGTGAATCTGCAATAAGATTACATACAATAGTCGCCCTTCAGCTGGGAGGAGAAAGGGCGAATCTGCAATAAGATTACATACAATAGACGCCCTTTCAGCTGGGAGGAGAAAGGGTTAATCTGCAATAAGATTACATACAATAGTCGCCCTTTGAGCTGGGAGGAGAAAGGGCGAATCTGCAATAAGTTTACATACACTAGTCGCCCTTTTAGCTGGGAGGATAAAGGGCGAATCTGCAATAAGATTACATACAATAGTCACGCTTTCAGCTGGGAGGAGAAAGGGCGAATCTGCAATAAGATTACATACAATAGTCACCCTTTCAATGGGAGGAGAAAGGGTGAATCTGCAATAATATTACATACAATAGTCGCCCTTTGAGCTGGGAGGAGAAAGGGCGAATCTGCAATAAGATTACATACAATAGTAGCCCTTTCAGCTGGGAGGTGAAAGGGCGAACTGCAATAAGATTACATACAATAGTCGCCCTTTCAGCTGGGAGGAGAAAGGGTGAATCTGCAATAAGATTACATACAATAGTCGCCCTTCAAGCTGGGAGGAGAAAGGGTGAATCTGCAATAAGATTACATACAATTGTCGCCCTTTCAGCTGGGAGGAGAAAGGGCGAATCTGCAATAAGATTACATACAATAGTCGCCCTTTCAGCTGGGAGGAGAAAGGGTGAATCTGCAATAAGATTACATACAATAGTCGCCCTTCCGGCTGGGAGGAGAAAGGGTGAATCTGCAATAAGATTACATACAATTGTCGCCCTTTCAGCAGGGAGGAGAAAGGGCGAATCCGCAATAAGATTACATACAATAGTCGCCCTTTCAGCTGGGAGGAGAAACGGCGAATCTGCAATAAGATTACATACAATAGTCGCCCTTACAGCTGGGAGGAGAAAGGGCGAATCTGCAATAATATTACATACAATAGTCACCCTTTCAGCTGGGAGGAGTAAGGGTGAATCTGCAATAAGATTACATACAATAGTCGCCCTTCAGCTGGGAGGAGAAAGGGCGAATCTGCAATAAGATTACATACAATAGACGCCCTTTCAGCTGGGAGGAGAAAGGGCGAATCTGCAATAAGATTACATACAATAGTCGCCCTTTCAGCTGGGAGGAGAAAGGGCGAATCTGCAATAAGATTACATACAATAGTCACCTTTTCAGTTGGGAGGAGAAAGGGTGAATTTGCAATAAGATTACATACAATAGACGCCCTTACAGCTGGGAGGAGAAAGGACGAATCTGCAATAATATTACATACAATAGTCACCCTTTCAGCTGGGAGGAGAAAGGGTGAATCTGCAATAAGATTACATACAATAGTCGCCCTTCAGCTGGGAGGAGAAAGGGCGAATCTGCAATAGAATTACATACAATAGTCGCCCTTTCAGCTGGGAGGAGAAAGGACAAATCTGCAATAATATTACATACAATAGTCGCCCTTTCAGCTGGGAGGAGAAAGGGCGAATCTGCAATAAGATTACATACCATAGTCACCCTTTCAGCTGGGAGGAGAAAGGGTGAATCTGCAATAAGATTACATACAATAGTCGCCCTTTCAGCTGGGAGGAGAAAGGGCGAAACTGCAATAAGATTACATACAATAGTCGCCCTTTCAGCTGGGAGGAGAAAGGGCGAATCTGCAATAAGATTACATACAATAGTCGCCCTTTCAGCTGGGAGGAGGAAGGGCGAATCTGAAATAAGATTACATACAATAGTCGCCCTTTCAGCTGGGAGGAGAAATGGCGAATCTGCAATAAGATTACAATAGTCACCCTTTCAGCTGGGAGGAGAAACGGCGAATCTGCAATAAGATTACATACAATAGTCGTCCTTACAGCTGGGAGGAGAAAGGGCGAATCTGCAATATTATTACATACAATAGTCACCCTTTCAGCTGGGAGGAGAAAGAGTGAATCTGCAATAAGATTACATACAATAGTCGCCCGTCAGCTGGGAGGAGAAAGGGCGAATCTGCAATAAGATTACATACAATAGACGCCCTTTCAGCTGGGAGGAGAAAGGGTTAATCTGCAATAAGATTACATACAATAGTCGCCCTTTGAGCTGGGAGAAGAAAGGGCGAATCTGCAATAAGATTACATACAATAGTCGCCCTTTCAGCTGGGAGGATAAAGGGCGAATCTGCAATAAGATTACATACAATAGTCACGCTTTCAGCTGGGAGGAGAAAGGGCGAATCTGCAATAAGGTTACATACAATAGTCGCCCTTTCAGCTGGGGGGAGAAAGGGCGAATCTGCAATAAGATTACATACAATAGTCGACCTTTCAGCTGGGAGGAGAAAGGGCGAATCTGAAATAAGATTACATACAATAGTCTCCCTTTCAGCTGGGAGGAGAAAGGGCGAATCTGCAATAAGATTACATACAATAGTCACCCTTTCAGCTGGGAGGAGAAAGGGTGAATCTGCAATAAGATTACATACAATAGTCGCCCTTTCAGCTGGGAGGAGAAAGGGTGAATCTTCAATAAGATTACATACAATAGTCGCCCTTTGAGCTGGGAGGAGAAAGGGCGAATCTGCAATAAGATTACATACAATAGTCACCCTTTCAGCTGGGAGGAGAAAGGGCGAATCTGCAATAAGATTACATACAATAGTCGCCCTTTCAGCTGGGAGGAGAAAGGGCGAATCTGCAATAAGATTACATACAATAGTCGCCCTTTCAGCTGGGAGGAGAAAGACCGAATCTGCAATAAGATTACATACAATAGTCGACCTTTCAGCTGGGAGGAGAAAGGGCGAATCTGAAATAAGATTACATACAATAGTCTCCCTTTCAGCTGGGAGGAGAAAGGGTGAATCTTCAATAAGATTACATACAATAGTCGCCCTTTGAGCTGGGAGGAGAAAGGGCGAATCTGCAATAAGATTACATACAATAGTAGCCCTTTCAGCTGGGAGGAGGAAGGGCGAACTGCAATAAGATTACATACAATTGTCGCCCTTTCAGCTGGGAGGAGAAAGGGTGAATCTGCAATAAGATTACATACAATGTCGCCCTTCCAGCTGGGAGGAGAAAGGGTGAATCTGCAATAAGATTACATACAATTGTCGCCCTTTCAGCTGGGAGGAGAAAGGGCGAATCTGCAATAAGATTACATACAATTGTCGCCCTTTCAGCTGGGGGGAGAAAGGGTGAATCTGCAATAAGATTACATACAATAGTCGCCCTTCCAGCTGGGAGGAGAAAGGGTGAATCTGCTATAAGATTACATACAATTGTCGCCCTTTCAGCTGGGAGGAGAAAGGGCGAATCCGCAATAAGATTACATACAATAGTCGCCCTTTCAGCTGAGAGGAGAAACGGCGAATCTGCAATAAGTTTACATACAATAGTCGCCCTTACAGCTGGGAGGAGAAAGGGCGAATCTGCAAAATATTACATACAATAGTCACCCTTTCAGCTGGGAGGAGAAAGGGTGAATCTGCAATAAGATTACATACAATAGTCACCCTTCAGCTGGGAGGAGAAAGGGCGAATCTGCAATAAGATTACATACAATAGTCGCCCTTTCAGCTGGGAGGAGAAAGGGCGAATCTGCAATAAGATTACATACAATAGTCGCCCTTTCAGCTGGGAGGAGAAAGGGCGAATCTGCAATAAGATTACATACATTAGTCGCCTTTTCTCCTCCAAGCTCCTGATATGTAGGGTAACTGAATTACGTGTTATTTATTTTAGGTTATTTTTACACATATTCCAGTACTTGGAATTGTTTTATGCTGACCGACAGAAAGTTACAATATCAGTTGTCAATAAGGCAACACAGACACATGGTTATCTTTAATATGTTACTGTAACACTGTTTCTCATCACACATTGCAACGGTAACTGGTGAACCGCAAAAAAATCTAAATAAGCCAGAGACAAAGGTGATGAATTGTTTGACGCTAGAGGGTGTTAATGCACTTTTTCCGGGGATGCCAATCCGAATACTTTTGGCGCTATATCACAGGAATGGGAGCTCAGTTTCAAACATGGAATCGCTTATGTCACTATCAGCATTTTAGGACAGCAGTGATTCAAGTATGAATTTCACGGGTGTGGAGATAATATAATGCATAACAACCGGTTTAAATATCCACCTACAGAAACCGTGGCAGACCTATGATTTTAGAATGTAGTTTTGTCCTGAGTTTTTTTTACACACCAAGGACTAATAAGATGACGTCCTTAACGGCCAGAGAATGAAGCCTGCAGGCAGCCTTACTGAGATGTTGAAAACTTCGCTGGCAAGTGTTATACCCCGTTAAAACGGCACGATCGTTTTCTGGATTTTCTCTGATCTGGGTATTGACCAACCTGGATCGACTTCATTTTTGTTTGTAAAACGTGTTTAGGCGTCCCATAATAAATTGAGTAAAGCAGCACGACATCACTATTTTCTGCCGACATTCGAAGCGTTGTAGCAGAAATTTATGGTAGTCTTGGTTGGTTGGTTCCTCAGTTTAGGGGCTGCGATAACGCGGTTATGTAGTCCCGTGTACTTTGGGTGTGTGTAGGATCTGTCTGATAACCGGTGTTAATTGTGATGGCTGTATTAGTGTGTTTATCTGTTTTTTTAATTCAAGTAAGGACTGTAACTTTGAATGTTTCAAATAATTCCTACTTTTGCCGCCAAACGCCACCGTCAATGACTACTAGGCCTAGTTCAGAACTTAGCTACTAGACGCCACCGCAATCGGCTCTTGGCAACGAACGTAGAAACCTAAGAGCGTTGTTTACATTCTTAACCTATAAAATTTAGCTTCACACAGGTGTAATTAGTGGAAGGTTGTTTAACATGACATGGGACCACCGGCTTTACTTCCCCTCCGAAGGAAGGCATACTGAGGGATTTTTAACGCTCTTAAGATATCCGACGGCTTCGGCCGGGTTTGAACCCGCTATCTTTGGCATAGAAGCTCAGCATGCTACCAACTACGCCACCGAAGCCCCTTTATGGCAGTCTGTTTCATCTAGTTTATGAGTATTTCAGTTATTCCTTTTTACAGAATTCAACCTGTTAATGTATATTCTTAATTTAATAATAAACCTGAGGAAATATGTAGGTACTTTTGGTCTGGAAGAAAAATATTTTAACATAATTTTGCACTAGTTTAGGATATTTATTAAATAAATGTTTGCTCGTCCAGAGTCATATCGTTCTGTCGGAATCCCTTCTATATCTGTGTCAAATATATGTCTTTATTGTTCGTCTTCGACGACTTTCTCCGACGCTAGGAATTTCTCCGTGTTTAAATACTAGTAATATTTTTCTCCTACCTTGATTTCGTGTCTCTCAATCTTCATACATCTGATATCAACCAACATAAATACAACCATCATGGCCAACATTACATACTTCTCGCTTTCAAAACACGAGAAAATTCAAAATTGCCATCATTCCCACTGCCTACTTCACTCACACAATTCAGGAGGATAGAACACACCGACGGGATGATCGCAATGGCCAGGAACGAGGTTATATAGTTGTGGGAACAGGATCGTGTGATCGTGTTTGAAGAACAGTTAACTGATAAAATCTCGTTGCGTTTACATGTACCAACTTAATCTGGATCGGGGCCTAATCGGGGTCGCAACCGTGCTGCCTAATCGAGGTACAGTATTCGGAATAGGACTGTTATCCGACCAAAACGTGCCTACTCTTGACGCACAAAGTATTGTAAGTAAACTCTTAATTCATAATATACTACATCTAGACCTACTTAATTTTAAAGTCCTTCTGGTCTAATCAAGTTGAAATTGCATGTAAGTGCATAAACATTGTGAAATCGTCACGAGTATTGTCCGCGGTTCATTTATTAGTTACTGTTCATTACTTCTCAGTATGCTACTGAAATATCTCCATAGCATACAACAAAGTCCCCGATTCCTGGATGTTACGGGTAATCTCAAGAACCACTGGATATACATGTATTTTGATGCGGTTTTAACCATTCTGTAACGGATTTCTCGAGAAGAACATTCATTTATGACCAAAGGAAGCCGAGCAGTAATGATTTCAGTGAATCGAGTCAAAGAAAAACCTGCCGTCCGTGTGCCTTTTAAGCTTACCCTGGGTAAACCGTTAAAAATATCTATATACTAGGAGAGAAAGAATTTCTTAGCATAAAATGTTCTACAAAAATGTCCCCGACAGCGTATCTCTATCTTTAATACATCACCCGCTATAAGTGTTTTACGTTTAAACTTCTTCCAAAAACCTCCATTTAGTGGAAATTTAGATTACTAGCTTCGGAGCGAGTTTACGAGCTAGCGAGTGAGCCTATCACGCCAGCTTCGGCCAGCATCAAACTGTCGAGTGGTGTCGAGTTGAGACTTCAGAGAAGAGCATAATGTTTGGAGTTTCGCTGTTCACCTCGGCTTTTCTGAATTGGTCTGGGATCTGCCGAGTGCGCATTTTAAGCTTACGCTGGGTAAACTGTTCATGATACCGGGCGAAGCTGGGTCGGGTAGCTAGGATACAAATATAGTATGACAAAATAATCACAGTGAAAATTCGCCCTCATGTAGAGTAGGTAAACATGTTGCCTAATTAGTCTATCGTCCACAGCATTTTAATGACCATCTCTGTAAACTAAGCATTACAATAGCCCAAACACACCGTATTATTTGCTAATGATCTAGACGCAGTGGTTCTGAACACGTAGAAGTCTGCGGACCACTCAGCCTGAAATTGAATAATGTACGGACCACCCCTCCTCCCCCTCCCCCAATACACCTTATCAGTTGTAACCCTTCCTCAATAACGCTTGTTTTAAAGATATTTCAATGCAAAACCTGATAGTCATCGCCGCGAATACATTCGGACAATTCTCGTTCAACGCACAACGTTTTCGAAATCCCCATTTATTGGCCACTTTTTTATACGTGCTGGTGGACCCTTTTCTCCCGCGGTCCACTCCCGAGGCACTCGCGGACCACCTGTTTAGAACACGTGATCTAGAGCAGCGTTTCCCAAACTGTGGTACGTATACCACTGGTGATACGTTCGTACTGCTGCGGTGATGTTACGAAAAACATAAGAATTCTTAGATACTTTACAAAAAATATAAAATTAAAAAATATAAAAACATTGATATGTTGACGGAGGGCTTTAACGCCAAAGGTAAGGAGCAATTTTATGAATTGAATTGTGATTCAGAACTAAGGCAAACTTTTTCAAAAATGGCTCTTGTGAACTTTTGGATTGTGAGGCGTGGAGACTGTGCGGACATAGCTGACAAAGCAGTAAGATTTTTACTGCCTTTCCCTACTTCGTACTTGTGTGAGACTGCATTTATTTCGCTTGTTTATCTCAAGAATAAATACCGAAATAGGCTCCTTACAGTGGAAAACTATCTTCGTTTGAGACTCAGAAATCTTAAACCAGACATTCCTAAGTTGGCTTTTAATCTTGAAGCTCACCCTTCACATTGAAGTTGTTAGTTGAACTTTGTCATTTATGTCCAATTATTGAGAGCTTTTTATTAATATTATTTGTACAGTGTCATTTCTGAATGTTTGAATTGAATACTTATTGTAATAAATAATGGAACAACTCGACACACTTTTTACTATCGGAACGTTAACTCCAACAGTCTAACTCTAACAAACACAATTTACAATCCATCTTTTGGTATGTTACGTGTGGTGGTGGGGATTATCGTTACTATATCTCCCAACCATTAGGTGGTACGCGAGAGATTCTTATCTCTTAAAATGGTACACACACACAAAAGTTCGGGAAACTGTGATCTAGAGCCTATAATGGGTCGTGGTCAATGTTTCAATTCACAACGTGCTAGAAAGCTGACAGGCACCTCCTTATACCCCTTGGTGCAAACAGTGGTTTCAGGGGCGTACAGTGAAATGAAGTTGGCAGCACTGTCTCAACAATGCATTTTTCAACATAGCGACTAATGTTTTCATCCGTTTACTGCTCCAAAGTTAAAACTTCGATAATGTCCTTATTAAAGTACGAATATGGTGTTTCCTGAATGCAATTAGTCTCTGTAACCATGCCAAAGTATTAAGAAAGAACTTTCCAAGTGATACATACAGAATTACAAATGTGCATCTATAGCTACACGAGTCTTCTTCTTCTATGGCTCTGCAGTTCATTGTAAACCTTGGCCTCTTCAACAACCTTCCGCCATTTATCTCGTTCCAGCGCTAAAGCTTTCCAATTCCTATAGCCCATTTCCCGAAGATCTTCGATAACTCCATCCATCCATCTGGTTCTCGGTCGACCTCGTCCTCTCTGTCACCCTGGATTTCCATTTAATATCTTTTTAGGTACTTCCGTATCACTCATCCGCGCTACATGCCCGGCCCACCTCAATCTGGCTGATTTCACTATTCTTCTAATATGTGGGTCTTTATAAATATTATACAATTCATGATTGTACCTCCTCCTCAATGTTTCTCTTTCGCAGACTGGGCCGATGATTCTTCGAAGTACGGTATCTTTCTTTCGAAGGCATCCCGCATTCCAGTATGGTATAGTTTGCTATTAGTGGCCAAGTTTCCGAGGCATATGTAACACAGGTCTTATAAGTGTTTTATACATGGTTCATTTAGTGCTACGGGTCAAGAGCCTTGAGGAGAGAAGCCTTTTTAGAGCAAAATAGGCTCTGTTGGCTGCTATTAATCTCTGTTTAATTTCATAAGAGGTACCATTTGATTAGGTGACTGTTAATCCCAGATATTTAAACTGCTCAACTCTCTCAAAGGTGTGATTGCCCACGGTGGGCATGTTCTCCTTACGAGCTTTCCCAGCAGCCATATATTCAGATTTATGTTGGTTGATGTTCGGTCCCATTTTCCTACTGGCCTGTTCAAGGGCGATGAATACAACTACACGAGTACCCTTTGTTTTAATGTTTGGTGAGTAACTGTAACCGTGGTTAGTTCTAATGTTTGTACCACCAAAGGAGTTGAGACCCTTCCATAACGCATCGGGAGGGATGAACCTCGTACAAAACTACTTAAATTACCCGAAGTACCTTGTGTACTGATGAATAATAATTGTGGAAATGATGTAATAGATGTTGCATCCTCCAGTTGTGTCAGCCATTGTAGGCGTGATTTATGGGACAAATAAAATATTGCCAACTCCACGCATACGGTAAGCGTGGCCGTGTGATATTTGTTTTATGCTCGCTTCGTTCGCTTCGTTGTGTTTCTATGTTAAGAAGGATTTACAAACAAAAACATACCTAACCTGGGGTTAATGCCCCAGACACCCTTGCTTGAGTACAAGCAGTAATTTTCGGTCGGACAAGAGCCAATAGTTTCTCTCTCCGCTCGCTTAACTCCCTATGCATGACCTGTGTCGTGTATTTTGTGTACCATACATTGGCAATAGTGACATGACGTCAATGTAATGTGCCCGTCAGACGGGATTGTCAGGGTGCCACCAACCGCAGATGACATTCCAGACGCTTCCGTCTTCCAACCACACCCTCTGAGAGGATCGGATGTGTTCCTTAGGCCAGATCCGGCATGATGCTGATAACCAAGGGGGTATCTGGGATAACGGCGGGACAAAGTCATAGATATACCCAAGGAAACACACCCCCAAACACAAATCTAGCAATAAAAAGATCCAGGCTTAAGTAAAATTCGTATAAATTTATTCAGTAAAGGCGCAAACCCCTATCCTACTTCGGAGGGTTTGAAATCGGCTAGTCCGCAAACCTAATGAAAAAAAAAATATGGGCGAGACAAAAGTTTTGATCGTATACGTATGGAATACGCATGTCCAGCTGGGCAAAGCCAAATACCATTTCTAGTAGGGTACGCAAAACGTGTTAACTGGTTGCATAAATAACAATTGGAACGTTTCCATGAATACGATCATTGCTTTTCAGTTGTAATACACAAATAACAGGTGAATTATTATGAAATGTTTATCGTAAATACGTTTCCACTGGAATATACAGTACGTAGACACTCGCTACCGTAATCATGGGTGCTAGAAAATCTCCGAGAAAGCTCTTTCCAGAGGAAGTAGAGGATACTAATACGCCTCAAAACAAAGTTCTCAGCGCAAAATACCAGCAGAGCTATGCTTTTGTGAGTATAAACAAACGATTGCTCAAAATATTAGACCAAACCCTCAATCAGTTGACTGTTTACAAGGAAGACATTTTCAGACGCTATGGTCCAATGGCAAAAACAGAGCTTCCGTTGATAATGAATCGTATCAAGTTACTGAGAAGAGAAATAGAAGAGAACAGACCATTTGTTCCTCTTTTTTCAATAGATCCAGACGTATCAAAATGGAATAAATATCTTGAAGAGCGAACGGCTGAGGAAGTTGGTGTTCCAAGGTGGTATACAACAGTGTTCATTTACGCAGAATGTTATATGTATCGCAGACTTTATGAAATTCTAAGTACAGGTCGACATATAGTGAACCTTGACCCATTCAAAATCCAAAAGGAAGGTACACTCACAAACTCACTGGAAGGTATGGAGACATTCAGTGATTTTCTTATAGAAGAACTACAGAAACCATTTGAAAAACACAATCCTGACGTTTTGCATTCTTTTCTAAGGTTAATGCATCTATGTGTTTGGGGAAATAAGTGTGATCTGTCCGTTTTATATGGAACGAAAATACGTCATATGACAGATCCTCTCAAGTATATCAGTGAACTGAAAGGTAACATATTGGTAGATGACAGTGATAAGGCATGGCCGATACTTACCGAACCAAGTATACGCCCAAGCATTGTTGATTTTGTCGTTGACAACGCAGGTTATGAACTATTCACCGATTTATGTCTCGCTGACTTCCTATGTACTTTCTCTCTCGCAGAAAAAATACGGTTCCATTTGAAAGCCATTCCGTGGTTTGTTTCTAACGCAACACAAAATGATTTCAGGTGGTTACTCAAAAATTTAAATAACCAAAAATGTTCTAGCATTGCAGCTTTGTCAGAAAGATGGCAAGATTATCTAGAAGCTTCAATATGGACATATGCAGCTGAAGAATACTGGACATTACCATTCGTTTATGATGAAATGTCACAACGAGATCCTGAATTATACCAAACTTTATCCACTTCAACTTTAATTATTTTCAAAGGAGACGTTAACTACAGAAAGTTGGTGAGGGAAAGAAATTGGGAACCGACAACCAAATTTGACACAACTCTCGGTGAATTTCGTCCGTCTAACCTAATCGCGCTTAGAACTGTAAAGGCGGATCTAATATGTGGCCTAAGACGCGGAAAAGCAGAAAAGTTGGCAAGTGAACATCCCAACTGGATGCTCACAGGGGACTATGCTGTAATACAGCTCTCGAAGCACCCAGACAACGACTGAAGTGATGGTGGAATTTGATTCTCATTTTATAAGTTTATGGCCTCATAAATAAATATGATTAATGTGCAAATATCATTCCATCATCATCCTGATACAAGATCCAGTAAACAGAGAGTGTGGCGGAGCTCTTCCCAGTCACGGAGAGTTCGTCATATTGTGCAGACCTAGATTTGTCATACAAGATCCTCCAGGTCGTATCACTTTGTACCTGTAGAGCCGTATTCACTGTGGCCCACATTTGAGACGAGTGTGTCAATCTTGCTCGCCTACGAAGAAACCTTGGTCTGCAGAATACACTCTATCTTATATTAGCCGAACGCGTGTTGACTGCTATTCACGTCATCCACTTTATAAGTGAGAGTAGGTTACGGCCAACAATCTAAATTTTGAAGTGTTATTTGTCTCAAAAACTTGTTTCATTTTTTTAAATTTGAAGTTCTGATTTTTGTATTCCATATTTATTCATGCATTCATTTATATATTCATTTATTTCTCCATGGTAATATATTATATACATACAAGCTGAACCCGGCATGAGTTGCAATGCCAATCAAAGAAAGTTATGGCGTTGTAATTTTGTTTCTTGAAGTGATTTTGGATACAAAATATGTTTTTCAATTTCCGTTAACTGCCTCTAAACTATCGTAAAGTTGATTTACTAATTTAGAAACATTCGTGGGAGCGTTTAACAACAACTCACCAAAGAATCATCGCAATCGGATGAATGGCTTATGAACATATACGGGATTTTGTTTAAACGATTCGTGCGCTGTCACTCATTTTACGAATCTACTCGTGCGCTACCTACGGTGAAATGGATTAACTAAGTTAGAAACGTTCACATAAGTTCACCTAAGTGGACACAACAACTCATCAAAGTTTCATCGCAATCGATGATTGGTAAATGAACATATATGGAATTTTGTTGAAACGCTTCGCGCGTCGTCACTCATTCGTTGCATCTACTCGTGCGCTACCTATGGTAAAATGGGTTTACTAATTCGAAAACCTTCTCTGGCGGGAACACAACAACTCATCAAAGTTTCATCGCAATCGGATGAATGGCATAAGAACGCATATGGGTTTTGTTTAAACTATTCGTGCGCCGTCACTCATTTGTTGAAACTACTCATGCGCTACCTACTGTGAAATGGATTTAGTAAGTTAGAAACCTTCACATAACTGTACACAACAACTTATCCAAGTTTCATCACAATCTATGAATGGTATATGAACGCGTACAGGATTTTGTTGAAACGCTTCGCGCGTCGTCACTCATTTGTTGCATCTACTCGTGCGCTACCTATGGTAAAATGGGTTTACTAATTCGAAAACCTTCTCTGGCGGGAACACAACAACTCATCAATGTTTCATCGCAATCGGATGAATGGCATAAGAACGCATACGGGTTGAAACTACTCATGCGCTACCTACTGTGAAATGGATTTACTAAGTTAGAAACCTTCACATACGTGTATACAACAACTCATCAAAGTTTCATCACAATCGATGAATGGTATATGAACGCGTACAGGATTTTGTTGAAACGCTTCGCGCGTCGTCACTCATGTGCTGCATCTACTCACGCGCTACCTCCTGTGAAATGGATTTACTAAGTCAAAAACCTTCCCTGGCGTGTACACAACAATTCGCCAAAGTTTCATCGCAATCGGATGAATGGCATATGAACGCATACGGGATTTTGTTTAAACAATTCACGCGCCGTCACTTATTTGTTGAATCTGCTCGTGCGCTACCTATTGTAAAATGGACTTACTAAGCCCGGAGCCTTCCCTGGAGTGTACTCAACTATTCAGCCAAGTTCCATCGCAATCGGATTAATGGTATATGAACGCATACGTGACTTTGTAAAAACAATTCGCGTGCCATCGCTCATTTGTTGAATCTACTCGTGCGCTACCTATTGTAAAATGGATTTACTAAGTTAGAAACGTTCACATAGGTGTACACAACAACTCATCAATGTTTCATCGCAATCGATGATTGGTATATGAACGCATACGGGATTTTGTTGAAACGCTTCGCGCATCGTCACCCATTTGTTGCATCTACTCGTGCGCTACCTATTGTGAAATAGATTTACTAAGTCGAAAACCTTCCCTGGCGTGAACAAAACAACTCATCAAAGTTTCATCGCAATCGGATGAATGGCATAAGAACGCATACGGGATTTTGTTTAAACGATTCATGGGCTGTCACTCATTTGTTGAATCTACTCATGCGCTACCTACTGTGAAATGGATTTACTAAGTTAGAAACCTTCACATACGTGTATACAACAACTCATCAAAGTTTCATCACAATCGATGAATGGTATATGAACGCGTACAGGATTTTATTGAAACGCTTCGCGCGTCGTCACTCATGTGCTGTATCTACTCACGCGCTACCTCCTGTGAAATGGATTTACTAAGTCGAAAACCTTCCCTGGCGTGTACACAACAATTTGCCAAAGTTTCATCGCAATCGGATGAATGGCTTATGGACGCATACGGGATTTTGTTTAAACAATTCACGCGCCGTCACTCATTTGTTGAATCTGCCGTGTGCTACCTAAGCCCGGAGCCTTCCCTGGAGTGTACTCAACTATTCAGCCAAGTTTTATCGCAATCTAATGAATGGTAGGATATATTAACGCATACGTAACTTTGTTAAAACAATTCGCGTGCCTTCGCTCATTTTTTGAAACTACTCGTGCGCTACCTATTGTAAAATGGTTGTACTAAGCCAGAAATCTTTCCTGGAGTGTTCACAACAATTCACCAAAGTTTGATCGCAATCGGACGAATGGTATATGAACGCAAGTAGTGGAATGACAAGAATCCTGCGTCACCCGACGCTGCTGTGCACAAAAAGCGAGGCTGGGACCGCCTGACGATAGGCAAGTCGATATCCTTCAAACCAATAATCGAAGAGGTTCACGTCAGGTTTCATAGGCCTCGGAGCGACGTCGCCTTTCGTATGCCCATGAATATATCAAAAATACCCGAAATTAAAGGGTGCTCGTTTTTTATTCCTTTGCCCTTTGAGCCCCGAAACTTTAAACGTTGGTAAAGAGTGTTTTATTTTTATTTTTAACATTTCATATGCCTTAATATGCTTCAGTTTGAACACATAATGTTTTTCTAAACTCTTATAGGCCAGTCGACAGGGCGAAAAAAAAGCCTCAATAAGGAAATAATTAGTGGAAAGCTGGAAATTGCTTTAATCGCTTTATTTTGACCCAGATATTACTCTCCCAAGTTTTCTCCCTCGAGCGAAATCGGCGTTGGCGTTTCTGGCCCTAAGAAGGTACCATTTTTCGTTTTTTTTTTCCTTATCAACAAAATACCTATTATAAAAGATAATCCAGAGTAAATTTGGTACAAAAATGTTGTATCTTTTGTCTCTAATGTGAACCGTTACCATTCAAACTGGAGCTATGGAAATGATATGCCATATCAAAGTTTCTACATGTTATAAATATTTGTATAGTGTAGTGTACCCCTAGTAGGGGTAGGTTTTATTTTGGGGTGGAAATATGTTGTTCATTGGAAAGGGGGTATCAGCCCGAGTTCAATGACACCTCATTCGTCAAAATCCGACCACGGATTCGAACTCACATTTTCTCACGTATGATCAAAACAGGATGTGACTTGTTTCACAAGGAGGACGGTAATAAGGTCATTTCACACGTGTTCACATTTATTTCGTCACTTTCCTTTCATATCGTTATTCCATTATAGTAGTGGTGAACAACGTCAATTCAACACACACAAATGTATTTAGGCCCTTTGACATAATTTAAATAAATTCATGGGTTAGTCCGTAGGAACCAGGCCAAACGGACCCGTCCAAAGGGACCAGTCCAAAGGGACAAGGACTCGTCCACAAGGACTTGTCCACAAGGACCTGTCCACAAGGACCTGTCCACAAGGACTAGTCCACAATGACCCGACAACAATGACCCCCGCCAACAATGACTCGTCAACAATAACCCATCCATAGGGATCCGCTCCCCCACCCTCTTACAAAAGCCATGAGTGGGCATGCGTAAAAAACAAAAAAACTAGCATGTTAATTCATAGTGGCTATCCACCGAACAGATGCACTTTATGTAGAACAACGTTTCATTCCATATCGGCATTCAAATGCTCACATGTTGCAATTGGAAAGAGAGATTCTCTAAAAAATTACAATTTCACCCCCTAGTAGGGGTAGGTTTTATTTTTGGGGTGGAAATATGATGTCCATTGGAAAGGGGGTGTTAGCCCGAGTTCAATGACACCTCGTACAAGTCTCTAGCCTGATTGGTTCGCGAGATATTACCATTTTAGTATTCCAGCGGTGGAGCGGTGGTGGTGGGATCTGAACTCTCACAAACACTCTACTTATTTCATGTGTTTTTTTTTGTCATAAAGCTTAGCCAAAACCAACTGGCACGCTTTGTCAATTTCATCGGGGTAGCGTTCACATCTCGGAAAACCCTAACAGCTGTCTGCAGTTCCTCATTACTCTTAAGCAGTGTTACGAATTTCATTTTGCCCTGCCTGTGAAACGTATACGTTGTATTGCACCCACTAAACGCATGCAAAAATAGGATGTTTTCTTGCACACACGGCGGGAGATTGAAACTTGCTGTGCAAAATAGTTGTTGTTTGGTTGAACCTTTTCCAGGTTTCATAAAATACATCTTAGTGGAGGGTGGCACACTAGCCACCAAGATGACCAGGATATATATATCTTCAGCCACTATAATGACCGAATTGTCGGGCCGAGATAACTCGAATTCGGTGGTAACGATGAGCACATCGGCATCTTCTACAGCTTGTCTGGTTTCGATTCCTTCGCTTTCGAATTTGACGCGCAATAAGTCGAAAAATCTTCGTTTGTTTGTGTCATTAGACAAAAATTTTGCTTGTGGCATAGGTGCCGTCATGGACTCATCAAAAACAAGTAGTTTCGTGAAGAACTATACAGCCTATTTTCATATATCCTGCTTATGTTAATTGCCACTATCAACATACACAATTTCTGTTTGATTGCTGTAATAGATTCGTAGATATTGAGAACCGACTAAATATTTCGGATGGTCGCCATGTTGAATTTTATATATGTAGGTCCTAGAGTTAGGTACTGTTATATGCAGATTATTGTGAACGTGTAGTATTCAAACTTCAATCGCATAATTAGGGCACAAGAAAAAACAAGGAGATTTTAAAATTTTTCACAGCTGCCATCCGGAGGTTATGGAAACAATTGAAATAAATTAGATGCCAGTGGATTAACATTCGTATAAGGGTTTACTGTACCAAGTTTCACTGCACGCGGATGGTTAAATTGCGAGAAACGTACATGTGAATATTTATAATTCGCATCACCGCCATGTTGGATTTGTGATCACCAGGTTATTTAAAGTCCTATAGGTGAACTTAAGTTCATAGCCCATATGAACATTAAAAAATGCAGTTTGATTGCTAAAATAGATTCGTAGATATTCAGTATCGTCTAAATATTTCGGATGGTCGCCATGTTGGATTGTTAAATATATAGGCCATAGAGTCATGTACCATTAAAGAAAAATTATTGCTTAGGTTCATTATTCAAACTTTCACTTCGATCGCATGACTACATCACAAGAAATAAAAACTTAATTTTAAAATTCGCACTGCCGCCATCTTGAGGTTATGTAAACAATTGAACTAAATTAGGTACCAGTGGATTACAATGTGTATAAATATTTCCTGTACCAGGTTTCAGTGCGCTTGGAACATTAAATCGCAAGAATGGTCTATTTAAAATTTTCAAAATTCGCTTGGCCGCCATGTTAGTTTTGTAGTTAACCGGTTTTTGAAAGTCTTATAGATGGACTTCCAGTAGTGCCCTTTATCTCCGTACAAAATTTTAGGGAGATACCGCTAATAGTTTCAGAGATATAGAATACCGATGAAATATTTCGCACATCCGCCATCTTGTGATTATGTAAACAATTGAACGAAGTTAGATGTCGGTGCATTACAATGTATATAAACATATACTGTACCATGTTTCATTGCGTTTGGTTGGTCAAATCGCGATAAACGTCTATTTAAAAGTCGCAAATTCGCTTGGCCTCCATGTTGGTTTTGTAGTTACCAGGTTTTCAAAAGTCACATAAGTGAACTTATAGTAGTTCCCTCTATCACCATAGAAAATGTCAGGGTAATATCGGTTTTAGTTTCGGAGATATTGAATGCTGGTGAAATATTTCGCACAGCCGCCATGTTGGATTGGTGAGTCGTAACAAAATTTGAAGGGCACGGTCGAGGTCGCCGGGAATAATGCTATGAACTTTCCGAGTTTCATTGAAATCGCTCCTGCCGTTTAGATTTTATTAGGGGGGGACACACACACGAATCACACACACACGCACACACACACGGACAAAAGGTGATCGCATAAGCCTATTTTTTCAAAATTGAAAATAGGCTAAAAACATTAGCAGCATCATGCTTGTGCGATCGTCAAAGACGTTCATCGGACTTGATACTGCGAGCTGCTGGGTCGTCAGGATACCCATCGAAAATAATGACACTGTTTTCGAAGTATATTTTAACGTAATTCACATATTTGGCACTAATGTCGACAAAAGTATCGGTTTGGTGCCAAATTACACGGTGCAGAAGATATCCTCTGTCGAGAACATAATGTAGGTCCTCGAATGTGGGGTCATCGGTAACAGGATGGAATAATTTATAGAACACAGACTTTTGCGTCTTACGCATTCCCGCTTCATCAAAGATCGCAACCGGATACGGAGCTAGTTCGAACTGGAAATATTGTTTCAATTCTGCAACGGATTTCTTTGCAAGGCAAATGCGTCGGAATAGCACAAGAGGATCAACAGGAATATTCGTGTTGCGGATTTTTAGCCTATTTTCAATTTTGAAAAAATAGGCTTATGAGATCACCTTTTGTCCGTGTGTGTGTGTGTGTGTGTGTGTGTGTGATTCGTGTGTGTGTCCCCCCCTAATAAAATCGAAACGGCTGAAGCGATTTCAATGAAACTCGGGAAGTTCATAACACTATTCCCGGCGACCTCGACCGTGCCCTTCAAATTTTGTTACGTCTCTCCAATCCAACATGGCGGCTGTGCGAAATATTTCACTAGCATTCAATATCTCCGAAACTTTTACCGATATCGCCCTGAAATTGTGTACGGTGATAAAGGGCACTACTAGAAGTTCACCTATGAGACTTTCAAAAACCTGGTGACTACAAAACCAACATGGCGGCCAAGCGAAGTTGAGATATTTCAATAGACTTTTCTCTCGATTTAACTATCTAAATGTAATGAAACTTGGTACAGCAAATGTTTATACACATTGTAATGCACTGGAGTCTAATTTAGTTCAATTGTTTACATAACCTCAAAATGGCGGCTGTGCGAAATATTTCACTGACATTCTATATCTCCGAAACTATTACAGATATCACCCTGCAATTTTGTACGGTGATAAAGGGTACTGATACAGGTATACCTATGTATATTTCATAGACCTGTAAAGTACGAAACGAACATGGCGACCAAGCGAATTTAAAATATTTTAATAGACTTTTCTCGTGATTTAACTCTCTGAGCGCAGTGAAATGTGGTACAGTAATTGATTTTGCAGATTGTAATGCACTGCCATCTAATTTAATTCAATTGCTTACATAACCTCAAGATGGCGGCTGTGTGAAATTTTAAAATTAAGTCTTAATTTCTTGTGTCGTAATCATGCGATCGAAGTGAAAGTTTGAATAATGAACCTAGGCAATAATTGTCCTTGAATGGTACATAACTCTTTGGCCTATACACATAACACTCCTAAATGGTGAGCTCCCGAAATATTTAGACGGTTCTCAATATCTATGAATCTTTTACAGCAACCAAACTGAATTTTTTAATGTTCATAGAGACTATGAACATATGTTCACCTATAGGACTTTCAGGAACCTGGTGAGCACAAATCCAACATGGCGGCGACGCGAAGTATAAATATTTAAATGGACGTTTCTCGCGAATTAACTATCCGAGTGCCGTGAAACGTTGCACGTTAAATGCTTATACAAATGTTGATCCACTGGCATCTAATTTATTTCAATGGTTTGCATTATCACAAGATGGCTGCTGTGCGTAATTTTAAAATCTCATTTTTACTTCTTGTGTTCTAATCATGCGATTGAAGTTTGAATACCACACGTACACAATAATCTTAATGTAATAGTACAAAAATAAAAATCCAACCTGGCGACCTTCTGAAATATTTAGACGGTTCTCAATATCTACGAATCTGTTACAGCAATTAAACTGAAATTTTGTATGTTGATTGTGGCAGTTAACATAAGTAGGATATATGAAAATAAGCTGTATAGTTCTTCACGGAACTACTTGTTGTTTTCGAATTTACCGCGCGGAGAGGCTTCACGCGATTTTTTCTAAGGAACTTCACATTGCGAAAGTTGTTCCGTTTATGCCTTTTTGTGCTGCTATTCCAATTTCATAGGCCATATGACAAGTGATTTGTCCATCCCCGACAACGGCTGTGCTTAACGAAACATGTGTTTTCCACGAGGAAAGGGATCGTGAGTTGATAACCAGCCAACAAATTTTCTCAAGTCCGCATTATCCCACGAGATCCGCGCACACCGTGCGTCCACATGCGGCTCTGTAGTCAAAAACGCAATGTTGCAAAATGATACTAATGGTAGGTACTTTGCCACAGCTGTTTACATTGAAAAGCTGTTATACTTGTAACAGGTTAACAGCTTGTGCACCTGGAATGTTGAGAAATATTTATAACATGTAGAAACTTTGATATAGCATATCATTTAGATAGCTTTTCCGCAAGAATCAAGAAGGGCTCCACTTTGAATGGTCGTAGCATCGTAACGGTTCACATTAGAGACAAAAGATACAGAACATTTTTGTAGGAAATTTACTCTAGATTATTATTTATTACTGGTATTTTGTTGATAAAGTTGATGGTTTGGGAGATATTTGCAAAAAAAGAAAAAAAACAACAACATGGTACCTTCTTAGGGCCAGAAGGGCTAACGCCGACTTCGCTCGAGGGGGATAACTTAGGAGAGTATATCTGGGTCCAAATAAAGCGATTAAAGTAATTTCCAGCTTTCCACTAATTATTTCCTGATTAAACTACCTGTCGCCTGGCCTATTAATTATACCTAAGTATAATTTTTTTAGGTGGTACTTACAAGTACCGTCAGTCCTCTACAGGCAACAGAGAATTACATGACTCTGTTTTTGAAAAGGACACAAAATTTTATTCTTTTGTTGATATTTACCAAAGTTACAAAATATGTTGCTTCTGTGGGTGAACAGCGTAGAGGTGTATGTTACATATAATTAATTTATTGTTGTCAGAAACAAATACAAATAAATATTCACGTTGAAAAAATATGAAAATTAGAAAATTAATATACTCTGAAACAAGAAGGACGGTTTGGTTCATAAGTGTTCTAGCCAAAGAAGTTATTGTTACACGTTTATCTCATGGAACTCAACTGAACAGTTTTTACTCTCGTTGACAGGCGGCTTCGGTAGCGTAGTTGGAAGCATGCTGAGCATTCATGCCCAAGAACACTGGTTCAAACCCGGCCGAAGTCGTCGGTTTTTTTAAGCGTTAAAAATCCCTCACTATGCCTTCCTTTGTAGGGGAAGTAAATCCAGCGGGCCCATGTCATAGATTGATGGCATATAGAAGAACCTTTCACTAACTACAATTATGTGAAGCTAAATTGTAGGTTAGATTTGAAATTGTACCAAAGAGTTCACAATAAAAACAATATAAGAATTTACGAATAGAATGTCTAACAGTCCCCAGAAAAGTTCCGGCCGCCACTTTTTGGACCTGCGATCAACATTGTACAGAGCTTGCAATCGATCCGCAATGTCTACACCAGGTATATCCTGAAGAAGATCATTATTTATATCTTCCAATGTTAAAAACTTGTGGACATTCATATCTCACATTTTATCATGCAAACAATGCCATAAGTACTAAATAATACACAGTTTGGAATACCTCAGTGATGAACTTCCCGCCTACACATTACCTCAACAATATTGTTTCCTTGCCCACTTCCCAACAGACCTATAGAGCCCTGACAGTACTTAGGAGTATCAGGTAGTTTATCGCTTCTGAAAATAAACAGCAGTGTTTGAGGCAAGTTTTGAGATGATGTACGTGCTTTGATGACAATAATACACATTAGGTATCGAATAAGTTGGCATTACTGACTCCTCAAGAAAGAGCCGCAATTTCAACTACAGTATACAGGCTGTAAAAAAAAGTCCTGCACCAAACTTAAATCCCGCATACGGGTGGGGACAGGGAGTAATTTGAGATAGGGAACCCATGTGCGGAACTCAACCGTTATGAGCGATTTTAATTATGAGTACATTTGGCAACTTCGCGTGCTTCCCACGACAGAGGACCGATTACCGCTCACAAGTCATTCTAGCTATTGGCCCACCTCGTGGCTCAGTGCCAAGCGGTTAGAATCTCACACTGAGGTGACCGGATTTGAATCCCCCTTCCGACAATGCAGATTTTTTTCTTCGAGTCGTTTGTATTTGCATCAATTAATTACTACATAGGGCTAGATTAGATCCTTTTTGTTTCTAATTTCGTTTTAGAAAGGAGCTACATTATACGCCGCAATTTTGCGTTTTGAAAGAAAAACAAATTGGTTCTGTTCGTTGCCGATTTATTTCTTCGCGGTAGGATTTTGTTTGGACACAAATGATCTCTTTGTTTTTGTCGTAATTTCTGTATGATTGTTTCGCAATGATATGGTTTTTTTCTCTTCTTCTTCTTCTTAGTCGTTTACCCTCCAGGTGAGTGGAACCCACGGACTCGGCGAGGGAACTCACCACTACCGCCTCTACGGGCAGTGTCATAGAGCTGGGAACATCTAATCGGAGGGGATACAACTGGTGAGGTGTGATTGGCACCTCGCCCAGGCGGCCTCACCTGCAAAGCGAACAGGGGTCTCATGAGGGAAGGTAAATATGGAAGGTCAGGATGGCTAGGCAAGGAAGAGGAAAGGAGGCGGCCGTGGCCTTGAAGAAGGTACTGTCCCCGATAATCCGGATAGTAGGCTGTCAGAAATCCGCCCCCTCAATCGGATTGCCAATAATCGATTGCACTGGCACAGCTACATCAATGAAAATGGCACTGACAGATACCACCGAGATTAGAGCACAGTAGTTAACATGAAATTATTGTGGAACACACCAAAATATACGGGGGTTCATACTTACCTTTTACTTACCTATTCAATTTAATCTCGGGTCTGGGTTTTCAACTGGATCACTTAATAGTATGCCCTCACAATAACCTCCACCACGATATTTAAAATGAACCAAGTCGAAGACCAGAAAATTTAAACTGCACAATAATTTATTTCACATAAAGAAAAAAAATTGTAACAAAATTTAACAACAAAATAGTTATGGCTGTCTGAATCCATTGTCAATGCAACCATGTCCTCCTGTAGAACTGTAGACTTCACAGACAAAAATTCAGCTTTCTCTAGCTCAAAAGAACGTAATAATAACAATGCACATTGGAATGGATAAGGGAGCTGGGACGAGACATATAGCATTTGTTTCCTTGTTCATGAACTTCATAATTTAGTTCATTGACACACATTTATTAATAACCGCAAGGCCGCTAAGTAGTTGACCTTGACCTCCACCATTCAGTTATCTGGCCACCTGCAATACACCCTAAGCAGTGTTGCATGCTTGCTTCGTCAAATGGACGCAGCTGCCTAACCAGTGTCACCATATGCTGGCCAACGCAGAGTCTAGCTCTCATTCAAAACAATTTAAATGCTCACATCTCAACTCAAATATTATCACGCAAAATTTATACAAGTTCCGATCACATTGCAATGGATTACTCTGTTAATCTCAAATATTATTTAAATGTTTATTCCAATTATCGAACTAGCGTTGTTTAAATGTTAATAGCAAAACGCATAATGTCATATCATAGTGTTCAATAATTATTTATAACATTAAGATTGTTCATAACTTAATCAAACGACAATTGAAAAATTTTTACACGCCTCTATTAATCCCGTTTGTTTCAAATTATTATTATAGATATTTACATAGTTATTTACATTATTCATATTTTATTTATATTTGAAATACATTAACCACACGTTTATCCGGTTGATATTTTCTTAAATCGTGGTAATATAATCGACCGATGAAGGTTACTTATATTAAAATTTTAGATTCAGGTTTAATAAGATTTAATAATGATAATTTGTGACGGTAACCTCCATTCAAAATCTATAATTCAATCAATTTATCACTCTTGTTAATTTTAACAGTAACTTCATATGAATAATTTTCAATGGACCTGAACAATACAACTCAGCGGAAACATACCTCGCACAAACGCACAAAATTGGCCCATAATTCATCATATATCTCATTATATAAGGCATCAGAATCTTCCACAATACACACAAAAACCTCCACTTATAAATTCATCATCATCATCAATATTATTGTGGGAACCTCCTTCACTTATTAAAGGGCATTATTCATCAGCGACTTTTACACGTCCACTGAACTAACGATTATACATCCATAGTTCCTCTTTAAAAATTCTTATATTCATCAATTGTATCGAAAACTGTTATTATATTTAACCTTCGTGGGTTTCATTCATGAAGCGATATGAAGTAAAAATTTTCCAGTCACAAATAAATTTAATAGCAAATACGATTAGACACGCCTCCCTGGTCTATCAAAATGAATTAATCTCATCAAAATTATCGCAGTATAAAATACTATATTCAAGCAAAATTCATTTAACTGCAGAAATAGTCGAATAGAATGCAAATAGACCAGAAAATGCAAACATTATTGTTTCAAACTAGAATTGAGAACATCTCCTATCAAATGTTCATTACTCTAGTGTACTGAATAAATCGTATTCAAAGTTCATATTTCATAAAATTGTCTATAATGCAATGGTATTTCAGAATTGACTAAAAATGGCTGTGTTTCAATCATGTTCATAAAAACGACTAGTATTTCCAAGATCGTCGATAAAGTAGTAGATTTTAACGCTCTAAAATATTTTAATCATTCTTCTTTCTTGAGGATGACAGAAAATTGGTCAAAGTAATTTACTGGAAAGAATTACTTTAATAAAACGACATGCTGTCTGAATTAAAACTTGCCATAGAAAATCGTTAACTTTACAGTCAAATTGTGACTACAAGAAAGATTCAAATTCTAGAAAGAATATTAAACTTCAATATAAACTGATCCAAAATGTTTAAATATGCAAATGACATAATAATGTCTCAATAAATCGACAAAAATGGCATAAAGCTGCAAAGTGTACAGAGTACAGAAACATCTAGCAAAATAATATGGGGCAATCAAATATATGACAGAAAATATGGGAAAGATAGTTGCTCAGATCTCACTAAAATGGCTCAAATAAATCAAGAAACGTTCACGGCTACCTTATCTGTTGGATTGAAGTTCTAGAAGAAAATTTCAAAGAAGACTGCTGCTGGTTCCAATTCACCACAGGATAGATGTGCACCGACCTCGAACCTGGAACCTGCGCCCTCGGAGAATAGAACAGCTTCCTCCTCCGGAAATCTCACTGCTCCGTGTAGACGACAGACATCCTTCTGGCAAAACTCTTCTTTGTGTGCTGGGAAAAACCCTAGCCCCTCTTGAAAGTTCCCTGAAGTTCTTGTAGAAATCAGCCATGAAGTTCATTGCAAATATTTCCGCAGAAATGTTCATAATTGTGGAGTATGAATTTATTTCAACTGCCTTTTTATGTAATTCAGCGATGGATTACGATGCATGAGTGTAGCTGAATGTTCACTACATGCTCGTCTTTGTAGAATGACGATTATCGAAGCTCCATGTTGCTACTTCACACTACTGATGTATGTCCCAATTGCATTAAAGTTTTAGTCTTCCATCTCCACTTCCATTATAATGTTAGTCGAAAGTACTGCCAGATTATATAGTTCCATGTAGAATGTAGCGTTGTATCACCAAATGTAATCTTCAGTATCACGGTTGCAATACACGTGTCTGCCGTAGCGTAGAATGTGGTATTAAAAGTGCTCCTTAGGATTCGAGAAAAACACTTTTCTCTGCAGTCTTTAAATGCGAATATCTTCTGAAGTATTATAATGAAAATGTTCAACTTTCGCACACGCCTCAATATTGTAATGCACTATTGAATTAGTATAAATGCAGTAGCTAATTCTTGATAGATAAACTTGTAGAATCGTTTATGTGTGCGCTCCAACTTCGCCTAGTTTTAGTAACAGTAAAATTGCACTGCTGGATACCCAATACTGTTCGATGCGGTGGGCTCTGCCACGCTTGCTTATGACGATATGCTTGTTCTATCAGAACACGAAGTCAGACTAACAAGTCAGAATAAAACTACCAAGTGAGAAACTCCTCTCTGCTGTGAAAGGCCTTTTATCAACTTTGAAGGGGCGTATCCATCCCTACCATAGCTTCTTCTTCCATCATTACTCGAAGTTCCAACTTTGGCTATTCTTGACGGATTTTCAGATTTCAAAAACATATAATTAATTTCTTCAAAATTCCAAATCAATGCCATAACTGAAAATAGTTTTCCACAATTCTGCATGCCAAAAGTTATTAAATATGGTAGTTTCAGTAATCTCCGTCTCCCTTCAAGCTATCATTCATTGGTTCGAGCCTCTCCTCCAATAGCGTAACTTCTTCCTCAGCACGTTTTCTTGCTTCCCTGCGACTGCGTCGTAAATCTAAGATCCTTCTCGAACAAAATCGTGACGTCAGCAAGACTCTAAGCTCAGCCAGCCTACTTGCTCGAGCGTTGCGTCATCCACGCCTACGTCATGAATATACACGTCACAACTATGACGGCCATAACTTTATTCACATATGCCAATACAGCCACCGTGGTCTCAGTATAATTCAATTTACGGGGGCAGTACCATCCCGGCATTTGCCCGAAGACGAAATGGGAAACCACGGAAAACCACTTCGAGGATGGCTGAGGAGGGAATCGAACTCCCTCTACTCATTTGGAACACCCGAGGCTGAGTAGACCCCGTTCCAGTCCTCATGCCACTTTTTCAAATTTCGTGGCAGAGCCGGTAATCGAACCCAGGACCTCCGGGGCGGCAGCTAACAATGCTGACCGCTACGCTACGGAGGCGACAATGATATGTTTAAGTTCGCAATTTGAGGTAAAGGCCATAGGCGGTTACTTTACAAGCAAAAGATTGCGAGTTTAAAAAAGGTACAGTGAAGATACAGAGACAGGTTCAGCGATCGTTGGAACTGAGGACATTTAATTAAAATTCTTAAAACGTTCTTGAAACATCTACCTGAAAACATCATGCTTACGCTAATTAAGTTGATCCATCATCAAATTAATCGGAGGGAAAAAAAATTAAGTTGGGTTGGAAGAAGGATTCGAACCCCCAGCGTGAAGTCACCTACACCTGCGGGTCGAACGCTTTACTACTGAGCCACAAAGTGAGAATGTGGCTAGGAAGACTTGTGAGCGATAATCGGTCCTTTGCCGTGGAAAGCACGCGACGTTGCCAGATGTACTCATAATTAAAATCGCTCATAGGGGCGTTACGGTTGCGTTGCGGACATGGGTTCCCTATTTCAAATTACTCCCGGCCCCATCCCCATGCGGAGTTTAAGTTTGGTGCAGGACTTTTTTTACAGCCTGTATAAGTCGTGATCTTATTTCCGATGGCTAGGTGGGTGTCTAGTCTAAAATGACACAGTCGCGGTCTGATTGCGAAGCGAGTTGAATCTAATATGGGCTAAAAAGATGTTTAGATTAATAAATATTTTTTCGGAAGTGATTAATATTTAAATGTTATCGTTGCTAATTAATTTGACTTGGTTAAGGGGTTTGACAACGGGGGATTTGAATTAATGGTCGCATAATGACTTAGAGGGATTTATAATTTCGGGAAATGACTTAGCTATTGACCGTCCCAACTTCGCTCATTAGTTCACTGCAGTTAGGGATGATGTTCGCTTATTATGCTAGATGGAGCATAGCTACTTATCCTCCCCGCTCGCAAAGGTGTGGATGGTTTAATAAGTGTTTACAGCAGCAGCTTCAGCATGATAATATTAATATAATAATTAGATCAAAATCTGTTAGGTTTTGAATTTATACTTTAGGAAGTAAGAGAGACCTTCAGAAGCTTGGTTTTTGAAGTATGAAAGGAGAATAGACCTATAGTAGGTTTCTGATTGAAATAATAGTTGTTTTTAACAAGCCTCGCGTTTATTTGGGGAATAATGTTATGAAAATGGATTGGCGGTGTGTGTTGAACGCGTGATATTTTAATCGAACCCACGACAATGTAATGAGTTGTCTGACTGTGTTATTGTTGAGTCAAGTATAGTTCTACAGCGGGGAGTTTGAATTTTGAAGCGCTTTGCTCTGATTGGCTGCTCGGGTCTTGGAGTTGCCAATCAGAGCCTGGCAGCGCTTGGCTGATTTGTGTTTTGAAAGACTTTGCATGTGAAAATGATATTGTTTTATGATTGATTATTGTTAAATTAGTCTGTTTAACTATGTTTTATTGATTTTGTGCGTGCAGAGTGAGATTATGGGCTATAAACCAATCGAAACACAGGTCTCAAGTGCCATCCCAGACGATCAGGCTTTAGCCCAATCCCCAGGCAGGCACCTAACGATCCCGGAGTCCTGTGTTCGATCGTGGCTATGTTAGTGTAATGGCAGAGAGTTGGGGGAGTAATTGAAGTAGCTGTGAGAGTGCAGTGGCGGGTTGGGCTGTAGGTGTGGGGGGGGCTGTTTGAAGTGAGAGTAGTTCGATGCCTGGTGAATGCTTTCTGGCAGTGTTTGATGGCGTCTTTAATGTACTTGCACACTGAGTAAGACGCCGCATGCTTGCCCCCACAGTTTACACACGTGGGGCTGCCCTTAGGTACCGTACAGACCGTGTGGCGATGATCATCGCCACATCTGATGCAGCGGGTATCATGACTGCAATTTGCGGCGTCATGGTGCAAGCGTTGGCAGTTAAAGCACTGTATCATGAGTGTGTTATGTTGTATGATCGCTTGGCGACGTCGCGGCGCCTGTGTTGGTGTCTTTGTTTTGCTGGGAGTCAAGTTTGGCTTGAGGGTGGGAGATTTAGGTGAAGTATGGCCAGCTGGCGCTGCGTCAGTGGCGTGCGTGGTAGAGTGAGATGAGGGGGAATCGGTTTGAGTCTTTGTTTGCGTTTGTTTTGAGTATTTGAGGGTTGATGGCATGGGAGGGGGGACTGGAATGGTTTGTGAAGATGAGCCTAGAGATTCTGGGATATGTTCTGTTTGGGTGTGTTTGTTAGGACGTCTGCAGGGTATGGGATGAAGTATACGAATGGTGGAATGGCTGAGTGTTCCTGGAGCGCTGAGCCCGGGGTGTTCAGATGATTATCATGCGATGGGACGACTGTAACATATTGTTGGGCAGTCTCCTCAATGCATGCTATTATTTTCGCTAGGGGAGCAAGTGAGTGGCATATGGCCTATCTGAGTGTTTCTGGATGCAGGTTGCGGGGAGGGTGGATCAAAACCATAATGTTCCATTGTGGAACTGTTTTTCTTGGTGCGGTAGCATAAGGCTGTTCGGATGTGCCAATTTTCTCGATCCAGATTGAGCGTGTAGATGGGCGTGTAGTGTCCCTGAAGGTGTCCCAGGCTGGATCGGCTGGGTCGTACACTTCAGGATTATGTCTGCGTGAGGGGTTCGTGAATATTTGTGAGTGTTATGTATAGAGTGTAGAGTGGGATGAATGGATGGGGTAAAATACCTTTGTCTGACTCTTAAAAATATATTTGGTCTCGTCCAAGAAGAGCTGCCAGTCGCACAAGGTTAAACAGATGATCGGTTGTTGCCGTGACAATGTGCGAGCTGGCTACGAAGTTATAGGGTAATTCATTAATTAATGGCTGCTGACGGGTAAGAGGGATGAGTTACTTGGGTTAACTCGGGGGTAATAAGATTGCTTGACATGAATGGTTAAAGGTTGGGTAAGTGCAATAATCTTGGCTGCAGGGCTTCAATGGGTAACGGTTGGGAATAGCTATTGTTGCTTGAATAGGCAGGGCGGGAAGGGATTTGATTAATGGTTGGGTAGGGCTAGATGGTAGCCATGAGTCGTAGCCTAGGCAGAAGGTGACCATCAATTAGCATCAATTCTCGAGTGTGTTCGCTGATCGTGGCAGGAGCTCGGTGTAGTAGCTTCCGTCTAGCTTGGCTGCTAGATCTCGAATGAACGAACCTGTGTGTGTCGGCTAGGTGGGTCTATGACAGCGGAGGAGTGAACATTTAATACTACATCTTCTCCAGATATTCCCCCGACTATTAATTCAGGTAATTTCAGTACTTAAATTTTTTAATAGACAGGATGCGTTACTTCCTAGCGCCACCTAAATTGTTTCTTCTTTGCAGAATAACACGAAGAAATATGTCTTAATGTGTGCACCTGAAGTCTGGCCAAAGAACGTGTACCTGCATTCTTTCAGTGCTGAGATCTGGAGGCAGTTCTGGGGAACAGTGTATGTAGCATATTTGGGATGCTTTGGCAAGGTACTGAGAAGAACCGTCAGGCCATAAGAGGTTCATATTAGCAACCACTATTTTTAGCCAACTTTCCACATTTTGCACACAAAAAAAATGAGGAGAAAGTAGACTTACGAGATCGATCCGGGAAAATGTGTGTCTGTCTGACTGGCTGTGTGTGTGTGCCCCCCCCCCCCCCGTCAACTCCTAAACGGATGCAGCAATCGAACTCAAATTTGCTATGAGTAAAGATCTATACCGAAATAGCTCAATGTCATATATGAAAATAATGTCAGTACTACCAACCGCTGAAATATCACAATTAAAATTAAACTAATATACGTCAGTTCTGCCAACATGATTCTAAGCCTGCTAGTCTTGCGCATAATAGTTCGCGGCAGGGAGCGATCAGTTTAGTTCGCAGCTCCATAGCGAACTAGTTCGCTCTTTTAGTTCGTTAGCTCCCATCTCGAATTCCCTGAAGACAGATCGTTCGCTCGCCTTGCTACTGCCACTGCACGCGCTCTTTGTTATAGCAGTCTGTCACCAGTCATTACTCGTCACCAGTGATTGCTCATTCACATTGCTCTCGTTTCAAGCAATACTGTAGACCAGCGCTTCCGAAACTGTGGTACACGTACCACTTGTGGTACGCTGGTACTGCTGCAGTGGTACGCGGTTATGTTACGGAAAAAACAAGTAGTTCCGTGAAGAACTATACAGCCTATTTTCATATATCCTACTTATGTTTACTGCCACAATCAACATACAAAATTTCAGTTTAATTGCTGTAACAGATTCGTAGATATTGAGAACCGTCTAAATATTTCAGATGGTCGCCAGGTTGGATTTTTATTTTTGTACTATTACATTAAGATTATTGTGTACGTGTGGTATTCAAACTTCAATCGCATGATTAGACAACAAGAAGTAAAAACGAGATTTTAAAATTACGCACAGCAGCCATCTTGTGATTATGCAAACACTTGAAATAAATTAGATGCCAGTGGATCAACATTTGTATAAGCATTTAACGTGCAACGTTTCACGGCACTCGGATAGTTAATTCGCGAGAAACGTCCATTTAAATATTTATACTTCGCGTCGCCGCCATGTTGGATTTGTGCTCACCAGGTTCCTGAAAGTCCTATAGGTGAACATATGTTCATAGTCTCTAAGAACATAAAAAAATTCAGTTTGGTTGCTGTAAAAGATTCATAGATATTGAGAACCGTCTAAATATTTCGGGAGCTCACCATTTAGGAGTGTTATGTGTATAGGCCATAGAGTTATGTACCATTCAAGGACAATTATTGCCTAGGTTCATATTTCAAACTTTCACTTCGATCGCATGATTACGACACAAGAAATTAAAACTTAATTTTAAAATTTCGCACAGCCGCCATCTTGAGGTTATGTAAGCAATTGAATTAAATTAGATGGCAGTGCATTACAATCTGCAAAGTCAATTACTGTACCACATTTCACTGCGATCAGAGAGTTAAATCACGAGAAAAGTCTATTAAAATATTTTAAATTCGCTTGGTCGTCATGTTCGTTTCGTACTTTACAGGTTTATGAAATATACATAGGTATACCTGTATCAGTACCCTTTATCACCGTACAAAATTGCAGGGTGATATCTGTAATAGTTTCGGAGATATAGAATGTCAGTGAAATATTTCGCACAGCCGCCATTTTGAGGTTATGTAAACAATTGAACTAAATTAGACTCCAGTGCATTACAATGTGTATAAACATTTGCTGTACCAAGTTTCATTACATTTAGATAGTTAAATCGCGAGAAAAGTCTATTTAAATGTCTCAACTTCGCTTGGCCGCCATGTTGGTTTTGTAGTCACCAGATTTTTGAAAGTCTCATAGGTGAACTTCTAGTAGTGCCCTTTATCACCGTACACAATTTCAGGGCGATATCGGTAATAGTTTCGGAGATATTGAATGCTAGTGAAGTATTTCGCACAGCCGCCATTTTGGATTGGAGAGACGTAACAAAATTAGAAGGGTACGGTCGAGGTCGCCGTGAATAGTGCTATGAATTTCCCGAGTTTCATTGAAATCGCTCCAGCCGTTTCGATTTTATTAGGTGGGGGGGACACACACACGAATCACACACACACGCACACACACACACACACACACACACGCACGCGCACACACACGGACAAAAGGTGATCTCATAAGCCTATTTTTTCAAAATTGAAAATAGGCTAATAATATAAAAAATATTAGATACTGGTACGTTACGAAAAATATAAAATTTAAAAATATAAAAACATTGTTATGTTGTCGGAGCACTTAAAGGCCAAAGATAAGGAGCTGTTTTATGAATTGAATTGTGATTCAGAAATAAGGCAAACGTTTTCAAAAATGGCTCTTGTGAACTTTTGGGTTGAGAGGCTTGCAGACTATGCAGACATTGACGACAAAGCAGTTAGATATTTACTGCCTCTAACTACTTCGTACTTGTGTGAGACTGCATTTTCTTCACTTGTTTATCTCAAGAATAAATACCAAAATAGGCTCCTTACAGTGGAAAACGATCTTCGTTTTAGACTCAGCAATCTTAAACCAGACATTCCTAAGTTGGCTTCTACTGTAATGTTCACCCCTCACATTGAAGTTGTAAATTGAACATTTTATGTTTAATTATTAAGAGATTTTCATTAATATTATTTGTACAGTGTCATTCCTGAATGTTTGAATTGATTATTTATTGTAATAAATAAAACAACAGGATACACTTTATTATAATACGAATTTTAAATTTAACAGTCTAACTCTAACAAACACAATTTACAATCCATATTTTGGTCTGCTACCTAGTGGTGGTGGGGGATTAGAGTTACTATATCTACCAACCATTGGGTGGTACGCGAGAGATTCTCATCTCTTAAAGTGGTACATACACACAAATGTTTGGAGAACACTGCTGTAGGCTACTGTAACAGTTACTGTGCTCGCTGCATGTGCTGTTCGTGTATTAGATATTGACATGTTGCGTGTGTAGTAATGTGATTTACATTTTGATATTCGAAGATAAAAAATACAAAAATATGAGTACTGAAACATTAGTGAAATTCCTTATTCCTTCCTTATCTATATATTTAAAACAGTAAGGTGATTTTTGTTGAGAGAACGACAGAACCGATTTACTTCGTAGAGCACACTAACGAAAGCTCTTCGCCTCTAGATTTGCAGAGTGGCTCTAAAATAAACAAATATATTAAGGTATAAGTAGTGTATTTGTAACAGTTCCGCAGCCACCTCCACCTTCCCACCTCACAAGATGGCGGCAGTGCGATATCTCTCGAACTTATGGTCGGATTTTGACAAATGAGGTGTCAAATTACTCAGGCGAACACCCCCATTCCATTGGACAACATATTTCCACCCCATAATAAAACCTACCCCTACTAGAGGGTGAAATTGAATTTTTTAGAGAATCTCTCTTTCCAATTGCAACATGTGAGAGTTTGAATGCCGATATGGAATAAAACGTTGTTCCACACAAGAGACATGTGTTTGGTGGATAGCCACTATGAATTAACATGCTTGTTTTTGTTTTTTGCGCATGCCCACTCATAGCTTTTGTAAGAGGGCAGGCTTTTTAAAAGATGGCGGCTGTAGTGTAACCTAACCTAACCGAACCCACGAGTGGTGATCAAAAAGTATTTTAAGTGACGCTTGTCGATTGGCAAACCAATAATCAAAGAGGGAAATGTCAGGCCTTGAGGTGATAGCCCCTTTTGATTGATCCCTGTTGATTGATCTCTGTTGATTTGTCCCTTTGGACTGGTCTCTGTTGACTAGCCCCTTTTGGACGGGCCCTTTTTGACAGGGGGTCATTTTTGATGGATCCTTTTTGACAGGTGCTTTTCGACGGGTCCCTGTTGACGAGTCATTGCTGACGGGTCCTTGTTGATGAGTCCCTGTGGACGGGTCATTGTTGACGGGTCCCTATTGACAGGTCATTGTTGACAGGTCATTGATGACAGGTCATTGTTGACGGGTCATTGTTGATGAGTCCTTGCTGACAAGTCCCTGTTGACGGGTCCCTGTGGAAGGGTCCCTTTAGACCGGCCCCTTTGGACTGGTCCCTATGGACCGGCCCATGAAATTTATCCAAATTATGTCAAAGGGCCTAACTACATTTGTGTGTAAAGCAGTGTGTTGAACTGACGTTGTTCACCAGTCCTTACTACTACAATTGGATAACGATATGAAAGGAATTGATTAACTAGACATGAGTTAACTACCAACGAAACACTTTGGCGACTCTGCTTGTTATTGACCAATGTGTAGGGTTTTAGAAAAACTGTTTGCTATTTTGGGTTATATACAAAAAATGCTTAGACCTTTTGAGTGACTATGTTTGCTAAACAAGACATTATACCAGACACGATTAGGATTCTTATGTAGCTCAGACAAGGAAAGAATTTCTACAGAATCTGTTGACATTTAATATAGATTTAGGTATTAGGAAGTCATTTTGAAGGCCTTTGTCTGGAGCGTGGCACTCTATGAAAGTAAAACTTAGACAATTGGTGTAGCAGAAAAGTGGAGAATTGAAGTGTTTGAAATGTGGTGTTACAGGAGAATGATGAAGATTAGATGGGTAAATAGGGTTACTAACAAAGAGGTATTAAGACGAGTGGGGGAGAAGAGATGTATCTGGCGACTGTTAATGAAGTAAAGAGATAGGTTGGTAGAACACGTACTAAGACACCCAAGAATAGCAAACTTAGGTTAGGAAGAAAGGTTTGAGGACGAGAACTGTAGGGTTAGACCAAGTTTAGAATATGTTAAACAGATAGCCTTGAATGTAGGGTGTGGTAGCTATATAGAGATGAAACGATTAGCTCGGGACAGATAGGCGCTGAGATCTGCATCAAACCAGTCAAAGGACTAAAGACTCAAACAACAACATGTAAGTTCACTAAAATAATGTTGTGTAACGGTATATGTTAGTCAACGAACAGTAATGCATTACTAAAACCCATGACACGATACTTAAGAGCTTTTCTAAAATGATTTTAAAATGCCTTTAACCCTATATTGAACACCCAGTTCACAAGACTCATAACTGCAATGTTATGGTAAAACAAAACAAAATCTATATTTCAAAACAAGCAAGTGGTTTAGTCAATGTATACTGGAAAAAGTTTTGTAAACACTCAAGTCCTCAAGACTAATTAATTTAGTAACTGTCAGGTTGACCGAGTGGTTAAGGTGTTTGACTTAAGATCAAATTTTCTGTATAAGGAAGCAAGGGTTTGAATCCCTTACCTGACATAACTATTGCCTTGACATGGCTTGGCCACACTGCATTATTATGACACTCGGTACACAAACCATAGATATAGTGTATTGTTTGAGGCCACTCTCTTTCTGAACATAGTCAGAGACTGTTGATGGTTAACAATTGTATTAATAGTGGGACATGGGGATAGTAATTAAGAAAAACAGACAATACCCATACAATATTTTTATTAAATTCATGTTATAATAGTTACACACTGAATTCAACTCTATCTCTTTACCATTGGTCTATATAGATTTTTAAACACAACGCTTGTTGTAGATCTTTTTACAACTTTCTCCAGGTACTCTTGCTCTTAAAAACTGGGGAAGCCGCAATGGTTTTATAAACATAAAACCCTCATCCTCTTCTTTTTCATAATTATCATCATCATCATCATCATTATGAATATTATCATCAAAATTATTATAGTCATTGTCACCATCATTATCATCATCATCATCATTCTCAACATCACTAGAACTATCCAATTCCTCTTGTTTGTTTTCCACAGGGACCTCTTGTAGAGTCTGCGTTGCTTTTGATAGTGTTAAGGGTTTTTTGAACGATGGTATTTGTCCTAACATGTCTTTTTGAGGTGATGATGAATGCTTTTTAACAAACAATGCACTATCTTGAGCAGCAATATATTTTTCTTGGACTTGCTTTTTTACCTGGGTTAGAGTATTTTGCGTATTTAAATGTGTATTAATTTGAGATTCACAATGATGTTCTTTTGAAGTAAGTACGTTGAAGTCTTTTGTTTTAATCATTCCTCGACACTTTTTGGATCGTTGTTTTGAACATCGCCATATAACAGTTCCATCTTTATTGGTTGTTTTTACAATATATGTATATCCTTTATAGAAGACACATGGCTTGCCATGACTGGTTGTTGAGACTTCCATATCAACTAATACATATGAATTAAATTTTAGTAAAGTCACATGAACAATCTTTAGATTACAAGTGATTTATTTACACACACACACACTTTCCTAAATGTCAAGATTTATGGATGTTGTTTTCCGCCAACAGCTGCTTACTGCGTATGACAAGGCTGGAGACTGGTAGGTGAGACGGTCTTTCACGATGTGAACACTGTAACAGGCAGTAGTCAACTGACAATATTCTTATACCCTAGTCAAGGTTAACAGGTACTTACTGCGTATGACAAGACCGTACACTCGTAGGTTAGACCGTATTTTTTGTTTGTTGCTAAGGATCCCATATATACCCTAGACATGTTAGTTCTGAACACTTAGTGGTTAATTGTATATATTGAATTTAAATACACAGCTCATACAAGCACGTTTTGCGGATGGGAGGGGTGAGAGGCTGGCAAAAAAGGAAATGTTTTAGTTTAATGAAACGTCATGTCCTAGTAGGCGTGATTTATAGTAGACGCAATTGATAGTAGGCGCGATTAATAGTAGACGCAATTGATAGTAGACGTGATTGATAGTAGGCGTGATTTGACATGAGCGCGATTTATAGTAGACGCGAAAGATAGTAGGCGCGATTGATAGTAGGCGTAATTAGACATGGGCGAGATTTATAGTAGACGCAATTGATAGTAGACGCGATTGATAGTAGACGCAATTGATAGTAGACGTAATTGATAGTAGGTGTAATCGATACTAGACGTGATTAATAGTAGACGCAATTGATACTAGGCGTGATTGATAGTAGGCGTGATTTGTAGTAAGCGCGATTTATAGTAGACGCAAATGATAGTAGGCGCGATTGATAGTAGGCGTGATTGATAGTAGACGCGATTGATAGTAGGCGCAATTTGACATGGGCGCGACTCAGATCATTTTTGATATTACAAAGTTACAGTGTCAATGTCTTGTGTGGGGTTTCGCCTAGGACACCAAGCAAGGCTCATCGGCGGGCTCTTGGTGTCCCCGCCCGGACCCCCACAGGAGTGACGAACTGCGCGCCACCTCCCTTTATATAAGGTGCAACTGCACCTAGGCGAAACCCCACACAAGACACGGCACAAACCTAGAAGAATTGCTGAGTTTTAATTCACCGGCCGTGAAAGCCAATATACCATCTTTTTGGAAGCCTTCATAGGGAGGTTAAGGCTGCTTGAGCTTTTAGTTCTCGTAGTCAAGTGGTGCAGTTGCACCTTATATAAAGGGAGGTAGCGCGCAGTTCGTCACTCCTGTGGGGGTCCGGGCGGGGACACCAAGAGCCCGCCGATGAGCCTTGCTTGGTGTCCTAGGCGAAACCCCACACAAGACACGGCACAAACCTAGAAGAATTGCTGAGTTTTAATTCACCGGCCGTGAAAGCCAATATACCATTACATGTTGTTGTTTGAGTCTTTAGTCCTTTGACTGGTTTGATGCAGATCTCAGCGCCTATCTGTCCCGAGCTAATCGTTTCATCTCTATATAGCTACCACACCCTACATTCAAGGCTATCTGTTTAACATATTCTAAACTTGGTCTACCCCTACAGTTCTCGTCCTCAAACCTTTCTTCCTTAACTAAGTTTGCTGTTCTTGGGTGTCTTAGTACGTGTTCTACCAACCTATCTCTTTACTTCATTAACAGTCGCCAGATACATCTCTTCTCCCCCACTCGTCTTAATACCTATTTGTTAGTAACCCTATTTACCCATCTAATCTTCATCATTCTCCTGTAACACCACATTTCAAACACTTCAATTCTCCACTTTTCTGCTACACCAATTGTCTAAGTTTTACTTTCATAGAGTGCCACGCTCCAGACAAAGGCCTTCAAAATGACTTCCTAATACCTAAATCTATATTCAATGTCAACAGATTCTGTAGAAATTCTTTCCTTGTCTGAGCTACATAAGAATCCTAATCGTGTCTGGTATAATGTCTTGTTTAGCAAACATAGTCACTCAAAAGGTCTAAGCATTTTTTGTATATAACCCAAAATAGCAAACAGTTCTTCTAAAACCCTACTCATTGGTCAATAACAAGCAGAGTCGCCAAAGTGTTTCGTTGGTAGTTAACTCATGTCTAGTTAATCAATTCCTTTCATATCGTTATCCAATTGTAGTAGTAAGGACTGGTGAACAACGTCAGTTCAACACACTGCTTTACACACAAATGTAGTTAGGCCCTTTGACATAATTTGGATACATTTCAAGGGCCGGTCCATAGGGACCAGTCCAAAGGGGCCGGTCTAAAGGGACCCTTCCACAGGGACCCATCAACAGAGACTTGTCAGCAAGGACTCATCAACAATGACCCGTCAACAATGACCTGTCATCAATGACCTGTCAACAATGACCTGTCAATAGGGACCCGTCAACAATGACCCGTCCACAGGGACTCATCAACAAGGACCCGTCAGCAATGACTCGTCAACAGGGACCCGTCGAAAAGCACCTGTCAAAAAGGATCCATCAAAAATGACCCCCTGTCAAAAAGGGCCCGTCCAAAAGGGGCTAGTCAACAGAGACCAGTCCAAAGGGACAAATCAACAGAGATCAATCAACAGGGATCAATCAAAAGGGGCTATCACCTCAAGGCCTGACATATCCCTCTTTGATTATTGGTTTGCCAATCGACAAGCGTCACTTAAAATACTTTTTGATCACCACTCGTGGGTTGGGTTAGGTTAGGTTACACTACAGCCGCCATCTTTTAAAAAACCTGCCCTCTTACAAAAGCTATGAGTGGGCATGCGCAAAAAACAAAAACAAGCATGTTAATTCATAGTGGCTATCCACCAAACACATGTCTCTTGTGTGGAACAACGTTTTATTCCATATCGGCATTCAAACTCTCACATGTTGCAATTGGAAAGAGAGATTCTCTAAAAAAATTACAATTTCACCCCCTAGTAGGGGTAGGTTTTATTTTGGGGTGGAAATATGTTGTTCATTGGAAAGGGGGTATCAGCCCGAGTTCAATGACACCTCATTCGTCAAAAATCCGACCACGGGTTCGAACTCACATTTTCTCACGTATGAAGCAAAACAGGATGTGACTTGTTTCACAAGGAGGACGGTAATAAGGTCATTTCACACGTGTTCACATTTATTTCGTCACTTTCCTTTCATATCGTTATTCCATTATAGTAGTGGTGAACAACGTCAATTCAACACACACACAAATGTAGTTAGGCCCTTTGACATAATTTAAATACATTCATGGGCTAGTCCGTAGGAACCAGGCCAAAGGGATCCGTCCAAAAGGGATCAGTCCAAAGGGACAAGGACTCGTCCACAAGGACTTGTCCACAAGGACCTGTCAACACAGACTTGTCCATAAGGACTCGTCCACAAGGACCTGTCCACAAGGACTTGTCCACAAGGACTCGTCCACAAGGACCTGTCAACAATAACCCATCCACAGGGGCCCGACAGCAGGGGGCTCGTCAACAATAACAGGGGCTCTCACCTCAAGGTCTAACATGCCCCTCTTTGAGTATTGGTTTGCAGAACATCGTTACATCCATATCGACATTCAAACTCTCACATGTTGCAAACTGGAAAGAGAGATTCTCTAAAAAATTCAATTTCACCCTCTACTAGGGGTAGGTTTTATTATGGGGTGGAAATATATTGTCCAATGGAAAGGGGGTGTTCGCCCGAGTAATTTGACACCTCATTTGACAAAATCCGACCATAAGTTCGAGAGATATCGCACTGCCGCCATCTTGTGAGGTGGGGAGGTGGAGGTGGCTGCGGAACTGTTACAAATACACTACTGGTATATTTTTAAATTAATATAGAAAATAGCAGAATTCTTGCCCCTCACGCATGCGCACAATCCGCCTGGGCTCATGACAAAATGGCGGTGAGAAGTCCATTAAAATGTAAGTTATTTAATAAGCTTCCATGTAATTGAAAACATACATTAACCAAGTTCTGACAATAAAATATAATAACAGTATGAACGTATACGAATGTGCGCCATTGATTTTTTTGGATAATAAATAGATTATTTCCTTCAGACAGCGGCTTTTGAATATAGGGAATGGTTGCGTCTGCCACTAAACAAGAGTGTGCGAGTAGCTATGTGGTTAAGGCGACTTACTGTGGTTCCAAGGAGCACCGGTTCGATCCCAGCTCTCGCCAGTATTTTTTATTAGTATTAGTATTAGAAAGGTTTTATGTCTGTTAAAGATACATATTTCTACATTCCCTCTCATTACGTTTTATTTCCGTTTAACCATTGCATTACAGCATGTGATCAAAAGAGCAAACTGCTGTCCTCAATACGCCGTTTGAATATCTGCAATCAGTTCCTATAACTGACAACAGATAGCAGTACATCGCCCATATAGTTCCAGCAACTGACAGCAGATGGCATCACCATTGCATCGATATATTCAAAACACAAGACATGGCGCGTTATCACGTGATGGTTAAATATTGTTTATCAATGAGTATTAGTAACGTTTTATGTCAGTTAAAGATAAATATTTCTACATTCCCTCTCAATACGTTTTATTTCCGTTTTACCATTGCATGACAGCATCATCTTCATCGTCATCATCATCATCATTTCCCCTTATCCAGCTCCTGCCGGGTCGGGGTATTTATGGCACTTCTCCACTTTCCTCTTTCCTTCCACCATTCTTCTTCCATGATCTTGTCCCAGTCCAGATTTCTTTTTCTTACGCTGTTCCTCACTGAATCAATCCACCTTGTTCTAGGTCTTCCTCTTGCTCTCTTACCCTTGCTTGCACTTTGCCTCCAGCATCTGTCTTGGTATTCCAATTTCCTCCATCCTCTTTACATGTCCAAACCACCTTAGTTTATTCTTCTCAATTCTCTCATTTAGTTTCCCATCCCAACTTCCTTCCTAACATCTTCATTCCTCACTCTGTCTTTCCTTGTCTTTCCTATCATACTTCTTAGGATTTTCATTTCACTGGCTTGGCTTCTACTCTCTTGCCTGCTTGTCAGGGTACAAGTCTCAGCTGCATACGTTAATATGGGAACATAGTACACTTTATATATTACCTCCTTGCTTTTCCTTGGTACTTCCTTATCCCAAACAAGTTTTCTTACACTTTGATAGAATGCATTGCTCTGCTGTACTCTCCTGCAAATCTCCATGTCCAACCTACCAGTTTGCATCAATTCACTTCCTAGGTATTTAAACGTGTCCACAATTTCCAAACTCTGACTTCGAATTTTCACAGTGCCCTTTCCTTGTCTTTCCCCTATTGTCATCACCATGGTCTTGCTTTTCTCTATACTGATTTTCAGGCCGTACTTCTGAATATTTTCGTTCAGTGCATCTAGTTGTTTTTGCACTTCTTCGGTGTTCCTTCCCCAGACCACAATATCATCTGTAAATAACAGTAACTTCATTTCTTTATGTCCATATTCCGCCCACAACGTTGTGCGCCATTTTATGAAACCGTTCAGGTCGGAGGTTGTTAAGGAATAGCCAACAACCGCGATGACTTCCTTAACATCTCACCCGTCGAGCACATAAATAAAAAAAGAAAAATTACCGAGAGGATCAGGTGACCTTCTATAAAGGCTAAAGCGGCACGAGAGTCCGTAGTCCACAGGGATCTTGGTACATGGTGACGATGGTCATAGACCGCCTAAGGAAAGGTTCACCTTAAAACTAGACTGAGAAAATAAACATCCAGACTTACGTAAAACACCGTGAAAATTTATTTATAAAATTCACAAACCCCTAGCCTAGTTCGGAGGGTTACAATCGGCTAGTCCGCAAGCTAATAAACAAAAAAAAATAAAGAGCAGGTCCCTACCTGAGAAGTCACGGAAAACCCTCGCGAAAGATCTAACTCACAATAATAAAGCAACAATAGCAACGCTAGGAATATGGTACAACGCATGTCCCTAGTTCAAGTTACAAGATTAAGCTAATATCTGAATTTACATTTAACAGGGTAGCAAAACAAATCTAAGTTAGGATGGTACCATTTCGACATTTACATTTAACGTTAATTCATCTAGCTAAGTCCTATCAATTAACAAAATTAACGGCGATGACGTCCGTAAAAGAAAACAATTACATCCAAAAGCTAAGTGTACAGCCATGAAAAACAAACAATTTAATTATGCTTAACAACTATGTGCTAACAGCACACAATAAGGTAACATGAAGGATTTATACACTTGACATCATAAATAAGTAATGAAATAAACACAGTAGTTTGATTAAAATTCCTGCCTGCACCTTGGTTTACTCTTTGTAAGCCATAGTCATCTGATGTGTATAGTTACGGTGACGAATGCGTAGTTGAGACAACGTCTGACATCGCATGGCCTGAGCTCCACAAGCTACGAACTCTAGGTTCGCGCATGCTTCAGGTCGCTACAAAAATGTCAACTGTCCTAGTCATTTCCTCACAAGGAAATTATCTTCAACTGCACGGCTATGTCAACAGTTCCAGAATGCAAAGAACAAAGTTAGATAGAAAGAATCGTTAGTTAGCTTTGTTTTACAACAATTATGCGTCTTATTATTAAGATGTCGGTTTATAGGTTTATCGTAGGTTTATGGCGAATAACATTGACAATAGCCTGGGCACGGAGTGCCTCCACTGAGATCTTTCTCCACCAAAAAGCCTCGACTCAACAGTCGGAATATAATCAACGAGTACAACAACTCGGACACACAATAACACGGGTTACCAGCGGCGCTAAGCTCGCGTTCAATAACTCTGGGATAGGCCTGTACACAACAGTTACCTTCCAATAACATCTAGTCAACGGGATCAGTCCCGGACAAGGCATACTCAAAATACCTTCATACAATAACATCCTGCTATAACAGGGTAGCCTTCACCATACTATAGAAAACCTGACATAACTGTACCTGTCAAACGACAGTACACGCAACAGAGCGTTTAACTAACAAAAAGCGATCTATAAAACATGTGATCAAATACAAGAGTGGAAACTAATTTCCATAAGCAAAATAGCAATGAAAGGAAACGCGAATACAAATCGTACTCTGTCCTTGTCAATAGTAGTTTTGTCTCACAATGAAGCAGGCATGCTTACAGGGCACTGGGTTAGATAACCAGTTTATTTCACCAACAGGTTACCACATTCCTGTGTTGGTCGACACAAAGCACACATTATTCAAGGCCGGCGATTTAATCAATATAAACCTACACCTGGCCAGTTCATAAAAAACTTTACCATAGGTTACGGACCTCTAAAGAGTCCGTGTATAAAACACACGCAATAAATCTGAATATAATAATATAATTCCGTCTTTCTACCAAAGACTTCTAAATGAAAGCAATCTTACAATAACTGGAGCTCTTTGCTTTAAAAATACAACTTAGCAGTTGCTAGTACATCAAATAAAAACGTGTCTTACATGACACAAGCAAAAATGATAATTGTGGCGCAGATTCACACACTAGATCTGCTTAATGATACGTTGGGAACTGAGTTCGATGCTAGGCAACGAAACATTCCTTCTAGTTGTTAGGTTCAAACTTGACCAAGAATAGCTTCTGAGCTTATTCAAAATGAAATATAATGCATTTACAAAACTGGTAGTTACAGTCGACTACCTAAATGATACGACCGTTCTAACGACAGTCAGGGGTATAACAAAGGATGGCTGCAAAGAATGCAGTTAGTTAATAACCATGGCATCTGATTGCCATAAATAAAGTCAGCAAAGACTTGAAAATTACCCCAAGTAGGGTTGAACAAAATAGCCTCAAAATGACTACGATCAGGTTCAGCAAAAGGTAGGCATTGACGTTCTACGACGTTCATCAAGCTGCACCAGGGCTGACCAAAATGTCTGACCCAAGGGTGTCTCACTCTAAACTGAAATAAATGACATCTAACTAATCTAGTTACATCCCTACCTAGAAAAATGGCTGACACTGAGTGCGGTTGGTTCACAAACTACATTAAATCTACTATACCACCAGAAACTAGAACAAGGAAGGGGTGTGACAAAAACTCACGAAATGGAGGAGCTCTCACTCAGCTCTCTATTCCACAACAATGGTTGTACAAAATCCTCTCTAGCTCTCTGGTATGGTATCCTCCTCATCAGGATTCCCATCTGGACTCCTCCAAAGACCAGGGTTCGATTTGTCCCTGTCGACAACTTCGTGGACATGCCTGGAAATGGCATTTTTGGCTCCTTCCTTCTCGTTCGTCCTCCTGGAAGTTCCACCATCATGCTGTTTCCCGTAGAAACGTCACCCTCATACCGGGATGGTATTAGCCCATGGTGACTGCTTCAATCATGGTGAAGAAAAGTCCAATCACGTGGGTAGTGAAATAAGTTGCGTAACAATTCATCCTCTCACTTTCAAAATTATAATGTTCGTCGTGAATGTTATAGGCTTCAATTGAAAAATACGACACAGCCTTAGTTTCGTAGTTGTGGATTAGCATGTGAGCTAACACTGTTTTATAATTCTGCACGTGTTAGTGACGGTACTTTTGTATCACGCAGCATCCGTGAATTATACGTCGTTTTTAAAATGAAATTTTCACTTTGGCAATTTAAATATCTCATACAATTATAATACACTTATTCAGGATAATTGTAACACTATTACCTGTATATTTCCACTAGGCATCTGTCCTCCACATACGCGTGGGTAAAATGTGGTGTTACAGCAATGTTGTGCAATACACTATACTTGCCAATTATTATTTCCCAAACTTCTTCTTTAGTTCACTGGGCTTCAACAACAGTGAATAATAGTATTAGCGTGCTCGATGGCACCTTATAATCACTTTCAACGCTCAACAGCGGATATTCTTCTATGTCTCGTAGGACAAAAGCAATTCCACGCCTACACAAGGCGGATTCTCAAGACGCAGTGCCAGGCACTGGGTGTCTCTAGAAAGTAGGTCGTCAAAACGAAATCGTTGAGCGACTACTTATGTTCCTTTTTGCGTATCTGCAAGGGTATTACCTTACCTAAAGTAAAAATAAACATTCTCCAAAATGTTTTAATAATGCAGCATGACGAAATGGAATATTCTGAGTCTTGTGGAAAGATAAAAATTAATTAATAAGACCTCAGAAAAATAATTAGCAGTTTTCACCAAAGTCAAAAGTGCGATTCACCGCTACTTCAAAAAGTATCGCGTGATCTCTCAGCTTCACGTGGCTTCCTGGGTGTGTTCAAAAGTACAACATCCCATCATAAATGCTCTGTCATAAAAAAATATCACATGAACCATAGCTCATCGGGTTCAATATGCTTCCTTTGTTTCCTTTACAGATTTCATCCATCACCATTATGAACAAGAGAGGTGACAGCACACTCCCCTGTCTTAGTCCAGTCTTGTTCCTAAACCAATCTGTCTTTCCAACTGGGGTCAGTACCCTGCTAACACAGTTGTTGTACATTGCTTGCACCATTTCCAACATATCTCTTCCCAGTCTCTTCTTAACCGTGGTTTCCCATACCTTCTCTCTGGGGACACTATCATATGCCTTTTCTAGATCTATGAAAGTCATGATCAAATCCTCTCCATATTCCCAGTTCTTTTCCATCACCTGCCTCAAGCTAAAGATTGGGTCCACTGTGGATCTTCCACTCCTGAAGCCATACTGTTCCTCTTGCAACTCTCATTCCACCTTTCTTCTCATTCTTCTTTCTAATATCCTTTCCAGTATTTTTACTATCTGTGATATGAGGTTGATCCCTCTATAGTTATCACACACCTTCTTGCCCCCTTCTTAAACACTGGTATTATTAGCCCTTTCTCCCAGTCTTCTGGTACACACTTCCGTTTCCACACACACTTTAGCAGTCGATACAACCATTGCATACCAACAGGTCCAGCAGCCTTTATCATTTCTACACTGATTTCATCCACCCCTGTTGCTTTTCCCATCTTCATTTTCTGTACTGCTAATTCCACCTCCAGCATTGTTATATCATCTTCTGTTATAGAGTCGTCAGGTTGTGTCACTTCCATCTCACCAGTACAATTGCTCACATTCAATAGCTTATCGAAATACTCCTTCCATCGTCCCTTTATCTCTTCTGGTTGTGTTAACAACTCTCCATCTTCCTTTTAGGTAGATTTCATTAGAAAGCTAACTATTGCAATGGGTCCCATGTTTCGACTTCCGGAAAATTTCGACATATCTTCGCGTTTCACATCCCCCAGACCCCAAAACCACCGTCAGTTCAAAAGTTTATATATAATTTATGTATGTATTGAACCCGAGGGGGTCATGCTGACTGATATCGAACATGGATCTCGGAGATAAGTTGAGCTCAGAAGGAAGGTTCCACCAGGGAACGAACCCGAGATCTGTTGAGGGAATTTCGTTGTAAAAACCCCTAAATGAAAGTACATATTTAATCACTGGTGTGATATCAGTTGATACTGGCATTATTTAGTGAAATAATGCAGGGAAAATGAGCGGAATACAGCATTAGTGGACTACATGGAGTAGGCTATGCTAGACTTGAAACACAGAAGTAGAGAGTTTGACACTTTACTAATAGCCCCAAAATTGTGGGAGGAGACCCATGGAGCCCTGTCAATCTCGCTGACCTACTTAAGTCGTCTGCAAGGGGTCGGGGGGTTGAATAATGACCCAGTTCTTCCCCGTTTGAGAATGGAACCAAGAAGGGAGGGGAGAGATCCCAAGGAAAATCATTGATTACTCGTGATTGGAGCAACGCAGTGACATGAGAGTTGCACACAGGTGAATCTTTAGCCAGGAGGCTAATTTTAGAGCCATTAAACTGCGAAATCAAGGCATATTTAATGGAGTGCGTAAGAACACAGGACTATGGATGTTCGCGGCAGGGTTTGACTATGTCACCGGGGATTTCCACTGGAAACCGCGTCCCCACGCTATGGCAAAGGCAATTAATATTAATTAATTGGCCGATCGATCCTTCAGCACGCAGATAGTTCTGGGATCAGTGAAGAAAAAGGAACCCGATGAGCATTGTTTCGAGACCAGAATCATGCTAGGAGAGGAGTTGATATAGCGCGGGAATCCTAGGTCTACTTTTTTGTGTGAAACGGATATAAGGAAGTTGACCATTGGCAGAAGACAGTTGTTGTCAGTCGGAACTTGCAGTTGGAAGAGACTCGAGCGCGGAACGTATGTCGCTCTGGCTCAAGAAAGGACGCTCACACAAAGACTTGAACATTGTAGTGGTAATCATAATTTTCGCCGTGCAGTGTAATGCACCAAGTGATAAGATAATCATGCATGGTCATGAAGTAATAGGAAGTACGGTAATCAACGAACTTTATTGTGTGAAATGCGTATTACCGAAGTCAAGGAAGGAGGCTCGGACTTCAACTTGGGAAGCCGTGCATTAAAACTTTTAGAAGGCTTTATTAAGGACAGTCGTGCTGCATGTGTAGTCAGCAGTACGAGCAATAGTTAATGTTCACATAGGAAGTACCGTGTGATATAACTTGCAGAACATTGAAAGTAATAATTAGTGTAAAGACTATGTACAATGTTAAGCGCAGTGTATAATATATTGATTGGTTATACATGTCTTATTACGCCGGACTGCGCTGGGAGAAACGTTATGAAGCATTTGGTGAAATGGCTTAAGAATACCAAATAGTAACGCTCAGGACGAAAGTAAGCATATTTATGCAAAGCAGGGAGTTTACCGTAGGATAATTGATAGACTGTTGGCGAATCCGTTGGCAGATGAACCAGACGTTCAATCAGGAGTTGGTAGGAGCATGGAGGATGCCGTCGATACCTGCAATTCTGATATTTTGCCAGGGAATTTCAACCAATGAAAAGTGTAAAAAGTTACGTGTGTTATGTAGAAATCATATGTGAAATATCTTTTAAATTAATGGTATAATAAGTGTTATAAAGTGTCATGTGTTTTGGAAGCAATGGCTTCATCATAGAAATGAAAAGTGCCGTGTGGTTGGTGAAAGAAATGTATCATAAAATGTGTATACTCAATATGCAAATGTCGCGCTAACTCTGCAAATGGCAGGCGACCCGGAAGGATATAGGTGGTTGGAGCCACCAGGATAAGCCTATAAATGTGAGTACCCCGCAAATTATGATTATATAGAAGTATAGCCCACTGCATGTAATGTGATTTCAGAAATATAAATATGCCAGTAAGAATCAGTATTAGGAGATAGACCCTCCAGATTTAATTGTTGTTGTGTTGATTTTAGTAGAGTTGAGATGTTGCTATACATCAGTGAGTGGATTAATCGTTACCACTATTAATAAAATGGCAAATCAGTTATGTAAACTTAACGTAACGAACCCGGATGTTCGATTTTTAAGATGGTTATGTTGTGTCGGTTTATGGTAATTTATGTCAGTAAGTAGAATAATAATAACTAGATGAAACCCGTCAAAACATGACGGACAATGGAAAACAAATTTACTGAAGAAGCTTCTTATATAAGTTACATTCTTTGTACGATTACTTTTTAGCACTATTGCAACTTTAAGGGCGTCAAAAGATAGCACTCTCAGCATTGCAACATATTGCTGGTCATGACTGAAAACGTGATGAGGTCATCATCATCTTGCACAGTTTCCAGCCACTGGCCGGGTCTGTTTGGAACACAAGCCTCTCCAACGTCTTCTGTCTTCCCACCATCTCTCAGCCTCCACCCTTGTCCAGTCTTCTCCTCTCTGCTTCACGCTTTCTTCCACCCCCTTCAGCCACCTGTCTCTCGGTCTCCTTCTTGGTCTCTTTCCTTCCCACTTCGTCTCGTGTATCCTCCTGGGTATCCTCTTCTCCTCCATTCGTTTTACATGTCCATACCATCTAATTCTAGATTTCTCTATACCATCCTGTAATGGTTCCTCCTTCATTAATTCTCTGGTCCTCTCATTTCTTATTCTGTCCCTCTTTGTAGCTCCAATACTGCTTCTCAAGAACCTCATCTCACTGGCCTGTATTTTGCTCTTCTCCCTTCCTTTCATAACCCAGGTCTCCGAGGCATACGTCAGGATAGGGACATAGTACGATATATGATCTTTTTGCTGTTCTGAGGGACATCCCTGCTCCATAACATGCTTCTCACACTCCTCCGGAATGCTTCTGCCTGTCTCCCCCGCTCATTTATTTCTCTACCGTTTCTTCCATTCTCTTGTATCAGGCTTCCCAGATACTTGAAACTCTCCACTTTCTTCAGCTGTTCCCCACCAATTGTTATTCCCGTTGTGGTCCTTTCCTTCTTCCTTGTTGTGATCACCATCTCACTCTTATTTATGCTAAATTTCATCCCATATCCTTGTATTATTCCTTCCCACACGTCCAACTGTTCCTGTACCTCCTCCTCCTTGTTTCCACAATCATCAAATCATCCGCTAGCACCATTGCTTTCATCTTTCCTTCTCCAATTACTTGTGCCACTCGGGTCATTATGTCATCCATCACCACAATGAAAAGTAACGGTGACAGTGCACTTCTTTGTTTCAGGCCGTTTCTCTGTTCCACGCAGTCCGATCTCTCTCCTCCCACTTTCACACAGCTCACGCTTCCCTTGTACATCTCTTTTATCCTCCTTATAGTCCATTTTTCTACTCCTCTATCCTCCAGGGACTTCCATACTTTGTTTCTGCATACACTGTCATATGCTTTCTCAATGTCCAGGAAGGCCATCAGTAGATCTGTTCCATACTCATAGTGCTGTTCTTGTAACTGACTTACAGCAAAAATCAAATCCACTGTGGACCTTCCTGCTCTGAAGCCATGTTGTTCTTCCCTCATCCCTCCTTCTATCCTTGTCCTAATTCTCCTTTCTAAAACTTTCTCAAACATCTTTGCACAATGACTCATCAGTGTTATTCCCCGATAGTTTCTGCATTCTGTTCTACTACCTTTCTTGAAGATCGGGACAATTATTCCCTTTTCCCAGTCCTCTGGGGTCTTCCTTTCCTTCCATGCTGCCTTCATCACTCGGTACAACCATTGTATCCCCACCTCTCCTGCTGCTCTCACCATCTCCACACTCAACTCATCCACACCCGGTGCCTTCCCTCCTTACATCTTCCTCACTGCATCTTCCACTTCTTTCCATGTTAAGTCCTTTTCGGTTTGCAGTTCATCTACTGTACCTCTTCCCCGATTTCTTCTTCCTCGCCGTGGTTTCCATTTGGGTTCAGGAGTTCTTCAAAATATTATTTCCACATTTTCTTCAGTTCTTCCCTATTTTCTATCCCTTGTCCCCTTTTGTTCACCATTCTGACATAATCCGTAGGATCCTTCCGCCTCTTATTCTTTACCATCCCATACAGGACCTTTTTTGTACCTTCACTATCCTGCTGGTCATGACTTAAAACGTGATGAGGTAAATAGCCCAATACGTTCAAGAGTTTCTCCTTGAGCTTGATTGATTCTGATAAAGTAGGCCGAGCGAATAGGACATTGTTGCCTATTAAAAGAAAATGTACTGTACCTGCAAGTGTTTTATCGGAAGGTGTTAAATCAAGTCGTAGGATTTGAGCTCTCTGCCTAATATTACTGCACCTATTATATCCGAATCCAAGCAATTTCTTACATATTTCTTACAATTAATATATTACCATATATGAGTCCTTGGGAAACGTTCAGATTTCTAAGGAGCATAACTATGGCTCAAACGTTCGGAGTATGTGGAGGCGAATCACTTAATTCCAAGGAATTGAAAAATTCAATAATAGGGAAATAAAGTAGCTGGCTTTCATCTTCAGTATCCAATCTGTTAACGCTGATGTATGTGTTTGAACTACTGGATATAAGTTCAATGACTTTTAAATTAATATCATTACATTGTTGCAGGTTGGCAAATATTTTATATTCCAGCAGATCAATTTTACCCTCACAACAGTAAAGACCAAAGTAACCACGCATAGATTTTACTCAAGAGAAGTACAATGTAGAACAATGTTTGCATTTGATCGTCAAAGACCTTACAGTACACTGTACTGCATAATATCTGGAATTGTTTCTGAAATGGCCTATTTATATTGGATTTTAAATGTGGCTTCGTATTATTCGATAACACTATAGTGTCCTGCAATAACGGAGCCGCTAAATATTACATGGCAAATAATACTTCCATTGCCGAAATCAACTGCGTAGTTAGACTCAGTACTCTAAACAAATAATCATTAAACAATTGTCTTATACAATGAAGTTCAACATGACCGTCCAGAGACTTTCATACTCAAGTTGGTTGGTGAGGAGAATGCGATGAGACTGATCGCTTAAAATAAATTCCTTATAATTGTTCCTGCCAGCGAAATTTTTTGCGATAGCTTGAAAACGCAGCCCAGAATGACGTTCTTCATTTTGTTATAAACAGTACAAAACTGCTCTAAATAAGCAATTTCCATCACCTGTTACAGGTTATGACAGTACATTTTGCAGGGGAACATAGAATCACTTCGCCAACTACTGGAATGACCATAGGCCTATACTCAATACTCACTACGGCAGTCACCCTAATGGAGGAAGTTTTTTAATTATATATCCCGTGCATGTCAAAAATCGTATTAACACATGGAGGCCCACCTATTCTTGTCTATCGCCCCGGAGACCCGGGTTACATTTCCTGCTCTGCCAAGAAATTGAATTCTGGTCTGAGGGCAAAACCGGGGCACATTCAGTCTCTTGAGGTATAACTAAGAAGAGGAAGGTTTAATTCCCACCTCGACAATCTTGGATGTGGTTTTCCGTGGTTTCCTACTTCCACTTAAGGCAAATACCGGGATGGTTCCTAACTTAAGGCCTTGGCCGTCTCCTTGCCATTTACCACCTTAATTACAAATACACACAGTAATGCAACCATCACAATAACACAGGTTATGAGAGAAAATTTCACACATACACACCCAAGTACACGGGGCTGAGTGACCACAATGTCGGAGCCCTTCAAACGAATTATGTTTGCCAAGTGTCTCTTATGGCGAAAGCAATTATGGACACGCGCGAGTGCCTGGAAAACTACTTTTTTCTTTAATAATTTAAGAGTATATCGACGATGCATAATTATAACTTTTAGTCTAGGACGCTAATAACTTGACCACCGAAGCATTGGGAAGAAATTGCAATATTAAGGTACATAAACAACATAGCCTACACATTCAACTGTCGGTTAATGTTCCTCAAAATTTCCCTTCTTAAATATTCCCCTCCTTTATAATTCTCCATCACGTGAAAACGTGCCATGTCTTGGGTTTTAAATATATCGATGCAATGGTGCTGCCATCTGCTGTCAGTTACTGGAACTATATGGGCGATGTACTGCCATCTGTTGTCAGTTATAGGAACTGATTGCAGATATTTAAACGGCGTATTGAGGACAACAGTTTGCTCTTTTGATCACATGCTGTAATGCAATGGTAAAACGGAAATAAAACGTATTGAGAGGGAATGTAGAAATATGTATCTTTTACAGACATAAAACCTTACTAATACTCCTTGATTAAACAATATTTCAATGGTAAAAAAAAACATATATCGGCGAGGGCTGGAATCGAACCGGCGAACCTAGGAACCACAGTCTGTCGCCTTAACCACATCGCTACTCGCGCAATCTTGTTCAGCAGCAGACGCAGCCATTCATTATCTTCAAAAGCTGCTGTCTGAAGGAAATAATCCATTTCATTATCCAAATAAATCAATGTTGCACATTCGTATACGTTCATACTGTTATTATATTTTATTGCCAGAACTTGGTTAATGTATGTTTTCAATTACATGGAAGCGTATTAAATAACTTACATTTTAATGGAATTCTCACCGCCATTTTGTCATAACCTCAGGCGGATTGTGCGCATGCGTGAGGGGCAAGAATTCTGCTATTTTCTATATTAATTCAAAAATATACCGAGAGGGAATGTAGAAATATGTATCTTTAACAGACATAAAACCTTACTATTACTCCTTGATTAAATAATATTTCAGTGGTAAAAAATATAATATATCGGCGAGGGCTGAGATCGAACCGGTGAACCTTGGAACCACAGTCTGTCGCCTTAACCACATCGCTACTCGCGCACTCTTGGTCAGCAGCAGACGCAGCCGTTCTTTATCATTAAAAGCCGCTGTCTGAAGGAAATAATCCATTTCATTATCCAAATAAATCAATGTTGCACATTCGTATACGTTCATACTGTTATTATATTTTATTGTCAGAACTTGGTTAATGTATGTTTTCAATTACATGCAAGCTTATTAAATAACTTACATTTTAATGGACTTCTCACCGCCATTTTGTCATGAGCCCAGGCGGATTGTGCGCATGCGTGAGGGGCAAGAATTCTGCTATTTTCTATATTAATTCAAAAATATACCGTAATATATTTGTTTATTTTATAGACACTCTGCAAATCTAGAGGCCAAGAGCTTTCGTTAGAGTGCTCTACGAAGTAAATCGGTTCTGTCGTTCTCTGAATCATAGATAAATGATAAAAGGTATGAATGAATACATCAGGTAAAATGTTGTAAGCAAGGAATATTTACGCTAATTGGAAGACTTATCGATCTAAGCAGTAAGATTACATTAAGGGATGAGAAAAGAGTTTAATATCAGAATATATTGTATTAATGGGAATATAATTATGCAAGGAAATGGAAGAGCTTTCTAGTGAATTGAATTTGCAGCTTGTGTAAAAGCTTATAGAGTAATTGATAGATTTCTCTTAATAATCACAGGACGAGATCATAATATCAGGTCATGGAACCAGGTAATCTATTCGACGTATGAAATCTCGTATGGCCGTGGGCATACTGAGATATTTGCTTTGTGCCAGAGTGTATTTAGGGATTGGACCCTAAGTCTGATGATGGAATGTTCCGGGTTCGAATCCTGTGGTAGGTGAGAGGAGAACATTGGACACCTCTGCATCAGACCTGATCGCCCGGGAACTTATTATTGAGTGATTCGGCTCTTGTGAAGCGAATCTTATGGACGGCAGCATGGAACTGACCGTAGCATTTATTAAGATACTGACTACCCCCTCGACCAATGTTTTTATGAATCTCGTGCCTTCACATATGGAACGGACCTGTTGAGGCCGTTATTAATATCCTAAGGTTAGGAATAAATATTTAAGCTCGTCCAGAACCTATTGCATAATATTCAGTTTAAATCCATTGGGATATGTGCGTCACTGTGACCACGGTATTTGTCTTTAGAATCTTACTACTGCTTGGGAAGATGAAAGCCAGGAGTTAGGAAGGCGGGGGACGGTTTACTGCGGTAACCTCACTCCACTCCATTGCATACGAGCCGCTCGGAAGGTGGCTGAGCTGTCAAGCGAACCGTGAAAGTTAAGGTTTAAGAAACGGCAGATTTTAGACCCTTGTAGTAATGTGAAAGGTAACATTGTTATATTAAGTAATGAAGTCATGTGGTTTAAGAACACATTGGTAATTATAGATCACCCTGATGGTTCATGATTTTAGCAATCTAACGAATGGTTGGAAGTTGCATTTTTATTGTCACTGACACGTATTTCAAAAGTTGGTTACTTGACGCCACAAGTTACGCTCGCAATGGTAGCTTAATAATACCATCCGACACAGCGATAACGAAAGTTTTGAAGATGAAATCACAAAGGCATGCAGTGGAACTATATAAATAGAGAGAAGTGTAGGGGTAGCTTTACATAATTATGGAGTTGCACGTAAATTGTTGTGCAACACCTGAATAGGCTAATGCATGTAAAGCATTTGGTGGGAAGAGAGAGACCAAACACACACGGTACACATAATTGTCAAAGTAGGATGAGGTATAGGAATAAGTAATTTTGTGAAAGTAAAGAAGTCACACTAGATGACGGAAGAGTAAAAGTACAGTTTTGTTTATGAAAGTTGTATGTGCATCAGCGCACTAGAGTGAAGTGTGAAGTCAATATAAGGGTAAAGGTTTGAGTTATGATATGCGTTTATTATGATAATATTATGTTAATATTAGTGGATTGTGGAAGTAATTTTTGTTTGATTTTGTTTTATGTTTGTTGGGATAGTTTTATATGTTTGAAGCCATGATTTTAGTACTGAATTAAAATCTTTAGAATAGAGTTGTGCCTTATCATTGTAGAGTTGATACCTTTTAGTCTCAAATCCAAAATATGCAACTGCTCAATGGGGGAACGGTACACGCCTGAGACCTGACGCTAGCTGGAGGCGGAAGGATATTTTCCATGGAGATTACTCACATGGGTACAGTATATATATATCAGTTTCTTGTGGACACGATAACTGCCGTAATTTTGCACCAATCACTTTGAATTTTTTACCGAATATGTATACCTATAAAATCTCGGTCGAGTTCGTTACTAGGCTAAATCGGTCGAAGGGGGTGAAAATGAGGCGCTTTTTTCGAAAAAGTGAAATATTGCTATAACTCTCTTAATATGTGACATATCGAATCCGTTCAACGTTCATACTATGTGTCGGATAAAGGCAAAAAATTTATGTTTGAAGAGTTTTTATAGCACCAACCATTGACCAAAGGGGTGGGAAAATGTGGGTTTTTCGGGAAACATTAATCATATCTCTCTTTATAGGCACAATATCAAAACCGTACAAAATGAACAATATTCCCCTAATAATTACCTAAAACTTTTGTCTGAAAGAATTTTTGATATGACCCACCATTACGCCAAGGGACGAGAAAAATGATTTCGGAATTATAAGAAAATGCCAAGAGCTATCAGAGGTTGCCATGGCAACACTACTAAATTGATGAGGGATGAGCCATCATTGTTGCCATGACAACGCACTTGCACGAGATCAGATTCAGTATTTCCATCTGACTAAGTGGGAAGCGGCTTCGGTGAAGTAACTGGTAGCATGCTGAATGTCTATGCCCAAGGTCGCGGTTTCAAAGCCGGCCGAAGTCATCGGATTTTCTAAGAGCGCTAAAATCCCTCAGTATGCTTTCCTTTGGAGGGGAAGTTCCAACGTTCGTTGCGAGTTGCTGGTTGGGGTGGCAACTAGTAGCCAAGTTCACAGCTAGGTGTCGTTGACGGTAGTACCTGGTAGCAACATTAGGAACTACTGCTTGAAATTGACCGTCTGCAGTCCTTACCTGAATTAAGACAAATACAGCCATTACAATTCACACCGTTTATCAGACAGATTCTACACTCACCCAAAGTACACGGGGTTAGATGACCGCGTTGTCGCAGCCCCCTAAACTGAGGAACCAACCAGAGGTAGATTTCATTAGAAAGCTAACTATTGCAATGGGTACCATGTTTCGACTTCCGGAAAATTTCGACATATCTTCGCGTTTCACATCCCCCAGACCCCAAAACCACCGTCAGTTCAAAAGTTTATATATAATTTATGTATGTATATATATCAGTTTCTTGTGGACACGATAACTGCCGTAGAATCACTTTGAATTTTTTACCGAATATGTATACCTATAAAATTTCGGTCGAGTTCGTTACTGGGATAATCGGTCGAAGGGGGTGGAAATGGGGGGCTTTTTTCGAAAAAGTGAAATATTGCTATAACTCTCTTAGTATGTGACATATCGAATCCATTCAACGTTCATACTATGTGTCAGATAAAGCCCAAAAATGTATGTTTGAAGGGTTTTTATAGCACCAACCATTGACCAAAGGGGTGGGAAAAAGTGGGTTTTTCGGGAAACATTAATCATATCTCTCTTAATAGGCACAATATCAAAACCGTACAAAATGGACAATATTCCACTAATAATTACCTAAAACGTTTGTCTGAAAGAATTTTTGATATGACCCACCATTACGCCAAGGGATGAGAAAAATGATTTCGGAATTATTAGAAAATGCCAAGAGCTATCAGTGGTTGCCATGGCAACACTACTAAATTGATGAGGGATGAGCCATCAGACGTTGCCAAGATAACGCACTTGCACGAGATCAGATTCAGATTTTCATCTGACTAAGTGTGAAGCGGCTTCGGTGAAGTAACTGGTAGCATGCTGAATGTCTATGCCCAAGGTCGCGAGTTCAAAGCCGGCCGAAGTCGTCGGATTTTCTAAGAGCGCTAAAAATCCCTTAGTATGCTTCCTTTGGAGGGGAAGTTCCAAGGTTCGTTGCGAGTTGCTGGTTGCGGTGGCATCTAGTAGCCAAGTTCACAGTTAGGTGTCGTTGACGGTAGTACCTGGTACCAACATTAGGAACTACTGCTTGAAATTGACCATCTGCAGTCCTTACCTGAATTACAGACTAATACAGCCATCCCAAAGTACACGGGGTTACATGACCGCGTTGTCGCAGCCCCTAAACTGAGCAACCAACCAAAATCTCTGCGGGAGATATAATTTTGCGTGAAGAAGTAACAGACCGTTACATAGTCACACATCAGTGTCGAAACCTTGCGTAAGGACAGTGTGACCACAAGTATAAAAATGGACCCCAAATGACAAGAAGGTTACCGTTCCCATAAGAAAATAAAATGTTTAAAATAAGCATAAAATTACGAAAAACAAAGTTAATTAAGCTCCAATTATAAAATATCTTCTCGCAATAAATGAGGTCTGATCCTTCTACGAAAACCTGCATATTCTGCCGATTTTCGCCTATCCCCAAGTTTGTCCGGTGAAATCTACCTCCGCCTTTCGGCGTGCCGAGAGGACTTTTTTTTACTAGCTTTGTAGTAACTCTTCCTTTCTTCTTACTTCTTAGAAGTCCATGCAGCATCCTTTTACTGCCACTTACATCTGTTTCCACTCTTCGTGTAAATTCTTCCCAACTTTTCTTCTTTTCTTCTCCTACCACTTTCTTACACCTCCGTTTGCTGTCGTGATACTTCCTTTTGCTTTCTTCTGTTTGATCTCGGTTCCATTCTTTCCATGCAGACTTCTTTTCTTTCACTGCTTTCCTCATTCCACCACGGTGTCTCCTTCTCTTTCACTCTTGTTGACGTCCTACCACTAGCACTCTCTGCTGCACCAACAAATGCCTTTTTAAAGTAGGACCATTCCTCTTCTATGTTTTCCACTTCAGTAACTGGGATTTGTTGTTTCAATCTCTCCTGAAAATCTTCCTGTACAGTTTTGTCTTTCAATTTCCATACTTTTATTTTACTTTCTCTGATCTCCTTTAGATTTTCCAACTTTTCCCATCTAAATTTTGCCACCACAGCTCTATGGTCACCATCAATGCTTCTCCTGGTAGAGCTGTCACATCCATCAGCTTTCTGCAATTAGTCCTTTCCACCAGAAAGTAGTCAATTACTGATTTTGTTCTTCTATCGCCCCAACCATATCTCGTAATTTTCCTGCTGTTTTTCTTCCGAAACCATGAATTACCCACTATCAGTCCATTCCTCTCACAAAAGTTTACAAGTTCCTCTCCTTCCTGGTTCTTTTTCCCATATCCATATAGTCCAATGACTTTTTCCTTTCCCTGTCTCTCGTTTCCGACTTGTGCATTCATATCTCCCATGATCACCACTTCTACATCTGAAATTGCTCTTTCTACATCCTCCAGGAATACTTCAATATCTTCTTCTCCGTTTCCAGTCAGTGGTGCATACACTTGTATGAAGTCCATCATGTCATTTTTCATCTTCATTCTAATTTTCATTATTCTGTCACTCACACACTCGACCACTTCAACATACTCCTCCAGTTGTTTCGAGGTTATCAGTCCCACGCCATTTTTTTGCCTCTTGGCCACCATTCCAGTATAATGTATATCCTTTCCTCAATTTCTCCCTTCCTTTAACTTTCCATTTCACTTCACTCAGCCCCATCAATCCAACATTCTCCCTCTCCATGAAGTCTACCACCTCCTCCACCTTGCCTGTCAGGGTCATGACATTCATGATTCGCACTTTCATATCGGTTTCTGGTCGCCCATTTCTCACAGTTCCCCCAGTACCAAAAAAACTGCGCGTCGCCTGCAGGGTAAGCCCTATCCTTCTCCGAATCATTTGAAGTGCCATTTCCATTTTATGCTATTATTACGATGGGGTCGCCACTCCCAAAGGCATTTTATGAAGCTACTGCCAGCTATTATACAGGCCGCCCCTAACATGGGAAACAGACGCCCTTGCACCCGCCCCTAACCTGGGAAACAGACGCTGCCAATTGATGCTGTACTCATACTATTCCCTGAGTACTGGGTTGCCTCTTCCGCAATCTCCACCGTTTCGAAGTGCATGACAGCATGTGATCAAAAGAGCTAACTGTTGTCCTCAATACGCCGTTTGAATATCTGCAATCAGTTCCAGTAACTGACAACAGATGGCAGTACCTCGCCCATATAGTTCCAGTAACTGACAACAGATGGCAGCACCATTGCATCGATATATTTAAAACGAAAGACATGGAGCGTTTTCACGTGATGGAGAATTATAAAGGAGGGGAATATTTAAGAAGGGAAATGTTGAAGGACATTAACTGACAGTTGAATGTGTAGGCTATGTTGTTTATGTACCTTAATATTGCAATTTCTTCCCAATGCTTCGGTGGTCAAGTTATTAGCGTCCTAGACTAAAAGCTATAACTATGCATCGTCGATATACTCTTAAATTATTAAAGAAAAAAGTAGTTTTCCAGGCACTCGCGCGTGTCCACAATTGCTTTCCCCATGAGAGACACATAATTCGTTTGAAGGGCTCCGACATCGTGGTCACTCAGCCCAATGTATTTTGGTGTGTATGTGCAAAATTTTCTCTGATAACCTGTGTTATTGTGATGGCTGCATTACTGTGTGCATTTTTAATTAAAGTGGGAAATGGCAAGGAGACGGCCAAGGCCTTAAGTTAGGAACCATCCCGGTGTTTGCCTTGAGTGGAAGTGGGAAACCACGGAAAACCACATCCAAGATTGTCGAGGTGGGAATTAAACCTTCCTCTTCTTAGTTATACCTCAAGAGACTGAATGTGCCCCGTTTTTGCCCTCAGACCAGAATTGAATTTCTTGGCAGAGCAGGAAATGTAACCCGTGTCTCCGAGGCGATAGCCAAGAATGGGTGGGCTTCCATGTGTTAATACGATTTTTGACATGCACGGGACATAGAATTCATAAACTGCCTCCATTACATTAGGGTGACTGCCGAAGTGAGTACTGAGTATAGGCCTATGGTCATTCCAGTAGTTGGCGAAGTGATTCTATGTTCCCCTGCAAAATGTACTGCCATAACCTATAACAGGTGATGGAAATTGCTTATTTAGAGCAGTTTCGTACTGTTTATAACAAAATGAAGAACGTCATTCTGAGCTGCGTTTTCAAGCTATTGCAAAAAATTTCGCTGGCAGGAACAATTATAAGAAATTTATTTTAAGCGATCAGTCTCATCGCATTCTCCTCACCAACCAACTTGAGTTTGAAATTCTCTGGACGGGCATGTTGAACTTCATTGTATAAGACAATTGTTTAATGATTAGTTGTTTAGAGTACTGAGTCTAACTACTGAACCCTTGCAAAGAAGCATATGAGACTCAGTTTCGGGGGGTGTAACAGTCCATTTCGTTAAGTTGTCGTTAAGCGCTTCTTATAACATTCAGAGTACCATATAACAAAATAACATGCAGGAAGAAGTGAATACCAGGGTTAAAACATATGAATTTAATAACAGATCAACTATTTACACTAATTAACAAAAACAATACAAACAAGGTCTCCCAAATGCCTCCCACCTGAATTAATAAAATGCCAAACAGGCCTGATCTCAGGAGAGATTGTAAACAGCTGGACCAAATGTCCCAAACTACTACAATGACCATGTGCGTGTGCGGCTGTTCTACATGCGTTACGATGTGTACAAATTAATGCGAGATTCGTCACCATCCAGTAAACCTTCAGAGGACGAATCTGCATTGTCTAGAGCTAGACAGACACGGGGAACCAACTAAACACAAATTAAACTAATCCGACACTTCCTACACTAAATAAAACAACAAATAATTTCCGCATGAAATTGGAATCAAGGAACTGCCTTAGCAAACAACATTAACGCCTAAAATTAGGACTTTTCAAATCAACACCAGTCAATTAACACGTGACCAATCCAAAAAATACACATATGGCCACTTGCCATTTTTACAAGAAAATACAACTACACCCAATGGTGTCACAACAGACAAATCTAACATGAAATGAGTCATAAAAATCACTAGGCTCGAAGCCAACATTTACATTAAAAAAACAATATTTCATTCGTACGATATGCGGTAATCCGTAACGGACATGGCGAACTCCCCAATTAATTATGGTCCAATGACCATCACAAAAGAACAGGTTTGCTACTGATAGCTTACAGCGTCAGTCGGTCAGCTGGACTGCCTAAAAGATGAATCACCAGACATAGACGGGCGCTAAGTGGAATCTGCACATCTGTCAACCCACGTGTCACTAACCTCGACCTGCCGTGGCACGGGTTCGAGTCTCGAAGAAGTGTGCTCCCAAAAGCACATAATATACGTGTGTGTGTTAGAATAAAATATCTCAGCATTTCCCAAGGAAATCCAAGTATCAACACTGGACAAGGTACAGTAGCCTCTGAGAGTGTTCTGCCTTTCCATAAAATACAACCACAATATTTGAGGGCGGTAGCACATCCTACCCCCCATCACGAAGAATCAATACACACACCTGACACAAGAACACACACAGGATCAAACGTATGGGTTTGACAGAAAACTGAAATAAAAGACATAAAATATTTTCCACCAACTTGCGCTCCCAATCTAGTCCGTGACTAAAGAACCTGAAAAGGACACAAAAAAACTCAAAAAAATAGAACTAAGGTGTTCTACGGTGACATCTTAATTTGTTGCGCTCGGCAACCATAGTATGCATAAAAACCTGTTCGTAACAACATCTTACAACATTTACCCCCTTATCCTACAAAAATATGAACTTGAATAAAGCACCACTTGTCGACCGTGACGAGTTTCGCATTCGCATGGATAAAATCATATACACACGCCGTGTACACTAAATATGACTCATAAGAAAAATATAGACTCAAACAACTTTGGCCACGTGCCAACGTACATTTAAATATAATAGTGTCGGCACACAAAAAAAATCTAAATACAAGAAAAGCAATGAATAAAATATTTACAACGTTCCCGCGTCTAATCTAACTAAATATTGAGTAAATCAATGGTTTGTACATCACCGTTGCTGCTTGTAGAACTTAACCTCCATCCCAAAACATTTCCCTACGGGAAATCTAGTCGTCCATCGTCGACGTATTGGTAGAGGCGATGCACATCATTCCATCACACGACCTTTCAGCAGACATCTTGGCGTAGCTTCTTGGAAAGAAATGTTCAAAGTTATTAGTTTGCCTAGCTAGAATCGCTATGAGCTACTGACTTTCACTCACAATAATGTCCTAGGCGATTACTTAACGTAGAACTGGCCCTATCTCAGCATTTGCTTGACACACGCACATATACATCTCTCAAAAATATAACACAAAAATTTACATAAATTACACTCTTCAATCTCAACGCAACTGGCTTCAAACAAGTCTCAAATATGTCTATCACGCAGCGCTTATCTCGACTAGAGATCTCCACAAGGCTAAGCGTGAACTCTGCTCCCTTGAGCACAAAATGAAATGTTTGTCAAACAGACGTGAAGTATGCTCACTAGAGCTTGATAAATCGTGATGCGAACTGGCGTGAATGTTGCTCACCAGAGCTCAATAAATTTGTGTCTCAAACAGCTCATCACCGATCAATTTATTAGAAACTGACAGAATGGGGTAGGGTGGGGACAATTTGTGAAAATAATCTGTAGTTTTCACCTCACAAACTTGGGACTAGTATCAATCTTCTTCTTTTCATCCAAACGTCTCAATGGACTTATGCGGAATTATATCGTATCTGCGGTTCTTTAAATACGCGTTTTAGTGCCTTTTTCTAGGGTACGCAATCCACCGCGGGGCTTTGGCTTCCTCTCTCCTGATTTTCTGATTCAATCCTGGATCGGTTAGAACTTCACTTCTGACACTCCCATAATGACGCCGATTGAGGTGCGCGTTGGTACAGAATTTGTCCTTGAACTCTGCTTAACCGGTCATCTTCAGGAATTACTACCAAGCTGCTTCTGTTGTAATCGTTGCGACACACTAACTGACTCCCCTTTGTCAACTTCCAACATGTTCTGCCTGGGCATCAGTAATAATAATAATAAAAATCATGAAGACTTATTGATCGGCAAGTCAATAAGGGTTCACTACGCAGTTGATTTCGGCAATGGAAGTATTATTTGCCATTTAATATTTAGCGGCTCCGTTATTGCAGGACACTATAGTGTTATCGAATAATACGAAGCCACATATAAAATCCAATATAAATAGGCCATTTCAGAAACAATTCCAGATATTATGAAGTACAGTGTAGTACTTTAAGGTCTTTGACGATCAAATGTAAACATTGTTCTACATTGTATTTCTCTTGAGTAAAATCTACACGTGGTTACTTTGGTCTTTACTGTTGTGAGGGTAAAATTGACCTGCTGGAATATAAAATATTTGCCAAGCTGCAACAATGTAATGATAGTAATTTAAAAGTCATTGAACTTATATCCAGTAGTTCAAACACATACATCAGCGTTAACAGATTGGATACTGAAGATGGAAGCCAGCTACTTCATTTCCCTATTATTGAATTTTTCAATTCCTTGGAATAAGTGATTCGCCTCCACATACTCCGAACGTATGAGCCATAGTTATACTCCTTAGAAATCTGAACGTTTCCCAAGGACTCATATATGGTAATATATTAATTGGAAGAAATATGTAAGAAATTGCTTGGATTCGGATATAATAGGTGCAGTAATATTATACAGAGAGCTCAAATCCTACGACACTTGCAGGTACAGAACATTTTCTTTAATAGGCAACAATGTCCTATTCGCTCGGCCTACTTTATCACAATCAATCAAGCTCAAGGAGAAACTCTTCAACGTATTGGGCTGTTTACCTCATCACGTTTTCAGTCATGACCAGCAATATGTTGCAATGCTGAGAGTGCTATCTTTTGACGCCCTTAAAGTTGCAATAGTGCTATAAAGTAATCGTAAAAAGAATGTAACTTATATTGACTTCAGAAAAGTTGGATGGCGCAGCCACGCGGTAGAATGTTGAAGCTGTAACATTGTGACTGGCGAGGTTTATTTTCATGGTGAAGCATTGATGTCGTGATGGAAACAGAAAGGAATTTGTCAAATTCGAGGAGGTACTGCTCTGTATACGGTTGCAAATCGTATAAAATGGATACGAAATCTCCTCACTACATTCCTGTACAAAAAGTTCATAGAGAAAGATGGGCTTCGGCGCTGTCAATTAGAAAACGTGTTACACGTTTCATGACAGTGTGCAGTCTGCATTTTTGTGAAGGCGTCTTCTTTCCACGGCGTAAACACCGGTACTGTTGATTATTGATAGTTATTGTCTCTAATTTGTATTCACAAGGATTTAGCTACATCCAAAATACTGATAAACTTGTAGCCTAATACTTCTGTGCCGTACATAGAACCGAATGTAATCCGCTCTTCGTAAATTTATTTTAGGGGTTCTTCCGATTGACAATAGTCGAATGGTTAGAAAACTTACGAAAAATGCTGTTCCTAGCCTTAATTTGCCAGAGAATTTATATTCTTGCCTTTGAACAGCAAGTATGTAGCTCAATATTTGCAATATTTTAAGTATGATTTGGCTTAAATTGTGTTTTTGTCTATGATCTCCTTACTGTTGAATTTAGTTAATTAATGTGTAAAATCTTAGTTTTAAGTACCGGTTTGGTGACCCATCATCCCAGGCAGGCCGGTAACACCTATACGGGTACTACTCAGGCAGATAGGTCACTTAGCCGTAATTTAGAAGTTATAGTGATGTTAAGTATACATATGCGGTAATGTAGCAGGAGACATGATCGGCCTAGGCTATTCTGACTTTAATTAGTTCCCATTTCAGGGTTTTTCAGTTTTGAGTGCGAATAGTTGGTTTGAAAGTTGTACAACAGTAAGGAGAGTATGTTTTGTATAGATTTTAATTGGTATTATGGTTTATGTCGAGCTGAGGAGTGAATTTGATTTGGCTTAAAGTGTAGTTTTTGATCTGTTCCGTTTGCTTATGACAAGTTCAAATGGAAACTCCAGCTTGTTAAATACCTGTATTTTAAATATTTAATTAAATATATTGATAAAGAGGATGCCTCCATTTTAACTTGCCTGTGGCAAGAGATTAATAAATTTATATTCTTGCCTTTGCAGCAAGTATGTAGGTCAATATTAGCAATATTGAAGTATGATTTGAGCATCCCAAGTTACGCTTCTTTGAACCCAAAACATTCATGCAAATTCAGGGTTGCTGGATTCAGTTTATTATCAGGCAGTCGTCCTTTGTGTTATGTGATATATATATATATATTGTGAAATTAATAAAAACATCGATACCGCTAGGCTCCCAAGTACAGGCTTCATATATGTAACAGCAAACAGTAAATTAACTATCTACCGGTGGGTAATATTTTTAACTGATAGTCTAGTAATTAAGCACTGCATTTAAATTGATTATAAAAATATTTCTATCAATGAAAGAAAATATGTAGTATTTTGCCATCATAAATTAGAAGCCATAACAAACGCACACCCTATCACTGTCTTGCTTACTTCTCGTCACTATCTCGCCGCCATATTGCAAACAGCTGACCGTAAGCTCCTCCCCCGTTTCGGACGTCAATAAGAAGCTTCTTCAGTAATTTTGTTTTCCATTGTCCGTCATGTTTTGACGGGTTTCATCTAGTTTCCTTTTATTCCTCTTAAGAACATAGGGTAGCTACAAACTTCTTCCATCTCACTCTATTGTTGGTCATCCTGTTAACTATAGAGCATCCAGCGTTTAGAAAAGACTGTGGAGCCTTATGTTGCTAACTCTAGGCTGAGGTAGCGCTGACGTCATACGTTATGTTCCCCCGCTTCGAGTACTACGCTATCATAAGTTAGCGAGACAACACAACCCCAACAGCTACCTGAATTAGAACACGCCCAGGAAGGAGCAGTTTTGCAGGTGTTAACGGATTGGATCAGTATTAGGGATACTGTACGCGAAGAGAACCAATAACGACATTCATTTCGTTGTGATATGACGCATTACTGATTGACTGATGTCGAGAGCACAACCCTTCCTTCCTTCTCGGATGTACTGTACTTTGCTGATGATGTTAACAATTTTTACGTCAGCAATACTGTTGATCATCACCTCTTTAGTTATTAGTTAGGCTGTAATTTAGTTTCTTTCAATTTTATTCTTGTTGTTTTGTTTGGATTAATATTTGTAATATTGTAGTGAGTTAGCCGTGCGGTTAGGGGCGCGCAGCTGTGAGCTCATTTGGGAGATAGTGGGTTCGAACCCAACTGTCGGCAGCCTTGATTGGATTTAACAGAAAATAAAACAGACACACTACAATAAACCAATGACGGATAGTGCTTCAGAACGTATGTTGCCGACGGAACTGAGCACGTGCTCCTCTCCGGGCGAGCATGCAGCACTGGACGAGGCTCTTCATTCCAGCGTGCTAACCCCGAAAATGTTTAAATTACCAAGACGTAATATAAACGATACTTGTATGCAATAACAAAGGTAATCAATTGGCAGATACTTGTAGGAAGCTATTAGGATGAAAAAAATATATGTTCAGAGTTCCTTCATGATAAAAGGTGGGGTAACAAAACCAGTGTAGGGGGGGGGGGTTCCGTTAAAAGTAAAAGCCCATAAGACCCATAGTCTTTTCTAAACGCTGGATGCTCTTTAGGGTCCATGTCTTTCCTCTTTCTATTGTTTATAAAGCCAAAAGTCGTCATTTGTTTATCATTAGTGAAATACCGGCACCGTACCTAAAAGAAAAACAGTGTGGACGATCTGTTCGTAGAAGCATACACTTATTATTCTCCTTATTTGTTTTCTCGCGTGGGGCCGATAACCTAGATGTTAGGCCCCTTAAAAAACAATTATTATCACCATTTTTCGCGTATATCGGCGGGTCACCATCCGATTCCATTTCCTACGTTTCACTAGGTGATGATAAGACGAACCCCCCCTCAATTTTCGTTTCATTTCTTACTTGCTTCGTGATATTCATTATTTGGCTGCTGTGAAACCGTTGGGTACATTATCTTTATGGCATAAATGGGAGGAATAGATTTTTTTAGTTCAGAGTTTTTGTTCATAGAAGTTCGCTTTTCTTTGTGAATCATCATCATAATGTTCATTTCTTAAAAACAGGTAAAAAGTAGTTGTATCACCACGTATCGACAAAAATAAATATCAACCAGTTCATTAAAATAGTAATGTTAATCCAGGTCGCCGATTTTCTAAATAATTGGACATATTTTCAAAAAATCCAAAATGACTAAGTTAAATAAAACTGTGGAATTATCCCTACATCTAAATCAGTTAACTATCAGTAACTTCAATTTATGAACCGCCACTGTATTACATTACAAATATAAGGTAGTTATTACCTATTAGCGTATTAGCACTTGTAGTGTGTTATACTGTTATTATTATAAAACAACATTGAACTTTCACCGCGCCAAAACTTGACAATCTTACCACTATCAACAGATACACTCAATCAACTGAACTGACTGAACGAAGCGCGTGTAATTGTGCAATGAGTGGTGACGTGACGAGCTACGGCGGACCCGCGCTCTCGCGCTGTTACAAGTCAGCGGAAAAAGATCGAACGAACTAACAAGCGAGGGATCTGGGAACTAGTTCGGTAGTTCGTCTGTGGGACCCGCTCTTCCGAACTAGTTCGTTCGCGAACTACACAAGACTAAAGCCTGCTGATAGGTCCAATTTTAAAATACATGTAACTTCTATACTATCAACTGGATTTCAACCAAATTTCGTATGTACAATGTGTACTTAACTGATATGACTGAGCTTTTTCTTAATAGCCACCAGGGCTGCCAAATGTTAAAAAATGCTCTCGCCATTTTTTTAATTCCAAATACCAATATATCGGAAAGTATGCAAGCCGAGAGCTTTAAACTATGCACACGTATAGTACCTGACATGCAAGATTAATTTGGAGTAAATAATTTACGTCAGTGCTAACAACATGATTCTAAGCCTGCTGATAGGATAATTTTTAAATACATGTAAATTCGATACTATCAATTGGATTTCAACCAAATTTCGTATGTGCTATGTGTACCATAACTGATGACTGTGCGTATTCTTAAGAGCAACCAGGGCTGCCAACTGTTAATAAATACTGTCTCTATTCTTTTACCCTAATATCAATATATCAGACAGTATGTAAGCCAAAAGTTCCAAACTTTCCACACGTATAGTACCGGTAACTGATATTCTAGATTAATTAGGAGTAACTAATATACGTCAGTTCTGCCAACATGATTCTAATCCTGCTGATAGGTCCAATTTTAAAATACATGTAACATCTATACTAACAAATGGATTTCATCCAAAATTGGCTCAACAATACATCATTATATTTCAGATTATTTCTGACCAACACATGCATGACATTTTTGCCAACATGTTTTTACGCGCGCTGATAGATCCAATGTCTATCTGCATGTAACGTCCTTGCTATCCATTGGACTTCAACCAAATTTTGTATTATGTACCTTAAGAGATGAAACTGAGAATATATTCAGTCACCAGGGAGTCCAACTGTAGTGCTCTTTTAGGCTATATTATGCCAGGTATATTTCGAACTAACTAGAAATTTCGATATCACCAACTTAATTTCGTCATTATTCTAGATGGGTCCATAGAGATTAATCATTGACATGAATCTTAAATTTTAAGAAAAGTAGGCTCTTTAATTCGTCACGGAACTTCTTGTTAAATACTGTATGACTTCAAATGTACTTTAAAGTACCTTCAGTGCTCAAAGTGTATCTCTGGAACCCCTAAGTTTAGAAAGTCATGGTTGGTCTTGTTTTAATCGCGACGACGCCCTCTTTTGTTATGGACCATGGCTTTTTTTTTTTTTTATTTTTGACAAAGGGCTTAACTACATATTTTGAAAATTTTAAAAGGTCATTGATTTTTTAATATCTCGCTAACCAATGATCGGATTTGGATACGCAAGGTGTCAAATTACTCGCCATGACCCCTCCTCTCTTTTTATAGCCCCCCCCCCCCCCCAATATAATCAAATACCCAAAACTAAAAGGTAATCCGCTTTTTAATATCTCGCTAACCAATGATCGGATGATATGAGGTGTATGAGGACTTGGGGTGATGTACCCTCTTTTCATATAGCCCCCCCTAATTTAACCAAAGAACCCAAAACTAAAAGGTCATCGGCTTTTTATTATCTCGCTAACCATTGATCAGATTTGGACATACAGTATGAGGTGTCCTAGGACTCGGTGTGATGCCCTCTCTTTTCCGATAGCCACCTAATTCAACCAAAGAACCCAAAACTAAAAGGTAATCGGCGTCTTAATATCACGCTAAACAATGATCGGATTTGGACACGCGAGGTGACAAATTACTTGGCATGACCCCCTTTCTTTTCCTATGGTTCATTCATTCACCTAAAATATCCAAAACTAAAGGGTCATCGACTTTTTAATATCTCGCTAACCAATGATCGGATTTGGACACACGAGGTGTAAATTACTCGGTGCGAAGTTCTCTTTTCCATCGCCCATGAATTAACCCAAAATACCCGAAACGGCAAGGTTATCGACCTGATGTTTTATAAAGCAATAATCGGATTTGGACACGTGAGGTGTCATATGGCTTTACGAACCCAAGATTTGTTGAATTTATAATAAAAACCTGATTTAGGATTTAAATCAATGTATGTAAAATTTATAGAGTTTTGATTTTAGATATTTCTCTTCTGATTTTTTGATTTTCGATTATAGATTTAATTTTTTTTTTAGATTTTAGTTTTAGATTTTTCAGTTTTGATTTTAGAATTTAGATTTAAGGTTTTAGAATTTAGATTTTAGATTTTGCGAAAAGTCCAAACCATAATGTCATAACTTGAAATTTTCGGTAACTAATTATTAAAGAAGGACATATAGGGAATTATATTTCTTGGAATTATATTCCCTTTACTATGAATTATTTATAATTAGTTTTTAGATTTTAGATTTTAGATTTCAGACTTTAGAATTTAGATTTTTCATTTTTGATTTTAGATTTTGCAAAAAGACCAATCCATAATGTGATGACTTGAAATTTTCGGTAACTAATTATTAAAGAAAGACATATAAGGATTTGTATTACTTGGAATTACATTCCCTTTACTATGAATTTGTAGATTTTAGACTTTATTTTTTAGATTTTACATTTAGCCAAAAGACCAAACTATAAAGTCATTGACTCGAAATTTTTGATAACTAATTATTAAGGAATTATATTCCCTTTTTTAGGGGCAGATGACCTCGTAGTTCCGCCCCTTAAAACAACAATAACTAACTATATTCCCTTTACTATGAATTATTAATTTTATATTTTAGATTTTAGATTTAGGAAAATACCAAACTAATATTGACTATTTATTACACACGGCTATATAGGTGGAAAGATAATTACACTATACGTTACGACTAATTTTTGTAGATCTTGAGCGGCCTTGCGATGAGAATTTGCTAACCAGACACGAGTTAGCTACCAGGGAACACTTTGACGACTATGCCTGTTTTTGATTAGTGAAGAGGGTTCTGAACAGCGGCCAGCTATTTTGTGTTATATACAACAGATGCTTAGACCTATATAGAAACCGAGCGACCATGTTGTTTTTTAGACACACAAAATCGAGATATTATATCAGAAACAATTAGGTTACCCTAACTAGACGGTTATAATAACTTTGATGTTATGATTGATGTGCACTGAAGTACACGGGGCTAATGATTTATATATTATTATACAACGAAATGTATTTACATACCATTTGTTTTTCACAAGCTAACCTTTGGAAAAGGTTATCCGGGTGTAAAAACCACACAACACATAGACTTTCATCACACCTTATTTGCAAACGTTAATAATAAACAATGGAAGCGGTTCAGTAACAAGCAGGTCTGTTGGCGGCGGGGATAGGATGGACAAGCTGATTTGGCTGAAAGATATGTATATAGTTACCATGATGCAATAATATGTTAGCATGACGTATTGGTTGCAGTTCGTAAATTCTTGCTTTGATCTTAACGGTGTGCACTAAGCCTTGTGATACAAAACAGAGGTGAGCTAACTTTAATTCCCACTATTAACCATTCGGGAATGGTTTTCCACTTTTAACTCTAGCTAAATTCTGGTATGGTACTTAACTTACAGTTACGGCTCTTATTTAATTATATTTTTGCAAAGCACTAACACTTTAGGCTTTTACACGAGAGGTTTTAACTTGATTCCTAGCTTTAGGCCTAGAACAGTCCACTCTATAGAAAGAGATGGCGCAATAGCTTAGTGGCTAGCACCTTAGGTTGCTGCACTGAAGGTTTTAACTCGATTCCCAGCTCTGAAGACTAAAACAGAACACTTTATAGAAAGAAACGGCGCAATAGCTTAGTGCTCAAGCTGTATACCTCTTACCGCAAAGGCTTGGGTTTGATTTTTAGCTCTGTCAAGAAACAATGTACACTCAACCTCGAAAGGTAAAACTAAAAGACCTTAAGGTCTTGGCTTGATGTAAAAAAACGAAATTTAGTTTTTTATTGTTTTTGAATAATTATTATGTGGATAACTCAAATACGTTGAAAAAATTAAAAAAGTCTTAAAAATGTGCATGTTATGACACTTTGTGTAATCATGTTACTCTTTGAAAAGACATGCCCACTTTTACATGGGCTCATTCGTTTGCGGATAATTTCTGAACTACTGGAGATACAGTTTTGAATGTACTTGGTAAAGATCAATTTTCAATTTGGTAGCCGTGAAACAGCATTGTAAATAAAAATATTCACCGTGTTGTATTCCGGCTCAATTTTTAACATTTGTCCCAGCAGCTTTCCCCTTTCCTATACATCTCATGACAAAAACCTACCTGTTATTGACTTCATAACCATGATCAGTAGACTTTGATGTAATAAAGTTCATTGAAGAAACTAGCACACTTGCGCTCAGATGGTTAAATTCCGAGAAACGTCCACTTAAATATTTAGTATTAAAATTTCGCGTCGCCGCCGTGTTGGATTTGTGCAGACCAGGCTCTAGAATTAGTGTTGAAGACATGACTAAAGGGAAGTAGAATAAATAGGAATCTTAAAAGGGCTAAGGAGGATGAAAATAATCTAGATTATGGGGTAGGAAAGTTCAGAGAACCTTCACAGGTAAGAAATTACACTGAAAATCTTTAGCTTCAATTTTCTCAGTTGTATATGTTTTTGTACTTTGGTACCATTTTTGAGAAATATTCTTATGCTAGGCCAGTGTAACTTTTTCTGTGGTTTAACTAGTCCTCTGCGAATGGTAATAGGAAGGGATTTTGCAGTATGTTACCTAAGAATAAAATTATTAATTTTTTAAGAAACTTTTTTGAAAAAAAATGTATTTTTAAAAACTTCATTCTGAAAAGACTGTCCAATTTCCATAAATAATCCTTCCTATTATTACAGAGAATGATGCATACAAAAATCTCTAAAAATTTCATTGTAATGACCCAAATAGGTTTTGAGTTATCTGTACCAAAAAAAAAAGAAAATTCAACATGAGCAAGATAGGGAGTTGTTTCTCACCTTAAAGTGCTCTTAAGACGATACCTTTTGACAGGCCACAGCAGCCTCATTTCAAATCCTATTTTCTTGCATAGTGGCTAACACGACTCTTGTACTAGAGGCCTGTGTTTGATTGTTGGCTTGGTCAAGAAACTTATTTTCGGTCTTTGAACAGGAACGATGTAGTCTCGTGCGACAATACTATAAACACATGGGTTTGAATTCCTTACCAGACATAACTATTACCTCAATATTGGTTGGGGACACTATATTATGGTACTTCGTACACAAACCGAAAATAGAATGCATTATTTAAGACAACTCTATCAGAATATTCCCGGAGACTGTCCTTGGTTAACAAGTGCATTAAAAGTGAGAGGTGTGGATAGCAATTGAGAAAAACAAGAGATATACATAAAATATTTTTATTAATTAAAATTAAATATTTTTGCAACATATACATATAGAATACACTCTCTTATCTCTTTACGGTTGCTTGCTATAGTTTTAAAAGGATGACTATACATGCAGTAGTTAAATCCCTAAAATGTATGTTAAGACTCGCTCTAGGCGGTTACGAGGACCAGTTACACAATAATTTTGGCATGACGAAGTTCATTTTCTATATTCAAGAGTTCTTCCTCATATCCAGTATAACCAGACTGTTTATGGGTTTACCAAGCTAAATGACACTATGCGTTGCATAACCGGCACCATAAAATCAACCCCTCGCCACTGGCTACCAGTACTCAGCCACATTCCACCACCTCACCTGAGGAGGAAGGAAGCTCTGATCAGAGAAGCAAAGAAGATCTATGCTTCTCCCTCATTACCAATACACCAGGAATTCTGCCACCCACCACCGAAGCGACTTCATTCGAGGAGACCAACCAGTTTATTGGCCGACCAACTACTGGCAAATCGATTCAACCTAAACCAATGCTGGTAGGACGAATGGTCAAACTCAACGTCTGGAACTCGTGCCCAGGAGATCAACCCAACGGTGAAAATACAAGGATTTGACCTTCCTAGAAAATTATGGTGTCGCCTCAATAGACTGAGAACCAGGCACGGCCGTTGCAATTACCTATGCCATAAGTGGGGTTGGATAGATTCCCCATTGTGTCAATGCAATGAGGAGGAACAGACCATGGACCATATCATCCAGCGCTGCCCTCTACACGCCTACTCCGGGAGAACTAGTGATCTGTTTCATCTTCGAGAATGTACTGTGGAATGGCTCCAAAACTTGAACTTGGATTTGTGATTTGTTTTTATGTAATTCACCATACGATTAAATAAATAAATGGGCATGCAAATGCTGAAACCGCCAGATTAACTTACTAGGATTGTTCCAGTAGACAAATTTAACAAATGTTTTTAGGTGTAAACAAAGCATTACCATTATCATCACTATCATCATCATCATCATCATCATTATTATTATTATTATCATCATCATTATAATCATCACCACCATTACTATATAGTTCTTTTTGATCCTTTTGACTTTTTGCATAGTCTGTGTTGCCTTTGATAGTGTTGGGAGTTGCAACTGTCCTAACATGTCTTTCTGACAAGATGATACATGTGTTTTAACAAACAATGCACTTTTATGAGCTGCTATATCTTTTTCTCGGACTAGCGTTATAGCATTTTGAGGAGTTTTTTAAACAGCAACCATGTTTCATCCGGTACACCACATTGATGATTACTTCCACTTAAGACCTCACTACTTTTACTTTTTAGGTCACCTCGACACTGTTTTGAATGTTGCTTTGAACAAGGCCAAATAACAGTTCCATTTTTATTGGTTCGTTTTACAATATGTAAAGCATGAACTAATCTCCAGTAAAGTTTACTCGGCAATAAAAATAATAATTTAAAGTGAGAGTAAAAGTAAGAGCAAATGTGGGTGCAAAAGTGAGAGCATATATGGATGGGTAGTTTAAATTGAGTGCTAATATGGATGGGTAGGTTAAAGTGAGAGCAAAAGTGGTAGCAAAATGTTAGCAGTATTTATTTATTTATCGTATGGCTTTTAGTGCTGGGAGTGTCCAAGGACATATTCAGCTCGCCTGAGTCTGTAACTGCTACCAGTGGACACCCTTAGCGTGAATTACAAGTTCCGTTCAATTTCAAGTAGTTCTAACTTTCGCGACCAGATATCAATGGTGAACGTTGGAACATTGTCAGAGCATTCCGACGAAATCTAACCTAACAATTTTAGCTTCACACAAGTTTAGTCTGTCGAAGGATCGTTTACATGCCATAAATCTATGACATGGGACCGCCGGCTTTACTTCCCCTCCGAAGGAAGGCATACTGAAGGATTTTTAACGCTCTTAGAAAATCCGACCACATCGGCCGGGTTTGAACCCGCTATCTTGGGCACAGCAGTTCAGCATGCTACCAACTACGCCACCGAAGCCGCTAGTGTTAGCAGAATATAGTAGACATAAGTTTTATTAGATTTTAATTTGAGTAAATGTGATTTCTAAACTCGAGTAGTGAGTAGTCAGTTAGCTTTGGTCCAGGCAATCACAACCTAACCTGACTTTACCTAACCTAACCTAGCCTAACTTTATCTAACTATACCCGACCTAATCTCAACTCATCTAACCTAACCTGACCACACCTGACATGTCTTTACTATACCTTGCCTAATCTAATCCTAGCTAACATCTGACTTGACCTTACCTGTTTGTAACCAACAACAACAACACACCAAGATTTCAAGAATTTCAGAGTACTTTGAGGTTAATAATTGATTCCCAACTCCTACACCTATCTTTATCCCAGTCTGTCAAAAAACCTGGTATTTTAGCCTACTTTTCACATTTTGCAAAAAAATGAGGAAAAAGTAGACTTATGAGATCGATCCGGGCAAATGTGTGTCTGTCTGTCCTTCTGTCTGTCTGTCTGTCTGTCTGGCTGGCTGTGTGTGTGTGCCACCCCTCCCTATCAACTCCTAAACGGCTGCAGCAATCGAAACAAAATTTGGTAGGATTAAAGATCTTTACCTAAATATCAGAATGCCGTATTTGAAAATGATTTCAGTGCTACCAACTGATGAAAAATTGCAATTGAAATTTGAGCTCCATGTTGGATATCTTGGAAGATATGAATGGGAGCTATTTCAAAATTGGCACACGTATAGATAATATATTTCAATTTAATTTCCAGGAGGCCATACATGGCAGTGTTGCCAAAATGATTATAAGCCTGCTGATAGGTCCATTTTTTTATCCATATAACTTCTACACTATCAATTGGAATTCAACCAAATTTCGAATGTGCTATGTGTACATAACCAGATATGACTGAGCGTATTCTTAAGAGCCAACAGGGCTGCCAACTGTTAATAAATGCTCTCAATTTATTTTATCCAAATACCAATATATCAGAAAGTACCGACAGTAGTGGCTACGCTGGCTAACGCGCAGCATTAGGTCATGGGGCCAAGCTCTCTGCTGACTCGGTAGACGCGTGGGTTCGAGCCCTACCGTCGGTCGTCCTTGAAATGGTTTGCCGTGGTTTCCCATTTTCAACACCAGGCAAATGCTGGGACGGTACCTTCTGACAAGCCACGGCCGCTTCCTTCCACATCCTTGCCCAGTTTCATTCACCATCATTCATTTCATCTCTCATTAACTCCTCTCATGAGGTTGGCGTCAGGAAGGGCATCCGGCCGTAAAAACCATCGCCACTAAGACTTCCATCGCATCTCATCCCCGGCCCCGTTGGAAAACGGGAATAATAAGGGGTAGACATACATACATACCAATATATCAGAAAGTATGCAAGCCGACAGCTTTAAACAATGCACACGTATAGTACCTGACATTCTATATTAATTTGGAGTAACTTATATACGTCAATGCTACCAACATGATTCTAAGCCTGCTGAGAAGTCCAACATTTAAATACATGTAACTTCCATACTATCATTTGGATTTCAACCAAATTTCTTATGTGCTATGTGTACCATAACAGATATGACTATGCGTATTCTTAAGAGCAGCCAGGGCTGCCAACTGTTAATAAATGCTGTCTCTGTTTTTGTTACCCTAATATCAATATATCAGAAAGTATGCAAGCCAATAGCTCGAAAATTTACACACGTATAACACCTGGCATTCTACCCATAGATAAATTTGGAGTAACTAATTTACGTCAGTGCTGCCAACATGATTTTAAAATGCATTGAACTTCTGAACTAACAAATGGATTTCTTTCAATATTGGCTCAACAATAGATCATATTACTGTATTTCAGATTATTTCTGACCAATACATGCATGACATTGTTGCCAACATGATTTTACGCGCGCTGTTAGATCCAATGTTTAACTGCATGTTACGTCCATGCTATCCATTGGACTTCAACCAAATTTTGCGTTCTGTACCTTAAGAGATGGAACTAAGAATATATTCAGTCACTAGGGCTGCCAACTGTAGTGCTCTATTAGGCTACATTATGCCAGGTATACAGTATTTCGAACTAATTAGAAATTACGATATTACCAACTTAATTTCGTCATTATTCTAAATAGATCCATATAGATTAATCATTGGCATGAATCTTAAATTTTAAGAAAAGTAGGCTCTTTAGTTCGTCACGGAACTTCTTGTTTTAATTTTTGCTCTATGCCACTGCTAAAGTGATAATCAGTCCTTCAGCCTTATCATTATGAATTCATTATCCCCTTCCTTTTTTATGTAACAGGTTTTTGCCTGCCTCGACAACAACCAAGCCTCTTTGTATTACGTCATATGTTACATGCTCTCACGCCTTCATACGGTATGTTTCAACGCTTTTCTTTTGTTACAGTATCATATGCTACGTTATTACACTGTTAAACATTTATGTTGATGCGACGTTCACACGATTTGAAAAGTGAGTTCATGTTTCGCTGACTTTAGCTTATAAGTTACCACAATCACTATAACATTTCATGCTTATAACGAGCTTTACATAATGATAAAAGAGTCCTTACCATAATGATGGATTGTAGGTATTAGTGTTCACACCTTCTATTGCTGTACGTCTTTTGCATGATGCCAACACTAAAGTTATAATCAGTCTTCCAGTCCTATAATTATAAATTCATTATCCCCTCTCTTCTTTCTGTAACAGATTTAATCCTGTATCGACAACAACCACGCCTCTTTCTATTACGTCATATGATGTGACGTTCTCACGATTTGACAAGAGTTCATGTTCACCCAAAAGTGGTTGCAAAAGTGAGAGCAAACGTGAGAGCAAAGTGAGAGCAAAGTGAGAGCAAATAGAGATGGGGCAGTTTAAAGTGAGAGCAAAAGTGGTAGGAAAGTGTTAGCAGTATATAGTAGACATTTTTTACTAGAATGTAATTTGAGTAAATGTGATTTCTAAACCCGATTAGTGAGTAGTCAGTTGACTTTGGTCCAACTTTACCTAACATAACCTAACTTTACCAAACCTAACCTAAGCTACACTGACCACACCTGACCTGGCATAGGAGACATACACACACATACAAACTATCACGTAACATTCATTTTTATAAATATAGAGATGGGAGTCATCAAATCATAAAATACATAATTACAGAATTACAGGTAAATACAATGTTCAATATACAAACATAAACACTCATGATATCTCTGTACACATTGTATCAATATCTTCTACGGAATACATTGCCTTGTGTTTGAGCAATTTTTTGAATTTTGATTAAAATGTGCAAATGGTCCTGACATTTTTAAGGGTTGGGACAACAAGTTAAAATATTTGGAGGCAGAACACAAAGGATTCTTTTTCTGAATGCTCCTCTATAATATTGACAGTGTAAATCCATTTTGTATCTAGTGTTGTATGAATGTAATTATTTACAATATTAGCATTTCCAGTTAGAATTTGTATTTTAATATACTGTACATAGAACTATTCACTGATGGTAATGCCATTATTCGTAGTTTTTTAAAATAGTCCCAACAAGATGTCAGAGGGTGTAAACCAAACGTAAAACTGATTGCTCTTTCCTGCAGGATGAAAATATTGGTTAAAACTTCCTTTGTTGCACTGCTATATAGATTTGTACCACAAACCAAGTGAGAGTTAAACACAGCATAATAACTTGATAACAGGATATTAATTTGAACCTCCTGTCTTAACTGTTTTAATACAATCTAGCAGTAGTGCCCGACTTCTCCCGGTGGATTTATTTGTTTTATGGATGATAATGAACACTACTACAGAACTGGCACATGATACTTAAACTAAGAGATAAAAAATATTTAAAAAATATGACTTTTTGTGGTGGTGGTGGTAGTGGTAGTCGGGGTGATAATAGTACAGTATAATGGACGTAACTTTCAGGTCATTACCGTAATGATAATGATAATCATGAATAGGGAAACGGGCATTTACTAACTACAGTACTGACACACGTAATTTACAATCGAATTGAAAAATATGATTAGAAAGAGGAGAATGTGAAATAAAATGCACTGTCTAGTGCCTATATCTCATTGGCTGTTAGAAAAGTAGAGTCCAATAGTGTCGTATTTTGTCGCATAGTGCCGTAGAAAAATAATCAGAGCACTTAGGAAACTTAGGCTGTCCCGGGCTCCTGAGGTAGCAATAGTGTCATTTATCGCCACATAGCGCTAAAGGATAAGGATCTGAATAAATGAAGGTAAATTTGAAAGCACTAACGCTTGTTGCTGCTGTTAACCTCAATGTACTGCACCAACAACATCGCACTATTACAGAGGGATAATATTTTCATGATGATAACTCTTTTAAGGGGAGTAAGAAACCTTTTTGCTCTAATTATTCCCCGTGACTGCAATTTATAAGCAGCGCAAGATGTAACTATTTTCGCAATTCTGCACAAGAAAACTGAAAGGGGTGACGTGATGCAACCCACATTGCCAGCCAACAATAGACTTAGTGAAATATTCTTACAGTAACACTACTACGGACATGAATGGTTCGAGGGCCTTGAAACGTGGTTTTCAAGTTCATTTTGAATGTTATTCTTAATGTAGGGAATGGAGAGGGTTATCCAAAATATCAAGTGACCAGTGTTACCAATAGGGTTTCAAAGGGTGAGTATTCAAAATTTGGGGCAATTAGGTGAAACGGTGTAGATTTGTGCTAAAGGGCCAAATTGCAGGGAATGGAGTGGTCTGTCCGAAACTTCAAGTAGAGAGTGTTACTCGTCAGGTTCCAAAGGCTAAGAACATTAATGGTACAGATAGGTGAAACGAAGTAGATTTGTGCCAAAGGGCCTAAGTGCAGGGAATGGAGTGGTCTGTCCGAAATTTCATGTTGCCAGTGTTACTCGTCGGGTTCCAAAGGGTAATTATACAAATGTTGGTTCAGATCGGTGAAACGGTGTAGATTTGTATAAATAACAGACATAGAAACCAACATTGAGTTTTATAGATATCGCACTGTTTAATTTTGATTGTAGTTTTATTATGTGCTTTTCCAACTAAGGTCTGTTTCCATTTTCATACCAAGAGAGGTTTGTTCATCGGAACTGTCTATTTGCTGTTGCTTGAGTACAATACTTAGATTAATTTTTGGAAGATTTTGAACATATGACCTAAAATTAATATAACGAGTCTTTTTAATGTTTGGCTTTAGATGATAGTGAGTTTCTAAGTACGTTTCTAGTTCATGTATTAGATATGTATGTATTTTAAGTTTCTGTAATTTCCACCTCTATTATTAAAATGGTAATATTATCTACGTATAGTACAGTCATCACGCTTTCATCAGAGCATACTACTGTAACAACAAATGCGTACAATTTATGCTGTTATTCAGTTATCATTATAATACAATCTTTCCGACTCTTTCCCAATTTTTATATTTAAGAACATTTAGAAAAGGTAAAATACCACCTTGAGTTATGTTCTTTCTGTTCAAAAATCTGCTCAGGCCATTTGGCAATATTTTCTTAGATAGAGCAATATTAGCTATAAACATTTGACCATGGTGGTAAGAAATACCAATTGGTTGGTTCCTTAAAAAAACTTTTTTTTATATTTATAAATTTTATTTATAACAAAATTATAAACAAATTTATAGTACCTACACTTTTAATAAATCTTATTAGGGGCTTTGACAACGCAGTCATGTAGCTCCGTGTACTTTGGGTGTGTATAGAATCTGCCTGATAACCGATGGTAATTGTGATGGCTGTATTAGTGTATGTTATCTGTTTTAATTCAAGCAAGGACTCCATACGATAATTTCAAGTAGGCTAGGTCCTAATTATTCTACCAAATTCTACCATCCACGATACCCAGCTGTGAACTTGACCACTAGATGCCCTCGCAGGCAGCACCTGGCGGCGAACGTTGGAACTAATATAGTGTTATCAAATAATCCAACCTACAAATTTTGGCTTCGCACAAGTGTAGTTAGTGGAAGGTTCTTTTTCATGTCATAAATCTATGACATGGGGCCACCGGCTTTACTGCCCCTCCTAAGGAAGGCATACTGGGGGATTTTTAACGCTCATAAAAATCCGACGACTTCGGCCGGGTTTGAACCTGCGACCTTGGGAAAAGATGCTTAGCATGCTACCAACTACGCCACCGAAGCCGCCTAGAATTACCAACATCATAGTTCTCTGCCATACACCTGTCTAATGGAAAATCTGTAATGTTTCTGAATGTTGTGCTGTAATTCTAGTAGGCTCATGAATAACTGGTATCATGCTAAATCAAACAATATTTTGGGTTGTCTCATGCAGGTCCTCCATTTGCACCCTGTGACTCTATAATGTAGAACGAAAGAGAAGCATGGTCCTTGCGTAAGGAAAGGGAATCTCGCTGGTATTGGTGGTAAGATGAAAAATAGCAAGAATGTGCAGCTTAAGAAGCTGACAGTAGAAAGCGTTATTGCCTCTCGCGTGGAGTTAGGAGGTTTCGAGATGATGAGCGGTGTTAACACTGTCCGTCACTTTGGAGTTTAATAAACCCGCACGCCGGAAACAGGATTTATACAATATATCTCTCCGAAGAGCACTAAAGTGCTCATGAATACAGGTATGAGCATTGTAAAACTTTCTCCTGTGCGCCAATTCGTCCTCAGTTCATTTCTATAACCAAACTTTTTCTCATTGATGTTTAACATCATTCCACTCGGTTGCTGGATATCCTTTGTGGTAGTGATTTTGGAAAAGAAACGGAAATGATGAAACGGAAAAGTGTAAGAGGAAACAATGAGCGTGCGCGGTGGTGGAGATTGGTAGGCCTACCACGACGTACTGTCGGCCATGTGGCTATGTGGAATCTATATCGCATACGGTTTACTTCAAGGTTTGAAGGCCACATTAAAGATATTCCCACAATAAAACATCTTCAAGTTGTCGTTCTTTGGTGTGAAAATATTCATTATATCATATTTGCAGAAAATAATTATGATTTATTAAATCTTCATAACTTTGCTGTATTCTTATTTAATGTAAGCACTCGAGGTAATGTCGGCCATATGGCTATGTGAAATCTATATCGCATACGGTTTACTTCAAGGTTTGGAGGCCCCATTAAAGTAATTTTACAATAAATTATCTTCAAGTTGTCGTTGTTTGGTGTGAAAATATTAATTATATCATATTTGCTGAAAACCGGTCAGGATTTGGCGCTGCAGTTTTACAAGTAGTTATATAAAAGACCAACAGAGTTCACTGTTAACAAAGGATTTGCGCTCCCAGCAGACACATAGTCGGCCATGTGTCTATGTGGAATATACACACATCAAAAAAAGTTTTGCATCACCTCGGTTTCAAGAGTTCTGGAACCTTTAAATACAAAGGGAATAGAGATCAACACAAACAACATTTCAGCTCGTTTTATTGCTCATGAGACCCACACATTGCATGTTGTACCATCATACAGCTAGACTTTCAGCATTTGTGGTCCAGATTGCAGTACACACCACTACCTCTAATACCCAGTAGCACGTCCTCTTGCATTGATGCATGCCTGTATTCGTCGTGGCATACTATCCACAAGTTCATCAAGACACTGTTGGTCCAAATTGTCCCACTCCTCAACGACAATTCGGCGTAAATCTCTCAGAGTGGTTGGTGGGTCAAGACGTCCATAAACAGCCCTTTTCAACATATCCCAGGCATGTTCGATAGGGTTCATGTCTGGCGAACATGCTGGCCACTGTAGTCGAGCGATGTCGTTATCTTGAAGGAACGCATTCACAAGATGTGCACGATGAGGTCGAGAATTGTCGTCCATGAAGACAAATGCCTCTCCAATATTCTGCCGATATGGTTGCACTATGGGTCGGAGGATGTCATTCAGGTATCGTAAAGCCGTTTCGGAGCCTTCCATGACCACCAGTGGCGTACGTCGGCCCCACATAATGCCACCCCAAAACATCAGGGAACCACCACCTTGCTGCACTCGCTGGACAGTGTGTCTAAGACGTTCAGCCTGACCAGGGTGCCTCCAAATACGTCTCCGACGATTGTCTGGTTGAAGGCATATGCGACACTCATCGGTGAAGAGAACGTGATGCCAATTCCGTGGGGTCCATTCAGCATGTTGTTGGGCCCATCTGTACCGCGCTGCATGGTGTCGGGGTTGCAAAGCTGGACCTCGCCATGGACGTCGGGAGTGAAGTTGCGCATCATGCAGCCTATTGCGCACAGTTTGAGTTGAAACACGACGTCCTGTGGCTGAACGAAACGCATTATTCAACATGGTGGCATTGCTGTCAGGGTTCCTCCGAGCGGCAATCCGTAAGTAGCGGTCATCCACTACAGTAGTAGCCCTTGGGCGGCCTGAGCGAGGCCTGTCATCGACAGTTCCTGTATCTCTGTACCTCCTCCATGTCCGAACAACATCGCTTTGGTTCACTCTGAGACGCCTGGAAACTTCCCTTGTTGAGAGCCCTTCTTGACACAAAGTAACAATGCGGACGCGATCGAACTGCGGTATTGACCTTCTAGGCATGGTAGAACTACAGACAACATGAGCAGCGTACCTTCGTCCTGGTGGAATGACTGGAACTGATCGGCTGTCGTACCCCCTCCGTCTAATAGGCCCTGCTCATGCATGGTTGTTTACATCTTTGAGCAGTTTTAGTGACATCTATGAACAGTCAAAGGGACTGTATCTTGGATACAATATACACAGTCAACGTCTATATGCCGGAGATCTGGGAACCGAGGTGATGCAAAACTTTTTTTGATGTGTGTATATCGCATACGGTTTACTTCAAGGTTTGTAGGCCACATTAAAGATATTCCTACAATAAATCATTTTCAAGTTGTCGTTCTTTGGTGTGAAAATATTCATTATACCATATTTGCAGAAAACAATTATGATTTATTAAATCTCCATACTTTTGCTGAATTCTTATTTTTTGTACGCATTCGAGGTAGAGTCGGCCATGTGGCTATGTGTAATCTATATCGCATACGGCTTACTTCAAGGTTTGGAGGCCCCATTGAAGATATTCCTACAATAAATCATCTTCAAGTTGTCGTTCTTTGGTGTGAAAATATTCATTATATCATATTTGCTTAAAAAAAAGGCACTGGAGTTTTACAAGTAGTTATTTCAATGGCCAACAGAGTTCACTGTTAACAAGGAATAACATATCACATGTTACACATCATATGCGACTACTGTAAGGCTCGTAATTGTTTTGAATGAAGACTTTTCACGAGATACTTGCTTTTATGAAAGCTACTGAAATTCAAATAACTCAGCTAATTTAAATAATTTACAAAAACATTCACCAAAACTGGTTATTCGAGCAGTCTGTAGACATTCCATAACTCCAGAGAATTAGCAACAGTAGTTCTTGGAAAACATTGGTTGCAAGCTTCCTAATTGATTGTGTTCTAAGTTATGTAGAAACCGTAACTCTCTCGACCGGGAATCGAACCTGTGATTAATTTTGGCATATCTTCGTAAAACGCAGTAGCGACAGCGGTAGATCGCTAACGTCCAGCGCTAGGTGATGGAGCCAAAATATCTGCGGACTCAGTAGACGTGGGTTGGAGCCCACCGTCGGCCATCCTTGAATTTTAAAATTTTATTGTATGGCTTTTTTAGTGCCGGGAGTGTCCGAAGACATGTTCGGCTCGCCAGAGCTTCCAGCGGACACCCAGAGGGTGAGCTACACGTTCCGTTCAATTTCAAGTAGTTCCAACTTTCGCTACCAGATGTCAATGATACCTAGTGGTGAACGTTGGAACTTTGATAGAGCGTTCCAACGAAATCCAACCTAGAAAGTTAGCTCCACAGAAGTTTAGTCTGTGGAAGGATCTTTTACATGCCATAAATCTATGACAAGGGACCACCGGCTTTACTTCCCCTCCGAAGGAAGGCATACTGAAGGATTTTTAACGCTCTTAAAAACAATCCGATGACTTCGGCCGGGTTTGAACCCGCTAACTTGGGAACAGCAGTTCAGCATGCTACCAACTACGCCACCGAAGCTGCTAAATGAAATGGTTTTCCATAGTTTCCCATTTTCAACTCCAGGTAAATGCTGGAACGGTACCTTCTGACAGGCCCCGGCCGCTTCCTTTTTCATCCATACCCATGAGGTTGACGTCAGGAAGGGTATCCGGCCGTAAGATAACTTCTGCCACATAGACCTTTATCGCATCTCATCCCCGACCCCGTTCAAAACGGAAATAATAAGGGGTAGAATTCCATCCTCGTAAAACTTAGTAAGCCATGTATCAATCCTCACACCAGAACTAAATTTTAGGAAAAATGAGGTTCAAGACAGCTGAGTAAATCTAACTATGAGTCACAGAATATTATGTTTGTTGTTGTTGTTGATTCAGTTAGGGGCTTTGCAACATCGTGGTCATGTAGTCCCGTGTACCTAAGTGTGTGTAGAATTTTTCTGATAACCTGTGTTATTGTGATGTCGGATTACCCCCTTGTGGCATAATGACTAACATTCTTGGCTGTCACCCCTGAGGTCTTGATCAGGGTACACTCAGTCTCGTATGGCACATATGAGAAGAGGTGCCTTCGATTCTCACCTCAGTCACCCGTACGTGGGATTTCGTGATTTTACGCTTCTACTCCAGTCAAATGCTGGGATGGTACCTAACTTAAAGCCAAAGCCGCTTCCTTCCCAATCCTAGTTTCAATTACAAAATACATACACTAGTACACCCATCACATAACAGAGGTTATCATATGAATTCCACAAACATATGAGTATATGGGGCTACAATTCCATGATGACGCAAATCCCGTAAATGAATCAACAACAACGAATATTAAAACACAGCACAGCTTATTGCGATGACGAGTGTCAATGTTGAAGCTTGTTTTATTGTTCATGTTCAATGAAGCTTGAAAGAGGAGGTTTTATTCTCATAAGGAAGAAATCTTGTAACTTAACGTGACCGTTAATTTCGCGATCATGAGCTAAGGGATCGCAATTCTTACGTGGATTCCGAACCACAGGACGTGGTATTTCACTTCGAAAACCTCACATGCATTTATCGGGAATCGAACCCAGTTCGCCTTGGCCACAACACCATCACGGCCCCCTTTTTACTCATGGGCGGTTGACAGTGGCATTACACAATTTGTTTTGACTGTTTATTTGATCATGCACTTGATTCGCAATGCATTTCAAGAGCGTAATATCGAGTGTACCATGATTTAGTGCCCATACACTTCACATCAACACCCGTACTGTTGTTTAAACAAACCACTCGTAACAATCTGCCTCAACTTTACACCGCTCTACTGGGGCCTGTTCCGCGAATGAACTTGGCAACTTTCCAGTTTTCACTATGCACTTTTCAATTTTTGCAAAGTTCAAAGTTGTTCTGTTCCACCATGATCTATGTAATGCTTTTCAATATCTTTGCAAAGTGAAAATTCTTTGCGTGGGAATGATCCCATCCTGTTTATTCCGTGAACAAACTGTATAATACTCCATGATTTAATGCTTTACTTTTCGTGGTGAACTTGAGGACTTTAGTAACAGTTCTGCAAATAGTTGATTTTGATGTCCCATGCATTGCTGCTATACCTTTCTGGGCACCATTTCATATCCAATGTAAGCATATAAGAATTTGTTCTTTTTCGGAAAGAGATCGACTTATTTTTGTTGCAGGATTCAATAAATGGCCAATTATTTCAAGAATATAGTCAGCTTGTATTGGGGTAATACGAAAACACTCACGAAATTCTATCGATGTGAGTTTATGAAAATTCATCCTGTCTTTGTACGTCCTCTTGTTGGATTCTTAATAACTAACCTCACATCATGATAATAAAAGCTCTGGTCGGTAACATATGTATAACACTAAACTAAATTCTGCGCCGAGAAACTAGTGTAGAGACTTGTTCATTAACAGCTGAAAAGGGAATAGTCTCTTTGCAAAGATTCTGAAAACTTCTCACTTCATTCCTTTGCACTTTGCATTTCTGCACCAATGGAGGCTTCAAAAGTGAAAAGATTCCTAACTTTTCACTTTTAAAGACAAATCTGAAAAGTGATGGTGGAACAAAATCTGAACTGAAAAGTGCAAAGTGCAAGGTGAAAAGTTGCAAAGTTCATTCCTGGAACAGGCCCCTGGTCACAAAGGTTCCATGTTTTATCATCGTTCAGGTCACTTCTTACATAACCAAAACTTTTAAATAAATACGCAGGGTGGGACCGTTCTGATATCAAACTGAACCTGGACGGAGGAGCATAGAAAGACACATAGCGAGACGATGAAGTGATTTTGGGAAGACAAGAAAGCAACATCAGCTATATAGATTCAATCGGGCTTCCTATACGGACATAACGATGTAAATACAGTAAAACTCGGTTGTTACGCATCTGCTAATTAGGCTATCCCGTTTATTACGCTCTTTTGTAAGGACCCTGGACGGTTTGTACTGCTTAATTTTACCCTATTTTAAAGTTTCTAAATTCTAAAAGAGCACTGTATTTGAGGTGTTTTAATAATAATACAGTAATAATAAATAAGCATAATAATGATCATAATAAAGAGATTTTGGGAAGAGTTGGAAGCTAACATAAATTCATCTGTGAAATAGGTTCAATCCGCACCTTAGTGTCACCGATATCGCATTGAACATACTCCCCTCTATCGTCCTGGAACCAAACCCCCAGGAAATGTGTAAACGGAACCAGGACCGAGGCAGCTGGAAGGTACTCAAAACCATGTTAATTCATAAGTAGTGTTACTGGGTAGTGGTTACTGAAATTTGAGCAGATGGGCATATAATCGAAATGAAATGTAATCAAAATAAAATGCGATTACATGATAAGATGACTAGGAAAATAAATTTAAGTTTTCTTTTGAGTGATTATTACAGTCATATTTAGGATTTAAAATTAGATAAATAGATCCTTGAAAATATACTCTGAGTACATGAATTTTTCAGCATGTTACGTCGCAGTGTTCTTTGAAATGGTGCAACATTGATCCCAAATTATGATTTGAACATGCTTAAATTACAGAGGAAACATTTACACTTAAGGGGTCACATTTTGTGTGCATATCATGATATTTATACTAAACAATCACACATCACATGAGATTTTCCTTTACATGCTAACATGAGTAGATGCATTTGGTAGGGAACTGATCCAAGGTTGCATGAAAATGAAACAGCATTGCTGAAATAGAATGGCTGTCTAATACAAAGTTATGATGAAACTAATGTTCTCACTATGGTGAGGTGAATGAAAATAAATGATTATGATTAATGTTACGTCATAGGTACAGGAGTACGGAATTTTGAGGCAATTGTCAGTTGAGAATAATAGACTACAGATAGGCAGAGGCCATCGATTTAAATGTTTATGGTGTATTTATAAATGTGTGAAGAGCATGGTGTGATTAACTAGAAAAATCTGAAATTTTGAAAATAAATGATGTGAACGTGAGATCATGAAAGTGAGGAATAAGAGTGATATATCATTGCAGTGTATCATAAAGATTTTAAAAATGTAATGTAATAAATGTAACAGCCAACAACCAGTCATTTTCTAAATGAGGCACAGTTGAACAGAAACCAGTGAAAGTATTTAATCCATGAATTAAATTTTTGTAATGATTTTTTTAACTCTAGTGACATCCATATATAAATATATTTTGGGGGGGTATTTACATTTAGTTAGAAGGAGATCGAATGAGGCAAGAATTTTTCCTTCGAATATGATCTCATATTTATGCACCTGCTCATTTATGGACTATACAACGGATAGGTGACATAACATTTTGAATATATAATTTTCAAAAGAAAAATATGTATTGTCCGTTGAGCCATTATATATTTAAACACAAATTGTGCTAAATATATAATGGCTCAACGGACAATACATATATTTCTTTTGAAAATTATATATTCAATGCCAAGGTAAGGTATAATTGCTTTGGAGTGGAGTTTCGACTCCCATAGTGCACTGGCTTTGCTCGTGACGTGGATACACATGTATCAAATACGTCTTGCAATAGCCTTCCCATTGTGTACTAGACAGTGTCTTGGTGAGGTGTGCTTTAACCAACTGAAGAGCCCAATTGCACACCGGGGCGAAACACTGTCATTTTGTTGAGTTATGCCGGAATATTTAGCACAATTTGTGTATAAATATATAATGGCTCAACGGACAATACATATTTTTCTTTTGAAAATTATATATTCAATGCCAAGGTAAGGTATAATTGCTTTGGAGTGGAGTTTCGACTCCCATAGTGCACTGGCTTTGCTCGTGACGTGGATACACATGTATCAAATACGTCTTGCAATGGCCTTCCCAGTGTGTACTAGACAGTGTCTTGGTGAGGTGTGCTTTAACCAACTGAAGAGCCCAATTGCACACCGGGGCGAAACACTGTCATTTTGTTGAGTTATGCCGGAACATTTAGCACAATTTGTGTTTAAATATAACATTTTGAAGTAACGATTGTAGCATTAGGGTGATATAGCTCTGATCTCCGTAAGTTATTTTGTATCCAAAGTTTCGGACGCCCGGAGATTTTTGTCCTCATCAATTTGAATTTTGCTTCGACGTTATTAATTTATTTGCACATCAAGAGTAATTTCGAGAAATCTCCGAACGAAGGTAGGCTTCTGTGTTTGGTTTTATATATTTCGTGGTGTGGTTCTGTAATAAATGATGGATGAGTTTTATTTTAACAGCGGAGTTTTTTGTCATTCTTGTTCGTTGCCATACTTGTGTGTCCACCGGATCAACTTTGAGATTTTACCCCACGTTGAACCCTATCTTTATAAAGGCCCCGGGATTGCTTGAATCTCGTTCCCGACATTTTTAGCCTACTTTCGATTTTTGCAAAAAATGAAAGTAGACTTATGAGATCAACACAGGGCGAAAAAGGTGTGTCTGTCTGTGTGTGTGTATGTGTGTGTGAGTCTGTGTGTGTGTGTGTGTGTATGTGTGTGTGTGTGAGTCTGTGTGTATGTGTGTGTGTCTGTGTGTGTGTGTGTGTGTGTGTGTACTCTGAATGTCTGCCCCCCCCCCCCCCCTATCAATTCGAACACGGTGAATGCGAATTGAACGAAATTTGGTACACAGATAGCACTAGCAAAGGAGACCTCAGTGTCATGTTTTATATCGCCGCCATCTTGACGGAAACGTAATGGCGGCCACACAAATGTTCAAAGCTTAAATCAAATTACGACTAACCTAATCATCCGATTTCTACCAAATTTTGCAACAACATACCTTTATGGGGGGAGCATCCTTTGACCAAACTAATAGGTCATCAGCGTAATAGTTTGCGGATGGTGGCCATCTTTGTGTGAAAATCGATTCCCCCTATTAATTCGAACATGGTGCTACCGAATGGAACAAAATTTGGTACAAAGGTAGTACTAACAAAAGGCACCTCAGTGTCATGTTTTATATCGCCGCCATCTTGACAAAAACGTAATGGTGGCCACACAAATGTTCAAAGCTTAAATCAAATTACGACTAACCTAATCATCCGATCTCTACCAAATTTTGCAACAACATACCTTTATGGGGGGAGCATCCTTTGACCAAACTAGTAGGTCATCAGCGCAATAGTTTGCGGATGGCGGCCATCTTTGTGTGAAAATCGATTCCCCCTATTAATTCGAACACGGTGCAACCGAATGGAACGAAATTTGATACAGAGGTAGCAATAGCAAAGGACACCTCAGTGTCATGGTTAATATCGCCGCCATATTGACAGAAACGTAATGGCGGCCACACAAATGTTCAAAGCTTAAGTTAAATTACGACTAACATAACCATCCGATCTCTACCAAACTTTGCAACAACATACCTTTATGGAGGGAGCATCCTTTGACCAATCTAATAGGTCATTAGCGTAATAGTTTGCGGATGGCGGCCATCTTTGTGTGAAAATCGATTCCCCCTATTAATTTGAACACGGTGCAACCGAATGGAACGAAATTTGGTACAGAGGTAGTACTAACAAAAGGCACCTCAGTGTCATGTTTTATATCGCCGCCATCTTGACGGAAACGTAATGGAGGCCACACAAATGTTCAAAGCTTAAATCAAATTACGACTAACCTAATCATCCGATCTCTACCAAATTTTGCAAAAACATACCTTTACGGGGGGAGCATTCTTTGACCAATCTAATTGGTCATCAGCGTAATAGTTTGCGGATGGCGGCCATATTTGTGTGAAAATCAATTCCCCCTATTAATTCGAACACGGTGCAACCGAATGGAACGAAATTTGGTACAGAGGTAGTACTAACAAAAGGCACCTCAGTGTCATGTTTTATATCGCCGCCATCTTGACGGAAACGTAATGGCGGCCACACAAATGTTCAAAGCTTAAATCAAATTACGATTAACCTAATCATCCGATCTCTACCAAATTTGGAACAACATACCCTTATAGATGAAGCATCCTTTGACCAAATGAATAGGTCATTAACCTAATAGTTTGCGGATGGCGGCCATCCTTGTGTGAAAATCAATTCCCCCTATTAATTCAAACACGGTGAAACCGAATGGAACGAAATTTGGTACAGAGGTAGCACTAGCAAAGGGCATCTCAGTGTCATGTTTTATATTGCCGCCATATTGACAGAAACGTAATGGCGGCCACACAAATGTTCAAAGCTTAAATCAAATTACAATTAACCTAATCACCCGATCTCTACCAAATTTTGCAACAACATACCCTTATAGATGAATCATCCTTTGACCGAATGAGTAGGTCATTAGCCTAATAGTTTGGGGATGGCGGCCATCTTTGTGTGAAAATCAATTCCCCCTATTAATTCAAACACGGTGAAACCGAATGGAACGAAATTTGGTACAGAGGTAGCAATAGCAAAGGACACCTCAGTGTCATGTTTTATATCGCCGCCATATTGACAGAAACGTAAAGGCGGCCACACAAATGTTCAAAGCTTAAGTTAAATTACGACTAACATAACCATCCGAACTCTACCAAACTTTGCAACAACATACCTTTATGGAGGGAGCATCCTTTGACCAATCTAATAGGTCATTAGCCTAATCGTTTGCGGATGGCGGCCATCTTTATATCAAAATTGATTCCCCCTATTAATTCGAACACGGTGGAACCGAATGGGACGAAATTTGGTACAGAGGTAGCACAAGCAAAGAGCACCTCAGTGTCATGTTTTATATCGCCGCCATCTTGACTGAAACGTAATGGCGGCCACACGAATGTTCAAAGCTTAAATCAAATTACGATTAACTTAATCATCCGATCTCTACCAAATTTTGCAACTACATATCTTTATGGAGGGAGCATCCTTTGACCAATCTAATAGGTCATCAGCGTAATAGTTTGCGGATGGCGGCCATCTTTGTGTGAAAATGGATTCCCCCTATTAATTCGAACACGGTGCAACCGAATGGAACGAAATTTGGTACAGAGGTAGTACTAACAAGAGGCACCTCAGTGTCATGTTTTATATCGCCGCCATCTTGACGGAAACGTAATGGCGGCCACACAAATGTTCAAAGCTAAAATCAAATTACGACTAACCTAATCATCCGATCTCTACCAAATTTTGCAAAAACATACCTTTATGGGGGGAGCATCCTTTGACCAATCTAATTGGTCATCAGCGTAATAGTTTGCGGATGGCGGCCATATTTGTGTGAAAATCAATTCCCCCTATTAATTCGAACACGGTGCAACCCAATGGAACGAAATTTGGTTCAGAGGTAGTACTAACAAAAGGCACCTCAGTGTCATGTTTTTTATCGCCGCCATCTTGACGGAAACGTAATGGCGGCCACACAAATGTTCAAAGCTTAAATCAAATTACGATTAACCTAATCATCCGATCTCTACCAAATTTGGAACAACATACCCTTTTAGATGAAGCATCCTTTGACCAAATGAATAGGTCATTAACCTAATAGTTTGCGGATGGCGGCCATCCTTGTTTGAAAATCAATTCCCTCTATTAATTCAAACACGGTGAAACCGAATGGAACGAAATTTGGTACAGAGGTAGCACTAGCAAAGGGCATCTCAGTGCCATGTTTTATATTGCCGCCATATTGACAGAAACGTAATGGCGGCCACACAAATGTTCAAAGCTTAAGTTAAATTACGACTAACATAACCTTCCTATCTCTACCAAACTTTGCAACAACATACCTTTATGGAGGGAGCATCCTTTGACCACTCTAATAGGTTATTAGCCTAATAGTGTGCGGATGGCGGCCATCTTTATGTCAAAATTGATTCCCCCTACTAATTCGAACACGGTGGAACCGAATGGAACGAAATTTGGTACAGAGGTAGCACTAGCAAAGGGCACCTCAGTGTCATGTTTTATATCGCCGCCATCTTAACTGAAACGTAATGGCGGCCACACGAATGTTCAAAGCTTAAATCAAATTACGATTAACCTAATCATCCGATCTCTACCAAATTTTGCAACGACATACCTTTATGGAGGGAGCATCCTTTGACCAATCTAATAGGTTATTCGCCTAATAGTTTGCGGATGGCGGCCATCTTTATGTCAAAATTGATTCCCCCTATTAATTCGAACACGGTGAAACCGAATGGAACGAAATTTGGTACAGAGATAGCACTAGCAAAGGGCACCTCAGTGTCACGATTAATATCGCCGACATATTGACAGTAACGCAATGGCGGCCACACAAATGTTTAAATCTTAAATCAAATTACGACTAACATAACCATCCGATCTCTACCAAACTTTGCAACAACATACCTTTATGGAGGTAGCATCCTTTGACCAATCTAATAGGTCATTAGCCTAATAGTTTGCGGATGGCGGCCATCTTTATGTCAAAATTGATTCCCCCTATTAATTCGAACACGGTGGAACCGAATGAACGAAATTTGGTACAGAGGTAGCACTAGCAAAGGGCACCTCAGTGTCATGTTTTACACACATCAAAAAAAGTTTTGCATCACCTCGGTTCCAAGAGTTCCGGAACCTTTAAATACAAAGGGAATAGAGATCAACACAAACAACATTTCAGCTCGTTTTATTTCTCATGAGACCCACACATTGCATGTTGTACCATCATACAGCTAGACTTTCAGCATTTGTGGTCCAGATTGCAGTACACACCACTACCTCTAATACCCAGTAGCACGTCCTCTTGCATTGATGCATGCCTGTATTCGTCGTGGCATACTATCCACATGTTCATCAAGACACTGTTGGTCCAAATTGTCCCACTCCTCAACGACAATTCGGCGTAAATCTCTCAGAGTGGTTGGTGGGTCAAGACGTCCATAAACAGCCCTTTTCAACATATCCCAGGCATGTTCGATAGGGTTCATGTCTGGCGAACATGCTGGCCACTGTAGTCGAGCGATGTCGTTATCTTGAAGGAACGCATTCACAAGATGTGCACGATGAGGTCGAGAATTGTCGTCCATGAAGACAAATGCCTCTCCAATATTCTGCCGATATGGTTGCACTATGGGTCGGAGGATGCCATTCAGGTATCGTAAAGCCGTTTCGGAGCCTTCCATGACCACCAGTGGCGTACGTCGGCCCCACATAATGCCACCCCAAAACATCAGGGAACCACCACCTTGCTGCACTCGCTGGACAGTGTGTCTAAGACGTTCAGCCTGACCAGGGTGCCTCCAAACACGTCTCCGACGATTGTCTGGTTGAAGGCATATGCGACACTCATCGGTGAAGAGAACGTGATGCCAATTCCGTGGGGTCCATTCAGCATGTTGTTGGGCCCATCTGTACCGCGCTGCATGGTGTCGGGGTTGCAAAGCTGGACCTCGCCATGGACGTCGGGAGTGAAGTTGCGCATCATGCAGCCTATTGCGCACAGTTTGAGTTGAAACACGACGTCCTGTGGCTGAACGAAACGCATTATTCAACATGGTGGCATTGCTGTCAGGGTTCCTCCGAGCGGCAATCCGTAAGTAGCGGTCATCCACTACAGTAGTAGCCCTTGGGCGGCCTGAGCGAGGCCTGTCATCGACAGTTCCTGTATCTCTGTACCTCCTCCATGTCCGAACAACATCGCTTTGGTTCACTCTGAGACGCCTGGAAACTTCCCTTGTTGAGAGCCCTTCTTGACACAAAGTAACAATGCGGACGCGATCGAACTGCGGTATTGACCTTCTAGGCATGGTAGAACTACAGACAACATGAGCAGCATACCTTCGTCCTGGTGGAATGACTGGAACTGATCGGCTGTCGTACCCCCTCCGTCTAATAGGCCCTGCTCATGCATGGTTGTTTACATCTTTGAGCAGTTTTAGTGACATCTATGAACAGTCAAAGGGACTGTATCTTGGATACAATATACACAGTCAACGCCTATATGCCGGAGATCTGGGAACCGAGGTGATGCAAAACTTTTTTTGATGTGTGTATATCACCGCTATCTTGACGGAAACGTAATCGCGGCCACCCAAATGTTAAAAGCTAAAATGTAATTACGACCAACCTAATAATCTAGCTTCTACCAAATTTTGCAACACCATATCTTTATGTGGGAAACATATTCTGACCAAACTGCAAGAACATCAGCCCAATAGTTTGCAGATGGTGGCCAAGTATGTGTGCAAATCGATTCCCCCTATCAATTCAAACACGGTGAAACCGAATTGAACGAATTTTTTTACAGAGGTAGCACTAGCAAAGGGCACCTAATATTCATGTTCAATATCCCTATAGCTCGTTGTATTTCAACAAGCTACTACAACCAACATTCAATCATACTCCTTGAAAAGGACAAAGAGTTATAACAATACCCATGCATTTAGGAGAAAGTAGGCTATATGTTCTTTACTGAACATCTTGTTTAAATGCTTAAATTGATCGGACATTCAAGATTTATTTTTATTTTCGAGTTGTACTGAATTCTGGGTGAGGGTTGACGTATCTGTCGGGCCACCTAATCCAAAGCCAGATTATCGGGCACATTAGTTGGGCATAACGCCGTAAATAATAATGATAATAATAATACAGATAAATAAAATACACTAATAATAAACACTCTACATTACTGAAATATGTTTTCCAAATTGTTTTCCCATATCACAAATCATTTCCTGTCTACAGCGCCGTCCCGCTTATTATGCGTTTAAACCACAATCTCTTGAAGTGCGTAATAACGGGTTTTTACTGTAAATAATAATATTAATAATAACTAGCCGACCCATACCAGAACTCTCGCATAATGGGTTGTGTGCACCCTATGTGTACTGACTACCCGCCCGGCGCTAGTGCTATACGGCTGTACGCGACACAGTTCTGCCAGGGGCATTTTATATTTTATATATATTTTATATACAAATCAATATATTTCCGTTGACTTTTCAATAAATGCAAGATTTTTCCTGTACTATTGAGACGATTTGGAAGATTTTGGTACAAACCACACCTTCTAACTCCCTCTGGTTTAGAAGTTTTGTGAAACATAAATTTTAACGTATTATATAATAAGATTATAATTATTATTTTATCTATCTGGGTGATGTTATTTTGTATTCCCAAAATCACTTCTTCTCGCGATGGCTCTTTCCCCGTCCAGATTCTGTTGGATGTATGTTAGGGTGGTCTGAAAATTGGTCAACTATTTCCCTGAATGTAGTCCTGTCGAGTGGAATATCGCTTGAGATGTCTATTTCCTAAAGATCATTTTCAACTTCAAACAGACAGTTGTTCTTAACTTCCGTAAAGAGAGTAAGATTTAACATTCTTTTAGTCAGCCTACGATCACTCATTCTGAGAATATGCCCATCAAATATCTAACGTCTTTTTCTGAATGTACCTATCAGAGATTTTCTCCGAATCCTGATGAAGCTTCTGAGGTTTCCTTTTCATCCAAATTCCCTCAGTACAAACTGGGCCAAAACTGTTCCCAATATGTTTCTTTCTTGTTTTTATCATTTTAAATGATCTTGTCGACTTCACCGTTACGCTGGGGTCTGGCGTTACGTTACGGTGACGGGACGAAATGTACCCAGTTGCACTGAGGTGTGTTACGTCATAGTACTGCTTGGTGCATGTGTTCTCCGACAATCTCTACTTCGTTAGTATAAGACAAAAAAAAAACAATTCTTGGATGTCACTGGTAATCTCGAGAACCACTGGATGGATTTTGATGCGGTTTTCACCATTCTGTAAAGGATATCTCGAGGAAAGATTCTGTAGAAAATAATTGATGTATGATCAAAGGAAGCCAAGCAGTAACGATTTCAGTGAAAAAGTGGAAAACAAACTTGGCGTCCGTGCGCTTCTTAAGCTTACGCTGAGCAAACCGTTAAAAATATTAATATACTATGAGGGTAAGAATTGGTCAGCATGAAAAGTTGTACAAAAAAGTCCGCGAGAGCATATCTTTATCTTCAATACATCGCCCACTATAAGTGTTCTTAGACTGGATGGAAGGGGCACGTCCCCGCGCACTCTGGTGAGCGTGACAGCATCCCGCGCGATTGACCTTGCTTTGCCATTGGTTTGCACTTGCCGTTCGCGAGTAATTTTAAACAAGATAAGCAAGATAAGTATTACGCAGATAATATTCTAACATATCAAGAGTCTTTGGCTTCGAGCGAAGCGAGCAGCCTCCAGCCTTTCTAGTACTTTTCAGTATTTTTAGCATTTAAAATGATACAAAGTCTAGTCTTCCAGACTGACTGTCACTTTTTGTCTATCTTTAATTAGTGATCTGCCCCCCGATGTACAGTGTTTCAGAGGCGTATAGTGCCTCTTGATTGTTGTTTGAGTCACCAGTCTTTCGAATGGTTTTGATGCAGCGCTCCATGCTTCCCTGTCCTGAGCTAATCGTTTCATCTCTACATATCTAACACGCACTACATCCGAGAAAATCTGTTGAACATATTCTAACCATGGTCTACCCCTACAGTTCTTATCCTCGACTCTTCCTTCTATAACTATTCATGGGTACCTTAGGTTGTGTACTACCAACCTATCTCTTCTCTTCCTTAGTAGTCGCCAGAAACATCTCTCCTCTCTCAATCGTCTTAATACCCATCTGATCTTCATCGTTCTCCTGTAACACCACATTTCAAATGCTTCAATTATCCTTTTTTCTGTCGCTCCAATAATCCATGTTTCACTTCCATAGAGCGCCACGCTCCAGACAAAGACTATCAAAAATGACTTCCTAATACCTAAATCTATATTCGATGTCAACAGATTCCTTTTATGTAGAAATGCTTTTCTTGCCCATGCTGACCTACTTTTTTTTATCCTCTTTGCTTCGTCCATCACTGATTATATTGCTTCCTAAGTAACAGAAGTCACCTACTTCCTTTAGCTTTTCACCTGCCATTTCGACATCCACAGGGGTTTCTGATTTTTATCGACTGCATTCTATTTTTGTTTTGTTTTACATTTATTAATATTCATCATGAATTTTATCCTTTCCTCAAGACAGAATCCATACCATTTAAAAACTAATGATTACCTTGTATTAATGTGACAATTTTACTTTACGGTGGATGGATTCATTCTTATTATACCTGTTCTTCGTCAGAAGAAGTCGGATGGGGACTTGCACGATTTAGTTGATTAAGTCTGCGATCCACGGACTATGAATTGAGAAGTAAGAAGGTGGTTGTGAAGCAAATAAAATGTCTCCATCACAAGATGGGTTTTGTCAAGAGGATAGAGTGTGGTTTTTAGAGGGTAAGAATTCCACACAATTGAGGAGTGCGGACCCTTCTCAAATTCTATGTAAGATTTTCCACTTCCCTCGTAAAAAGAAAGAAAATTATTATTATTATTATTATTATTATTATTATTATTATTATTATTATTATTATTATTTAGGTGATAAAGTTGGCATATCTCCCCATCAAACAGCCCCAAACAGACAGTAGAAAACTAGTAGGTCACGACGAGCAGCCTTACTGATCAGACCAGCTGAAGGTAAATCGTATGCCGATATTCTGAAGGAGATTCGCCAAAAAGCAAACCCTAATGATACAGGAACCGAAGTCCGGTCCATTCGACAAACTAAAGCGGGAGACGTCCTTGTCGAGATGGGAGCAAATTCCAAGGACAAAGCAGCTTTTAGTAATTCTCTACGAGATGTTTTGGGGTCTAATGCTATAGTCCGTAGGCTTGAAGCGAAGGCAACTGTTGAACTCAGAGACCTTGATGCTCTAACTACTTCCGAAGAGGTCATGGAAGCTATCCAGAGAACTATTCCAGAGCTCTCTCCAGATACCAAGGTGCTGGTGACGAGGGGAAGTGAAGATGTCTGTTGTCACATTAACAACTAGTGATGCAGATGTACTCTTGAAGCAAGATCATATTCAAATAGGATGGGTCAATTGTAGGATTAGACGGAGGATCATGTTATCTCGCTGTTATAGATGTCTGGAGTATGGACATGTCATGTAGCTAGCAAGTGCGAAGGCACTGATCGAAGTAAACTTGGCTGCAATTGCGGAGGGACTGATCACAAAGCTAGAGGATGTACGGCCTCGAAGAAATGTGTTCTTTGTGAAGAGCGAGGTTTTGACAAAGAGTATTTAGCACATGCTGTGGGATCTGGCCAGTGTAAGGTCTTCAGGGAGGCTTTGGACAAAGAAAATGCTCTGAGGTTCAAATGATTCGTGTACTTGAAGCCAATCTACATAGAAGTAAAGCAACGGATGATATGCTGTATCAGCTAGTTGCTGAGAAGCAAAGTGATCTCTTGTTAATCAGTGAACAGTGTAAAGAAAAAGATAGTTGAGGACAAGTGTCCTAGCATAATATGGTCCTAGCCTGAAGTAATGTGTTAAACGGTACCAGGCTAGGTTCTAGAAGTAACAGGGGGAGTTTTAGTCGGTAGTCTCCATTCAGGAGCCCGACACTTTGTGCGTAAATGCATTTCTTCCTCTAAAAAATTATTATTATTATTATTATTATTATTATTATTATAATTATTATTATTATCCTATGTTCTCACTTACCGTGGTATAGTTCATTTGAATTGTGGCCATGGCTCTTCCTGCAATTTCACCAATTTCAACGTTCTCTTTAACACTGCTACCTGGAAGTGCAAGCTAGAACTCTATGCGGTTGAGATTTGATTAATTTTGTTCTGTAATCACCAAATTGATACGAGAGATCTTAATACGAGCCAATATGGCACGAGTCGGAAAGCCGTGGAATTATGTCTTCCTTCAAAAATTCCTCGACCAGGAATCGAGGTGGACAATACCACTGACATACCGAGGAAGCTGTATCGAAAATAATTGAATGAAGGGAACTTAAACAATTTCTGCATATACTGAGAACTAACCGTTGGGATGTGTGTAATATGTTGTCATGTTGATAGTAGCTGCGTGGTAGTACAGTGTTCAAGCTGCTTGCCACTCACCAAGGTGGACTGGGTCGATTCCCAGTCAATGCATGTGAGATTTTGGAGTGAAATATCGTGTCCTATGGTTCGGATTCCACGTCAAAATGGAGGTCCTATGACTCATGATCGTGATATTAACGTCACGTAAAACTACAAGCTTCCGTCCTCATGTTAACGTCCTTTTGGGATAGCTATGAGTTGTCATAAATCGTCTTGGGTTTTGCAAAGCCAGTTATAGATAAATGAAGGGATAAAAAAAGGACTCAATCCTCTTACTGGAAGCCTCTTACACAAATTGGAAGGTTACAAATAGTTTGGTGCTCAGCTGCTCTCCTACTGTCACATTCAACTTTGTCCCACGTAACGCGTAAGTGACATCTGCAGTGGGGTTTATAGTATCGCCATAAACCAGGATCGGCACGGAGATGGGACGCCTCAGGTTTTAGAGAAACTGACATCATTGATTTACTTAACTCAGCTTCCTATTTAACAAAAGTAATAGTATAATTACAAAATAACTCTTGGTTAGTTTCCGCCTAATCAATAATAAAATAACATAGCCTATAAAGAATTATAAAAGTTTCGAGAACATGTTTTTGGGCTACAGCATCGCCGTCTATAATTCTCAAGCCGTCTCATTAAGCTTGACAACGCCATCCATCTGTTATCTGGTAGGCCTAGAGCAAGCACATGGTAATTACCAACACCTCGTAAACATACAGATTTTGACGCGAATTGTTTCCAAAAATACATCATAACATAACGTCCGCTAAATCTACAGATAAATAATAAAGGGTTATCAACTAGTCTGATACGAGTCTTCTAAATTGACAACAGTTGAGTGATTTGCAAGTTCAACGATACCGTTCCAATACCTAAATATAGAATCAATTTTCTTAGCATAAACGGGAATCGAGCCTTTGTCTTGGAAAAGACAGTCAATTATGCTAACCCCTACACCATCAAGCGTAATGTGAATGAATTCTCAATAGGTACTGTACTGTACCTCTAGATCAGTGATCTTCAACCCGCAGCCCACACAACGATTTAGTTTCAATAATTCAAATTTGATGGTATTTCGATAGCCACACAACGGTGTTATGTTGATGTACCGATGATAAATAGAACAAAGAGTTCAGAAGATTGCATAATTTTGTTGATTTTTAAATGTTATCAGACTTCGTAGACCGTAGTCGGGAATTTTGTAAGACCTGAAGCAAGAGTGGCAACCCTGTGACTCAAGGTCAGTCAACTGAGACTGCTTTCCACGGTGCACTAATCAGTATCACCTGATCCCTCCTAGTGAGTGAACGCTTTTTTTATGTATTGTGAATAATGGCTATGAGTAGTAACAAACTGAAAATTGCCGTTGAGTATCGAGTGTTCCAAAAAAAGTGGACTGACCTGTACCGTTTCGTAAATATAAAATTAATAAACCAGTTTGTTTAATTTGTAATGAATCTGTCTCCTTGGCATTATGACGCCAAGCACGCCTCCAAGATGTACTCATTCCAAGGACAATTTCGAATAGATAAGGTACGAGAATTAAAAAAAACAAGAAGTTCCGTGAAGAACTATACAGCCTACTTTACATGCCAATGATTATTCTACAGTACATGAACCTATCTAGAATAATGACGAAATTAAGTTGATAATATCGAAATATCTAATTAGTTCAAAATATACCTGGTATAATGTAGCCTAATAGAGCACTACAGTTGGCAGCCCTGGTGACTGAATATATTCTTAGTTCCACCTCTTAAGGTACAGAATACAAAATTTGGTTGAAGTCCAATGGTCGTTTCATGCAGTTAGACACTCGATCTATCAGCACGCGTAAAAGCATGTTGCCAACAATACCATGCGTGTGCTGGTCAGAAATAATCTGCATTATTATGATATCTTGTTGTGCCAATTTTGGATGAAATCCATTTGTTAGTATCTGAATTATTATGATATCTTGTTGTGGCAATTTTGGATGAAATCCATTTGTTAGTATAGAAGTACCGACAGTAGTGGCTACGCGGGCTAAAGCGCTGCGTTAGGTCAAGGGGCCAAGCTCTCTGCTGACTCGGTAGACGCGTGGGTTCGAGCCCCACCGTCGGCTGTCGTTGAAATGGTTTTCCGTGGTTTCCCATTTTCAACACCAGGCAAATGCTGTGACAGTACCTTCTGACAGGCCACGGCCGCTTCTTTCCACATCCTTGCCCAGTTTCATTCATCTTCATCCATTCCATCTCTCATCCCGACGCGCAGGTCGCCCACGGGCGTCGCCTAGAAAGACCTGCACTCGGCCTCTCAGGAGGCTACCCGACAAAAAAAAAGTATAGAAGTTACATGTATCTTAAAATTGGACATATCAGCAGGCATAGAATCATGTTGGCAGCACTGCCTTGTATTAATTACTCCAAATTAATCTAGAATGTCAGGTGCTATACGTGTGCAAAGTATAGAGCTGTTGGCTTGCATACTTTCTGATATATTGATATTAGGGTAAAAAGAATATAGACAGCATTTATTAACAGTTGGCAGCCCTGATTGCTCTTAACAATACTTATAGTCATATTTGTTATAGTACACATAGCACATACGAAATTTTGTTGAAATCCAACTGATAGTATAGAAGTTACAAGTATTTAAATATTGGTACTATCAGCAGGCTTATAATCATGTTGGTAAAACTGACGTATATAAGTTACTCCAAATTAATCTAAAATGTCAGAATATACGTGTGCATAGTTTATAGCTGTTGGCTTGCATACTTTCTGATATATTGGTATTTGGATAAAAAAAATAGAGAGAGCAATTATTAACAGTTGGCAGCCTGGGTGGCTCTTAAGAATACGCTCAGTCATATCTGTTTATGTACAGATATTACATACAAAATTTGGTTGAAATCCAATCGATAGTGTAGAAGTTATATGCATTTAAACATTGGACCTATCAGAAGGCTTAAAATTATTTTGGCAACACTGTCGTGGTTGGCCTCCTGGAAATTAAACTGAAATAGTATTATCTACAAGTGTGCCAATTTTGGAATAGCTCCCATGCATACCTTGCAAGATATCCAACATGGAGTTCAAATTTCTAGCTCGTTTTTTCAGCAGTTGGTAGCACTGACATCATTTTCAAATATGGACGTGAGCTATTCCGGAGCACATCTTTACTCATACTAAATTTGGTTTTGATTGCTGCAGCCGTTTAGGAGTTGATAGGGGGGACACACACACAGCCAGACAGACAGACAGAAGGACAGACAGACAGACAGACGGACAGACAGACAGACAGACACACACACATTTTCCCGGATCGATCTCATAAGTCTACTTTTTCCTCATTTTTGCAAAATGTGAAAAGTAGGCTAAAAATCAACAATCCTCGTTTACTTGGCAAATCGCTGAAAGTGAATTAAGTGTTAAAGTTAGCTACAACATTTCTGAACATATTGCTAAGAAATCAAAGCCATTTACGGATGTTGAGTTTGTAAAGCAGTGCATGGAATCGGCAGCTGAAATTCTATGCCCGAAAAGAAGCATTTGTTTTCAAAGGTTAGCTTATCTGGAGTTACTGTGGTCGGAAGAATCGAAGAATTAGCTCAGGATATTGAAAACACGCTAAAAGACCGTGCTTCAAAATTTGCTTTTTATTCAGTGGCGCTTGATGAGAGCGCTGATATTACAGACGCAGCTCAGTTAGCTATTTTTATCAGAGGAATCGACCAACACTTTTCCATTACCGAAGAAATGGCCGCTCTATTTCTAATGAAAGACACAACTACAGGAAGTGATATTTACAAGTCTTTGACTTCAACTTTAAATCGACTTGGACTAAAGCTGAACAATCTGTCCGGTATTGTTACTGATGGTGCCCCATCAATGATAGGAAAGCATGAAGGTGCTGTGCCTCTGATCAGAAAAGACGTGTGCAAAAATAGACAATTCATGCAATACCATTGCATTATCCACCGAGAACGTTTGTGTGCAAAACGTGTCTGATTCAAGGATGTGATCAAAGATGTGACTAAAATCGTGAATTTCATCAGATCACAAGGATTGAACCATAGGGAGTTCCAGACTTTCCTTCGTCAGATGGATGCAGAGTATGGTGATGTACCTAGGTAGTATATTACACAGAAGTTCACTGGCTCGGTCGGGGAAAGTTTCTTAAAAGGGTTTTTGATCTTAAAGAAGAAATATGTACATTCATGCAAAGTAAAGTAAAGACAGTTCACCAGTTCCACGGCCCCAATTGGATGGCTGATTTTGGGTACCTTACGGATATTTCAAAGGATCTCAACGATTTGAATATTCGATTGCAAGTTTAGGCTTTGAGAAAACACTTTGTTTGTGGGAGAGCCAACTACTAAAGGGCGACTTCACACACTTTCCAACACTGTCGCAATGTGAAGTTAGAAACAAAGGTAAAATACAGTGAAGCACTCACAGTTCTACGATCTGATTTCAGTAACAGGTTTGACGATTTCAAGTTAAATAAAATAATGATGAAGCTATTTTGTGCGCCATTTGGTGTGAATGTGGAAGACTATCCCGGATACATGCTAATGGAACTTATTGAGTTTCAGTGTAATAGCGATTTACAGGAGAAATCTAAAAATTTTGAACTTTTGGAGTTTTACTCATTGTATGTTGAAAAAGATCAATTTCCATCAATCAGATCTCATGCCCTGTCGACATCATCCCTTTTTGGCAGCACTTGCAACTGTGAGCAGCTATTTTCCAAAATGAAGAATGTGAAGTCAAAATTGGGGAATCGTGTTTCTGACACTCATTTAGAGAACTCTCTTCGAATTGCTTCATCCAACATAAAAGCCAATGTTGACAGATTAGTTAAAGAAAAACAGTTTCAGATTTCTCATTGAACTAAAAAGAATTACCATTTTGATATTTTAAATTTTGTTTTGTGTATTGTAACATATCTTAATATTGATTTCACTGTAATTTTTAAACTAAATAAAACTCATTTTAAAAAATTATGATCTTTTTCTTCCAAGTTGAAAGACATAATATGCAGTAGTCTATATACGTATATAAGATTAATGCTGCCCTCAAGCCATTCCATAACAAAAATTTGGCCCTTCATTAAAATAAGGTTGAAGACCACTGCTCTAGATCAAACAAAATGGTACAGAGGTGTGCAAATTATTTGATCAATATCAGTTTTCCATCATTTCCTTATTATTTTTTTATGATTTTATACAGTAAAAATTGTTGCAAGGCTCCTGAAATTATTTTAAAAAATTACCAATAGCTGCAATTATATTTTCCTTTAAAAAACTTCCCGTCATATGATGTTTTAGAATTCTCACTAAAAAGGAGTCTTGCTAAAGAAGAACGTCACACGTTTTTGTTTTGATTACTTTATTCTAGTTTTCTTGCGTATTTAGAGCAGTGGGATTGGAAGCTTTTATTACTGACTAGCATTACCCGTCGCGGCTTCGCCCGCGTATTATCTAGTTGTAAAGAGTACACTTAGCAAAATCTCAATCATTAATGCTATGACTGATTTATCATTGGTATGAATAATCAGACTTTATCAATTCAGCTACTGGTGCATTGGTTAGGGGTTTGTCATTCCTTCATAGGTATAACAGAGCGAAGTTAGTTTTCTGGAAAGATCAGACACTGTTAATTTAAGGGCCTTTAAATGTGGTTTTCGGAGACCTTTTATAGTCGGGTGAAAAAGACCTTTCGTACCACACTCACACGTGAAAATTGCGTGAAAAAATTCTTGACCCCCTTAAGCGCATTATACTGTATGTATTGATGAATTTTACAGCTTAATTTGGTTCAGTGATAACCTTATAACCATCTGGAAACTTTGACAGTAATGTAATAATTGGAATTGCATTGCGTCTTACAGAAATAGATGGACTTATGAGATTCTTTTACCATGGTTACCGTGTTGCATTATTTCATTATTTCATTGTAAATATGCATGTTTTAAGGTATTTATTTAATTGTGAGGCATTTAAAGAATAAGTGAGTGCGTTTCGCTCACGCATTGGGTTATGCTGAACCTGTATGTACCCCATATGTGTAGGTTGGTGTTAATGGGACCTTATTTTCGGTACAAAACTGGAATGGGACCTTAGCAGAATAATATAGAGAGGGATGTTCCGCTCTTAAACTATTCAAAGATTAATTGACCCCGGATTGAAATCACCTGATTTAGAGGATTAATTCCAAAGCCGATAGAAAAAGAGGAAATGGAACCAGCTTAGGTATCCCTCTGAATCTCTAATTTCCAAACTTTCCATACGCAGTTCCTTATGGGAAAAGTTGTCGGTTCGTTGGTTGGTTGGTTTAGGGGATGCGAAAACGCGGTCATGTATCCCCGTGTACTTTGGGTGTGTGTAGAATTTGTCTGATAACCGATGTTTATTGTGATGGCTGTATTAGTGTGCATTATCTGTGATTCAGGTAGAAGGACTGAAGACGATTAATTTTTTCAAGTAGTTCCTACTTTTGCCACCAAATGCTACAATCCACGACACCTAGCTGCGGACGTGGCTACTAAATGCCATCGCAGTCAGCACCCGATGACAAACGTTGGAACTAATAGAGCGTTATCAAACTAACCTACAAATTTTTGCTTCCAGAAGTGAAATTAGTGGAAGGTTCTTTTTCATGCTATAAATCTATGACATGGGACCACCGGCTTTACTTCCCCTCCGAAAGAAGGCATACTGAGGGATTTTAATGCTCTGAAAAATTCAACGACTTCAGCTGGGTTCGAACCCGCGATATTGGGCACAGAAGGGAAAATGTTGTAAGTCCATAAAGGACAAAACATTGCTAAGTGGGGTAATAAAAATAAAATAAAATGATTTTAAATAAAAATTGCAACTGATTTAAATTCTTTTTATGAGTCTAATAATTTTTACACCTCTGTATTGAACCCAAGAAAGACACGGAAGACCTTGGATACCCTGGCCACTACTGTATACCGGCAGTTGCTGATTGTGCTTACCTTTAATGAGTAGGCTACACACCATGCCGTTAGGTTTCATGTTGTTCTTGTTACATACGTCAGGGGCTTGTTCATCGTCATCATTAGCCCCATACACTATATGTGATAACCTGTGTTAATGTGATGCCTGTTTTCATGTGTGTATTTGTAATTGATACTAGAACCGGGAAAGTGGCACCCGTGTATATTAAGTAAGGAATCATTCCGATATTCGTCTGGAGAAAAAGTGGAAAACAACGGAAGACCGTTTCAACAATGACTGAGGAGGAATTCTAACTCTCCATTTCTTAGTTTTGCCTCACGGAGCTGAGTGTATCCACTACCTGGGCCAGAATTTTAAAAAGTTGCTAAGCAGACCACAACGACAATTTTGTACCAGTAGGAAAAGTGGAATGTAAGTGCGATTCACAGCTACAAATATTGGTTTGAAGACTAATTTAAAGCTCACCACGTAGAAAGTGTCATACAATCTGATAATTCACGTGCACGAGGCTGACATTTCCGCAACTACGTAAAATAAAACACATAGAGAGAGATACCTCAAAATTAGTTTCACACCACCTGTAAATTTTCGGATCGTGCCATGCACCTGAACGTAAGTTACATCCCAACAGCATGGCATTAGGTAGACTACAGGTGGTCAAGAAAGCACTTGGATAAAAAAAAAATTAAAATAATAATTAAAAATTAAGAATTAAGAATTAAAAATTATAAATTAAACGTATAAATTACAAATTTAAAAAAATTAAAATTTAAAATTTAAAATTTTGAATTAAAAATTAAAAATTAAAAATTATAAAAAAATTAGATTAAAGATTAAAAATTCAAAATTCAAAATTAAAATTTAAATTATAATAATAATAATAATAATAATAATAATAATAATATTGAAACCGATTTCCGTAAACGACGCTGGAAATTCTATGGACACATTATGAGGCTAGATGACAACCGATTAACAAAGAAAATATTGATGTACTCACAAAAATTAAAGACGACAACGGTTTGGATTAAACAAGTCCAAACTGATCTCAATAACGCCAACATCACACCCACAGATATCGAAGACCACAAAACTTTCAGACATAAGATCTACACTTGGGAAGCTGTATCAAAAGATAAGCCCAGCAGACCTAGGGGAATATGGACTGACGAACGTCGAGTTAAACATAGCGACATGATGAAAGAATTCTGGAAGAACAAGAGAAATAACAGCTACAGATCATAACTTGCTTTATGTGATACTGTATGGGTCGAAACATACTAATAATAATAATAATAATAATAAAATATCAGTAAAATTAAAAAAAATATATAAAAATCAATTAAAAATAATAAAAATTATTTAATTATAATTAAAAACAGAATACAATGGAATAAAATAAAACGGAGTCGAATTAATGAACTAATTGTTAATTCATTCATTCATTAATGAATTAATTATTTTTACATTAATTAATTAATTAGTGTTTAAATGCTTTTCATTCAGTCAACATGATTATACCCAAATTGTAATGAATGATGTTCCCTAAATATGAAAGAAATTACATGAGATTAATTATTACGATAATTAACAATAATAATAAATAAATAAATAATAGGCTACATTAACTGAGATTAATTATTGCAATAATAAATAATAATTAATCTCATGTAATTTATTTCATCTCAGGAAACATCATCGATTACAATTTGGGTAAAATCATGTTGACCGACTGAAAAGTAATGACATTTAATTTAGTAAGTCAACACTAAAATTATAGACTGTTGTTAATTAATTAATTAATTAATAAAAATATCGAATTTTGGAGCACATTCTCCCCATGCCGTCAACACCAGACCATAAGCTATGTATAAGCTATAATGTCAACCATGGAGCTCTCAATTGAGAACTAGAGATAGCCTTCGTTCCCAATGGACTCTCAATTATCAAGAATCTCTCCTGAGGCAGGATGAACTTGTAGAAATGTCAACAGAGCTTATTCCAAGTGACCACAAATTTCAAAGTTATTTCTCTCCAGGGGTATATGATTTACGTATTGTCTTGAATGCAATAGTCTCCGGGAGAGAAACCCTCCTTGAGTTTCTAACTAACCGAGGGACCGCGTCTACTCGTCATCACCGATTTCATCCAAATTTATGGTAGCCTATATGCAGGGCGTGAACAGAAATTGAAGTGACAGAGAAGGGAGCTCCAAATGGCCAAGGATTTAGAAAACTTAGCTGTCTTTACCAAGACATGTACATTGTGTAGGGTATAAGATTACGTAATGTGGCTCGGGACCATCCTCCTTTTTGTATGAAGAGGGTGTAAGTAGAGAGTTGAAATTGTTGATTCTTTAGAGGGTTTACGACATCATGGTCATGTAGCCAGTGTGTGTAGAAGTTGTCTGATAACTTTTGTCACTGTGCTTTTGCAGCAGAGGTGGAATGACGATCTCAGAGGAAGATGGACAGCTCGGCTGATACCGAGTCTGGTTGAGTGGACAAGTAGAAAACATGGTAAAATTAATTACTTTCTGACTCTGATGTTGACAGGTCATGGCTACTTTCGGTGATACCTTCATCGTTTGGCCAAAGTAAGGATTCCAGTGTGTATTTACTGCGAGAACGAACGAGATGACGTATAGCATACGTTCTTCGTCTGCCCTCGTTGGGAATCGGAAAAACAACGACTTGAAGCAGAGGTTGGTCCAATAACGCCGGACAATATATTTGGAATTATGCTGAGGAATGAACTCAGCTGCGATACGGTCGCTTTCTTCGTTGAGGTGGCCTTCGTCAGAAGAAGTTGGAAGGGGACTTGCACGATTTAGTTGATTAAGTCTGCGATCCGCGGACTGAGCATCAATTGAGAAGTAAGAAGGTGCTTGTGAAGCAAAGAGGATGTATCCATCCGGAAGTAATACGAAAGTGGTCCCAGGATGGGTTTTGTCAAGAGGATAGCGTATGAATTTTTAGTGGGTAAGAATCCCACACACTTGAGGAATGCGGACCCTTCTCAAAGTCTTATGCAAGATTTCTCCACTTCCCTCGTAAAAAAAACAAAAAACAAAAAAAAAACAGTGTGAGTACTTGTAATCGAGGTCGGATTTGGGTAGGAAATGGCCATGGCCTTAGGTTATGAAGAATCCTGGCATTTACCTGAAGTAGAAGTGGGAACCCACGGAAAAATCACTTCCTAGATGGCTCAGGTAGGACTCAAACACATCTCTTCTCAGTTTTGCCTCAAGAGGCTGAGTGTACCCCGTTCCAGCACTCAGACACAGATTAAATTCCCTGGCAGAGCCGGGAATCGATCCTGAGCCTCCGCGGTGACAGCCAAGAATGATAGCCACTACGCAACGAGGCGGACTGGTAGTTTTATGCGAGCGTTAATCTCGTGTTCATGTAAAGCAAGAGACCTCCTTTTTACGTGGAATCCAAAAAACCGGGCGTGATAATTCACCTCAAAAATCTCACATGCATTAACTGGGAATGGAACCTGGCCCACCTTACTGAGAGGCAAGCAGTTTGACCACTGCGCCATCACGCTCGCTCTCTTACACTAGTGAGTTGATGTAAAACAGCTACGACGTATTGTACATTAAAGTATTCGACGTTCTGTTTGCTATAAAATCGTAAATATTACGTGTTTAATTTTCATGGTAGTATTTTGATGTTAAATAATTGAAAGCCTCTCGATCCACTCCAGTGGAATATTATTAATTTTAATATCGTGAATTGAATCTAGCTCTGCTCTGTTTCCGGTTTAGCGAACAGACCTCCCTTGAAGACTCTGAATAATTGAAGAGCTATTTCAGGCCGTCTGTTCTGCTGTACCGCGCTCTGACAAAGTTGAACCAGATTCGTGCTACTGATTTATTCTCCCATATTACCTGAGGCACAACCCGTTTGGCGAACTTCCCACAAAGCTACAGCGGGTGTCTGTATCAGTGAACTCTTTCTATACATAACATAACACAACATTGAATTCTGACTCAGATCAGCTCGTCTCGTAAGATTTTTGTTATCGTGTTAGTAGCCATTTTCCAGTGTTGCTTAGTAAATAAAATTACTATAAAACTCAGCAATTTCACAAGGTTTGTGCCGTGTCTTGTGTGGGGTTTCGCCTAGGACACCAAGCTGGCTCATCAGCGGGCTCTTGGTGTTCCCACCCGGAGTTTTAATTCACTGGCCGTGAAAGCCAATATACCAAAATTTGTATACGCTTCAGTCGGTCAACACGATTGTACCCTAATTGTAATGGGCGTGGTTTCCTAAACTTGAAAGAAATTATATGAAATTAATAATTACACTTGGATGACCAGTCTCGATCGTCAAACGATTATCATCACATCCTCTACACTCAAACTACTGTATTAATCCTTATAGTGCCAAGGCCCGATATATCGATCGAGAGAGCTTCTGCTAAACATGCCAAGGGTCGATCTATCTGGCCTGTTTTCTATAAAAATATTTTTATTTCCTGCCATGCAATGCTGTTCAAACCAAGACAACGTGGGAATCATTATCTGTCTGGTTATATCAATGTGTGTAAGTTCCGTGAATAACTGGATTCATAATAAGTGTTCTTTGAACATGTTGTAGGCAGCTAGCTGACTTCCCGCACGTGTGATCTTTGAAGCCGTGTTTGATCGTACACGAAACCTGTTTGAGAGAATTACGCTAAACTTGGGACATTTATACGAAATTCAAAAGTATTACCAATCAAATTATTATTATATTATTTAGAGTATATAGGCTGTCAACATTATATTTCCTATTCACATTTAAAAGGTATATTAATGATATAATGTATTAATTATTTAGCATCTAATGCGTTCAAAAATGTATTTATTTACCATATGAATTTTAGTGCGAGGAGTGTCCGAGGACATGTTCGGCTCGCCTGAGTTTGTAGCTGCTTCTATGTGGACACCCATGGGGTGAGCTACAAGTACCGTCGCATGTGGATCAGATAAAATGAATGAAGATGGATTAGCAAGTTCAATATTTCAAGTAGTTCTAACTTAGGCTACCAGCTACCAATGACATCTAGTGGGGAACGTTGGAACTTGATAGAGCGTTTCTAACGAAATATAACCTACAAATTTGGCTACACGCTACATATTGTAGTGGTAGGTTCTTTTACATGCCATAAATCTATGACATGGGCTCGCCGGCTTTACTTCCCCTCCGAAGGAAAGCATACTGAAGTTTTCTTTCGCTCTTAAAAAATCCGACGACTTCCGCCAGTTTTGAACTCGCGATCTTTGGGAAAAGCAGTTCAGCAGGCTACCGACTACGCCACCGAAGCCGATATTTAATGTATATAAAACAATCGTGATTTTCTTAAAAGATATTGGTAGGGGAAACGTTTTATCAAAAACTTGTAATTTTACTAAATTTGGCTTAGTATTTTAAACATAACCACTCATAATAACTTGGTATCTAAAGGGTTAATCTGTATCTACGAATATGTGGGTTAAGGTATATACAGTATAGAGTACGGACGGTATGTGGTGAGGCCTCAAGCTCAATCTCAATGCTCTGGGCAGACAGATTTCCAGCCATGTTTCAGTGCTGGGGGAACAACGACAGTAGTCACAGTAGTGCTGTCGGCATCGCCTGTTAATGCTTAAAACCTGTGCATGCAATTGTCTTGGCCTCGGCGCGGTTAATGGAGGGGTTTCTCCTCCAGCGCTCCGTCTCTCCGCCATTCGTACTCTACCGCGACCTTGAAGTCTCACTACATACCATCCGTACTCTACACTACAGTACCGGTCAAAAGTTTGGGACCACTTAAGGAAATCATGATATGTCACCTAGAACCTAAATTTGTGGCACTAGAGTTCTGCGACTTTTTTTACTGAGCTCTTACATCTGATAGAATATGTACGGCCTGATTTCGTTCAATTGGGCCATGTTTTGTAGAAGTTATGATTTTTCAACTGTTGGAAGTTCACACCAAAAAAATCGCCATTTTGAGAGGTATAACGTATTGTATATTCCAACTGGTTTTAGGCATTGCCCTCAATTTTCTTTTGTAGACTTAGCAATAGTTGAGGATCATTTTGGTGTAAATATACAAATTCCGAAAAAATTCGGGATTTTTTTCCAGGTTTATACTTTTTCAAGCCAGCGCTAGAATGGTCGATGTACTGATGACAACAAAATAATCTCACGGCGAATACCACAAGCCTGAAATCTGTGCTTGGATTCCATCCGTTGAGTGAGAGTAGAACTACTAGACACGACAAGTTAGAAGCGGGTCGGTAGCAAGGAAGCCTTACGACAAGTGTCATAAGAACAAGGGGAGATCGACCATTTTAGCGCTGGTTTCTCAAAGTATTTCTATAGTTATACCAAAATGATTCCCAACTATTGCTAAGCTTAAAATAGAAAATTGAGGGCAATACCTGCAACCAGTTTGAATATACAATATCTCTGAAAATGGTGTTTTTTTGGTGTGACCTTCCAACAGTTAAAAAATCATAACTTCTCCAATACTTTGCCCAATTGAACGAAATCAGGACGTAAATATTCTATCAGATACAAGAGCCCAGTAAAGAATTCGCAGAGGTCTAGTGCCAAAGATTTAGGTTTTAGGAGACATATCATAATTTCCTTATGTGGTCCTAAACTTTTGACCGGTACTGTATTTGAGTTACATATGGTAAGTTTATTGTAAATTCGAATAACCTGTCATGTTTGTTAGTATGACTTCAAATTGGAGAGTGAAGTCTACCAGAGTTAAGTTTGTAGCTTAACGTGCGTACTTAGCTCGTTTCGTTTGTTAAGCTAAGGTCCTTTCGGGTCCTTCGATGTACTGGCACAGAAATGTATTTAATTGTTCGTTGGCTCCTCTTAATACTTTGGTATGCATTATTGATTTATATTTAGTTATATCAGTTTTTTATTCACTATATTTTTTATTGTATACTAATGTCTGTAAATGAATTGTCCATTTATTATCAAAATGTTCGGGGCCTAAGGACAAAAACTGACGTGTTTCTTAAAAATCTACTTTGTTGTGACTATGATATAATTGTATTAACAGAGAGTTTCTTGGGTCAGGATATTATGGATAGTGAGTTATGCGATGATCGTTATGTAATGTTCAGAAATGATAAGGATATGTTCATATCTGGGAAGTCTAGAGGTGGAGGAGTAGCCGTAGCAGTCAAAAAGGGGTATAAATCCAAATTATGTTCTATCTATAATGAACAACAATGCGAATCCTTAACTCTTTACATTCAGGGTCATACTCGTAAATTATTCATAAATGTTGTTTACATTACCCCCTCCTCAAAACTCTCTGTATATGAAGGATACTTTAATTACATTGAAAACGTTGATAGTCTTTTAACATCTGACTGCCTGATAGTGGGCGATTTCAACGTACCTGAAATTAGCAACGCTGGTTATAATTTTAATGAAGGGTCCACGGTCTGTCGTCGTTTATTCCAATTCATCTCGTATCTTGGATTAACATCGCACAACAATATTCAAAATTCTAATTTCAAGACATTGGATTTGGTTTTAGGTAATATTCAAATTGATTTAAAGCACGAAGAATTCCCGTTGGTACCTGAAGACTTACATCACCCTGCACTTTATTTAGCAATACCACCCATTAAAAAGGTTCCATTGCTTCCTAGAATTAATCGTGAATATTACAACTTCAAAAAGGCTGATTTTTTGAGACTCTATTGCAACATACGAGATTTAGACTGGAGTTTACTGTACACATTTAAGGATGTTGATCATGCTGTTGATTTCTTTTATTCTTCATTCTACAAATGTTTTGAAAATTGTGTACCTAAGCAGAAATTCATTCGAAAATCCAAATATCCTGTATGGTTCTCACGAGATATTATCCAAACCATAAAAATTAAGAAAAAGTGTGCTGCAAAAAGACGTTTTTCGAAATATTATGATGAAAGATTTAGACAGCTTAGATCGGAACTAAAAACAAAATTACGAATGGCTTATGCTGTTTACATTCATAGTCTGGAAAATGGAGTTAAGAATAACATTAATCAGTTTTGGACGTATGTTAAAAGCAAGCGGGAATCACGTACACGCGACTACACATTTATACTAAACGGAAATCATTATACAGCTGGAAGTATTGCAGATGGGTTTGCTGAGTATTTCTCTTCAGTATATATCAGAACGAATTTTACTTATAACGTGGATCATTTGTCTTTGAATGAATTTCCTGTTTTGCCCAGGGTTGATATGCTGAACGTGACTCACATAACGGTGGATGAAGTAAGAAAAACTATAAATAGAAAATTAAAGCCTAAAAAATCCTGTGGGCCTGATGGCATACCACCTTACATAATCAAGGGCTGTGTGGACTTATTGGTTTCTCAGTTGGCCTTCATCGTTAATCTTTCTTTAAAGACGTCAAGCTTTCCTGGAAAGTGGAAAATGTCCAGAATTATTCCAATCCTAAAGGGAGGCAACTCTGAAATGATATCGAACTACCGCCCTGTCTCAGTGATAAATGCTATAGCAAAAGTATATGAGCACATTTTATATTCTAAGATTTACAATCATATTAAGGTTGAGCTCTCACAATATCAGCATGGCTTTATGCCCGGCAGATCAGTTATTACAAATTTGCTGGGTTTTACTCAAAAGGTTTACAATGCATTAGATACCAATAGAAGAACTGACGTGATATACATGGATTTAGAAAAGGCCTTCGACAAAGTAGACCATAAAATTCTGGTGACAAAGCTGTACCAGTTTGGAGTTGTTAAACCATTACTTCAATTGTTATGCTCCTACTTAAAATTTAGACAGCAATTTGTTTGTTTCAGAAGTGAAATTTCAGTTAATTTTGTTAGTTCTTCTGGTGTCCCACAAGGATCTAATCTTGGGCCTCTTCTATTTCTAATTTTGGTTAATGATTTGCCTAATATTCTATGTTACTCTGACTGCTTATTGTTTGCTGACGATGTAAAGCTATATAAGACCATATACAACTTGATAGACGAGAATGACCTTCAGAGGGATGTTAATAATATTGTAGCTTGGTGTGTTAGTAATAATTTAGTCCTTAATGTAAAAAAATGTAAAGTCATGGTATTTACAAGGAAGAAGGAGTATATAAATCCTAAATATTGTATTGGAGAAACAGCACTCGAAATTGTACCGTCGATAAATGATTTAGGAATTATTTATGACAGCAAATTAACATTTAATAACCATATTGCAAATATAATTAGTTCGGCCAACAAGATGCTTGGTTTTGTCATTAGAAACTCCAAATTATTTACTAAAACTGGAGTAATTGTTAAGTTGTATGAAAGTTTAGTTCGAAGCAAGTTAGAATATTCAGCAGTAATCTGGGATCCCTTTTATAAAGATCAAATTCATCACATTGAGATTGTGCAAAATAAATTTCTAAGATACATGTATTATAAGACGTTCAATGTATTTTGTCCATTTGATACTTCGACTCAGTTTTTACGAAATTTGTTCAATTTCAAGTCCTTGAAAAGTAGAAGGTCGTTAAGTTCATTGCAACTGTTGAGGAAAATTTTAACTGGAAAAGTTGACTGCCAAGAATTATTTCAATTCATCACTTTTCATGTACCACAAGTAAGATCTCGACAGCAAGCACTCTTTCACATCCCAAGATCTAAAAGTGTTCACCATTCTAATTCGCCTTTAGTTAAAATATTATCATTTTATAATTCAATTGATGTTCAAGTAGATTTATTCGCTGGCGCTAACTTATTCAATAAACAAGTAAAAGCAGCTGTTCCTTGAATACTGGGTACTCATTTCTCCTTTATTTTTGTATATTCTTTTTTTTTCTACTTTGTACAGTTTTGTTTTCATTTTATGGTTTATATTTTCACGATCTCCTTTGTAGTATTTATGTTCTGTTCTTCATTTGTGTAATTTCTGTAATCTGTTTTCTCTATTTTCCACTGATACATGTTGTTATTTAATCAGATAATGTCAAGAAGGAATGTATTTGGGCTGGTGCCTGTGTTCCTTCATATTGATAAATAAATAAATAAATAAATAAATAATTTACGCGCTGAGTAGTATCGTATTCAAATAGAAATGAAGGAGTTTGGATTAATACTTGTTATTTATATAGTAAGAACATTCATATACAGTTTGTTACAAGAGCCGTGAGGCTTGCTAAGTCACGTCATCTTAACTTGAGAACTTTAAGAACAAAAGTTGTGAGACTCGTTAATATCACGTCATCGTGACTTGATGACTTTTAGAATTAAGAGCCCCTTTCTACTAAAAACTAGACCTTAAGTAATAATCTTCTATGGGTTTTGACCTCAGTATACTTGAGAACGCCCGTAGCTCAACCAATCAGATTTCCGTATTCTACTGGGATCATAATAACGCTTTTAAGTGTAAAGCAGTGGTGGTTTGAGATGTTCCTTGAGAATGTTTCCCTTATTTACAAGGTTAGCATGCTCCCAGTTATTTCTGAGAAACTTCTAATGATATTACATTCAGTTTTACTTAAACTACATAAACACATTTCCTGCTGACCAGAATATAAGGACATTGCTTCTACCTGGCTATTTCGGGAAGGGTTCGGCGAACCCATGTATTGTTAAAAGGTGTTTCACATGAGATTGATAACAAATACATGGTTCTATAATGGAGTGGTTACATTCCTAATGTCATTCTCATGACTTGTGGTGAATTTCCACATTATCTTCAATTCAACAGTAGTAAGGAATATTAATAATAACAATAATAATAATAATAATAATAATGAGATTCACAAGTTGATTCTCTAGAGCAGAGGTTCCCAAACTTGGGGGGGATTTATCAGGGGGGGGGGGGGAGGTGAAGGAATTCCCAATTATTTTTTTAAACTCGAATATTCCAATTTCGTATAATAATCATTTTTCCAATCTCTCCAAGTGATTGTCGCGCCGAGTCAATCGTTCAAAAGCACTGGTAATTGCCAACTGTCGGCAAACCTAAGCGGAGCCGCGAAGTTGGAGGTGAAATAAGGAATTCCCTGTGTTGTAAGGAGCAAAATGAAGCCTGAGAGCAGATGCACCAACAAGACCACTCAACGCACGTTTAATTGCACACTTTGTGGACCTACTTGCGTGAAAGTAAACTATGACATGTTTCAACTCATCAACGATGTAGTAGTTGCTTTCATTTTCCATTATTATTGTTACTTACAAGGTTTTATAATTTTTATAATTATTCCATTATGTGGTGTTATTAGGTTAGGTCTATATCCTCCACGGCAGTTTATCGAAGAGGTTATACGGGAGAGGATGACCACCCGTATCTGAAAAGGGGGGGGGGGGGGGGGCTCAGCTTGCAAAGGTTGGGAACCACTGCTCTAGAGAAACATAGTCTCTGGTTTGATACCGGCCAAGGTATGTAACTTCAGAAGCTGGACGAGCAACAACTCCACATCGCCCAAATAATCAGCTAAGTACTTTAAATCCACATCTAAGTCAGAACACCAACCTGACCATTTACTAATCATCAGAGTTTATCAAACTAAATAAGTAAACTTAAAGGTCAACAGCCACTATCATATCACAAGAAAAAAGCACATACAAACAAACCTAACATGTTACGCAGGTTTACAACTAACTTACTGTATGTAACTTAAACAGTGTATACAGTATATCTCAACCCACATATTCGTAGATATAGAATAATAGTCGTTGAGTAATGACTACCACTCTTGGCTGTCTCCGCAGACGCCCGGGTTCGATTCTTTGCTCTGTCAAGAAATTTAATTCTGTTTTGAGAGCTGAAACGGGGTACACTCAGCCTCGTTAGGCGGAAATGAGAAGAGGTGGATTTGATTCCCACCTCAGCCATCCTGAAAGTGGATTTACGTGATTTCCCACTTCTACTTCAGGTAAATGCCGGGATGGTTGCTTACATACACGGCCGCTTCCTTGCCAATCCTCACTTGCATTACAAATACACACTCCACTACAGATACCACAATAACACAGGTTAACAGACAAATTGTATATGTGTGTATATCTCTCTATATATAAAAATGAAAGTTTGTCTGTTTTTTTTCTGAATTTCCACGGAAATTTGCGATATTTGCGCGTTTCAGACTGTTTTATGACGGATGCGCACAAAAATTAATTTTTTGTCTGTCTGTCTGTCTGTCTGTCTGTCTATCTGTATTGTACCCGATACCTATTTTAGGCTATCGGCTACGCCAGCTGACATTAAGCTGTAGTTGAGGTTTTGGAAAGCAATCGGAAAAGGTAGCGCATCGATCGCGTCAAGAAGAATGCCAAGATGACGTAGCAGGTCTAGAATCAAGGAGGCATTGAAATCTGTAAGAAGATAGAATTATGAATGGAGATATAAAGCTTTATTGAAACATATATGGGATTATAATAGCAATTAAAACAACTTAGAAGAGGATATATAATATGCATTATATGTCGAAATAATTTTATGGAAATAAGTTATTTTATAACAGAAGGCCGAAAGGATTCGGGTTCGAGACTATGTTCATGACGCAGGAACACTGTGGTGGGGAGAATAAGCCACGTGCCGAGCGGAGCACAAAAAGCGAGAACACAGCACTATCAAGTCAGTTGGGCTCTGGGAGACGAGCAGTACAGAGCAGCTCTATAGCACAGCGAGACAGGCATTGAAGGTCACGCACACACGTAAACCGTGACGAGAGGAGTAGGCGACAGTTCTCGTATCACCGAGCAGCGAAGGCTGAGAGGGTCGTTGATCCAGGCGACCTGGCCGAGGAGACAATTGTAGACAGCCGTGGTATTTCAAAATCACACTGCTCGCATTTGAAGACTTTATTTCAAGCTTCATTTCGACGCTGTTCGAGCACAGGCTTTCACAAATAACCTTATAACTCTGCTGTTACATAACACATTCAAAGCGACTTTTTACTATTCCAAGTAAACTGAATGTTTAACATAGGCTCTGATGAACATTACAGCGTGCATTTATAAGATTTATATCTTATGCCATTTTCATGAGTTACATATTACAGACAGATACAGGGTGTATCGTAATCTTGAACACTATCTAGTAAAATTTTTGTTTTACTCAAGTGGAACTTTGCAGTAAGTTGAGATTGGACTTACAATTCTCAAACTCAACATTTATCGGAACAGTGGCGTATATTAGAAGAAGAGTAAGGGGGTCCGCTGTTTCCATGAACTTTTCGAGAAGGAGTTGGACGATATCCGCTATGGGTAATCCGAGGTTCAACATGACCGAGTAAACGTGAATAGAGACAAGATGGCACCACAGAGCGATGGATTCGATTCCTGACGAGAGGAGTCCAACAGCTGATTCGCTTGGGATTTCGAAGGAAATCGTCATTTCATGGATGAAATGATATTCACGCCGATCTTACGAGAAATTTTTAGGTAGGGAAAATCGACGATCTTGGAAATTATATTACAACTGATAATGAAAGGTATTGTAAGAGTTCTAACTACCTGATTCGATTATTTTCATGAATACTGGGCACACATGTATATTTTTCTAATAGGAGTGATTTGATTATTAAGACATGGTTTGAATTTATATACTTCGAATTTGCTAGAATATGGAGTGACCATATGATATGGCAGGCATCATTATGCGAAATTCTCACCGTTGTTTGGCTTTATTAAGCAGATGTTTGGTCTGTTAGACATATTTTTCCAGCTAGGATATTTTTCATGAATAGTTGTTTTTGTGTAACGAGTATTTCTAACTCGTGATCTGCAATTGATTATCAGAAACTACTTCGTCAGTTCATTGCATACTAGCGAGTGTGTATTATTCATCAGTAGGGATTTTTTCCATTGGATTGTTTGGAGATATTAAGAAGTTATTCACTTTAGTGAATGAACATCGCTTTTATATGACAACTAGAAATTTGTTGATTCCTTTCTGGTACATTCACTCATATAATTCTACGAGATGGGGTCTTTCGTATTTATACGATTGTATGGTGGTTACTCACCTTACCCATCGTTCAGGGAACTATCATCCAAGTCGACGGGGCGAGGTCCTTCGTATTTATACGATTGTACGGTGGTTACTCACCTTACTCGCCATTGAGGGACTCATTTTATCATCCGAATGTACATGAGATGTAAGTGAATTAAACAAGGTACTATTAGTCACATATCAGTCGAAATTTTGTTAAATAAAGTAACGATAAATGTCAACAGGATTGCATTTAGTAATTCTTGTTTGCCAATCCAATATTTTGTTGCTATACTCTTTTGAGAGTAATTTCAGTTTAACAGCTGTTACAGCTGATGCTTTGATGATTTTTATAATTGTGTTTGATACCTTTGAGAAGGATTTAAAGTAATTGAATCTAATAGGATTAATCATTGAAAATGAAAATCCACAGCCTGTTTCCAGTCTCCGACCGGGTCAGGAATGGAATGAATGAAGCCCCCATCTAGCGGCGAGGATATGGACTGTGCCGGCTGCCGAGGCCTGACGCACTCCTCTGGGGCAATGATTAAATGAATGACAGATGAAATGAAATGATAGTGGAGAGTGTTGCTGGAATGAAATTTTGACAGGGAAAACCGGAGTACCCGGAGAAAAACCTGTCTGCCTCCGTTTTGTCCAGCACAGATCTCACATGGAGTGACCGGGATTTGAACCACGGACCCAGCGGTGAGAGGCCGGCGTGCTGCCGCCTAAGCCACGGAGGCTTTTAGGATTAATCATTAATGGTCATAATTATTTTAAGGCAGATCAGTATTGCAGATTTTGAAATGAGAGATTATAACATATTGGTGTTTTTTCTGCGATGTGAATTATTGAAACTTGTGAAAGAGAATTTATGCTATTTGAAAGCAGATCATATATTACTGAAGTAATGTTTTTCCAATTGTTTAAGGAGTTGCCTAGATGTGATCAGAGTAATTACAGTCATTGGAGATTATGTGCGTTAATAATTTGAAGCCATTTATATATTTTTTGTGGATCATGCAACATGGTTAAGTGGAGTTTGTGATAGGCATTTTGTGGAATTTGCCATGTGATAGTTGCATCGTTGATAATGTATTTTGAGGCAGACATGAGGTCGTCGTACCCAGTCTAGCGTTATTTGTTGAGATTCATGCTGTATGTGCTGAATATTTATGGAGTTTTTGGAGTAATTCTTATATTCAAATGTGATATTTGGAATATTGAAGAAATATAATGTCGTTGTGGATAGTTTGATCCAACGCGATGTCGTGGAGACAATAATATTTTTTGGCATGATAAATTAAATACGAGATATAACTTGGGAGTAATAAAACTGTAAGACAACGTTCTATAAACCATATTAAACAATTTGTTAGGAAGTTAAACAAATAAATGAAGTTGATAATACAAGATTTTCTGAAAATAATAATTAATGAAATAATAATCTGAAAATTAAGCATATTAACGATCTGACCTAATGAAATAAAAATCAGAATGACTAGATGAAATAATAAAATTAAATAACCAGATGATTGAAATTTAAATAAGTTGATAAATTAAATTTTGAAATAAATCGATAAATTAAATAAGTGGATGAATTAATGATTGATAAATTAAACTGATTGAAATAAATTATTAGACGATTGTAATGATGATGAATAACTGAATTAGAAGGTGATGATTAATTAAAGAAGCTGATGATTAATGAATTTTAAGGAATTAAATAAATTTAATTGAGAGATAATTCGAAGGAATTGCAACTTGAAATGTGAATTTAAATGATGTAATGGTGATGAATTAACGATTCTGACAGGAATATTTAGAATTTTGAAGTGAGAATTAATGTGAGAAATATTTAATTTTGATAATAATGATGATGATGACCAAGGAGAATTTGAATTTTCTGTAATTCACAGATAAGAGATTAATGACGATGTAAATAATGTAAATTAATTATTCAATGTTTAGGAACATTTGATTAACATGTTCTACGTTCAAATTATACCATGCAAACCATAATTTATGTGATATTTAATATGAGTGATTATTATATGTGTATGTTTAGACAGCTTAATAACTTAATTAAATCCACATTGATGTTAAATTAAAGAGAATTAGGTCTCAGGTTTCACAAATGTCAGTGACGAAAGACATAGTGCTACAGTGATCCTGAGAACCCAAGAGAACTTTATACATTTTCTTGTTATGTGGATAAAATAAATTTTGGAATAGAAAGGAGATGGTTCGATTTTTGGACAATGACAATTTAACTTTGCATTCGACCATACTCTTAGGTAGGAATTATATTTAAAATGTCTGTCTGACTATCAAAGTAAAATAAATTTGTTTTTATCTTAGTGGTGATCTGATGATGGTGTGATGTTCTTTTTTTCTTTCCTTGTCTTGAGTAAGGCTTATCCGGAAAGGAAGTGGTTTTGCTAGGAATTCAGTTGATGGCGCCCATTTATATTTGAATTATTTTTATTAACTTAAGCCCGTAACGACCCTAGAGATACTTTGTCTCGTGAAACCCACTGCTTTTTCGAGATCTCAGCTGAATTTCCGACACATTCCTTATTTGACTAGAGGTTCATTTAACTCCGCTCTGTCCTGGAACTCCAGGGATGTGATGTTATAGCAGATGGGTCATCGCATCCCCAGGACGAACGGGTACAGAGAGAGAGAGGGAGAATTGGCTTTATCCAACTAGTGGGGCTTTTCGATTTTGTTAATTCTATGGAATCACATCAGATTTAGATTACTGAGAGATTGATCTCAAGTTCATTTAAGTGTGTTACAAAATTTATTATACTTGGTCAGACAATGTACTTGTGTGCCCAATCCAGTGTTCATGTTAATCGTATTAGTAATATCATGTTAGTTATAAGATATTTTTCCCTATACCCAAGTGAATGCAGGAATTGAGACATTGCGATGTGTTGTTGTCTAACGTCTCTATATAATTCTATATTGAAAATATAATTATGTTGCCAGAAGATTTAGCGAAGGTGTTAGGAGAGTTACAGACGGGTATGTCTGGAATTGCAGAAACTATTTCTAAGATGGAAACGGAAGTTAAAGAACAAATTAATAATTCAGAAGCTAGATTAGAAGCTAAATGTAAAGAGAATGTAAAATCATTACAGGCTAGTAATGAAGAGAATTTAAAATCATTGCAAACTAGTACTGAAGATAATTTAAAAACATTAGAGACTAGGCTACAATCTAGTACTGAAGAAAATTTGAAATTATTGCAGTCAACTAATGAAGATAATTTAAAATTATTAGAAACAAGGCTACAGTCAAATAGTGAAGCTAACTTGAAAGACAATTTTAAGTTATTAGAAGAGAAATTACAGTCAAATAGCGAGGACAATTTTAAGTCATTAGAAGAGAAATTACAGTCTCGTAGTGAAGAAACTAATACTGAATTAGAAAATAAGTTAACTAGATTAGAGAATAGTTTAACTTTAAAGAATAATGAGATGCTAAAAACTTTACAATTAGACATAATTGCAGTAAACATGAAAGGAGAGGAAAATGTTCAGATATTAAGGAAAAATATTATCGAGTTAGAAAGTAGAGGGGAAGAAAATATTTTTACTTTAAGAACAGACGTTATGACCATACAGAAAGACATTAAGTCAGATGTATCGAAGTTGAGATTCGACATCGATGGTTTAGTGGCAGATGTAGGAAAAATTCAAGATTGGTCTACCGAAATATCTTTCGAGACTAAGATTAAGGGTCTAGAAACGAATCTAGGTAACGAAATAAAAGAGTTAAAGACAGTAATTGGGACCATTAAAGATGAAGTCTTGGGAGAGGTCAATTCTAATTTAAAGTCGTTAGAAAATCAATTGCAGAAGGATATTAGAAAGATAGACGACGATATAGAGCAAAAGGTTAACGAAAACTTAGCTTTATTTAAAAATAGAGTCGGAGCAATTGTTGAAGAACGGTATAGTGAGGTCGATGCCGAAGCAAAAGAGAAACGTGACGGGTTAGATGAAAAATTAATCGCAGGTATGGCAAACTTAGAAGCTAGGTTTACGGAAAGCAAAGAAGCGATGAAGATAGATTCAACACTATTTAGAACAGATGTTGATCTGTTGAAAGAACAAGTCGCGTTAGTAAGGAACACGTGCGAAGGAAAAATCGACAAGTTAAGGAACGATCTAGACGAAAGTAACAAGACGCAGGACGCTACATCGTTAGATGAGTTGAAGACTCGGGTCAAGAGATTAGCAGAAGACAGGGTGACTAAACTACAATCCATAGTTAACAGTTTTACCAGTCATAATGTAACATCAGGGGAAACATTGATAAATCAAACAGCGATAGACCGCAGTATGACGAATCAAGAACCGAGCATGGTAGAAGACCGTCAAATGCAACCGAATGTGACATTCGAAAGGGTCAGTTCAACCCCTCAGGACAATCCAAGTTCGAATAGGAGTACGTCGGGTCCAAGCGAACGATACTCAGGTCCTGTTACGATAATAAGGAATCTAGATGACAAACCGAGAAAGTTTTCGGGAAATACAGGAGTTACACCGGTAGAATTTCTGCGAGATATTCGAGACTACATGGCGGAACACAGGGTAGCCAAAGAAAGAGAGCTAAGGATAGTAGAACGCGCCTTAGATGGATCTGCACTTACGTGGTTTAGAGCGTTCAGAAGCAACTTTGCGAACATGGAGCAATTTGCCATGGCTTTCTTGAGGAGATTCTGGAGTGCCGAGGATCAACTCAACGTAAGAGCGGAGATGTACTCTAAACGCTATTCTACGTCACATCCGACGCATTACGCCAACTACTTCACGTCACAGCTGGCTAAATTACAGTTCCTTATTCCTCCATTGCCAGAAGAAGAGCTTTTGCAAGCTATAGCGCGACAGTTACCGATAGAGGTACAGCGATCTCTGATAGCATCAGGAGCCAATACGCTGGAACATTATGATGATATTTTGCGGCGGTTGGATTATACAAGCGCGCAGGTTACACCGAGAAGTAATAGGAACGACAACAGAAACACGCAAGAAGTAAATGCGGTAGTCGTGGACAATGCAGCTCAAACGGACAGAAGGGATTCCTGGGAAAACCGACGGAACGATGGGAATTGAGGAAACATCCGTAACGCTAGAGGAAATGATCGTTATAGAGGACCATATGAAAGGCCATACGATCAAGAAGCGAGAGATAGCCGGTATAGGAATTATAACCAAAATTCCAGGTATCAGGACAGGAATCGGTATAATAACAGATATCGGGGAAGGAATAACTGGAACCAGGGTCAACAGTTTAATGGAAACGACCGACAGGATGGCCGAAGAAACGATCCTAATGACAGACGGGACAATCGTGGACATGAGAGGTCGAGACAAGAGGATAGACAGCCTAGTGCACCACTCGAGGAGACAGTGAGAGATGTCAATCGAGCCAGCACGAGTGAAGACAGAAGAAATAAACGTCAGAATAACACAGAATCAAGGTGTTAATCATTGGAAGTCATCATTATAGAGAGTCAGAAAGTACCATCATGCTGAGTAAAGGAATTATAGAGCTATCGTGTACATGTATAATATATATTGAATGCCTGAGAGTGTATTTTTTTTCCTCAATCCTGATAAAAAATATAGGAGATGTACGGGAGAGATGTACCCGATACCTATTTTAGGCTATCGGCTACGCCAGCTGACATTAAGCTGTAGTTGAGGTTTTGGAAAGCAATCGGAAAAGGTAGCGCATCGATCGCGTCAAGAAGAATGCCAAGATGACGTAGCAGGTCTAGAATCAAGGAGGCATTGAAATCTGTAAGAAGATAGAATTATGAATGGAGATATAAAGCTTTATTGAAACATATATGGGATTATAATAGCAATTAAAACAACTTAGAAGAGGATATATAATATGCATTATATGTGGAAATAATTTTATGGAAATAAGTTATTTTATAACAGAAGGCCGAAAGGATTCGGGTTCGAGACTATGTTCATGACGCAGGAACACTGTGGTGGGGAGAATAAGCCACGTGCCGAGCGGAGCACAAAAAGCGAGAACACAGCACTATCAAGTCAGTTGGGCTCTGGGAGACGAGCAGTACAGAGCAGCTCTTTAGCACAGCGAGACAGGCATTGAAGGTCACGCACACACGTAAACCGTGACGAGAGGAGTAGGCGACAGTTCTCGTATCACCGAGCAGCGAAGGCTGAGAGGGTCGTTGATCCAGGCGACCTGGCCGAGGAGACAATTGTAGACAGCCGTGGTATTTCAAAATCACACTGCTCGCATTTGAAGACTTTATTTCAAGCTTCATTTCGACGCTGTTCGAGCACAGGCTTTCACAAATAACCTTATAACTCTGCTGTTACATAACACATTCAAAGCGACTTTTTACTATTCCAAGTAAACTGAATGTTTAACATAGGCTCTGATGAACATTACAGCGTGCATTTATAAGATTTATATCTTATGCCATTTTCATGAGTTACATATTACAGACAGATACAGGGTGTATCGTAATCTTGAACACTATCTAGTAAAATTTTTATTTTACTCAAGTGGAACTTTGCAGTAAGTTGAGATTGGACTTACAATTCTCAAACTCAACATTTATCGGAACAGTGGCGTATATTAGAAGAAGAGTAAGGGGGTCCGCTGTTTCCATGAACTTTTCGAGAAGGAGTTGGACGATATCCGCTATGGGTAATCCGAGGTTCAACATGACCGAGTAAACGTGAATAGAGACAAGATGGCACCACAGAGCGATGGATTCGATTCCTGACGAGAGGAGTCCAACAGCTGATTCGCTTGGGATTTCGAAGGAAATCGTCATTTCATGGATGAAATGATATTCACGCCGATCTTACGAGAAATTTTTAGGTAGGGAAAATCGACGATCTTGGAAATTATATTACAACTGATAATGAAAGGTATTGTAAGAGTTCTAACTACCTGATTCGATTATTTTCATGAATACTGGGCACACATGTATATTTTTCTAATAGGAGTGATTTGATTATTAAGACATGGTTTGAATTTATATACTTCGAATTTGCTAGAATATGGAGTGACCATATGATATGGCAGGCATCATTATGCGAAATTCTCACCGTTGTTTGGCTTTATTAAGCAGATGTTTGGTCTGTTAGACATATTTTTCCAGCTAGGATATTTTTCATGAATAGTTTTTTTTGTGTAACGAGTATTTCTAACTCGTGATCTGCAATTGATTATCAGAAACTACTTCGTCAGTTCATTGCATACTAGCGAGTGTGTATTATTCATCAGTAGGGATTTTTTCCATTGGATTGTTTGGAGATATTAAGAAGTTATTCACTTTAGTGAATGAACATCGCTTTTATATGACAACTAGAAACTTGTTGATTCCTTTCTGGTACATTCACTCATATAATTCTACGAGATGGGGTCTTTCGTATTTATACGATTGTATGGTGGTTACTCACCTTACCCATCGTTCAGGGAACTATCATCCAAGTCGACGGGGCGAGGTCCTTCGTATTTATACGATTGTACGGTGGTTACTCACCTTACTCGCCATTGAGGGACTCATTTTATCATCCGAATGTACATGAGATGTAAGTGAATTAAACAAGGAACTATTAGTCACATATCAGTCGAAATTTTGTTAAATAAAGTAACGATAAATGTCAACAGGATTGCATTTAGTAATTCTTGTTTGCCAATCCAATATTTTGTTGCTATACTCTTTTGAGAGTAATTTCAGTTTAACAGCTGTTACAGCTGATGCTTTGATGATTTTTATAATTGTGTTTGATACCTTTGAGAAGGATTTAAAGTAATTGAATCTAATAGGATTAATCATTAATGGTCATAATTATTTTAAGGCAGATCAGTATTGCAGATTTTGAAATGAGAGATTATAACATATTGGTGTTTTTTCTGCGATGTGAATTATTGAAACTTGTGAAAGAGAATTTATGCTATTTGAAAGCAGATCATATATTACTGAAGTAATGTTTTTCCAATTGTTTAAGGAGTTGTCTAGATGTGATCAGAGTAATTACAGTCATTGGAGATTATGTGCGTTAATAATTTGAAGCCATTTATATATTTTTTGTGGATCATGCAACATGGTTAAGTGGAGTTTGTGATAGGCATTTTGTGGAATTTGCCATGTGATAGTTGCATCGTTGATAATGTATTTTGAGGCAGACATGAGGTCGTCGTACCCAGTCTAGCGTTATTTGTTGAGATTCATGCTGTATGTGCTGAATATTTATGGAGTTTTTGGAGTAATTCTTATATTCAAATGTGATATTTGGAATATTGAAGAAATATAATGTCGTTGTGGATAGTTTGATCCAACGTGATGTCGTGGAGACAATAATATTTTTTGGCATGATAAATTAAATACGAGATATAACTTGGAAGTAATAAAACTGTAAGACAACGTTCTATAAACCATATTAAACAATTTGTTAGGAAGTTAAACAAATAAATGAAGTTGATAATACAAGATTTTCTGAAAATAATAATTAATGAAATAATAATCTGAAAATTAAGCATATTAACGATCTGACCTAATGAAATAAAAATCAGAATGACTAGATGAAATAATAAAATTAAATAACCAGATGATTGAAATTTAAATAAGTTGATAAATTAAATTTTGAAATAAATCGATAAATTAAATAAGTGGATGAATTAATGATTGATAAATTAAACTGATTGAAATAAATTATTAGACGATTGTAATGATGATGAATAACTGAATTAGAAGGTGATGATTAATTAAAGAAGCTGATGATTAATGAATTTTAAGGAATTAAATAAATTTAATTGAGAGATAATTCGAAGGAATTGCAACTTGAAATGTGAATTTAAATGATGTAATGGTGATGAATTAACGATTCTGACAGGAATATTTAGAATTTTGAAGTGAGAATTAATGTGAGAAATATTTAATTTTGATAATAATGATGATGATGACCAAGGAGAATTTGAATTTTCTGTAATTCACAGATAAGAGATTAATGACGATGTAAATAATGTAAATTAATTATTCAATGTTTAGGAACATTTGATTAACATGTTCTACGTTCAAATTATACCATGCAAACCATAATTTATGTGATATTTAATATGAGTGATTATTATATGTGTATGTTTAGACAGCTTAATAACTTAATTAAATCCACATTGATGTTAAATTAAAGAGAATTAGGTCTCAGGTTTCACAAATGTCAGTGACGAAAGACATAGTGCTACAGTGATCCTGAGAACCCAAGAGAACTTTATACATTTTTCTTGTTATGTGGATAAAATAAATTTTGGAATAGAAAGGAGATGGTTCGATTTTTGGACAATGACAATTTAACTTTGCATTCGACCATACTCTTAGGTAGGAATTATATTTAAAATGTCTGTCTGACTATCAAAGTAAAATAAATTTGTTTTTATCTTAGTGGTGATCTGATGATGGTGTGATGTTCTTTTTTTCTTTCCTTGTCTTGAGTAAGGCTTATCCGGAAAGGAAGTGGTTTTGCTAGGAATTCAGTTGATGGCGCCCATTTATATTTGAATTATTTTTATTAACTTAAGCCCGTAACGACCCTTGAGATACTTTGTCTCGTGAAACCCACTGCTTTTTCGAGATCTCAGCTGAATTTCCGACACATTCCTTATTTGACTAGAGGTTCATTTAACTCCGCTCTGTCCTGGAACTCCAGGGATGTGATGTTATAGCAGATGGGTCATCGCATCCCCAGGACGAACGGGTACAGTATGTCTGTTTGTTTGTCTGTGGACAATTTTTTGTGTCCTTATAACGCGAGAACGGCTGGGTGGATCAACGTAAAATTTGATACAGATATCCATCAGAGGCACGACACTAATCATTGATGTAACTCATCTCCGTACCTCTCATAAAAGGGGTCCGACCCCCTTAAAATGCATGCTGAAATAGGCGTAGGCCTAAAAGGGTGAGACAAAGCTCATTTTCAGCCCCTCAATGTGAGAAACGAAACTCGGGGGCCCTAAAGGGCTCCCGAAAACCATATTTTAAGGCCCTAGAATCAACAGTTTTTGAGATATTCCCAGAAAACTAATTTCACTTAATAAATTAATGAAAGAATGCATGCCGGTAACCATGGCAACTGAATCTCAGAGGTCCATCTATTTCTGTAAGACGCAATGCCATTCCATTTATTACATTACTGTGAAAGTTTGAAAACGGCTATAAGGGTACAACGGATCCAAATTAAGCTAAAATATTCATCAATACATATAATGCGCTAAAGGGGTCAAGGGGTACCCTAGAATTTTTTCACGCGATTTACACGTGCTGGTATGGTACCGAAGGACTATTCTATATATTCTCTATTATATAAGAATGAAAGTCGCCTCCGTAGAGTAGTGGCCAGCATGGTTAGCTGCCACCCGAAGGTCGTGGGTTCGATTCCCGGCTCTGCCACGAAATTTGAAAAGTGGTATGAGGACTGGAACGGGGTCTACTTAGCCTCGGATTCCCACCTCAGCCATCCTCGAAGTGGTTTTCCGTGGCTTCCCACTTCGTCTTCGGGCAAATGCCGGGATGGTACCTCCTGTAAGGCCACGGCCGCCTCCTTCCCTCTTCCTTGCCCATCCATCCCAATCTACCATTACCTTCCCATCCCTCATGAGGCCCCTGTTCGCTTTGCAGGTGAGGCCACCTGGGCGAAGTGCTGATCACACCTCCCCAGTTGTATCCAAAATGACCAAATGTTCCCAGCTCTAGGACACTACCTGGAAAGGCGGTAGTGGTGAGTTCCCTCGTTTAGTCCGTGGGAACCACCATCCTGGAGGGTAAAATTGACTACAAAAAAAAGTTTGTCTTTATTTTCTGAATTTCCCCGGAAATACGTGATATTTGCCCGTATTAGACTGTTTTATGACAGTTGCGCACAAACATTTTTTTGTCTGTCTGTGTTTGTCTGTGGACAATTTTTTGTGTTCTTATAACTCACGGCAGGGTGGATTAACGTAAAATTTGATACAGATATCCATTAGAGGCGCGGACACTAATCATTGATGTAACTCATCTCCGTACCTCTCATAAAAGGGGGCCTACCACCTTCAAATACATGCTGACATAGGCGTAGAAGGGTGAGACAAAACTCATTTTCAGCCCCTCAATGTGAGAAACGAAACTCGGGGGCCCTAAAAGGACCCCGAAAACCACAGTTTAAGTCCCTAACACGAACAGTTTTTGAGATATTCCCAGAAAACTAATTTCACTTAATAAAACAAGAAGTTCAGTAAAGAACACATAGCCTACTTTCTCCTAAATGCATGGGTATTGTTATAACTCTTTGTCCTTTTCAAGGAGTATGATTGAATGTTGGTTGTAGGAGCTTGTTGAAATACAACGTGCTATAGGGATATTAAACATGAATATGAGGTGCCCTTTGCTAGTGCTACCTCTGTACCAAATTTCGTTCAATTCGGTTTCACCGTGTTTGAATTGATAGGGGGAATCGATGTGCACACATACTTGGCCACCATCTGCAAACTATTGGGCTGATGTTCTTGCAGTTTGGTCAGAATACGTTTCCCACATAAAGATATGGTGTTGCAAAATTAGGTAGAGACTAGATTATTAGGTTGGTCGTAATTACATTTTAGCTTTTAACATTTGGGTGGCCGCGATTACGTTTCCATCAAGATAGCGGTGATATAAAACATGACACTGAGGTGCCCTTTGCTAGTGCTACCTCTATACCAAATTTCGTTCCATTTGGTTCCACCGTGTTCGAATTAATAGGGGGAATCAATTTTGACATAAAGATGGCCGCCATCCGCAAACTATCAGGTGAATGACCTATTAGATTGGTCAAAGGATGCTCCCTCCATAAAGGTATGTAGTTGAAAATTTGGTAGAGATCGGATGATTAGGTTAATCGTAATTTGATTTAAGCTTTGAACATTTGTGTGGCCGCCATTACGTTTCCGTCAATATGGCGGCGATATAAAACATGACACTGAGGTGCCTTTTGTTAGTACTACCTCTGTATCAAATTTCGTTCCATTCGGTTGCACCGTGTTCGAATTAATAGGGGGAATCGATTTTCACACAAAGATGGCCGCCATCCGCAAACTATTACGCTGATGACCTATTGGTTTGGTAAAAGGATGCTCCCCCCATAAAGGTATGTCGTTGCAAAATTTGGTAGAGATCGGATGATTAGGTTAGTCGTAATTTGATTTAAGCTTTGAACATTTGTGTGGCCGCCATTACGTTTCCGTCAAGATGGCGGCGATATAAAACATGACACTGAGGTGTCCTTTGCTAGTGCTACCTTTGTACCCAATTTCGTTCAATTCGCATTCACCGTGTTCGAATTGATAGGGGGGGGACAGACATTCAGAGTACACACACACACACACACACAGACACACAGACACACACACACACAGACTCACACACACACATACACACACACAGACAGACACACTTTTTTCGCCCTGTGTTGATCTCATAAGTCTACTTTCATTTTTTGCAAAAATCGAAAGTAGGCTAATAAAGAAAGAATGCATACCGGTAACTATGGCAACTGAATCTTAGAGGACCATCTATTTCTGTGAGACGCAATGCAATTCCATTTATTACATTACTGTGAAGGTTTGCAAACTGCTATAAGGTTATAACGGATCCAAATTAAGCTGAAATATTCATCAATACATATAAGGCGCTTAAGGGGTCAAGGGGTACTCTAGAATTTCTGTTAACGTTTGCAAATGGCTATAAGGTTATCACTGAACCAACTGAAACTGTAAAATTGATCAATGCGCTTAAGGGATTACGGAGTAGGCCTACCCTAGATATTTTCACACGACTAGACGCGCGTTATGTCGTACAGAAGGTCTATTATATCTCCAAACAGCAACATTAATTTACAAAATTCCTGATTTGAAATAGTAGACTATTTTTTGCTGCTTTTAGGAATTTGGGCCATTGGAGTCTAAAAAAGTCCTCTCGGCACGCCGGAAGGCGGAAGTAAATTTCACCGGACAAACTTGGGGATAGGCGAAAATAGGCAGAATATGCAGGTTTTCGTAGAAGGATCAGACCTCATTTATTGCGAGAAGATATTTTATAATTGGAGCTTAATTAACTTTGTTTTTCGTCATTTTATGCTTATTTTAAACATTTTATTGTCTTATGGGAACGGTAACCTTCTTGTCATTTGGGGTCCATTTTTATACTTGTGGTCACACTGTCCTTATGCAAGGTTTCGACACTGATGTGTGACTATGTAACGGTCTGTTACTTCTTCACGCAAAATTATATCTCCCGCAGAGATTTTGGTTGGTTGCTCAGTTTAGGGGCTGCGACAACGCGGTCATGTAACCCCGTGTACTTAGGGATGGCTGTATTAGTCTGTAATTCAGGTAAGGACTGCAGACGGTCAATTTAAAGCAGTAGTTCCTAATGTTGGTACCAGGTACTACCGTCAAAGACACCTAGCTGTGAACTTGGCTACTAGATGCCACCGCAACCAGCAACTCGCAACGAACGTTGGAACTTCCCCTCCAAAGGAAAGCATACTGAGGGATTTTTAGCGCTCTTAGAAAATCCGACGACTTCGGCCGGCTTTGAACTCGCGACCTTGGGCATAGACATTCAGCATGCTACCAGTTACGTCACCGAAGCCGCTTCACACTTGGTCAGATGAAAATCTGAATCTGATCTCGTGCAAGTGCGTTATCTTGGCAACGTCTGATGGCTCATCCCTCATCAATTTAGTAGTGTTGCCATGGCAACCACTGATAGCTCTTGACATTTTCTTATAATTCCGAAATCATTTTTCTCATCCCTTGGCATAATGGTGGGTCATATCAAAAATTCTTTCAGACAAAAGTTTTAGGTAATTATTAGGGGAATATTGTCCATTTTGTACGATTTTGATATTGTGCCTATTAGGAGAGATATGATTAATGTTTCCCGAAAAACCCACTTTTTCCCACCCCTTTGGTCAATGGTTGGTGCTATAAAAAACTCTTCAAACATAAACTTTTGGGCTTTATCCGACACATAGTATGAATATTGAACGGATTCGATATGTCATATACTAAGAGAGTTAAAGCAATATTTCACTTTTTCGAATAAAGCCCCCCATTTCCACCCCCTTTGACCGATTTAGCCCAGTAACGAACTCGACCGAAATTTTATAGGTATACATATTTGGTAAAAAATTCAAAGTGATTGGTGCAAAATTACGGCAGTTATCGTGTCCACAAGAAACTGATATATATATATACATACATACATAAATTATATATAAACTTTTGAACTGACGGTGGTTTTGGGGTCTGGGGGATGTGAAACGCGAAGATATGTCGAAATTTTCCGGAAGTCGAAACATGGTACCCATTGCAATAGTTAGCTTTCTAATGAAATCTACCTCTGGTAGGTTCCTTAGTTTAGGGGCTGCGACAACGCGGTCATCTAACCCCGTGTACTTTGGGTGAGTGTAGAATCTGTCTGATAAACGGTGTGAATTGTAATGGCTGTATTTGTCTTAATTCAGGTAAGGACTGCAGACGGTCAATTTCAAGCAGTAGTTCCTAATGTTGCTACCAGGTACTACCGTCAACGACACCTAGCTGTGAACTTGGCTACTAGTTGCCACCCCAACCAGCAACTCGCAACGAACGTTGGAACTTCCCCGCCAAAGGAAAGCATACTGAGGGATTTTAGCGCTCTTAGAAAATCCGACGACTTCGGCCGGCTTTGAAACCGCGACCTTGGGCACAGACATTCAGCATGCTACCAGTTACGTCACCGAAGCCGCTTCCCACTTAGTCAGATGGAAATACTGAATCTGATCTCGTGCAAGTGCGTTGTCATAGCAACAATGATGGCTCATCCCTCATCAATTTAGTAGTGTTGCCATGGCAACCTCTGATAGCTCTTGGCATTTTCTTATAATTCCGAAATCATTTTTCTCATCCCTTGGCGTAATGGTGGGTCATATCAAAAATTCTTTCAGACAAAAGTTTTAGGTAATTATTAGGGGAATATTGTTCATTTTGTACGGTTTTGATATTGTGCCTATTAAGAGAGATATGATTAATGTTTCCCGAAAAACCCACTTTTTCCCACCCATTTGGTCAATGGTTGGTGCCATAAAAAAACTCTTCAAACATAAATTTTTGGGCTTTATCCGACACATAGTATGAACGTTGAACGGATTCGATATGTCACATATTAAGAGAGTTATAGCAATATTTCACTTTTTCGAAAAAAAGACCCCCATTTTCACCCCCTTCGACCGATTTAGCCCAGTAACGAACTTATACACACATATATACATACATAAATTATATATAAACTTTTGAACTGACGGTGGTTTTGGGGTCTTGGGGATGTGAAACGCGAAGATATGTCGAAATTTTCCGGAAGTCGAAACATGGGACCCATTGCAATAGTTAGCTTTCTAATGAAATCTACCTAAAAACCTGAAATTTCATGTACCACAAGCCTGTATAATTTAGAAAAGGGGTCTTCCTGTGGTTGGGCACTTGACACTACGGTTAGGGTCAGTTTGTATGTGACTTGTATTGCGATTCGTCTACGAGGTTTTCAATTTTATTTTCACGTCAGGAAGAACACGTTAGGTAAATTCAGTTTGAGAGCATTTTTTTAACTAATCATTTTTCTTGCTCGACAAACAGGTTTCAAGCCCCTAACCATTGCAACAGTAGCTCAATTGATAACGTCTGGTTATTAATACCTAAGACCGTTCGAAGAATGGGTACTTCTGCTAGTTTATATATATACCCAAGTGCACGGGCCTATATGACCACGAAGTCGCATGGACCCAAAATTAATAAACTACAATAAGCCTCCTTTGCAATCCTATACCCAACTTACAAATACACACACTAGTAACTTATCACGATAACAAAGGGTTATCACATCAATTCCACACATGCATATGCACGGGGCTATATGACCACAATGTTACAGCCCCTAAAATAAGCAACAGCAAACAACAACTATTTAGTATCATCATAGTGCATGATATAAGGGTTCACCATTACCTCGGACACCAAGGCCGCCTCAATGATATACTGTAGATAGATCCCAGCACCGAATTTTACCACGAGGTTATCTTGAAATTGATTTCATGGTACGACAAATGTATCAAAGATAGCGGCGACTTTCTCTCCTTGTAATACATTTTCTCTGTGAAAACTTAAATTCGGAATGACCTTCGTAATATAAGAAAATTACAGCAAACAAACGAATAATTCATGCTGAAGTGATTTCGCTTTTCTACAAAGAGTGGAAAGCGCAGTCATAATATGCGTCCCCGTCTGCTTCCTAGCATTAATATTCGGGACACGAAGCTCGTTCAATTTGATTTCATTCACATGGAATGGCTGTCGTTTCATTTACTCACGCCCCCTTTCAGATTTCCCTCTGTTTCAGCAATCTCTCTCCCTCCTAAAAGCGAGTATTAACATTTTTTTGACTCAATTACTCCCCTTCCCAATAACATTTGCATATCTGTGTCTTGGAAACGTGCTCCGCGGTGAATGAGATGTACTGGGAGCGTTGTTTCCAGAGATAATTGTATTATTGTTTTCTCGGGGCTCAGGAAGTTGGTACTTAGCCGTGCTTTGCACTGTTAAATACATTTAATTATTACCATAATCACGCCTCAACACTCCGAAATATGCTCATAAATTGGAGAATAATTGAGTGTGGAATGGCATATCAGTACGGTTATCAACACTAGAATAACCAAAATAATGGGTTTAAATTTGTGAACAGCGTTGTTCCTCAATGCAAGTATACCATGTTAACACTTAATTTACTAGCTTGCCACGGTGGGTGAGTGGTTAACGTGTCGGTCTACTAACCCCAAGCTTGCAGGTTCACTCCTGGCCGTGGTAAGTGATTTTTGAAAGGCGGCAAAAATTACGACACGGATGTCATACGATGTTGGCATGTCGAAGAACCTATTTGAATTCAGTAGGCCGTGTTCATAATGGCCGTGGTGAGTGATTTTTGAAAGGCGGCAAAAATTACGACACGGATGTCATACGATGTTGGCATGTCAAAGAACCTATTAGAATTCAGTAGGCCGTGTTCATAATGGCAAAATTAATCTCGGGGGTTTCCGCCAACACAAAGTTTCTCATTTCTCTACTAGAAAGCGCAATAGTGTTCAAGGAGCTTAGATATCTAACCTCCTTGGCTTTCATAGTGATTCAAGGAACAACGAAATTCGACATGCAAGCTACCCACTGGGTGTCAAATAACAAAGCTTGCACCCAGCACCCGAGGCCATACGATATTAATAATATTTGATCTCTCCTGAATAATTTGATGGATTACTTGACGAAAAATTCCAATTGGAAGTGTGCTTTATATTATTATTATTTAAAAGTTATTAGTACAAATGTAATTACATTCAGTTGTTATGTAGTGACTTCCTTAAATATCTGTATCTCCGGAAATTTTCATTCTAGAAGACGTTTCCATGGAAATGATCATGTGCCTCGATCTGAATCCAATGCTAATCCCGAAACTAACGTAGAAAGTACAATTTTTTTTTGTTCCGGGTAGATGATACGGACACGCACACTAGTGCTTCGAAGAGAAAACAAGGAGAATTATGTATTCATAAAGAACTACATGCAAATTTTTTAGGTTAAGTTTTATAATATTAGTCCCGTGGCGTGGTGGTGCTCGTTAAATCGTGCACCACGACCGCGTGAGCACCTGCAGCACATCCGGAGATCGTAGGTTCCAAACCCGGTGCTGACAGTAGTTATCTTGAGTGAGGCATTTCCCCGGGTTTTTCCACACTCACTCCATGCAAATGCCGAGATAGTACCTTATTTCAAGTCCCGGGGCACCGTGTCGCTAATACAACTACACATAAATACCATATCATACAGTCATACCATAAATACAGGTTATCAGACAAATTCAACACACACCCAACTACATGGGGCTGATAACCAAGATGTGCCAATCCCCTTAATTAAATGAACAACAATTGGAATTGAGTGTCTTAGGACAAGATTTACAAGTTTTGTGTCAAGTAATGTTTGTGGTGTCCAAATTTGCATCTCTGCAAGGACTGGAGTTGCTAACAAATGGGAAATACAGTGGAGATTGCAAACTTTGCAAGTCATTTTGGACTTTTCGAAAATGCTAGAATGATTTGTTTGATAGTAATATTAGATTATTTTACGGAATGAGGTGCATAAAGAAAGGATTGACTGTTTCTAGGTGCTGGCATGCCTCCATATGTGAGTTGACACCATTGTCAAACTTTTCTTTTTTCCTTTTACATTTGACCCGTTATCTCCGAAACTATTACAGATATATAAATAATTCATGTTTTTTTGGGCTAATGCCGTGTGTATTTAGATCAGAACCATACGTTTCGGAGAAACCTTGCCTCCTTTTTCAATGGAAAATAACAATGTGGCCAAAGAAAGTATATCAATGAGATTACAAAAATTACAAAAAATATAGATAAATTCCTCGGTTCGTCACCAGAGAGCAGCTGCCAGAAATTACTGTATGGACCATGGTAGAACGGCGGACAGAGTAGTAAGTAAGGAGATGGTAAAGGGGCGGGGTGAAAATATAGAGACTCCTCGACGAATGAGGATGTCCAGACGAAAAGGAGTGGGGTGGGGAGAGGTGGGAGGGTTAGATGGATATAAGGAATCATAAACAAAAGGGAAGTGTATCTGAACGATACCTAACGTCATACAAGCAACGACGAAAAAAACAGATGGAAACACCTCCAGTGACGAACAAAGGAGATCAAATCCATGCTCTGTAGCCATAGAGGAAAAAAAGTACAATTTGAAATATGTGAAGAACAGAGAGACTGAGAGGAACAATCTCCCTAGATCCTTAATAACTGGTAGCCAAGTGTCACTTAGCTGATATCCAGTGTCTCTGTTAAAATTATTGGGAATTTTACGAATTTAAACTGCCTCCCTTATAATTCTAGACCAGTTGTGCTTAACAAGGGCAAGCGCATGAACATCCTTGAAACATACATCGTGGCCTGAAGACAGGGCATGTTCAGCTATAGCTGATTTGTCAGGCTGGTTTAAACGGATGTTCCTTTGATGCTCTTTGATGCGAGTTGCAATGGACCGTTTTGTTTGTCCAATGTAGACTTTTCCGCAAGTACAAGGGACTTCATACACCCCAGGTTGTAGTATTGGGGACAATTTATATTTTTAATGCTAAATTTTGACCAATTTTCGTCATAGTGCCGAAAACTGTTTTTATCTTGTGCTTGCGGAGAATCTTAGCAACGCGGTCAGTGGTGTTGTGAATATAAGGGAGGTAAGCAGTTCCCCTCACGTCGGAGCTCCTTCTGGGATATAGGGACCTATATATAGTGGATTCATTATTGCCATTACCTTTAAACATGATTTGTAACGCATGTAACTCTTCCTGAAGAGTTGATGCCTCACAAATACGTTCCACTCTTTTGGCTTGAGTTGTTATAAATCCTTGTTTTTGTGCTGGGTGGTGGTGGGAGTCTGCATGTAAATAACGGTTAGTGTGAGTTGGCTTACGGTAGACGCTGTACCCCATGGAGCCATCCGTATTCCTCCTCACAAGAACATCCAAAATATGTAAGCATCCACCTGACTCGATCTCCATTGTGAAGTGGATTGAAGTATGCAGCTGATTTAGGTGGTTTAGAAAGTGGTTCAGTTTCTCAGAACCCTCCTCCCACACCACGAACGTATCATCCACATACCTCCACCAAATCACAGGTTGGAAAGACGCCGAAGATATAGCCTCCCCCTCAAAATGTTCCATGAAAAAAATTGCCACGACAGGCGAGAGTGGACTTCCCATGACCACACCATCAGTCTGCTCGTAAAATTTACCATCCCACAAGAAATAACTGGAACACAAGCAGTGGTGGAATAATCGGGCAATGTCCTCAGGAAACAAATCCTTGACGAGGGACATGACTGAGTCCACCGGCACTCTGGTGAACAAGGACTCTACATCAAAACTCACCAAAATAGCATTTGGTTGAACGGCGATGGTTGACAATTTTTCGACGAAATGGGTTGAATCCCTAATGTAAGACAGTGTGCGCCCCAAGTGGGTCTGAAGCAACTTGCTGAGATATTGCGCAAGAGCGTAAGTTGGAGAACCTATTGTGCTAACAATTGGTCGAAGAGGGACGTCTTGCTTATGGATTTTTGGAAGACCATACAATCTCGGAGGAACAGCATCTCTCTGAATAAGACATCTTCCCTCTTCTTTTGGAATTGATGTCAGTTTAAGAAGCTTAGCAGTGGCATTGGATGCACGAGTGGTTGGATCACGAGTGCACAGTCTGCAGACAGGATCAGATAACAGAATCGAGATTTTACTTTATATTCAACGGTATCCATCAGCACTGTCGCATTTCCCTTGTCAGCTTGAAGAATAGAAACGGTGTCATTATTTCTCAGTTCCTTCAATGCCTTTCTTTCACCCCGAGTTAAATTGGATCTTAATATCCTCACACTTTCTTGTCTAACTTCTTCAGCTATTTTGGTGAGTTTTGATGTAGAGTCCTTGTTCACCAGAGTGCCGGTGGAGTCGGTCATGTCCCTCATCAAGGATTTGTTTCCTGAGGACATTGCCCGATTATTCCACCACTGCTTGTGTTCCAGTTATTTCTTGTGGGATGGTAAATTTTACGAGCAGACTGATGGTGTGGCCATGGGAAGTCCACTCTCACCTGTCGTGGCAATTTTTTTCATGGAACATTTTGAGGGGGAGGCTATATCTTCGGCGTCTTTCAAACCTGTGATTTGGTGGAGGTATGTGGATGATACGTTCGTGGTGTGGGAGGAGGGTTCTGAGAAACTGAACCACTTTCTGAACCACCTAAATCAGCTGCATCCTTCAATCCACTTCACAATGGAGCTAGAGTCGGGTGGATGCTTACATTTTTTGGATGTTCTTGTGAGGAGGAAGGCGGATGGCTCCATGGGGCACAGCGTCTACCGTAAGCCAACTCACACTAACCGTTATTTACATGCAGACTCCCACCTCCACCCAGCACAAAAACAAGGAATTATAAAAACTGTAGCCAAAAGAGCGGAATGTATTTGTGAGGCATCAACTGTTCAGGAAGAGTTACATGCGTTACAAACCATGTTTGAGGGTAATGGCAATAATGAATCCACTATATATAGGTCCCTATATCCCAGAAGGAGGGATAGACAACCTTCTTAGAGCTCCGACGTGAGGGGAACTGCTTACCTCCCTTATATTCACAACACCACTGACCGCGTTGCTAAGATTCTCCGCAAGCACAAGATAAAAACAGTTTTCGGCACTATGACGAAAATTGGTCAAAATTTAGCATTAAAAATATAAATTGTCCCCAATACTACAACCTGGGGTGTATGAAGTCCCTTGTACTTGCGGAAAAGTCTACATTGGACAAACAAAACGGTCCATTGCAACTCGCATCAAAGAGCATCAAAGGAACATCCGTTTAAACCAGCCTGACAAATCAGCTATAGCTGAACATGCCCTGTCTTCAGGCCACGATGTATGTTTCAAGGATGTTCATGCGCTTGCCCTTGTTAAGCACAACTGGTCTAGAATTATAAGGGAGGCAGTTTAAATTCGTAAAATTCCCAATAATTTTAACAGAGACACTGGATATCAGCTAAGTGACACTTGGCTACCAGTTATTAAGGATCTAGGGAGATTGTTCCTCTCAGTCTCTCTGTTCTTCACATATTTCAAATTGTACTTTTTTTCCTCTATGGCTACAGAGCATGGATTTGATCTCCTTTGTTCGTCACTGGAGGAGTTTCCATCTGTTTTTTCGTCGTTGCTTGTATGACGTTAGGTATCGTTCAGATACACTTCCCTTTTGTTTATGATTCCTTATATCCATCTAACCCTCCCACCTCTCCCCACCCCACTCCTTTTCGTCTGGACATCCTCATTCGTCGAGGAGTCTCTATATTTTCACCCCGCCCCCTTTACCTTCTCCTTACTTACTACTCTGTCCGCCGTTCTACCATGGTCCATACAGTAATTTCTGGCAGCTGCTCTCTGGTGACGAACCTAGGAATTTATCTATTTTTTTGTAGTTTTTGTAATCTCATTGATATACTTTCTCTGGCCACATTGTTATTTTCCATTGAAAATTTTCTTTTGAAAATTATATATTGAAAAAGGAGGCAAGGTTTCTCCGAAACGTATGGTTATTACAGATATACACACATCAAAAAAAGTTTTGCATCACCTCGGTTCCAAGAGTTCCGGAACCTTTAAATACAAAGGGAATAGAGATCAACACAAACAACATTTCAGCTCGTTTTATTGCTCATGAGACCCACACATTGCATGTTGTACCATCATACAGCTAGACTTTCAGCATTTGAGGTCCAGATTGCAGTACACACCACTACCTCTAATACCCAGTAGCACGTCCTCTTGCATTGATGCATGCCTGTATTCGTCGTGGCATACTATCCACATGTTCATCAAGACACTGTTGGTCCAAATTGTCCCACTCCTCAACGACAATTCGGCGTAAATCTCTCAGAGTGGTTGGTGGGTCAAGACGTCCATAAACAGCCCTTTTCAACATATCCCAGGCATGTTCGATAGGGTTCATGTCTGGCGAACATGCTGGCCACTGTAGTCGAGCGATGTCGTTATCTTGAAGGAACGCATTCACAAGATGTGCACGATGAGGTCGAGAATTGTCGTCCATGAAGACAAATGCCTCTCCAATATTCTGCCGATATGGTTGCACTATGGGTCGGAGGATGTCATTCAGGTATCGTAAAGCCGTTTCGGAGCCTTCCATGACCACCAGTGGCGTACGTCGGCCCCACATAATGCCACCCCAAAACATCAGGGAACCACCACCTTGCTGCACTCGCTGGACAGTGTGTCTAAGACGTTCAGCCTGACCAGGGTGCCTCCAAACACGTCTCCGACGATTGTCTGGTTGAAGGCATATGCGACACTCATCGGTGAAGAGAACGTGATGCCAATTCTGTGGGGTCCATTCAGCATGTTGTTGTGCCCATCTGTACCGCGCTGCATGGTGTCGGGGTTGCAAAGCTGGACCTCGCCATGGACGTCGGGAGTGAAGTTGCGCATCATGCAGCCTACTGCGCACAGTTTGAGTTGAAACACGACGTCCTGTGGCTGAACGAAACGCATTATTCAACATGGTGGCATTGCTGTCAGGGTTCCTCCGAGCGGCAATCCGTAAGTAGCGGTCATCCACTACAGTAGTAGCCCTTGGGCGGCCTGAGCGAGGCCTGTCATCGACAGTTCCTGTATCTCTGTACCTCCTCCATGTCCGAACAACATCGCTTTGGTTCACTCTGAGACGCCTGGAAACTTCCCTTGTTGAGAGCCCTTCTTGACACAAAGTAACAATGCGGACGCGATCGAACTGCGGTATTGACCTTCTAGGCATGGTAGAACTACAGACAACATGAGCAGCGTACCTTCGTCCTGGTGGAATGACTGGAACTGATCGGCTGTCGTACCCCCTTCGTCTAATAGGCCCTGCTCATGCATGGTTGTTTACATCTTTGAGCAGTTTTAGTGACATCTATGAACAGTCAAAGGGACTGTATCTTTGATACAATATACACAGTCAACGTCTATATGCCGGAGATCTGGGAACCGAGGTGATGCAAAACTTTTTTTGATGTGTGTATTTACCATATTTTACATAGTGTTACCTCTTAGTATACTGCAGCTACTGAACCACCAAAAAATGTCTGCCTCTAACGGTTTTTAGCCTACTTTTCACATTTTGCAAAAATGAGGAAAAATAGACTTATGAGATCGGGCAAATGTGTGTTTGTCTGTCTGTCTGTCTGTCTGTCCTTCTGTCTGTCTGTCTGTGTGGGTGTCCCCCCCCCTATCAACTCCTAAACGGCTGCAGCAATCGAAACAAATAATGGTAGGAGTAAAGATCTATACCTGAATATCTCACGGCCATATTTGAAAATGATGTCGGTGCTACCAACTGCTGAAAAATCGCAATTGAAATTTGAGCTCCATGTTGGATATCTTGGAAGGTATGAATGGGAGCTATTTCAAAATTGGCACACGTATAGATAATAATATTGCAGTTTAATTTCCAGGAGGCCATACATGGCAGTGTTGCCAAAATAATGATAAGCCTGCTGATAGGTCCAAATTTGAAATGCATATAACTTCTACACTATCAATTGTATTTCAACCAAATTTCGTATGTACTATGTGTACATAAACAGATATGACTGAGCGTATTCTTAAGAGCCACCAGGGCTGCCAACTGTTAATAAATGCTCTCAATATTTTTTTTCGAAATACCCATATATCAGAAAGTATGCAAGCCGACAGCTTTAAACTATGCACACGTATAGTACCTGACATTCTATATTAATTTGGAGTAACTTATATACGTCAGTGCTACCAACATGATTCTAAGCCTGCTGAGAGGTCCAACTTTAAATACATGTAACTTCTATACTATCATTTGGATTTTATCCAAATTTCGTGTGTGCTATGTGTACCATAACAGATATGACTATGCCGAGTCTTAAGAGTAACCAGGGCTGCCAAATGTTAATAAATGATGTCTCTATTTTTGTTACCCTAATATCAATATATCAGAAAGTATGCAAGCCAACAGCTCTAAACTTTGCACACGTATAGTACCTGGCATTCTAGATTAATTTGGAGTAACTAATATAGGCCTACGCCAGTGCTGCCAACATGATTCTAAGCCTGCTGATAGGTCCAATTTTAAAATGCATGTAACTTCTTTACTAACTAATGGATTTCATTCAAAATTGACACAACAATAGATCATATTACTCTATTTCAGATTATTTCTGACCAATACAGGTATGTCATTGTTGCCAACATGATTTTACGCGCGCTGTTAGATCCAATGTTTAACTGCATGTAACGTCCATGCTATCCATTGGACTTCAACCAAATTTTGTATTCTGTACCTTAATTAAGAGAAGGAACTAAGAATATATTTAGTCACCAGGGCTGCCAACTGTAGTTCTCTACTAGGCTACATTATGCCAGGTATACAGTATTTCGAACTAATTTGAAATTTCGATATTGCCAACTTAATTTCGTCAGTATTCTAGATAGATCCATATAGATTAATCATTGGCATGAATCTTAAATATTAAGAAAAGTAGGCTCTTTAGTTCGTCACGGAACTTCTTGTTATAAACAATTTGATACTAAATTTGTATTATTTTCTTCAGTACATTCCTAAAAGACTATCAAGCTACTAAAATATGGACTAGCGAGCAAATAATAGCCTCCATTTTGGCCCAACGGGACGGCACGATACGGCACGGTCTGCCTGAAGCGTTAGTCACTTCTATGGTATAATATTCTATTATGAGATGTTAATATACTACGGGTCATAAAATGCGTCAACATTGACCATTATGGCAATGGTAATAATTAACAACCGTGTTGACTGATAGTATTCACTTATTAAAACCGCCTAATCAAACACTAAAGAAACGTTTAATTACATTACTAAATGTACATGTTTCGGTATTTCATTGATACCTTCCTCAGCGTGATTGATATTAAATCTTAAACGTAGTTAACAAAGCCAAAAAGAATTGGATATCCTTACAAAAATTGTTTTAAATCAAAAATGGAAAATCTTGCAAATAATTAAATGCCATGTATTAAAAAATGATAGTAAAATGATGCTATTAAAATATGAGATCTACCTTATGAACTGCCTACGTCAATACTCCAATAATGTTGATCGAAAAACTGTAGTGACAGTGTGAGTCATTGAAGTGTAGGAGAAAGCAATACCGTAAACTAATACGTTCCTCCTAACAATATTCCACCTGACGACGACACTGGGTAATATGCTTGATTGCTGTGTTTGGTAAATAACCTGCACATTGTATTGCCCTATACACACCAACTGAGTCATCGAAGTTTAGGAGAAGGTAATACCGTAAACTATTACGTTCCTCGTATCAGTATTCCACCAAAAGTCGACACTGGGTAATAAACTTGATTGCTATGTTTGGTAAATAGCCTGCACATTGCGTCACCCATTAAGCAACTATAACAACAGAGAGGGCCATTGAGTTGGGAATCGACTGAAGTTTTAGGTTGGAGGACTGGATTACAAAATTTTTGTTCCGTTTTGAAGCGACAATTTGACCTACATCCTTTGCGCTTCTTCATTCTTCTGACAGCGACATCTTCTGTCACTACAGTTTTTCGATCAAAATTATTGGAGTATTGACGTAGGCAGTTTATAAGGGAGATCTCATATTTTAATAGCATCTTTTTACTATCATTTTTAGCCTATTTTCAATTTTGAAAAAATAGGCTTATGACATCACCTTTTGTCCGTGTGTGTGGGCGTGTGTGTGTGGGTGTGAGGTGTGTGTGTGTGTGTCCCCCTAATAAAATCTAAACGCCTGGAGCGATTTCAATGAAACTCGGTAAGTTCATAGCGCTATTCCCGGCGACCTCGACCGTGCCCCTCAAATTTTGTTACGTCTCACCAATCCAACATGGCGGCTATGCGAAATATTTCACTAGCATTCAATATCTCTGAAACTATTACCGATATCGCCCTGAAATTGTGTACGGGGATAAAGGGCACTACTAGAAGTTCACCTATGAGACTTTCAAAAACCTGGTGACTACAAAACCAACATAGCGGCCAAGCGAATTTGAGACTTTTAAATAGACTTTTCTCGCGATTTATATATCCAAACGTAATGAAACTTGGTACAGCAATTGTTTATACACATTGTAATGCACTGGAATCTAATTTAGTTCAATTGTTTACATAACCTCAAAATGGCGGCTGAGCGAAATATTTCACTGACATTCTATATCTCCGAAACTGTTACAGATATCACCCTGCAATTTTGTACGGTGATAAAGGGTACTGATACAAGTTTACCTATGTATATTTCATAAACCTGTGAAGTACAAAACGAACATGGCGACCAAGCGAATTTGAAATAATTTAATAGACTTTTCTCGTGATTTAACTCTCTGAGTGCAGTGAAATGTGGTACAGTAAATGATTTTGCAGATTGTAATGCACTGCCATCTAATTTAATTCAATTGTTTACATAACCTCAAGATGGCGGCTGTGCGAAATTTTAAAATTAAGTTTTTATTTCTTGTGTCGTAATCATGCGATCGAAGTGAAAGTTTGAACAATGAACCTAGGCAATAATTGTCCTTGAATGGCACATAGCTCTATGGCCTATATATATAACAATCCTAAATGGCGAGCTTCCGAAATATTTAGACGGTTCTCAATATCTATGAATCTTTTACAGCAACCAAACTGAAATTTTTTATGTTCTTAGAGACTATGAACATATGTTCACCTATAGGACTTTCAGTAACCTTGTGAGCACAAATCCAACATGGCGACGACGCGAAGTATAAATATTTAAATAGACGTTTCTCGTGAATTAACTATCCGAGTGCCGTGAAACGTTGCACTTTAAATGCTTATACAAATGTTGATCCACTGGCATCTAATTTATTTCAATTATTTGTGTTACGTGCAAGAGCCCGTCCCAACGTTTCAAACATGTAATTTCCCTGATGCAATTCTTGACATTTTGAAACGTCCGCTTCGTCGCTCAGTTCCGCCTGTGACCACGAGATGGTAGCTGCTGTCGGACTTTGGAAAGACTCCAAGTAGTTCCTGCAGCTCCGCTAGATAGTGTGTGCTGCGCCTTATAAAACTCTTTATATGCATGACATAATTGAAAGACAATTATATTCTTCGTCATGAAACAAATGCCGGTGTATTCATGATACCGCCAAAATTATTTACTAAATTATGACATTGTTGTTTGATGTGTCAATCTGTGATTGGACATTTTCCAAATATCATGCATGCAGCGCGCCTGGCTTCCTTGTCGGCGCCATGATGTGTTGTTATCGGTAACTGAACAGTCTGGATTGAACTGAGTGATCGTGAATTTGATTGTCTATTGAGGTGGGGGCCTGTGCCCCTCGCCTCACCAAGAAATGAAATTACATTACAAAAACGTGTACCGCAGTGGGTAGGAAATGGGATCGTCGCCCCTGAAGCATGATCTACCTTATTTTCGCCGGAATGGAGAAAACTTGAAGATGTTTGGTGTCAATGGTTGCGTGTACCAGCAACAGCCATCTGGGCAGTTTTCTTTTTTAATTTTTTTTATTAGTGTTATGTTTGTTTTATCATCAGTGTCTCCCCAAAGGCCTTATTAAGGTATGTCTTGAAACCTTATTTAATTTAAATTATTGGAGCTCCTTATTTTGCATTGTGTGATGAGTGTTTGTTTTAGTTCTGAAAGGTTGACCTTGGAATAGATATGTCACCTATGAAAATGTAAAAGTTTGTTAAACTATTTTTTGTCCGGGGAGCACTACTGTTTTTCTTCTTAACTTATTATTTGGTATCTAGCTAAGGCAGTTTCTTCTTATAATATTATGGTACTGGCCAGACGAGTCTATTTACACTAGGCCTAAATTGGTTCATTAGTCGGTCGTTTTTTTTTTGTCTGATCCGTTGCCTTTCACTGTTGTAATAGTATTTAGACATAATTGTTTTCCGCCGTTCATTTCCTTCTGCTAATGTTTAAATTTAATTTTATTAATTGTTTGCCGTAATTTCGATCAGGCATGCGGTTTCCTTGTGTTTTTGTGGCCATGTTATGAAGAGATGCATTCTGGTCTCGAGGTCAGTCTCTTGGCGTCCACCGCGAAACTCAAACGTGTTGTGTTAACTTAAGATGTTTTTTTTAATTTAACCTTGTCGGTTTAACATTGTGTTTTTCGTAATTGTTCCTGTGTTTATCTCCATCATGCAAATTAATGAATTGTTTTCTGATACAATTTAATTTGGTTAATTTAATTTTTATTTCTCGTTTCATCGTGGCCGGGATCTACGCATGCCGGATCGCTATTGCATTCCCTTGCAAATTATCAAGCCCTTTTTCATTGTGTTATGCATGTAATTTTTATTTTAACCTTTGGGCTTTAACATTTTTATTTTAATTTAAGTTTTTTCTCTTCTTGGCTTTGCAAGCATGCATGTTAGGCGGTATCTGGCCTTCATTGTAAATTTGTGCTGGTTGATGCATGTTCTGTTTCTGGTTAAGGTGCTCCTTTAAATTTTTAATATTAAACCTTTTATTTATAAAATTTTAATCTTTTGTTGTGGCATTATTTCGCCGACAGCAGTTCTGTCGGTTATTGGGGGGTGTCTGTACGATAGCCTGTGAGTGTTGTCCCCTTCTCCATCTTCCTTCCACTCCTTTGGAGCTCTTCTGTTGGGACACATCATCTGGAGGTGATTTGTTGTGGAAGCGACCCGGACCTCTCAAACAAAGGTAAGTTGGGCCCCCATTTAAGGTGTCGCAGTTTGCATAATCACAAGATGGCTGCCGTGCGTAATTATAAAATCTCGTTTTTACATCTTGTGTTCTAATCATGCGATTGAAGTTTGAATACCACACGTACACAATAATCTTAATGTAATTGTACAGAAATAAATATCCAACCTGGCGACCATCTGAAATATTTAGACGGTTCTCAATATCTACGAATCTGTTACAGTAATTAAACTGAAATTTTGTATGTTGATAGAGGCAATTAACATGAGCAGGATATATGAAAATAGGCTGTATAGTTCTTCACGGAACTACTTGTTTAATACATGGCATTTCATTATTTGCAAGCTTTTCCATTTTTGTATTTAAAACAATTTTTGTAAGGATATCAATTTCTTTTTGTCTTTGTTAACTAGGTTTAAGATTTAATATCAATCACACTGAGGAAGGTATCAGTGAAATACCGAAACATGTACGTTTAGTAATGTAATGAAACGTTTCTTTAGTGTTTGACTAGGCGGGTTTAATAAGTGAATACTACGGGTCACCTCCTTGAGGACAGTTTAAACCACCCTTTGTACGAAAAATGGATTTGGTGAAGCCGGACCGTGTTGAATCATAAGTAACGGTTAGGCTATAATACTTGCATGATTCATACGTTCACTATCTTGAAATTATTTGGCTGTTGACCTTGAGTTTTGGGCAAAAATACGCTTCTTACATGAATTTGTATGTTGTTACAGAATTTGGTGGAGATCAGATGATTAGGTTAGTCGTAATTTGATTTAAGGTTTGAACATTTGGGTAGCCGCCATTACGTTTCCGTCAAGATAGCGGCAATATAAAACATGACAATGAGGTATCCTTTGCTAGTGCTACCTCTGCATCAAATTTCGTTCAATTCGTTCCCACACACTCACAGACACTGACAACTTTTGGCCCGTTTTGATCTCATAAGTGTACATTTTTTGCAAAAATTGGAAGTTGGCTAAAAATCGGTTAAAATTAACATTAAACCTGTGTTTGAATCAAGTGATGAGACGAACAGGGAGTTCGCGCGAGGAAATGGAAGTCAGCCGTCCGCATGCTGCCTTGTCAAAGTGACCAGGCAATCGCCAGTTTTCCACTTATACGCGCTGACTCCCTGTTCCACGTCTCTTCAATCGATTTAAATATATGCTTAATGTTAATTTGAGCCGATATGTTTACCACCAATATATAGAGTGATCTTCCAAGAGTATCCTCTGCCAATTCCGATCAGGGAATGGGGGGAGGGGGTAGACGCTACCAGGAGTTCCTTGTGAGTATAAAGTAGCTATTAGCCTTTGAAGATAGAGTGCCGCTGAACTTGGCTGTGCAATGTTTATGGTGGAAAGAGCATTGCGGGACGATGGGGGGAACACAGCGATGACAGAGTAATGACGTCTGTGCATAAATCAAGTAGCAATGCGCGCGGTACTTGTGTTAGAAGTTATATTCGGAATTGTGAACAGAACAATTAATAATAAAGGGTGGTGAATTAAGAATGGTGCGTGTCTAATGGTTTCGCAACAGTGCAGCTAAGCGTAACAGGAGTCAAGTTACCACGGAGAGGAGAACAATAACAGACTACTGGAGCTGAGTCTTATCCTACCCGCGCGACTGTACTTGTCAACCAAACGGCCACCGGCACTCGTATCTTGAAAGGTTCTGTCTGCTAGGTAGTCAGCCCAGAGGCTGGTTGGATCCTCAAAAAGTACCGCCACGGGTTAGGTTGGTATATAGGCTACTCACAAAACCTTAAAGCAGTACTATATTGAGGCGTACTAGGCGGGATGAGTACTGAGGTAGTTTGTCATTGCTTTCCACACTGAGTCGGAGCAATAGCACTGACCCTATGAGTAGAACCTTCCACAGTACCCACAGGAAATACTTGTGCCCTGGAGGCCATTGAAAGGTTATTATCTAGTGTTGGTTTCTTTAGCCTTTTTTAATCTACTGCTTTTTAGCCTATTTTCAATTTTGAAAAAAAATAGGGTTATGAGATCACATTTTGTCCGTGTGTCTGTGTGTGTGTGTGTGAAGTGTGTGTGTGTGTGTGGGTGTGTGTCTAATAACTTCTATACGGCTGGAGCGATTTCAATGAAACTCGGTAAGTTCATAGCACTACTCCGGGTGACCCCGACCGTGCCCTTCAAATTTTGTTACGTCTCACCAATCAAACATGGCGGCTGTGCGAATTATTTCACCAGCATTCAATATCTCCGAAACTATTCCCGATATCACCATGGAATTTTTTACGGTGATAAAGGGAACTACTAGAAGTTCACCTATGTGACGTTTGAAAAACTGGTAGCTAAAAAACCAACATGGCGGCCAAACGAATTTGCGAGTTTTAAATAGACGTTTCTCGCGATTTAACCAAACAAACGCAATAAAACTGGGTACAGTATATGTTTATACACATTGTAATGCACCGACATCAAAATTCGTTCAATTATTTACATAACCACAAGATGGCGGATGTCCAAAATATTTCACCGGCATTCTATATCTCTGAAACTATTAGCGGTATCACCCTGAAATTTTGTACGGAGATAAAGGGCACTACTGGAAGTTCATCTATAAGACTTTCAAAAACCGGTTAACTACAAAACGAACATGGCGGCCAAGCGAATTAAAAATTTCAATAGACCTTTCTCGCGATTTAATGTTCCAAACGCAATGAAATCTGGCACAGGAAATGTTATACACATTGTAATGCACTGGTATCCAGTGTAGTTCAATTGTTGTCATAACCTCAAAATGGCGGCTGTGCGAATTTTAAAATTAAGTTTTTATTTCTTGTGTCGTTGTCATGCGATCGAAGTGAAAGTTTGAATAATGAACCTACGCAATAATTTTCCTTTAATGGTACATGACTCTATGGCCTATACATTTAACAATCCTACTCGGCGACCATCCGAAATATTTAGACGGCTCTGAATATCTACGAATCTATTGTAGCAATCAGACTGAATTTCCTTATGTTCATAGGGGCTATGAACATAAGTTCACCTATAGGACTTTAAATAACCTGGTGATCACAAATCCAACATGGCGGTGACGCGAAGTATAAATATTCACATGGAGGTTTTTCGCAGTTTAACCATCCTAATGCAGTGAAACTTGGTACAGTAAATACTTATCCGAATTTTAATCCACTGGCATCTAATTTATTTCAATTGTTTCCATAACCACAAGATGGCAGCTGTGCGAAATTTTAAAATCTCATTTTTACTTCTTGTTACCTAATCATGCGATTGAAATTTGAATGCTAAACGTACACAATAATCTTCATGTAACAGTACATAACTCTAGGACCTACATATACTGTATAAAATCCAACATGGCGACCATCCGAAATATTTAGTCGGGTCTCAATATCTACGAAACTATGACAGCAATCAAACTGAAATTTTGTATGTTGATAGTGGCAGTTAACTTAAGTAGGATATATGAAAATAGGCTCTATAGTTCTTCACGGAACTACTTGTTTATTAACAGAAGACAAAGTGGACTTGAAAAAAATGAACACAATATTTAAAAAATCATAACTAACTAATTATTTGTCTGTATATTCTGATTCTGGTTCAGTAATCAGAAAAGGAGTGATACTTTACCTCCCAAAAATGTCAGATATCTATCAGTCAAAGGTTCTGAGATAGTGGGTCATCAATATTGCAAATTTAACACTGTAGGCATAGGACGTACGTACTCCCCAACTGGTGGCATAATATTGTAAGGTTATATCACAATGTGACGAATACACAAATGATACACTGCCCTAGAATGGAATAAGGTTATGTCAACTTATCGGGTATCAGAAACTTGAGTCCTATGTAGCGTCCGTTCTCGGACAAAGCTCCCATCGGAGACAACATCATTCCTGAAGTTAGTCACAATAATAATTCAATACATCACAGCTTAACATACTTAAACTGCATTAATAATAACAAAACAAACCATAGAAGTGCGCAATAATATCTGTAAATAAGTTTGACGCCTTATACAAGTTTTTACAAACTTATGTACCGGTAATCTAAACATTGTATAAATACAGTATATTTGTGCGTAAATGTAATTCATAACGTAGGTAGTCCAAAGAAATAAATACATCAGAATGAAACTATATTTTCTTCAAACGGCGTCTGTGCGAAGAGTCCTTGCTATAGAGAATCAATACAGAACATATTTTATTGTTATTATTATTATTATTATTATTATTATTATTATTATTATTATTATTTCTACATTCATTTCACCACATAAGTGGGACATATCAACATATCGTCGGCTTGTTTGCAAGACGGTATGGCTAATTCTCTTAAGGTGGCACATTGAGAAACGAGCGAACAATGGAACAGGTCTCCAAGATGACGGCCTTCTGCATGGTGATATGTAGACCAGGATGTATTCCCAATATTTGTAGATTACGAGCCAATAATTTGGGGATGATGTCGGTAGAAGAAATTTCTATGGGCAGAACCACTACACTTTCCTGTCTCCACATTTGCCGCATTTCCTCAGCCAAAGGCAGATATTTGGTGATCTTATCATTATTATTATTATCATTATTATTATTATTATTATTATTATTATGGGGTAAAATCTGTGGTGTTAAATTCTAATAATGATCACGAATAATATCCATCCATAGTCTTGAATAAGAAGTAGGGCCAATATAACTTCAACTGAGATAAGAAAACATATTTCCCTATCAATGTCCATAATTTAAATCGTCCTCGTAGACCATGTGAATAGAACTACGTTGAAAGCTTACTGTACGAAGTATGGAGGATATTATAAAATAATTGAAAAGAAGTAACAATTCCGTCCTTGGATAGCCTTTCAACCCGGCACCTTTAGATCAGTGGGCAGGCGCGATGCCACTCGTACACCTTTTCGGTAGGTTACTGAACTCATTGTTGCACATCATAACTCGTATGGATAAATATCCAATGAGTTCAGTAATATGTCTTAAATACCGATTAAAATGCATTCACTCAGTGTCAGTCATCTTTTCAACTTTATTTTTCCCACCCGTTTTGCGTTCATAATGCAAATTAACTGCAAATATTAAAATACGTTTCTTAGAAGGGACGGCAGGATTTAGATTAAGTTCTTACCTTTGACAATGCGCATGAGCTAAGAAGTTACACTCTATAGCAGATGGAATGAGAAGATACCAACATAAAACAATTTCCTGAGTATAGCTGAGATATTTATGTTGCGAGAGCGGACGATGCGAGAGAGAATACGGTGTCAGCCGCAATCAGAATTCGGTTTCAACAACCGGCGCTTTTAATTAAATATATATTTTCCACAATATAACGCTTAATTGTATAACGTCTGAGTATTTATAAAACAATAAATATAAAAAATCAAGTGAAAAACCTCTAATAGGTTTAGAGTCCCGGCCAACCGGGTGAGAGACCAAGACACATAGAAATTCTGTGTTTTCAACCGACTTATATACAACTTCTTAGCAAATAATAACTTGGAATAAACTATTTCTTCAGCGTATTATAACTTCATTTTGAACCATTTCATATAAAATTTATATTATTTCTATCAGTAAGCTATACTGCATGCAACAAACTCAAACTAGTATATATGGGTCAGGCACGAGAGGTCAGCTGCCATCTTGTCGTGTGACGGAGCATGGTTTAGCTTTTTAAGTCACGGCTACAGTATGGGTAATATTATAATATAAACTTATAATATCCAATGGGTCACGTAATTTAGGACAGTTTAAACCACCCTTGGTTCGATAATCGTAACTGGTGGGTCCTAAGTTGTGGATTATAATGCTTGCATGATTCACACTGCCGCTATCTTTAAATGGTATGGCTGATGACCTTGTAGCTTGGGTGAATGATACACCCCATATGAAGGTATATTATTGTTCAATTTGGTAGAGATACGATTTATTAGTTTAGTCATATTTTTGTTAAATTTCTTTTACATGTGGGTGGCCGCCATTTAGTTTTGGAAGAGGGCGGCGATATAAAACATGACACTGAGGTGCCCTTTGCTAGTGTTACCATGTACCTAATTTTGTTCTATTCGGTTTCTTCGTGAATTGATGAGGGGGCACAGACATACACACACACACACACACATAGACAGACAGAGAGAGAGACAGACAGACAACGATTGGCTCGTGTAGATCTCATAAGTCTATTTTCATTTTTTGCAAAAATCGAAAGTAGGCTAATTTCCTAGGTTTCCCACTTGGTCTGGTGCCTTGCATTCATCCTCCATGAACAGATCCAATGATCCGTGATTCTGGCATCCTGAGGACATATCTAAACTACCTTGGCTGACTCTTTACTCTAGGGGCTCCACTCCTAGGTTAGATCTTATGGTCTTATGCCTGATTCGATATCTTCGCATCTTGACTTCAATTTTCAACTGGCATCTCATTTCTATGGTTTGAATCTTACTTCTGTGTTACGTTGTAAGGTGGCAGGTTTCGCAGCTGTAAAGTAGGAGCCAAGACTGACTTGAAGATGTCAATTTTGTTTCCTTGGAGATTCTCTTGTTGAGGAAATTTGCCTTCAGAACATTGAATAATCTGACACTGTTCTGCGTCCTGTTAGTTAGTTATTGTTGTTTTAAGGGAGGAACAGCGAGGTCATCTGCCTCTCCTGCGTCCTGTTACTGAATTTGAAATGTATTTATTTTAAGTTAGTGATTTGACGACATACAAGTATACATAACCAAAGTGTGTAAATTTACCCCGTAATTATATATCATGTTTGGTAATTAAAAATGCTGCATTCTGGTTTGATAGTTGAAAAAATTCCGAACACAGTGCACCCGATATAAAGCTGATATTTACCTAAGGAATAAATGTTTGCATAATTCCGACTGGTGTTCCCCATCGCGTTTCAAGGTGAGCGCATTAACACGCTCGGCTACGTCACTGGGAACTTGTTTTTACTTATTTTAGGGGCTGCGACATATAGGCACATGTGTGATAGCCTGTGTTATAGTGTTGGCTGTACTAGTGTGTGTATTTGTAAATTTGTGATAGGATTGGAAAGGTAAGTTAGGTAAAATTCCGGCATTTGCCTGGAGTAAAAGTGGGGAAACCACGGACAACCACCTCTAGGATGGCTGAGGTAGGAATCAAACCCACCTCTTCTCAGTTTTACCTCGCGAGGCTGAGTGTACCCCGTTCCAGCCCTTAGACCAGATAAATTATTTGGCAGAGTCGGGAATTAGCAAGCAGCCGACGCGGTTCTGACGGAGACACAAATCTCAACCATACCGATTTCCCACATTTATCAGCAAGTGTCATTATTTTATTTAATAAATGTTTAATTAGCTTATTGTTTACTCTCAGTTTCTAGCGGCTTCGATGGCGTAGTTGGTAGCATGCTGAGCTTCTATGCCCGAGATCGCGGGTTCAAACCCGGCCGAAGTCGTCGGATTTTTAAGATCGTTAAAAATCCCTCACTATGCCTTCCATCGGAGGGGAAGTAAAGTCGGCAGTCCCATGTCATAGATTTGTGGCAAGTTAAAGAACCTTCCACTTATTACACCTGTGTGAAGCTAAATTAGGTTAAAAATGTAAACAACGCTCAGGTCCTACGCTCGTCGCCAGGAGCCGACTGCGGTGGCGTCTAGTAGCCAAGTTCAGAACTAGTAGTTGTTGACGGTGGCGTTTGGCGGCAAAAGTAGGAACTACTTGAAAAATTAAGGAACGGAAACGCACACTAATACAGTCATCACAATTATCACCGGTTATCAGACAGATTTTACGCACACCCAAAGTACACGGGGCTATATGACCGCGTTGTCGCAGCCCCTAAACTGAGGAACTAACCAACCAACTCTCAGTTATTTTTAGCCTACTTTCTATTTTTGCAAAAAATGAAAGTAGTCTTATGAGATCAACACAGGGCGAAAACAGAATGTGTGTCTGGCTGTATGTGTGTGTGTGAGTGAGTGTACTCTGAATGTCTGTCCCCCCTAACAATTCGAACACGGTGAAACCGAATTGAACGAAATTTGGTACAGAGGTAGCACTAGCAAAGGGCACCTCAGTGTCATGTATTATATCGCCGCCATCTTGAAGGAAACGTAATGGCGGCCACCCAAATGTTAAAAGCTTAAATCAAATTACGACCAACCTAATCATCTGATCTCTACCTATTTTTGCAACATTATACCTTTATGTATGAAGGATCTTTTTACCAAACTACTAGGTCATCAGCCCAATAATTTGAGGATGGCGGCCATGTTTGTGTGCAAATCGATTCCCCCTATCTATTCAAACACGGTGAACCCGAATTGAACGAAATTTAGTACATAGGTAACACTGGCAAAGGGCACCTCAGTGTCGTGTTCTATATCACCGCCATCTTGACTGAAACGTAATGGCGGCCACCCAAATGTTAAAAACTTAAATCAAATTACGACCAACCTAATCATCTGATCTCTGCCAATTTTTGCAACATTATACCTATATGTACGAAGAATCTCTTGACCAAACTGCAAGGTCATCAGCCCAATAATTTACGGATGGCGGCCATGTATGTGTGCAAATCGATTCACCATATCAATTCAAACACGGTGAAACCGAATTGAATGAAATTTTGTACAGAGGTAGCACTAGCGAAGGGCACCTCATATTCATGTTTGATATTCGTATAACACGTTGTATTTCAACAAGCTACTACAACCAACATTCAATTATACTCCTTGAAAAGGACAAAGATTTATAACAATATCCATGCATTTAGGAGAAAGTAGGCTATATGTTCTTTACTGAACATCTTTTTTTGTTTTTGTATTTTTTGTTTTTTTTGTAATAATTCCAAGGGTTCTAACCCCCCAGTAACACTCTCTGACTGTGCCACTGAGTGCATGCGACTGATGACTAAAGGTGTCCCAAGGTCTCAATTGAAGTAACAATAACAATATTTAAGCTCTATTGTGTGTCAGAGAATTAAAGAGAATATCGCCAAATTGTCTTTATGGCTGAGGAAATACGTTGCTCGCGAGAGTGGAGGCTGGAGTGGATCGTTCGCCTCTTACCCGTGAGAAGTGCGACGCTCGCCTTGAAGTGACAGGTAAATGGCAGCGCCGCGGCGCGCTGCGTCGGAGAGCCTAGCTGTGAGGACTGAGGGATGACAGGTTGCCAAGGTAAAAGTGACCACCACCACTTTTATTCAATTCTACTTCGATCAGAATTCTGTTTGAGTGCAGTAATGTTAGACCACGCATTTCCATACTGCCTCCAAGTAAATGTGTGTGCTTCCAGCAGCATCACCTAGTGCGTCGTGTGATGAATGATGGTATGAAATATCAAACATTGCTAATTGAAATAATGGGTGTACAAAGCAAATGTTCAGAGAAGCACACGAAAAAGTCAGACACAAAAAATGTTTGTAAATTTGGTAATTTTAGTCTCAGAACTACAGTAAAAACCCTTTATTACGCTCTTCAAGAGACTGTGGTTTACGCGGCTTTCGTGGCGTAGTTGGTATCATGCTGAGCTTCTATGCCCAAGATCGCTGGTTCAAACCCGGCCGAAATCGTCGGATTTTTTAAGAGCATTAATATACCGTCACTATACCTTCCGTCGGAGGGGAAGTAAAAACGCCGGTCCCATGTCATAGATTTATGGCATGTTAAAGAACCTTCCACTAATTACACTTGTGTGAAGCTAAATTAGAGGTTAAACAACGCTCTTAGGTTCCTACGTTCGTCGCCAGTAGCAGACTGCGGTGGCGTCTAGAACCCAAGTTCTGAACTATTAGTCGTTGACGGTGGCGTTTGACGGCAAAAGTAGGAACTACTTTAAATTCAATGTCTGCAGTCCTTACTTGAATTAAAAACAGATAACACACACTAATACATTCATCACAATTAACACCGGTTATCAGACAGATTCTACACACGCCCAAAGTACACGGGGCTACATGACCGCATTGACGCAGCCCCTAAACTAAGGAACCAACCAAAAAAGGGTCTGGTTTAAACGCGTAATAAGCGGGACGGCACTGTAGACCGGAAATGATTTTTCGAGGTGGGAAAACAATTTGGAAAAAATACTTCAGTAATGTACAGTGTTTATTATTAGTGTAGTTTATTTTTCTGTATTATTATTATTACTATTATTATTTACGGCGTTATGCCCAACTAAGGAGCGCGATTGAACCCATTTTATAGATGAATTTAAATTAGCTTCCATCTCTTCCCAAAAGCTCTTCAATATGATTATTATTATTATTATTATTTATTATTACTGTATTATTATCAAAACACCTCAAATAGAGTGCATTTTTACAATTTAGAAGCGTTATAATAGGGTAAAATTATGCAGTACAAACCGTCCAGCGTCCTTACAAATGGGCGTATTAATCGGGCGCGTAACAAAGGGGTTTTACTGTGTATGAATTCCATCATGAGGAACATTGGGCCATTCATAACCTAATTCATGACAGTACAAGCCGCAGCGTTGTAACTAGCTGTTCGTAGAAAAATATTATTTATTTGTTTCTTTAGTTCTATTTTAGCGACTTTTTTCGAAAGCATATAACAGCATCATATCTCTGCCGCTGAGCGACCGTTGCATTTCTGAGAATGTGAAGTGTCATCAAGCAGTCAACTTCTCTACTCCTATACACGTGATATTACCCCACGTGGTGGGACTCGAGAGTTCTGGCTACTGACTTAACCTAATACACTTGTCAGTGTTTGTAATATTGCCGGTTTGAGAAATATTTTTGCTGAGCCTAGTACAATCGATATAGGCCCTACCTATCCTGGAAGTAGTGACGTAGCTCATCGGCACAGGTAGACTATAGCGAGGACACTGTGACTAACTACACCTTCACCGATTAGAGGTGAAGGGTCGACAATATTTGTGGATGACGTGGGAATTTGTAGTATTTTGTTTTGTGTCTTGTATATATGATTGACCGGCCACGGTGGCCGATTCAGATCAGGTAAATTAAATCAACCATATATAATTTATTTATTTATGCATTTGTGCAGTCATTCATTCATTCATTCATTCATTCATTCACTAAATTTAAGAGCGTTAAAATCCCTCAGTATGCCTTCCTTCGGAGGGGAAGTAAAGCCGGCGGTCCCATGTCATAGATTTATGGCCTGCTAAAGAACCATCCACTAATTACACTTGTGTGAAGCTAAATTAGGTTAAAATGTAAACAACGCTCAGGTTCCCACGGTCGACGCCAGGAGCCGACTACGGTGACGTCTAGTAGCCAAGCTCAGAACTAGTAGTCGTTCACGGTGGCGTTTGGCGGCTAAAGTAGGAACTACTTGAAAAATTGAAAGTCTGCAGTCCTTACATGAATTAAGAAACAGATAACACACACTAATACAGTCATCACAACTAACACCGGTTATCAGACAGATTCTACACACTCCCAAAGTACACGGGGCTATATGACCGCGTTGTCGCAGCCCCTAAACTGAGGAACCAACCAACCTATTTGTTTATTTATCTATTTATTTGTAAATCGCTTATTCTCCCAGCTTGGCTTCACCCACGGACTCGGCGAGGGATGAATACCAGATCAGTATCATCACCTATACGTTGCTAGAAGAACACAAGCTCTCGGTTACGTGTTGTTTTTCATTCATGAATACTAGACAAGTATCGTAACTTAAATGTTGCTATAAGAACACAAGCTCTTAGTCACGTGTCTTAGTTACGATTGTTTTGTTTCCTTGCGAAAGTGTTTGTTGCGTATAACGTTGAATACTGAACAGTTAAACAGTTATCGCGAACGGAACCGTGCGGAGAAGGAAGAGGATGAGCTTATATAGTTCATCTCCGACTAGAATTCTCCTCTACTGCTACCAAAGCAGAGAATTAAAAAGAGTTTCAAGGATTTTAAAAATCTAAGAAGTTGGAAAACCGTAAGCATATCCATGATTTTATTGTATGCTTTTCCGTGTAACGGAGAAAGCGAACGTTTTTACCATCAGTCTTACTTTATGATGAAAACACGGTGTAATATATTAAACTAACGAATGTCAGCACTATCAATGCTAGTTTAAAGAAAAATAGTAGATAATGCCTGTTTATATTTAGTCGTAACTTGACAACTATTATAAATGTAAACTAGAACTATGGATGAAGGATAGTCTTCATTCATTGTACTCCTTTACCATTTAGGGGGTATTTTGTATCTAAATTACATTTTGTAAGTATTTACAATCTAAATTCCATTTTGTGAGTATTGTCAATCCAAATGTATAGTTTGAATCTACCGTACATTTTGTAAGCATTTTCAATTTCAATTGCATTTTGTAAGCATTTTGAAATTAAATTGCACTTTGTGAGTACTTTGGGTCTGAAATGAGAGTTTTTTCAATCTGAATTGCATTGTGTATTTTCAATTTCACTTGCATTTGGTAAGTATTTTGAATTTCAATTGCATTTCGTTAATTATTTAGACTCTACATTGCATTTTGTAAGTATTTTGAACCAAACCTTCATTTTGTGCGTCTTTTTCAATCTATTCATTTTCTGAGTATTTTCGTTCTAAATTCCCTTTTGTAAGTATTACCGCTCTACCTCTTGTGAGTAGTTTCAATCTGAGTTCCTTTTTGTAAGTATTTTTCGTCTCACTTAATTTTCCTTCTGGTTTCCATTTCATTGTCATTTTCGCTATCACCCAGACCATTAGGGGCCGATACCCTAGATGTTAGGTCCCTTAAAACAATAATTATCATCATCATCACTCCTTTACCGTAAAAGCTCTTCAAGTAGGCACCCAGTTGAGCCTGCTTCACGCGCATTTCGACTGAAGTAAGGGCACGGTAAACTATAAGAACACAAAGGAGAAATAAATTCAACTCTGAGATTGGCTAATGACATCGTCTTCTTAACCGACACGCCAGAGGATTTGAATGAGTTCTTAAATAGTATGGATTCTGTCTTGAGGATTTATTTATTTATTTATTTATTTATTTATTTATTTATTTATCGTATGGCTTTTAGCGCCGGGAGTGTCCGAGGACATGTTCGGCTCGCGTGAGTCTGTAGCTGCTTCCAGCGGACACCGTAAAGGGTGAGCTACAAGTTCCGTTCAATTTCAAGTAGTTCCAACTTTCGCCACCAGATATCAATGATACCTAGTGGCAAACGTTGGAACTTTGATAAAGCGTTCTGACGAAATCTAACCTAACAAATTTTGCTTTACACAAGTTTAGTCTGTGAAAGGATCTTTTACATGCCATAAATCTTGAGGAAAGAATTCATGATGAAAACAAAAATAACACAAATATTGGAATGCAGCCGAAAGAAATCAGAAACCCCTATGGACATCGAATTGGCAGGTGAAAAGCTAAAGGAAGTAGGAGACTTCTGTTACTTAGGAAGCAAAATAACCAGTGATGGACGAAGCAAAGGGGATAAAAAAGTAGATTAACACAGGCAAGGAAAGTATTTCTACAGAAAAGGAATCTGTTAGCATTGAAAATAGATTTAGGTATTAGGAAGTCATTTTTGAAAGCCTTTGTCTGGAGCGTGGTGATCTATGGAAGTGAAACTTGGACTATTGGAGCAGCAGAAAAGAGAAGAATTGAAGCGTTTGAAATGTGGTATTACAGGAGAATGATGAAGATCAGATGGGTAGATAGGGTTACAAATGAAGAGGTATTATGATGATAGGAAGAGGAGAGATGTTTCTGGCGACTGCTAATGAAGATAAGAGATAAGTTGGTACGACACAAACTACGACACCCAGGAATAGCAAAGTTAGTTATGGAAGGAAGAACTGTATGGGCAGACCAAGGTTAGAATATGTTAAACAGATTGCCTAGGATGTAGGGTGTGTTAGTTATTGTTGTTTTAAGGGGCGTAACTACGAGGTTATCTGCCCCTAGATGTAGGGTGTGGTAGCTATGTAGAGATGAAACGATTAGGTCAGGACAGAGAAGCATGGAGAGCTGCATAAAACCAGTCGAAAGTCTAAAGACTCAAACAGCAACAATAACAACAACATATCCATCAACGTGAAAGATAACCTGTTTCCTCACCAATGTATTTTAGACCATATTTAGAAATGACAGGCCCTCCACAGGTGGTGGAGTTCTCATAGCTTGTCTCCCAGAGCTACAACCCAGAAGCGTGCCCGAACTCGAAGTAGAGGCGGAGGTAGTTTGGATACAGATTACAACCAAGCAGGGTCCCATTCTGGTTGGCTCTGCATACCGAGCCCCGGGTTCTAAAGACCTCCACAACGAAGCCCTTCTTCGCTCCCTCTCAAGAGCACAGGCGCTACAGAATAAATTCTTCGCTATTCTCCTGCTAGGTGACTTCAACCTTCAAATTGACTGGCTCTCGAACGATACTCCGAAAGCTCTTAATTCTCTTTCTGAAAAATTTCTGTCATGCTTTTACGGCCTATTTCTTCAGCAGCTGGTAAAGCAACCCACTCGAATCACGGACCATAGCAGAACCACCCTGGACCTAGTGCTCACAGATAATGTGGACATAGTGGACTCCGTTGAAGTAATTGAAGGCGTGTGTGATCATGAAGCAACCAGGGTTGAACTGAAATTACTCCACCCAAAATTGAAGAAAATATACAAAACAGCTCTCAACTACAACAAAGCAAACTGGTCATTATTAAATTCTCTGTTTCGCTCCAATCTTCCGGTAGTGCACACCGCTGACATAGAAACCCTCTGGACAGAGTGGAAAAGTATATTCTGGCAGTGTGTACAACAGTGCATTCCACAAGTTAAATTAAATGGCAATCGTCGATCTCCTTGGATTACCAATGAGATTGTACTAATGTTAAAAAAGAGAAATAGATTGCACAAAAAATGGAAACATAACCCTACCCCCACTAATCTCCATAAGTACAAGATCCAACGGAATTTAACAAAAATCACCATTAGAAACAGCCATAGCAATTTCATCTGGAATTTGGGCTCCTCGGACACGAAATCTCTGTGGCGATATATCAGCTCCAGATCAAGAAGCACGCCCTCCACGAATTTCACGTATAATGGCAAAATTTTATCTGAACCCGCGGAGATTGCTCAATCATTTTGCTCCTCCTTCTCTCAGAACTTTTCTTCCTTTACGCCATCACAAAATTATATAATAGATCGAAATATTCCTTTCCCTAAACTTGAATCCATTTATTTCTCCGTTGATGAGGTCTGCAAGTTGTTGTCATCTTTACCCCCCAATTCCGCTACTGGGCCTGATAATATACCCGCAAGAATTCTCAAAACGTGTGCTCAGGCCCTCGCTCCATCCATCTGCACAGTATTTAACACCTCTTTTCAATATGGGAAACTACCATCTGATTGGAAAATCGCCAACGTTGTTCCTGTCCACAAAACTGGTAATAAGGAATCAGTAACCAACTACCGCCCCATATCATTGACATCCATATTGTGTAAGGTAATGGAGCGTCTGCTATCGAGGGAGATGTTGCGTTTCCTGAAAGAGACAGGTTCTCTTAACGAACACCAGCATGGGTTTCTACCTGGACGTTCCTGTACAACGCTACTCACATCAGCTGTGGACGACTGGCAACAAACTTTGGAAAGAATACCAGGCGGTCAAGTGGATCTCGTTACTCTCGATTGGACCAAGGCTTTTGATCAGGTTCACCATTCACGTCTCCTTGATAAACTGCGCTCCTACAGCTTCGGTGGTAAACTAGTGGGGTGGTTGACTGACTTTTTTACAAACCGGCATCAGAGAGTAGTCTTCCAAGGCGCTCATTCCTCTACTGTTTTGGTCCCATCTGGTGTCCCTCAAGGATCTGTCCTTGGTCCTCTACTTTTCAACATATTCATGTTGGATCTTCCCCATGCAGTCTCCTCAAACATCTACCAATATGCCGACGACACAACCCTCTATCGCAAGATCAAAGACAATAGTGACCTCACCGCCCTGCAGGAGGATCTAAATAACATCAGTGTCTGGTGCAAAATTAACGGCCTGGCTGTCAATTCTTCCAAAAGTAATCTAATCTCCCTAACCCGTAATCGAATTCCAGCGGCCAACCCTTATCACTTTGAAAACACTCCGATTCCCCGTGTGCAGTGCGTCAAACTTCTTGGACTCAACATCACTTCCGACCTGAAATGGAACACCCACACCGACGCAGTGAGGAACCAAGCTGCACGCCAACTGGGTATGCTAAGCAGAAATCTACGTGGTTGCCGTACCAAAGTGAAGAGGACCGCCTACCTGAGTCTAGTACGACCGCTGCTAATTCACGCTTGCCCTTCATGGAGCCCCGGTACCAAGGGAAATATCCTTAAGCTTGAACAGATACAAAATCGTGCCACTAAATTCATTCTTTCGAAAAATTCCCACGTAGACTCTAAAATCAGACGCCAAAAATGTAGCCTTCCATCTATTGAGAACCTATTTGCCCAAATTGATTTGTTATACCTGAGAAAACTTTTTAATAATACAGACTCATCTGCTATTTTAGACAAAATTTCCCTTGGCTACCGATCAGCTCAGAAGGGCCGCGGAGTTACGCTGTACGCCCCACTACCCAGGACTGAGTCGTACAAACTGGGGTTTGTAAATAGATCGGTCTGTGCATGGAACAGCCTACCGTGTTCCCTGAAGGCCAGCAACAATAATGCCGTTCAGTTCAAGAGGAAGCTGCGGCATTATTTGTTCATGAAGTAGGTTGTTCCTCATAAATTATGCCCTGATTCTTTGTTGTGCTAGTGTTTCCAGTGTATCTCCATTTACAATATTTATGTGACCTCTTCTCTTGTTTTCCTGCCTTATCCTATATAAATTTACCATCCCTCTAATGTATACTGTAAATAATTTATCATTGCTCGATTCTCACTAATTGCCATCTTGTGTACATATGTAAATATAACCCAGTATATTTAGTGGGGGCTCTGACGCATCCCGAATGCGAAGTGGGGCTTTGCTCTTTTCAGAGACTCCCTTCAGTGTAATGTAAATATAGTGTAAGGCACTGATGAATAAATATGAAATGAAATGAAACTAACTTGTAAGAAACCATTGGACCGCGCTGCCTTCACAAAGCGCCCATGGCGGCATACTGTGTTATGTGTTGAAAATGCGAGATGGATCAAGTTAACGGTTCATGCTCGTGTTCGCAGATCATTTCTTCTTCCAGTGTATAACTGTACTTCACCCCCGTCTCTCTAATCGTGTCTTATAGCTCATCAATCATCCCTTGCGTCGAAACATTAAGAAACCGAAATACGAGTCATTAAATATCGATTATCGAACACCCTTCTCTCCTGACAAGATGGAAATGTTACTCCATCCAACCTGAAAGCCGCACATCACCGTATCTCAAGGTTTAGAAAGTTCCAAAGTTAAGCTGATATAAATACTCTTACTTTCATAACGATGGATATAGATCAAAGAACGGTTCATATTTACTGCAGTTGGAGGTATTCGCTTTGTTCGGGTACGCCAACAGGTTCGACTGTGCGTGTTGCCTTAGCACAAAACTACGAATGGAGTTAAAGCAGCTAAACGAAAAGGCTAGCTAGTCAGTAGTCTCGAAAGACTATCTTACCACTAACCAATGCCAACTTCGTATCTTACATAAATACCGAAGAATTGCGATTATTCATTCGGGGAAGCACCGGGTGAGTTAGCCGTGGTCGTTACGGCATGACTGCTGGCAGTCGCTCACATCCGGGAGGCGAGGAGGCTCGAATCCCCCCCGCCGGCAACCTTGAAGATGGTCTTCTGTGGTTTCCCATCTTCCTTCCAGGCAAATGCCGGGATTGGTCGCTAACTATAGGCCACAGCCGCTACCTTCCAACTCCTCGTCCTTACATTCAAACTTTCCTCCGCAGACAACACTCCACACGTGACGGTACGTGTAGCTCAGCCATTGGGTGTCCGCCTCGAAGCAGCTAAAAAACTGGCGAGCCGAACATGTCCTCGGACCCTCCCGGCACTAAAAGCCATACCCTAAAATATAATAAAAGAACTTGAATTTATTTCTTTATACGTGACCAGAATATTGTACAGGCCCGGGGGGCTGCACCCCTAAAAGCCACCCCCCGTCATCTATTAAAACCACCCCTAACTGGCAAACATCATAAGTCCAGAACATCACTTTTACACGGCAACAGGCGGCCACCCAGCTCGGGAGGTTAGCCAACCACTTGCAACACATTCACAACATTAACACTATAACTAACTGGGGCAGCTATGTCAGTGGAATGCTGACTGAGCAACGGGAGGACCTATAAGAAGACAGGCCTTTAGGGAGCATTATATGTTATACAGTGTGTGTCGCCGAAGGCCCTACTCCAGCTACTATCATCAGGTGAGCATCAGCAAGTGTTCAGATATCCTTAACTTTGTAACACCCATCCACAAACTTGTACACTTAACTTGTACCATTATTCACATTATTTACATTCCCCTAAAAAGGGACTTACAATTGCATACTGACCAATAAAACACTTGGTCAGTAAACTACACGTTGTACTCATAATTACACGCCTCTTCACATCCTAATACCCTTCCTGACCTCCGTCACGATTGACCGTGACTAGTAGCCAGTTATTGCTTGCTCAGACTTCATTGTGTTTCCCACACGCGACCGCCTAGCAGCGAGCCGCTGACACAAGCAGGTCTGTTATATAACTCATTCCAACCAGCTGGGAAGGCCGCTACGTTAACCTGCACCCGGAGGTTCATCCCCTAGCTGACTCTTACATCTCAGCAGGAGCACCCCCTAGCATTTAAACACCAGACAACACTCTACACTGGTAAGCTTACCCAGCTACGGGAAGCTGCCCTCTCTAGGAATCACCTTCCAAATTAATACAATAACACTAATGTTTAGATCCCTAAACTAGCCCCCCAACTAAGGGATCTAAAACATATTGGTGGAGACGCGGCTACTACGCACAGTAAGGGTAGGACTCATACAACGAGCCCTCGTAGTAGAAACGACCCCTACCACACGCAGCCAAGCGAAAAAGGTGAAAATTTTTTTTGAAGGCATTATTTTTTTTCCTCTACCATAGCTACACAAGGGGAATTTTAATTAACCCACCCACCCCCAGCCCCTGGAAAGAATCAGAGATCTCATACACATTTCTTTTTATACCCACCCTCAATTCAGGATGGCACCACATGTAGAGGCAACAGAGATTGTAAGCCATAGAGGCAATAGGGGTACACCGATACTATTTGCATTATTGCTAAGGAGCCAGAGGCATATACAGAGGCGACAGACACAAATACGGGCACTCCAAACAAAAGTCGGGGCGATACAGGGCAAACAGCCATACACCCCGTCAGAGGGTAGAACAGCGAGATTCAGATGCGCACACAAGCACTTGAAGCACATACATGAACACCTCAATAGGATCCATGTCCAAAGGAACAGAATATACGACCAATTAATAACCACACATGGCCCGGTAATAAATAACACAACCCTCGAGAGGATGAGGGTGCACTACACAATTCTATACACCCAATACAGGGATCTCATTCGCGAACAAGCGTTTCTCCAATTGACGGCCACAGAACTGTATAGGACGCAAGCACATTGACACAACAATTTGCGAACAGGCCATATGCCTCAATAGGCAGTACGTCCAAATTTGGGGCGAGAATAAGGAACTCCAGGCTAAGAAGGCCATTTTTGAGTTCATGGCAGGGCTGCCAGCCCAGCCGAGAGAGGACATAAGCGTAGATACGCTAAGTCGGCAATTTGCGAGGATGTCCCTCTCGACACGTACTGCCACACAAGGGAAGGAGTTTGCCGTAGCCACAGTTCGGAAAACGGCCAGGTTAAACTCCAACACACTACAGGGGCAAGATCACAGGAATACACGTCCCTCAGCTCCGGTTCGGAAGGCAATTTTGCCCAACCGAGGAGCAGAACCTAGGCCAACCCCCTCAAAACGGACGAATGAGAGAGAGTTGACGCCAGGACTCTCGGGCACAAATAATTACACAGGGGGAAAACGGGAGGTAATCATGTCATGGGCTGAGGACGTAGAGCCCGTCCCACAGCACATTAAGCCCACACAAGCCCACATATATAGGCAAACACAAGGACAGGAGTCTACCGTGGCCATAGGCCAGAAATAGGGTAGACTACACTCCGATACATCGCTAGGGCAATTACAGGCAATTAAACGGCCTTTGCCGCTAGTTCAAAGGGCAATTTTGCCAGGACGAAAGCGGGCACTAGCATGGGTATCCCAGATGCAAATGCATGAGAGGGTGTTGCCTTCAGGCCCTCAGGGTGCACAACACACACCTGCGCACACTGACCAGCCACAAACACACAGTACACGGGGTATAAGAAAGGTCTTATTACCTACCCCGCGAGACCGGGCAGTCAGGAATACACACACCCCTATAAACACTACTAGTGTAGCGCAGAGCGCAATTAGTCCCTCGGACACAAGCACACTCAGGCCAACATTTAGGCACTACGGTGAAAGTAGGCCCAGGCTTACTTTGCTACAAACTCCTCCGGAAAATAGCAAAGAAGCACCTAAATGGGTTTCAGGGGCCTATGCCCTAGTGAGAGGGCGACAGTATCCACCTTCCCGAGCAAGAACGCTCGGAAGGGGATAACGACTTTCACCATGAATATAACACACACACTGTCACCTGAATCACAAATATATATACGGGCAGGGTCTTTTAAACGTGAGAAACACGACAGTGGATACACAAAGGGCAGATCCCACCCCTGTAAACGGTAGATTTCACACGTATATACAGCAGATCGTGGCCAATTCAATACTATGTAATTTGAAATTTTTCCTAATTTTTTCTTGGCTCCTAGCATTTTTTCAGGCCATCAAGGGTTTATAATCATAGTTAGTTCAGATTATAGCTTGGATAATGTAAAGTTTCTAATATGCAAAGCTAAGCAACAAACCACAGCATAGAGCTTAGGTGGGTCTTTCCAAGTAGAAATGACTATCTTGTTATACTTTCCATTCCTACAGTTCGATAGATTCTTTTGGGATGACTGAGAGACTTAATCGTAAGAAACAGTTAAGAATCTCAAACTATTTTTCAAAAATTTCCCTGAGACGTAACTAGGTTACTGTTTTACTAACGTCGCCGTATAGGCGAATAGTACACTCAGGTCCTACCTTTCATTTTGAAACTTTTGAAATTATTTACGATACAATCTTTACAAGGTACCGCCGTCTGGCAACCTGCTAAAGTAATCATAAAGCATTATGTAAATGTCATACAATACATTTTCTCTATTATTTTTTTTTCTCCCAAAGAACTTTCTTAATTTGAATTTTTGGACAGCTCATTTTTCTTTCTCTCCTCTTTCACTCATCCCGTGAAAGGCGAGTTAGCCAAGGTGAACTGTATATATCTGATCCTAAGGTACACGTTATATATTACACTGCCTATAACGTGAATTTTTCTCGTCCCCCATAACAGCGCGCAAACTAAACATAAACACCACAGGGCACAAATCCCAAACTTTTGGAAAACCCACATATTTCTGGAAGGCACACAGTCAACTCACATTGCCACATAACAAGTTAATACACTAACACAACTGTCCCGGAGACACAGCCTACAAGGGCAACAGGAATAATTAGCCTGGTCAAAGACGGTCTCGAACCCGCAACCTCCTGGATACCAGGAGTGCAAGGTCGGGTAACTATCCAATGGGAGGATAGAATAATAAAGGACAGTTCCACTAACACATATACATACGCATAAAACAATAAAATCATCTCCGACGCCTAGTCACCAAACAGGCGACTAGCGGCCCGGAGACACTCGTGCATAGACACAGCCAAGTACCACTAACAGGGATATATTCAACCCACGCTTACATTAACACAAAACTTGGGGACACAATATGTATTTAGTGGAAGGTTCTTTTCCATTACGGAAAGCCATGCTCACAACAACGGAGCGAGCAAGCAAGCTCCCACACACATACGGGTTGAACATATGAACATCGCCAGACAAGTAATAGATAGACACACGTCAATGAAATTAGATACTATCGCCGTCAGCGATAACACACTCGTGACTGGGCGACCGGCGATAGCACAGACAAACTAAGAGGATTCCAGGCCTGGCGGAACACACGCAATCATTCACGCCAGGTCCAAAACCCTATAACTCTCAAAATTACAATATGAGGAGCATTCCAAAAGACCAAAATTTTTCACGCCAAAGCATATTTTCACCTGCGTGTCTCAAAAACACGATACGTGTACCATGGTATATACGGTACAGAAACCGTAGCACCAGGTCCTTTATGCAAGGCGGGTACGAACTCGCGACCACACAACACAGTCGTGCCAAAAACAAACTAACCAACGGTATTTCTGGCACGAAAAACACAATCAAAAGCCACACAAGGGGCGCTCTAAGCCCAACAGACAACGCAGACATGAAACACGGAGAATTACATGGGATTGCGGGTCCGAATGCCCAGTAAAAATCGGACACCGTGGAAAACAACTTTCCAGAATCCCAATTAGACTGAAATTGGCCCCAGACAAGCACATAAGTGGGTCAGATACACGTTTATAGTGACAGGAAGGTTCTTTTCCCATACATACTGGAGCATAGATTCGCCCCAGGGTACTCGCTACAACAGCCTACCTCGGCAGTGGCGACCCAGGAATTCCCAATAAGGGGGCGCACCGAAAATCCTAGGCCTCCAAGGGGACCACAATAGACTTCCCAGACATGGATTACACATAGTTACACAAGGCAGAGGTCTTGCAGAAAACAATGTATACACAACACCGGTAAGCAAAAACGGGACAGATTAGCACACTGGCCCTCACGGAATCCCAAACAATGACAACACTCCGACATTGGCAAAAGTCACGTTCCGGCGGCCGACATACGTAACATCAGAGACTTCCTTTGCACAAGCACATGAAAACAAAACGCAAAGCAAAACACTGACTTGCGAATTCCAGAAGCATTGCAACACTGCTGTCGACAGACACTATTGTTATAACGGAAGTGACCATGAAATGACAAAAACAAACCAATAATAATGACATACATTTTTCAGCGCTATTACAACAGTTATGACATTTAGCAATGTACAGACATAATAGGCCGGACTTATCTTAGGGCCACAGGGACATGTCTACAAAGATGTTGACAAGCCACACTCCCCACTTGACACTCAGCCACGCGACACGCGATAGAACTTAGGCGATAACAGCCCATCCGCCCGCACGATGTAGCGGAACATAGCCACACACACGCAGCTGCGCTAATCACAATTACGACCACGTCCCTCCCACACGCGATTACTTATCAGGAGCGGACACAGACAGGTGCTGTGAAGGAACAACCCCCCCCCCCCAATAACTACTTCTCTTTTTGTCTTTTTTTTAAATCCCAAAACCATCATAGGCAATCAGGACATGATCAGTCACATTACAAATTCACTTGCTGCTTTAACATCATCAGATGAGAGGCCAGATTAGGCCGTGACGTCACAGCGTCACCGCACTTCACCATTACCAAGAGCAGATAGAAAACAGATATTGACCAAGGGAGGATGACAGGAGCAGAGACGGATGGTACCGGCCAGATAGCCAATATACCACCTTCGGGCTACCATCATACCACCTTCCTCCTTCCATAACCTTATCACTCACAACATTAGCCAATACAAACACATAAACACATAAAAACAGATGCACTACATTCCAAAATGTACATCGGGGTTGATAGACTTCATGCGTTTAAAGAGAGGGCTCACTACGCCCTGGCTCTTAATGCTTACAACCGAGTATTAGGGGCGTGTCGGAAAAACGACAATTAAGCGTAATGCGCATCTCTAAGCAAGAGATGAGGCCAAATTTATATTAACAATTCTTTTTTATTAAATAATCCCGCATGAAAGGGACATAGTATTATTACGCCTCAACCGATACCTATCCTTAAATGAGAGCGGATACGCCTCATATCCAGACATATGCATGGAATATCCCACCCACATACCAAGGGTTATTATTCTTGAACCTGCATGATACTTTTTTTTGAAAAATTTTGCAAACCTGTGAAATACCTCCCCCGTCCACTCACTGTAAAGACATCCCAGCAGCATCACCGGCCCCAGGCCACCATTAACATGGAGCCCAAAGATGCGCAACCCCCTCCTACCATGCTTTAAGCCTATTCAACGGATGATACCCCCGGAGCCCAATAACAGGGAACCCAACGCCATAAAACCCTATTAACGCCTCCATGAAAATTAACAAGGCATTACAGCTGGAAATCCGACATAGTACGTTAGACCTGAAGTAGTCTATGCATTTAGAAGATTCTACAACCCCAGAACACTTAAAAATTATACATTATTTACACAATAAATTATTTACATAGTACACTCATTTTTAGCCTATTTTCAATTTTGAAAAAATAGGCTTATGAGATCACCTTTTGTCCGTGTGTGTGTGCATGTGTGTGTGTGTGTGTGTGTGCGTGTGTGTGTGATTCGTGTGTGTGTCCCCCCTAATAAAATCGAAACGGCTGGAGCGATTTCAATGAAACTCGGGAAGTTCACAGCACTATTCCCGGCGACCTCGACCGTGCCCTTCAAATTTTGTTACATCTCTCCAATCCAATATGGCGGCTGTGCGAAATATTTCACTAGCATTCAATATCTCCGAAACTATTACCGACATCACCCTGAAATTGTGTACGGTGATAAAGGGCACTACTAGAAGTTCACCTATGAGACTTTCAAAAACCTGGTGACTACAAATCCAACATGGCGGCCAAGCGAAGTTGAGATATTTAAATAGACTTTTCTCGCGATTTAACTATCTAAATGTAATGAAACTTGGTACAGCAAATGGTTCTACACATTGTAATGCACTGGAGTCTAATTTAGTTCAATTGTTTACATAACCTCAAAATGGCGGCTGTGTGAAATATTTCACTGACATTCTATATCTCCGAAACTATTACAGATATCACCCTGCAATTTTGTACGGTGATAAAGGGTACTGATACAGGTATACCTATGTATATATCATAAACCTGTAAAGTACGAAACGAACATGGCGACCAAGCGAATTTAAAATATTTTAATAGACTTTTCTCGTGATTTAACTCTCTGAGCGCAGTGAAGTGTGGTACAGTAATTGATTTTGCAGATTGTAATGCACTGCCATCTAATTTAATTCAATTGCTTACATAACCTCAAGATGGCGGCTGTGCGAAATTTTAAAATTAAGTTTTAATTTCTTGTGTCGTAATCATGCGATCGACGTGAAAGTTTGAATAATGAACCTAGTCAATAATTGTCCTTGAATGGTACATAACTCTATGGCCTATACACATAACACTCCTAAGTGGTGAGCTCCCGAAATATTTAGACGGTTCTCAATATCTATGAATCTTTTACAGCAACCAAACTGAATTTTTTAATGTTCATAGAGACTATGAACATATGTTCACCTATAGGACTTTCAGGAACCTGGTGAGCACAAATCCAACATGGCGGCGACGCGAAGTATAAATATTTAAATGGACGTATCTTGCGAATTAACTATCCAAGTGCCGTGAAACGTTGCACGTTAAATGCTTATACAAATGTTGATCCACTGGCATCTAATTTATTTCAATTGTTTGCATAATCACAAGATGGCTGCTGTGCGTAATTTTAAAATCTCGTTTTTAGTTCTTGTGTTCTAATCATGCGATTGAAGTATGAATACCACACGTACACAATAATCTTAATGTAATAGTACAAAAATAAAAATCCAACCTGGCGACCATCTGAAATATTTAGACGGTCCTCAATATCTACGAATCTGTTACAGCAATTAAACTGTAATTTTGCATGTTGATAGTGGCAAGTAACATGAGCAGGATATATGAAAATAGGCTGTATAGTTCTTCACGGAACTACTTGTTTTATATAAGAAAGGAATCTGTGACACGCTGAATGATGATGACAGCGTAAGCGGAAGGCCAGAGGCGCCACACAGGAGCAGAACTGGGGAAGGCAATGATCAGACCTACCCCGGTTGGCTCACTGACCCAGACCAAAGAGACGAACTACGTAAGGTCGAAGCGCCGATGACCTAGCACGGGCAAACTTCGGAATCCTAGGTGTACCTAGCCTGTCCCCGGGACGAAGAGATGTTACACCCACTATGTGCTACGGGCATCGAAGCCAGACCTGCAGGGGAGACTTTCTAAGGATGGTGGGAGGAATAGCCAGCTCCACACCGGACTCAGGAGATGACCCTAGGGACGACCAAATTACGACTAGACTCTTAGTTTAGTATGTAAGTAAGTAGAACTTCCAGGGCGGTAAGTAAGTCTCCTACGCGCAGGAGTGAAGCAGGATCTCAGGATTCAGCGGGACCAATCCTAGATCCGACAAGTCCTTGCCCCGCGTGGCAGAGGTGAAGATAACCAAAATAAACAAATAATGAATAATATGAAATACAAATAATATGGAATGTACGCGCTCATTCGGTCCCGTGCCCACGTAAATGGCTGATAACGGGTCGCCAGAGCTTAAATGGTCATGCACCGGGCAGCCAGAGATCTTAAATGAGGAGCATAGCGAGCACTCAAAGGGGTTTAGTAGGCAAGCCCAACAATGCTGAATACAGCAAAGAATAACGAAGACAACATATGCAAATACAACGGCAATGAACAGGATTACAAAACAGGCAAGTGTAACGGGCGAGGCGTTTGCTATTTTGGCACCGCAGCCGCCCGGAACTTTATTGATACTAGTTAGTAAGCATTAATATTAATGTCGACAACTAGTTATTAAGGGGAGCACCCCACAAAACACATGGGTGACAATGTGCAAGGGAGGTCAATAGGTAGGGGTAACTCCTCCTAGGCGCAAGGTAATTCCAAACTACTATACGTACGAGTCCAATGGAGGAGCCGTGTTGAGTACGAAACGTAGTGCCCAAACCACAATCTGCATGCGTAGTCACTCGGATTACCGACACCACACTGCAAATTGGGCGAAGGTCCCTGGGTACTATACGCATGCTCGCGTATTTCGATAGTCAAAGGCGCAGGTAAGCCCTAGGAGGCACCCGTAATCCCAATACCCCCCTATACATTGCATGCCATCGACATTTTAGCATGTAAGACAGTTGCATTTGACACGCAACTTAGAATTATGCAAATTTATTAACCGCTGTTGTTCAATAATAGCACAGCATATTTCAACAATAGATTAAGGAAAAACCATTCGGCTTATAGATATCAAATATTTTTTTCTCTCATTTATAATAATTAAGACTAAACATCTCGGCGCCTGGTGACGAACAAACCCGTCATCAGGGTAAGCCCGACAATACGTAGATTAACTAGGCTAACTAAGATTAAGGTAAAACAATACCTTAAGATAAGCACTTTAAGGGTAAGGAAAAACATTACAGCACCGTCTAGGGTAAGCCCGATCACACAATACTAATCATGTCATTTATTCCACAGGAAAAAGAGCTTCAGCCAGTGGACACACTGACACAGGAGCCGACATAGAGAATATGCAATATTCACATGTTTTTTTAACCTCTCCATTTTTCAGGCGGCGTCACCAGATATATGACACTGGTGACAATGATTTCACTGCCATACAGCAGCCACATGTTATTTGTGCCATGCCCTTATTATGTACCATTTTTACTCATTAATTTGCACCAATCCTAACACAATCTAACACACTCACCACATTTTCTTACAGCAACCCAGAAATCTGCACAGCAGGGCTGATACCTGTGGGGTATCAGGCTCGCTGGCAGATCAACATAAACAAAGAGAACAAAGCGTCAAAGGTGCGACGCAATTTACGGCAATGAGGGCGCAACCGATTTGTGGCGGCGACTCTCACTGTCAAGTGTGAAGGCATTCGCCCACAGAGAATGATTCACAAGATAGGGGTATATATATATATCAGCGGCACGACCACTAAACTGCACCGGGAAAAGGCCGGACAGGATTAGCCGTGAGACGGTACATAAATACAAAGGGTAGCGTGCACGCAAGGTACAGGAGACACGGCCGTCTAGCTATAAAATAATTAATAATTAAGATAGCTAGATAGATATAAGTAAATAATGTAATAGAAAATACTGTAACATTGTTGAAAGGCACCGCATACAAAATTATTACCAATGATGCCACACATTGTGAATACACATATTTTTATCACACACATGTACACAATGATTATGCTTTTGTCTCTTTCATTTTTCTTTCTTCTAACGTCCAAATTTGTGAAGGTGTCCCGTTTTACCCCAGCACAATAAATTATATTTTACGTATTCCTTTAACTTATACCTTGGGACACCTATTTTTTCTATTTCTTCCATCTTTCACATTGCAGGGAGCAATTTTTTCCCCAATACAGCGCCGGACGGCACAACCTCCCGTCCAGCCCTGGGTTTTTTCCCTCCCTGCACAACACCAATATATTATACAATGTCAAAACCATGTATTTTTTGTGGGACTTTTCATATTGCAAATGTCAATTTTTTTTATGAACTATTTTAAATCATCACATGTATATCCCAAAACCTACCCCTCTGAACACAAGCTGATCTCACATCTACACGACATCGCTCCCTCAACACGACATCGCTACCTCTACACGACATCAACACAGAAGAAAAGAAGAGGAAGTACAAGGAGGATTCAACAACGATCCATCACACCAGCACCCCCACTCCACGTTCCGTTCCCGTTCGCGGGGCCGCGAACTAATCAAAGGAGGAGACTTGTACAGGCCCGGGGGGCTGCACCCCTAAAAGCCACCCCCCGTCATCTATTAAAACCACCCCTAACTGGCAAACATCATAAGTCCAGAACATCACTTTTACACGGCAACAGGCGGCCACCCAGCTCGGGAGGTTAGCCAATCACTTGCAACACATTCACAACATTACACTATAACTAACTGGGGCAGCTATGTCAGTGGAATGCTGACTGAGCAACGGGAGGACCTATAAGAAGACAGGCCTTTAGGGAGCATTATCTGTTATACAGTGTGTGTCGCCGAAGGCCCTACTCCAGCTACTATCATCAGGTGAGCATCAGCAAGTGTTCAGATATCCTTAACTTTGTAACACCCATCCACAAACTTGTACACTTAACTTGTACCATTATTCACATTATTTACATTCCCCTAAAAAGGGACTTACAATTGCATACTGACCAATAAAACACTTGGTCAGTAAACTACACGTTGTACTCATAATTACACGCCTCTTCATATCCTAATACCCTTCCTGACCTCCGTTACGATTGACCGTGACTAGTAGCCAGTTATTGCTTGCTCAAACTTCATTGTGTTTCCCGCACGCGACCGCCTAGCAGCGAGCCGCTGACACAAGCAGGTCTGTTATATAACTCATTCCAACCAGCTGGGGAGGCCGGTACGTTAACCTGCACCCGGAGGTTCATCCCCTAGCTGACTCTTACATCTCAGCAGGAGCACCCCCTAGCATTTAAACACCTGATAACACTCTTCACTGGTAAGCTTACCCAGCTACGGGAAGCTGCCCTCTCTAGGAATCACCTTCCAAATTAATACAATAACACTAATGTTTAGATCCCTAAACTACCCCCCCCCCCCCAACTAAGGGATCTAAAACAATATAACATATTATAAATATATATATGTATACAAAGATTACAAAGATATGTGCATCTTTATATTCCACGTGATGCCCAGAATTCCGCTGCACGAACTGCCTTATCACTGGCGGCTACCAGATCGTCCATGGAGACAGGTTCTGATAGTTTCCTGCAGTTGAGTAGGTGCTGGTGGTCTTGATGTTCACCACACTCACATAATTCGTTCTCTGAGCTGAATCCCCATTTCTTCATGTTCACCTTACTCCGAGATACTCCAGTCCTCAGTCAATTAAGGACCTTCCATGTCTCGTATGGGAGGTGATGACCTGCAGCAAGTTCTTCTTTGGGGTTGTCCCAATATTTCTCTGATGATGAGCTACGCCAGAGTTGTATCCGACGGTTTGCAGGTGGTGTCTGAATTGGTTGTGTCGTCTGGAGGAAACTTTTTCTCGATTTCAGTCTTGGTAGTTGATGTTCACTTCCAAATAGGGGGTGTCTTGGGTCCGTCTCCTGCTCCTTTCTTTCTATTTCAGCTGCCGTTCTTCTTCGGATATCTGGAGGTGCTACGCCCATTAGGTGGTATATTTTGTTAACAGGGGTTGCCCGCAGGCAGCCTGTTACAATCCGTCCTCTTTCATTTAGGGCAATATTTACCTGTTTGGCATGGCTGGAGTTGTGCCATACAGGTGCTGCATATTCAGCAGCGGAGAAGCACAGAGAAAGGGCGGATGTGCGGAGGACATCTGGATGTGCTCCCCAGATGTTGCCGGTCAGTTTCCTAATAATGCTATTCCTAGCACAAACTTTCATTTTTGTATCTGTGCAATGGTCTTTGAAGGTGAGGGAACGGTCCAACTTTATTCCCAGGTATTTTTGGGTGTCACAGTGGGTTAGTTGTTGACCTCTCCAGGTTATTCTCAGATTCCTCCAAGCCTCTCTGTTCCGTAAGTGGAATGCACACGCTTGTGTTTTGGAAGGGTTTGGCTTCAAGTAGTTGCTATCATAATAGGCAGATGGTGCTTTAAGACTTGTTGTGAGTTTTCCTTCCATCTCCTCAAAAGTTGGCCCTTGGGCAGCAATTGCTGTGTCATTTGCGTAAATGAAAGATTTAGTGACTGGATGAATTGGCTGGTCATTAGTGTACATATTAAACAACAGTGGGGCTAGCACACTTCCTTGTGGGATACCATTTTTCTGTGTCCTCCATCGGCTCCTTTTGTTTTGTAGGATAACAAAGAAACGTCTGTTTTGTAGCAGACATCTTATAAACTGTGTTAGGTGGAAGTCATTCGTGATGGCATAGATCTTCGTTAATAGAGTCCTGTGTTTGATGGTGTCATATGCGGCAGTAAGATCAACAAAGGCGACACCGGTGATCTGCCCGCGTTCATATCCATCTTCTATGTGTTGTGTCAGGTTCAAGATCTGTTCACAACACGACCTCCCGGGACGAAAGCCCGATTGTTCTCCAATCAGAGTTTTGTCAACTTGGTCCGAGATTCGATTGAGGATCATTCTCTCTAAAACTTTATAGAGATGGCATAGGAGTGATACCGGTCGGAAGGTTTTGGCATCTGTTGGCTGTTTCCCAGGTTTCAGTAGGGCCACAACTTTGGTTTTTCTCCAGATCTTTGGTATTTGCAATCTTGATACACAGGTGTTCATCATATCTAGGATCCACTCCCTGGTTGCTGGTCCAAACATTTTTATTTGTTCCATCCTCAAGTCATCTAATCCAGCGGCTTTATTGTTCTTCATTGAGCATATTGCAGTTTCTAATTCTTCCAGTGAGAATGCTGTGCCAATATAGTTATTCTCCTCAGTAATTTTCTGGATCTTTGGAGTTGCAGATTTTTTATTAACTTTGCCATTCAACAATAGCTGATGCGCTATCTGGTTAGGTGCTATATCAGGAATGGCCGAGGGAGTAGTTGTTGGCTCATTTCCAAGGTTCTTCAGCAATTGCCATGCCTTTCTACTGTTTTGTTTCATATCAAGCTGCATCATGAGATCACACCATTTTTCTTTCCTTGTAGCTGATATGGCTAGTATCAGGTCTTCACCAGCCTGTATTGTTTCTTCAGAAAATGGGCCATCTTCAAAGAGGTGTTCATATTTATTCATAAGTGTTTTTGTATCTTTGTCTAGTCCCTGTATATAAGTTGTTCTACATCCACGAAGTATTTACCTACGTAAGACAGCTTTGACCAGCTTTATAAAGGAGTCATATTTCTCTGGAGAATGGGTCCAGTTCAAGGATTTTGGAGTCAAGTTCCTCAGAGAGTTTATGCCATTGTGCTCGTTTAAAGTTAAACCTTCTCTGGAAGGTAGTATACTTGGGTTTGATGACTGCTTCTATAGTGCAGATAATTGCTCGATGGTGTGTCCTTGGAGTTGGGTCTCCCATTTCTTCCTTCACTTGGTGGGCAATATTTTCACTTGCAAAGATATTATCTGGGTTATATCCACGGTCCCATCGTCCACTCCTGAAAGAGTATGGTAGCTTTGGATCGTGTATTAGCTTCAGGCCCGTGCATTCTGCCCAGTTTTCAAGGTCTTCTCCACTCTGGTCTGTTTCTCTGTAACCCCATGATATAGTGTGGCAGTTAAAGACTCCCATGACCAACTTCACTGGTTGCGAATAGAAATTACCTGGTTCTTGGAAACTAAATGCATTATTTGGAGGTTTGTACATGGATGTTACTGTATAGGACTCTGTTGCTGCAGTCAGTATTTCTGTGTCGTTATCTACAGTTAAGTTTGCAGACGAGATATTCAGGCCTGGTTTAAAAACAGATAACACTCACTAATACAGTCTTCACAAATAACACCGGTTATCAGACACACACCCAAAATACATGGGGCTACATGACTGCATTGTCGCAGCCCCTAAACCAACCAACCAACCAACGTGAAAATGCGATAAGTTACAGTAATCGTGTTGACGTCATTCGGACCACGTGCCCATGAATCGTAACCCTCCTTTTCCGCATCACGTCGGTAATTTTCTCCGCGTGTGTATAAAATTCCTGGTTATGCCGTCTCATTATTATTATTATTTATTTATTGATTTAAGTTGTTTAGACCCATAGGATCACATAAAATAAATTATGATCTGCTGCTGTTGTTTTTCTTGTTCTTACAAAACTCCTTCATCGTTTCGCTATGTCGAACTCGACGTTCTTCCGTCTATCCTCCCTCCGATCTCCTTGCTCGATCTTCAGAAACCTGAACTGTGTATCGTATGTCTGAATGTCATTCGTTCCTCTCTATCTTCTTCTTCTTCTTCTTCTTCTTTCGTTTCACCCTCTTTGGGGGTACGTTGAATCAATCATTTCCCTGTAAGCTGTTCTTTCCGTACAGCCCAGTACGTCTTCAGTCTTTCCGATCTTCTTTTCCTCTCTTCTTCCGAGATAATGGGTTTGAATTTTAGTGTAGCTCTGTCTTGGAACCTTATATTTTCGTCTTTAGTAATTAATTTGGCTGTTCGATCGAGTAATGACGTTTCTGTCATTTTCAATTCTACTAGGTCTTTTTCAATTTCTTTATACCAGTTTGGTTTTGTTTTACGATTACGGAAAAGGTCAAAGATTTGTTTCGTTAATCTATTAGAATCCATTCTCAGAAGATGACCGTAAAGATTTATCCTACTTTTTCGCATGGTATCTGAGAGTTTTTTAATTTTCTGGTAGAGAGTTTCATTCCTAATGTATATAATCTTGTTATCCTGAAATTTTGGTCCTATGATTTTTCTTAAAATTTTCCTTTCCTTCAGCTCGAGTTTTTCCATTTGGCCCTTAAAATGTATAGTTAGTGTTTCAGCTGCGTACAATGCTCCTGGCTTAATCACTGTCTTGTAATATTTAATTTTGGACCCCATGAAAGGGATTCTTATTGTATGTATCCTTTGTTAATTGGAAGGCCAGTTAAAGCTTATTTTTCCTGGATTCCATTGCTTTACGTTCCCCAGCATTCCAACTAATCCATTCTCCGAGATGTTTGAATTCTTGTACTATTTCATTTTTTTGTTCTATAACTTTGAAGTATTTACGAGGTTCTTTGTCGTTCGTTATGATCTTAGTTTTTTCGAAAGAGATGTGAAGACCTATTTTAGTTGCTTGTTTCTCTAGTTCAAGGATTTGATCGCTTGCTTCCTCCAATGTTTCAGCCAACTAGGCCATATCATCCGCAAAAGCTATACATTTTTTTACTGTCGACATGAGCCTCTATGGACTGCGTGTTAACAACCACTCTCATTTCAGTGTCTGCGTTTTGTTCGTTTGCCGGCTTTGACATCTTGCCAGTATCACTTGAGCCCATCTATCGGTTTGTTCTTCCGCTCCTCTGTTAAAGAGCCTCATCGTCTTCTGGGTTCTGCCTCCACTATAAAACCCTGTTAGATTTTCACCATCCTTCTGAAACTGTTCCTGTCTTTGATTTTATCCTCCGTAATGCCCACCTGTCTCATATCTTTCTCACACTCTTGGAACCATTTCAACTTGGAGATCTTCGGTTTAAGAAAATTCCAGATTTTCTTTGTGAGCCGGACATTATTCATACGGAAGATGTGTTCATAAAATAGCAATCTTCGTTTTCTAATTGCTGTTGTTATCGGTTCCATCTTTCTGTATACTTCTTTATTTGATATCAGTCGAACCTGTCCGTCAACCCATCTGTTGTCCAAGATCTTCCGTAGTAGTCTGCGTTCTCTTTTAAGCAGCTGATTGACTTGTCCTGTCCGATTCATACACAGGGTCTCCGAAGCATATAAAACTTCTGGTTTGACAACAGTGCCGTAGTGCCTTAGTTTGGCTCCGGTACTTAACATCTTCTTATTGTAGATGTTTTTAGTCAGTTGGAACGCTCGCTCTAGTTTCAGGATGCAGATATTGGTCGCTTCTTGTTCTAGCCCATTCTCTTGGATTACTTGACCAAGGTATTTAAACTTCTTGACTCTTCGAATCTTTCCATGGTCTGTGAACAACCATTCTGGACCTTCACGGATGTCAGTCATATATTTCGTTTTCTCAAATGAAATTTGTAGTCCTCTTTTCTCTGCTGTTTCTTTCAGATGGTTTATCTTCCTGATTGCTGAACTGGTGTTGTTTGCAAATATGGCTACGTCGTCTGCGAACGCCAGACAGTCAACATACACTCCTTTGTGTTTGGGGCCTAATCGAAACTGATCTTCATTTCAATCTTCTTTGTTCAGTGATTGTCACCATTCTCGAATTACCTTTTCTAAGATACAATTGAAAGGAAGTGGAGAAAGTCCATCTCCTTGTCTGACCCCAGTTTTTATCTCGAAGGGCTCTGAGATTTCATTCTTGAATTTTACCTTAGATATTGTGTTGGTGAGAGTCTGTTTAATCAAATTTCTGGATGAATCATTCACCCCAAACTCTTCCAGAACATTCAATTATGACTCTCGATCAATCGAATCGTATGCATTTTTGAAATCCACGAATACGACCACATATTCAAACCCCTCAGTTTTCTTGTATCTGATGATGTTCTTCAGATTGAAAATTTGTTCTGGGCAGGATCGGCCCTTACGGAAACCAGCCTGGTATTCGCCAATCTGTTGATCAAGATGAGCTTCGATTCTGTTAAGGAGTACTTTAGAAAGAATCTTGTAAGGAACAGGAACTATCGATATATCTCTGTAATTGTCAACGTTCTTCTTGTCTCCTTTTGTGGAGAGGATGGATTAGTGCTGATTGCCATTCAACTGGTATAGTACCCGTTCTCCAAATCTCCTGGAAGAGGCAGACTAAATGTCCAGAGTATCCTCATTCGCCAGCTTCAGTAGTTCCGCCACTATGGAATCTTCCTCAGCTGCTTTATTATCTTTCAGACTGTCTATGATCAGCTTAATTTCCGTCTTACAAGGTGGCTGAGAATTGGGAAGACCTTGAATGGGAAGGGAGTTGGATAGTTTTAGCGATGGCTCATCACAGTTGAGCAACTTGTTGAAATACTGAGCCAAAATGTCGCAATTTTCCCTGTCGTTCATACCTAGCTTTCCTGTATCATCTCTAAAGCACACACTAGGGGCTTGATAATCTTTCAGATTAGATTTGAAGGTTTGATAAAAGTCCCTAACGTTGTTCTTACGGAAATTCTGATCGATCTTTTCCATCTGTTGTTTCTCATACGAACGCTTTGCACATCGGAACACTCGGGCTGCAACATTCCTCGCATCACAGAATGCATCAAAATCTTCCCGACCCTTGGTCGAATTCCATTTTCTCCATACATCTGTTCTCTGAGCCAGTGCATTATCACAGGTTTCGTTCCACCACCGATGTTTTCGTTTAGGAGCTGCCAGAATTGTGGTGGTGGCTGCCTGCTGGATCTTAAAAGCGATGTCAGTCCAATTCTTAGATTCAAAGGTCAAGTTCTGATGATACTGCTCCTTAACTTCCTGACTGATTTTAAGAGTCGACACATCAAATCTCCGAGTTCTATTTCCAGTATTCGGAGTCTTCCTGAGAGGAATGAATTTCATCTCTACCTTCGAAAGGTAGTGATCAGAGTCAAACCTTGCACCCCTCTGCACTTTTACGTTCATAATCTCTTTTATTGCTCTTCTAGAGATTGCAACATGGTCAATCTGTTTCTCACCATTCAAGTTACCCGGTGAACGCCAAGTCTTCTGTTTGCTTGGTTTATGTTTATAGAACGTCGACATTACCTGAAGATCAAATGTCCGACACAATTCAACAAGTCTTATTCCATTTTTGTTAGTCATCTTGTGAGCAGGATATATTCCTACTGTTGATCTGAAATGTGCTTCCGTTCCCAATTGGGCGTTAAAATCACCTAGTAATATGTTGATTTTCATGTTAGGTATTTTCTCAATTTGTTCCTCAAGAAGGTCCCAAAACTGGTCTACTTTCTTAGGATTGCGCCTATTGTCCTCATTGATAGATGCATGGACATTGATTAGAGTGTAACCTTTGTTTCCACAGCGAAGAGTGAGAAGAGACACTCTCTCTGAAGGACTAGAGAAATTCACTACTGAGTTCGTAACCTTCTTACTGCAAAAGCCGTTCCAAACATCGGCAAATTCTTGCCTATCTTCACTGCTCTCATACCTTTACAGATCCTATATCCTTCTATATCCATTGAATCTTCGTCCTGGTATCGTGTTTCTTGCTAAGCCAAGACCGATATGTTGTGGTCATCCATCATCTTGGTCAGTTCTTTGTGCTTACCAACCTTGAGCAATGAGTTTACGTTCAGCGTCCTAAAGTAGTATTTCTGTTTGGCTTTAAGTTTTCTGTGTCCATTGTTAGGCTCCTTTCCTAAGCATATAGGCAGGCTCCCCAGAATCCGAAGGCCTGCTTGCGCTCCTAGGAGCGGTGGATTCCTGCGAACAGTTACCACCTGGGGTAGTGTCTTCATTCTGAAGACTTTCCATGATGCTTGGTTGTTAATTAAAAGCTGGGTCGGATCACTCCTTCCCATTAATAGAACCGAGGTTGTAAGCCCCGAGCTTGGTAATAGGCCGCTCCTCTGGAGTACAGACGCCTTTTGCAGCCGCTTCACTGAAGAACAGACGCTGCGCTCAGAAGATGGTTCCTCCGCTTTATCCACCGTTAGGACATAAATGTCCTCATCCGCTTACAGAAACCGTTGACCATCTTCACCGTAACCCTGGTTGGGGCCCTTACGAGGTACTACCAGCCGGGCCAGCTGGACCAAGGTTTTTTTAAAGAGGTGTTACTCCTCATTGGTATGCTATACAATATTGATTTTAAGGTTCTTCTTTTTGCAACCCAGTCTTATTCCACTCTTTATATTCGTGTTCCATTCTCTGACTACTTTCTCAAGCGCGCAGTTGAACAACAATGGTGAGAGCCCATCCATCACCTTGTCGTAATCCCATTTTTATTTCGAAGGGGTCAGATATTTCACCCATGAATTTAACTTTCGAAAACGTATTTGTGATAGTCGCTTTTATGATATTAGTTGTTTTATTATCCAAACCCAATTCTTCCAGTACTAATAAAAGAGATTCTCTATCAATCGAATCATACACTTTTTTGAAATCAATGAAGGAGATTACGTACGTCTTTGCTCTTGATTTTTGGTATGCCATAATGTTTTTGAGGTTTGGTATTTGTTCAGAGCATGACCTACCCTTTCTGAAACCTCCCTGGTATCCTCCAAGTTGTGGGTCCAATTGTGGCTCTGTCCTGTATAAAAGGACTTTAGAAAGAATCTTGTATTTTACATCCAGCAACGATATTCCTCTATTATTTTTGGGTCCGTTTTCAAGCCTTTCTTGTGAATAGGGTGGATTAGGGCTGTTTTCCCCTATACAGGGATCGTTTCTTCTTTCCAGATTTGATCGAAAACACATTGAAGGGATGTAATTGCATTTCTGTCAGCATTTTCCGCAGTTCGGCCTCTATTTGGTTTTCTCCAGACGCTTTGTTGTTTCTTAATTCTGAAATGATCGTTTGTAATTTTTCCTTTGTCGGTGGTTCTGAGTATGGTTTTTAAAAGTTATTTGGGATAAATTCAAATTTTTTGAGGATGGGTACACAATTCAAAAGTTTCTCGAAGTATTCTGCTAGTATCTTACAATTTTCCATGTTATTATGATAACCTTTGCTTGAAAGGTCTGTAGAAGCTTCTCGTGTTGTTTCTGGTAAACTGTTCATCAATTTGGAGGAGATTTTTGTTTTCATGCGCTTTCTTAACCCTTTGTAAGTTTTTATTAACCAATTTCCTAACCCTAAGAAAATCTAATCTGCTTTCTTCTGTTTTCTGTGATTGCCATTTTTGCCATGCCTGTTTTCTTGTTTCAATGTGTGCATCACATTCCAGAGACCACCAGGCATGCGTTCTAATTTTTATTTGAGGTGCTACCTTTTCAGCTTCAGTAAATTAGTTTTCCCTGATATTCTCCCAACTTTGTGTCTGAATTGCTTTTGTGAAGTCATCTGAATGCAGTATTTTTTCCATGCTGTACTTCCGACCTTTAATTGGCTTCATGGTGCTTTTCCTATTTGGGATGACTTTAAACTTAATTTTAGAAAGGTAGTGGTCCGAATCCAAGTTTGCATCCCTTAGTACCCGAACATTCAGGATTTCTTTGTGGAAGGTCTTCTTGATTGCCACATGATCAAGTTGAAATTCCCCTAAGTTGCGATTTGGGGATACCCACGTTTTTTGTTTTCGTGGTAGTTTTTTGAATGCTGTAGTTTTAAGAAGTAAATTATGTGCCTGGCAAAGCTCTATTTGCCTGATGCCATTTCTGTTTTTTCTGTTGTGGGCAGGATAATCTCCCACGATTTTCTTATAGATTTTTTCTTTACCAATCTGTGCATCAAAATCGCCATGAAGGATGATGTTGTGTTTATCTGGAATTTTCTGAATAAGGTCATCTAATTGATTCCAAAAGGTCTCCACTTTTCTTTGTTTTTCCTATTATCTTCATTTATAGGGGCATGCGCTGATAATTGTGTAGATTTTGTTTGTGCTTTTGAATGAAAGATTGGGGAGTCTTTCAGATCGGGATTCAAAGTCAGCTATGGAATTCAAATTTTTTTGAAGATTATAAAGGCTGTTCCAAGGTGTGGTACATTTTTCATCACTCTCGTTCCTACTTTCCCCGTGTATATCCTAAAACCTTAGGAATCGAAGGTATCTGTATCTATGTACCTTGTTTCCTGAATAGATGTTATGAGTATATTGTGGCTCTTCAGTGTATCCGTTAGATGTTTGAGTTTTCCAGCTTTTAATAAAGAGTTTACATTAAAAATTGCTAATAACGTTGACTTTCTATGCTGAAATTTGGATGATTCCAAGACACTCCGACTTATCTTTATTCTTGTGTAACGATGCAGACTCCCCAGAATCCGAATGTCTGCTGACGTACTGGCGTACGGTGGATCGTCCACCTGGGGTAAATTGTTTGACATTACACACTACCATGATTGATCATGGGATTTTTTTTTGGGGGGGGGGGGCGGAATCCACAAAAAATACAACCAAGATTGTGAGTCCTGGAGGCTGTTCTTCCGCTCCCTCCGCCGTTGGGAATCTGAAATTCCCCATCCTCCGTCAGGACCGTTGACCAAGTTTCACCTAGTAACCCTAGGCAGGGTCCCTTACAAGGTGCTACCATCCGGAGCCAGATGGACCTAGGTTTTTTAACGAGGTGTTACTCCTCCCCCTCCTCCTTCCTCATCACTTGCGAGTTGAGGCCTCGGGCTTGGGACCGCCAATGGCGGAGTTTCCTCTATATTATTTAAATTATTATTGTCGTTTATTGTTTGACAACTGCTAATACCGGCTACATTTTATGTTACAGCCTGTTCTGCCTTAGCAAAGAACCATCTGTACTGAGATAATTTCGTGTACACTGTTCAGAGACTTCACATCCGCAGTCTTCACGAGTCTCCTTCATTTTTTTTAATCGTTATGCCCAACTACGGAGCGTGCTTGAACTTATTTTGCACAATGTTCCTTCTTCTTTTCTTCCCAATATCTCTTCATTCGTTCACTGTGTTCCTTTCTGCGTACTTCTGTCCAGCCTGTATTTCTCCTTTTAAGTTTTTCTGCAAATTTATGTTTGTTTACTAGGCTTCTGTTACTCTATCTGGAATGGTTTTCTCAGCTATACCCATTTCTTGTATTTCTGTTAACCAATTGTTGCGGATTTTCAGGGTTAGCACTAGATTTAGAATTCCCTTTGTCAGCCTCGTTATCCATTCTGTGAAGGTGTCCGTAGAATTTTAATCGTAGTTTTTTGATAGTATCTGTGATTTGTTCTGCGGATTGAAAGATTTCATGTGGTTTCTTTTTCATCAAAATTCCATTTTCGAACTTTGGTCCTAGGATTTTTCTGAGAATTTTCCTTTCTTGTTTCTCGATGCTTTTCATTTGTGACCTGCCCTCAATTATCAGTGTTTCGGATGCGTTATTATTATTATTATTATTATTATTATTATTTCGTTAGACTTATTGATATACAACACATATACATTACTTCTAAAGTCATCTCTTCATAATTTAAGAAGTGTAATACGGAACAACTTCTTAAAGGACAATCTGGCGATGGCAGTCATATTGCATTTCTGTACATCACTTGAGAAACTTGAGTAGAATGAGAGCCAAGTTGCTGCTATTCCAACTTGTGCTGGCCTTCACAAACTTCTCCAATTCTCCGTCCAGCTGCGCATCGCCGTTGTCGTCTCGGCACGACCCACGAGATGAGTCATAAAATATATAGGCCGATGAACGTTACACTGCCAGATTAAGTTTTTATGGCGGCATGAGCCTTGTTCCGGAAGGTGAACTCTAATTTCAACTAGACCCGCAGTAAAACTGACAGTAAGGCTGGTGAATCTAATTTTATATCAGACACTAACACGTTGCATGAACGTTAAATCAGCATTTGCAATGGTGCCTTTCTTGTTCATTCGGTTTTAGAAAAATAAAAAGTTCTGCAACTCCAACAATGGATTCCAATATTCACCGAGCAACAATCTCAGCTCACCCAGCAACATGACCGAGTGTGTTTTGTCACGGTGTCGTGGCTAGCATTTTTGACTTCCATCTCTGAGTCCCTGGTCCGATACCTATTTCAGAAAAGAAATGTAATTGCGGTCCGGGGATTGGACCAGCATAACTACCTCACGTTATGGCGTTTGAAGCCATCCATCCACATAAGTAGTAGCCTATACTATTACAGTCCAACCATAGTTGACTTTTTACAACCATATAGTCACTCGAAACAGACAAACTCCGGATTTCTATCACCATTTTAGCATTTCACCCAACATCATATAATTATACCGTACTACAATTAGCATACACCAACAAGTTGCATTACCATTACTGCAACTAAATAATTGAACATATTGTAAATATTTTCACCTGTATTTTCAAACATAGATTTTATAGCCTAAGTTTAATGGATCTGATGATGATCGCTTGACGATCGAAACTGGTCATCCTAGTGTATTTATTGATTTCATGTAATTCATTTCAGTATTAGGGTATTACCCAACTCTTTTGGGTACATTCGTGTTGACCGACTAAAAAGCACCATTTTTTGTTTTGATAAGTACCTCAATTAAAAATACACACACTAGTACAGACATCGCAGTGACACAGGTTGTCGGACAACCAAGTACACGGGGCTAAATGACCACGATGTCTCAAAGTCCAACAAATCATCAACAACAACAACAACAACAACAACAACGGATGTACTGTTGACGCCTTTCGGCCCGGTTCCCCATTTGAGGCTACACACGTCTTCATGACAACGTTTCTCTTCGGAAGATTTTATAGGGAGGTGAAAGGCTGCTTGAGCCTTTAGCTCTCGCAGTTAGAGGCGCACGTGCGCTTCATACGAAGGGAGGTAGCAGTGATGCCAACCCGTGGGATTTGTCCCAAATTCTGGGACATTTAGACAAGTATTTTAGGAGAGGGATAAAGGGATTATTTCGCTAAAAGTGAGGTGAATTTGGGATATATGGCCGATGTCATTTATATCACCAGCTGAGCGGCCATTAATATATAAAAGTTTCGTTTCCACAGCAAACGTGCACATTAGGTATTATTCATACGTGCCGATAGAATAAAAATAAACCTTTCACGGAAGTAAATTACATTACAATCGATAACTGCCGCTTGTGCGATAACAGACAGTTCTTGTGAAATGTTCATAAAAAAAAGACTTATACAGGGAAAGATCTCAATCTTTTTAATGAATAAAACCACGTATTAAGTGAATGTTTAAGTTGATGATGATAATAATAATAATAATAATATCGTATAGCCTCGGTTGCCGGGTACAAGCTTTGTAATTTGACATCCAGAGGGTAGCTTGCATGTCGAATTTCGTTGTTCCTTGAAGCACTATCAAAGTCAAGGAAGTTAGATATCTAAGCTCCTTGAACACTATAGCGCTTTCTAGTAGAGAAATGAGGAACTATGTGTTGGCGGAAACTCCCGAGATTAATTTTGCCATTATGAACACGGCCTACTGAATTCAAATGGGTTCTTTGACATGCCAACATCGTATGATATGCGTGTCGTATTTTTTCCGCCTTTCAAAAATCACTTACCACGGCCAGGAACAAACCTGCAAGCTTGGGGTTAGTAGACCGACATGCTAACCACTCACCCACCGTGGCAAGCTAGTTTATTATAATGATACTTTACAAGATAGTTTTGTGTTTCGTTAAAAACAATTTTGGCGCATATGGTACTGAAACACTGTATCAAGACTCTGGAGCACATTTCTTAACCATTATACTGCACCCTTCAATAAAGCATGGTTTTCTCAAGAGTCATCTACGGGGTCGTGTTCAGTCCTGACTGCGTTAAACGGCAAAGTTCGCTTAAAAACAACATGCTCTAATGAATAGAAAGGTCCATGACAGAGGCTATACTAGAAATAAAATGAATAACAAGTAGAATAACAGAAATTTAATGACTGAAAATTATGTGCATAATAATAATAAATAAAAGAAATCCTCCCTGGCTTTTACCCCCTAATAAAATAAATATAACACTGAGCGGTAGGAACTCGCTCGTCACAACAAGACAATGTGAATACAGCTTCACACAAAATAATTAATCATAACATAAACTTTGAGCTGTAAGAACTCGCTCGTCAACATATGGATACAAGTCCATTTTTCCTGGTCAAGAAGTTATATAATGCGTGGTGTACTGCTCGTTAATAAGAAACTGAGTACTGATGCGAGTCCGTTTACAACTGAAACAGACATATTGCTCACGGGGTTGCATCTTTTAAATCACACTACGGCTATGGGACCCACCCTTAATTAACACACTCTAATTATTACTGACACATGCAAGATCTAATAATATAAAAAGAAATGAAGAATCTCCCTGAGATTCTAGCTGGTGCCAGAGCACACGGAATAAAAAGAGCATGCCAGAAAATAGGCCAAAACGCTCTCATCACAAATTGGAAACATAGCCTTGCGCACCCTAATGCCACACGGGTCATTGAACGCGTAAAATAAACACACAAGAAATAAAGCAAAAGCAACAAAATAGAAGCCTAACGGCTGAAAAACTATGTTTACATTTATATAAAACGCCAGACAAACAGGAGTTTCGGAAGCCACCTTACAACTATGGACAGCACCCATTTAATCAATCAAATACTCATTATAACCGATCAGGTTTTTGTGAATTTAAAACAACGTCTAAAATTGAAGTACAGGATCCTGGCCTGATACTAATGACAAGTCGCGTTATCTGATTTGAGCGCGCCCCTCTTGCATGAGTCATCGCTGCCTCAATTATCTCGCTCAGTCCCTCAAGCTAGGTGCAGTTTCCCTCTGGAAACGCCAACATATCTCATCCATCCACCTGGATGGCAAGAAAACACAAATATATACCACAAGTCCAGCCTCACGAGGTCATGAACTGGGCTGACGTGGAGCAATTCAGAATAATCACCATGATATATTCCCGCTAGCACATCATAAAAAAATCACACTACGCACCAGAAGCTTGGACTGACTCTCATAAATATATCACTGGGTCGGCTCAAAACAGATCAACAATATTGCGTCCATTGACACATTAAAAAAATACACAACATAAACTCGGGTGCAAAGTGCCATCCCGTTCAGATCTGCTGGAAAGCAACTATCAAAATAATCCTTATCCATCATAAAATTCTACTCACAAATAATCTTTACCCTCCAAATTCTATTTTTAATCTCAAAATTAATTCAGCTCCATTTCTGTTATAAGGCATACCTCCGAATAATAATGTTTGACCGCGGTTTACGCAAGCGAATGCGAGCACGAGCTGCACGTCGCCCCGTATAGTTGAACACACACAAATCACAATATTTACAAATTATACAACGCTCGGCTTGTCCCATATTTAATGTGTCAGTAAAACAAGAACTAAGAGTCTACATCACCAAACAAGCAAACAAATATCTACAAAATATGTCCCATAATACCATAGCTGATTTAATAAATAAATAAATTCATTTGTACTCATTCCTTTAAAACAGCGTCAAGGAAAACGTCTGCAGCCATCTCCTTTAAGATGTTTATCTCGTCATCGTCATCTTCTGGCAAATGTCCTGCTGGTTCCAAGATCCAGTCTCGTTCCTAGACGTCATCTCGTGCTGAATTAAATAAAGGTTTGTCAGATACACACACGATATATTTCCAACTACATTCACCTATCAAGTACTAAATTCCTTGACAGTCTATTTGGTGAATTATTTCGATGAACTGGTCCTACTGGTAGTGCTGGGACTACAAATAAATCACTGAAGTTACACTTATAGCTTGACGAAAATGTTCCATGTTAAAATACATGACAATATTGCAGAGTATGCCTCGTGTCCTCGACACCTTATGTCCTCAAATGCTCAAATAAAAATCAACTTTACGTCCTCAGACGCATAAATGAAAGAGTCGACGTTACGTCCTCAGACGCACAAAAATAAGTGTATAAGTTACGTCCTCAGACGCACGAATAAAAGTCTTCTCTCGAAGCATTCTGGATCCTTATAAATGAAACTGACTAGGGTAGGTGTGGAAGGGGATTTATGAAAAAATATTCCATAATAATTATCAGACTAGCATGCGATCGGTATCATTGAGTTCGTAGCGATGTGGAGGTTACGATTATGCTGTAGCTGGCTCGAATCGATCGTGGAATTAATCCGTAGATAACTCCCGCGTTAATTTACCAGGGTGCGTTACCGAGCCGAGTTGCCGCTAAAACAAGGCGTCTTGATATTACTGGCTCAGACTCTTGTAGATCTTTGCGCGCTTTTAGAAGTATTTCTGCGACAGGGAGGTGTTAACATGAAGATTGACCAATTACTTCGTAGCATTCAATTTTCTTCTTGGCGCCAACCCTCATATCAACAGGCCATAATGTGCGTACCCAAGCCGTCTCCGCGCTAAAATTTGCACCTGCCCTATGTGTCAAGAATATTTATGCTACTTCCTAAAATACCACAGGAGCTTAAACCATTGTGTCCTCTCGGCCACTGATTTCTCAATATTTCCCAACACCGTCTGGCTCTCATATCTGCTGTCTGTAGAAATGTATCAAAAGATGATGAATAATTATTAGAATCCTTTATACAGCCTGTGGATAAAGGGTTCAATACGTTTGTCTTGAACATTTAAATGCTTACGTGGGATATTTTCTAGTGAAAAGGGACATTCTGAATGGGAAGTTGGTATTTTCAAGTTTGAGAGGTAGGCAACTCTGGAGGTAATGGACAGTTCGCTACTCCTTGTACAGCCCCTACGAGCTCCAGTCCGCACGAAGTTGGGCATCCACAACCTCCGGGCCCTCCCCCAGCGCGGCGCCGGATTAATTAACCAGCGATGCCCCACATCAGTCCATGATCTCACTCAGCAGGCATCTTGTTTGTCGATGATGCGCACATCAACCTTTTTCACAAAAAAACAAGAAGTTCCGTGACGAACTATAGGTCTGACGTTTGTTTTTGGCCGGTGCTTGTTTGTTGTGTAGAGGTCTCCGACCAGCCAGGAAACCTTCTTATTGTGAGCATTGCAGTAACAAATGCATGCACGCACGCACGATCAAAAGGAACAAAGGAGAGAACTAAGAAGGTTGAATGGTTAGCACAGTGGATGCGCGGATTTCAGAACCACCGGCCAAAAATAAACGTCAGACCTGTAAAGAGCCTACTTTTCTTAAAATTTAAGATTCATGTCAATGATTAATCTATATGGATCAATCTAGAATAATGATGAAATTATGTTGGTAATATCGACATTTCTAAGTAGTTCGAAATACTGTATTCCTGGCATAATGTAGCCTAATAGAGAACTACAGTTTGCAGCCCTGGTGACTGAATATATTCTTAGTCCCATCACTTAAAGTACAGAATACAAAATTTGGTTGAAGTCCAATGGATAGCATGGACGTTACATGCAGTTAAACATTGGATCTAACAGTGCGCATAAAATCATGTTGGCTACAATGACAAACATATATTGGTCAGAAATAATCTGAAATAATATGATCTATTGTTGTGTCAATTTTGAATGAAATCCATTAGTTAGTATAGAAGTTACATGCATTTTATAATTGGACCTATCAGCAGGCTTAGAATCATGTTGGCAGCACTGGCGTAGGCCTATATTAGTTACTACAAATTAATCTAGAATTCCATGTACTATACGTGTGCCAAGTTTAGAGCTATTGGATTGCATACTTTCTGATATATTGATATTAGGGTAACAAAAAGAGAGACAGTATTTATTAACAGTTGGCAGCCCTGGTTACTCTTAAGAATACGCATAGTCATATCTGTTATGGTACACATAGCACACACGAAATTTGGTTGAAATCCAAATTATAGTATAGAAGTTACATGTATTTAAAGTTGGACCTCTTAGCAGGCTTAGAATCATGTTGGTAGCACTGACGTATATAAGTTACTCGAAATTAATATAGAATGCCAGGTACTATACGTGTGCATAGTTTAAGGCTGTTGGCTTGCATACTTTCTGATTTATGGGTATTTGGATTTTAAAAAATGAGAGCATTTATTATCAGTTGGCAGCCCTGGTGGCTCTTAAGAATACGCTCAGTCATATCTGTTTATGTACACATAGCACATACGAAAGTTGGTTGAAATCCAATTGATAGTGTGGAAGTTATATGCATTTAAAATTTGGACCTATCAGCAGGCTTATAATCATTTCGGCAACACTGCCATATATGGCCTCCTGGAAATTAAACTGCAATATTATTATCTATACGTGTGCCAATTTTGAAATAGCTCCCATTCATACCTTCCAAGATACCCAACATGGAGCTCAAATTTCAATTGCGATTTTTCAGCAGTTGGTAGCACTGACATCATATTCAAATATGGCCGTGAGATATTCAGGTATAGATCTTTACTCCTACCAAATTTTGTTTCGTTTGCTGCAGCCGTTTAGGAGTTGATTGGGGGGAACACACACACAGACAGACAGAAGAACAGACAGACAGACAGACAGAAGGACAGACAGACACACATTTGCCCGATGTCATAAGTCTACTTTTTCCTCATTTTTGCAAAATGTGAAAAGTAGGCTAATAAACTGATTGTTCTCAATATCTACTGAAAATTATATATTGTAGCACATAGTTTCTCAATTTATTTTTTTATTTTTAGCGAATGGCTTTTAGTGCCGGGAGTGTCCGAGGACATGTTCGGCTCTCTCGTTTGTAGCTGCTTCTACGCCGACACCCAATGGGTGAGCTACAAGTACCGTCGCGTGTGGAGTGTTGTCTGGGGAGGAAAGTTTGAATGTAAGGACAAGGAATTGGAAGGTAGCGGCTGTGGCCTATAGTTAGGGACCAACCCCGGCATTTGCCTGGAAGGAATAAGGGAAACCACAGAAGACCATCTTCAAGGTTGCCGACGGGGGGATTCGAACATCCTCGCCTCCCGGAGGTGAGCGACTGCCAGCAGTCATACCGTAACGACCACGGTTAACTCATCTGGTACTTTCTCAATGTTATGCGAAGACGGGAAATCATGTACTGAAGAAGTGCCTTTCCATGGTTACACAAAAGGCAGGGAGCCGCAGACCTCAAACAACATGGACATGAGGGTATTGGGTCTATCTGCTGATGATGCTTTACAACGAAACGACTGGCACCTCAGAATTAAGAAAGCCGACCCCGTAACGGGAAAAGGCGAGGAAGACGAAGATATTTTATCAATGATGATGATAATTGTTGTTTTAAGGGGGCTAACATCTAGATTATCGGTCCCCCTTATCAATGAAATGGTATTGATGGAGACATAGGTCACATACCAGAAGCTATTTACATTGGTATGCATTACATGGGAAATCCTTTTGACAACCGGGAATAGATTTTAGGTGAGATTAAAAGCCCTATGCTTATAATGTTAAATTTACCATATTGATGACCCATTTTCTCATGATCTATTGCAGTTAGAGGCTTGACATTTTTTTCCTGAAGGCTACTGAGTAGGCTACTTATAATGTACACTGATCTACACTCAATACGATAGCTTACTTGGGAAATGTGTCTCAATTTTTTTTTTTACAAATTAACTCTTTCCCCCCAAAATTTTGGAACGCTTATTAACATAACTCACAAGATATAAAAGCAATTTACATGAGTATAGATCCATAGTACTAGCAGATGTTACTTAGCTATATCTGAAGATTTCAAGTGTCTATCTGTTATAGTTTCTGAGATAATGGGTCATTTGTACAAGAAAAACATGTTTTTCAGAAATGAGGATCTAAAACTTACACACGTGATTATTGTAATAAATGTTCATACAATTTCTAGAAGCTCCCTGCTCCATAGTCTGGATCCTGTTCCTTATCTTCCACACCAAGTTTCTTGTTTCTTCTTTATATCCTAGCTCTTTTGGTCATGTTCTGAGCTGCAATTTCTGCCTTTTGTATCCGTAATCGATCCAGATCTTCGAATCATCTGACATTTTTAGCCTACTTTTCACATTTTGAAAAATGAGGAAAAAGTAGACTTATGAGATCGATCCAGGCAAATGTGTGTCTGTCTGTCCTTCTGTCTGTCTGCCTGTCTGTCTGTCTGTCTGGCTGGCGTGTGTGTGTCGTCCCTCCCCCCCCCCCCCTATCAACTCCTAAACGGCTGCAGCAATCGGAACAAAATTTGGTAGGAGTAAAGATCTATACCTGAATATCTCAATGCAGTATTTAAAAAAATTATGTCCGTGCTACCAAATGCTGAAAAATCGCAATTGAAATTTGAGCTCCATGTTGGATAACTTGGAAGGTATGATTGGGAGCTATTTCAGAATTGGCACACGTATAGATAATAATATTTCAGTTTAATTTCCAGGAGGCCATACATGGCAATGTTGCCAAAATCATTCTAAGCCTGCTGACAGGTCCAATTTTTAAATGCATATAACTTCTGCACTATCAATTGGAATTCAACCAAATTTCGTATGTGCTATGTGTACATAAACAGATATAACTCTCATGAGCTACCTTGGCTGCCAACTGTTAATAAATGCTCTCAATTTCTTTTATCCAAATCCCAATATATCAGAAAGTATGCAAGCCGACAGCTTTAAACTATGCACACGTATAGTACCTGACATTCTACGTATATTAGTTTGGAGTAAGTTACATACTTCAGTGCTACCAGCATGATTCTAAGCCTGCTGAGAGGACCAAGTTTAAATACATGTAACTTCTATACTAACATTTGGATTTCAACCACATTTCGTATGTGCTATGTGTTCTATAACAGATATGACTATGCGTATTCTTAAGAGCAACCAGAGCTGCCAACTGTTAATTAATGCTCTCTCTATTTTTGTTATCCTAATATAAATATATCAGAAAGTATGCAAGCCGACAGCTTTAAACTATGCACACGTATAGTACCTGACATTCTATATTAATTTGGAGTAACTTATATACTTCAGTGCTACCAACATGATTCTAAGCCTGCTGAGAGGACCAAGTTTAAATACATGTAACTTCTATACTAACATTTGGATTTCAACCACATTTCGTATGTGCTATGTGTTCTATAACAGATATGACTATGCGTATTCTTAAGAGCAACCAGAGCTGCCAACTGTTAATTAATGCTCTCTCTATTTTTGTTATCCTAATATCAATATATCAGAAAGTATGCATGCCAATAGCTCTAAACATTGCACACGTATAGTACCAGGCATTCTAGATTAATTTGGAGTAACTAATATCCGTCAGTGTTGCCAACTTGATTCTAAGCATGCTGATAGGTCCAATTTTAAAATGCATGTAACTTCTATACTAACTATTGGATTTCATTCAAAATTGGCACAACAATAGATCATATTATTTCAGATTATTTCTGACCAATACATGCATGGCATTGTTGCCAGCATGATTTTACTGCGCTGTTAGAACCAATGTTTAACTGCTTGTAACGTCCATGCTATCCATTGGACCTCAACCAATTGTATTCTGTACCCCAAGAGATGGAACTAAGAATATTTTCAGTCACCAGTGCTGCCAACTGTAGTGGTCTATTAGGCTACATTATGCCAGGTATACAGTATTTCGAACTAATTAGAAATTTCGATTTTACCAACTTAATTTCGTCATTGTTGTAGATAGATCCATATAGATTGATCATTGGCATGAATCTTAAATTTTAAGAAAAGTAGGCTGTTTAGTTCGTCACGGAACTTCTTGTTTTTAACCTATTCTGACACCAAGTTCCTGTAGGACCTTCAGACTTCCAACATTGCCATCATTAAATGTTACTACTCCATCCCATATATCCAACTGTAATGTTTTCTTCCCAACAAAAACATTTTTAGGAATACGAGACCACACGACGTTGTTGAATGACTCGTTGGGATTTTGAATCTTCCCATGTAAGCACTTTCTTTACAGTTCTGGTGCTGCCAGATCACGGTATATTCGCTTTATTGCTTCCATAACAGCTTCTGGCAATGCATTCTGGTGGTGGTGTGTCAATAGTTCCAACTGCCTCAGCTTTCCTATATTTGCACCAAGTTTCTGGAGGAGAAGGACATAGATGGTGAACTGGTTTCTCGTCAGAAAAACCCCTGTGAAAATACGTGGCTCAAACTGCTCTTCACATAGCCTGTAAATCATTGCTATTGTCTCTGATTGCTTTACCATAGTAGTTCTGAAGTTCATCTATAACCTTGTCAGTGATCCTTCCAGAATGTTTTATGGTTTTACCATCTTACAACTTCTAGTCCCTATATTGTGCTTTCGGTTTGCGAAGAAGTGTCCCCATTCTCTTTTGGACGTGGCCTACACATTCCAACTTAGTGATAAATATAAACAAATGTCATCCATTACTGTTTTGGAAATCCTGCCAACCTAAAATAAATGAATTTACCATGTCCCCACATTCTACATAAAATACTTTATGAGTCAAGCTTTAGAAGAAAGTGTTGCAGTATGGTGTGCCTCACAGATAAAAATGAAACAAAGTAAGTCACATCGTAATTTAGCAAATGATACACGAAAATGAGCAGAAAAGTCCCTGCTACAACCTCAGGCAAACAAAAGTCATATTGTTTTACCAAAAGGGCTTTTAATCTTCCCTAAGGTCCATTCTGGTTCCGAATTGATAAACTACTGTAATTGAGTAATAAATAGTTTCAAAGAGGCGGCTTCGGTGGCGTAGTTGGTAGCATGCTGAGCTTCTATGCCCAAGATCGCGGGTTCAAAACCGGCCAAAGTCGTCGGATTTTTAAGAGCGTTAAAAATCCCTCAGTATGCCTTCCTTCGGAGGGGAAGCAAAGCCGGCGGTCCCATGTCATACATTTATAGCATGTTAAAGAACCTTCCACTAATTACACCTGTGTGAAGCTAAATTGTATAGGTTAAGAATGTAAACAACGCTCTTAGTTTCCTACGTTCGTTGCCAAAAGCCGACTGCGGTGGCGTCTGGTAGCTAAGTTCTGGACTATTAGTCGTTGACGGTGGCGTTTGCCGGCAAAAGTAGGAACTGTTTGAAAAATTCAAAAAGGCTGCAGTCCTTACTTGAATTAAAAAACAGATAACACACACTAATACAGTCATCACAATTAACACCGGTTATCAGTCAGATTCTACACACACCCAAAGTACACGGGGCTACATGACTGCGTTGTCGCAGCCTCTAAACTTAAGAACCAACCAACCAACTAGGTTAAGAGTTCCGCCTATTCAACATTTTTTGATGTGCAACATATTTCCACTCGATTGCTGGATATTTTTGTGGGAGTGATTTTGAAAAATGGGACGGAAGTGGATCGGAACGATCGAACGGAACTGTAAGACGCTCTGCCAACTCGATCGATCGATCCAGCTGGCAGTGGTAAGATCCAACTGGCAATGGTAAGAGAAACAATGAGCGCGCGGTGTCGGAAATTGATACCATGACGTACTCTCGGCCATGTGGAATGTATATGACATACTGAACGGAAAACCCTCATGCGAACTCTGGTGTCAAGTGATTGAAACAAAGCAGATGGTACATATTCGAAGTCTTCGTATCAGTATTTAAATGGTAAAATGCCTTAATATCAAACATTGTAAGTAGTCGGCATTGCCGGTATTAAGTTTCTGCACAATGGCTATTCAAATATTAACCCACTTAACGGTAATGCAGTCGTCAATATAACATAATCGTTGTGGTTATACGAGAATTGAGCAAGCCTTCATGAACTATTGCTGAATACATTCTCTTTACTCACAAGAGGACCTATTCATAAGGCATTTTAAACTCAATTTCACGCAGTAACAAGCAAAATATAAATGAAACTTAATTCCGTAATGCAGTATTATTGGAACGTGGAAATAAGTCACTATCTTGTGCACAGCTTTTGCGTAGTTGAAATAGCCGTGGGGTTAGTGCCTATGACTGAATCTAGCGATCTCGGGTTCAAATCCCAGACGGGGAAATTTTTGCTACCAGATTATCATTTTAAACGATATTTATCATATCAATATGACTCATTTTAACAGAATCCATATGAAATTACGTGTTGGTCGGTGAATCAAGAGGACCTGTTTATAAGGAATTTAAGGTTATGAGCGGTGTCGCGTCTATTAACCTAGTTGATCCATATCGTATTCTTTATTTAGGCTAGTGCTGGTGGAAGCTACAAATCATCTAATAAAATGAGATCCGTATTATAAACTACAATATCTGTAAAACACTCCCTTTTACAATAGATTAATATTTGTGCCAATAATAGTACAAAATACCGGTGTATCAACAATTTCACGTGAGGTTTCTTTTATGTCAGGGGCGTGGTGGCTCAGCGGTCTAGCTGAATGCCTCACACCAAGGCGGTCCGGGTTCGATTCTCGGTCAATGCATGTGAGATTTTCGAAGTGAAATGCCATGTCCTGTGGTTCGGATTCCACGTAAAAAGGAGGTCCCGTGGCTTATAATCACAAGATTCACGGTCACGTAAAACTACAATCTTCCTTTTTCTTCTATGTCAGATGTTACACATCATATGCGACTACTGTAAGGCTCGTCATTTTTTATTAAAAATGATCACTATGTGGTCATTGGTGGGACATGTTTCTAGGTCTAATTATTTTTCCCCTTCATCAGCCAATAAAGGTATAATGACAAGGGACTTTTTATTGTTACACTATACAATTATCTTGTGTCTTTGATATTTATTGATTCATTCATATCGGCTGATGAAGGGGCCAAAAATGAATTAGGCCTCGAAACATGTCCCACCAATAACCACACGGTGATCATATTTAATAATAATAATATCGTATGGCCTCGGATGCTGGGTGCAAGCTTTGTTAATTGACACCCAGAGGGCAGCTTGCTCCTTGACACTACAGCGCTTTCTAGTAGAGAATGGAGAAACTTTGTGTTGGCGGAAAATCCCGAGATTAATTTTGCCATTGAACACGGCCTACTGAATTCAAATGGGTTCTTTAACATGCCAACAACGTATGACATCAATGTCGTGATTATTGTCGCCTTTCAAAAATCACTTACCACGGCCAGGGGCGAACCTGCAAGCTTGGGGTTGGTAATCCGACATGTTAACCACTCACCCACCGTGGCAAGCAGTCTTATTTAATAAAAAGTATTGATTAGGCGGAACTCTTGACCTATTTATTACTCAACCGGGAATAGACCAGTAGGATATAAGTTATGAAAATAGACTATTCTGATCTTCGCGTAACTACTTGTTTGTTATTTTATTGTAAATTTGATAGCACTTTTAATATCGAAGTACTTTTAATATTTCATCGGATCACTTATCCGATTACTGTAGATCCCTTCCGTCTGGTCCACTGTTCACTTCTGTCCTGAGAGGAATCACTTTGTCTGGCTTGCTCATTTTGGTCTGACCAGGTGGAGCATCTGGCGCTATGTGTTGTTGCTTCTTGAAACAATACGCATGTACCCCTATGTACTGATAACCTAAGGGGGCAGCAAATCCTTAACTTTAATGAGTGTATGCTAATTGTTAAAGTAGGGTACACCTACTAGTCATCCGAGTAAACTCCCCCCTATACTGGATATTCTACGCAGCTCCCATCTCAAATATTTGACACTAGCTCGTCGCTCCCATCGTTGACGGGCTTGTCTTGTAAGGGTAACAACAAATAGCGTTCGGGAGACTGGTGGTAGGGGTTACCTAGACTATCGGACCCCAACACCCCTGTAACTTCGTAATTTGCACCCAGTACATTGTTCTGCTTAGAATTAGGTAGGCCTACTAAAAGGAAGGTGAAAGAAATCCTTTAAGGTGGGGGACATACAACTTAAGGAGCCAAAACAATAATGATTTTTATATTATAACTGTGCCTGTCATAAATCTTGTACAGCAATTATATACATTTCCAAGAAAGCACCGACACCTTGCTATTAGAAGTACAGTTTAAAATTTTCAATATTCAAATCGTATCTATTATCATTTCAAATGATCTTGTTGACTTCGTCGTTATGCTTGGGTCCAACGTTATGCGTTACGGAGACGGAGACGGAGACGGAAGTGACGTCATGCAGCCGCGCGGGAAGTGACGTCATTCAGCCACGCGGGAAGCAGAAACTAATGGTTATTGAAGTCTGTTGAAAGAGTCCTGAGGCGTCGAGTGACCTGGGGCTTTGAGCGAAGCGAACACAAGAATACAAGGTGACTTCTAAAGGGATATACAAGATGCCATATAAGAATACAGTGTGCCTCCTAAAGAGGTGTGCAGGATGTCAGAGCAAATTACAGTACAAGATGCCAGATAACAATACAGGGTGACTCTTAAAGAGATATACAAGATGCCAGATAAGAATACAAGGTGACTCTTAAAGAGGTGTACAAGATAGCAGAGAAGAATACAGGGTGACTCCTAAACAGGTGCACAAGATGTCAGACAAGAATACAGGGTGACCCTTCAAGAGATGCCCGTGCGGGAAGCCTAAGTTAATTGGTAATAGAGTCTGTTGAAAGAGTCCTGGGGCTTCGAGAGAAGCGAGAAGCCCTCTTGAGCCTTTCTAATATGTGTAGCATTTGTAGCATGCGTCATTTGAAATGATATACGTCTAGCCTTTCAGACTGACTGTAATTTTTTTAAATCAATTTTTCAAATTTTAGGTGTTGCTTTGTGCTGAACTTCACTGTTTTTCTCATATTGTCCATGTTTGGGGGAATTTTTGGACCTTTCTCCTTTTAAAGTGGGCTTTAAACCTTCGGCTACAAAATAAATCTCACTCAAACTTTTATGGCTTGAATTGCTCATTCTATGAAAAGTAAAAATATTAATTGAGAAAATAAAAATAAAAGAAATAATAACGCGTACTTAGTTAATAATGTGAAATAAAAGAACGAGGAATTATTGAATCGAAATAAAAGTTGAATCTTATTTCTTAACAAAACTACTTGTTTTCGCTTTTGATATATTGCAAGAGCAATCCGGTTTCACGTGGCCTATTTGATTTTCAATCTTTTCTACGTGTGGTGAGCCGAAACCCGATAAAATGTATCCCTGAAGGGAAGTGCAGTTGACAGCTGCTCTTAAGATGTATAGCGTGCGAACACCTCGTGACAGACATTAGAGCGCGCTATTGTGTTACACACTTTGCTTTACGCACAAATCTCCATCTCAATCCTGGGAGGTGGATAAGAGCAGCGGGCTCCCTCGCGAGGTCTTCATCGATCTTTACTTTTAACTTGTCTCACTAAAGACGCATTAGAACCAGGCCTGTAGCCAGGAATATGGAGCCAGCTTATTTTCAGTGTGTGAAACTATGTCGGGTATATTCCTAGGCAGGTTCATTTTTGTCTACTTTCCTCATTTTACAATTGAAATTCTATTTTTATACTCCGTATATTTTGGTGGTTATTAGCCTACTTTTCACATTTAGCAAAAATGAGGAAAAAGTAGACTTATGAGATCGGGCAAATGTGTGTCTGTCTGTCCTTCTGTCTGTCTGTCTGTCTGTCTGTCAGTCCGTGCGTGTGTCCCCCACTGTCAACTCCTAAACGGCTGCAGTAATCGAAACAAAATTTGGTGGGAGTAAAGATCTATACCTGAATATCTCACGGCCATATTTGAAAATGATGTCAATGCTACCAACTGCTGAAAAATCACAATTGAAATTTGAGCTCCATGTTGGATATCTTGGAAGGTATGATTGGGAGCTATTTCAAAATTGGCACACGTATAGATAATAATTTTGCAGTTTAATTTCCAGGAGGCCATATATGGCAGTGTTGCCAAAATGATTATAAGCCTGCTGATATATTCAAATTTTAATTGCATATAACTTCTATACTATCAATTGGATTTCAACCAAATTTCGTATGTGCTATATGTACATAAACAGATATGACTGAGCGTATTCATAAGAGCCTCCAGGGTTGCCAACTGTTAATAAATGCTCTCAATTTGTTTTTAACAAATACCCATATATCAGAAAGTATACAAGCCGACAGCTTTAAACTATGCACACGTATAGTACCTGACATCCAATATTAATTTGGAGTAACTTATATACGTCAGTGCTACCAACATGATTCTAAGCCTGCTGAGAGGTCCAACTTTAAATACATGTAACTTCTATACTATCATTTGGATTTCAACCAAATTTTGTGTGTGCTATGTGTACCATAACAGATATGTCTATGCCGATTCTTAAGAGTAACCAGGGCGGTCAAGTGTTAATAAATACTGTCTCTATTTTTGTTACCCTAATATCAATATATCAGAAAGTATGCAAGCCAATAGCTGTAAACTTTGCACACGTATAGTACCTGGCATTCTAGATTAATTTGGAGTAACTAATATACGTCAGTGCTGCCACCATGATTCTAAGCCTGCTGATAGGTCCAATTTTAAAATGCATGTAACTTCTATACTAACTAATGGATTTCATTCAAAATTGACACAACAATAGATCACATTATTTCAGATTATATCTGACCAATACATGTATGTCATTGTTGCCAAAATGATTTTATGCGCGCTGTTAGATCCAATGTTTAACTGCATGTAACGTCCATGCTATCCATTGGACTTCAACCAAATTTTATATTCTGTACCTTAAGAAATGGAACTAAGAATATATTCAGTCACCAGGGCTGCCAAATGTAGTTCTCTATTAGTGTTTAATAATGTTATTGGTTTTACGTCCCTTTTAACTTCCCTGGCTTTTAGAGACGCCGGGGTGCCAGAATTTTGCCCCGAAGGGGATCTTTAACATGCCAGTAAATGTACTGACACGGCTCTCTCGCATTTGCGCACCCTCAAATGCCAGCTGACTGCGCCAGGTCTCGAACCTGCAACCTTGGGCTCAGCAAGCGAGAACGTTACCCCTGAGCCACGCAACCAGACAGTTCTCTATTAGGCTACATAATGCCAGGTATACAGTATTTCGAATTAATTAGAAATTTCGATATTACCAACTTAATTTCGTCATTATTCTAGATAGATCCATATAGATTAATCATTGGCATGCATCTTAAATTTTAAGAAAAGTAGGCTCTTCAGTTCGTCACGGTACTTCTTGTTTTTTTTATTGGGTCGCTTCCGAAGCGTAGTGGTCAGCATGGTAAGCTGCCGCCCCGGAGGTCCTGGGTTCGATTCCCGGCTCTGCCACGAAATTTGAAAGAGTGGTGTGAGGACTGGAACGGGGTCTACTCAGCCTCGGGTGTTCCAAATGCGTAGAGGGGGTTCGATTACCACCTCAGCCATCCTCGAAGTGGTTTTCCGTGGTTTCCCACTTCGTCTTCGGCAAATGCCGGGATGGTACTGAGACCGTATTTTGTATTGAGTCGGATATATGTTGGACAGGTGTGTACTTAGGTGCATTCCTGAGGCCTAATTTGCACGGTACACACAACGCATGGTTACTCCGTGGCGAGGTTAGGAGCAACTAGGCAGCACGCCATACAGCCTGGAGCACGTGCTCTTAGTACAAGGGAGTTCTACAAAATGGAGGCAGCAGTAACGTCAATCTGATGCAACATGATATACTTTGATATAGTAGCCATGAAACAGAATAGTAATGGACAAATGCATTATGTTTAGAGAAGAGGAAACTTGAGTGTATTTCACACATAAATAAATGCAGATAACAACATATCAAAATATTATCGAACATGATCCAGTGTCGATATCGATAGTCAATATCGTTCCTGAACGAACAGCACTATGGGTTTCGCGGAGCAGTAAGCAAAGATCGGTCCAGGCAGAGACACGAGATTGCAATATACTTCACTGGGAGTACGACACTCATATCGTGCGTGAACAACGCGGACGTGTATTTACTTAAAGTTAGACAGTTCGTACCGCAAATTTTTATGTCGCAGCTTATTATTGCTGAAGACTGTGTTAAACTTCATCATCAGGAGCAGTATACTTTGTATTCACCAGGACTGGTGTGATATTGTATATGCCAGTACAAGACTTTATTCTACAGCAGTACAGTTTACAGTATACAAGCATATTATCATTATGACTTCAGAACAGAAGTTGATTGAACGGAGAATTCACCAAGACATGACTATGCCACGTATGGGCTAAAATGGAAAGCAGGAATGCGATGCAATAGTGGAATTGACTACTTAGGATGATCACCAGCACAAAACATGGATTATTATAACAGCAGAAAACTCTTTAAGAAGAGGTGGAAGACGTCTTGGAGATGTTTATTATACATTCATACTGTAACTGCATGAAATACAATAGGATACGACGAATAAGCTCCAGCTATACCTTGGGAACGTGTGAGAGCGATGAACTTGTTTCGCGAACAGCTGTTTTTCCTTTTCAAACGTTCGGACTTGGGTTCGGTTCTCTACAAGATCCAGTCGTATCGAGGACTACGCGACCTGATGAACGAGGGTTCAGTTCCAGAACGAGGACAGTGTGTTTCTCGCATACTCACATTTCAACCAGATGGCAAGGTACAAGTTAGCTGACCACCCAATTTCATAGTAGACAGTATGAATTAGACATACTCTAGAGTGTTCCTTTTCACCAATTTTTCTTAGTAGTTAGAAAATGCATTCCAAGGCTAGACCCAATTCTCTATCGCTTCTGTTTTGTAGTGTATTTTATTTTTGTAGTTAACATTATTATTTTATTATGCTAATTTTTTATGCATTAATTCACTTCTATTTCTTTCTAAATCTGAGCATTTAATGGAATTATATAACTTGTTGAGAAGATTAATATGAAGAGTAGAGAGAAGACTACGATAACTTTATATAAGAATAGTAGTTAGCAAGCACATGACCAATACGCTACGTATACTTGAAGATTATTTGAATAGGCATTTCTACGAATTTCGCATTTGAACTTGAACACTTATGCATTACATGCGAGTTTCTCTAATATACGTGCGGGTCTATTTTTCATCAAGTGCAGTACAAATATGGAAACATAATGATTTATAGAGCAGATATTTGCGATTTTTGGATTGATTTTGGTAATCTACAGCTCTTGAGATTTTTCATTTTGGAGTGGTCTTAGACACTATTAGATCGTTCAGTTTCTTTTTGTTCATGATTCGTTTGTTGAAATCCATCCTGGTTAAGCTTTGGATTCTAATAGTTTTCATGTACCTTCTTAAGCCAGGCTCATTTCTATGGTGTAGAATCTTTCGTGTTTCTTTGGGTGAGGATCTCCAGTCGAGCTTTATATCTAGTCTAGTGGTGCTGAATCGTTCTTTTTACAGTGATATATTTACAATTTCTTGAACGATATACTTATGAACATGAGATAATAATGAGAAATAAATTACTATTGTAAAAAGATTGAATTAAATATTTTCATTACAAATCGAAATGATAATGTCAAGAAATTCTCAAGCATTGTTATTTAAACAGCTGATTATATTATATTTGCCTTAGTTCTGATAAAAATTGTCCATGATACTTTAACTTATGTTAATTTGATGCACGATATTTCATGACATTATACATTCATACTGTAACTGCATGAAATACAATAGGATACGACGAATAAGCTCCAGCTATACCTTGGGAACGTGTGAGAGCGATGAACTTGTTTCGCGAACAGCTGTTTTTCCTTTTCAAACGTTCGGACTCGGGTTCGGTTCTCTACAAGATCAAGTCGTATCGAGGACTACGTGACCTGATGAACGAGGGTTCAGTTCCAGAACGAGGACAGTGTGTTTCTCGCATACTCACATTTCAACCAGATGGCAAGGTACAAGTTAGCTGACCACCCAATTTCATAGTAGACAGTATGAATTAGACATACTCTAGAGTGTTCCTTTTCAACAATTTTTCTTAGTAGTTAGAAAATGCATTCCAAGGCTAGACCCGATTCTCTAGCGCTTCTGTTTTGTAGTGTATTTTATTTTTGTAGTTAACATTATTATTTTATTATGCTAATTTTTTATGCATTAATTCGATTTTTGCAAAAAATGAAAGTTGACTTACGAGATCACTACAGGGCGAAAAAAAAGTGTGTCTGTCTGTGTGTGTGTATGTGTGTGTGAGTGTGTGTACTCTGAATGTCTGTCCCCCCCTATCAATTCGAACACGGTGAGCGCAAATTGAACGAAATTTGGTACAAAGGTAGCACTAGCAAAGGACACCTCAGTGTCATGTTTTATATCGCCACCATCTTGAAGGAAACGTAATGGCGGCCACACAAATGTTCAAAGCTTAAATCAAATTACGACTAACCTAATCATCCGATCTCTACCAAATTTTGCAACAACTAACCTTTATCGAGGGAGCATCCTTTGACAAATCTAATAGGTCATTAGCCTAAAAGTTTGCGGATGGCGGCCATCTTTGTGTCAAAATCGATTACCCCTATTAATTCGAACACGGTGAAACCGAATGGAATGAAATTTGGTAGAGAGGTAGCACTAGCAAAGGGCACCCTAGTGTCATGTTTTATATCGCCGCCATCTTGACGGAAACGTAATGGCGGCCACCCAAATGTTCAAAGCTTAAATCAAATTACGACTAACCTAATCATTCGATCTCTACCAAATTTTGCAACAACATACCCTTATGAAGGGAGCATCCTTTGACAAATCTAATAGGTCATTAGTCTAATAGTTTGTGGATGGCGGCCATCTTTGTGTCAAAATCGATTACCCCTATTAATTCGAACACGGTGAAACCGAATGGAATGAAATTTGGTACAGAGGTAGCACTAGCAAAGGGCACTTCAGTGTCATGTTTTATATCACCGCCATCTTTACGGAAACGTAATGGCGGCCACACAAATGTTCAAAGCTTAAATCAAATTACGACTAACCTAATCATCCGAACTCTACCAAATTTTGAAACAACATACTGTACCTTTATGGAGGAAGCATCCTTTGACAAATCTAATAGGTCATTAGCCTAATAGTTTGCGGATGGCGGCCATCTTTGTGTCAAAATCGATTACCCCTATTAATTCGAACACGGTGAAACCGAATGGAATGAGATTTGGTACAGAGGTAGCATTAGCAAAGGGCACCTCAGTGTCATGTTTTATATCGCCGCCATCTTGACGGAAACGTAATGGCGGCCACACAAATATTCAAAGCTTAAATCAAATTACGATTAACCTAATCATCCGATCTCTACCAAATTTTGCATCAACATACCATTATGGAGGGAGCATCCTTTGACCAAACTAATAGGTCATTAGCCTAATATTTTGCGGATGGCGGCCATCTTTGTGTGAAAATCGATTCCCCCTATTAATTCGAACACGGTGAAACCGAATGGAGCGAAATTTGGTACAGAGTTAGCACTAGAAAAGGCCACCTCAGTGTCTTGTTTTATGTCACCGCCATCTTGACGGAAACGTAATCGCGGCCACCCAAATGTTAAAGGCTAAAATGTAATTACGACCAACCTAATAATCTAGTCTCTACCAAATTTTGCAACAACAAATCTTTATGTGGGAAGCATATTCTGACCAAACTGCTAGATCATCAGCCCAATAGTTTGCAGTTGGTGGCCAAGTATGTGTGCAAATCGATTCCTCCTATCAATTCAAACACGGTGAAACCGAATTGAACGAAATTTGGTACAGAGGTAGCATTAGCAAAAGGTACCTCAGTGTCATGTTTTATATCGCCGCCATCTTGACGGAAACGGAATGACGGCCACCCAAATGTTAAAAGCTTAAATCAAATTTCGACCATCCTAATAATTTGATCTCTACCGGATTTTGCAACAACATGCCTTTTTGTGGAAAGCATCTTATGACTGGCTACAAGGTCATCAGCCCAATAGTTTGCAAATAGCGGCCATGAATGTGTGCAAATCCATTCCCCAGATCAATTCAAACACGGTGAAACCGAATTGAATGAATTTTTTTACAGAGGTAGCACTAGCAAAGGGCACCTCATATTCATGTTTAATATCCCTATAGCACGTTGTATTTCAACAAGCTACTACAACCAACATTCAATTATACTCCTTGAAAAGGACAAAGAGTTATAACAATACCCATGCATTTAGGAGAAAGTAGGCTATATGTTCTTTACTGAACATCTTGTTTATGCATTAATTCACTTCTTTTTCTTTCTAAATCTGAGCATTTAATGGAATTATATAACTTGTTGAGAAGATTAATATGAAGAGTAGAGAGAAGACTACGATAACTTTATAAAAGAATAGTAGTTAGCAAGCAGATGACCAATACGCTACGTATACTTGAAGATTATTTGAATAGGCATTTCTACGAATTTCGAATTTGAACTTGAACACTTATGCATTTCATGCGAGTTTCTCTAATAGACGTGCGGGTCTATTTTTCATCAAGTGCAGTACAAATATGGAAACATAATGATTTATAAGCAGATATTTGCGATTTTTGGATTGATTTTGGTAATCTACAGCTCTTGAGATTTTTCTTTTTGGAGTGGTCTTAGACACTATTAGATCGTTCAGTTTCTTTTTGTTCATGATTCGTTTGTTGAAATCCATCCTGGTTAAGCTTTGGATTCTAATAGTTTTCATGTATCTTCTTAAGACAGGCTCATTTCTATGGTGTAGAATCTTTCGTGTTTCTTTGGGTGAGGATCTCCAGTCGAGCTTTTTGTCTAGTGGAGTTGAATCGTTCTTTTTACAGTGATATATCCACAATTTCTTGAACGATATAGTTATGAACATGAGATTATAATGAGAAATAAGTAACTATTGTAAAAAGATTGTATAAAATATTTTCATTACAAAGCGAAATGATAATGTCAAGAAATTCTCAAGCACTGTTATTTAAACAGCTGATTATATTATATTTGCCTTAGTTCGGATAAAAATTGTCCATGATACTTTAACTTATGTTAATTTGATGCACGATATTTCATGACTTTCATGTTAAAGCTTATTTGAACTTAATGACGTTTGGAAAAATGTTTACAAGCTATGGAGAGCTTATCTATGAATGAAGCAACGTGTATTTGCGAATTTGATTGTTATAATGAGATATTAGACATCAATGGATGATCTATGTCATTTTTCTGTCCAGTATGAATTAGCTATTGAGCTAGGTCTGAATACAACTATGTGTATATTTTCTAACGTGCAGTATAGTCACGAATATTAATACTAGAAGTATGAGGTTAATACATCCAACATTTAAGTGAAACAGCATTGTGATAATTGTTCTAGAATGGATTGTTCAAATTAATAACATTTCTTTTTGGAGAAAGGTTAATTGGAAAGACGAGTAATAATATTGATATTATCCTGTAATAATAACCACTAAAAGCTTTAGAGATAATAATAATAATAACATGAATAACCATGTGATTTAAAATGTTGTTAACATTTTTATGCCATAATAATGCGTTCGATAAACTTAACCATTCGTCGAACATTTGACTTTAACTAATACTATAGAATGCTTATAGATGGAATCGAATTTATTACTGATGAAGAATTTGAACGTGTACAATAATGTATAAATGTAAATAATATCATAAACTTTGAGGATCACTTAAATATATAACGAGTGTTTATAATAATGTTTAAATATTTTTGAAACTGTTATTACATGCGATTAGGATGCTGTATTTTGAGAGCATTTTTGAATATATTTCGATTCTAATGTTATTATGAGATATATCTACGCTTCAGTAGAGGTGAATTATTTTGTTTAGTGGAGAGATAGTCCACCATGCAACAGTCTTTAGATTAATAAACTGTTGGTTAATTTTAAATACTTCGGATGTCTTGGTCATTTATACCAGAAATAGGATGCGCTACGAGGACCAGTTGGTCAGTTTTTAGGATGCGTAGCGCCACGCTCGAGATTAATTTAGTCATTCTTAGAGTCTCGTTAGCTCACTTTGAGTTATTTTTCGTTTACATTTCATCGTCCACTGGCATCTTCCTATCGCATTCTCTATAAGAGAGGTATCCTTATCCCTGGTTGATCCTAGTTGGTAGAATTGTAGGGGCATTTCAGCCGGCGCTTCCAGATTCTACGATTCAGCAGTTCCATCGGATTTCAACAGGTAAGACCACGTGGATACGGGTGCAGTACTGTACCTGAAAATCCGGAAAGGATCCTGTCGGAATATCCATTGCCCCAGCTGGATTGCCTATTTCTAACAGCACCGGCAAATACTACATTAGAAATCGCTTCCAACATGGCCTTTAGGGATTTACATACAGCAGTTACAAGTATATTGTGGATCAACAACAAACTACACGGGGCACTTACCTTTACTTACCTCCTCGGAGACTGGGAATTCAGCTTCGCCTACAATACATCCACAATACTTTTCTCCTTATATTTAAAATGAATCACACTCCAACAACAACGGATAACGAACTGAATAAAATGTATTGACTATAGTGTAAACTAATCTAGTATAAACAAAATAACAATAAACTAATTTAGCAATAGAAATTAAAATAAAAACACGCAATCATTCACATTTCCCTTCAACTCTACATCTTACTACAATGCTGCGTATAAAAATTATTAGCATAAAATTTTGGCTTGTTTTAGGCCTACACAGCGTAAAAAAAACGTTTAATGAAGGCTCTTACATTCGTGGCGTTCCAGACACCTGATTTCATTCGCTAGCTTGCGTTTCTAGAACGCACGTGCAGTGGTCTTGTTTCATCAATGAAATACTACCACCACGCCCAACTCGGAACTGGTTTATACAATTTATACAAGACGGTGAGTGTCCACTTGCATATATTATGTCACACCGTTCTCCAACCTTAACGGTGAATAATTCTAGCCAGCCCACATTGAGACTGACGGTGTGTGCGTTTAAAATAACACGTAAAATTAACATTTAGATCTTACAAAAATGCATACAACTACTCTGTTTCTTAAACAATCATTCCAAAAAATGTATACACTCTTTCATTCGCACCCCGCAATTGTTCATGACCAATCCGGTTCCACATTTACTCTTAACAATGAACAATCATTCATACCAAAAACATCCGCTCATAAAACACACGCTATTTCAAAACAATTGATTAATAAATCCTACTAAATTATCATTATACTAATTAAATCATTTTCAAAGAATTATTTACACGTAATATGTTCATAATAATATATATTATTTAGTGTTGCTAACACGTTACTTTCGAGATTCTGGCTTCTCGGTTAAAATACAATTCCCTACTAACTATATACACTGGTTTTTCACATAACCCTACTCTAACGTTCCATAATTTTGATATATTGTTTACACATCATCTTATATACGTTTCATTACATTGTCGGTATAATACAGTCAACTAATGAAAGTTAACTGTACGTAAATACATAACTTCGGGTTTAATAAAATATAATAATAGTATTATAGACATGAGTAGACAATCGTTCTCAAGTGTATTTCCGCTAGAACCCTCCTGTTAACACAGCTAAATCGTTACTTCACAAGAACTGGACTTCTTGTATACAACGGCACTTATCATGATCCATGCCTTCGTATCAAAGAACAATAATGCTTTGACTTCCTTTAAAATGCGGAACTCCCTCGCACGAGCACTCCATAGCTCTACAAATCCTCATATAACAGTATATATGGCATAAACAATTATCATCCACTATGTTCAATTATCAAAAAGGATTAATTGTTATTAACATATCTTCTGTAGGCACTTCTCTCAAATAATGGCATGACCCTCAGTATCATTTCACATGACTACTGGACTACAATTATACATGCTTAAGTTCTTCAAACGAAACTTACAATTGTAATGAAGGATATTAGACAGTCGTGATTAACTTCCTAAAGTTTACACCACAACAAGATAATTAACTGTTAACTCGTCCGTCGCGAATACATGTAATAAAAATATTACTCCTGGCTCAAATCACTTGTCAAACTTTAAATTGTTTATCGTTGTAATATCATGTCCACAAATGACGTGATATTACACAAATAGTGTAAAATAATACACATGTTATTTATAGTGGCAGATATAATTCAATTTTGACCGGGATAACCTAGCTTTGAATTCCTAGCCAAAGATTTGAATAATCTTCTATCAAAAGGTATTTCCTCTAGCATATTAAATGAACAAAGCTCTTAGCTTTAGAAATAATAAAAAGGTTTGTCAATGTCGTAATGCTTTTCCACTCTTCACAAAGAATGTTTATAGGGATTAAGACTTCGGTCTTATCAAACGACTAGTATTTCTTAGATCGTCGACAGTTTATGTACAATAATGATATAAAAATATCATTCGATGTTTCTTCTTTTCTTGAAGTTAGATGTCGTTACATTAAAGTGCTCAAATTAAATTTAATAAGAATTTAATTTGAAGCTATGACACAATGTCAGAATACTTGGTTTAAATGAAATTATTAAAAATTCGAGAGTCGGAACGACTAGTCTTCTATGAGGCAATATAATTCCTCAAACAAAATTTTTAATGTCAGTTCCACAACTAATCCGTAGAATAAAATTGAAAAATAGATGAAAGGTAATCATCTCCTAATTAATCATGAAGCATAAAAATCTCAACACACATCTGAAGTGTAAAATACATGAAAACACTGAAATACATGAAATGTGAAAATGTAGAAATATGGAATAAGATCGTTGGCTCAGGATGTCACTAATCAAGCTCTATACTACAAATGAGATACACTGCTACCTTATTTGGACGAAAACTTGAAGATCTATGTAAGTATTCCCACAATACTTTAGATGTTTCCTCAGTACAAGACACTGACATGGATCTGCATTCGAACCTCGGATCTGCGACCTCAGAGATATGAAACGTCCCTCTCTGGAATTCACGAACATTCGCCTGGGCTCGAACGACATCCTTCTGGTAAATTCTTCTGTGTTGCTGGGCTACCCTCCCTAGCATCTTGACAAATCTCTTCTGTAGAATCTTCATTCTCCATCGTAAATATGTATCAGCCTCATTATTGGAATATAATTGTAGAAATATTCATATAAATGGTGAACGAAATATTTCCATTGCTAATTGATGTTATATTAGTGTTCGTAGACTGCGAAAATGTACACGATGGACCGTAGACTACGTCTGTATTCAAGAATACGTCGTCTAACGAAGCTCCATCGTTGTATTTTAACTCCTGCTATCGAATATGTCTCTGGTGCATGACTATTTAGTTCATCATATCAACAATGTTACTTATGTTGAATGAAAACACGTGAAGAATATTAATAGCCATTCTGTTAATGTTTATGTGTTGCGCCAATATTAAAAGTTCTCCGCTACTGTTCACTTGAACTGCGTTCGTCAACTTCACGTTGCAATTTAAAATGATATTCAGCTTTATTTCCAACGCATTTGAAAATCTGACTTAACAGGCTTATATTGTCGAAACGGTGAGTTTTAAAGCGCTCGATTTTTCGCAATATATAGTATGCGACCTGTTCTTTATATATATTCGCTTAGTTATATTCAGTTCTCAATGATATAAGAGATATAATCAATTCAATGTTCCTCGCAACTTCACATAGAATGGAAGTGCGGTGATCTCCTACGTTCCACCAAGCTATCCTTGCGTCTCCACAATTCGACAGTCGTCGCTCTCGGACTACGCCTTGGGATCTCCGTTAACCCAGTAAAAACACTTCCTCACTCTTCAAAGACTGCTGGAATAAGAACCTCGATCCTTGGATCTCCCCCTCCAAGTCGAAATTTTGTCGGCCATATCAAATTCCCAACATAATTTTAGCGCGTAGATTACTAATGCTTATTACTGCGTAGATTAACCAATCTGCGGTTTTTAAAGTATCAGACATAATGTCTTTTAATATTCTCTTCATTACCAAATAAGAAAATCTTCTTCTAAGGGCCTAAATGCATAATTTAATCATATTATGTAATTGAAGTTGATCCCGTCTTCAATAAGACCTCTTCTCATTGGCTCTGGGCTGGGATCCAATAGCATAATTTATAACAATATTTATAATATTAATTTCCAAACTCGCTGTTGCTATGCCAAATATAGCCTTCTAGAAGCGTCCATTGTGCAATATATCACGTGATCGGGCTCTCCCACAGCCTCGAACTTGTAACACTACCCTCGTGTGTCACACTTCCATATTTTTTTTCTTTTTTTTTCTTAGTCATTTACCCTCCAGGTTGGTGGAACCCATGGACTCAGCGAGGGAACTCACCCCTACCGCCTCTACGGGCAGTGTCCTAGAGCTGGGAACATCTAATCGGAGTGGATACAACTGGTGGGGTGGGATTGGCACCTCGCTCAGGCGGCCTCACCTGCAAAGCGAACAGGTGCCTCACGATGGAAGGTAATGAATGGTTAGGATGGATAGGCAAGGAAGAGGGAAGGAGGCGGCCGTGGACTTGAAGAAGGTACTGTCCCCGAAATCCGGATAGTAGGCTGTCAGATATCCGCCCCCCTCAATATGATTGCCAATAATCAATCGCACCGGCACAGCTACATCAATGAAAATGGCACTGACAGATACTACCGAGATTAGAGCACAGCAGTTAACAAGAAATTATTGTGGAACACACCAAAATATACGGGGGTTCATACTTACCTTTACTTACCTATTCAAATTAATCTCGGGTCTGGGTTGTCAACTGGATCACTTAAATGTATGCCCACACAATAAACTCCACCACGATATTTAAAATGAATCAAAACGGAAACAAGAAACTTTAAACTGTACAATAATTTATTTCACATAAAGGAATAATATAACATAAAATTGAACAACAAAATAAACGTGGCAATCAGAAGCCATTGTCAATGTAATCATGTCCTCCTGTAGGACTTGTAGACGTTACATAGAAAATTTCAGCTTTCTAGCTCAAAAGAACGTAATAATAATACACTTGGAATGGATAAGGGAATTGGGACGAGACATGTAGCAATTGTTTTCCTCTCTCATAAACATCACACTTTATTTATAACTGCAAGCCTGCTATGAAGACGACCTTGGCCTCTATCATCCAGTTGTCAGGCCAGCTGCGATGCACCCTACACCATGTCGCATGCCTGCCTCGTCAAATGGACTCACCTGTCCAGCCAACGTTAGCATGTGCTAGTTACATCAGAGCCTAGCTCCTTTTCAAAACACTTTAAATGTTCACGTCTCAGCCCAAATATTATCACGCAAATCTTTTAAATGCTCCATTCACATATCCATGGATTACTCTAATAATCCCAAAACTTGTTTAATTATAATCCACATTTATAACTGGCGTTGTTTAGAGTATAATAACATTTTAAATTGTTTATAACAAATTGTTCATTAATTATTTATAACAATTATTAATTGTTTATAACAATGTAAAATGACAATTGAAAATTTATACACGCCTCTCTTAATCCCTTTCATATCAAATTATTATTAAAGATATTTACATAATTATTTACAATATTTATATTATTATTTATTTTAGAAATACATTTAACCACACGTCTATCCGGTTGATAATTACTTAAATCGTGTTAATATAATCGACCAATGAAGGTTAGTTATATTTTAAGTTATAGATTCAGGTTTAATAAGGTTTAATAATAATAATTATTATTTGTGACGGTAACCTCCATTCAAAATCGTTATCTCAAATTATTTAAACACTCTTGTTAATTTTAACAGTAACTTCACATGATTAATTTTCAAAGGACCTGGACAATACACTCAGTGGAAAAATACTTCGCTCAAAACGCACAAAATTGCACAAAAATTGGCCCAGAATTCATCATATATCTCAATATATATGGCATAAAAATCTTCCACATACAAAAACCTCCACTTATAAATTCATTAACATCATTCTTATTACTGTGGGAACCTCCTTCACTTATTCAAGGGCATTATTCAACAGCGACTTTTGCACGTCCACTGAACTAACGATTATACATCCATAGTTCCTCTTTAAAAATTCTTCTATTCATTAATTGTATCATAACTGTTATTATTTAACCTTCGTGGGTTTCATTCATGAATCGATATGAAGTAAAAATTTGCCAATAACAAATACATTTAATAGCAAATACGATTATACACGCCTCCCTGGTCTATCAAAATTGAGATTAATATCTTCAAAGTATCGCAGTATAAAAATACTATATTCAATCAAAGTTCATCTAAACTGCATAAATAATCGAATAGAATACAATTAGACTGTGGAATGCAAACATTATTGTTCCAATCTAGAATTGAGAAAAACTCCTATCAAATGTTCATTACTATAGTGTATTCAATAAATCGTAATCAAAGTTCATATTTCATAAAATTGTCTATAATGCAATGGTATTTCAGAACTGACGATAAATGTCTATGTTGCAATCATGTTCATAAAACGACTAGTATTTCCAAGATCGTCGATACAGTAATAGATTTTAACGCTCTAAAATCTTTTAATTATTCTTCTTTCTTGAGGATGACAGAAAATTGGTCAAAGTAATTTACTGAATAGAATTACTTTAATAAAATGACACGCTGTCTGAATTCAAGTCTGCCATAGAAAATCGTTAACTTTACAGTCAAATCGTGACTACAAAAATATGCAAATTACTGAAAGAATCTATAATATCAGTCTCAACTGATCCAAATATTTAACTATGCCAATGACATAACAATGTCTCAATAAATCGTCGAAAAAGGCATAAATCATCAAAGTGTACTGAGTACAGAAATATCAAGCAAGAATATGGGGCAAAATATATGGGACAGAAAATATGTGGAAAATGGTTGCTCAGACATCGCTAAATGTCTCAAATAAAACAAGAAACCTTCACGACTACCTTATCTGTTGATTGAAGTTCTAGAGGAAAATCTTCCAAAGAAGACTGATGATAGTTCCATTTCACCAACGTAAAGATGTGCTCCGTCCTCGAACCTGGAACCAGCGCCCTCGGAGAATAGAACTGCTTCCTCCTCCGGAAATTGCACTGCTCCGTGTAAATGATAGACATCCTTCTGGCAAAACTCTTCTTTGTGAGCCGGGTCCACCCTGGCCTCTCTTGAAAGTTCCCTGAAGTTCTGGCAAAACTCTTCTTTGTGAGCCGGGTCCACCCTGGCCTCTCTTGAAAGTTCCCTGAAGTTCTGGTAGAAATTCGCCATGAAGTTTATTGCAATTATTTCCGCAGAAATGTTCATAATTGTAGCGTATGAAAATATTTCCACTGCCATTTGATATTATTCAGCGATGGATTACGACGCATGAGTGTAGTTGGATGTTCACTACATGCTCGCTTTTGTAGAAAGACGATTAGCGAAGTTCCATGCTGCCATTTCACTCCATTGATGTATGTCTCAATTGCATTAAAGTCTTTAGTCTTCCATCTCCACTTCTGTTATAATCATAGTTGAAAGAACTGCCATATTATATTGTTCCATTCTATAATGTAGCGCTGTATCACCAAATGCAATATGTAGTATCACGGTTGCAATACCCGTGTCAGCCGTAGCGTAGAATGTGATATTATAAAAGTGCTTCTCAGGTGGCGAGAAAATCACTTTTGTTGGCAGTCTTAAAATGCCAATATCTTCCAAATTATAATCGTGAAAATGTTCAACTTTACAACACACTTTAATACTGTAATGCACAATAGAATTAGCATACAGACAGTCGCTAACTCTTGATATATTATCTGGTAGACTCGTTAATGTGTGCGTTTCAACTTCGCCTAGTTTCAAACACCGTAAAATGGTACTGCTACACTGCTCCGTGCTCGTTCGATACGGTGGGCTTTACCACGCGCTAATAACGACTTGCTTCACTGAATCACTCGAAGTCTGACAATATGATAATCAGCAAAACCACTATAAGACACCGGAAAATGAGATATGAGAGCTCCTCTCTCCTGTGCAAGACCTTTTATCAACTTCTTAAGGGGCGTATCCATCCCTTCCATAGCTTGTTCCTCCGTCATTGCTAGAAGTTCTAACTTTGGCGATACTTGACGGATTTTCAAATTTCAAAAACTCAAAATTAATTTCTTCAAAATTCCAAATCAATGCCATAACTGAAAATAGTTTTCCACAATTCTGCATGCCAAAAGTAATTAAATATGGTAGTTTCAGTAATCTCCGTCTCCCTCCAAACTATCATCATTGGTTCGAGCCTCTCCTCCAATAGCGTAACTTCTTCCTTAGCACAATTCTTTGTTTCCCTGCGACTGCGTCGTAAATCTCAGATCTTTCTCGAACAAAATCATGACGTCACCAAGAATCTCAGCTCAATCAGCCTACTTGCATAAAGTCTGCGTCATCCGTGCCTACGTCATGAATATCCACGTCACAACTATGACAGCCATAACTTTATTCATATTTGCCAATACAACCACCGTGGTCTCAATATAATTCAATTTACGGGGGCAGTACCATCCCGGCATTTTCCCGAAGACGAAGTGGGAAACCACGGAAAACCACTTCGAGTATGGCTGAGGTGGGAATCGAACCCCTCTACTCATTTGGAACACCTGAGGCTGAGTAGACCCCGTTCCAGTCCTCATACCTTTTTTCAAATTTCGTGGGAGAGCCGGGAATCGAACCCAGGACCTCCGGGGCGGCAGCTAACCATGCTGACCGCTACGCTATGGAGGTGACTAGAAATTATATTTGCTGATTAAATTTTATCATGGGGACGGAAAATACTCTCATTTTGTCCCAAAATAATTCAATTTACGGCGGCAGTGCCTTCTTCAAGGCCACGGCCGCCTCCTTCCCTCTTCCTTGCCTATCCATCCTGACCATCCATTACCTTCCCTCATGAGGCCCCTGTTCGCTTTGCAGGTGAGGCCGCCTGGGCGAGGTGCCAATCACACCTCACCAGTTGTATCCACTCCGATTAGATATTCCCAGCTCTAGGACACTTCCCGTCGAGGCGGTAGTGGTGAGTTCCCTCGCTGAGTCCGTGGGTTCCACCAACCTGGTGGGTAAACGACTAAGAAGAAGAAGAAAAAGATAAGATTTTTTTTTTTTACGATTTTGACTATGGTACAATAGTTTTATATTTTTTTCTTCGCAGTACTTCTTCTTACGTTGGCTGATTGCCTGTCTTCGTTGTTCCAACATCACACTCTTAGGTCCACGTTATACTAGTAAACTTAAAACATCTGTAGAATTGATCTGTCACCGGAATTCCTCACTGTGAAGTATGATGTCATCAGTGATCTGCAGTCTTTGTAGTTTCCATCGTATCACTTCCAGCCTCCCTGTATTGTATTTTAATTTAGAGATGTAATCGAAAATCCTCTTAGTGTGTCTATTATTGTTCATTCTGTAAACGTGTCCATAAAATCGTAGTTTTCTCCTTTTAATTGTAACTATAATATCCGATCCAGCTTGGTAGTGGTACCATGTGGAATGTATATAACATACGCATTACTTCAAGGTTTGTAGGCGCCATTACAGATATTTCTACAATAAATCATCATCAAGTTGTTGTTCTTTGGTGTAAAAATATTCATTAAAACATATTTGCTGAAAACAATATTATGGTTTATTAAGAGACTGTTTTTCAATCTCTGGATAAAAGTGAAGGGCATCCACTCGCCGAGTAACTTTCCACAACACTTTCATACTGAACGGTAAACGCTCATGCGAACTCTGGTGTCAACTCACTGAAACACAAACCACATGTCTACGTATCGGTATTTAAATGATGATATGTTTTATATGAAACATTGTAACTATTCGGCAAAGCCGGCATTATGTTTCTGCACAATGGCCTTTCAGATATTAACACACATTGCGGTAATGCAGTGATCAATGTAATATATATCGATGATTTTATATGGGAACTGGGCTAACCTTTCATAGATCAATATAGGAATTCCCTTTACTGTCAAATAGGCGTGTTCATAACTAATTTAAAACTCAATTCCACTCAGGAACATTATCGAAAAAAAAGCAAAATATTAATGGAGCATAAAATAATGCTTCCATTTTATTACCGCACGTGAAAATAAGTACCTGTCTTGCACTCCAAATGTCTGTGGTTGTAATGGTTGCGTGGGTAGCATCTTGGTCTGCGAAACATGAGTCTCAGGTTCGAACCCCAGTCCCGGCAATTATTTCTGCTACCGGATTATCGATTTATACGATATATATCATAACAGTATGCGTCATTTTAACAGAATATACATGAAATTACGGTTTATCTAATTTTAATTACAATAGTTTACACCAAGCAGGAGTTGGGAAATTTGATTGTACTGAACTTTATTTCTAGTACCGGTAGTCTATAGATAGGCTAGAGACTATGGTTTCATTCCTCCTCTTAATTTACAATATAATATGTGATGTTTGTTCAAACAAGTGTGACAGTAGCATATCTCCAATTCAATCTATACATTCATCATAGTACCAGTATGAAAACGGAGCGTAAATTAAAATTTTATGAATGTCCAAGCTGTGTAGTATACGAGTAGGATAACATGTCAGATGACTTCACTTTGTGATCGCTCTTCAACACAAACAAATATCGTTGGGCGCCACTCATATACACAATGAGAATAAAGTAGAGAGCACGAAATCTCTCCTCCGGGGCAGAAGGGCAATAGGACTTGCTTATGTCAAAAACATCATAGGCCTCTTATTCTCAATGAATTTCTACAACAACTTTCACATATAAGATCCTCTTTCTTATTTATTCCAATCTCTGCAGCAAGATACTCAGACTTCCCTTCATCTCCACAAAACATAGCCTATCCCCTTCATATAATTTTACACAACCCAATCATCAAAAACAATAAGAATCAGAAACAAATTGACAATCATTAAAATAAATATATTTGCAGACAAGGAACTCAAATGAGCATCCCCCCTTCATTTTTGCAAAAAATGAAAGTAGACTTATGAGATCAACACTGGGCGAAAAAAGTGTGTCTGTCTGTGTGTGTGTGTGTATGTGTGTGTGTGAGTCTGTGTGTGTGTGTATGTGTGTGTGTGAGTCTGTGTGTGTGTGTGTGTGTCTGTGTGTGTGAGTGTGTGTACTCTGAATGTCTGTCCCTCCCTATCAATTCGAACACGGTGAATGCGAATTGAACGAAATTTGATACAAAGGTAGCACTAGCAAAGGACACCACAGTGTCATGTTTTATATCACCGCCATCTTGACGGAAACGTAATCGCGGCCACACAAATGTTCAAAGCTTAAATCAAATTACGACTAACCTAATCATCCGATCTCTACCAAATTTTGCCACAACATACCTTTATGCGGGGAGCATCCTTTGACCAAACTAATAGGTCATCAGCGTAATAGTCTGCGGATGGCGGCCATCTTTGTGTGAAAATTGATTCCCCTATTAATTCGAACACGGTGCAACCGAATGGAACGAAATTTGGTACAGAGGTAGTACTAACAAAAGGCACCTCAGTTTCATGTTTTATGTCGCCGCCATCTGGACGGAAACGTAATGGCGGCCACACAAATGTTCAAAGCTGAAGTTAAATTACGACTAACATAACCTTCCGATCTCTACCAAACTTTGCAACAACATACCTTTATGCAGGGAGCATCCTTTGACCAATCTAATAGGTTAGTAGCCTAATAGTTTGCGGATGGCGGCCATCTTTATGTCAAAATTGATTCCCCCTATTAATTCTAACACGGTGGAACCGAATGGAACGAAATTTGGTACAGAGGTAGCACTAGCAAAGGGCACCTCAGTGTCATGTTTTATAACACCGCCATCTTGACTGAAACGTAATGGCGGCCACACGAATGTTCAAAGCTTATATCTAATTACGATTAACCTAATCATCCGATCTCTACCAAATTTTGCAACTGCATACCTTTATAGAGGGAGCATCCTTTGACCAACCTAATAGGTCATTCGCCTAATAGTTTGCGGATGGCGGCCATCTTTATGTCAAAATTTATTCCCCCTATTAATTCGAACACGGTGGAACCGAATGGAACGAAATTTAGTACAGAGGTAGCACTAGCAAAGGGCACCTCAGTTTCATGTTTTATATCGCCGCCAACTTGACTGAAACGTAATGGCGGTCACACGAATGTTCAAAGCTTAAATCAAATTACGATTAACCTAATCATCCGATCTCTACCAAATTTTGCAACTACATACCTTTATGGAGGGAGCATCCTTTGACCAATCTAATAGGTCATTCGCCTAATAGTTTGCGGATGGCGGCCATCTTTGTGTCAAAATTGATTCCCCCTATTAATTCAAACACGGTAAAACCGAATGGAACGAAATTTGGTACAGAGATAGCACTAGCAAAGGGCATCTCAGTGTCATGATTAATATCGCCGCCATATTGACAGAAACGTAATGGCGGCCACACAAATGTTTAAAGCTTAAATCAAATTACGACTAACATAACCATCCGATCTCTACCAAACTTTGCAACAACATACCTTTATGGAGGGAGCATCCTTTGACCAATCTAATAGGTCATTAGCCTAATAGTTTGCGGATGGCGGCCATCTTTATGTCAAAATTGATTCCCCCTATTAATTCGAACACGGTGGAACCGAATGAACGAAATTTGGTACAGAGGTAGCACTAGCAAAGGGCACCTCAGTGTCATGTTTTATATCACCGCTATCTTGACGGAAACGTAATCGCGGCCACCCAAATGTTAAAAGCTAAAATGTAATTACGACCAACCTAATAATCTAGCTTCTACCAAATTTTGCAACACCATATCTTTATGTGGGAAACATATTCTGACCAAACTGCAAGAACATCAGCCCAATAGTTTGCAGATGGTGGCCAAGTATGTGTGCAAATCGATTCCCCCTATCAATTCAAACACGGTGAAACCGAATTGAACGAAATTTGGTACAGAGGTAGCACTAGCAAAGGGCACCTCATATTCATGTTTAATATCCCTATAGCACGTTGTATTTCAACAAGCTACTACAACCAACATTCAATCATACTCCTTGAAAAGGACAAAGTGTTATAACAATACCCATGCATTTAGGAGAAAGTAGGCTATATGTTCTTTACCGAACATCTTGTTTTCTCTTGTAATCTACCAAAACATGTACTACACTAACACACAATTCATCAAGTTTCAGGATATTTCAGTTACCCTTACTCTTGAAGTTCACGACAAAGACTAAGGCAATTTGGACCAAATTTAAAGCAAACAAAGTACCTACCACCAAAACTCGATTTACTAATTGTATGTGGTTGCAATGTCACCAACCATTGGATAGGTTGTAGAGCCCGACACATCAGTCTCTCCACGACACGATCGGGGAGGCATGGCCACTGAACGGAGGCGTGGGACTGTCCTAGCTAGGCTGACAACTCGCGACACTTTTAAAACCGATACGAAATATCACGTGCGCCACTGGGTCACGTTTAGCAGGATACGGTTTATACATACAAGTGGGATCTTAGACAGCATTTTCCTGAATATATAGAAATCACAATTCTACGTCTACTGGTTTACTTTTTATTATTTTAAAATTATTTGAAAGAGGACACTATTCAGGGAGAGGGAAGAGGGGGGGGGGGGGGGAGAGAAAGAAATTATTTATGCTCCAATTAATGGTTTGTGACATATTTAGGCATAAGACCCTTGTACTTGTGAGTGGATATTTTTGTGTCCGATATCAAGACGTGGTGAAAACAGGATTGGGAGTAATTGTATTTGAGTTTCGGATTCGATTTTAAATAGGATACGACCATGGAATATTCGTGGGCTGAGTATTAAAAACTCATAAAAACCAATATATTATCCAAAATAAATATATTTATTGCAGCTGAACATTTCAAAGACGAATGTTATGTCGGTAGGGAAAAAAGCAAGGAAATAGGATGCCAGGCAAGAGGATGTAAATTTCAGCAGGTGGAACATTTTAAATACTTGGGCTGTGTATTCTCTCATGACGGTGGAATGGGGAAAAGCCAATGCAGTCAGTTCTCAGTTGCAATCTACAGTACTCTGCAAGAACGACATTAATGTAGCGACGATACTTTCCCTACATAGCTCAGTAATTAGGCTGACCTTGCTGTATGGAATTGAAAGCTGGGTAGATTCAGGATATCTGATACATAAGCTAGATGTAACGGATATGAGGGTAGTACGAATGATTCCTGGGACAAATAGATGGGAGCAATGGCAGGAAGTTACTCGTAATGAAGAGATAAAGGATAAGTGAGATGAAGATGTTCGTATGAGCCGACTCAGATGGTGGGGTCATGTGAAGAGACCGGGGGAGGAGAAATTACCTAAGGGGTTAATAAGTTCGGCTGTAGAGGGTAAGAGAAGCAGAGGTAGACCTAGAAGCCGATGATTAGATAGAGTCAGTGATGAACGATTTCAAAGTGAGAGGTGTAGAAGCAGTGAAGACAGCAGTGCTAACTGCTAATAGGGGTTCATGGAGGTGACTTGTTCGCAAACAGAGGCTTACAGACTAGACTGGATGCTGAACGGTAAAACAGTCTCAAATGAAAATGTATGTGTACTAAAACTCAGCAATTCTTCTAGGTTTGTGCCGTGTCTAGTGTGGGGTTTTGCCTAGGACACCAAGCTGGTTCATCGGCGGGCCCTTGGTGTCCCCGCTCGGACCCCCACAGGAGTAACGAACTGCACGCTACCTCCCTTTATATAGCGTGCAACTGCACTACTTGACTGCGAGAACTAAAAGCTCGAGCAGCCTTATCCTCCTAGGTGAAACCCCACACAAGACACGGCACAAACCTAGAAGAATTGCTGAGTTTTAATTCACCGGCCGTGAAAGCCAATATACCACCTGTATGTGTACTGTTTGCTATGGGGAGGATAACTCTGTTTCTCTGCAACTAGATGTGCAATATGGTACATCTGTACATACATACTTATATGCATTTATTTGCAGATGTGGACGCTGTCCTTGTTGGCAAATTACAATAAATATGAAACTTCAATAAATATTAAAGTTTGGAACGTATAACCGTAAATATGTTTGGATACTGGTTTAATTATTGATTAATTAGGACTGCACGATATGATTATTATATTTTTCACTAGCAACCCACCCCAGCTTCGCCCGGTATCCTTAACGGTTTACCCAGCGTAAGATTAAAAGGCGCACGGACGGCAGGACCCAGACGTAATTCACAAAAGCCGAGGTGAACAGCGAAACTCCAAACACATTATACTCTTCCCTGAAGTCATAACTCGACACGACTCGACAGTATGATGCTGTCCGAGGTTGAGGTGATAAGCTCGCTCGCTAACTCGTAAACTCGCTCTGAAGCTATTAATTTAAATTTCCACTGAATGGAGATAGTTGGAAGGAATAAAAACGTAAAAACACTTATAGTGGGCGATGTATTTAAGTTAGAGATATGCTATCCCGGACTTTTTGTAGAATTTTTATTGCTGAACATGTCTTACACTCATAACATATACTTTTAATGGTTTCCCCGGCGTAAGCTTAAAAGGCGCACGGAAGGCAAGTTTTTCTTTGACTTGATTCACTGAAATCATTGCTGCTCGGATTCCTTTGGTCATAAATGAATGTTTCTGTACAGAAACCTTCCTCGAGAAATCCTTTACAGAATGGTGAAAACCACATCAAAATCTATCCAGTGGTTCTCGAGAATACCCGTTACATCCAAGAATTGGGGACTTTGCTTCATACTATGTAGAGTATCAATATTCTCCGTCTTTTCAATACAATATTAATAGTATATTTATACAATTGGGTACATGTTTCGCACAAACGTTAGTGCTTCCTCAGCCCTAATATACATTAAGACATAAACAAATATTACGCACTTATCAAATACATAGCTGTCACAAACTATTGCACTGTTTAATCTATGGAATATTTTCATTGTATGTATTTGATAAGTGCGTAATATTTGTTTATGTCTTTATGTATATTTGGGCTGAGGAAGCGCTAACGTTTGTACGAAACATGTACCCAATTGTATAAATAGACTATTAATATTGTATTGAAAAGACGGTGAATATTGATAGTTTTATTAGTAAACATATTCAATACGGACCTGAAATGGATAATACTATGTAGAGATAATACATTTTAAATAAACAAATTCTAGTTTGACTTGTGGACCCCTTATTATAAGCTCAAGGACCCCCCCCCCCCCCAGGGGTCCATAGGCCACATATTAAGATTTACTGTTCCAACTGATCTAAGGTAAATGAGTGGTAGGCGCTTCATTAGGGACCCCCGCAGCAATTACGTAGAAAATCACATGTGTGTGTCTTGTGACTTTCACAGCTGTGCCCCATGCATATCAATGGAGGTGCAAACACAGTGCTGTGTTCCCACGTGGCTCTAATGGACGATCAAATATTTATCGCTATTCCCCAAGCTTTATTTGCCCTCTCTCTTATTTGCTACCAAGGTGATTCGTGAGCTGTTTAAAGTGCCATGTGTACCGTGTTTACGAATGACCACTTTTAGCATACTATACAGTGGGGCTTCGGTGGCGTAGTTGGTAGCATGCCCACGATCACGGGTTCAAACCCGGCCGAAATCGTCGGATTTTTCAAGAGTGTTAAAAATCCCTCAGAATGCCTTCCTTCGGAGGGGAAGTAAAGCCGGCGGTCCCGCGTCATAAATGTATGGCATTTTGAAGAACGTTCCTCTAATTACACCTGTGTGAAGCTAAATTATAGGTTACACATTTGACTAACACTCTTAGGTTCCAACGTTCGCCGCCAGGAGCCGACTGCGGTGGCATCTGGTAACCAACGGTGGCGTTTGGCGGCAAAAGTAGGAACTACTTGAAAAAATTCAATTTCTGCAGTCCTTACTTGAATTGAAAACAGATAACACACACTACTACAGCCATCACTTTTGACACAGGTTGTCAGACAGATTCTACACACACCCAAAGTACACGGGACTGCATGACCGCGTTTTCGCATCCCCTAAACTGAGGAACCAACCAACCAACATACTAAACAATGTTAAACGGAAATGTTAATGCATTTGAGAATTACAATTTTCAAAACATTGAGCTTCAATATTACACGGTGGGTGAGTGGTTAACGAGTCGGTCTACTAACCCCAAGATTGCAGGTTCGCTCCTGGCCGTGGTAAGTGATTTTTGAAAGGCGGCAAAAATACGACACACATGTCATACGATGTTGGCATGTCAAAGAACCCATTTGAATTCAGTAGGCCGTGTTCATAATGGCAAAATTAATATCGGGAGTTTCCGCCAACACAAAGTTCCTCATATCTCTATTAGAAAGCGCTAGTGTTCAAGGACCTTGGATATCTTACCTCCTTGACTTTCATAGTGATTCAAGGAACAACGAAATTCGACATGCAAGCTACCCTAGGGTGTCAAATTACAAAGCTTGCACCCGGCACCGAGGCCATAAGATATTATTATTATTATTATTATTAATATTAGACTGGTAAGTATTGAATTAATAAACTCGCTATCCGCGTTACTTCTGTTGTTGTTGTTGTTGTTGTTGTTTAAAGGATCTACCGGTAACTGAAAAAACAACAACATATGCTATTATTATTTAGATATGTAACGTTTTAAAGCTATTCTTTCAGTGTTGCCTGTACAAACTGTCAGTTGTAGCATTTCAGTCGGTCAACACGAATTTGGCCAATGACTGGGTGGGGTATAATATACTCGTATACCAGGTGAATCAGCTGCCCCTAATAATATTGTTTTATGCAGCCCAACTAGCGTTGTTATCAGGAAGGTCGATATTTCTCTGCTTGCATCCCATCTGGTACTAATGCATTGCAGGCATATCGCGCAAACGATAGTGAACACTATTATTTTACCCTCCTATTAGTCTGTAGTCACATCGAGGGCACAATAATTGTGTTCAGAATCGTTTGCGGGATATGCTTACTGCCCATTAAGCTGGGGTTTTCTAGCTCCGCATTTTGTGCGGAGCGCCCGCAGTGTGGAGCCTACTCAACAACACGGAATCAAACGGCATCGTTTTCCTACACCCCTCCGCGGTGCGCAGTACGCTCTGCCCAACTGGACGACTCCTTTGAGACCAGTCAAGTGTGGACCTCGCTACGCAACAGACGAGTATTAGGGCAGTTTTCTTTTGTGTACTGAAATCGGTCTTCTAATCTGTTGCAGGACTCGCTTGCAAGATCATTTTCTACCAAACTAAGCAAGTATTCAAACTGACACCTAGTAACTCTGAACCTTATGTAAGATTTGAACTTCATTTCGTCGTTGAGCAAATGTCTGTGGATTAAAAGTTTAAACACTCCTTCTTGCTCTCTAGTTGTATAGCCTACATGGAACTGACAGATTTCCGCATTTTATAAAGACGACCAACAATGAAGTAAATTTCATCTTCGGTCTCTTCTTCCTCTTCTAATAACACCAATAACGCTATTTTCTTTCTTGCTCAGAGGACGAGAGCTCATGTTCACTCACTTCTCAAACAATTGAAAACTTGGAATACACGCAGCGCATTGCTGAGCTAGGAAAACACTACCGCGCAAGGCATTGGGATGTGCGGAGAGAGGTCCGCCGTGCGCAGTGCGCTCCGCACAAAATGCGGAGCTAGGAAAACACTCCTTTAGTACCACACGCCAGGACTACCCAACAGGGCCGTGCAATGGGCAAGGTGAAGCAGTGCTAGCGAGAAATTTACTCGTGCCGGCCGAGCGCAGCCCTACTCGATCCAGTTTTGAGCAGTGCAGCACGACAGCACACTAGCACTGCAGCGCTTAGTCGCACAAGCACTGTCCATTTGACCGGGTACTGCAGTACGTTTAGTACTGAGCGCGGAGCCTGGACACTAGGCGCACTAGAGCCAACATTGTGGCATATGCGTGTGGTCTGCCGTGCTCATAACGTGGGGAGGACAAAAATAGCATAGTGGGAGAGTCACACATTAATGAATCAAACCGCAGACATATAAAACATGATATTTGGACGCACATGAACCAGATCTGCAGCAAGGATACAGAAATTTGCATACTTTTTGGGTGATGTAGCAGGTGCAGCGAGATATTATAGTCCTAAAATAGAATCAGGGGCCGGTATGGAATCAGGAGAGTTAAAATACATTTTTTAATTTGTTGACATAATGTCACAAACCAGCCGAGGTAGCTAAACACGTTAACGAGCATGGTCAGACTACTCCAAACTCGAAAGACCACACACAGCCACTCCATACATTACCTCATTAATTTTATTTGTCATTAACTCCTTTCATGAGATTGGCGTCATGAAATCATTCCCACAAGGAAACTGTCTCACCACATCCCCTACCTCATAGCAACCGGAATAATTATGGGTAGAACCAAAAAAATACATTAGGACTATACAACTGTATTTCAATAACAAGATTCTGAATTCACCAAATGACTAGATTGATGCTCTTCAGGGATATGTGAGTTCGAGAAACATGCGTTAGTAAAACTCAGCTGAGTTTTAATTCACCGGCTGTGAAAGCCAATATACCATCTTTTTGGAAGCCTTCATAGGGAGGTTAAGGCTGCTTGAGGTTTTAGTTCTCGCAGTCAAGTGGTGCAGTTGCACCTAATATAAAGGGAGGTGGCGCGCAGTTCGTCACTCCTGTGGGGGTCCGGGCGGGGACGCCAAGAGCCCGCCGATGAGCCAGCTTGGTGTCCTTGGCGAAACCCCACACAAGACACGGCACAAACCTAGAAGAATGCTGAGTTTTAATTCACCGGCCGTGAAAGCCAATATACCATCTTTTTATGCGTTAGTAAATTCATCAGGATTTTAAAATGCAAGATATTCCGTCGCAATCTAAGGTCATTTATGTCTTTTATTCTTATATTCAAGTCGCCTCCGTGGTGTAGTGATCAGCATGATTAGCTGCCACCCAGAACTTCCGCGGTTCGATTCCCGGCTCTGCCACGAAATTTGAAAAGTGGTATGAGGACTGGATAGGGGTCTACTCAGCCTCGGGTGGTCCAAATGAGTAGAGGGGTTTTGACTCCCTCCTCAACCATCCTCGAAGTGGTTTTCCGTGGTTTTCCACTTCGTCTTCGGGAAAATACCGGGGTGGTACCTAACGTAAGGCCACGGCCGCCTCCTTCCCTCTTCCTTGCCTAATCTTCCCACTCTTCCCATCTCTTCATCAGGCCCCTGTTCGCTTTGCAGGTGAGGCCGCCTGGGCAACGTGCTAGTCACACTCCCCAGTTGTATCCCCGACTCAGAGTCCCAAGCTCCAGGACACTACCAGTGGCGGTAAAGGTGAGATCCCTCGCTTAGTCCGCGGGAAAAGCCAACCCTGGAGGGTAAACGATAAAAAAAAAATCTTATATTCAACATGGCCTGAAAAAATACCTCGTGGAATTTACCTACACATAAGATATACGGCAAAATAAGCAAGAAGACACGAAATCCTTCAAACCTTCAAGTTTTAGGACAATATTCATTATTTCAACACTATGGAGACCAAGAGTGCTATTCATTATATAACAATTGGCCTATTTTGCTATAAAAATTACAAAATATGTTGTCTGTCTTTCTACCAGCTTGTCTGTATTTCTTTCGGTGGAGTGCCTAAGACTGTTTTGTTTGTTAGTTCTTGTAACTATTCGACTTTAGGGTTATGGTACGCGAACCGTCTTCCTAACTTACCAGGGGCTATGCAATGCCAAAAATACGAAGAAATGTGTACTATTATAGTTCGCCCAGTGAAGAAATTACATGGTATCGTGCAATTGATTGCGCTGACAATGAAAGAGACCACCTTGTAGTGTAGCGGCTAACGTTCTTGGCTGTCACCCCGGTGGTCCGGGTTTGATTCCCTGTCCTGCCACGAAATTGAATTTCGGTTTGGGGTACTGAAATTGTATCGATGATACGTAAATCATCCAAGCGGTGCTCATTTCGAGGACTTGCGCCAGGCCAGTGGGCACGAGTTTTCTTTTTTATACATTCTTACTCTGCAATTCGAATTGAGAGCACATCACTGCGTAGAGTTGTTAGAATAGCTTCCCTAAAATATTCTCAAAGGCCAATGCTATAAGTAGCCCTCATGAGTTAATCCAATTGCATATGTATATCTAGGCTAATCCAGATATGGTATTTAAGACATTTGATTTTTATTGCATTCTAAGTTCTGGGCATAGGAAAACCTCGAAGCTAACTTTGAAATTTTAAGTGAATGAACATCCAAAGTATAGTAAGCATCATGTAGGGAGACTGTACCAGAGAGAGCATGCATTGCTTGAAGACATGATGACATAGTGCGTAATTTGTGCTCGTACAACGAAGGAGGTTGTCAGGACGGTGTTAATGATGAAAATGGTGATAACGATGAAGACGGTGATTAATTATTTAGGAACCAAGGGAATATAAATAACCGATACTTAAGACTGAAGCGGATCTATGGTAAACACAAAATGAAATTGCAGGTTGATTGCGAAAGTACAAAAACTATCCAATCACCATATTTTATGGAGATTGACTAATCCAGAAGTAGACATGAAAGGGAGTAGCCTATTACAAATAGGTGGAAGCAAAGGATGCTCTTGTGTGAGACCTCCATGGGCGTAGCCAGGACTCTGTATACTGCAAACACTGTGGAGTGCCTGATACCCTAGCTCACGTTCAAAAAACATAATTAAGAAGGGGATTTACTACAAACGTTAGGAATCACCGAAATAGATCTAAGATGCAGCTGTAACATTTCAGAAATGTTACGCGATCCATGTTTTCGTGTCTTTCTCGTGTTAGAAGCAAAAATACAATGGGCATAATGGCCATGCTGGACCCCACCATCAGATGTGAAGTAACCTTCGGCATAACAAAACAGGTCGTTTAGAGATAACGATAGGCTTCAAAGAGAAGAGACAGCTTGTGGTACGTTTCGATTAAGCGAGAGGATCAGCATCAACATTTTTAAATCACTCATCAAGTTTGGGTAAGCCTAAGTATAAATGACCTAATTTTGCTATCAATGAATCCATTCAATAATAGAGAATTCATTTTAAATGTACTCGGGAACAGTGTGTGACGTAGTCTATTGGTACCCAATATCATTTTATTGCTAATATTAATAGTGTTATAATAATAATATTAATATGAAGGGAAGATAAGAACGGCTTTACGAAACCATGTCGGTACGGGCTGCCCGTGCGCGCCTGAACTGACGAGTTCCAGCGTAGACAGTGCTGACAGTGTGAGGCAAGGTCATACGGCCCTAAAAGCACTTGCCAGGCTTGCAGGGCACTACGCCATACTATACACAGCTCGCTCGCACATGTAGCGAGCGGCAGGTGGGGAGAGGCAAGGACATGACATCACGCACTTGTGGCTTACTTCTTTGACTGCCCGTAAGGGAGCAGCAGGATAGAACATACTACAGGCACTAGCTACGCAGGGCCCTGCTACCCAACCTACCCTCCGCGGGCCCGCGAGACCATTTTGTCCGGTCCGCACCGTGCCGCCAAAGCTTTTAAACAAGTTCCAGTCGTCGCACTCAACTAAATTATCTTGAACTTTATTTCATAATTTGATAATAATAATAATAATAATAATAATAATAATAATAATAATATCGTATGGCCTCGAGTGCCGGGTGCAAGCTTTGTTATTTGACACCCAAAGGGTAGCTTGCATATCGAATTTCGTTGTTCCTTGACTGAAAGTCAAGGAGGTTAGATGTTAGATATCTAAGCTCCTTGAACACAATAGCGCTTTCTAGTAGAGAAATGAGGAACTTCGTGTTGGCGGAAACTCCCGAGATTAATTTTGCCATTATGAACTCGGCCTACTGAATTCGAATGGGTTCATTGACATGCCAACATCGTATGACATGCGTATCGTATTGTTACGGCTGTGAGTTTGTGTCATCGCTCGCCGCATGAGTTACAACTGCCCCAGGGCTGGGTTGTGCCCTGCCTCCTGTATTGCGCGCGCCTTATGCAACAGGGCTACTAGGACAAAGGGATAGTCCAGAATATTCGTGACTGGACCAGCAATGGAAACCTCGAGAAGCCGTGAATCCTGGATGGATCTAGAAGCATTTATTGAGTCACCGGCCTGCTATATAAGTGCGACCTGTCAAGCAGTTGTTGTTGTGTTTTACGAGCTAGTGGGAGCGATTATCCTGTGCGACAGAAGTGTGGTGACGAAGTGCTGTGCGAGTTACGAAATCCAGTGACATTGTTTCTCCAGCTTGTGGACAGCGAAATAGCCTGCAGCAAGTGATCGTAAGTAATTGTGGTCGGTGAACGTAAGGGAGAGGAGCAGGTAGTTTCTGTCAAGGCCACTGTACTCATTAGGAAGGATTAACTTCTGTGGTCTGTTGACAAGTGGAAGGGCCAAGAGCGCTCAAGGAAGAGACTTGAGGAAACTGGAGTAAGGCTCCTAATTGCTTGTATTTGCTGATTAGTGTAATTTTCTGGCCACAATAAAGTTAATTATTTCTTTAAGCAGTAATTGGTGTTGTGCTTTATACCCACCGTAATCCAGTTAACAAAGGTGCCACTAGGGGGTGGCACGTAACAGTATTTTTGCCGCCTTTCAAAAAAATCACTTACCACGGCCAGGAGCGAACCTGCAATCTTGAGGTTAGTAGACCGACACGATATCCACTCACCCATCGTGGCAAGCTATAATTTGATTATTAATTATGTCAAATGAACATAAATACTCACTCTTTGTCATTCATGCTGTATAAGTGTATTGGATATCATCGTACTTTTATTTAAAAGGGATTTATCAAAAATATTTAAATTAATTTTTAGTGTTATTTTTATCCACTGCAAATAAACATAAAAATGGCAACAATACTAAGAAAACTAAGCTCATACAGCCACAAAACTCACCATATTGCACCTATATTTTTTTAAATATCCGTACCCCTCAAACCCCCCGGAGTGTTATTGGCCCACAAGGTCCCCTAACTATTTACAATGTGGCCCTTAGTTGAAAAAGGTTGGGCACCTCTATCATGCGGGATGCAAGTAGTGGAAATAATATCGACCCTCCTAACATTACGCGTTAGTTGGGCTGTATAAAACAATATTATTACGAGCAGATGGTTCACCTGATTCGCCAAGTACACGGGGCTCAAATGACCACGATGTCCAAGCCCATAAATGAAACAACAGTTCAACCTATCATCGCGGAGTTTAAGGTCGGAGGCAAAAAGGACGACAATAAGCATGTGTCGATTTTTTTAAAATCTGGACATAACCTGGTCGGAAACTTACAATATTTCGAAAACTATTTGCCCACACCAAAGTAAGTGTTGCTAACAACAGTACAAACAACGGCTCCGCTCATATATGTTACCATATAGGCTTCATAATAGAATTCTAGTGCATGCTCTAATTACTGTAACATATTGTGTTGCTCTAACGGTATACAGGGGCAGAAGGCCTCGTAGTTACGCCCCTTAAAACCTCAATAACTAACTAACAGTATAAACGTGAATTGTATGTCGACCCCTTATTATTCCCGTTTTTCCTACGAGGTCGGGGATGAGATGCGATGGAAGTCTTTTTGGCGATGTTTTTTACGGCCGGATGCCCTTCCTGACGCCAACCTCATGAGAGGAGTTAATGAGAGATGAAATGAATTATGGTGAATGAAACTGGGCAAGGGTATGGTACGAAGCGGCCGTGTCCTGTCAGAAGGTACCGTCGCAGCATTTGGCTGGTGTTGAAAATGGGAAACCACGGAAAACCATTTCAAGGACGGCCGACGGTGGGGCTCGAACCCACGCGTCTACCGAGTCTGCAGAGAGCTTGGCCCCATGACCTAATGCTGCCTTTAGCCATCGTAGCCACTACTGTCGGTAACTGTATAAACGTGAATACTCATACGTAAATAACAAACGCTTATAAAACAAACTAACCTTATATAACGAGATTCAAACTGTGAATCGTAATACAGCACAAACCAAACGCACTACACTTATTGTACAGTGAGGCCCTACTCTACAGAACGGAACTTTGCAGGCGCCGTGCGGCGGCAGGGCCACTGTGGCTAGCCGCCTGTTGAGCCAGGTGCTGGCAGCACCGTAGCGGCCGACTGGTATAACACATTTAGGCCTACAATTTTTAACGTATCTCTACATAATAATCTCAAATTATAATAGACGCCTTGTCAAACACTTTAAAAAAGTTTAATATTTAAATTAATACGTAGGCCTACATGTTTCGGTATACAATGATACCATCGTCAGCGTTGATTGAAATAATAAAAGAATCTTAACTATGGCAACAAATACCAAAGTGGAAATGGATAGCCTTAAAAGAACACATTAAATTTTAATAAAATGAAAGGTCACAAAGAAACAAGAAAAATATTTAAAATAAACAAGAATGAAGTTAATATAAATCTATCTTAATAGATTGTCTATTATAATTCTTCATTGTGGTTCAATAAAGGCTATTGTTTCGGTTCTCCTGTTGATTGCAAAAAGATGTTGTTTCAACGTATAAAGAATTGGTGAAATGGGTAACAATTCAGACTGATAAACTCCTAACCTTGGAAAACGTTCTAGTCGAACCCAAATTTTCTGTTACGGGACAGCCTATATTATATTTCTTCAATACGGCTTAATAATATTGAAACGGAAGTCGCTGCTGAATGCTATGGGATGCTGTTTCCAGTCAGGTATACTGATATGGAACAATGCGTAAACATTTTGAAGTCATCTAACCTTGCAAAGAGTCCTGTTGAAATATATGTATGATTACAATATATTGTTTCCAGATGGTCGAACACCGTGAAATTGTTTTATAAATGGTAAAAACAACTAACCTCGAATAAAACCAGAGGATCCTACTTCTAGGTTGGCTCTGTAGAACTAACCGTGCAAACGGGTGGTATATTTCATATCATAATTCAATTTGCCAAGTGTATTTATAGGTTGTACAAAATTCCTGGGCATTGATGGACCAAAATATATGGATAAGTCGAGAAGACACTCAAATACATTACTTTACAAGTTGGTGCACACTATTTCTTGAAGATACTTTTGATCTATACAATGGTGATTAAAAAATCGGCCCAAATTAATATTAGGTTTATATATAAAGCGATTGAAAATAACTTGGGAGAGGGAGTTAACGCACGGCAGCCATCCGCTAGCTGCCTTGTGTAAGCGACCAGGCAACCGCCCGCCTTCCATTTACACGCGCTGACTACCTGTTCCACGCCTTTTCAATCGCTTTAAATAGAGGCTTGTAGTTTATTTGAGCCTATTTCTTACCATCGTCGTTGAAGAGACCTCCCAAGAGTATCCTCAGAAGGTACACGCTACCAGAGTTCCCTTGTGAGACGTCTATGAATAGTCATATTTTACTCTAGCCTGTGCCAACAAACAAGTAAAAATACTGCACTCATCAAGAGATGGCGCCAGGCGTACCTATCTCTTACCTACTACTAAATGTACAGCAAGTCAATTTACTTATTTATCGTATGGCTAGCAACTAGGTGAATTACAATATAAAACAAGATGTTCAGTAAAGAACATATAGCCTACTTTCTCCTAAATGAATGGGTATTGTAATAACTTGTTGCCCTTTTCAAGGAGTGCTACCTCTGTACAAAATTTCATTCAATTCGGTTTCACCGTGTTTGAATTGATATGGGGAATCGATTTGCACACATACATGGCCGCTATCTGCAAACTATTGGGCTGATGATCTTGTAGTTCAGTCAAAAGATGCTTCCCACAAAAAGGTATGTTGTTGCAAAATTTGGTAGAGATCAAATGATTAGGTTGGTCGTAATTTGATTTAAGCTTTTAACATTTGGGTGGCCGCCATTCCGGTTTCGTCAATATGGCGGCGATATAAAACATGACACTGAGGTGCCCTTTGCTAGTGTTACCTCTGTACCAAATTTCGTTCAATTCGGTTTCACTGTGTTTGAAACGATAGGGGGAATCGATTTGCACACATACATGGCCGCCATCCGCAATGTATTGGGCTGATGACCTTGTAGTGTGGTTAAAAGATTCTTCATACATAAAGGTATAATGTTGAAAAGCTTGGTAAAGATCAGATGATTAGGTTGGTCATAATTTGATTTAAGCTTTTAACATTTGGGTGTCCGCCATTACGTTTTCGTCAATATGGTGGCGATATAAAACATGCCACTGAGGTGTCTTTTACTAGTGCTACCTCTGTACCAAATTTCGTTCAATTCCGTTTCACCGTGTTTGAATAGATAGGGGGAATCGATTTGCACACATACATGGCCGCCATCCGCAATGTATTGGGCTGATGACCTTGTAGTTTGGTCAAAAGATTTCTCACACATAAAGGTATACTGTCGCAAAATTTTTTAGAGATCGGATGATTAGGTTGGTCATAATTTGATTTAAGCTTTTACCATTCGGGTGCCCGCCATTACGTTTTCGTCAAGATAGCGGCGATATAAAACATGACAATGTGGTGCCCTTTGTTAGTTCTACCTCTGTACCAAATTTCGTTCAATTTGGTTTCACCGTGTTCGAATTGATAAGGGGGGTCGGGACAGACATTCAGAGTATACACACTATCTCTCACACACACAGACACTCAGACAGACACACAATTTTTGGCCCTGTGTAGATCTCATAAGTCTACTTTCATTTTTTGCAAAAATCGAAAGTAGGATAAAAATGTATATTATTATTATTACATCATTTTTGCCCTTACGGACAGTGTTTGAACTTAAATTTCTCATGATGTCACAATTTTCACTTCTTTCCCTTCTTCTCTTCCCAAAAACTCTTCATCCTTTGACTGTGCTCCTGTTTCCTTTGTTCCGTCCACAATGTTCCTATCTTCTTCCTTTCACCTACTAAAAATTTGGCGTTCTTAATTTTGTTTCTGATTTTTTCTCTCTCTTCTATCATTTGCTTGTTGATCCCTAATTGCTTTAAGTCGTCTTCTATTTCATGATACCAATTTGTTTTCCTTTTTGAACTGTTTACTACATCAAAGATTTTCTTTGTAAGTCGTTTATTGTTCATTCTCTGTATGTGCCCGTAGAAAGTTTGTCTGCGTTTTCTAATGATATATGTGAGTCTGTCTGTGTTTTAATATAGCTCTTTGGTAGGTCTTTTCATCCATATCCCATCTCTGTGTACTGCTCCAAATATTTTTCTCAGAATTTTACGTTCAATTTTTTCTGTTTCTATGATGCCAGATGATCCAATTGTGGTCGTTTCTGACGCATACAATGCTTCTGGTAATACAACTGTTTTGTAGTGTCTAAGTTTGGCCTGTCTTTATATGCTTTTCTTATTATAATGTGACCATGTAAGTTTGTATGCTTTCTGGAGTTTTTACGTGCGTTCTATGTTAGATACCTTGTTTCATCCTCCTATTTGTATATATTCTCCTAAGTACTTAATTTTTTCAACTCTTTGAATGGATCCATATATGGTATGCATAGTTTGTACATTGTTGGTGTGTCGTTCTATGTATTGGGTCTTCTCATAAGAATCTGTAAACCTGTTTTAGCAGCTATTTCATGTAATCGTTCCAGTGCTTCCTTTGCCTCCTGTGTGTTATTGCTGAGTAAGGCTACGTCATCTGCAAATGCCAGACATTTTATCATTGTTTTTGTTTCACGGGTTCTTCCTAGCTGTATTCCTTTAACTTGTTCCTCCCACTGCTTAACAATTTTGTCTAAGACCATGTTGAACAAGATTGGTGAGAGGCAGTCTCCTTGTTTGACACCTGTGCGTATATGAAAGGGTTCTGAAATTTCACCCATGAACTTAACTTTAGAGGTGGTGTCCGTGAGCGTTAGTTGTATAAGTGCCCTGTTTTTTTTTGTCAATGCCATATTCTTCCAGTACTGCAAAGAGCGTTTGTCTATCAATGCTGTCGTATGCTTTTTTAAAGTCCACAAAGGTAACTACAGTGTTTTTTGTCTGTCTGACTTTCAGTAGTGTTCTCAAGTTCCAGATCTGTTCGATGCATGATCTCCCTTTTCTGAAGCCTGCCTGGTATTCTACTATTTGTGGATCTGCTTGTGGTTCTAGTCTGTTCAATAACACTTTAGAGAATATTTTGTAAGCGACTGGCTCTAGAGAAATCCCTCTGTAATTATTTGGATCTGACTTATCACCCTTTTTATGTAATGGGTGGATCAATGCACATTTCCATTCCTCAGGCATTTTCTCTGTGATCCAAATGTCTGTGATGATCTTATGAATTGTTTTGGTGATGTTTTTATCTTGAAGCTTCCATACTTCAGCAATAATGCCATCTTTTTCTGCCGCTCTGTTATTTTTCATTTGTTGTATGATCTCCTCTATCTCCTCTATTGTAGGTGGAATAGAATCGGGATTGGATGTGGTTTTTTGGAAGGTCAATTTCTCCGTGGGTTCTGTACAATTGAGAAGATTATTAAAGTATTGTTTGAGAATTGTACAGTTTTCTTTCGTGTTCGGTTCTAGGGACCCATCTGTTCTTCGAAAGCAGAGGCTAGGAGGCTGATAACCCTTAATATTTTCTTTGAATGTTCTGTAAAAATTTCTTGTGTTATTTCTCTTAAAATCTTCTTCAATTTCTTTTAGCCTGTTGTTGTCGTACGCTAGTTTTTCTCTTCTGATTTCCTTTGATGATTGTTTTTGAACTTCGTGAAATTCCTTCCATGTTTCGGATCTTCTGTTACTGCTGAACTTCATCCATGCCTGTGTTCTTCTCTCAGTGGCTTCATCACAAATTACGTTCCACCACCTATGGTTTCGTTTTCTAGGAGGTTGCGCCCAACGCATTGCCTTTTGAACTGTGGTCGCAAGATCTGTCCAAGTGTCTGTTGGATGCCTATTAATTTCTTCAATGATTTTGTCCCTGTTTATCTTCAAATATTCTGTATCAGGCTTCACTATTTTGTTTTTTGTTGTCTTTTTCTGTCTTGGGATTGGTCTAATCTTGACTTGTAACAAATAATGGTCAGACTCGAAGAACCCTTTACGCGTTCTGACATTTAAAATTTCCTGTGTATTTTTGTTAGAAATGGCCACATGATCATATATATATATATATATATATATATATATATATATATTAATACCGATAAATCATATGTACAATATATATATCACAAGAACATTGGTTGAGTTTTCATTCACAACAAGAAATCCAGTGTTGTTGAAGCCAGTTCAGAAAGAGAGGTGCAGCAGAAATAACATCTTGTGGTGATCCAGCATACTTCCTTAGCAAGTGAATCACGGTGGCTGAAGCGTTAAAGCATTAGATTCATTGTTGGAAAGGTTGAATTTCAATCCCTTTTCTTAAAAATTGGGCTATGTACCTAAAATTGCATTGCTTTGTTTACTCTACCACAGAGGTGTTCATTGAGCACGCCGGCTTTTTCTGGCGCGGACGGCCTTGCAACGCTTGTGTGGGAAGACTATATGTTTGTCTCTGTCGCACACTTTACTGTCACATCCCTCCCGTACTGCCTTCACTGTGTTGTGGTTGATCGATCGAACGTCAAACGATATTCAGTATATTGTAAATATGAAAACAAATTGAAACAAGATAAAAATAAGGCGAAAACCCAATAATGTTACCGAAATTGCAATGCCTGAAATTAGTTCTATGATACCTAATCAGTAGGTTATTTCTGATTGTTTTAATGCTAAGCACGTAATCTTCAAGTACAGATACGCGGAGATACGCGCGAAACACAATGTAAATTTGTCAGAGAGCCAAAGCTTTGGACGAACTGTGTGTTCGTTTGTTTGTTTGTTTGTTTGTTTGTTTGTTTGTTTACATGACATCTGGTGCGCTAGTGATCCCAACTTGACTCGGTCAGACGCGGCGAAGAACTGTTGCAGCGCCATCAGACCGGGCAAGCAGCCCAGCCAAGAGAGGCAGGACTCAGCCTGCCGGCACACCATGCGAGCGAAGGTTGGACGCTCCTGATCTACCACTTCACCAATTAATTTCTTTGTCCGGCAGCCACATGATTCTAATCTGAATGGTTGAAGAACATCTGCAAGTTTGCAGTTCCCTCGACTCAAAGTAGCATCCTCTCATTCAGCATGCAGCCATAACTTTCGTAAACCTTGAAACAGCACATCACGACTAAAACTTCAAAATATGCATATTCAAGGAAAAACAAATACATTAAGCTCTTTCCTTCAAAATGCTTTATGCTAGGACATGGATAGAGAGTACATTAAACATTGTCCTTCTGACTCATTTCCGTGGCGTTAAAATAACAACGTCATTGCACATGGCGCCGCAAGTGAGCCACAACTCCGGCACAGACAGACAGCGGGTTTCCTGCGGTAACTTGACCGTAACATCCGAATCACTCCATAATTCATAGCAGCAGTGAGGAGGACAAGAACACTGCCCTGTCTCACGAATAGCTCAACAATTCCACAGCACATGAGAAACTTATTGCAGGTGGCACACAATATTATTAAAGCAAGTCAGGGTAAATTTAATCACTGAGGCAAAGTGGAATTTTTAAATTAAATTCTTATCATAAGGACTAGAGCAGAAATAAGGTTCAATCTCGGCATTTTCCTGGAAAGAGTCTATAAGAAACCACGGCAAAAGTACACTCAGGATAGCTACTGTCAGCGCTGGGATTCGAACCTACGATCTCCGGACTTGCTACAGTTGCCCGCTCGATCGTGGTGCACGATTTAACGAGCACGGCTACGCCACGAATAATCCTACATTCCTATGATCCCTCCGATGACCTAGCCTACCTTGAAATTATAATCATGATTATGCGACCATAATGTTCATTTAACTTGACCATGTTTAAATTTTTAAATCACATTTTCAACTCATATTTGCTCTATATTTACTTCCTAACTTTCCATCTAAGAATAATACAGGGTGTCTCAAAAAATGTACTAACACTTTGAATGACTTTAAAATGATTATTTATGAACATAGAGACAAGTTTAAGTGCTTCAATTATAGGGGAGACATGTAATTTAAGACTCATGCTCGCAAATGTTCAAATTGATCACCGTCAGTGTCCATCAAAACTGATAACGCGAAGCAATGGACTCGAAACTTTACCACAAAGTTCATTTGGAATTGTGAAATGCCATGTCCCGTGGTTCGGATTCCACGTAAAAAGGAGGTCCCGTGGCTCATAATCACAAGATTCACGGTCACGTAAAACTACAATCTTCCTTTCATTTGGAATTTCGTGACATTGTCTGTCAACTTCCAATTTCGTGTTGGAATGTAGGATTTCCAGCGCAGACGCTTCATGATGCGATGGATGCTATATTTTGAGATGTGTGTCTCTCGAGCCGTTTGTCGTAGTGATTTCGGTGGGGATCGAGTGAGGGCTTCCTGCACCTGTTCTTCTTTTCTAAGACTGGTGGATGTACGTGGTCATCCAGAACGTTTATTGTTTTCGTTGTAAACGGTTCCATCTGCTTCAAATTTTTAGCCTACTTTTCACATTTTGCAAAAATGAGGAAAAAGTAGACTTATGAGATCGATCCGGGAAAATGTGTGTCTGTCTGTCCTTCTGTCTGTCTGTCTGGCTGGCTGGCTGTGTGTGTGTGTCCCCCTATCAACTCCTAAACGGCTGCAGCTATCAACACCAAATTTGGTAAGAGTAAAGATCTATGTTTGAATATCTCACAACCATATTTGAAATTGACGTCAGTGCTACCAACTGCTGAAAAATCGCAATTGAAATTTCAGCTCTATGTCGGATATCTCAGAAGTTATGCAGGCGAACTATTCCAAAATTGGAACACGTATAGATAATAACATTCCAGATTAATTTTCTGAAGTTCATACATGCCAGGATTGCCAATATGATTCTAAGCCTGCCGGTAGGTCCAATTTCTAAATGCATGTAACTTCTATATTATCGATTGGATTTCAACCAGATTTCGTATGTACTATGTGTACTACAAGACATATGACTGTGCATATTCTAAACAGCCACCAGGGCTGCCAACTATTAATAAATGCTCTCACTATGTTTCAACCCTAATGTCAATATATCAGGAAGTATGCAAGCCAGCAGCTCTAAACTTTGCACACGTATAGTACCTGATATTCTACCTAAGTTCGGTATAACTTATATACATCAGTGCTGCCAACACGATTCTAAGCCTGCTGATAGGTCAAGTTTTTAAATGCATATAACTTCTAAACTAACAAATGGATTTCAACCAAATTTCGTATGCTCTTTGTGTACTATAACAGTTATGCTTATGCTTATTCGTAGGAAGCAGCAGGGCTGCCAACTGTTAATAAATGTTCTCTCTATTTGATTAACCCTAATATCAATATATCAGAAAGTATGCAAGCCAACAGCTCTAAACTTTGCACACTTATAGTACCTAATATTCTACCCAAGTTCGGTGTAACTTATATACTTCAGTGCTGCCAACACGATTCTAGGCCTGCTGATAGGTCAAGTTTTTAAATGCATATAACTTCATTCATTCCAATCCTGACCCGGTCGGAGACTGGAAGCAGGCTGTGGATTTTCATTTTCATAACTTCTATAATAACAAATGCATTTCAACCAAATTTCGTATGTGCTTTGTGTACCATAACAGTTATGATTATGCGTATTCGTAGGAACCAGCAGGGCTGCCAACTGTTAATAAATGTTCTCTCTATTTGTTTTTTAATCCTAATATCAATATATCAGAAATATATGCAAGCCTTCAGCTCTAAACTTTGCACTCGTATAGTTCCTGACTTTCTAGATTAATTTGGAGTATCTAATATACCTCAGTGCTGCCAACATGATTCTAAGCTTTCTGATAGTTTCAATTTTAATTAAATGTAACTTCTATACTAACAATTATTGCCAATTGGCACTAGGCTATAATAGATCGTATTATTTCAGATTAATTCTGAGCATCACATACATGACATTGTTCCCAACACGATTTTACGCGCACTGATAAATCCAATATCAAGCAGCATGTAACGTCCGTACTATCCATTAGTCTTCAACCAAATTTTGTATGTGCATTCTATACCTTAAGAGAGGGAGCTCAGAATATATTCAGAGTCACCAGGGCTGCCAACTGTAGTAAGTTACTGTATTAGGCTACATTATTTTAGGTGTATTTCAAACTGCAGTACTTAGAAATGTTGGTATTAGGAACTTGATATCGTTATTATTGCAGATAGGTTTATATAGATCGGCATGAATCTTACATTTTATGAAAAGTAGGCTGTTTAGTTCGTCACGGAATTACTTGTTCTCTGTTGCGAGCAATGAACCGATGCGTTCGTGGCGGTTTGTCGAATTCCTGGACACTGACGGTGATCAATTTGAACATTTGCGTACATGAGTCTTTAATTACATGCCTCTTCTATAATTGAAGCCCTTAATCTTATCTCTATGTTCATAAATAATCATTTTATAGTCATTCAAAGTGTTAGTACATATTTAGAAGGACCTCTTGTTGGTAACTTTAGCTGGAAATATTTACAACACATTATTTTCATCAGACATTCTCAATCTTTCCTAGTGGTTTAAATCATCGAAGTCTACAGGAGATATAAGATTTATACACTAAAAGGCATAGCCAAACACATAAATGGAATGAAAGGGAGAATAAGGTACAGTAGCTGGAACAATATACCAAAGTGACATCCGAGGTTGCAGAAAACATAGACACCATAAGGTCGCGCAAAAAGAAAAAAAATCATTCAAAATACATTATACGAGTAAACATAAGATTACTTCATTTCAGTCACTCGTAAATTCAAGCTATTAATCAACCGTTCACTCACTCATTCACATATTCAATTAATCAATAAATCAATTATTTGAACAAACTCAAATAAAAATGAACACGAATATGCCTTACAATACAAAGAGAGAATGAAGTTATTATGAATATCATTTATTAAGGGTGAACAAAGAGAGTTATGCAGAAATATATCATTCGGGAAGAAGAAAAAGGAGAATGATTGCGAGAAGAGCGAATGAAGAGGTGGAAATTATTTTTGGGCGGATGACATTAAATTTTAATTGGCGTTGTCTTGTTTTCTACAATTTTTAAATATGAATTGCAGCCAATGGCCATAGCTGGGTATTGTTGATTGAACGCCCGGGGGCTCTCAACAAGTTCAATTTGAAGTTGGTATATTCTCTGGAATATACACTTTTACGTTAGCTTTAATAATTTACTCTTTGATTTTTTCTTCCATTATTCACGTTCTTTCTTTAGCTTCCCTTTTTCGTAAACACCAACGGAGACGTTCTTGTTCTCTGTTATCTACACACATCAAAAAAAGTTTTGCATCACCTCGGTTCCAAGAGTTCCGGAACCTTTAAATACAAAGGGAATAGAGATCAACACAAAGAACATTTCAGCTCGTTTTATTGCTCATGAGACCCACACATTGCATGTTGTACCATCATACAGCTAGACTTTCAGCATTTGTGGTCCAGATTGCAGTACACACCACTACCTCTAATACCCAGTAGCACGTCCTCTTGCATTGATGCATGCCTGTATTCGTCGTGGCATACTATCCACAAGTTCATCAAGACACTGTTGGTCCAAATTGTCCCACTCCTCAACGACAATTCGGCGTAAATCTCTCAGAGTGGTTGGTGGGTCAAGACGTCCATAAACAGCCCTTTTCAACATATCCCAGGCATGTTCGATAGGGTTCATGTCTGGCGAACATGCTGGCCACTGTAGTCGAGCGATGTCGTTATCTTGAAGGAACGCATTCACAAGATGTGCACGATGAGGTCGAGAATTGTCGTCCATGAAGACAAATGCCTCTCCAATATTCTGCCGATATGGTTGCACTATGGGTCGGAGGATGTCATTCAGGTATCGTAAAGCCGTTTCGGAGCCTTCCATGACCACCAGTGGCGTACGTCGGCCCCACATAATGCCACCCTAAAACATCAGGGAACCACCACCTTGCTGCACTCGCTGGACAGTGTGTCTAAGACGTTCAGCCTGACCAGGGTGCCTCCAAACACGTCTCCGACGATTGTCTGGTTGAAGGCATATGCGACACTCATCGGTGAAGAGAACGTGATGCCAATTCCGTGGGGTCCATTCAGCATGTTGTTGGGCCCATCTGTACCGCGCTGCATGGTGTCGGGGTTGCAAAGCTGGACCTCGCCATGGACGTCGGGAGTGAAGTTGGGCATCATGCAGCCTATTGCGCACAGTTTGAGTTGAAACACGACGTCCTGTGGCTGAACGAAACGCATTATTCAACATGGTGGCATTGCTGTCAGGGTTCCTCCGAGCGGCAATCCGTAAGTAGCGGTCATCCACTACAGTAGTAGCCCTTGGGCGGCCTGAGCGAGGCCTGTCATCGACAGTTCCTGTATCTCTGTACCTCCTCCATGTCCGAACAACATCGCTTTGGTTCACTCTGAGACGCCTGGAAACTTCCCTTGTTGAGAGCCCTTCTTGACACAAAGTAACAATGCGGACGCGATCGAACTGCGGTATTGACCTTCTAGGCATGGTAGAACTACAGACAACATGAGCAGCGTACCTTCGTCCTGGTGGAATGACTGGAACTGATCGGCTGTCGTACCCCCTCCGTCTAATAGGCCCTGCTCATGCATGGTTGTTTACATCTTTGAGCAGTTTTAGTGACATCTATGAACAGTCAAAGGGACTGTATCTTGGATACAATATACACAGTCAACGTCTATATGCCGGAGATCTGGGAACCGAGGTGATGCAAAACTTTTTTTGATGTGTGTATGTGCATATTCTTATCTCGTTTGAAAGTTTGTTACAGATGTGTACATTCCTTGTGTAAGATTCTTCTACAGCTCTCCATGCGGTAACCCATTGAAGCATTGGATCCAGTAGTTCCAAGAACTGGTTCTACAGAAAGCAAGCAGATGACATCATTGTCGATCTTGACACGCTCCATGAAGACTTCAACTTCGCTTTAGTTAATACTCATCATGTATAATTTGTTTTTTGTATGTTGCCTACTCTGTATCTCTTATTTTGTTTCCCCGTCCTTTCCCCTCTCTGCTCCGGTTCTCTGAGCGTGTGAATTTCCTTGATCACTTCTCTTCGTGTGTTTCGCTCAGACAGTTCGGCGCTCTTGCTAGGAGGTGCCATCCTCTTTAACCATGTGTTAATCTTCAAACAAGTCGCCATGTTTTAATCAACATTTTATCGGCTGGCCGTGAATCATCAACTACAATGCAAAGATAAGCACTCATCTAAACAGTCTTACAACACATTTTATGGGTCTTTCGTCAATTTTAATTTAAAATGTTTAAAACAACTTTTCTTGCTAAACATGAACTTTTGCAAACAGCTAAAAAACTTGTTATATCCTCCTACGAGGGAAACCATATTGCTCCGCTTAAAGCTTAATCAAGTTCAACATTTCATGTTCCTGAAAGCTTTCTAGAATTATCTGTGTCAAGAGAAGGGGATTCTTTTCCTCCCCACGTGGGAATCATTCTAGATTTAAGCACTTTGAAAATCAAACATTGCTTCCGTCGAGGGATTTTTACAGGATTGGAAATTAAATCTAACCAATTTCAAATGTCATCCAGGATTTTCTGTTTGCCACATTCAACTTTATTTACAACTCTAGGAACTTCCGATTTTGCAACATACCCTGTACAGTGAACTATTACATCGACAAACCTCTCAAACTTAATAACTTTCAACTGCTTTCATTTCCAACTCAAATTGAACTATAAACTGCAATAGAGACAATCCACCAATGCCCAACCCAACCGTTAGTACAACGAAAGGTGTTCGTGTGACTACCTTCCGCGCCGCGTTCCGTTCGAAACAATAAAATTGGCCAGACTTTAATTCCCCATTTCCTCCATTTCCATTATCCTTTACTAACAATTAAATAAGTAATTAATCCATGTATGTATTTTTTGTAACTTTGAGGCTTCACTAATGTGACCTCCCCAAGTTGCGTGAATTACATCCTGTAATTACTGTATCAATTCAAAGTGGTTATAAATCTACTTTTAATCTTCGTTCCAATTTTTCCTGCTTTGTTCAGGAATTCTCAGTTGTAATTTATTAGTGTGCGTAAATAATCGTTATATTTTTTCAAGTAATTTTAAGGCTTCACTGAAGTGACCTCTCCCTATTGTATTTAACACACGTATCTCTGCTTCAATATCTTATGGTTATAACCCATATTTTAATCCGTGTTCTTATTTCCTGCGACACCCAGGAATTCAAGATTGTAACTTTACATTTGCCTAAAGCTCTTGTTGCTTCACCATTAAAGCACTCTAGTCAAGAATTAGTCAAATAATTAATCTATTGAACCAAAAAAACCTAAACCCTTGTAAGGCTTCTTGCTATTCGTGTTATATGTCTCAGACCTCTTAATTGTATAAATTGATCGAAATTTTATTAATGTTGAAGCAATTAAAATTACTATAATCCCCAGGAGTTCAATTATATTTGATCGAAGAGCTGTTAGGTATGGCCTTCCTTTCCCCATCTTTTTTTTGCATTACTTTCTGTATTTAAAGAAATAATCACAAGTACTGAACACTAAGTTTAATACAAATTTAATAATTTGTTGTGTTTATGACAAAACTCTTGCTAATCTTATCTTATATACCTAGGTATATATATATATATATATATATATGTTGTGCCCTTTTAACAAGAAATATGCAAATCACAGAATGCCAGCAATGCTCAAATCGGGATTTTCGGGGTTATGGTATGTTCTCCCACTCTCTGACTTACACATTTTGGATTAAATAGAGGATACACTTCCAAAATAAAAACAAAATCAACTCCTATTATAAAACATTTAATTAACCAAATATATGGCGCTACAAACAAATTAAACAAATAAACTACTGACCAATCCTTCTAACTTGTTCAGAGTGAACAAGGAATACATAAAATCAAACAAATGTTATATTAAAATACATGGTTTCCTTCAAACCAACAAACTTATAATTCTTTTCACTTCCATAAAGTATCCCTTTTAAAGTTCAATACAATCACGAGCTCCAATGGCTCAATACTTTCCAATATAAACTGTGTTATTCTTTACACATCTCAATATCTATTTTATGAGTTTCTTATAATCAAAAAAATATCTAATCTTATTTAACGTCAATGTTACTCCTTTACTTAAATTTTTGGGCTTTTCACAATGTTCTCATGTTACCACCTCTCTCAAGTTAACAAATTCACTACAGTGCTTGGGAAAAATACCTGTGTACTCCCGAGTTGTAGAAGACTACTTGAACAAAGTCAAAAATTATGATCACTCCCGAAATCTAATTGTCTTCACTGAACTCGTGAAATCCTACGTTAATATACCATTACATTAGGGATTTATATTATTATTATTATTTGTCTTAAAAGACCATCATCTCATAAGAAAGCAAACGATCTGAACTTGCAAGCGGTAACTTTCATCTACAAGAACCTCGGTTCGAATCCCGGGTCATTAACAAACTCTAAACACTCATGGTGTATTATTACTTCCAACAGACGGTCCCCTCCGACCTACCACACTTTCAATAGCGAGGGGTCGGACCGTAACACTCAACTCGATTTATTGCCCAGGAGGGAAACCCTAAGTCTCGCCCACACGGGACGGCTACACTCATGCTTTAAAACAGCTATTTCTTATATACAGTTCTCTGAACAGACCTGGCGGTTCTTTCATTCATTTTAACAACATTATTTAGGTTCAATGACCACTCTCGTAACCTTGGCATTTATTAATTATGAAGTGTCATCATTGATGGGTAAGAATACTTCAATACAACAACAATATTTAGGGGCTTCAACAACTAGACGAGTCTGGGTTCGACTCTCTCAACTGCCTCGGGAACCAATCCCATACTGGAGGACTTGTATAAATGCGACTTAGGGCGGCCTCGGCCTTGTAACCTGCGCTCATAATACAATAAATTTGCACCCGATTATAATACAACATAACAAACATGGCCTCGTGATCTACATCACTATATGGAGGACTTATCATTAATTACCGCAATCAATTGTCCCTCACAATTAATTTACCAAGTATATTTAGATTCAACGCCTTCCTAGCGTGACAATTTACTTTAATGCACTACATTGCTCTATACATTACTTTAAGGCCCAGCGTCTTCCAAAGAACTGATAAATTCAAAATCAACATTTGATCTACATCTCAATTTTTATATTACTCCTCTCCCGTGACAATAATCGCTATACTTTAAGAACATGTATTCACACCATGTCTTTATACTTTTACAAGAGCTCAACAGCTACTACTTTCATATAATTCAACTAAATCTTCATTTATATACTTTTTATTATTATTATTATTACGCTTGCTTTTATAACATTTATCAAATACACTGATATTTTATTTCATACATTTCCTCTAGGGATTTATTCATTTCACATAATCATTTTATAATTTTCTCAATTTTTATTTGTTCAGATCGCGCTCTTATTCTGTTATTTGTTTTTCAAAAACATCCCTATTTATCATTCTCAGGTGGATTGTACACAAATACTTCCCAACACATAACATAATGAAAATGATTACTTACATGCTCTGACGGTCCCCCGACCGTACTTTCCAACGATGTTTCATTTCGCCCACTATTTGTGATTAAACCATCTTGCTCAAATTCATTACATACACTGACATATCTCGACACACATATAACTTATATACTTTAAACACTGGTAACATTTTAAAATACACTTCTGTATTCTTCTATTACACACAATAAAATCACTGAAAAATTACTATCTAACACAAATTTTATATATTTACGCTACACTGATTCTAATCACTGAGTCTTTGATTTGGCCTTGCACACGTGATTTCTTGATTCGCCGTCTCCAAGGGTGAAACTAGTAAATGTCGGCTTCCTATCTGACCAGAATATGAAAGTCTCGGACACTCTACCCCTCCCTGGAATGGTACTTCTTCAAATCCGGTTTCCTGACGATCGGCTATTATTATTATTAGCTCGAAACTGCTTCTTTCTAGACCCTATTAGTTTGTATAGAGAAAGTCTGTCTTGTTCACGGTCTCCCAGATACTCTATCGGTGACCTATTATTTTCTAGCATCTAATGCTCCTCGTAACTTAGTGCTTTTTATAGTTCGTTTGTTTCCTTGAAACAACGTCTTGAATTCAATTCTCCCTTCTGATTATTCCGTTCTCTAGTTCCTATCTTTTCAGAATACTATGCGGACCTTATTTTGTCAGACCCTGATCGGGTTCTTTAACGTTGATAGAATGTTTGTTTCGCTATTATGGTACTTCAAAACGTTACGATACTTTTGGTCGTTTAAATAAACTGTTATTTGAAGACCTATCGCCTGTTCTTTAAGTTCGCAGCCTACTTTGACTGTAATACTGAACTTTTCACTATAAGATTGATACTGGCGGATCTAAATCCTGTATTAGGATTGTCCTAATTCTTCACACGGCGATACTATAATGATTGATGCTTCCTCGTGTAGCGTCTTGGCGCTCACGGAACTAGTTGTTTGTCGATAGGGCGACGCCCTCGGGCTGTCGGATACTGCTTATACTTGTTGCAATGTATGACCTCCCCTGAGGTTCATACGTCTGAATACTGCGTGATGCAGCACCTCCCCTCAAGGAGTCTGTTGTGAACTGCATTCGATGTGATGTAGCACAGTGACGCCCCCTCGGGCTGTTTGAAACTGCATGATGTGATACAGCAACGTGCCCTCCGGCACATATGGTAGATTGAATAATACTGATACAGCCGGACGCCCTCTCTCGGGCTCTCGGAATAACTGCATGATTGGCTTGGCTCTGCCAGGACTTTTATACTCTTTGGCTAAAAAAAGATAAAATCCACGTCTTTTCCAGAACCAACTTTTGAAGTAATGGTCGCACACTTTTAAAAATTATATCTCTGGACAGCTCGTTTTCTAAACGTAAACTGACTTCTTTGCACATGAAAATCGATCGTGCAGTTCTGAGATATTAAATAACATTTGGTCTTCAGCTGTGTGGGTGTTGCAGTTGATTTTTAATTCCCCCCTCCTCGGGTCTCGGGGAACTCCCAATGACGTATGGCCACATCGGCACTTCTTTCCTGGGCGTTTATTATAACATCTTTCTCCACACAAAAATCTCTATTCCGAAATTATTCACAATGCTGTATTTCTTTAGTTAATTTTATTCTTGCAAATGGGTTAAATCTAATTATTATTCTTCTGACACTGCTGCGCGGTTGCCACTTTCCTGCAACGTAAGGGCGATTTCCGAAATACGCTCTTCGTCACTCGCTTGGAAAGTTCCACTCGTTCTATTTATATTTGTGACCGGCTCCTTATCTATGCGTCATGCATGATCTCATTTCCTGGCCATCTGGGCTCCAGTTTATTACACAACGTTATGCTCGCACTCTTGTACAAAATCTTTCTATGTTCCACTGAAGACTGTATATTTCCTTCCTTCTTTCACCAATAATACATGGATTCGACCACTTGAACCAATGGTACATGGGTTCAATATATATATATATATATAAAGGAATGTCTGTCTGTTCGTCTTTTATGCGTTCATAAACCATTCATCCCATTGCGATAAAATTTTGTGTGAGTTGTACACACTTTCGGGATGTTCATAGGCATAGTTAATCCATTTCACAATTGATAGCGAGCGAGTAGTTTAAACAAATGCGTAATGGCGATGCGTTCATATACAACTCATCCGATTGCGATCAAATTTTGGTGAGTTGTTGCGCACAGTCCCGGAAAAGTTATAGGCGTAGTAAATCAAATTTACAATAGATGGCGCGCGAGTAGCTTCAACAAAATTGCGTGCGTTTGTTTCAAGGAAGTCCCACATGCGTTCATACACCATTCTTTCCATTACAATGAAACTTGGGTGATGAGTTCTGTACTCTTCAGGTGAGGTTTCTGGCTTGGTAAATCCACTTAACAATAGGTAGCGCACGAGTAGATTCATCAAATGAGTGACGACAGGCTAAGCGTTTCAACAAAGTCCTGTATGCGTTCACATACCATTCGTCCGATAGCGATGAAACTTGGGTGAGAGGTTGTGTATACTACAGGCAAGATTTCTGGATTAGTAAATCCATGTTATAATAGGTAGCGCTCGAGTAGATTCAACAAATGAGCGACGACTCGCGAAGCGTTTCAACAAAGTCCCTTATGCGTTTATATACAATTCGTCTGATAGCGATTAAACTTGGGTGAGATGTTGTGTACACTTCAGGGAAGGTTTCTGGCTTAGTAAATCCACTCAACAATAGGTAGCGCACGAGTAGATTCAACAAATGAGCGACGACGCGCGAAGCGTTTCAACAAAGTCCCGTATGCGTTCACATACCATTCGTCCGATAGCGATGAAACTTGGGTGAGAGGTTATGTACACTTCAAGGAAGGTTTCTGGCTTAGTAAATCCACTTAACAATAGGTAGCGCACGAGTAGATTCAACAAATGAGCGACGACGCGCGAAGCGTTTCAACAAAGTCCCGTATGCGTTCATATACTATTCGTCTGATAGCGATGAAACTTGGGTGAGATGTTGTGTACACTTCAGGGAAGGTTTCTGGGTTAGTAAATGCACTTACAATAGGTATCGCACAAGTAGATTAAACAAATGTACGACGACGCGCGAAGTGTTTCAACATAGTCGCGTATGCATTCATATACCATTCGTCCGAAAGCGACTAAACTTGGGTGAGTTGTTGTGTACACTCCAGGGAAAGTTTCAGGCTTAGCAAGTCCATTTTACAATAGGTAGCACACAAGTAGATTCAACAAATGACCGAAGACGCGCGAAACGTTTCAACAAAGTCCCCTATGCGTTCATATACCATTCGTCCGATAGCGATGAAACTTGGGTCAGATGTTGTGTACACTTCAGGGAAAGTTTCTGGCTTAGTACATCCCCTTTACAATAGGTATCGCACAAGTAGTTTCAACAAATGAGCGACGGCACGCGAATCGCTTAAAAAATGTCCCGTATGCGTTCATATACCATTCATGCGATTGCTATGAAACTTTGGTTGAATTGTTGTGCACACTCCAGGAAAGGTTTCTGATTTAGTAAATCCTTTTTACAATAGGTAGCGCACGAGTAGATTCAACAAATAAGCATGACGGGCGAACCGTTTCAACTAAGTCCTGTATGCGTTCACTTACCATTCGTCCGATAGCGATGAAACATGGGCGAGAGGTTGTGTACACTACAGGCAAGGTTTCTGGCTTAGTAAATCCATGTTATAATAGGTAGCGCACGAGTAGGTTCAACAAATGAGCGACGACGCGCGAAGCGTTTCTACAAAGTCCCGTATGCGTTCATATACTATTCGTCTGATAGCGATGAAACTTGGGTGAGATGTTGTGTACACTTCAGGGAAGGTTTCTGGGTTAGTAAATCCACTTTACAATAGGTATCACACAAGTAGATTAAACAAATGAGCGACGACGCGCGAAGTGTTTCGATATAGTCCTGTATATGTTCATATACCATTCGTCTGATAGCGACTAAACTTGGGTGAGTTATTGTGTAAACTCCAGGGAAAGTTTCAGGCTTAGTAAATCCATTTTACAATAGGTAGCGCACAAGTAGATTCAACAAATGGGCGAAGACACGCGAAGCGTTTCAACAAAGTCCCGTATCCATTCATATATCATTCGTCCGATAACGATGAAACTTGGGTGAGATGTTGTGTACACTTCAGGAAAGGTTTATGGCTTAGTATATCCACTTTACAATAGGTATCGCACAAGTAGAATCAACAAATGAACGACGGCACGCGAATCGCTTAAACAAAGTCCCGTATGCGTTCCTATACCATTTATCCGATTGCTATGAAACTTTGGTTGAATTGTTGTTCACACTTCAGGAAAGGTTTCTGACTTAGTAAATCCTTTTTACAATTAGTAGCGCACGAGTAGATTCAATTAATGAGCGTCAGCGCGTGAATCGTTTCAACCAAGTCCCGTATGCGTTCATATACCATTCATCCGTTTGTGATAAAACTTTGGGGAGTTGAGTGCAGTCCTGCGAAGGGGTATGAATTAGTAAAGCCGTTTTTCAATGGGTGGCGCACAAGTAGATTCAACAATTGAGTGACGGCGCGCGAATCGTTTAAACAAAATCCCGTATGCGTTCATATGCCATTCATCCGATTGCGATGAAACTTTCATGAGTTGTTGTGTACACGCCAGGGAAGGTTTTCGACTTAGTAAATCCATTTTACAATAGGTAGCGTACGAGTATATTCAACAAATGGGTGACGGCACTCGAATCGTTTCAACAAAGTCCCGTATGAGTTCATATACCATTCATTTCACTGCGATGAAACTTTGGTGAATTGTTGAGCAGGCTCCCATTATTTGTTTGAGATTGTAAATCAATTTTACAATAGTTTAGAGGTGGTTAACGGAAAAAGAAAATAAATGGGAATCCAAAAGCACTTCAACAAACAAAGTTACAACGCCAACACTTTCCTTGATTGGCATTGCAACGCATGCAGGGTACAGCTAGTATCTTATATATATAAGTGAAAGTCTCTGTGGGTGGGTGGGTGGGTCTGTTCCGGATACAAATCTACACCGTTCCACCAATCTCAACCTAATTTTGCAATCACAAAGTTTAGGACCCAGAAGGAACCGCTGGCTACCGGACATGAATTTTCGGTAGTCTTTCTCATTCTTCTGATTTCGGCCCTTTTGCACTCAAGCATAGGCTAATCAAATCATAAAATATACTCATGAAGGAATGGCAAGGCAGATCATTTCCATGGCAACATAGCTCAAATCGAGACACGGCCGACTGGATGCGAGTTGCGCTCTGCACTACCGGTATAGAAAATGAGGATCTTTACTTGAAATCCCGTTAGTTACTCAACTGCTCACACAGCACTGTCAACCGAGTTTAGCATAACAAAGACTTGACACTATCTACTATATATTTGTCAAATACCACTCACTCACTCATTCACTCATCCATTCATCACGAAATCTCAGAAACCACCGAACGGATTGGAATGAAATTTGGTATGCAGCTTCCTTGAGGGTCGCAAATGCCCACCAAGAGAGGATTTTTGGATATTTACGTTCTAAAGGGGTGTTAAGGGGGTAGACCTGCATTTCAATGAATAGCAATGTCTCCCGATTGGTTTCATGAGTGGATGTGATACTCGGCATATAAACTCATCATTAAATATAAGAAGACACGTGTCTGAGGGTTTGTCGATGTGGTGTATATTATGAGGGGAAATGGATGAAAAGTGGGGATTGAAAAATTCCTCAAGGAGCGTGTATCTCTTAAACGACATAGGCGAGGAGTTTGAAACTCAGCGGAAAAAAATCAGCACAAAAATAAGTAAATATGTGTTTGACCGTTCTTTTCTCATAAATCCAATTTAAGGGTCCCATGGGGGGGGGGGTGAAATTCTGGGGGAGGGAGGGGGGGGGACAGGAAAGAAAGTGGCCTAACTGATTGACTGACTGACTGACTGACTGACTCATCAAAATCAGGGGAAAAAACTGCTTTAAAGAAAGTAAATAGCTGTTCCACAGTTTTTTTATCATAAATCAAATTTAAGGGGTTCATTGGGGAGGGGTGAAATTCTGAAAAAAGAAAATTGAAAGAAAATGTCCTGACTCACTCACTCACTCACTCATCATCGCCCATCCAAAATTATTGAAGTTAGAAACTTGACAGTTTGGGGATATGTTCATTGGATGTCAAAACCGTCTACTAAGGGAGTATTTTCGGATATTCAGGTTATAAAGGGGTCTGAAGGGGGTTAAACCTCAATTTCATTGAAAAACAATATCTCCCGATTGGTTTCATTGTCGGATGTGATACACGGCACATAAACTCATCATTAAAAAGTAAGAAGACACGTGTCTGAGGGTTTTTCGATGTGGAGTATATTATGAGGTGAAAGGGGTGAAAAGTGGAGATTGAACGATTCCTAACGGAGCGTGTATCTCTTAAACGATATAGACGAGGAGTTTGAAACTCAGCGGAAAAAATCAGCATAAAAAATAAGTAAATATGTGTTTGACCGTTTTTTCATAAATCCAATTTAAGGGACCCATGGGGAGGGGTGAAATTCTCGGGGGGGGGGGGACAGGAAAGAAAGTGTCCTAACTGACTGACTGACTGAGTCACTCATCAAAGTCAGGGGGAAAAACTGCCTTATAGTAAGTAAATAGCTTTTCGACAGTATTTTTTTTTTGATCAATCAAATTGAAGGGGTTCATCGGGAGGGGTGAAATTCTGAAGAAAAAAAAAATGAAAGAAAATGTCCTGACTCACTCACTCACTCACTCACTCATCATCGCCCAGCCAAAAATATTGAAGTTGGAAACATGGCATTTATGGGATATGTTCGTTGTATGTCAAAACCGTACACTAGGGGAGGATTTTTGGATATTCAGGTTCTAAACGGGGTTAAACCTGCATTTCATTGAATAACAATATCTCACGAGTGGTTTCATTTGTGGATGTGATACTCGGCATATAAACTAATCATTAAAAATAAGCAGACATGTGTCTAAGGGTTTTTCGATGTGGTGTATTATTATGAGGTGAAAGGGGTGAAAAGTATTCCTAACGGAGCGTGTAGGCCTATCTCTTAAACGACATAGGCGAGAAATTTGAAACTCAGCGATAAAAATCAGCTCAAAAAGCAAGTATATCGGTGTTCGAACGTTTTTTCATAAATTAATTTAAGGGGCCAATGGGGTGGGTTGAAATTCTGGGGGGGGGGAAGGAGAGGAAGTGTCCTAACAGACTGACTAACTCACTCACTCATCAAACTCAGAGGAAAAAGACAGCTTAAAAAATAATTAATAGGTGTTCAAGCGTTTTTTCATCATTCCAATTTAAGGGGCCCATGGGGAGGGGTGAAATTCTGGTTAAAATAATTTAAAGAAAATGTCCTGCCTGACTCACTGACTCATAACACCCAGCGAAAACTATTATAGTTTGAAACATGAAATTTTGGGAATATATTCGCTGTATGTCGAAAACGTCAACTAAGCAATGATTTTGGTTTATTCGGGTTTTAAAGAGGTGTTAAGGGGGTAAACGTGCATTTCATTGAATAACGATATCTCATGAGTTGTTTCTTTGGGGATGTGATATTCGGTATATAAACTAATCATTAAAAACAAGTAGTTCCGTGAAGAACTATACAGCCTATTTTCATTTATCCCACTTATGTTAACTGCCACAATCAACATACAAAATTTCAGTTTAATTGCTGTAACAGATTCGTAGATATTGAGAACCGTATAAATATTTCAGATGGTCGCCAGGTTGGATTTTTATTTTTGTACTATTACATTAAGATTATTGTGTACGTGTGGTATTCAAACTCCAATCGCATGATAAGACAACAAGAAGTAAAAACGAGATTTTAAAATTACGCACAGCAGCCATCTTGTGATAATGCAAACCATTGAAATAAATTAGATGCCAGTGGATCAACATTTGTATAAGCATTTAACGTGCAACGTTTCACGGCACTCGGATAGTTAATTCGCGAGAAACGTCCATTTAAATATTTATACTTCGCGTCGCCGCCATGTTGGATTTGGGCTCACCAGGTTCCTGAAAGTCCTATAGGTGAACATATGTTCATAGTCTCCATGAACATAAAAAAAATCAGTTTGGTTGCTGTAAAAGATTCATAGATATTGAGAACCGTTTAAATATTTCGGGAGCTCACCATTTAGGAGTGTTATGTGTATAGGCCATAGAGTTATGTACCATTCAAGGACAATTATTGCCTAGGTTCATTATTCAAACTCTCACTTCGATCGCATGATTACGACACAAGAAATTAAAACTTAATTTTAAAATTTCGCACAGCCGCCATCTTGAAGTTATGTAAGCAATTGAATTAAATTAGATGGAAGTGCATTACAATCTGCAAAATCAATTACTGTACCACATTTCACTGCGCTCAGAGAGTTAAATCACGAGAAAAGTCTATTAAAATATTTTAAATTCGCTTGGTCGCCATGTTCGTTTCGTACTTTACAGGTTTATGAAATATACATAGGTATACCTGTATCAGTACCCTTTATCACCGTACAAAATTGCAGGGTGATATCTGTAATAGTTTCGGAGATATAGAATATCAGTGAAATATTTCGCACAGCCGCCATTTTAAGGTTATGTAAACAATTGAACTAAATTAGACTACAGTGCATTACAATGTGTAAAAACATTTGCTGTACCAAGTTTCATTACATTTAGATAGTTAAATCGCGAGAAAAGTCTATTTAAATATCTCAACTTCGCTTGGCCGCCATGTTGGTTTTGTAGCCACCAGGTTTTTGAAAGTCTCATAGATGAACTTCTAGTAGTGGCCTTTATCACCGTACACAATTTCAGGGCGATATCGGTAATAGTTTCGGAGATATTGAATGCTAGTGAAATATTTCGCACAGCCGCCATGTTGGATTGGAGAGACGTAACAAAATTTGAAGGGCACGGTCGAGGTCGCCGGGAATAGTGCTATGAACTTTCCGAGTTTCATAGAAATCGCTCCAGCCGTTTCGATTTTATTAGGGGGGGGACACACACACGAATCACACACACACGCACACACACACACACACACACACACACGCACACACACACGGACAAAAGGTGATCTCATAAGCCTATTTTTTCAAAATTGAAAATAGGCTAATAATCAGACACATGTCGAAGGGTTTATCGATGTGGTGTATATTATGAGGTGAAAGGGGTGAAAAGTGGGGCTTGAGGGATTCTTAACGGAGCGTGTATCTCTGAAACGACATAGGCGATAAGTTTGAAATTCGACGGAAAAAACAGCTTAAAATACAAGTAAATAGGTGTTCGACCATTTCTTCATAAATACAATTTAAGGGGCCCATGGGGAGGGGTGAAATTCGGGGGAAAAACAGGAATTAAAGTGTTGTAACTGATTGACTCACTTACTCACTCATCGAACTCAGGGGGAAAACAGCTTTAAATAAGTAAATAGGTGTTCGACCGTTTTTTTTTTTCATAAATCCAATTTAAGGGGTTCATGGGGAGGGGTGAAATTCTCAAAAATAAATGAAAGAAAATGTCCTGACTGACTCACTCACTCATCATCGCCCAGCCAAAATTATTGAAGTTAGAAACATGAAATTTTGGGGATATGTTCGTTTTATGTCGAAAACGTCCACTAAGGAAAGAGTTTTGGATATTCAGGTTCTAAAGAGGTGTTAAGGGGGTAAACGTGCATTTCATTGAATAACAATATCTCACCAGTGGCTTCATTTGGGTATGTGATACTTGGCATATATACTAATCATTAAAAATAAGCTGACACATGTATAATGGTTTTTCGATGTAGTGTATAATATGAGGTGAAAGGGATGAAAAGTGGGGGTTGAAAGATTCCTAACGGAGCGTGTATCTCTTACACGACATAGGCGAGGAGTTTGAAACTTGGAGGAAATCAGTCAGCTTAAAAATAAATATATAAATAAATAAAATAAATAGGTGTTCGACCGTTTTTTCATCAATCCAATTTAAGGGGCTTTTGAGGAGGGGTGAAATTCTGGAAGAAAAACGTCCACTAAGGAAGGATTTTTGGATGTTCACTCTCATCGACCAACCAAAACTATTAAAGTTAGAAGAATGATATTTTGGGGATATGTTTGTTGTGTGTCGAAAACGTCTACTAAGGAGGGATTTTTGAATATCCAGGTGCTAAAGGGGTGTTAACGGGGTAAACCTGCATTTCATTGAATAACAATATGACACGACTATGACGCGAGCGAAGCGAGGCTAAAAATGAGATGGTGTGTGTCTGTGTATTACTCAATCACGCAAGTACCACTGGTCCGATTTACATGAATTTTACATGGAAGTAACTGATTTACCTGGTTAACATATATGTTACTTTTGATTTCAATACTTTGCACTATTTAAAGATGGCGACCATTTTAGTGACGTCACTACACCCTTTGGTTTCAAACTTTCATATTTCCATTTCAAATAAAAAGAGAACGCTAAGAAATAGCAAACTTTTGATGGCATATACGAGGTTAAAAATTACATTTTCTATCCGAAAGGTACCTCCAACGGTTTGCGAGTAAAACCTAAATTTGTGCTATAAAACACGGTCAACGTCGAGCGGTGTAGTTGTTGGACAAAATGTTCCATCCTTAATCTCCCTCTGCGCAGTACCTCACTTATCCTCAGTTTGAACTGTCACCTTCACATTTTAATTTATTTATGACGCGTAGCGAAGCACGGGTACTTCAGCTAGTTGCTCATAAAATTTACTTTAGTTATTTCTTGTAAATTATTATAGGCGAGTATAGCTTTCTCAGCCAGCTTCCTACTTGAGGCGATTTTTGCCTTGTCCTATAATTTACCTATAAATTGCCCAAGTTTGCGGGTTCAAACCCGGCCGAAATCGTCGGATTTTTAAGAGCGTTAAAATCCCTCACTATGCCTTCCTTCGGAGGGGAAGTAAAGCTGGCGGTCCCATGTCACAGTTTTATGGCATGTTAAAGAACCTTCCACTAATTACACCTGTGTGAAGCTAAATTAGGCTAAAAATGTAAACAATGCTCAGGTTCCTATGTTCGTCGCCAGAAGCCGACTGCGGTGGCGTCTAGTAGCCAAGTTCTGAACTAGTATTTGTTGATGGTGGCGTTTGGCGGCAAAAGTAGGAACTACTTAAAAATTCAAAGTATGCAATCCTTACTTGAATTAAGAAACAGAAACACACACTTTTTTATCGTATGGCTTTTAGTGCCGGGAGTGTCCGAGGACATGTTCGGTTCGCCAATTTGTAGGTACTTCTAAGCGGACACCCATTGGGTGAGCTACAAGTACCATCACATGTGGACTGTTGTCTGGGGAGGAAAGTGTGAATATAAGGACGAGGAGTTGGAAGGTAGCGGCTGTGGCCTATAGTTAGGGAACAACCCTAGCATTTGCCTGGAAGGAAGATGGGAAACCACAGAAGACCATCTTCAAGGTTGCCGGCGGGAGGATTCGAACCTCCTAGCCTCCCGGATGTGAGCGACTGCCAACAGTCATGCCGTAACGACCTCGCCTAACTCACAACACACACTAAAACGGTCATCACAATTAACACCGGTTATCAGACAGATTCTACACACACACACCCAAAGTACACGGAGCCACATGACCGCATTGTCGCAGCCTCTAAACTGAGGAACCAACCAACCTACCTATAAATTGTAGTTTTACCTAAAGTTAAGTTTGTTTTTCTTAAACTTTCTAAACTTTTAATCGGCATTCTGCAGGATAAAAGATTAGTCAAACTTAAACACAACAATTTTTTATTTCGAGTAACTTCTACTAGTTACAATATTCTTACCAAAAACTTAGAGGGCTTTCTAGCTCTAACTACATTGAGTGCAATCGGTCCCTCTCTTAGGGATCCATCCTCGGCGGGGAATAAAAATATCCCAGTTAATTCAAACCCCTCCAGCATATCAGAATGCTTCCTAAAATATTCCCTTTTTGCAAGGAAAAGAAATAATTCAATTTCCTCTTGGTTATATTTTTTCCCACATAATACCTGAATTCCTACTCTGGGGGGAAAGTTCACTTAGCGCCTGCTAGCCGGCTATCTCAGCTAGCTTTACGCGCGTCATTATACTTGTTCACAAGTATTGGTTTATTCACACTCTTGGTTTCTTTATGCGTATCTTAGTAGTTTTTCTCTAATCAAAACTTCTTTGAAAAAAGCCCCATTAACTATTCAATTTTCGGGACTAGTATTTGCTTTCCCGCCTTGCATTCACAAGCCTTAATCTACCCCAACTCTTTTTTCTTTTCTTTTTTTATCTAAAATAAAATTGTGTTTTTGGTTGGCTTCCTTTTTTCCAAAAATTTGTTTCCATATCCAAGCCCTTTCCTTTTTCATATCATCTTCCCTCCGGTAGTGTTTAAGCCTAGGCTGGACCTACCACTAGTAGTTTCCAACTTTGGCTACCAGATGCTAATGTTACTAACACCTAGCGGCGAACTTTGGAACGTGATAGAGCGTTGTGTACTGGCCAAATATAACCTACACATTTTGCTACACACTACCAATTGTAGTGGTAGGTTCTTTTTCGTTCCATAAATCATTGACATGGGCCCGCCGGCTTTACTTCCACTCCGAAGGAAGGATTTTAACGCTCTTAAAAATCCGATGACTTCGGCGATCATGGGCATGGCAGTTCAGCATGCTACCGACTACACCACCGAAGCCGCCTTCGTGTTGGCAATAGGCTCCTGTTGTTTGTAAATTATATCCGCATCGCGGTACAGTTTGTATCCACCAGAAATGAATATTTGCGAATATCCGCAACCACGCAGAGCTCAATGTATATTATGTTTACTCTTACACGACTCGGAGTGGGGTGTAGATTTAATGCATGTTTCAGAGGTAAGGTAATTATGACATTAAGCGCACTCTAGCTGTGATGTGGTACAACTTCTGGAGTCATGTTGACTTGCTTATTCATTAGTTTCAGTCCGCGCTACTAATGTGTTGCATTACGCTGCTAAATTCTCATGGATAATTCATGTCAATCCTTGCCTCACGTTTCATCTCAGATAGCACGGCTTAACAATTAATGGCTTCTGTAGACAATTTAAAATACTCAGAGTGCTTTCGTCCGCTTTATTATGAAAATATATTTTTGAGAGTGAACTTCAATAAAATATTATTATCTATAGAAATGCCAAATTACGACATTACGAATCAGTTATTAAACCGGAAGCAATATATGCTTGTGAAACACTTTTCAAGTTAAACACTCGATCAGTTACTGACACATTAAAGAAGATTGATAGAAGAATTCTTAGAACTATAATTAATTAAAAAAAACATCAGGTGGATGGTCAATGGCGTCTATTACCAAATGAAGTGGTTTATAAAGAAACTGAGTCTATAGTCGATACTATGCGAAAAAGGCGAATTGCTTTTTTTTTGTCATATCTCACGCCTGCCGGATACCAGACAATTGAAAATGAAAATCCACTGCCTGCTTCCAGTCTCCGACCGGGTCAGGAATGGAATGAATGAAGCCCCCATCTAGCGGCGAGGATATGAAGTGTGCCGGCTGCCGAAGCCTGTCGCACTCCTCTGGGGCAATGATTAAATGAATGACAGATGAAATGAAATGATAGTGGAGAGTGTTGCTGGAATGAAATTGTGACAGGGAAAACCGGAGTACCCGGAGAAAAACCTGCCTGCCTCCGTTTTGTCCAGCACAGATCTCACATGGAGTGACCGGGATTTGAACCACGGACCCAGCGGTGAGAGGCCGGCGTGCTGCCGCCTAAGCCACGGAGGCTCTGGATACCAGACAATTAAAAGTATTAATTATTTTTTCAAAAGTAAAACAAAGAACTCTTGTTTTATGGAAATTCAAAATTATCTGGATGAACTCGGCTTGACAATGTCCCAAATTGCTAACAAAGATGAGAAGAATATCTTGAAAAACAAGAACATCCGACTTCCCTTAAAAACCTTTACCCGCAAAACTTACACCATAAGCGATGCAGAGAGAGCGGCAAGGTCGACTAGAATGAAAATGTTTTGGGAAAAGAAGAAAAATAAGAAGCTGAATCTTTAATATTGTTTTTGAGATATGTATATACTTGTTTTGGTTAAGTGCTCCAATGAGGGCGTAACATATGTAAATAAATAAATAAATAATAGGCTATATAATACGCTAAGGTGTATGTATCACAAAACTCAAGATCCTAAACCAGAGGGAGTTAGAAGTTGTGGTTTGTATTAAAATATTCCAAATTGTCTCAATAGTAAAGGAAAAATCTTGCATTTCTTGAAAAGTCAACGGAAATATTTTATTTTTCAAGATTAAATATTTTCCTTGCACTCATGAATCCATAGCTGTTGCCATTCAAACATGGCCGCACAGCCGAACCACAATGGCTGTACGCGCACATGCATAAGGCTTACATGTATTTGAAGACGGATATTAACCAAGTCCTGAAAATAAAATATAGTAAGAGTATGAACGTATACGAGTGTGCAACTTAAATGAAGGAAGGACTACTTTCTCCAGACAGCCAGTTATTGAGATAGTGACTTGGTACGTCAACTCCTATATTGTGTGAAGCAATAGCGCGGTGGATAAGGCAAAGGCCTCCGGATCGCAAGGGCCCAGGATCGTTTCCGCCTACAGGCGCCTTTTTCTTTTTCTTTTCTTTTTTTTACCATGAAATATTGTCTCATGAAGGAGTATTATTAACGTTTTACATTTTGTAAGTGAGTTATGCAGGAGTTACAGTATTTATTCCATAAAACATGCACTAAAACAGCCAAAAACATCCATTATGATCTGCGCGCGCAGAGCTAACGGCGACAGTGCATAGTGCTACCATCTAGCGGCTCTAATAGACAGCTACTGGAACGAACTATTGAAGTAGCCTATAACACAATTCGACTTCTAAAGCGCGAAGAAATACAGATATTATGTCCTTCGCGTACCGGTACTTATTGTAGCATATTATAAGGAAGGGAGATGGATGTTGACCCGAAAGGGTCAGTAATATGAATGAAATACATGTCTATTGACATTAACACATTTGATCGTCATTTTACCACAGCAGTTTGACTAGCGTACAGATATCTTCAAAAGCAAATCACACGTGTAATATCTTATTGAACTTGATATTTTAGTGGAAGATTTTTCACTGAAGAATCATTCGTTCTATTCACATATGCCTTAGGCTCGCTGCGTGGCTCAACGGTAACGTTCTCGCCAGCATTGCCCAAGGTAGCAGGATCGAATCCTGGCGCAGCCATTTGGAATTCGAGGGTGCACAAATGTGAGGCAGCCGTGTCAGCAGATTTACTGGCACATAAAAGATCCCCTTCAGAGCAAAATTATGGTACCCCAGCGCCTCTAAAACCCGCAATAATCAACAGGAACGTAAAACCAATACAAAATAAAATTAAACCGGACTTTGAAATACTCGACAGTCAGTAATTTCGTACAGATGTTAACAGATACCTTCATTAGAGTCATTAATTGATATAAAGCAACCAGTCAATCTGCTTCTAATCCCATGGGTGCATTCAGACAAACAAAATGGCAAAAACTGTCTTCAAATGTCCCTGACATTTTGGCAGACAACAATTTTTCATACACACATTTGGAAACATCATTTTGGAGTTACCTGTTCTTCACAACACACTGAGCACACCTGAATATGACCAACTATACTGAAGCATTCAGTGGTAAAGTTATCTTACTGGGTAGTGATTTTCGCCAAGTCCTTCCTGTTACGAGTATAATGAGAGGATCACGTTCTCTGACAGTTGCTGGCTTTTTGAAGCGGCATAGCCTCTGGAGTAAATTCCATGTACTTAAACTCCCCCACGACATGCGCGCTTTAAATTCTGAAACATAATTTTCAACATGGCTTTTAGAAATAGGAGAAGGCAAGACTGGATCGGAAGTTACGGTACCATCTACATGCTATCCACAAATACCTAGGTACAAGATCCAGTCGAACAGCTATATGGTGATTTTTATTTTACTGCTGTCACCCCACAGGAGCTTAAAGGAAGAACTGTTCTTACGGTCGCCAATGAAGCATCGCTTGAACTGCACAATCGAGTACTTCAGCGTTTACCTAGAGATGAGGTAGTCTACGAGAGTGTAGACTGTATTGGGCGTGAGCATGCACAAGATCACTTGGCTTGCCCTGCAGACTTTTTGAACAGTCTGACACCAACTTGCATGCCTCCACACAAACTTAAGACTTAAGAAAGGTGCTATCATTATGTTATTAAGAAATATTCTACCCACAAATGGGGTCTGCAGTGGGACAATGCTAATAGTTAACGAGTTACTACTTAATATAATTGAGGCAACTATTATAGATTCTGATAAGAGAGAAATCGTTTCCATACCCAGGATAACCCTTATCCCCTCTGATACGAACGTGCCTTTTAAATTTAAAAGAAGACATTTCCCAGTGCGTTTGGCTTTCTCAATGGCAATAAATAAATCTCAGGGTCAATTTTTCGATAAAATCTCCCTTTACTTGACAAACCCCGTCTTTACATATGGACAGCTCTACGTAGCCCTTTCACGGGTAAGATCGTTCAGCTCGCTATCGGTTGTGTCACCAAGCAACAAAATAACCAACTGTGTGGTTAGGGAAATTTTTGATAGATAAATTCAAAAAGTACCTTAACAAAATGCACTATCTTGGAAGAAATGTGATTTGGCTCCTTAGATGCAACTCTGTACACCTCACCCGAGAACTACTGTTTGTGGAAGAAGTCCTGGTTGTATCCCAAATGTCCTCCGTGAAGTTATCATTCCACAGCCCAGTTGGATCCTTCCTTCCTGCACTGGTATCACCATCTTAAGTTTGTGAAGTTTTATTTCGTAAATAAATGTAATGTTACTAATAGCTCGGGTCGTTTTTATTGGACTGTTATTGCGTAGGCGTAGATATTCTACGCGAGCTCCGCTAGTTATTATTATTATTATTATTATTATTATTATCCATTGGTACATCCCATAAAGAGAAAAGGCCTCCTGCTAGCAGGGTATCTCTGCGATATTTCAGCTAGGCTGGTGAACATTTACCTTAATAGTAGCATAAAACTAATAGTACTGACTACTTACACTCCGATTCATCTTTCTCACAAATGATCGTTTTCTAAACATTTTTTCTCGTAGAACTTGGACTTAGTTCATAATTTTCTGAAGATTTATCTAAGCTGACTATGAGTCTAGGGTTGTTTCAAACATACTGTTTTGACGGCAGTACTCCACGAATCCCGTTGACCTACCGCTCTCATCCACTGCTTCCCGATCGTCGACAGGAACTCGTCTGACCATCTGGTCTTCGGACGGCCAGGGTTTCTTCTTCCATCTCTGGGCTCCCACACTGTAGTTGGATCCATTCTCAGGACATGGCCTGCCCATGTCCATTTCAGTTTCCTGGCCCTTGTAATGACATCCTCAAGCCCTGTCCTCTTCCTGATTTCCTCGTTTCTAATTCTGCTCCTTAATGTTCCTTCAATAAAATATACGATGTACAAAATAAAATATAGCAACTCGGTCAACACAGTATTATCCCAATGACAGGGACATGCGAAAAGAAAACCTGAAATAATTACATGAGATTAACCCTACAAGGACAGAGGGGGAGTCGCAGGCACACAGTCAGAATAAATTGCTTTTTGTAATGGGACGTTGTTGTTTGAGTCTTCAGTCTTTTGACAGGTTTGATGCAGCACTCCATGCTAATCGTTTCATCTCTACATAGCAACCACACCCTACATCCGAGGCAATATCTTTAACATATTCTAACCTTGGTCTACCCCTACAGTTCTTGACCTCGACCCTTCCTTCCATAACTAAACTTGCTATTCCTGGGTGTCTTAGTATGCGTCCTACCAACCTATCTCTTCTCTTCACTAGCAGTCACCAGAAACATCTCTCCTCTCCTCACCTCCTCGTTTGTAACCCTATCTACCCATCTGATCTTCATGTTTCTCCTGTAACAGCACATTTCAAACGCTTCAATTCTCCTCTTTTCTGCTGCACCAATAGTCCAAGTTTCACTTCCATAGAGCGTCACGCTTCAGACAAGGGCTTTCAAAAATGACTTCGTAATACCTAAATCTATTTCCGATGTCAACAGATCCTCTTTTGTAGAAATGATTTCCTTGCCTGAGCCAACCTACTTTTTATATCCTCTTTGCTTCGTCCATCACTTTAATGGGATATATTGTCTTAAATTGTTGAGAATAAATTATATTGTTATTTGAGTCACAATTTAACTATCATAATATACTATATTATTTTAAAGCATTTTTCTTTAGAACCTGTGAGGCCCTCCCTTGGTCCAAGTGAGGACCAATTTGTCTACTTATGAATACTATGGATCTTCACGTCAAAGTGAAAAGGGATAAATTAGGAAGTCCAAGGTTGTTTGTGTAAAGTATTTGAAACATGTTTGTGGCAAACATAGCCATAAATCTATAATCTGTTTACAATGTGAGCTGGAAATGACACTGACACTGACTAGAAAGATGTTTGTATTTGATTTGTGTTTGTAATTAATATTTTGGTGAAATTAATTTCAATTTAATATATACTGAAGTTCTCCTTAAAATTATTTGTCAAATGGCGTTTCATAATCTATTTCAGTTATGACATATTCCTTAGAATGAGCCTCAGAAGCCCCCCTCTTGGTGCTCTGTGTAGCAACCAAACCTTGGTCCTTGTAGGGTTAAGGGTCGGAAATCTTCAACATTTTCAAAATGTCATTTTTACATCATATTAAGCTACGGACCGTTGGCTTTCTAACGATACCGTTACTTTCTTAATGGCTCATTCTTAAGACTACGGTACTTTCCTTATACAGTGCGTTAGCTTCCCTCTGCGACCGGGCGATTCCCATGCAAACATTAGAGAATCAGAAGGGGGGTTTCTGTACTCCAGTATCTATTGTTCTGTGAAGCGATGCGACGTGACCATTTAAATTAAACAACGCCTCATCAGAGAAAATTATTAACTGTGGATCAACAATGCCATCAACAATATTGTGTAAAATCTAATTACAGAAAGTGATGCGTATTTCATTGTCTGTCTGTTAGAGAATCAGCCCGGAGGCTGGTTGGATCCTCAAAAAGTGTCACTATCGGTTATGTTGGCTGAAACCCACAAAAACCAAAGGCGTACTAAGCGAGGTGAGAAGTGAAGTAGTTTGCCATTGCTTTCCTCACTGAGTCGGTACAGCAGTACCAACCCTACGAGTAGAACCTTCCACAGCATCCAAAGACACCATTTGTGCACTGAAAGGCATTACTCAGCACCACTCATACCTCAGTAGCTTCCATATAATCACAGCCATGAATGAGTCTGGAGATATCGGTGAAAAGCCACATTTTACTCTAGCGTGTGCCAACAGATAAATGCAAAAATACTGCATCCATCAAGAGTTGATAAACAGTCGTATTTCATTGTCAAGGGGTCGTAATTCTTGGACTACAGTTAGTCTGTATGGTTTCAGTTTTAAAATTTAGTAGCCGTATGGACTAGGGGCTTCGAAACTCTTACTTGCTGTGCAAAACGTTTTAAAGACTTATTTGGGGAGCGAGAGAATTATGCATTAATTTCAACGAGTTTTTGCACCGTAGGACCCTTCTATTTGGCTTAAGACATGCAGCGTTTAGGGTTCTCCTGGTCGGTAATTTATTAACCAGAAGCCTGACAGTCTCTCTATTTGGAACTGGAACGGTAGGGAATTTGTCTTTAAATTGCCTATATGCTACTCTACAGTATCTGGTCAGATTATTATGATCAATCGTAGATTTCTTGTACTTACCTGTTGTTAGTTTTGTTTCCTCTATACACGACAGTTTTGTTCAAGAAAGATGATTAATTCTCTTTCACGTTTGTTGGCATTTTTGTAGTGCACTTGGAGTTACTCAGCTGGTTTTGGTGAGCGATTTTAGAGGGGCCAAAGTTTTTCAGTGAGTCTTTGGCTTTTGTAGGTTTATGATTACAGTTGTATTGTAGATAAGAGTGAATTTGTGGATGCTTTTTGATAAAACATCATTTCATTTGTACTGCTCTTAGTTATTTGTGCATTCGACATAATATTCATAATGATGAAACATTTAAAAGAATAGTTGACCTGGAAAAGAGTCTCCTTTTTCGTGCTACTTATTGCGATCCTTAACAAACAGAAATAAGCCAACAAATATACAAGTATCCTACAGTAACAAATATCTGTTGCATAGATCAAAAAATAATATGAAATGGGAAAGATTTAGGATATCCGAGGGTAGAGAAATGCTGAACACACACACACACACAAAAACACTCACCACAAACGTGCACCGGTACTTGATTATAATAATTTGTCCAGGTACTGTATATGACTCTGTTCTTACATACGTGTCATACATAACACGCTTTGTTCAAGCGGGAATTTCTCGTAATTTGCCATAGTATATAGGCTAAATGGATTTTACAACACACCTATGACAAATCTTATACACTGCTCTAGGTTTCAAACACTGTATTGATAAACGAAACGTCTGCTACACTGCACTGACAAACGTAGCGGCTTCGGTGGCGTAGTTGGTAGCATGCTGTGCCCAAGATAGCGGGTTCAAACTTGGCCGAAGTCGTCGGATTCTTTAAGAGCGTTAAAATCCTTCAGCATGCCTTCCTTCGGAGGGGAAGTAAAGCTGGCTGTTCCATGTCATAGCTTGCCACGGTGGGTGAGTGGTCAAAGTGTCGGTCTACTAACTCCAAGCTTGCAGGTTCGCTCCTGGCCGTGGTAAGTGTTTTTTTTTTTGAAAGGCGGCAAAAATTACGACACCATGTCATACCATGTTGGCATGTCAAAGAACCCATTTGAATTCAGTAGGCCGTGTTGTTATTATTACAACCGGGTATCTACAGAGTTCCCTGTACTTGTGGCAAGGCTTATATCGGGCAGACTTCGAGAACGATATGCACTCGAATTAAGGAACATAATAGATGTATCAGGCTCATTCAACCTGATAAATCAGCTGTTGCTGATCATGCTTTAACACCTGACCATGATGTTATGTTCCAAGGAGTGGATGTTCTTGCCCGTATTAAGCAATACCGTCCCAGAATCATCAGGGAGGCGGTTGAAATACGTAAACACACAGATAATTTCAACCGCGACACCGGCTACAATCTCAGTGAGTCCTGGCTAACTATTATCAGAAAGTAATACACTGCTGCTTTTCGTTGTCCCTAACATGGGGCTAAAATGGCGTCCATCTTAGGGCACCTTTTTAGTTTCTTTTCCATTTATTCCTGTTGAAGAAAGACATGGTTTCTTTTGAAACGCGTCGAGTTTGATTAAATAAAACATGGCATAATTTCAAAATTCTACATGTATGGCTAGCAACTAGATACAATATAGTAATTTACATATAAATGAGTAAATCATATGTACACTATATAAATCACAAGAACATAGGTTGCGTTCGCATTCACAAGCTTTTCGTTATCCCTAACATGGGGATAAAATGACGTCCAACTTAGGGCACCTTTTTTAGTTTTTTGTTGCTTTCTCTTAGCAACAATTTAGTCGTATTTACGTTTATTCCTTATAAATAAGGACATGGTTTCTTTCGAAACGCGTCGAATTCCATTAAACAAAACACGGCATAAGCAACTAGATGAATTACAATAAAATAAAAGTATATATAAATAAGTAAATCATATGTACAATATATAAATCACAAGAACATAGGTTGCGTTCGCATTCACGAGATGTCCAGTTGTTGAAGCCAGCCCAGAAAGGGAGATGCAGCAGAAATAACATCTTGTGGTGATCCAGCATACTTCCTCAGCGGACATTCTTGAATAATATGCTCTACGGTTTGAAGGGGAGCTCCGCAGTCACAGGCAGGATAATCATGAAGTCCCCATTTATGTAGCATGGCGTTACATCTGGCGTGACCTGTTCTTAGGCGATTTAACTTGACCCACTGGTTTCTCTTCAGGTTAAATCCCGGAAGTCTTGTAGTAGGATCTAGAATACCTTGATGTTTCACAGGAGCATATTTCCAGTTTTGGCGCCATTGTTCCGTGCAATTAATGTCAGGTATGTTATGCCACATTGTTTTTCTTGATCTAAGACGAGTGGAGGGAAGGTCATTAACCCTCTGGAACCCGCGTGTGCGGCAAAACGGCCGCAAATTCAGTTTTCTTTTTCTAAAAAAAAAAAGGGATTCCGATCGAATAGTGGCGGGAAGAGCTGCCAGGTATGCTCACGTTACTATGTTTGGCGCATGGGGGTACCACAATCGGCCTTCGACCTTCACCGTTGTGGCGTCAGTTCAGTGCGAAAGATTACAGTGCGCAGACCAGCGGCCAGCTCGCCGCTACGCGGATACAAAACTTTCGGAAATTGACGTGTGCAGGCGGTCACGTAAGTACCATCAAATTAATTTTTTCTTGGTGTTCCTCTGTTATTTCGCATTTCTCATTGTAGAATACCTGAAATGGTGGTGGGGGGAAGAGAGGGCAGGCTATCACCAAAATAACAGCGTCTATTCCCAATTGTAACGGATTGTCACTTCTCTTTTTTGGGGACCGCAGATTTCGTACCGATGACGATATTCTTCAATGTTGACGAGAACAATCTGAGGATGAAGCTGAGGAGGAAGGATACATCGAGAGTGAAGGAAGTGATGTTGATTACGATTGCTGGAATACGTCTTCTCTGGTTACCACAGTATTATTTTCTAAGTTCCTCTATTCTTATTTAGTCTTGTATTTTTTTCATTTTGTGATTTTTAAATTTTTATTAAAATTTCGTAAGGTTTATGTCATGCCATTTTTATTTTCTTATAAGGAACAATATATATATTGTAGTATATTCTAAATGTTCCCAAGACTGAGTGTAGGCCTATGTCTTTCTTAGTTCAGATCGCAATGCGTTGTAATATTTGTTGTGTTCAATATATAATGTTTGTATTATATGAGCGTGTTCTTCAATACTTATTATAGCCTTATATAACCTTATAGTTACCTAATAATGCAGTTTGAGGAGAAGAAAAGGGAACTTTTATGATGCGGCCAATTTGCCGCCACGCGGGTCCACTTCAACTCGAATTTACGCGGGTTCCAGAGGGTTAAGAACTTCATGAATTGGGAGATCCTGTAGGTGATTTTGTTGATGTATCTTTCTCCACTCACGTACTGTTGCTTCCTGTCGTCTTAGTTATGGAGGTGATATGTTACTGATAGTGTGTAACCTGGGAGTTGGGGGTGGATCTCAGTGTTCCAGTTATGACCCTCATACTTTCATTCAGACGAACATCGATCTTCTTAGTATGAGCACTACGGTGCCAAACCACAATAGTCTGCTACAAGATAAACCATGTAGAGGGCAGTCGAGCGTAGTGAAGTTGCATCAGCACCCCAAGATGTGCCAGCCAATTTCTTCATGATATTCTTCCGCGATTTTAGTTTTTGTCCTGTGTATTCCAAGTGTTTCTTGAAGGTTAAGGAATGGTCCAAGGTGATGCCAAGATACTTAGGGCTGAAATTGTGCTTAACTCTTTGCTGGCAAAAGTTCATTTTCAGATGTTGGTGGGCAATGCGGTTGCAAACATGATATTAATTTAGACACATACTTACGAGCAAATTTTCAATTTAAAGGAAAGCGAAACATACATGGTGGTGGAGGTGATTGTTTTCAAGGAGCGAAATGTCTAGCTCATTTGCCCGTAACTATACGGTGCGGAAGATAATAAAAATACAACTACTTCCAACTAATTTACATCTAACATACTAGACGAGATGAAAAGAAAAGAATAAGGACAATAAAAGACATGGAAAAGAAATGCCTCCGGCGGCCGAAGAAAGGGATGTTGATTAATTTAGGGGCTTTGGAACATCGTGCTCATGTAGCCCCGTGTACTTGGCGGTGTGTTGAATTTGTCTGATAACCCGTCTTATTGTGGTGGCTGTATTAGTGTGTGTATTTATAAGCCAAGTGTATTGACTGATGGTAACTCATGAAATGAGATTCCTCGGCATTCAAACTTGACCTGATCTGATTTACAAAAGCACACACATCAATACGCCATCATAAAATACAAACCACAACTTCACCATTAATATCAATACAAAACAAATGTCTGTAACAGTGACTTAAAAAGCGGCAAACACAGTGGGTCTAGATTTGGAAACGAGGTTGTACGCATAAACCAATACTGTAATCGTTTAATGGGCAGGCAGTTTAAAGCAGCCAGGAGGGATGCGATCCAGCAGACAGTGGCCACACCATTTATTCTAAAGTACGAAAAACAACATTCGAAATCTGAACGCAATAAAAATCTGAAACCGTATCTCTTTTATTAACAGGGGTCGTAATAGGGAAATGAAATTTAAAAAGAAATACATTGCCAAACCCAACATTCGACATACTATTGCAGATTGTTCTTAAAGTAGCATTATTTTCTTTGTGATTAGATTTGAATGATAAGACCAAACAATAGCTACGGCGGTAGTAACACAATTTGCCACCAGGACCGATGTGGCGGTGGTAACACAGAATGACAATACCTACCACAATGGACAGAGACAATCCAAAGATATTAGTGTTGACCAAAGAGGATAAAAATAAAGTATTGACTAAGGCTAGCGGTAGCCATGACTACACTTGGGTCATTGACAAACGATTGTTGTTCTTTGTACATGTATCTGATCTCTTATTTCTTCAAATAAAAAGTGTGTTCATCCCACATTTTGCTGATTTCCTTTTAGTGCTTACTGACGAATGATATTGTGTAATGGTGTAGTTATCACGAATTCACTGAACTCCGCTATAGCATTTTAGAGATCATTACGGTATGGTTGTGGTGTTTGAAGCCATATTTTCAGTGTTGCCTTAGTAAACAAGAGTTTAGTGCTTTTCAGTCGGTCAACACGAATGTACCCAAAAGAGATGGGTTAAGCCCTAATCCTGAAATAAATTACATGAGATTAATAAAACACTAGGATGACCAGTTTCGATCGTCAAGCGATCATCATCAGATCCATTACACTTAGGCTACAAAATCTATGTTTGAAATACAGGTGAAAATATTTACAATATGTACAATTATTTAGTTGCAGTATTGGTACTGAAACTGTCAGTGTATGCTAAATGCAGTATATATGTTAGGTGAAATGCTAAATGGTGATAGCTATCCGGAGATTGTACTTTAGAGAGATTATATGGTTGTAAACTATGGTTAAACTATAAAATTTTTGGCTGACTACTTATCTGATTGTCTTCCGTATTACAGCTACTCGCAGTTTTCGTGCTCACTGAAACTCGCTGTGCGGTCGACTGCGGTGGTTAAGAACGGAAGACAATCAGATAAGTAGTTAGCCAAAAATTTTATAGTTTAACCATAGTTTACAACCATATAATCTCTCTAAAGTACAATCTCCGGATAGCTATCACCATTTAGCATTTCACCTAACATATATACTGCATTTAGCATACACTGACAGTTTCAGTACCAATACTGCAACTAAATAATTGTACATATTATAAATATTTTCACCTGTATTTCAAACATAGATTTTGTAGCCTAAGTGTAATGGATCTGATGATGATCGCTTGACGATCGAAACTGGTCATCCTAGTGTTTTATTAATCTCATGTAATTTATTTCAGGATTAGGGCTTAACCCATCTCTTTTGGGTACATTCGTGTTGACCGACTGAAAAGCACTAAACTCTTGATTACGGTATGGGTTTAGAGAATATATTTCTTATCTTACGAAATACTTTAGGGGCTAAAGAAGTCCAGTGTGTTCTCAATCAACGCATATTATTTAACATTATCCTGGGATTATACGCTGCTGCATTTACTTTAACTAGGTAGGATGGTTCCTCCGTTTGTTTAGGGGCTACGACAACGCGGTCATGCAGCCCCGTGTACTTTGGATGTATGTAGAATCTGCCTGATAACCGGTGTTAATTGTGATGGCTGTATTATTGTGTGTTATATGTAATTCAGGTGAGGACTACAGATAGTCAGTTTTAAGTAGTTCCTACTTTTGCTACCAAATGCTACCATCAACGACACCTAGCTGCAAACTTGGCTAATAGATACCACCGCAACAACAACCTGACGGTGAACGTTGGAATTTAATAGCATTAATCAAATTTAACCTACAAATTTTGCCTTCACACGACTGTAGTTAATGGAAGGTCCTTTTACACCACATAAATCTATGACATGGGCCCACTGGCTTTACTTCCCCTCCGTAGGAAGGCATACTGAGGGATTTTTAACGCTCTTCAAAAATCCGATGACTTCGGCCGGGTTTGAACCCGCGACCTTGGGCATAGAAGCTCAGCATGCTACCAAATGCGCTACCAAAGCCGCCCATTATGAGATAATAGGCATGGAAATACAGCAATAATATTCCCTAATATACAGCTATAGTATCCTACACACGGACTTATGTACATCAATAAGCCTTTTCTCATTAATCACACCATTTATGTGGGGTTAAAAATCGTAAGTATATTTGACTCCAGAATGATGACTTAGGTATATTCCAAACATTGAATAATTTAAACATTGTGCAACAATTTAATAATTAAAGAGAACTATGTGAACAAAAGTCTAAATTACACCCATTAGCCTACAACAAAAATAAAGACTATCATGAAAGTACTGTAATTGTGAGACTAGGTCCTTGAGAAATGTGCATATATAGCCCTTTTTTGTTATTGATGCATTCTCTACTACGTTATTGTACTCCACAGTACCTTTCGCCTACATTTACAATGAATTAATATTGCACTTGATTAACTTCAGAGCCCAGGAGAACTATGTTTTAAACTCACTTAAGGGCAAAGTGAATATACTTTGCCATGTATCTATCTTTAACAAGTAAATACACCTCCCGGGCAACGCCGGGTAAAATTGCTAGTAAGATATAAGATTTAAGATGTAATATGTAAATTGTAAAATGTGAAATGTTAAATGTAAAATATAAAATATAAAATATAAAATATAAAATATAAAATATAAAATATAAAATATAAAATATAAAATATAAAATATAAAATATAAAATATAAAATATAAAATATAAAATATAAAATATAAAATATAAAATATAAAATATAAAATATAAAATATAAAATATAAAATATAAAATATAAAATATAAAATATAAAATTTCCCTTTTTCTTCAATTTATCAATGTTGAAAGCTGAATGTTTTAGAACTAACTAAGAAATTCCTGCCACCAGGACCGATATGGCGGTGGTAACACAGAATGGCAATACCTACCACAATGGACAGAGACAATCCAAAGATATTAGTGTTGACCAAAGAGGATAAAAATAAAGTATTGACTAAGGCTAGCGGTAGCCATGACTACACTTGGGTTATTGACAAACGATTGTTGTTCTTTGTACATGTATCTGATCTCTTATTTCTTCAAATAAAAAGTGTGTTCATCCCACATTTTGCTGATTTCCTTTTAGAGCTTACTGACGAATGATATTGTGTAATGGTGTAGTTATCACGAATTCACTGAACTCCGCTATAGCATTTTAGAGATCATTACGGTATGGGTTTAGAGAATATATTTCTTATCTTACGAAATACTTTAGGGGCTAAAGAAGTCCAGTGTGTTCTCAATCAATGCATATTATTTAACATTATCCTGGGATTATACGCTGCTGCATTTACTTTAACTAGGTAGGATGGTTCCTCCGTTTGTTTAGGGGCTACGACAACGCGGTCATGCAGCCCCGTGTACTTTGGATGTGTGTAGAATCTGCCTGATAACCGGTGTTAATTGTGATGGCTGTATTATTGTGTGTTATATGTAATTCAGGTAAGGACTACAGATAGTCAGTTTTAAGTAGTTCCTACTTTTGCTACCAAATGCTACCATCAACGACACCTAGCTGCAAACTTGGCTAATAGATACCACCGCAACAACAACCTGACGGTGAACGTTGGAATTTAATAGCATTAATCAAATTTAACCTACAAATTTTGCCTTCACACGACTGTAGTTAATGGAAGGTTCTTTCACACCACATAAATCTATGACATGGGCCCACTGGCTTTACTTTCCCTCCGAAGGAAGGCATACTGAGGGATTTTTAACGCTCTTCAAAAATCCGATGACTTCGGCCGGGTTTGAACCCGCGACCTTAGGCATAGAAGCTCAGCATGCTACCAAATGCGCTACCAAAGCCGCCCATTATGAGATAATAGGCATGTAAATACAGCAATAATATTCCCTAATATACAGCTATAGTATCCTACACACGGACTTATGTACATGAATAAGCCATTTCTCATTAATCACACCATTTATGTGGGGTTAAAAATCGTAAGTATATTTGACTCCAGAATGATGACTCAGGTATATTGCAAACATTGAATAATTTAAATATTGTGCAACAATTTAATAATTAAAGAGAACTATGTGAACAAAAGTCTAAATTACACCCATTAGCCTACAACAAAAGTAAAGACTATCATGAAAGTACTGTAATTGTGAGACTAGGTCCTTGAGAAATGTGCATATATAGCCCTTTTTTTGTTATTGATGCATTCTCTACTACGTTATTGTACTCCACAGTACCTTTCGCCTACATTTACAATGAATTAATATTGCACTTGATTAACTTCAGAGCCCAGGAGAACTATGTTTTAAACTCACTTAAGGGCAAAGTGAATATACTTTGCCATTTATCTATCTTTAACAAGTAAATACACCTCCCGAGCAACGCCGGGTAAAATAGCTAGTAAGATATAAGATTTAAGATGTAATATGTAAATTGTAAAATGTAAAATGTAAAATGTTAAATGTAAAATATAAAATATAAAATATAACATTTCCCTTTTTCTTCAATTTATCAATGTTGTTAGAACTAACAAATTCCTGCCACCAGGACCGATGTGGCGGTGGTAACACAGAATGACAATACCTACCACAATGGACAGAGACAATCCAAAGATATTAGTGTTGACGAAAGAGGATAAAAATAAAGTATTGACTAAGGCTAGCGGTAGCCATGACTACACTTGGGTTATTGACAAGCGATTGTTGTTCTTTGTACATGTATCTGATCACTTATTTCTTCAAATAAAAAGTGTGTTCATCCCACATTTTGCTGATTTCCTTTTAGTGCTTACTGACGAATGATATTGTGTAATGGTGTAGTTATCACGAATTCACTGAACTCCGCTATAGCATTTTAGAGATCATTACGGTATGGGTTTAGAGAATATATTTCTTATCTTACGAAATACTTTAGGGGCTAAAGAAGTCCAGTGTGTTCTCAATCAATGCATATTATTTAACATTATCCTGGGATTATACGCTGCTGCATTTACTTTAACTAGGTAGGATGGTTCCTCCGTTTGTTTAGGGGCTACGACAACGCGGTCATGCAGCCCCGTGTACTTTGGATGTGTGTAGAATCTGCCTGATTACCGGTGTTAATTGTGATGGCTGTATTATTGTGTGTTATATGTAATTCAGGTAAGGACTACAGATAGTCAGTTTTAAGTAGTTCCTACTTTTGCTACCAAATGCTACCGTCAACGACACCTAGCTGTAAAATTGGCTAATAGATACCACCGCAACAACAACCTGACGGTGAACGTTGGAATGTAATGGTTCCTCCGTTTGTTTAGGGGCTACGACAACGCGGTCATGCAGCCCCGTGTACTTTGGATGTATGTAGAATCTGCCTGATAACCGGTGTTAATTGTGATGGCTGTATTATTGTGTGTTATATGTAATTCAGGTGAGGACTACAGATAGTCAGTTTTAAGTAGTTCCTACTTTTGCTACCAAATGCTACCATCAACGACACCTAGCTGCAAACTTGGCTAATAGATACCACCGCAACAACAACCTGACGGTGAACGTTGGAATTTAATAGCATTAATCAAATTTAACCTACAAATTTTGCCTTCACACGGCTGTAGTTAATGGAAGGTCCTTTTACACCACATAAATCTATGACATGGGCCCACTGGCTTTACTTCCCCTCCGTAGGAAGGCATACTGAGGGATTTTTAACGCTCTTCAAAAATCCGATGACTTCGGCCGGGTTTGAACCCGCGACCTTGGGCATAGAAGCTCAGCATGCTACCAAATGCGCTACCAAAGCCGCCCATTATGAGATAATAGGCATGGAAATACAGCAATAATATTCCCTAATATACAGCTATAGTATCCTACACACGGACTTATGTACATCAATAAGCCTTTTCTCATTAATCACACCATTTATGTGGGGTTAAAAATCGTAAGTATATTTGACTCCAGAATGATGACTTAGGTATATTCCAAACATTGAATAATTTAAACATTGTGCAACAATTTAATAATTAAAGAGAACTATGTGAACAAAAGTCTAAATTACACCCATTAGCCTACAACAAAAATAAAGACTATCATGAAAGTACTGTAATTGTGAGACTAGGTCCTTGAGAAATGTGCATATATAGCCCTTTTTTGTTATTGATGCATTCTCTACTACGTTATTGTACTCCACAGTACCTTTCGCCTACATTTACAATGAATTAATATTGCACTTGATTAACTTCAGAGCCCAGGAGAACTATGTTTTAAACTCACTTAAGGGCAAAGTGAATATACTTTGCCATGTATCTATCTTTAACAAGTAAATACACCTCCCGGGCAACGCCGGGTAAAATTGCTAGTAAGATATAAGATTTAAGATGTAATATGTAAATTGTAAAATGTGAAATGATAAATGTAAAATATAAAATATAAAATATAAAATATAAAATATAAAATATAAAATATAAAATATAAAATATAAAATATAAAATATAAAATATAAAATATAAAATATAAAATATAAAATATAAAATATAAAATATAAAATATAAAATTTCCCTTTTTCTTCAATTTATCAATGTTGAAAGCTGAATGTTTTAGAACTAACTAACAAATTCCTGCCACCAGGACCGATATGGCGGTGGTAACACAGAATGGCAATACCTACCACAATGGACAGAGACAATCCAAAGATATTAGTGTTGACCAAAGAGGATAAAAATAAAGTATTGACTAAGGCTAGCGGTAGCCATGACTACACTTGGGTTATTGACAAACGATTGTTGTTCTTTGTACATGTATCTGATCTCTTATTTCTTCAAATAAAAAGTGTGTTCATCCCACATTTTGCTGATTTCCTTTTAGAGCTTACTGACGAATGATATTGTGTAATGGTGTAGTTATCACGAATTCACTGAACTCCGCTATAGCATTTTAGAGATCATTACGGTATGGGTTTAGAGAATATATTTCTTATCTTACGAAATACTTTAGGGGCTAAAGAAGTCCAGTGTGTTCTCAATCAATGCATATTATTTAACATTATCCTGGGATTATACGCTGCTGCATTTACTTTAACTAGGTAGGATGGTTCCTCCGTTTGTTTAGGGGCTACGACAACGCGGTCATGCAGCCCCGTGTACTTTGGATGTGTGTAGAATCTGCCTGATAACCGGTGTTAATTGTGATGGCTGTATTATTGTGTGTTATATGTAATTCAGGTAAGGACTACAGATAGTCAGTTTTAAGTAGTTCCTACTTTTGCTACCAAATGCTACCATCAACGACACCTAGCTGCAAACTTGGCTAATAGATACCACCGCAACAACAACCTGACGGTGAACGTTGGAATTTAATAGCATTAATCAAATTTAACCTACAAATTTTGCCTTCACACGACTGTAGTTAACGGAAGGTTCTTTCACACCACATAAATCTATGACATGGGCCCACTGGCTTTACTTTCCCTCCGAAGGAAGGCATACTGAGGGATTTTTAACGCTCTTCAAAAATCCGATGACTTCGGCCGGGTTTGAACCCGCGACCTTAGGCATAGAAGCTCAGCATGCTACCAAATGCGCTACCCAAGCCGCCCATTATGAGATAATAGGCATGTAAATACAGCAATAATATTCCCTAATATACAGCTATAGTATCCTACACACGGACTTATGTACATGAATAAGCCATTTCTCATTAATCACACCATTTATGTGGGGTTAAAAATCGTAAGTATATTTGACTCCAGAATGATGACTTAGGTATATTGCAAACATTGAATAATTTAAATATTGTGCAACAATTTAATAATTAAAGAGAACTATGTGAACAAAAGTCTAAATTACACCCATTAGCCTACAACAAAAGTAAAGACTATCATGAAAGTACTGTAATTGTGAGACTAGGTCCTTGAGAAATGTGCATATATAGCCCTTTTTTTGTTATTGATGCATTCTCTACTACGTTATTGTACTCCACAGTACCTTTCGCCTACATTTACAATGAATTAATATTGCACTTGATTAACTTCAGAGCCCAGGAGAACTATGTTTTAAACTCACTTAAGGGCAAAGTGAATATACTTTGCCATTTATCTATCTTTAACAAGTAAATACACCTCCCGAGCAACGCCGGGTAAAATAGCTAGTAAGATATAAGATTTAAGATGTAATATGTAAATTGTAAAATGTAAAATGTAAAATGTTAAATGTAAAATATAAAATATAAAATATAACATTTCCCTTTTTCTTCAATTTATCAATGTTGAAAGCTGAATGTTTTAGAACTAACAAATTCCTGCCACCAGGACCGATGTGGCGGTGGTAACACAGAATGACAATACCTACCACAATGGACAGAGACAATCCAAAGATATTAGTGTTGACGAAAGAGGATAAAAATAAAGTATTGACTAAGGCTAGCGGTAGCCATGACTACACTTGGGTTATTGACAAGCGATTGTTGTTCTTTGTACATGTATCTGATCACTTATTTCTTCAAATAAAAAGTGTGTTCATCCCACATTTTGCTGATTTCCTTTTAGTGCTTACTGACGAATGATATTGTGTAATGGTGTAGTTATCACGAATTCACTGAACTCCGCTATAGCATTTTAGAGATCATTACGGTATGGGTTTAGAGAATATATTTCTTATCTTACGAAATACTTTAGGGGCTAAAGAAGTCCAGTGTGTTCTCAATCAATGCATATTATTTAACATTATCCTGGGATTATACGCTGCTGCATTTACTTTAACTAGGTAGGATGGTTTCTCCGTTTGTTTAGGGGCTACGACAACGCGGTCATGCAGCCCCGTGTACTTTGGATGTGTGTAGAATCTGCCTGATTACCGGTGTTAATTGTGATGGCTGTATTATTGTGTGTTATATGTAATTCAGGTAAGGACTACAGATAGTCAGTTTTAAGTAGTTCCTACTTTTGCTACCAAATGCTACCGTCAACGACACCTAGCTGTAAAATTGGCTAATAGATACCACCGCAACAACAACCTGACGGTGAACGTTGGAATGTAATGGTTCCTCCGTTTGTTTAGGGGCTACGACAACGCGGTCATGCAGCCCCGTGTACTTTGGATGTATGTAGAATCTGCCTGATAACCGGTGTTAATTGTGATGGCTGTATTATTGTGTGTTATATGTAATTCAGGTGAGGACTACAGATAGTCAGTTTTAAGTAGTTCCTACTTTTGCTACCAAATGCTACCATCAACGACACCTAGCTGCAAACTTGGCTAATAGATACCACCGCAACAACAACCTGACGGTGAACGTTGGAATTTAATAGCATTAATCAAATTTAACCTACAAATTTTGCCTTCACACGACTGTAGTTAATGGAAGGTCCTTTTACACCACATAAATCTATGACATGGGCCCACTGGCTTTACTTCCCCTCCGTAGGAAGGCATACTGAGGGATTTTTAACGCTCTTCAAAAATCCGATGACTTCGGCCTGGTTTGAACCCGCGACCTTGGGCATAGAAGCTCAGCATGCTACCAAATGCGCTACCAAAGCCGCCCATTATGAGATAATAGGCATGGAAATACAGCAATAATATTCCCTAATATACAGCTATAGTATCCTACACACGGACTTATGTACATCAATAAGCCTTTTCTCATTAATCACACCATTTATGTGGGGTTAAAAATCGTAAGTATATTTGACTCCAGAATGATGACTTAGGTATATTCCAAACATTGAATAATTTAAACATTGTGCAACAATTTAATAATTAAAGAGAACTATGTGAACAAAAGTCTAAATTACACCCATTAGCCTACAACAAAAATAAAGACTATCATGAAAGTACTGTAATTGTGAGACTAGGTCCTTGAGAAATGTGCATATATAGCCCTTTTTTGTTATTGATGCATTCTCTACTACGTTATTGTACTCCACAGTACCTTTCGCCTACATTTACAATGAATTAATATTGCACTTGATTAACTTCAGAGCCTAGGAGAACTATGTTTTAAACTCACTTAAGGGCAAAGTGAATATACTTTGCCATGTATCTATCTTTAACAAGTAAATACACCTCCCGGGCAACGCCGGGTAAAATTGCTAGTAAGATATAAGATTTAAGATGTAATATGTAAATTGTAAAATGTGAAATGTTAAATGTAAAATATAAAATATAAAATATAAAATATAAAATATAAAATATAAAATATAAAATATAAAATATAAAATATAAAATATAAAATATAAAATATAAAATATAAAATATAAAATATAAAATTTCCCTTTTTCTTCAATTTATCAATGTTGAAAGCTGAATGTTTTAGAACTAACTAACAAATTCCTGCCACCAGGACCGATATGGCGGTGGTAACACAGAATGGCAATACCTACCACAATGGACAGAGACAATCCAAAGATATTAGTGTTGACCAAAGAGGATAAAAATAAAGTATTGACTAAGGCTAGCGGTAGCCATGACTACACTTGGGTTATTGACAAACGATTGTTGTTCTTTGTACATGTATCTGATCTCTTATTTCTTCAAATAAAAAGTGTGTTCATCCCACATTTTGCTGATTTCCTTTTAGAGCTTACTGACGAATGATATTGTGTAATGGTGTAGTTATCACGAATTCACTGAACTCCGCTATAGCATTTTAGAGATCATTACGGTATGGGTTTAGAGAATATATTTCTTATCTTACGAAATACTTTAGGGGCTAAAGAAGTCCAGTGTGTTCTCAATCAATGCATATTATTTAACATTATCCTGGGATTATACGCTGCTGCATTTACTTTAACTAGGTAGGATGGTTCCTCCGTTTGTTTAGGGGCTAAGACAACGCGGTCATGCAGCCCCGTGTACTTTGGATGTGTGTAGAATCTGCCTGATTACCGGTGTTAATTGTGATGGCTGTATTATTGTGTGTTATATGTAATTCAGGTAAGGACTACAGATAGTCAGTTTTAAGTAGTTCCTACTTTTGCTACCAAATGCTACCGTCAACGACACCTAGCTGCAAACTTGGCTAATATATACCACCTCAACAACAACCTGACGGTGAACGTTGGAATTTAATAGCATTAATCAAATTTAACCTACAAATTTTGCCTTCACACGACTGTAGTTAATGGAAGGTTCTTTTACACCACATAAATCTATGACATGGGCCCACTGGCTTTACTTCCCCTCCGAAGGAAGGCATACTGAGGGATTTTAACGCTCTTCAAAAATCCGATGACTTCGGCCGGGTTTGAACCCGCGACCTTAGGCATAGAAGCTCAGCATGCTACCAAATGCGCCACCAAAGCCGCCCATTATGAGATAATAGGCATGGAAATACAGCAATAATATTCCCTAATATACAGCTATAGTATCCTACTCACGGACTTATGTACATGAATAAGCCATTTCTCATTAATCACACCATTTGTGTGGGGTTAAAAATCGTAAGTATATTTGACTCCAGAATGATGACTTAGGTACATTCCAAACATTCAATAATTTAAATATTGTGCAACAATTTAATAATTAAAGAGAACTATGTGAACAAATGTCTAAATTACACCCATTAGCCTACAACAAAAATAAAGACTATCATGAAAGTACTGTAATTGTGAGACTAGGTCCTTGAGAAATGTGCATATATAGCCCTTTTTTGTTATTGATGCATTCTCTACTACGTTATTGTACTCCACAGTACCTTTCGCCTACATTTACAATGAATTAATATTGCAATTGATTAACTTCAGAGCCCAGGAGAACTATGTTTTAAACTCACTTAGGGGCAAAGTGAATATACTTTGCCATGTATCTATCTTTAACAAGTAAATACACCTCCCGGGCAACGCCGGGTAAAATAGCTAGTAAGATATAAGATTTAAGATGTAATATGTAAATTGTAAAATGTTAAATGTTAAATGTAAAATATAAAATATAAAATTTCCCTTTTTCTTCAAATTATCAATGTTGAAAGCTGAAAGTTTTGGAACTAACTAACAAATTCCTGCCAATATTTTAGCACATGAGTTTTTCAAAATGTACTGTAGCTTAATTTTGCCTGATGGAAATTTTCATAAAAATGCTGTAAAAATTACGTCATTTTTAAAAATTCCACGGAAATTTAAAAAAATCTCAAGTAAGGAGAGAGCGTCAAGGAACATCACTGAAGAAATGTTATTAGTTCCTGTTAATAGTTCCTGAGATTAGGGGGGGGGGGAGTTGATTATTAATAAGGTCAGCATGGGATATTCCCGTACCCCTTAAAAGATATACAGTATATAGACTATTTGTTATGGACTACAAAAGAGGGAGAAAACTATAGGATGACATATTTCGCTAAAATACTTCTCACATACATGAGGTGCTAAATTATATGTAAGAAGTGTTTTGTTATTATTGTTCATTTTTACATTGTTTACGTCCATATTGGAGTACATAAATAAAACGAAATACATGTAGGTCATGTGAGAATTAACATGGAAATTCTCTGTCATCAACTTCCTACTCTCCAAAACCTCATCATTCTGGCTGATACGGATGCCCTTTCTTCGTTAGATATGACATATTGTTTTCGTTGTAGGCTATAGTGTTTTACGAAGTGTATAAATAATTAATGTAATTTTAGGCCCAAGCAAATTAATTGTAACTCCCCACCCAATGTAGTTTGGACACACTCGTGTTGGCCGACAGAAAAGCTTCTATTTTAGATTAATCAAGCAATTATCCATCTTACGAATCGTACACATTTATATTACAGTCGTCCAATGTCAAGAAACTCGCTCACAGACGAAATCCTCAAGGCCTGCTTTTTCTCTATAAAATAGTAAACATTAAAATTGACGACGCTAAAATTCGAGAGAGAAGTACGTAAAATGTCTCACCTATTAAATCAAATAGATTCCGAAACATTTTCTTTATTCCAAGAGTTCCTACGGACTGCCATAAAATCTCGCCGATCAATAGAATATTATCTCAGAACAAAAGTTTGGTGCTTTTCCGTCGTTCAACACGATTGTACCCAAAAGAGTTGGGTTATACCCTAATCCTGAAAAAAGTTACATGAGATTAATAAATTTACTCGACAATCAGTCTAATCACCCCAGACGCACAAATTAGCGGGGTTCACTTCAATGGTACACAGGGCTTTAAATATACCCATGTCAAAAGACAATTATAATAAGGAAATAAGAACCATTAAACAAATAGGAAAGGAAAACAATTTCCCGCCAAGCAAAATAGACCAAATTGTAGCCAAACATAAAAATAAAGTTAAATGATTCCAAAACCGGACATTAATGAGAAAAAATTCTTGCGCTTCAACTTTGTGAATGCGAACACATCGCCGTGCCAGTGCAAGACTACGATATCTGAAAAAATCATTTTATTGAGAAAAACGGGTTTGAAGTTTTCTGTAACTTAGTATTAGCCTTTCGACAGTGTGGAAATCTATAGAGAATTTTGAATTTTGGATATGTTTCGGTTGATTGCCTAGTGTACAATGTCCTTTTAATTAAAATTATAAATTTTGTAAATAAGGCCCACAAAAAGTGCTAAAATGCAAATGTCGTGGTCTTGCACTGACTGTTCTGTGAAAATTGTTAGACAATTAATGAATTCAAAAACTTCAGTTTAATTTTTTCCCTAGTTTACTGCTATATTTGAACATTCGATGCACAATTCTATATACCTTCTATATACAATTATAATTTGAAAAAAAAATCACTTGTTATTGAAAATAGGCACACTGAGGCCAAAGATGGAATGAATGATGGAAAATAATTCACAAGTTCAGCATGAGCACGTCATTTGCTTCAATGGTCAGAACCTCAGTTCTTTTCCGCTTCCAAAGTAACGAAGAATGGGTGATGCGTCTTCGGTATTAGATTTTGAGCACAGAGTGAAATAAGGTCTTTCTTCTTGCTAGCTGATATTTTTGGAGACTTTTTATAAGCTGGTTTGAGTTTGAGTTTCGGGATGATGATGTGGACTGCTCCTCTTTGTCTTTCTGTTAATATGCACTAGGTTATATTGCTTTTCGTGGTAGGAAGTTTCATAAAAGAACACCCCAGGGGAATTCTTCTTCATTATCTCAGTGACAGCATTCCACGAAACTTTCTCCCCATCCTCATTGATGGAAAAATTGTTGCCGAGGTCATTGCATAATGACTTGCAATCTATGAAGTCAGTTGTTTCCATTTGTCTTACAGGGTAAGGTTTCCCAGTCCTTTTTGCAAGACTTGCGATAGTAGCAACCTGAGAGGGAACGTAAATAGGACCGGATTTCAGAGCTCTTTTCTTCTCATATTCTATGCGAGAGTGCATAGCGTCTCCCTCATTTTGTGTATGTCCTACTACTAAAAACTTATGTTGAATAGATGAAATTTCTAACTTTAGAACAGCGTATAAGTATGCAGATAACACGAATTTGTTCTTATTTTGTCCAACACAATTGTCGGAGTAGAAATTCACTTCTTGATTTGGGTATTCTTTCAGAAACTCTTATTATTCAGCTACCAACTTAATTTGCCCCTCTTCAAGCTTGACCTTCGTGCCACATGTAGCATCTTCCAATTTTAGAGACAGCTTCGTAGATAGTGAAATTAAATAAACTAAGTTTTCTTTTACAATAAAAGCTTGATATTTCACCACTTGGCAGAGGTGTAACAGCTTGAAAATCAAACACAGCCACCACTCCACGGTTTTCCTCTGTGGCCTGAGGAATATCATTTCCTTTCTCCCGTCTCGTTGGTTCTTTCTCTCCATGATGTCATTCAGTTTTGTCTTTAAGTTTTTGCTTTTCTTCTTCAGTAGAATTCTTATATTATTCACAGATCATACACTGATCCTTCTTAGGTCTATGAGACCCGATGTTGAAGTCCGTATTAAATATTGTTTCGTATACGTGCTTCTTTGCAATCGGTTCATTTTCTAACTTACATTTCTCAATATACATCCGGTATGATGTGGATATATCCAACGAACCTTCAAAATAATCTCATGTTGTATCAGCTCGAATGTAATGGGACTCCATTCTTGGAATTGAATTGATGTGTTGCCTCACTCCTTCCCTTATCATTGGGGGTAACTTCTTTTGCTTTCCATGCTTTCCCCTTCTTTCTTCTTCAAGGAAACCATCCTTGTTCTTGGAAATAACTGTAGAAATCATGGTGTTTCCCACGCCAAGAGTATCCATGAACATCTTCTTGCAAACCTTTATTCTATCTCCTGTTATGGTTAAACTGTAATTCATGTTGCAAGACCTTCCACCTCCAGGAGTGATTCTTCGATATTTCGGCTTCACTTGAGTCATATTATGACTAATAAATTGTCTCTGCCTGTTCAGATCTCCAAGATCCCAGAAGCTCTTAAAGATTGAAATCATGCCCTCCTCTGAAAGTGAACATTTAAAATTGCAGTTTCCTTGGCATCCTTTCTTTAATGTTTTATCCTTCCTACAGGTACCATTTTTGTTGTTTACTAACTGTCCTGTATTTACTTTAAGTTTTCTTATGTTTCGAGCCCATTTATGTTCTTGACGACGACGCTTCTTCGGGCGTCTGTCTTTCTGAGGTGATGTTGCTGCTGCTGCTGCTGCTCCTGTTGTTGTTGTTGTTGAGCCTGATCTTTCAAAGTTGCTCACTAAGTTGGCACTTTCCGAAGGAACACAGATGTCTGATGTTTCGTTAAGGAAACTTTCCTTCAAAGGAAATGCTGAAGTTTTAGAGCTTTTGAGTTCTTTGCTAGTTGATGGTAGTTCTTTGTCTTGTATACTCATCTTGTCTGGTTTGTTATCATCATAGTTATCTTCCTCTTCTGAACTAATGGTATCAGGAATATAGTCATTATCATCACCATCATCTTCTGGTTCATCTTCTTCTTCTTCTTCTTCTTCTTCTTCTTCTTCTCCTCCTCCTCCTTTTTCTTCTTCTTCTTCTTCTTCTCTTCCTCCCTCTTCAGAACTTGTTTCACAAATATAGTTCATGTGCTTTAGAATATCATTATTGTTGTGACTTGAATTATGTGCATTACCAGTGGAGCAGTCTTCCGTTCCCAGGATATTCGTCTGAAAAATGCAAGAGTTATACATGAATTATTACGAGCATTAAAGCACACATCATTAAAATCGCGGTTTATTTCTATTTTATAAAAAATGGAAACCAATCCAATTTGTTGGCCAACTCACAGTATCATTAAACTCAAGCGTATGTTCTGATGAAGACAGCATCTCTGCAGAATAACCTGACGGCTGAGGTACGACGGTGTTTTCAGAACACGTTGCTTGGTATATCGAAATTTCATGTTCTACTTGTTCCGGAGCAGGAGACATTTCAACTTTATTTGAGCCTGGTGCATCCGGTGGGAGAAATACCTCCTTTTCAACCCTTGTCGTAAAGGATGGTGTGTTTTCTGAAAGTCTGACCTAATGGAAACAAATAGAAACCATCCTTAAACATTACAAATTAAAACACAAGTCATTAAAATTACACGTGATCCTACAATAGTTTATTTCTATTTCAGAAAAAAATAATGGTAACCAATCTAATTTGTTAGCCTACTCACGGTATCACTAAACCCATGCGTTTGTTGTGATGAAGTCAGCATCTCTGCAGAATACCTTGAAGGCTGAGGTACGTCGGTGTGGTAAGAACACGTTGCATGGTACATCAAAGGTTCGTATTCTATTTCTTCCGTAACGGGAGAAAGTTCAACTATATTTGAGCCTGTGTCATCAGGTGCGAGTACCATCTCTTCAACCCTTCTCATAATGGGCGGTGGGTTTTCTGAAAGTCTGGCCTAATGGAAACAAATGCAATCCTTCATTTTGAACATTTCTTCTATATTTAACATAACACTACGTAGGCTGAGTATAATCCTAGTACTATACAATGAAACTAAAATAATCATTGAAACCACTAGTAATGGCATTCGCATTTGGAAACAATTAATTGCTTTATCAGAAACTAAAGAATAGGCCTACATACCTTTTTAACCAAAGCTAACAACATTTCACCACGACTGCGATATATCCTCTTCATATTTATATAATCCAGTTTCAATCCCTTCACTATAATACACTCACTACCACTCTGAAAGAGGCTTGGAACGACAGTGAAGTGAATGAGCGGGAAAAGAAGAAAATCTTTACTCGTGTCAATAGAGACAACTCAAGAATGCATGCCTGATTCTTAACAATCCCGTGCAAGACCGCGACAATTGCAGATATCGTGGTCTTGCACTGAAGGTAAATGAATTCTCCTTCAATTTCCAGTGTAAAACCGATGCATCTGCAGATGACTCTGTTTTGCACGGAGCATTTTTAAAAAAATACTCCAATGCAAAACCAATTCATTTTACTTCAAGGGCCCAATTATATAAATTTTCAAATTTTTGCAGTTTTACATTGAAGATCACACAAAAATACACTGATTGCTGTAAAAAAATAAAAATTGAAAAATTTGCACTTATCTTGGTCTTGCACTGGCACGGCGACATATAAAATCACTAATCTATTCCAAAATCAAGGCATAAATATAGCAATCATAACGAACAACACAACCGGTAGGCACCTGAAAAATAGTAATCTAAATAAACCAAACCCGTATTCAAAGTCAGGGGTATATTCTATCACGTGCCAAGATACTGGTTGTCAAGCTAATTACATCGGACAGAGTGGTAGAAGAGTAGATACACGCTACCCTGAACATAGAAATGCGATAAAATACGGGACACACTCAGTCGTATGCGAGCATATGTGCGACGCGGAACACAGTTTTACTAACATTGAAACCGACTTAAAAATAATTCATCACGAACCGAAAGGCAGAGCTCTTGACATAAAGGAAGCAATTGAGGTACACCTAGCTAAAAGAAACAACTCCAATAATCTAAACGAACACACTTTCATGGAGAGCTCACCCCTCTTCGCTCTACTAAAAAACACACTCTGTCGAAAACAAGACACAACTTAGCGGCCAAGCTGGATAAAAAAGGGGGTAAATAGGGGGATTTTAACAGGAAAATGTTATCTGGATCAGGATGTACCATGTACTTTTTTCATCAATAAACCTAGGCCGTTGATCACGGAAGTATTAAAGTAGCCGGGACTTTCTCAAAGACCGGGTGCGCTTAGTATGAATGGCTACTAGTCTACGCGTGGCGAGGAATGTTCCACGGTCTTTAATAGTTGATGAACTTCCTGCATACAGTAACATACACCGTATGTCCAGTCTTGGCAAACCACCAAGTGTACTTGCACTTGACACAAACAACATTTAGGAATGCGGGGAAGGGGGGGGGGGGAGGGGGGAAGCAGCTCTGGGAGATACCATACCAGTTCAGTCGCGAGTTACTATTCACCGAGTAACCAGCGCGCTGCCGAACTGCACAAGTCTCCTAACCAGATAAGTAGCCTGTATAATACTTTACATTCAGAATTGACCATTCACAACAAACTCATAGTCATTCCAAAAACAGGCAAATTCCGGAGTTCTATCACAACTTGCAGCATCTCACTAAAACATCATATAGACTACAACTAACAAATACCGACAAGTTGCATTACCAATACAGCAACTAAATAAGTGAACATATTGTAAATATTTTCAGCCTAAGTGTAGTGGTTCCAGGATTAGGGTATAATCCAACTATTTCGGGTACATTCGTGTTGACCGACTGAAAAGCACCAAACTTTTGTTTACTAAGGCAACACTGAAAAATGGCTTCAAACCCCATAGTATTATCTCAGTATAATAAAGTTCATCATCTTAATTTAGAGAGCCTCCGTGGCTCAGGCGGCAGCACGTCGGCCTCTCACCGCTGAGTCCGTGGTTCAAATCCCGGTCACTCCATGTGAGATCTGTGCTGGACAGAACGGAGGCAGACAGGTTTTTCTCCGGGTACTCCGGTTTTCCCTGTCAACATTTCATTCCAGCAACACTCTCCCCTATCATTTCATTTCATCTGTCATTCATTTAATCATTGCCCCGGAGGAGTGCGTCAGGCCTCGGCAGCCGGCACAGTTCATATCCTCGCCGCTAGATAGGGGCTTCATTCATTCCATTCCTGACCCGGTCGGAGACTGGAAGCAGGCTGTGGATTTTCATTTCATCTTAATTTAGAAATCTTCAGTGCCATATGTCAGTAAACCAGTTTGCAACGTCATGTGATAAACTAGAGGATGTCTTCTAATATATTATACTGTATTTAAATTCAGCCCATTATATCCTTCTCATACCTAATCCTTCTGATCTTCTTCTTATTTTATAAGTGAGACTATTTATATTTCTACGTATCTCTTCCATCTCTATTTGAATCGGTTATTTGAGAAGGGCCTCTTGTCACAAAATCCAAATTTGTGGTTAACAAAGAAAAACTGTTTATTTCTTAAACATCATTAAAGAGATGAATTTTCAATTTTTACTGCGATTTTCGGTATCCTCAGAAATCCAATTTTTTGTTTTTACATTTTGTCTTAACATTTGAATCTATTTTCAATTTATTGAAAGTGGCTGACTTGAGGAATTTCATAAACAAAGGTGAAAACAACTATAATACAGTTGATTTTCTCAAAGTAAATGCTCTTTACGCTGGTAAACTGACCAAATCTGATTTGCAGGACGTAAGATGGAACATTTTCCTCAGGAGTCTATCAATGGAGTAAGATGCTGAGCCTTCTCCTTTTCTCGACTTTCCAAAGAGAAACTCATGGTATACTGATAGGGTAAGGAACTCCCTTTTTTCTCTTAATTTCTTCAGAAGCTATAGTTCTTTTTGTAAAATTTGGGCCACCACTTTTGGAAATCCAAAATATCTTCTGTTTGAAAAAGATCAACAATAAATTTCCTTTGTTGAGGACAAAATCATAGATGCAACTTCTTTTACAGTCACCTGTCTTGTTTTCTCATTTTCCTTTCAACTACACCAAAATCCCTGTCACAGGGTTAATAAGAATAGCTAAAAACAGCTGGTTCCCAGTGCAGCCACAACATCTTTAGTTATGAAAAGCCTCTTGTCCGAGACAAGAGGCCTTTCTTAAATAAACGCAAATTTCATATGGTCTAATGACTACCGGTATTGGAGCAATGGGAGAAAAGACCTTTCATTAACAAACGAGAGAAAATATATTTTCACACAAAAGTGGATTTAGTAAACAAGATGTTCAGTAAAGAACATATAGCCTACTTTCTCCTAAATGCATGGGTATAGTAATAACTCTTTGTCCTCATCAAGGAGTATAATTGAATGTTGGTTGTAGTAGCTTGTTGAAATACAACGTGCTATACGGATATTAAACGTTGATTGGTTGAATTCTCGCCTGAATTATATATACACACACTAATACAGCCAACAGAATAACATAGGTTATCAGACAAAATTCAACACTCTCCCAAGTACACGGGGCTAAATGACCATGATGTCCATGCATCTCAAATGAAACAACAACAGATTCCTACCCAAATTCTTCCTCGTATGAAACTACACACACTAGTAAGCCTATAGACATCACAGTGACACAGATTATCAGACAACTTCTATACACACCCAAGTAAACGGGGCTACAAGACCATGATGCTGCAAAACCCCTAAAGAATCAACAACAAAAACGACAACAACAATAGTATATACCGCGGATCAAGGTCAACAAATATTAATTGCGGTATTCGAGTGTTGAAATATGTGGTGTTATTAGTATATATTGAGCCCGCTGTGCTCATGTCCTGGTGATATTTTCTATGAGTGAATGTTTGAGTGTTTTGCTACAACACCGAACGCACCCAGAAGCATGCACGAGCTCCGGCTGAATTTTAAACACTCTTTTGACTTTCGTAAGAGTGTCATATTTCTTCGAATATTTTTTTCTGAGCGTTTATTACAACAGATTGTTATTCCACAAGACTCAGCATTGATAACAACGTAATTCTGCTTGAATTAAACACCTGGATGTTTATTATAATTAGCAGGGCGGCTCCTGAGGTGGTGCCCGTGTGCCATGGCACCACCAGTGTAATGAAGAGAGAATATGTGACTTTTCCCTCTCAAGAACAGTTTATATTACATTTACATTTTGAGGAAATTGTATACATATTCTGCACTTATTTGAACGAGCGCGCAAACTGACATGCGTTCTGGTGGCGCTCTATTGAATTACTAAGCCAGAGCCAACCGGCACTACCTACGAACATCAGACCGCATCAGACACTGTACTGCAATAAGGACTAGTTTGGCTTGAGTTTGTTTGTGTTGTGTTGAGACGCATATTACCCTGAGGTAGAGCCAACGGCCTCGTGACGCGGAGCTTCAATTCTATCCACGAGATAGCAGCACGTCACAGGTACAAGCACACATTACATACACGTTAGAACTGCTGAACTGCTTTATCTTTCAACCACTAGAGTACAGCATATGGCAGCACACCTCCAGTGGTACCAGCTTGACGATATATCACTGTGTCTTGACTATTAAATAAATTCAAACCACAAAATAGTTTTAGTTCTTTATTGTTTGACATTTAGCAACTTTTTTAGGCTCATATTGATGACGGGGATTATTTGTTCTCTCTTTGTAATGTAAAAATTCGGAATTTTTCAACGAGTTTTACTGTGTTTCGTTAATTTAATTTGGCGGCACAGTTTCACGTCCCAAGCGTAAACACAAATTCTCAGGTTTGACTGCAAATGTGTATGAATAGTGTCCGTCGTTAAATAGCTTTTGTGTTCATTTATATTAGATGCAGGGGATATCCTTTCCAATCAATCCGTATGTACGATAAGTAAGGTTGTCTTAGAGGTAGGTCATCGTATTCATTTCATCTCACCTATTTATTTTGAGACAGCAACTGAAATTGCGACAAAGAGGCTGTGGTCACGTGTGTGTTAGCAATAGCCATGCTTATTTTTTCCTATATAGACATGTTACATAAACTTGCATAGCATCATGCGGCGTTGACCATATAAACACCGTTTTAATCTAATAAGTGTGCTTTTTGAATCGATACATGCAAGCTAGGTTCCTTAATAAAATTTGATTTGTTTCAAGTTTGAAGATCGCATAGCTCGAGCGCAACGTACGAAGCCGTAGGAATCTCAATGAGCTCTGTGTCACCTTTCGGAAGTGTAACAATGAATAAAATAAGTGAGTTGTTACAATCTCCATTTAGCGATAGGACCGCTCTTATTAATTCAAATGAAGGTGTCGATCGAGGTTTTGGAACAAATATTTTTGATGAGTAGGCCTAGCATATGTTGTTTTCTTCAAATTATTTTTCTGAGAGGTTTGTTCAATTATAATTCTTAAAAGTGGTTTTTATTTAAAATGCATATGGTTCAAAATATGTGTATGATATAATATCGTATGGCCTCGGTGCCAGGTGCAAGCGTTGTTGTTTGACACCCAAAGGGCAGCTTGCTTGTCGAATTTTTGTTGTTCCTTGGAGGGCCATGAAAGTTAGATATCTTAGCTCCTTGACACTTTAGCGCTTTCTAGTACAGAAAGGAGGAACTTTTGTTTTGGCGAAAAATCCCGAGACTAAAATATTTGTAGTAGTTATGCAATTTCTCAATTCACTTCAGCTGACACTTCAATTAAAAACGTCGGCTCACCTGTAGTATACGTTGCCCGTTTTGAAAGTGCGTTATTTTACTTAGTAGCGCTCTGAAAATGGTTTGTATTTACTCTGCCACGTTATTAAAGCCATTTGCTATTAACAAACACCACGTAAACACTTCCAAAAAAGGAAATTGTCAACCTTAACTTTCAAGTAATAAACTTATCAAAAAGCACGTCGCCATGTTTGATTACGTAATGCTGCCAACTTACTGATTGTACTACTAGGCAAAATCATTGGCCTGGTTAAAGATTATTGATGCGTGACTACCCCACTGTGTGTGACAAAAACCAGGGGTGTTATCCATTAGCCTAACGCGGCCCGCAGGGCCGCGCTACCTAACCTTTATTGGCCTAGACGAAAACCATTGAGCTGGATGAAAATATTTGTCTGGAAACAATAATGTTGGCACTCTGAAAAAATACCGTAACACTCTCTAGCGATGAAATATTCAACTGCTGTATATTAGTAACATTGGCCATTACTATAGAAAATTTTTCGGATTTTAATGGCGCCGGGCAACGTATACTACACGAGTTCCAAAACGTCTTCTACAATAGCACAGTTAAATAATATTAAACATATAACTTATTGCATAAAATATGCACTATCCGTACCTGCAACTTAGAATGATTTTATTGCAAATTTTGAATATGCTGGCACCACCAAGTGAAAAATCACCAGCCGCCACTGATAATTAATAAGGTAAAGATAATTACAGCGCGGTTATGCGAGTTGGATTTAATTAGTCGCTCAACGACTAACACACTTCCGTGAGCCTGGACTGCCGTCCCAGCGTTCGCCAAACCAAGTATTGAATTCGTCTAGGATAGACGCGATTGTGTGTGGGTCTCAGTATCCGGTGTAATAAGTCCGCTCCAATTTGAGCGAGGAATTGTTATCACTGTTCATCAGTGTTGTATGAGCACCGTAGTTGTGCCGAGTTATATTCAAACGCACAACTGTGCGAGAACTATTCAAGGAAACGTTTATTGTGTGAAATTTCCCTTAATTCGACATTTTTCATTCAGCATGTTGGAACGCTACTTATCGTCCATGAGGCTGAAAATTGTCAGAGTCCACGAAGAAATAATCGTGAGGAATCATCGAACACTGAAACACATTACTGTAAAATATTCTACTACATTAAATTTTGTACATTACGATCGCCGAGATATCACGTGAGTTGCCAAGTGATAAAATCGTGAGAAATACTGTACCAGTATTATAGAATCTGAGAGCAGACCCGTGCAAGACCAAGTTATCTGTGTCTGCAATTGTGTAGAGCCAGTGAGCTTTATTTTGTGTACTCCGATTTACGACAGTAAATTCTGTGGAACACGTGTGAATTGTTACTACCTAACATGTGCTATTTCACCGTCCACGTGTTGTGCAAATTATCACCGTTATTCACGATGGTGAATATGGAGTAGACCACCACTATTTGAGAGGGACGTCCTGAAGGAAGAGCCACATCATGACGGGGAGCCTGCAAACGAGGAAGAACATGGCAAGGATCATCTCCAAGCCATGGTAACATCCGTAAAAATGGGAAGGAAACGACTCAGTGGAAGGCCACGAGGTCATAGATAATGGTATGAAGAGGATGAGGCCAAGAAATGGGTGGTCTTTAATGGAATAAACCCTTCTAATCCATAAGTTTTAATACCCCTCAATTCCGTGCCAAGAATGAGATGATAAATGGTTCTGTGAGTCACTGTACTTATTTTCTTTGTACGGGATTTGTTACGGTAGATGTAGATTTTATGTAGTTATTCAAACAACCGAACTTTTGACTAGCAATTAGGTAGGGTTTCTTAGTTAGTTTTCATGTGTTCTTACTTTCAGAGCATTCCCAATGCTTATTAGACACCCAGTTTTGTATTAAGTTCCATTGCTGCATTTCTTATGGGCGTGGTATCATGCCGGACCAGAAAGCTTACTAATCTTGACCACAGCTGTTGAGCTGTACTTTTTTCTCCAGTTTAGACTGAATTTAAATGGATGATTTGGACATCCTTGTATTTTTTGGACACCCTGTCCTATTATTTTAGTGGTTACGCCACTGTTTTTCTTAGCCTCGTAGCGGTTGATAGCCAGCAGTAGCTATCGCTGCTTTGATTGGTTTATTTTTCTTATTGTGAGCTCAGAAGCCACATTTGCTCCAGTTAGAACTAAAGTCAGGGTTATATTTAAATACGCCAGCTTGGCGTTGATCCCTGTACTGTCATTGTATCGGTTTCTACAACCCAGAGTGGAGTGGTTGTGTGTGTTTTATTATATTTTCTGTCCAGGAGTAGACACCAAAGTTTTCAAGGGCAATTTTGTAAATACGACAGAAGTGTTATGTCTGTCAGAATACCAAAGCATTTATAGGAGATGCTTTATCTTGCATTTCATAGTGTTTGACTTTCCAAACACATTGTATCATTGTACTGCGTATTTCTGGAGCAGTACGAATTCATGTGAATAATGTGTTATAGGATGAGGAAACTTATATTCACACATCTGAACTCTTTAAGTGGATTATAGCCCACAATGAATGTCATATTTTACTTGCCTGATGCAAGAAGCTATAAGTGTACAAGTTATTGTACCGCGCTGTGTGAAATACGAGTTTGTTCCCATGATGCAACGTACTCTTAGTGAGACAGACTTTATTGATTACTTGGTGTCGGATCATGACGTCACATAACTGTATGATACATGTATTATTGACCTTGTCTCAAGGCAGGTAACTGAATGTACGACAACACTTTTTTTCTGTTATATCGTATTGTGGGTGACCGTACCGTCACAGATGTTTTGAAACCGCCATTCTGTGCGAGATATTTAAATAAATGTAAGTCCATGGAACTAGAGAACTTGGTGAAGGTTCAGCTTTTCATTCTTTGAACATGGACAGCAGCGTATAAGGATAGATAATGATGTTATTATTGTGCCTTTGTCGGACAGTCGAGAGATGGAATGAATATATCCGACCTTTATTTGTTATTGTGCTACCGGAAAGTACTGAATTTGTTGCCAGACTTATCCGAGGACTGCTAGGTAAGCTGTGCGCTGCATACAGCTGGTTGTATTGTTGAGCCGAGTCTGTGTTAACTCGCGCTGTTATTCTGACTATATGTCAATGTTGTTTATTGTGAAGTACTCAGTGGAGACTCGCAGTTATTTCGCCTGCGTCTCATGGTTCATCAGCATTCGTCATAAACCTACGATAAACCTAAATCTACGATCATAAATCATGAAATCTCAATAACCTAAATTGTTTAATTAATTAATATTTATTTTATTGAAACTAAGCTTGCACATATATTTTGTTTACTCGCTGATGCCATGAGAAGGAATCATTTCCATCAGGAAGTGACTACTAGACTAGCTGACACGACTTGAATCGACGGAGTAGCGGAGCCGAACCATTAGTTCATAATTCGGGGTCCACAACACTCATGCAAGTTAAGACGTAGTTTTTACTGCGCTGTTGACAACATAATTTCACACGCATGTAGATAATAATTGATTGCAAACAGCAATTCAATTTTTGGAGGAAGGCTTTATCAATAATAGATGATTGTGTCTAGTGCCTCATTAATATATTTGTACCCATTGTTACCCATTTGTTACTGCATTTGTGTTGTTATTAGACGTTTGTTTTATGGATAGACATTGGTTGTCATATTAGCTATGTAATTAATTATTTGTTTACGAACGCCTATCGTCGTAATTTTTCTTCATGACAGGACTTAGCTAATCTAATGTAACGTAAATGTAAATTCGGAATTGATGCCATCATACCTATCTTAGGCTTTGATTTGTTGTCATGTTAAATGAAAATTCAGATATTAGACCCATTTATAATTGCGTAGGGACTTACCTTACGTGCCATATTCCAAGCTTTGTTGTTTTTGTTACTTTTCTTTTTATTAGAGGACTTTCGTGAGAGTTTTAACTTAGCTTCAGTTAGGGCCTGATCATTTTATTTTCTTTATTCATTAGTTTTGCTGATTAGCCGAAACAAACCCTACGAAGTAGGATAGGGTTTTGTTTTATTGAATAAGCAAGTTCACGAGATTTTACTTAAGCCTGCTGTTCTAATTTCATTAGCTTTGTGTTTTGAGGGTGTACTTCTTTGGCTGTCTTTGACATTCACCTCCATGATACACCCAGATATCTGTGACCACGATTCTCGTGCCGCGCTGGCCTAAACGAAGTGCATCCGATCCGCTCAGGTCATATGTTTGACAGATGGGATTGTCTGGGACTACCATTTCGGTTGTTGGTAACCCGGCAACCTCCTCTGACGGGCTCATACAATAATATATTCGATTGCAAATACACACTACAATATATATGCTTAACATTAAAACGTGTGAGTAGTTATCAATCAATAAATACCAAAAAGAACGAACTAAAGAAATCCGAACCTGCAGTGATTTGATCCACGAACCCCCAGACTAAGAGCCCAAGTCGCTACCATTACGCCACGGATGCCCTACGTTAGTACTTGATAAACAACTGGTCTAGTATAACTGTGTCATATTTTGTGTTGAAATCAACGATTTCATTAGCGGTTTCTGGCGTTTCTATAAACCATTTGATACCAAATATGTATTATTTTGTTCAGTACATTCATAAAGGGATATAAACTTAGGAAGTTACGGAAAAATATATATAGGCTATGTATTTACGAGCAAAAATAGCGGCCATTTCGACAACAGGACGGCACGCACCCACAATGATATGGCACGGTAAGCCTGATCTGTTAGTCACTTTTACGGTTTCATATTTTATCATAAGATGCTAATATCTTACTGGTCACGTCTTTGAGGACATATTAAACCTTCCTATGTACGCTAACTGAATTGTTGAGGCCAGGCCTTGTTTAATCGTAAGTTATGGTTAGGCTATAATACTTGCATGATTCATTCATCCACCACCTGGAAACTATTTGGCTGATGACCTTGTAGTTTGGGTAAAAGACGCTTCCCACATTAAGGTAGGTTACTGAAAAATTTGGTAGAGATTGGATGATTAAATTAGTTGTAATTTGATTTAAGATCAGAACATTTGGGTGGGCGCCATACCTATTTTGTTACAATGGCGGCGATATACAACATGACACTGAGTTGCCCCTTCTTAGTGCTACCTCTGTACCAAAGTTGGTTTGATTATGGTTCAGTTGTGTTGAAATTGATAATGGGAATCAATTTTCACACATACATGGTCGCCATCTGCAAACTATTGCGCTGATGACCTTGTAGTTTGCTCAAAAGATGCTTCCCACAAAACGGTATGTTGTTGCAAAAATTTGGTAGAGATCAGATGATTAGGTTGGTCGTAATTTGCTCTAAGCTTTCAACATTTAGGTGGCCGCCATTACATTTCCGTCAAGATGGCGGCTACGTAAAACATGACACTGAGGTGCCCTCTGTACCAAATTTCGTTCAATTCGGTTACACCGTGTTCGAATTAATAAGGGGGTACAGACATGCAGAGTACGCACACACACACACAAACACACACACTCACACACAGACAGACACCAATTTTTTTGCCCTGTAGTGATCTCATAAGTCTACTTTCATTTTTTGCAAAAAACGAAAGTAGGCTAAAAATGTGAAAGAGACCTTTCATAAATAAGGGATTCATTTATAAAAGTATGTTGCCGTATATTATCTTATTCTGGCAGTGAGCACTGTAATTGGGGCTTCCTGTAGAATGCACAATAACACAAATAAATAAATTAACACTGAAAAATGGTTTTAGTCTTTCAATAGCAAGAAGTAAAACTTACTTACTAGTATCAGGTTGGTACTGTATGTATGTGTGTAAACGTGACGAGGAATGACTGGTTATACGAAAGGTAATGTCATAAAACAAATCCAGAGTAGTGTAACTCTGTCAGTAAAAAGTTAGTCGAATGATATCTCGGCAAAGAGTACGGATTCATCGCTTGGAGATATCGTAAAAACCCGGAAGGTTATTTCAATAAATCACAGGTTACTGCGAGATGAACAACACAATGAAATATCAACCAGTGAGGCACGAGTCCTCAATCTATTCATGAAGGAACGTTTCGTGGTGCTGTAAAATCTGTCTAGGTGTAACTGCGTCAAAAGATGGAATTTGTTTCTTATACTGGAATCTCAAAAAAAAAAAAAAATGTAATATACTGCTAGAAAAGGTTTCTATAATGGAAGAATTTTCATTTATCTTGTTGTTATTGTTATTAATTATTCTTTTAGGGGTTTTGCGATAATGCGGTCATATAGCCTCGTGTACTTGGGCGTGTGTACATTTTGTCTGACCACCTGTGTCACTGTGATACCTGTACTGCTGTCTGTATTTATAATTTAGGTAGGATTTGGGCAAAAAGCGGCCGTGGCCTTAAGTTAGGTACTGTACCATTAATTTATGGCCTGCGTGCCACGAGCTGACGACTTTAAACGGTACTTTGTGTGCGATCATATGGGAAGTGACCATTGTATCTCAGATGTAGGTCAGTCGAGAGTAGCCGATGTCCCGCGAGCATATTCGAAGGCCGCGACAAGAAATGAAGAATATATGATATTATTAGTCTACAGTATTCATGACGTCACATCACCTGAGAAAACATTGTAATGTTTTATTGCAAATTGGAGCGATTTACGCACTGAAATAAGTATTAAACAGCTTGCCAGAATGCTAGAAAGTTAATGCAAGTGTTTATCACATTATAAGGGGTTGAAAATGAGGAAGATATACATATGTGACAGTCCTAGCGAACAAACACGAACTAGTATACCTGAGATGGGGGTAGGAAGTTTTCAGGCGGAGCGACCCGCGACTACACAAGACAGAATGCATTGTGATTCCGAAGAGGAAATATAAAACACGGGAGTGCTCGTTGTAAGTTGAGCCGTGTCGAGAAATACCTGAAGTTTACGGACTTGGTTAAAATTACCTTACTGTGTGTTACAACATGCACCAGGAGTAGCTTATTTCCAAAAGGTACCAAATCCAAAAAGTATTATTTTACAGGAGAGAGAAAAAACGCTCAGAGTGTAAAATTTCAACTGAAAATCCATTTGAGCACTTTTATAATGTTCAGATAGAATAAATGCATTGTTATACCAAGTATTTCTGTTTAGGCTTTTGCAGTTTAGGAAATATTCAAAGAAAATTATGGATTTGGTACTTTGGGGCACTGAAACTCTAAATACTTGCAATGGAAAGACATAAATTTCACTGCAGTCATCAGAATCTTAGAGAAAACTGATTGTATTTAGTTATGCAATAATTAGATTTAAGGTATTTACAGTGAAGGCATGGATTATTTAAATAATATTAAATAAAATTGAACAAAACAATGAAAATTATGCAAAGTAACTTAGCAGTGCTGAACTTATGGAATTAAGATTGTAGTTTGTGTCTAAAGAACATGAATATGGTAAATAACTTGTGAACTGGACAATGGAAAATATTACCCAGTACTAAAAGAAATGGCACATTCAGGCCACAGGATTTGGTACTTATTGGCATCAAACGAGATTTTCAATGTCCTGTTTGTGATGAATTTAGGTCGTTTTGGCAATTTCTTTTTCTTTCATATGATGGAGCTTCCTACCAACGTACGTTTTCCATCATAATCTCAATTTCATTTTTTTTTGATTTGGTATATTTTGAAATAAGCTTCTCGTATGTCTTATGTTAATTTCAGTGTCGTGTTCGACATTTAAGCATTCAGGCGAGGACTATCGCCAATGCCAAGCAAGTGCGCATTGATATTGTTTCACTGCTGTGAACACGAGGCCGACTGACGCCATTAAGAACAGTTGGCGTTAAGCGAGATTCTACTCAATACACACTGGGCATTGTATCTATGGACAGTTTGTGAAATATGCACTGCTTGAGTATTGAAACTATACCTATTCTCAAGCGTCATGTTAACCATGCAGACGTCAGGGGGAAAGAATTAACAGTATAAAGTCATGATAGCCATGGAGGGCTAAGCTATGACATAAGCACTACTTTCAAGGCATAGCAGAGACTCTCAAACGTGACCAGATATAACATGTGTTTCAAGAACACGTTGTTCACGTCTCAGACGAAGCAACATTTTGAGATTATGTTTCTCACATCTCCAATCGAGATGGGCATAAAACATGGCTGCAATCGAATGTCTCTCAGCCGCTATGTACGGTTATTTTCTTTCGAGAAACATGAGTGCTTGAATTCTGACAGCGACGCCATTTCGTGGCTCGAGCGACCGCGAGGCTGGAGCTTGGGAGCTTCTTGGAGGAATGAGTTCCTGATGTCGAGACCCGGACTGCTTATGGATGGAGATTATGTCTTGGTGGAGTATGGAGTGGATTACCATGGCATATTAATATCCTTTTTAAGGTAGAAGGTAGTAGAAATACAGTATATTTAGCAGTGGCTTAGTGGGTATTTGAAAGTAACCATAATTGCCATTGTTTTTATAATTGTAGCATGGTTGGTTAGGTTCGATACTTTGTCGTATCTGACTTCCTGGTCAACCTGGATTTTGATTTGGGTTAACCAAATGCATCCAACAGTGTAGTCTTGGCAACTATATTTGATATTCTAGTAAATTTCTTTTTAAATTCAGGCATATTTTCATTGTCGAGAAGACACATCACAGGGGAAGATCTACGTTTTATTGACAGAGCTAGGAACTATTTCGTGCCTATTGCACATTGATTTTGGTGCACTTGAGCACTTTGACATTTTGATAGATGATGAGAGTGTCTTTGATACATTCCGATTTGAGCAACGTTGATGAAATTAATTTTCTGTTTGAAGAAAATAGTTAAATATTTTAAATATCATTTGGACATAGAAGTTTTCTAATGTTGGATTAGTGGATAACAATGATAAGTTATTTTTCTGGAAGACTTCATAATACTCTATAGAGCGAGAGATATTACCGATACTGCCTAATGAATTAATAGTTCTTTAACATACTTCTGTTTGCTAGATTCATGGTGTAGGAAGAATTGCTAAAACATTCTCGAGTTCGTCTGATTTGGGGGGAGTCTTCATAATTAGTTGAATTTGATCAATTTCCACTTTAATCTAGATCACATTTTTCATGTCACTTCTGATAGTTTGAAGCATTGTTTATGCAGTTATTATTAATAATTCTACGGTGAATTAGAAAGAGATTTTTGGCAAGCATCAACGCTCATTTACAAGCAATTCCTAGTTCAGATATTCAAAAAAGTCTCGATAAATAAATATTAAGAACAATTGTAATGAAATAATGTAAGGCAATGCTTGAAGCTTAATAGGGTCATTCTCAACTACATTTTCTACGTTTTGACACAAGTGTAATATACTTCAATTTGTATTCACTATGAGTGTGCACTATTTTGTGAAGCACTGAGGTGTAATTAAGGTCATTTTGGGATCTATTTGGTATAGGGTCACCATTAGGAAGGTGTACTCATCGTCGAGCATATTTTGGAAAATGCTATTATTGTTGTTTATGGATACACTATTGAGTGATATCAATGTTATTGTATTGTGCTAGTGAAAGCAAATATTAGAGATTGTGTGATAAACCACATCAGGTTTAATTAAGGTCACTCCTTGAATGGAATTTAGGACCAGATGTTTGAGTGTAGCATCTCTGTATTAAGCACTCTGATGAATAAACTGAGTAAAACACAGTGTTATAAACGTGGTTAAATAGTTAGAATTAATCCCGATAAAGTTATAAACCAATGTAAACAAATTCATAAATCAATTATTATTGACATTTTTCTGAATGGATAGACAAATTCATACTTCTAATTAACTTAACTGTTGGTTAGATTACATCATGATTTAGAAATAGTGCAACCAATTAATGACAGTAAATCTTAGGATGGAAGGTTGCAACAAGTCTAGTTAAAAGTTAATGAGAGTACACATAAGGTGTGACTCAATGTCTTGTATAATATGTAAATAATTTATTTAATTGTTGATTAGGAATATTGATGAAACATGATAATTCGATAACCAAGAAAATTAGGTCGATTAATTCATTAAATCGTCGACGACCAATTTTGATTAAACAGTGTTGTATAGATTTTTGTATGTTTGTGTCCAGATAAACACTAGAGTTCATGCCACATTATTTAGGCATTACCAGTCATTTTTGCTACTGGCATTTTGGATTCATACCCGTTTTGAGGGATAATTCTTTACGTTTCAAAAAGGATGCGAGGATTATTTTTGTCCAGATGTCATTCTTTTCTGAATAACTTGATTTTATTTCCTTTTAAAATTTATCTGCATGATGCTTTATAGAGGAGACGGAAGGTTGTATTAAGAAGGCCATCTCTGGGTATTTCGGACTAGTTCACGCTCCCGAGGTGCTCCATTCGTGGAAATCTCTTGTTCTCTGAGATATTTTGCTATTTTGGGCATGGCTATTCTTAATGCCATCTTGTTGGATATAATTGTGTCCTTTTACCCCCATTCACATGTTGGTAGGACTTGGGGATTTTTCAAGCCTGGAATGTTCAGGTTCTACGATCCGGCTGTCTTCGTGGGATACAACAGGTGATGGTAGATAAATTCGGACACAGTAACGTCCCGGTATTTGCCTGGAGTATAAGTGGGAAACAACAGAAAACCACTGCCAGGATGGCTGAGGTGGGAAACAAACCTGCCTCTTCTCAGTTTTGTCTTACGAGTCTTAGTGTGCCCCGGTCCAGCCCTTAGACAAGAGTTAAATTCCTTGGCTGAGCCGAGAATCTAACCCGGTCCTCCGCGGTGATAGCCAAGAATGCTAGCCACTACGCAAGGAGGTGGACAATTTAATCGTTTATTTCAGAAAGGGGTCAAGTGACAAAAATGCAATTTTGAGAAAAACAAAGAAAACTCAAAATCGCATGCGTAGATTTTAGCGTTCTTTCGATTTTTGCTCTACAAGGGCCAAAAGTTGTCAGTGTATGTGTGTGTGTATATTCACCCCTCTTCTATCAATTCAAACATGCCGAAATCGAATTGAACCAAATTTGGTACAGAGATAGCACTAGCACAGGACACCTCAGCGTCATGTTTTACGTGGCCGCCATCTTGACGGAAACGGAATTGCGGCCACTCAAATGTTCAAAGCATAAATCAAATTATGACTAACTTAATCACCCGATCTGTACCAAATTTTGTAACAATATACCTTCATGTGGCAAGCATCTTTTGCCTAAACTTAAATATGAAGATGGCAGTCGTATATGTGTGCAAAAAATCCCCCCCCCCCTCTATTAATATAAACACGACGAAACCAAATCGAAACAAGATTGGTACAGCAAGTCAGTGTCATGTTGTATATCGGCACCATCATAAAGAAAAAAAATGGCGCCCACCCAAATTTTCTAAGCTTAAATCAAATTACGACTAACCTAAGCATTCGATCTCTACAAAATGTTGCAACAATATACCTTAATATGGGAACCGTATTTTTTCCCAAACTACAAGATTATCAGCCAAATAGTTACAAGATGGCGGATGTATGAATCATGCAATTATAATAGCCTAAGCGTAACGTACGATTCAATAAGGCCCTGCCTCACTAAATCCACTTATCGTACAGAGATTGGTTTAAATTTTCCTCAAGGAGGTGATCTGTAGGATATTGACATTTTAACAAGTAGTTCCGTGAAGAAATATACAGCCAATTTCCATATATATCCTACTTACGTTAATTGCCTCGATCAACATACAAAATTTCAATTTGATTGCTGTGATAGATTCGTAGATATTGAGCACCGTCTAAATATTTCGGATGGCCGCCATGTTGCTTTTTATATTTGTAGGTCTTAGAGTTATGTACTATTACCTGAAGATTATTGCGTAGATATAGTATTCAAACGTCAATCGCATGAGTACGACACAAGAAATAAAATCGAGATCTTAAACTTTCGCACAGTTGCCATATTGTGGTTATAAAAACAATTGAAATAAACTAGATGCCAGTGGTTTAAAATTTGTATACGCGTTTACCGTACACAGTTTCACTGCGCTCGGGTGGTTAAATTGCGAGAAACGTCCATTTAAATATTTATAGTTGCGTCACCGCCATGTTGGATTTGTGCTCACCAGGTTATTGAAAGTTCCATAGGTGAACTTACGTTCGTAGCTTCTATTAACATACAAAATTTCAATTTGATTGCTGTCATAGATTAATAGATATTGAAAATCGTCTAAATATTTCGGATGGTCGCCATGTTGAATTGTTATGTATGTAGACCAGAGAGTTATGCACTATTAGATGACGATTATTGCGTAGGTTCATTATGCAAACGTTCACTTCGATCGCATGATTAATACACAAGAAATAAAAACTTAATTTTAAAATTTCGCCCAGCCGCCATCTTGATGTTATGTAAACAATTGTATTAAATTAGATGCTGGTGCATTACAATGTGTATAAACATTTACTGCACCATATTTCACGGCGCTCAAATGGTTAAATGGCGTGAAAAATTAATAAAAATATTTCAAATTCGCTTGGCCGCCATATTCGTTTTGTATTTTTCAGGATTTTTACAAGTCACAAAGGTGAACTTCTAGTAGTACCTTTCTTCACCCCGTGGCTTATGATCGCGAGATTAACGGTCACGTTAAACTACAAGCTTCCTTCCTTTTCCTTTCTTCACCGTACAAAATTTCAGGGAGATATCAGTAATAGTTTCGGAGATATAGAATGCCGGTGAAATATTTCGCACTGCCGCCATCTTGAGGTTATATAAACAATTACCAACATTAGATGCCAGTGCATTGCACTGTGTATAAGCATTTGCTGTACAAAATTTCATTGCGTTTGGATGGTTAAATCGCTTCAACTTCGCTTGGCTGCCATGTTCGTTTTGTACTTTACAGGTTTTTGAAAAATTACATAGGTAAACAGGTAGTAGAGCCCTTTATTACCGTAAAAAATGTCAGGGTGATATCAGTAACAGTTTCGAAGATATAGAATGCCGGTGAAATATTTCGCACAGCCACCATGTTGGATTGGTGAGACGTAATAAAATTTGAAGGCACGGTCGGGGTCGGCCAAAATGGTGGTATGACCTCACCGATATTCATTGAAATCGCTCCAGCCGTTTAGATTTTAGGGGGGGGCAGGGGGCACACATACACATACACACACACGGACAAAAGGTGATCTCAAAAGCCTTTTTTTTTTCATTAATGAAAATGGCTAAAAATTAGCTTTTTAGTTCTTCACGGAAATACCTATTTAAATTTTATTTCAAATTATAGGCTATGTTGCGTGGAATTTTGATATTAGTAGTCTAATATTAGCATTAATAATAATTATAATATATGTAACAATGCTTAATATGAAACAACAATGATATAATCTGGCCCACCCAAGAAATGAGTCACGTGCCGCCCCTGATCTGAACATGCTTCCTGGATCAGCCTTGTGGGAGCATGCGCGGCGCTGGGCTGTAACACTCCATCAACTTTCTCAGCCCTTAGCCTCCAATAATAATAAATAAAAAAAAGCCTGCCCAATGGCCTCTGGGAGCTGTCCCCCTGCAGATGCTATGTTTGCCGCTAGAGGCTCTGCATACCCTCCACATGATCCGTTCACTTGGCGGTATTTACACACATTGTACCAGCTGAAATAAGGCCACTTTATTAAGATGGTATACTGTTGCGTGCCGTTTTGTAAACAAGGCTCTAGAAATAATGTTCCTGGAACGAGTTTTCATGAATTTCCTAGTCGAGAGCCGACAAATAAATTATAGATTAAAGCAATAAGCAGACAAGGTATGTAGCATAAGTTGACCCTGTGACTGAAAATTAGGTTACTTTCTATTATTGCTCTAGTTCTAATGATGATGATGATGATGATGATGATGATGATAATAATCTCCTGACCACCTTGTCGTGTAGAGGCTAGCATTCTTGTCTGTCGGCCCAGAGGTCCGGGTTGGATTCCCGGCTCTGCCAAGAAATTTAACTCAGGTCTGAGGGCTGGAACGGGGAACACTCAACTTCATGACGTAAAACCGAGATGAGGTGGGTTCAATTCCCATCTCATCCATCCTGGAAGTGGTTTTCCGTGGTTTCCCACCTCTACTCCAGACAAATGCCCGGATTGTTCCTAATTTAAGGCCGCAGCCACCTACTTCCCAATCATCACCTGAATTACAAATACACCCACTACTACAGACACCTCAATTGCACAGGTTATCACACAGATTCTACAATACCCAAGTACACGGAGCTAAATGACCAATATGTCCAAGCCCCACTAATGATAGAACAACAAACAATATAATAATTTTCTGTTTCTATTGTGTAGGTGATACCAGTGGCGGTTTAGAAGCTTAAATCTGGGGGGGGGGGGGGGGGGGAAGACATTTTCCCGGATCGATCTCATTAGTCTTCTTTTTCCTCATTTTTGCAAAATGAGAAAAGTAGGCTAAAAACTATCATTGGTAAAAAAATAGCATATTTCACTGTCACATAAATTTATTCTTCAGTTTCCACTCTGGGCAAACTGGTTCACTATATCAGAAGGGTCGTGAAGTAATTTTCCACTTCATTCTCTTTCAATTGAAAGAATTGCGAGATTGGAAAGCCTCTTTTTTGCCATTGTTGCTCTTAACACGTTGGATGCCATGAGGATCACCGGTGTTCCTCAAATTAATTTCACTTCTGTGCCATGAGAATCACAGTGGATCCTCAGGCAAGTGCTTTTTCAATGGAACCTAGAATGCCGTGGCATGCTATTAATGGTCTGTAACTGTTATATGGCACACCGGGAACACAAAATAATTGACTGATACACAATTGCCACCTGTTGGATTGGTATGGAACTAGCTATTAATATTTTAATTTCTTTGGACCATTGGTCGTTTACATGTGTTTGTATCAGGTTTATACAGATATACAACTTGAAACTCTCAGATTCTTGTTATTCTGTGGTATTCTAATATAATTTGAATCTATTATCGTTGCGATTGTTGAATTTCAAATAGTGTTTTATTGCTAAATGAACAGTCGGGCGTGTTATTCAATGGAATATTGACAAAACGACTGCATTGAGAAGTCATTATTGAGGTAAGTAATAATTGTTATATTTCATTCATATAAAAAGTAAACATATGTATCTAAATAGCTGAAATTTCTTGACTTTCTTTATGTATTACATTACAGATTTTCGTCATGGATTCAGATCCCGGCCCCAGTGGTATAAATAGGAACGGAAAAGCCATGACCGAAGACGAAGTTTTAGCTGTACTTGAAGAAAGTGAAGATGACATTAGCTTATTTTCAACGACTTCTTCCATGGATTTTGAACCAGAAGGTATGTCAGACTCTTCGTTTGAATCTGATGATGAGGTAGATGTTGAAACTGCCAACCATCAAGATGATCCAGTTGAAGAGCAAACTGAAGAATGGCAGGAGGTAGATATGAACAAGTAGCCACTTCACATACAGTTTACTGGCTCAGAATCATATAAATATCATGACAGTTACCCAGATAATGTAGACAATTTATCTATCCTTGACGTGTACAGGAGGTTTCTTGATGCCGATGTCCTGAAGCTCATTGTTCATGAAACTAATAGAAATGCCTCAAATACCATTGCAAACACCAGATTAAGTCGCTCTTCAAGGATGAAAAAGTGGGTGGACACAAACGAAGATGAAATGTGGAAGTTTTTTGCAGTGGTGCTTTATATGGGAATTGCAAAATACCCTAAAATTGCCGATTATTGGTCTAGCAGTATTTTATATAGAAACTGTCTTGTTCCAAAAGTAATGAATAGAAATAGATTTCAGCTATTACTGAGATTCGCCCACTTCGCTGACAATTCAGCAGCTGGTGATGGTGATAGATTTTACAAAGTTAGAAGTCTGATGGACATGATGCAAGAAAGGTTTGTGTCTGAATACGTGCCTGGAGAAATGTTAGCAGTTGATGAAACGATGATTCCTTTCCGTGGTAGATTATTATTCAGACAGTATATTCCCAACAAACGCCATAAGTATGGGTTGAAACTGTTCAAATTGTGCAGCCCCATTGGCTATACATTGCGAATGACCATGTATTCTGGACAAACGCCGAACACAAGCACTGGACTTGCTGAAAGAGTAGTTCTTGAACTTGCACAACCATATTTATCTGAGGGAAGAGTTATAGTAGTGGATAACTTCTACACATCAGTGCCATTGGCAACTTCACTTCTTCAAAGAGATACCCATTTGTTAGGAACACTGAGAAAGAATAGAAAATACCTACCAAAGGATGTGATCGCAAAGAAACTACGAAAAGGCGAGGTTGTAGGGAAGCAAAATTCGAAAGGTACTGTTGTCGGAAAGTGGAAAGACAAGCGTGACGTGCATTTCCTGTCTACAAAACACACGTTGCAGAAGGTAACAACTGGAAGAAAAAACAGACTTGGTGAAGATGTGAGCAAGCCAGTTGCTATTATTGATTACAATCAGGGCAAACAAGGGATAGACCTCTCAGACCAAATGTCGAGTTATTTTACGCCCTTGAGAAAAACGATTAGATGGCACCACAAGGCAGCTTTCGAAGTTCTGCTGAACACATCAGTAGTCAACTCACGTCTTATTTATAACCACTTCCAGAGAAAAAAAAACTCAGATCACTTCCTTCAGGGAGCAGCTAGTTCTTCAAATGTTGGGAGTTGTGGAAAATGATATTCCAGCTAAGCCATCGGCTAAAAAGCATTGTTTAGAGCAAAGTCAAGAAAGAGACCAGAATAATCGGAGGAAACGAAGAAGATGCACAAACTGCTATATTGAAGCTGCCAAAGAAAGCCGTTCCGTGGCCCAGAAACAATCAAAATTAGTTTCAACCCAGTGCTCTGTTTGTGGGAAGTATTTGTGCCTCTCCTGTTTCACAAAACTACACTAGTTGTAAAAATGTGACTGTGAAATATGGCGTTGTGACTGAGGATCACAGGTGATCCCCATGGCACTTGAGTAAAACAAATGTTATTGCAATGCCATGAGGATCACCGGTGAACTCAGAATTTTCCGAATTTTCTGATGTGTATTTATGCTTTTCAAAACATAAATGTGTTAGCTGTCACCCAATGAACACTTATTTACCATTCCCTTACTGTGGCACCTGGGAAATGTCATCAATGTTTCTATGGTGGCACTCAACGTGTTAAATAGGATTGTATTCGTTTCACGACTGAGAAACTGCGCTCAGCAGAAGCAAATGACACAGGAAGAGTCAGCATCAACTTGAAAAATAATAGTAGCTGTGGAAAAGCAACTTTCATTTTCAGAAGTTTAGAAAAAAAGAATGAGGAAGTGTTTGCTTATTTGCCTCTAAATACATTCTCAGCTTAACTGATTTCAGTCTGTAGCACCTTACGGTCTGTGAAGATTAGATTACACTTTTCACAGAACGTGAGAATATATATATTCAACATTTTAAAAGTCTTCACTTCTTGGGTTACAGGCATCCATTGCATTTCACACAAAATCATTTTCAGTAAATCTACGCAGTAACTCTTCTACCATGTTGTCTAATATTTCAAAAAGATTTATTTTACATGTCTCTGATAATGTGACCATTTCCTCTTCTTTCTCCGAAGAGACTGGCATTAATAAAACGTAGTCTGAAAAGTTCTTTGGAATACTTGAGACTCTAGATTGCTTATAAACTTTCAAGCCTAACGACTGAGCAGTGTCACATGTAACCGCCCATAGTTCCTTAAAATAATCATCATTTCGTTTTTCTTGCAACGACTTTACAAGACCATAGATCAATCTATGTGCCCCTCCGAAGTTCACATGTTTTTGTTGTAAGAACATAGAGGCTCTATTGGCAAGCTCGAGAATAACAGAAAAGATTTGTAACACAAACATCACCTTCACTTTACAAAGCTGTTTCAACAAACCTTTTGCTTCTGCTGCCACTTTCTTGTTAGCTGACTTGGAAAAATACTCTAGAGCTGCTTTAACTGAAGTAAAACGTTTCTGAAAATACATTACTCCTCTATATTTACATACCCATCACGTGTCACTTTGAAGAGGTATCTCTAAAACACGTTCTCTTTGATGTATCTCAACAAACTTTTGGTGTCTTACAGTAGATACAGACTGAAAAGCATAAATTGCTTCCGGTAAACCAAAAGTGTCCCCTACCACGTCTACAAACTGGCTTTGAAACGTCCACCAAAACTAAATCTAAGCGATGTCTATAACAATGCACGTAAACACACGGGTTATTGACCTTTTTTCGCAATAAACGTTGCACACCGTTTATCTTCCCTGACATAACCGCGGCTCCATCATATGCTTATCCAATGCACTTACATGGATCGAAACCCACTGAAACAAGGTACTCTAAAGCTGAATTAGCTATATTTTCGGCATTCAGTTGAGACAAACGTATAAAACCAATGAAACGCTCCTCTATACACATACGGTCATCTGTTCCACTTTACTAACAACTCTAACTTCATCCAGGATTAAGGAAACTTAACCGTTGTTATATTTTTTCGTCTCTCCTCCAATATGTTCAACTATTATATTAGCTGAGATATCAAGAAGTTCATTTTGAGAATCTTTAGATGAGTAAGTTGAAGCCTCCGTGGCTTAGGCGGCAGCACGCCGGCCTCTCACCGCTGGGTCCGTGGTTCAAATCCCGGTCACTCCATGTGAGATCTGTGCTGGACAAAACGGAGGCAGACAGGTTTTTCTCCGGGTACTCCGGTTTTCCCTGTCAAAATTTCATTCCAGCAACACTCTCCACTATCATTTCATTTCATCTGTCATTCATTTAATCATTGCCCCAGAGGAGTGCGTCAGGCCTCGACAGCCGGCACAGTTCATATCCTCGCCGCTGGATGGGGGCTTCATTCATTCCATTCCTGACCCGGTCGGAGACTGGAAGCAGGCTGTGGAGTTTCATTTCAGATGAGTAAGTTGCATTCTTTGGTAGACTGTTTACTTGTGCTTTCACTTTCTAGTTTAATTACATTTAAAATTTCAACAAAATTCCCTTTATTATTAACACCATCTTCATCCGAAACTGTTTGGCGATGACCTCTAAGCCCAATGTCTTGCCGAGCACAAAGTAATGCGACTTGGGCCATTGTTGCCACAGCTGAGCGGTTACGCACTATAACCAGGGGTTTCTCGCTTAGGTTTGAAATCACTGTGCCGCTAAGTTCACTTACCAGAAAACTCTTTCACTTTACTATTGAAGATTTATAACATTCACTATCAGCATGCTTTGCACGTTTTTCTCATATTCTTTTCCAATTGCAAAATCCAGATTTACTGAAAACATGTTCAGCATGCTTGAATCAGATTGAACGAAATGACGACACAGAAAACAGCATCTTTGTTTTCAGAGTATTCAATAAATGTATACCTATCAAACCATTTACTGTTAAAACTTCTGTTCTTATTATATAGTAACGTTTGTTTATAAACTGATTTACGTGGCTGGCATGGACCATCATAGATCGATGCACTGATATAAAATGGTACAGGTTCGTCTATATTAGAAACAGTTGCACTCACATTTTTGTCACCGAGTTGGGGAGATATCGATGTACTTGTATCGCATGGAGGTTTGTCTACATTGGAAACTTGTGAACTTGCATGTCATAAAGTTTGGAAAAGAGTTTAATACTCTTGGTGTATGCACTACGCATTTTAAAAATATTATATTTATACACGATTTCAATTGTGTGTTTAAATTACATATAATAAAATAAATAAATCTTGAAATTGAAAGAAAAAATACCTTAATTAAATGAATTAGTTCGTTTTATATCAGATAAATTGTATCTGTAAATTATCAATTTATTTAGTAACCATGGAATCTTAAAGTAATTATTTCACTAAAACTGGGGGGGGGGGGGGCCCGGCCCAGGGCTAGAACCGCCTCTGGGTGATACCAAGGATAAGTTATGGAACCCTAATGACCGCTCCGTCGTGTGCAGTAATCACTTCATCGAATGTGACTACAGACCAGAATTATAGGTAAAGCGGTTGAAACCTGATGCGGTGCCCAGCGTTTTCAGTGACTACCCACGAAGTAAGAAACTTAAACTGTCAGTGCCAAGAAGAAATATTGTCAAATCAACTGTATCATTAAAATGTACAAAATCCCCCAAGGCAGGCTTTGTTGCGGTTGAATCTTGTGCTTTGGATTGTGTCCCCCCGCCTGCCATCTCAAATGTTAATGATTTAGTCAAGAAAGATGCGTCTATACAAACAAAAGTAAATATGAGGCAATTGAACTCAAGAAATAGGATACTACGAACACTGCGTAGGTCACTAAGGCGTGCAAGACAAAAAATATCTGCACTTAAAGGTCGCCAAGAGCAACTCAAGCAACGAATCAGCAGGCTAGAGAAAAATATGGCTGACTATCATTTGGACGCAATTGAGGTTTCCAGTACTGAAGGAAATTTAAAAGCAAAATTTCTACAAGAAGAGCTTAAAGTATTTCTACAGAAGAAGCCTAGATGGAGTGACTCAACTATCAGGTATTGCATTATCTGGCACAGTAAGTCCCCGGCAGGTTACCGATATACGAAGTAGCGAACTGTTAAGCTTGCCTTCTAAATCTACCATCATACGTTATGTTGGAAGAACTACTGGTGTAATGGTGTCAAGTTTAATAGTGAAGAGACTCCACGAAGAAGCAAAATTTACTGAGGGAATAAATACATTTGGCTCAGTTATTGTAGATGAGATGGCTATCCAACCACGCACGCTTTACCGTAAAGCAGCTGATGAAGTACAGGGACTTGTGTCAATGGGTGGACTGGAAAAAGATTTAGGCCTAGAAAAAGAAATCGCAACAAAACTGCTGTGCTTTGTGTTCGTTGGACTTGCTTCGCATTTTAAAATTCCTGTGGCATACTTTTTTACTCGGGACCTAAAAGCTGAAGTACTTCATCAACTTACTATTGAAGTTATTGATAAAGTGGAAAAGGCATCATTTATTGTTGTACGTGTGGTGGCAGATTATCATTCTACAAATGTGAAATTATTCCGCTTACTTTCTGGGGGTAGCACACCTCTACCTGTCGTGCCACATCCTTTGGACAGTTCACGCAATTTATTTCTGTCTTATGACTGGACGTGAAGAAGCAGTTAGTTAAGGATGGGAAACCCATATCTGGTTGGTTCATCAGAAAGTTGTACGACCTGCAAAAGGATTTGAAAGTGAAACTAGTTAGAAGACTGACACTCAAACATATCTACCCGACAACCTTAGAGAAAATGCATGTGGGCAGAGCTGTCGATATTTTCTCTTCGGATGTTATTTCAGCCCTTGAGTTCTTGAGGCAATATGGGTCTCAGTTCGGAATAAAAGAATTTAAGGATGCTGAAGGCACTATCGAGTTCTTGAAGCTAGTTAACAAATGGTTCACCAACCTCAATGTTAAGAACACTTTGCAGCATATACACTCTAGGAATGAAGACGCAATGCATTTCTTCTCAGTTGACGATGAAAGACTCGAATGGCTGGAGAACGACTTCATTCCCTATCTGGAACTCGGGAAGAAAGCATCAGCAAGTCCGGTGGAATTCATAAGTAAAGAAACTTATGAAGCAGTTTGTCTGACGACAAAATCTGCCGTACTCGGTGTCAAGTACCTGCTTGAAAATGGCTTTCATTTCGTATTAACCAGGAAATTTTCTTCTGATGAAGTAGAAAGCTTGTTCAGTTGCATCAGACAGTTTGGAGGTAGCAACGACCAAACCAACGCTGCAAGTGTTACACATGCCCTGCATAAAATTCTGACTACTGGACTCGTAAGTGCATCTCTCACGGGAAATGTAGCACCTGAATCTGCCTGTAGTGACTGGATGGCAACACGTAACTCAACCGGGAGACGCACGAGCACAACGATCCATGCTGATCAATCGGCAACAACGAATACAGATTTAGCAAGAAAACTTCGAACACAATTAGAAAGCATCGCAAATGAAGCTGAAGGGGTACCATGTGTTTCTATGACGAGTGCTGCAATGGCCTATATTGGAGGGTATTTGGTAAGAACGGTCGAAGACCATATATCATGTCAAGAGTGCCTAGATAAAATTAGTAGTATCCAGAGTCAATCCCGAGTGATGTCACTTATAAAATTCAAAGACAGAGGAGGTCTCCGATATCCTAAGCCAGGTTTTGTTTCGCTGCTGATGACACTGGAAGAAGTAACGGACGAAATTATATCGGTTACGCTGGGCAGTCCAAGAATAGCACAAACATTAACCACAATACTGTTGCCACATGTTGCTAAAACACCTATTCTACAGTGTGGAGTGAGTGATCACCCTAAGGAACTGAGCAAGTTAATATTGCAGAAGTTTCTGCGCCCCTCTGTCACTAACTACACCAATGACATGACAGATGAGTTTCGCCGAGACTACTTCTTGAGAAGAAGAACAAATTATGAGAAAAGAGAATCAAGAAAAATTGTTAAGGTTGTTCCTTTTCACTGAACCCCTAGGTCTATGGGACGCCAGTAAAAGTATTCAGTGCAACCGTACCGTACTCTTGTACAAATCATACATTAGTTTCGTTAGTTGTGCGTGCTATATAAGGGAAATCCGAAGATGAAACGAACTCCTACTAGTAAAAGATGAACATCACATATATTTTACTCCATTCTACTCAACAACGTATGTTCATGTACAGCAAACATAGTCTATATATTAATTTATGCTGGTATTACCTTGCCATAGCAATGCCATTACATGCTAATGTTGGGTGGGGAATCAGCGCTGCAGTGGTCAATATGCGCACTGCTAGGAGGACACTGTTGTTGCAGAGAACGCCGCGATTGAGTAGGCTTTCTATTATTGGAGGCTAAGCTCAGCCTTCTATCTACTACAACGGGTGTTGATGTAAGGTAAGAAAATATCAATACTTTAAATGAACCTTCATTATCCATAATTGATGGAAAATAAATAATAATATCTGAAAAACGTAAGTATATATGGCAACCACTCTCATCACAGAACATTAATTAACAACTTTGTGGTGAAAACTCACATATGCAAGACAATCATGGTAACATAAATACGCTGAAAACCAAGTGATGTTATAATAGTGCAGTGAAATTTCTTACTTTTCACAATTTTTGTAATGCCCTCACATGGATTCGTTGCATAGTGTTATTATGCTTCGAATTGCAGGGCATATAATAAAAATATGGGAACTTGTGCAATAACTTATGTCTCACGAGCATTTTTCGTTCACATTCGAATTGTGTCGGCATCGCTCGAGATTCCTAGAGCAGCAAAGAACAAGGGATACTCCACATTCTCCAAGTTGTGTAACATACATGTATCCCAAGGATTTAAACAAGGAGGGGGGTTGTCGATTGTGGATAAAATTTGCTGTTGATTGGCATTATTAACGCAAAATGGTCATGAAGCTTACTTTAATAAAGTTATCAAGTAGTTCCGTGAAGTACTAAAGCCTATTTATTTTAATTGCCTCTATCAACAAACAAATATAGGGAAGGATGACCTCGAATTTTCGCCCCTTAAAACAACAATAACTAACATACAAAATTTCATTTTGATTGCTGTAATAGATTCGTAGATATTAAGAACCGTCAAATATTTAGGATGGTCGCCATGTTTGATTTTTATATACAACTAGCTGAAGTACCCGTGCTTCGCTACGCGTCAAAATAAATTAAAATGTGAAGGTGACATTTAAAACAGGGGATAGGCGAGGTGCTGCGCAGAGGAAGACTAAGGATGGAACATTTTGTCCAACTACACCGCTCGGCGTTGACCGTGTTTTATAGCACAAATTTAGGTTTTACTCGCTAACCGTTGGAGATACCTTTCGGATAGAAAATGTAATTTTAAACCTCATAAGTAGTGGGATGACAGGGGAGCTGTGACACTTCTTTTTGAACCCTCCTCGTATTTGCCTCGAACCTGATATTTCGCTAACCAATGGTGGGATTTGAACATACAGGTGTCCTAGCACTGCTAGTAATGCCCCCAACTTTCCTATAGCCTCTTTATTTAATGAAAAGACCAAAACTAAAAGATCATTCGCGAGTAGTGGGGTAGTGTTGGTTTCCTCAAGTCGCGCTCGTGCTTGAATATGTATGGCTATGTTGGGAAAGGGTTAGGTGGTGGGGGAGGAGAAGGGTTGAGTGAGGGGTCGTTTAGATGGTATTTTTTATGCTCTAGGTGTTGGTGAGGTTCATTTTTAAAATGGATGGAATTGGGAAACGCCATTTGGGGTAAACATGTTGTTATTGGACATTTTGGCGATGAATGTTTTTTCATACGCATGCGCACTTGAGGAGTTTTGTAAGAGGGCGGGCTTTTTAAATGATGATTTATAAATGAGTGTTTTTTTAATATGTATTGAAATAAACCCAAAAAAACTAATAGGTCATTGGCTTTTTACTATCTCGCTAACCAATAATCGGATTTAAACCTATGAGGTGTCGTAGGACTCGTTGTGAACTCCCCTTTTCTATGGACGGGGCATATTCACTCCTAAATAAAAACTACCCTTACCCGGGGGGGGGGTGAAATAGTATTTTTGTATGTGCGCGCACGGACGGCTTTTGTCAAAAGGACCTAACTACATGTTTGTTAATATTTTCTGAACCCCTCATGGGATTTTGCCGTAGGCAGTATTCTAGCCCTGGGGGGGTGACACCCCGTTTTTGAATGTATGATTCGTTTTTGTCGAAAGGGCCTAACTACACTTTTGTTCATATCTCGCGAAGCAATCATGCTAGGGACTTGTATGAGGGGTCCTAGCACTTGGGGCGACGTCCCCCTTTGCGGGGCGAAACTACCCCCAAAATTGAAAAATCCATATCTTGGAAGCGAATAATCCTAAAATTAGGTGTGATAGCTTAAAAATAGGGGATAATATGGGCTTTTACCTCGATTGGTCATTTCACCCCTAAATCAGTAAATAGTCATGTTATGGGGAAAAAAACGTGTTTAACACCTAAAATTGATAAATGAACCTAAGATCTTTCGTTTTTTGATGAAAAATAGCAGGGGGTGGAACCCACCCCCAAAATTGAAAAATCCATATCTCGGAAACGAAGAATCCTAAAATTAGGTGTGATAGCTTAAAAAATAGGGGATAATATGGGCTTTTACCTCGATTGGTAATTTCACCCCTAAATCAGTAAATAGTCATGTTATGAAAAAAAAACGTCTTTAACACCTAAAAATGATAAATGAACCTAAGATCTTTCGTTTTTGATGAAAAATAGCAGGGGGTGGAAACCACCCCCAAAATTGAAAAATCCATATCTCGGAAACGAAGAATCCTAAAATTAGGTGTGATAGCCTAAAAAATAGGGGATGATATGGGCTTTTACCTCGATTGGTCATTTCACCCCTAAATCAGTAAATAGTCATGTTATGGGGAAAAACGTGTTTAACACCTAAAAATGATATATGAACCTAAGATCCTTTGTTTTTAATGAAAAATAGCAGGGGGTGAAAACAACCCCCAAATTGAAAAATCCATATCTAGGAAACGAAGAAGCCTAAAATTAGGTGTGATAGCTTAAAAATAGGGGATGATATAGGCTTTTACCTCGATTGATCATTTCACCCCTAAAACAGTAAATAGTCATGTTATGAGGAAAAAATGTGTTATACACCTAAAAGCATAAGCGTTTTGTGAAACCATGCTTTAATGGACATGTGTATGGAGGATGATGGTTATTATTATTATTAGGTAATTATGGATTAATGTGTGTATAGATAACTAACCAGTGGGGAGCGTGGATGGCACAGGTGCTTAGCTGCTCGTTTTTACCCGGACGGCTGGGGTTCAAATCCCGCTGAAATCCTGGGGTTGGAATTTTCACTTGAAAAATCACGTGGCGTCAGGAAGGGCATGCGGCCTTAAATCCCCGGCCAAAACCAAAATGAGCCTGGTTGGCTCCGGCGACTCAAACTAATTGGGAAAAGAAGAAGAAAAAATGGTAAGTCACCAGTAATAGTAAACATTGGTTTGAGGTGTTGAAGAAGTCAAGATGGCCAACCCTTTGCCAAAATGTTTTACCTGTATATCCTGTTGCAGCATTTAGAAAAAAAATCGAACCGGGGCCTCTGTGGTGACAGTGGACTTATATTCATGATGCTTTTTAAACAAACATAGTCTTGCATTCTACCGCTGGCTTGAATCTGCACAGAGACACTGGCTTTGGTTTGTCTAGTGTGCCTTGATGATAACAGCACAGCGATCTTGTCAGCAAGTTTCATATTACTCGTCTGCTTGATAGCGGACGTGCTCTGCACATGACTAGATCGTTGTTAGGTTTGACAAAGGCTTAGTGAAGCTTATTGCAACCTTGAAATGAATGTCATGGTATAGTCGGGGTTGGAAGCCAAGACCTTAGGGTTGACAACCAAGTAAGTTAACCACTACACGGTGAGATGGTCAAATATTAATGTAACAGAACATATAGAAACGTTTTCTATAGTTTAACGAATTGGCATACCATGAGAGGTGTAGGTAATGGAAATTGAATCCTTAGCTGATGATTATACTACTTTCCATGCCCACGTATAAGCTATCATGTTAGAAAAAGAATGGTATGGCTTGTTTTAAACGGAGAATAATTGTGTTTACTGCGAAACACAAATCTGAATTTTAAAAAAAGTCCTATCGGCACGCCGGAAGGCGGAGGTAGATTTCACCGGACAAACTTGGGGATAGGCGAAAATAGGCAGAATATGCATTTATTGCGAGAAGGTATTTTATAATTGGAGATTAATTAACCTTTTTTTTCGTCATTTTATGCTTATTTTAAACATTTTATTGTCTTATGTGGAACGGTAACAACCTCTTTGTCATTTGGGGTCCAATTTTATACTTGTGGTCACACTGTCCTTATGCAAGGTTTCGACACTAATGTGTAACTATGTAACGGTCTGTTACTTCTTCACGCAAAATTATATCTCCCGCAGAGATTTTGGTTGGTTCCTCAGTTTAGGGGCTGCGACAACGCGGTCATGTAACCCTGTGTACTTATGGATGGCTGTATTAGTCTGTAATTCAGGTAAGGACTGCAGACGGTCAATTTCAAGTAGTAGTTCCTAATGTTGCTACCAGGTACTACCGTCAACGACACCTACCTGTGAACTTGGCTACTAGATGGCACCGCAACCAACAACTCGCAACGAACGTTGGAACTTCCCCTCCAAAGGAAAGCATACTGAGGGATTTTTAGCGCTCTTAGAAAATCCGACGACTTCGGCCGGCTTTGAACTCGCAACCTTGGGCATAGACATTCAGCATGCTTGCTACCAGTTACGTCACCGAAGCCGCTTCCCACTCAGTCAGATGGAATTCTGAATATGATCTCGTGCAAATGCGTTATCTTGGCAACGTCTGATGGCTCATCCCTCATCAATTTAGTAGTGTTGCCATGGCAACCACTGATAGCTCTTGGCATTTTCTTATAATTCCGAAATCATTTTTCTCATCCCTTGGCATAATGGTGGGTCATATCAAAAATTCTTTCAGACAAAAGTTTTAGGTAATTATTAGGGGGAATATTGTCCATTTTGTACGGTTTTGATATTGTGCCTATTAAGAGAGATATGATTAATGTTTCCCGAAAAACCCACTTTTTCCCACACCTTTGGTCAATGGTTGGTGCTATAAAAAATTCTTCAAACATAAATTTTTGGGCCTTATCCGACACATAGTATGAACGTTGAACGGATTCGATATTTCACATATTAAGAGAGTTATAGCAATATTTCACTTTTTCGAAAAAAGACCGATTTAGCCCAGTAACGAACTCGACCGAGATTTTATAGGTATACATATTCGGTAAAAAATTCAAAGTGATTGATGCAAAATGACGGCAGTTATCGTGTCCACAAGAAACTGATATATATATATATATATATATATATATATATATATACACATATACATACATAAATTATATATATACTTTTGAACTGACGGTGGTTTTGGAGTCTGGGGGATGTGAAACGCGAAGATATGTCGAAATTTTCCGGAAGTCGAAACATGGTATCCATTGCAATAGTTAGCTTTCTAATGAAATCTACCTCTGGTTGGTTCCTCAGTTTAGGGGCTGCGACAACGCGGTCATGTAACCCCGTGTACTTATGGATGGCTGTATTAGTCTGTAATTCAGATAAGGACTGCAGACGGTCAATTTCAAGCAGTAGTTCCTAATGTTGCTACCAGGTACTACCGTCAATGACACCTAGCTGTGAACTTGGCTACTAGATGCCACCCCAACCAGCAACTCGTAACGAACGTTGGAACTTCCCCTCCAAAGGAAAGCATACTGAGGGATTTTAGCGCTCTTAGAAAATCCGACGACTTCGGCCGGCTTTGAAACCGCGACCTTGGGCATAGACATTCTGATAGCTCTTGGCATTTTCTTATAATTCTTATAAGCTCCGTCGTCGAAGTCGCTTCCCACTTAGTCAGATGTCAAAGTCAACCCCTGGCACCATCCAGCCCATGACGGGCTAAGGCCGACCAAGCGACCGCTCCCCAGCCATTTGGCCCGCAGATATTGAGGTGACGCGTGATCAGCGCGTCGGATCCCCTCGGCCGTTAATCTTGGTATTCATGATCGGGGTGCTGTCCTCACGAGGCTGAGTGCACCCCGTTCCAACCCTCACGTCAGTTTTAAAATCCCTGACGAAGCCGGGGACCGAACCCGGGGCCTCCGGGTGAGAGGCAGGCGCGCTACCCCAACACCACGGAGCCGGCTTAGTCAGATGGAAATACTGAATCTGATCTCGTGCATGTGCGTTGTCATGGCAACGTCAGATGTCTCATCCCTCATCAATTTAGTAGTGTTGCCATGGCAACCTCTGATAGCTCTTGGCATTTTCTTATAATTCCGAAATCATTTTTCTCATCCCTTGGCGTAATGGCGGGTCATATCAAAAATTATTTCAGACAAAAGTCTTAGGTAATTATTAGGGGAATATTGTCCATTTTGTACGGTTTTGATATTGTGCCTATTAAGAGAGATATGATTAATGATTCCCGAAAAACCCACTTTTTTCCCACCCCTTTGGTCAATGGTTGGTGCTATAAAAAAACTCTTCAAACATAAATTTAATATATGCTATTTGCTAATAGGATTTGACACTGGAATTATTTTACAAGTAGTTATTTTAATGACCAACAGAGTTTTGGTGTTAACAAAGGCACAGCTCTATTTGAAATTTTGAATAACATGTTGCATGTTATACATCATATGCAACTACTGTAAGGCTTGTGATTTATTTAATGCCTTTAACCTTATATTAAACACTCAGTTTGCAATAATGATAACTGCAATGTTACTGAAAAAAAAAATTGAAACAAAACAAAAATCAACATTGAAAAACCAAAAAGTGGTTGAGCATATATATAGTGGGGAAAAGAAAAGTTTTGTAAACACTAATGTCCAAACAAGACTAATTAAATCAGTAACTGTCAGGGTGGCCGAGTGGTTAAGGCGTTTGACTTAAGATCAAATTTCCAAATATATAAGGAAGCAAGGGTTCGAATCCCTTCCCTGACATAACTATTGCTTGAACATGCAAGAAAACAAGAGATATACACAAACTATGTTTATCAATTTAATCATAATTTTATTATTTTTTTATAAGAGATAGTCACACAGAATACAGCTCTTTTTGTTTATCATTTCTTTTAAACATAACACTTGTTGAAAATTATTTTTAGGGGATGGGGGTGTTGCTACGTTGACCCATCACACAATAATAGCAGCTTTACGAAGTTCATTTTCTATATTTAATAGCTCTTTCTCATAACCAATATGACCAACCTGTTTACAGGCATGCAAGAGCTGTAGACGTTCGACTAATATATTAGGATCGTTCCATTTGCTATTTTTTATGAATGGTTTCAGAATCTCGGGAAGCAGTTCATCATTATCACCATCATTATGATTATCATCCTCATTATTATAATCATTTTCATAATGATGATCATTATCATCGTTATCATTACCATCATAATTTCCACCTGTGTCCACAGTCTGTTCAATGGTTTGAGTCGTTTTTGATAGTGTTGAAAGCTTCTTTTTAGATGTGCTAGAATGCTTTAACATTGTTATGTTATTATTACCACTATTACCTTTCCCCACTAACTTTTTGATGGGGTATATTGTCTCTGATAGGGTTGAGGGCTTTTGAGATGTGGGTCCATGTCTGAACATGGGTTTCACAGGAGGTGTTAAAGGTTTCTCATTAAACAACTCGCTAACAGCATGAGTGCGTTGTAGTGTATTAAACTTGAGGTTAATATTATCTTGAGCAGCACTATCTTTCTCTTGGACTTGGTTTCTTGCTTTGGTTTGTGTTTTCCTTACATTTAGACTAGCGTGATTATTAAGTTTACAATCATGATTGTTTGAAGAAAGTATGTCCAATTCTTTTGTTCTAAGAATTCCTCGACACCGTTTCGAACGTTGCTTTGAACAGCGCCAAATAACAGTTCCATTTTTATTGCTTCGTTTCACAATATATGAATATCCTTTATAGTATACATAAGGCTTACCATATCTAGTCACTGATACTTCCATATCAACTGTCAAGCACAAACTAATCTCTAGTAAAGACAACTTGGTAATAACAACAATAGTTTAATGTGGGAGCATATATACATGCAAAAAAGAGGGAGCAAAGGCGGGGGGTAAAAAGTGGGAGCAAAAGTGGCAGCAAATGTGGGAGCAAAAACTGTGAACAAAAAGTGGGAGCAAATATGGGATCAAATGTTGGAGCAAAGCAAATATAAAAAGTGGGAGCAAATATGCTAAAAATTATGTCAACAAATATACCAGCAAAAGTAAATACACAAGTCAAGATAGATTAAAGTGCAAAGAAAATATGGAAGCAAATATGAGAACAAAAATGTTGTTTTTCTAAAACAACTAGACATAACAAACTACCTAACCAAACCTAACCTAACCTCACCTAACCTAACCTAACCTATACTAACCTCACCTAACCTAACCTCACCTCACCTAACTTCACCTAACCTAACCTAACCTAACTTCACCTAACCTAACTTGACTGAACTTTACCTAACCTAACCCATCATAACTTCACCTAACCTAACTTTACCTAATCTAACTTCACCAAACCTAACTTTCAACTCTCAGGTCAAAATTAAATTCTAGGCATAGTTGAGTTGGAACCCAAGACTTCAGGGATAACACACATGTATACTAGCCACTACACCGCAAGATGGGCAAATTATCATGCAACACAACATAAAAATAAAAGTTTCCTGTAGTGTAACTCATTGGCTGACAACCATAGTTGGGAATTCAAACCCAAGACCTCAGGACTTTTGTTTTGAACATTATCAGAAATATTATTCCATTTACATTTTGCTGCTGCTTATAGTTATAAGAGTTGGCATTAATATGGGGAGCAAAAAAAAGGGGGAGCAAATGTGGGAGCCAATATGGGAGCCAATATGGGAGCAAATATGGGAGCCAATATGGGGGCAAAAGTGGGAGCAAATATGGGAGCAAATGTGGGAGCCAATATGGGAGTCAATATGGAGGCAAATATGGGAGCAAATGTGTGAACTAATCATCTCACCTCGGCTATCGCCAGTGAGTACTCATATCCACCGCTAGGTAGCGGAAACATACTTTGTGTGTTGTATGTAACTATCTTACAAAGTTTGACTGCATGCAAAACGTCCTTGTATAAGCTGTGCATACAATTTTCATATACAATTAAGACTAAGTGTTCAGAACTAACATGTATAGCCTTGTCTAGGGTATATAGAGGATCCTTAGCAAGAAAGACTGACTAACCCAGGAGTGTAAAGCCTTGCCATATGCAGTAAGCATCTGTTGGCAGAAATGGTTCCTAATAATAACGGACTTAATGAATATGAAACGTGTTTTGAGTGTCGTCTTAAATCCTATTTTATACGTTGTGATACGTGTAAGGATTTAAGACGACACACAAACGACAACACTCAAAAGACGTTTGTGTCGTCTTAAATCCTTACACGTATCACAACGTATAAAATAGGATTTAAGACGACACTCAAAACACGTTTCATATTCATTAAGTCCGTTATTATTAGGAACCATTTCTGCCAACAGATGCTTACTGCATATGGCAAGGCTTTACACTCCTGGGTTAGTCAGTCTTTCTTGCTAAGGCTAGACAAGGCTATACATGTTAGTTCTGAACACTTAGTCTTAATTGTATATGAAAATTATATGCACAGCTTATACAAGGACGTTTTGCATGCAGTCAAACTTTGTAAGATAGTTACATACAACACACAAAGTATGATTCCGCTACCTAGCGGTGGATATGAGTACTCACTGGCGATATCCGAGGTGAGATGATTAGTTCACACATTTGCTCCCATATTTGCCTCCATATTGACTCCCATATTGGCTCCCACATTTGCTCCCATATTTGCTCCCACTTTTGCCCCCATATTGGCTCCCATATTTGCTACCATATTGGCTCCCATGTTGGCTCCCATATTGGCTCCCACATTTGCTCCCTTTTTTTTTGCTCCCCATATTAATGCCAACTCTTATAACTATAAGCAGCAGCAAAATGTAAATGGAATAATATTTCTGATAATGTTCAAAACAAAAGTCCTGAGGTCTTGGGTTTGAATTCCCAACTATGGTTGTCAGCCAATGAGTTACACTACAGGAAACTTTTAATTTTATGTTGTGTTGCATGATAATTTGCCCATCTTGCGGTGTAGTGGCTAGTATACATGTGTGTTATCCCTGAAGTCTTGGGTTCCAACTCAACTATGCCTAGAATTTAATTTTGACCTGAGAGTTGAAAGTTAGGTTAGGTGAAGTTAGATTAGGTAAAGTTAGGTTAGGTGAAGTTATGATGGGTTAGGTTAGGTAAAGTTCAGTCAAGTTAGGTTAGGTGAAGTTAGGTTAGGTTAGGTTAGGTTAGGTGAAGTTAGGTGAGGTGAGGTTAGGTTAGGTGAGGTTAGTATAGGTTAGGTTAGGTTAGGTGAGGTTAGGTTAGGTTTGGTTAGGTAGTTTGTTATGTCTAGTTGTTTTAGAAAAACAAAATTTTTGTTCTCATATTTGCTTCCATATTTTCTTTGCACTTTAATCTATCTTGACTTGTGTATTTACTTTTGCTGGTATATTTGTTGACATAATTTTTAGCATATTTGCTCCCACTTTTTATATTTGCTTTGCTCCCACATTTGATCCCATATTTGCTCCCACTTTTTGTTCACAGTTTTTGCTCCCACATTTGCTGCCACTTTTGCTCCCACTTTTTACCCCCCGCCTTTGCTCCCTCTTTTTTGCATGTATATATGCTCCCACATTAAACTATTGTTGTTATTACCAAGTTGTCTTTACTAGAGATTAGTTTGTGCTTGACAGTTGATATGGAAGTATCAGTGACTAGATATGGTAAGCCTTATGTATACTATAAAGGATATTCATATATTGTGAAACGAAGCAATAAAAATGGAACTGTTATTTGGCGCTGTTCAAAGCAACGATCGAAACGGTGTCGAGGAATTCTTAAAACAAAAGAATTGGACATACTTTCTTCAAACAATCATGATTGTAAACTTAATAATCACGCTAGTCTAAATGTAAGGAAAACACAAACCAAAGCAAGAAACCAAGTCCAAGAGAAAGATAGTGCTGCTCAAGATAATATTAACCTCAAGTTTAATACACTACAACGCACTCATGCTGTTAGCGAGTTGTTTAATGAGAAACCTTTAACACCTCCTGTGAAACCCATGTTCAGACATGGACCCACATCTCAAAAGCCCTCAACCCTATACTGGAATGCAGCCGAAATAAATCAGAAACCTCTATAGAGATCAAATTGGCAGGTGAAAAGCTGAAGGAAGTAGGAGACTTCTGTTACTTAGGAAGCAGAATAACCAGTGATGGACGAAGCAAAGAGGATATAAAAAGTAGGTTGGCTCAGGCAAGGAAAGCCTTTCTACAAAAAAGGAATCTGTTGACATAGAATATAAATTTAGGTATTAGGAAGTCATTTTTGAAAGCTTTTGTCTGGAGCGTGGCGCTCTATGGAAGTGAAACTTGGACTATTGGTGCAGCAGAAAAGAGGAGAATTGAGGCATTTGAAATGTGGTGTTACAGGAGAATGATGAAGATCAGTTGGGCAGATAGGGTTACAAACGAAGAGGTATTAAGGCGAGTGGGAGAGGAGAGATGTTTCTGGCGACTGCTAATGAAGAGAAGAGATAGCTTTGTGGGGCACATACTAAGACATCCAGGAATATCAAGCTTAGTTATGGAAGGAAGGGTCGAGGACAAGAACTGTAGGGGTAGACCAAGGTTAGAATATGTTAAACAGATTGCCTCGGATGTAGGATGTGGTAGCTATGTAGAGATGAAACGATTAGCTCAGGACAGGGAGGCATGGAGAGCTGCATTAAACCAGTCAAAAGACTGAAGACTCAAACAACAAACAATAACATAACAATGTTAAAGCATTCTAGCACATCTAAAAAGAAGCTTTCAACACTATCAAAGACAACTCAAACCATTGAACAGATTGTGGACACAGGTGGAAATTATGATGGTAATGATAACGATGATAATGATCATCATTATGAAAATGATTATAATAATGAGGATGATAATCATAATGATGGTGATAATGATGAACTGCTTCCCGAGATTCTGAAACCATTCATAAAAAATAGCAAATGGAACGATCCTAATATATTAGTCGAACGTCTACAGCTCTTGCATGCCTGTAAACAGGTTGGTCATATTGGTTATGAGAAAGAGCTATTAAATATAGAAAATGAACTTCGTAAAGCTGCTATTATTGTGTGATGGGTCAACGTAGCAACACCCCCATCCCCTAAAAAATAATTTTCAACAAGTGTTATGTTTAAAAGAAATGATAAACAAAAAGAGCTGTATTCTGTGTGTCTATCTCTTGTAAAAAAATAATAAAAAAATTGATTAAATTGATAAACATAGTTTGTGTATATTTCTTGTTTTCTTGCATGTTCAAGCAATAGTTATGTCAGGGAAGGGATTCGAACCCTTGCTTCCTTATATATTTGGAAATTTGATCTTAAGTCAAACGCCTTAACCACTCGGCCACCCTGACAGTTACTGATTTAATTAGTCTTGTTGGACATTAGTGTTTACAAAACTTTTCTTTTCCCCACTATATATATGCTCAACCACTTTTTGGTTTTTCAATGCTGATTTTTGTTTGTTTCAATTTTTTTTTCAGTAACATTGCAGTTATCATTATTGCAAACTGAGTGTTTAATATAAGGTTAAAGGCATTAAATAAATCACAAGCCTTACAGTAGTTGCATATGATGTATAATATGCAACATGTTATTCAAAATTTCAAATAGATCTGTGCCTTTGTTAACATCAAAACTCTGTTGGTCATTAAAATAACTACTTGTAAAATAATTCCAGTGTCAAATCCTATTAGCAAATAGCATATATTAAACTTATGTTTGAAGAGTTTTTTTATAGCACCAACCATTGACCAAAGGGGTGGGAAAAAAGTGGGGTTTTCGGGAATCATTAATCATATCTCCCTCAATAGGCACAATATCAAAACCGTACAAAATGGACAATATTCCCCTAATAATTACCTAAAACCTTTGTCTGAAAGAATTTTCGATATGACCCACCATTACGCCAAGGGATGAGAAAAATGATTTCGGAATTATAAGAAAATGCCAAGAGCTATCAGAGGTTGCCATGGCAACACTACTAATTTGATGAGGGATGAGACATCTGACGTTGCCATGACAACGCACTTGCACGAGATCAGATTCAGTATTTCCATCTGACTAAGCCGGCTCCGTGGTGTTGGGGTAGCGCGCCTGCCTCTCACCCGGAGGCCCCGGGTTCGATCCCCGGCTCCGTCAGGGATTTTAAAACTGACGTGAGGGTTGGAACGGGGTGCACTCAGCCTCGATGGACAGCACCCCGATCATGAATACCAAGATTAACGGCCGAGGGGACCCGACGCGCTGATCAGGCGTCAGCTCAATATCTGCAGGCCAAATGGCTGGGCAGCAGTCGCTTGGTCGGCCTTAGCCCGTCATGGGCTGGATGGTGCCAGGGGTTGACTTTGACATCTGACTAAGTGGGAAGCGGCTTCGGTGACGTAACTGGTAGCATGCAGAATGTCTATGCCCAAGGTCGCGGTTTCAAAGCCGGCCGAAGTCGTCGGATTTTCTAAATGCGCTAAAATCCCTCAGTATGCTTTCCTTTGGAGGGGAAGTTCCAACGTTCGTTACGAGTTTCTGGTTGGGGTGGCATCTAGTAGCCAAGTTCACAGCTAGGTGTCATTGACGGTAGTACCTGGTAGCAACATTAGGAACTACTGCTTGAAATTGACCGTCTGCAGTCCTTATCTGAATTACAGACTAATACAGCCATCCATAAGTACACGGGGTTACATGACCACGTTGTCGCAGCCCCTAAACTGAGGAACCAACCAAAATCTCAGCGGGAGATATAATTTTGCGTAAAGAAGTAACAGACCGTTACATAGTTACACATCAGTGTCGAAACCTTGCATAAGGACAGTGTGACCACAAGTATAAACAAGTAGTTCCGTGAAGAATTATACAGCCTATTTTCATATATCCTGCTCATGTTAATTGTCTCTATCAACATACAAAATTTCAGTTTAATTGCTGTAACAGATTCGTAGATATTGAGAACCGTCTAAATATTTCATATGGTCGCCAGGATGGATTTTTATTTTTGTACTATTACATTAAGATTATTGTGTACGTGTAGTATTCAAACTTCAATCGCATGATTAGAATACAAGAAGTAAAAACGAGATTTTAAAATTACGCACAGCAGCCATCTTGTGATTATGCAAGCAATTGAAATAAATGAGATGCCAGTGGATCAACATTTGTATAAGCATTTAACGTGCAACGTTTCACGGCACTCGGATAGTTAATTCGCGAGAAACGTCCATTTAAATATTTATACTTCGCGTCGCCGTCATGTTGGATTTGTGCTCACCAGGTTACTGAAAGTCCTATAGGTGAACATATGTTCATAGTCTCTATGAACATAAAAAATTCAGTTTGGTTGCTGTAAAAGATTCATAGATATTGAGAACCGTGTAAATATTTCGGAAGCTCGCCATTTATGATTGTTATATGTATAGGCCATAGAGTTATGTACCATTCAAGGACAATTATTGCCTAGCTTCATTATTCAAACTTTCACTTCGATCGCATGATTACGACAGGAGAATAAAAACTTAATTTTAAAATTTCGCACAGCCGCCATCTTGAGGTTATGTAAACAATTGAATTAAATTAGATGGCAGTGCATTACTATCTGCAAAATCATTTACTCTACCACATTTCACTGCGCTCAGAGAGTTAAATCACGAGAAAAGTCTATTAAAATATTTCAAATTCGCTTGGTCGCCATGTTTGTTTTGTACTTTACAGGTTTATGAAATATACATAGGTAAACTTGAATCAGTACCCTTTATCACCGTACAAAATTGCATGATGATATCTGTAATAGTTTCGGAGATATAGAATGTCAGTGAAATATTTCGCACAGCCGCCATTTTGAGGTTATGTAAACAATTGAACTAAATTAGACTCCAGTGAATTACAATGTGTATAAACATTTGCTGTACCAAGTTTCATTACGTTTGGATAGTTAAATCGCGAGAAATGTCTATTTAAAAGTCTCAATTTCGCTTGACCGCCATGTTGGTTTTGTAGTCACCAGGTTTTTGAAAGTCTCATAGATGAACTTCTAGTAGTTCCCTTTATCACCGTACAAAATTTCAGGGCGATATCGGAAATAGTTTCGGAGATATTGAATGTTAGTGAAATAGTTCGCACAGCCGCCATGTTGGATTGGTGAGACGTAACAAAATTTGAAGGGCACGGTCGAGGTCGCCGGGAATAGTGCTATAAACGTACCGAGGTTCATTGAAGTCGCTTCAGCCGTTTAGATTTTATTAGGGGGACACACACACACACCTCACACACACACACACACACGTACACACACACGGATAAAAGGTGATCTCATAAGCCTATTTTTTCAAAATTGAAAATAGGCTAAAAATGGACCCCAAATGACAAAAAGGTTACCGTTCCACATAAGACAATAAAATGTTTAATATAAGCATAAAATGATGAAAAACAAAGTTAATTAAGCTCCAATTATAAAATACCTTCTCGCAATAAATGAGGTCTGATCCTTCTATGAAAACCTGCATACTCTGCCTATTTTCGCCTATCCCCAAGTTTGTCCGGTGAAATCTACCTCCGCCTTCCGGCGTGCCGAGAGGACTTTTTTTAAAATTCAGATTTGTGTTTCACAGTAAACACAATTATTCTCCGTTTAAAATAAGCCATACAATTCTTTTTCTAACATGACAGCTTATACGTGGGCATGGAAAGTAGTGTAATTATCAGCTAAGGATTCAATTTCCATTACCTACACCTCTCATGGTATGGCAATTCGTTAAACTATAGAAAACGTTTCTATATGTTCTGTTACATTATTATTTGACCATCTCACCGTGTAGTGGTTAACCTACTTGGTTGTCAACCCTAAGGTCTTGGCTTCCAACCCCGACTATACCATGACATTCATTTCAAGGTTGCAATAAGCTTCACTAAGCTTTTGTCAAACCTAACAACGATCTAGTCATGTGCAGAGCACGTCCGCTATCAAGCAGACAAGTAATATGAAACTTGCTGACAAGATCGCTGTGCTGTTATCACCAAGGCACAGTGTCTGTGCAGATTCAAGCCAGCCGTAGTATGCAAGCCTATGTTTGTTTAAAAAGCATCATGAATATAACTCCACTGTCACCACAGAGGCCCCGGTTCGATTTTTTTCTAAAGGCTGTAACAGGGTATACTGAGTCTTGACAGGTAAATTTTTTTGGGGTCCATTCGTGAACCAGGGCAAAGGGTTGGCCATCCTGACTTCTTCAACACCTCAAACCAATGTTTACTATTACCGGTGAGTTACCATTTTTTTCTTCGGCTTTTCCCAATTATTTTGAGTCGCCGGAGCCAACCAGGCTCATTTTGGTTTTGGCCGGGGATTTAAGGCCGAATGCCCTTCCTGACACCACGTGATTTTTCAAGTGAAAATTCCAACCCCAGCCGTCCGGGTAAAGACGAGCAGCTAAGCACCTGCGCCATCACGCTCCCCACTGGTTAGTTTTCTATCCACACATTAATCCATAATTACCTAATAATAATAACAACAATCATCCTCCATACACATGTCCATTAAAGCATGGTTTCACAAAACGCTTATGCTTTTAGGTGTATAACACATTTTTTCCTCATAATATGAGTATTTACTGTTTTAGGGGTGAAATGACCTATCCAGGTAAAAGCGCATGTCATGGCCTATTTTTTAAGCTATCACACCTAATTTTAGGCTTCTTCGTTTCCTAGATATGGATTTTTCAATTTGGGGGGTTGTTTCCATCCCCCTGCTATTTTTCATTAAAAACAAAAGATCTTAGGTTCATTTATCATTTTTAGGTGTTTAACACGTTTTTTTTCATAACATGACTATTTACTGTTTTAGGGGTGAAATGATCAATCGAGGTAAAAGCCCATATCATCCCTTATTTTTTAAGCTATCACACCTAATTTTAGGCTTCTTCGTTTCCTAGATATGGATTTTTCAATTTGGGGGGTTGTTTCCACCCCCCTGCTATTTTTCATTAAAAACAAAAGATCTTAGGTTCATATATCATTTTTAGGTGTTTAACACGTTTTTTTCCCATAACATGACTATTTACTGATTTAGGGGTGAAATGACCAATCGAGGTAAAAGCCCTAATCATCCCCTATTTTTTAAGCTATCACACCTAATGTTAGGGATCTTCGTTTCCAAGATATGGATTTTTCAATTTTGGGGGGTAGTTTCACCCCGCAAAGGGGGACGTCACCCCAAGTGCTAGGACACTTCATACAAGTCCCTAGCATGATTGGTTCGCGAGATATGAACAAAAGTGTAGTTAGGCCCTTTCGACAAAAGCGAATCATACATTCAAAAACGGGGCGTCACCCCCAGGGTTAGGATACTGCCTATGGCAAAATCCCATCAGGGGTTCAGAAAATATTAACGAACGTATAGTTAGGTCCTTTTGACAAAAGCCGTCCGTGCGCGCACACAAAAAAAATACTATTTCACCCCCCCCCCCCGGGTAAGGGTAGTATTTATTTTGGGGTGAATATGCCCCGTCCATAGAAAATGGGATTTCACCACGAGTCCTACGACACCCCATATGTTTAAATCCGATTATTGGTTAGCGAGATAGTAAAAACCCGATGACCTATTAGTTTTTTTGGTTTATTTCAATACATAAAAAAAACACTCATTTATAAATCATCATTTAAAAAGCCCGCTCTTTTACAAAATCCCCAAATGCGCAGGCGTACAAAAATAAATTACTATTTCATCCCCCGGGTAAGGGTAGTTTTTTATTTTGGGTCGGATATGCCCCGTCCATAGAAAAGGGGAATTCACCACGAGTCCTACGACACCCCATAGGTTTAAATCCGATTATTGGTTAGCGATATACTAAAAAACCGATGACCTATTAGTTTTATGGTTTATTTCAATAAATATTAAAAAACACTCATTTATAAATCATCATTTAAAAAGCCCGCCCTCTTACAAAAACCGCCAAGTTCGTAAGCATACAAAAATAAATTACTATTTCATCCCCCGGGTGAGGGTAGTTTTTCTTTTGGGGTGAATATACCCCATCCATAGAAAAGGGGATTTCACCACGAGTCCTACGACACCCCATAGGTTTAAATCCGATTATTGGTTAGCGAGATAGTAAAAAGCCGATGACCTATTAGATTTTTGGGGTTTATTTCAATACATATTAAAAAAACACTCATTTATAAATCATCATTTAAAAAGCCCGCCCTCTTACAATACTCCTCAAGTGCGCATGCGTATAAAAAAACACTCATCTCCAAAATGTCCAAAAACAACATGTTTACCCCAAATGGCTTTTCACAATTCCATCCATTTTAAAAATGAACCTCGCCATCACCTAGAGCGGAAAAAATACCATCTAAACGACCCCTCACTCAACCCTACTCCTCCCCCACCACCTAACCCTTTCCCAACATAGGCATACATATTCAAGCACGAGCGCGACTTGAGGAAACCAACACTACCCCACTACTCGCGAATGACCTTTTAGTTTTGGTCGTTTAATTAAATAAAGAGCCTATAGGAATGTAGGGGGCATCACTACGAGTGCTAGGACACCCTGTATGTTGAAAGCCCATGATTGGTTAGCGAGATATCAGCTTCGGGGCAAATACGAGGAGGGTTCAAAAAGAAGTGTCACAGCTCCCCTGTCATCCCACTACTCTCATATATGCCATCAAAAGTTTGCTATTCCTTAGCGTTCTCTTTTTATTTGAAATGGAAATAGGAAAGTTTGAAACCAAAGGGTGTAGTGACGTCACTAAAATGGTCGCCATCTTTAAATAGTGCAAAGTATTGAAATCAAAAGTAACCTACATGTTAACCAGGTAAATCAGCTACTTCCATGTAAAATTCATGTAAATCGGACCAGTGGTACTTGCGTGATTGAGTAATACACAGACACACACCATCTCATTTTTAGCCTCGCTTCGCTCGCGTCATAGTCGTGTCATATTGTTATTCAATGAAATGCATGTTTAACCCCGTTAACACCCCTTTAGAACCTGAATACCCAAAAATCCCTCCTTAGTAGACGTTTTCGACACTCAACAAACATATCCCCAAAATATCATTCTTCTAACTTTAATAGTTTTGGTTGGTCGATGAGAGTGAACATCCAAAAATCCTTCCTTTTTCTTCCAGAATTTCACCCCTCACCATAGGCCCCTTAAATTGCATTGATGAAAAAACGGTCGAACACCTATTTATTTTATTTATTTATTTATTTTTAAGCTGATTGATTTCCTCCGAGTTTCAAACTCCTCGCCTATGTCGTTTAAGAGATACACGCTCCGTTAGGAATCTTTCAACCCCCACTTTTCATCCCTTTCACCTCATAATATACACTACATCTAAAAACCATTAGACATATTGTACCCATGTGAGTAATCTCGTTGGATAATATGCATCTGCCTCCAACTAGCATCAGCTCTCAGGCGTGTACGGTAACCCCAATTTTGCAGTGCATATTTTGGATTTGAGGCAAAAAGGTATCAACTCTACAATGATAAAGCACAACTCTATTCTAAAACTTTAATTCATTGAAATAAATCATGGCTTCAAACACAAAACAATACCCAAAAAGCATAAAATAAAAGCAAACAAAATTTTTACTTCCACAATCCACAAGTAAACAAATATGAAATCACAACAAAGTCATACCTAGCCATAATGCTTTACCCTTCTGTGAACTTCACAAGGATATACTAGTGCGCTGATGCACCTACGACTTCAAAACAAACTGTACATTAACATAATAGTCATACAATGTGACTTCTTTAATATTACAACAAGGATTATTCCTTAAACCTCTTTATGTTAAACAATTATGTGTGCCGTGCGTGTTTTAATATTTTTCTTCTCACCAATGAAATGCTTTGCATGCATTTACCTATTTGGACGTTGCACCAAAATCCACGTGCAACTCCATAATTATGTAAGCTACCCCCTACACATCCTCCAATTATATGGTTTCACCGCATGCTGTCTGTGATTCCTAGATAAAACGTTACGTTATAGCTTATGTCGGATTGTACGATAGACTACCTCGCGCTCATGGCGATTGGCATCTAGTCACCAACTACATGACTTGGTTCCAGTGACAGTACAAATATATCATGTAACTATTCGTCAGATAGCTAAATTAATGAACCATCAGGATTAACTATAATTATCCATGTGTTCACAAACCACATGGCTATAATACTCAACATAACAATCTTGCATTATATGTCATTTTAACAAGGTCTAGAATCTCTTCCCTTTATAACTTGCCTGAGCGGTTCGAGTGGTTGGCACCGACCCTCGGCTAAGGAAGTCGCTACACAATAGAAAGTGGGATGGGTCGTTTCACCAATTATCTCGACCTTTCTAAAAGTTTGAAAGCTTCCCTCTCTCTAAGCAGTGGAGATTTACAAGACAAAATACTGTGTCCTGACCGACACACATGTTCCCAAAGGATCTTAATTGACTACTATGCCAACAGGTATTGAATGAGCTTTCGTAATTATTCCTACGTCGAGGATAATGATTAATTAATGGCCTCACATGGGTCCATCCAACATGAAGGTTCGGGGTTCGTAATGCATGAGCCTGGCGGTTGACCGATGTCTCAAGTATAATATAGGCGCAGAAAACCACTGTCGCCATGAGTTTTCGCTGCCCACGAGCGTACATAACTCATCTATAAGTTCTCGGGAAATCATAGAGCTGCGAGGTGTCCCTGTTTCCTCGGCTCTTATAAAGATTCCAATCCGGAACACATTTCAATCCTTTCTTCAGAGTTAGGGTCCATCACTACAACTCTGGAATAGCTAATATCTCCAACAATGTCCACGACATAGGAGAATTCATACGTAGAATAGACTATCTGGCCCCTAATGCTCCATGCTACGACATTCCGACCTCTAATATTAAGAGAAATCTAACATTTACTCTATAAGCTTCTCAATTAAGCTGCAAATTCAATTCAATAAAAGCTCTTTCATTACTGGTATCATTACCGAATATATGCAATATTCTGATATAAAACTTCTTTCCATAATTACTGAAATGTAATCTCATTGTAACATCTTCCTGCTTAGATTGATAAGTCTTGCACTTAGCGTTAATAATTCTCGCTTACAACAATTTATTTGTTTCCTGATGTGTTCATTCATACTCTTAATAACCATTATTATTATTATCATCATTTCTCACTGACATAAATGACCAAAATCATAATTTACCATTATTATTATAAATCTCATTGACATAAATGACCAAAATCATCATTTATTATTATTCTCACATAAATTACCAAATTTCCGACATAGCTAGACGTTTTAAACTCGAACAATCGCGTTCGTTGCATTTACATAACTGATTGCCATTCTTAATTCATAGTGGGAATAATTACTCCACTTAATGATACAAATCAACATTTCAACTCTATCAAAATCAACTCATTACTGATTAAACATGGAGGATCAGCCTCCTAACTGACTTTTACTGGCATCTATAAGGAATTCACAATATCTTTACGGAATCACAGACATGCATCGGTCCATACTTCTACATGATCATAACCATAATTTGTGGGGTACTTACATCTCTATAGGCATCTAAGGTGGCTCCGACCAATCATATTCTTCCATGTCGCCCGCCATAATGGGTTTAACGCGACATATTTCTCTTGTTTACACACATTTGATTACACATAATTTCTATCACCAACACGACACGTTGCATACCTTTCAGGAAGTTATCACTCCCCAAACATGTGAAACACTTCATCAAACACTACTTTAAATGATATCTTTACATATACATTACACTGAACACTCGTCACTTTATACACACTTCAATGCTGAAATTCCCTAGCAGAGATCGAAATTGCAGGTGTCGACGGCATCTTACGTTACCAACTCCTGATTGAAAGTCTGGTTATCTGCTCTCGGAACTCTCCAACAGTTTTATGACGATCATTACTCCTACAGTAAGTGTCCTGCGTTACATCAATACGCTGGCTCCCAAACATGAGCGTTAACATCTGGTATTCTCATGGCAATACCAAACACTTAGTAAAGTTTCTTTCGCGCATTCTATCGTAGTTACACATATACGATTAGTTAATACTATACACACTGCGCTTAATAAAGTTCAACACTTTCACAAATAATTATATACAATAGTGCTACCGTTAGTCTATACGGTGCTTCGTAACTGAACACGTCATAGTTCGTGCTGCTGATTATGCCTGTATCACGACTATTATTCATACAAGCGTATTTACTGTTTCTTTTACACATACCCGTCTTTGTTCGGCGTCTCGATGAATAGAATCGTCATGCGTTTTGCCTTGACGAACTTGCTTCAACCTGGCTGTAGCTGACTGAAGTTTCACTCGAAGACTGCACGTAGCTTATTTGAAGACTTCTGTCTGCGGCTTACACGCTGTCTCGTACTGCTGCATATTTGCTGCATACTGATTGCAACTTATTGCCATTGTGCTACAATTGACAATTGAGTAAAACTATAACTGGCTGTAACTGCGCTTGGCGGCATGTAGACTGCGTGACAACTGAGTTAGACCAGAGTTTCAAGTGAGATTCAACTGAGTTAGAACAGAGTTTCAAGTGAGAACAGAGGGCTCCTCCTGGGGTCTACTCCCTTATATCGGATTTCCACAGAAAGTAGAGCAACATCTTCCCGCGTAATCTTCGCTCCTCTCACAGCATGATTCAGGTCTTCAAACCATGATCATTGTGTTCCTCTTTCTTCACAGGTCCCAAAACTATATGTGTGCACAGGAATCGCTCGTTCAATTAATTAATATTAATTCCTTTCTCCATGGCGTGGGACGCTACCTAGTCGGGAAATCCCCTACAACATCTCCACATCCATCCGCGAACAATGGTCGTTTTACAGTCCTTACGCACATCACTAAATATGCACCAATTTCGCAGGTAAAAGACTCTAAAATTATCTTCTTGCCAAGATATTCACCTGTGTGCAACTCTCATCTCGATTCGTTACTCCAATCGCGAGTAATCAATGATTCTTCTGGGCATTTCACCGCCCCTACTCCAAATCTATTCTCCGTCGGGGAATAACTGTGTCATTATTCAGGCCTCTCCCCTGCTCCAGACGACATAATGGGGTGACAGAGATGGACGTGGCTCCACTGGGACCAACCCACAATTCTGGGCCGATTAGTAAATGTCAGCTCTGCCCTCCTCTGTGCTTCAAACTCCCAATAGCTTACACCAAATCGTCTTATAATGATATAATCTGCTCATTATTTCCTACATTATTTTAATAAATAATGCCATTTCATCAAAAATCACACCAGTGATTAAATATACATTTCTTTCGAGGGGTTTTTACCAAGAAACTCCCTGTAGATCTCTGGTTCGCTTCCTGGTGGAACCTTTTTACTGAGATCACAGTCTCTGAGAACCATGTTCGATTCCAGTCAGCATAACCCCATCGGGTTCATGTTCCCCTTGCAAAACTTATAAAAGTCCAATGCAAGTGGCTTATATAAGTAACCAGCTGACTGTCGACCACCGTCTGTGTTTACGTCTGGGGTCCTTCACCTTGTCTGGCTACGAGTGGGTTAGTAGTGTTCCCCCTTCCACACTCGACCTTGTTTCTGAGCTGTCTATTCTCCCTGCGAAGGGTCGCGTTTACAGCCTCAACCTCTCTGGCTACTCTGACCATTTCTTCATAGAATTCTCGCAACCACTGGCATTCTTTCTGCTCTCCGCTTACACTGGGTAAACTGTCTGTTTCTCGCCCCGTCTCGCCGTTCCAACATTCAGGTCTGCCTGCTTGGCTGCCTCCGCTCTCCACGTTGAGTTGGGTGTGCGTTACTAATTCTTCTTCTGGTTCATCGAATTCTTCTGGCGAGTAATAAATTTTTAAGTTGGCTATGTTCATAACGACCTCGTTTCCATTCTCTAAATGCCTTAACCTGTATGCATTGTTCTGGAGGTCTCTTATCACCTCGAACGGGCCGTGGTAAGCAAAATTAAACTTTTTATACTTCCGTGCCTCTGGATCTGAACTGGCGGGTTTCTTAATTAAAACTTTCTGTCCCACGAGAAGCGGTTTATGATACCTCTTCGCACGATTCCTTCTCTGACGTCTCTCCGCCTGTGCTTTGAGATATTCAAAGGTTCGTTGGATCCTCAATTCTCTACCGGGCTGTGTGTCTACAGGTAATGGAATAACACCATTCCACGGTCTCTCTGGTCTCTGATCCAGATGTAGAGTAACGGGAACCTGACCTGTCGCCTCATGTACAGTATTATTTATACAGTATTCAATGACTTCTAGAAATTCAATCCAACGCCAATTCGCTTCGGAACAGTAGATCTTCATGTATTTCTGGATCTCTCTCATTACTCTTTCAACGGGACTTGCCTCAGGATGGCGAATGGTAGATAGAATCTGCCTAATTCCTAGAGTTTCCAGTTCTCGACGAAATTCTGCACTAGTAAAGCAACTTCCGTGGTCCGAGAGAATGTTATCCGGCTTCCCAAGAATCGGAATAACTCTCTCTTTCAGGCGCTTCAAGACCTGTTTTGAACTTGTCTTTTGAATGGGGCACAACACCACCATTTTCGAAAATACATCCATGGCTACAAAAATGTGTCTATTGCCTCTACGTGCTCTAGGCAATGGTCCAAAGTTGTCGATACTCAATAGCTGCCTTGGCTTCTCTGGCAATAACGGGATAGGTCGTTGCCTCATTAAAAAGGGATTCGGCTTTACCCTTTGGCAAAGATCACATGTTCTAATAGCATTTCTCACCGTTTCTCTCAATTTTGGCCAAGTAAATGCTTCCTTCAACAGAGCACAGATTTTATCAATCCCCGGATGGCCAAATGCTCTGTGGGCTAGCCATACTAATCTCCTCTGCAAAGATGCAGGAATTACAATCCTTTGACGTGTGTGATCCACATCGTCCCACCTGTGTAATATCTGATTATACCATACATAATCTGTTGCCAATGCCTCCGCCTCTCTGTATATCGCAGTTCCCCTTGCTAAACGTCCCTCAAAGTAATCGATTATCATCTTCAACCATGGGTCTTCGCGTTGTAGGTTGGTAATGTTCCTTAAGTCATCCAACGTCTTCTGATCTCGATTCTCAATCTGGACCGCTAGTACTTCTTCTTCTCTAGGGTAACGACTTAATATGTCCGGTATTACATTCTCTTTCCCTGGACAGTATTCTATTTCCACATTAAATTGCTGGATATACAGGGACCATCTTGTCAATCTCTGACTAGACAAATCTGTCTTTAACAAAAATGTTAAAGCTTTATGGTCTGTTCTCAGAACTATTCTGAAGCCGTACACGAGTTTGTGCCACGATTGCAACGCGTACAAAATTGCGAGCAATTCTATCTCTGTGATCGTGTAATTTTTCTCATGGGCTCTCAGTCTTCTGCTTATAAAGGCGATAAAAACTTTCTTCTCAGGCTGGTCAACATTTCCCTGGAATAACATCGCTCCAATCCCAATAAGTGATGCATCCGTCTGTATGATGAACTTCTGGGTATAATCTGGGTATCCCAGTTTCACATATTCCAAAAGCATTTGTTTTGACCTCACGAATGCTTCCTGACATTGCTCCGTCCAATTCCATCTGCCGCCTTTCTTCAATAGGTCCTGCAGTGGTGCTACTGTCGCAGTATAGTTTGGGCAGTGGTTCGAAAAGAATCCAATTACTCCCAAATACTGTCGGACGTGCTTAACTTTCGTGGGTCGAGGGAAATTCCGAATTATCTCCAATTTATCTGGATTAGGCTTCACTCCATTTGCATCAATAACATGCCCTAGGAATTTAACTTCCCTCTGACAGAAGTGCGATTTCTTGATATTGACCTTAAAGTTAGCCTCTCGAAGGTCATCTAGCAACTTCTTCAGGTCTCTCATGTGCTCCTCCAGAGATTCTGATGTGAGTAGAATGTCGTCTACATATCTGATGGTACTCTCTTTAACCTCATCTGATAGATTGCGATCTAACGCTCTTATCAGGGCTGAACCAGCTGTTTTCAACCCAAAAGGTAGCCTTAAAAATGTGAATGTATGTTGATCAAACATAAATCCTGTCAACAGACTAGTTTTCTTCTCTAATTCAAGATGGTGGAAACTGGATGTGATATCCAAGTTTGAGAATATAGTTTTCCCTTTAAACTTCCTGAGGATCTCTTTAATAGGTGGCACTTGGTCAAATTCCGGAATAACTCTCAAATTTAAGCGTCTCAGGTCCAAGCAGACTCTGACAGATCCGTCTGTCTTTGGTACAATTACCAATGGACTTACATAAGGCGTAGGTGTTTTCTCAATAACGCCGGCCTCCAACATCTCCTGAATTGCCTCTTTCACTTTAGCATAATGCTTTTCAGCTATAGGGTAGGGTTTCTGCCTAAATGGTGTCCAATCACTGACTTGAAAAGCATAAGTGAAGTTCTTTATCCGACCAGGTCTCGAATCAAAGACTTCCTTCTGTTCCAGCAATAACTGCTTTAAATTTTCCTTCTCTTTTAGCCCAATTTTCGCTTCTTCTAGCTTCTCCGAAATGTATTCTTCCAATTTGGGTTCCAGATCTTTTTCCAAGTCTGTGGCTAGTGTTTTGAGCTCCGCTTCTAACTGCTCAATGGCTAACACTTCTTCATCAGCCACATCTCTGTATGTATGCCATACTTGTTCACTGGATCCTGGTTCAATTTCATTGAGTGCGACCTCTAAGCCTTCAGCTTCTTCATTCACATGGAACATAACCCTGTCCTGTGCTAGGTCAATTATCACTCTGTATTCCCTTATAAACTCTGCCCCAATAAGTAGGTTATAAGGTAGTTTGTTTACTAACAGAAAACTCTGTGAGAAAATAGAGCCTCCTATCTGTAAATCTAGGAATACCTGGTATTTACATATCATTGTTCTGTCTGGAATTACCCCTTTAATTTTGACACTGGAGATCGGTATCTTCAAAATGTTCTCTCTCCGGGCTATTTCATTATATAGAGCTTGTGTCATCAGGCTCACTGTTGATCCTGTGTCTAGCAGACTTCTGACTTTTAATCCTGCCACTCTCACAATTATAATAGGCAATTCTCTCTTGACCATGACCTGTGGTCCTCCTGTATCCTCAATCAATTCTTCTGGTTTGGCTATCCAATTGATGATGTTAATAGACTTCCATCCATCAGTCTCGAGCTCTTCTAATTTTGGCGGTTTTTTTTTCTTCATCGCCCGCCCCTTTGGAGTTCCTTCTCTCCTGTTCGCTGCGCTGTAGTTCCAAACTCTTAGCTCCATCTCCATATCTGTCTGGCGATGTCCTGTTCTGCATGACTTCTTGCCAGCGGACTTGTGATTTCTGGGGCTCATCTCCCCTTTCTTCGAGGTATCGCAAAGAAGCATGATAACGCTCTTCTGCCTCGTCATCGAAGTTATTTCTCTCTTGGGGTCTCCAATTTCTATTATTGCCTTCCTGGCCATTATTACCTCCATTGTTATGGTACGGTTTGCCCCTGTTATTGTGTTTATTCCACGAACTTCGACCTCTTCCTGCTTTATTAGCATTTCCTTTGTACCTTGACTGCCATTTTCTGGGTTCCTGTTCCCATTTCCGTCCATAGGAATCTAAAGTTTCTGTGCTCGTGGCCTTGTTATTCCTTGGAGCTTGCTGTTGGTCAGTCTGTGTGTTGGTCACGTGGATTTGTTCCACGGTTCGACTCTGACGCATAGTATTTGCTGTGGTGAGGTCCAGTTGCCTTAGAACTGTCTCCATTTCCATAGCAGTTTTCGCATTAGCCGAGATTAGTAGCCTTTGGATCTCGTATGGAAGCTGTTTGGCGATAGCAATGCATAGCTCCAGTTCACTAGGTTTTTGATCCAGCTCTTTAAAACGACACATCTGCGATATGAAGAATTCTGCGTACTTCGTCGGGTTGTTCGTGCTGTACTTTTTGGCATACAAATCCAGCCGTAAATTCTGCTGAGTCGCGGCGTCCCAATATCTTTTCAAGAATGCCTCGCGGAATTCCTCAACAGTATCAAAAGTGTAACGGAAGCTGCGAAACCATAATGCGCACTCCCCCTCTGTTAACTTCTCTATAGCACGTAGCCTACGCTCCTGTGGTATTCGTGCATCATTGAGATATTCAGTCACTTCCTTTAACCAATATTTTGGTGTCATACTACAGTGACTACCTGAAAACTTCCTAGGTTTTTCCTCGCTTGCCCTAATGACGTTTATCACCTGGGTGTGCATCGCGTTTTCATGTGGCGTCGATGCCGCAATTGGTACACCTGGCGTCATGTAAGGACTTTCTCCTGCGCCTGCAGCATTCCTGCTTATAGGTTGGGTTTCTAGGTCTGCCCACCTTGTTTTTCTTATATCCTCTATGCTACCTTCACTTGACTTAGGATACTTCAGAAGTGTCTCCTCCTGTGCTATTATCCTAGTCTCCATTTGGTTATGGCGCATTTCTGCTCTTTCTAGGCGAGTAATGACTTCTTTTTCTATTCTTGTAAGCCTATCTCGGTTTTCCTCGGCTACTTGAAAAATTTTCACCTTGTCTTCTTTCAGACTTTGTTTGATATGGGATATTTCATCCTCTACGTCCTCATTAATTTGAGCAAGGGTCTTGTCGCTTGCCTCTGTTTTCTGGCCTTCTCTTATTTCGAGTTCTTCTCTCAGACCTTTAATTTCATCTTGAATGTGTCCATTGACTTTAGACAATTCATTCCGGACCTTGGTGATCTCGCCTCTATTTTCCTCTTGTCTTTTATTGACTATGATAATGTCGCTTTGCACTTGGTCCAGTTCTTTATGAACTTTACCCATCTGACCTTTCACGTTGCCTACCAGCTCCTTACTTTCCTGAGCGATAGCCTTAATTTCGCCTATTTCCTGGCATTGACCTAATATATTCTGGTCCTGTTTCTTGAGGTCACCGTTAATTGCTCTAGCGTAACTTTTCAATTTCTGATCCCATTTGGAGTCGTTCTCCTCTAATCTCTGGTCTACTGTTTTCGTAAACTCTGCGAACTGTTTCGCTTGGCGTTCGAGATTCGCCTCATTTTGGATCTGAATATCCTTAATATCGTTAGACAACGCCTCTAATTTACTGTTGGTTTGCTCCTGAGCATGCCTACACGCTTGCAAATTACCCTCAAGTTTGGCTTCTATGGCCTCGAAACGTTTGTCAGTATTCACCTGCATTTCCGATACAATGCTTACAACAGTATCTGTTACTTCGGTCTTAATGACTTCTTGCATTTGACCTAACTTATTGTTTAATTCATCTTTATATTCAACCTTATTTGCCTCTAAACGGTTGTTTAATTCAATCTGGTTCTCATCTAACCGAGTCTTTATACTATCCTGGAAAGCTTTGGTTTCCAGTTTGTTCTGCTCATGAACAGCATCAAAATGTTGTTTCAGTCCTGCAATAACTTGCAAGATCTCCTCCGTACCTGACATTTTACAATAACACACTTAAATATGCAGGCAGGCTTCCTGGAAAAATATGTGGATACGTTTCGAAGAGAAACATCAAACACTGCACACATATTGTGAAGTCGTACAAAACCTGATAATATTATAGTAGATTGTGGATTGGGTATGTAACGCTAGTACCCTTAGGCCATTCTCTTCTCAATAGAGAGATTCTGCGTTACCTCAAAAAGCCTACTGAATTCAAAAATCACTCAAACACGGTTTGAGGCAAAACAATTACTATGGTTTTCCCCATGAAATACCATAAAAAATCTATGGGTTTTCCCTAAATCCCATAAGCTCCACGTATTCTGGGCGCCATGATAAATTAATATGTGTCGTGGTACTAGTAGGACATCGGCCGTATTTTAATTTACTATAAAAACTGTTCAGGGAGTGGTTTTTACTGCCGAAAGCCCCACTTGGGCCACGCCATGATAAATTAATAGAGCTTTTACTACCATAGACCCCACAGATGGGCGTCATGATAAACTAATATGGTGATATGCACAATCTATCAAAATTTATATATACGTATCGGAACTTAGCTATGGATTAGGAGCGGTCACACCCTACTTCGTTAATTCTTACTTTAATAGAGTTGTGTGCATTAAATCTGACCGACTTTAGTCGTACCTTTAGCTCAAATCACAGTATAGGACATCAATTCCCATGTACCCATGTGAGTAATCTCGTTGGATAATATGCATCTGCCTCCAACTAGCATCAGCTCTCAGGCGTGTACGGTAACCCCAATTTTGCAGTGCATATTTTGGATTTGAGGCAAAAAGGTATCAACTCTACAATGATAAAGCACAACTCTATTCTAAAACTTTAATTCATTGAAATAAATCATGGCTTCAAACACAAAACAATACCCAAAAAGCATAAAATAAAAGCAAACAAAATTTTTACTTCCACAATCCACAAGTAAACAAATATGAAATCACAACAAAGTCATACCTAGCCATAATGCTTTACCCTTCTGTGAACTTCACAAGGATATACTAGTGCGCTGATGCACCTACGACTTCAAAACAAACTGTACATTAACATAATAGTCATACAATGTGACTTCTTTAATATTACAACAAGGATTATTCCTTAAACCTCTTTATGTTAAACAATTATGTGTGCCGTGCGTGTTTTAATATTTTTCTTCTCACCAATGAAATGCTTTGCATGCATTTACCTATTTGGACGTTGCACCAAAATCCACGTGCAACTCCATAATTATGTAAGCTACCCCCTACACATCCTCCAATTATATGGTTTCACCGCATGCTGTCTGTGATTCCTAGATAAAACGTTACGTTATAGCTTATGTCGGATTGTACGATAGACTACCTCGCGCTCATGGCGATTGGCATCTAGTCACCAACTACATGACTTGGTTCCAGTGACAGTACAAATATATCATGTAACTATTCGTCAGATAGCTAAATTAATGAACCATCAGGATTAACTATAATTATCCATGTGTTCACAAACCACATGGCTATAATACTCAACATAACAATCTTGCATTATATGTCATTTTAACAAGGTCTAGAATCTCTTCCCTCTATAACTTGCCTGAGCGGTTCGAGTGGTTGGCACCGACCCTCGGCTAAGGAAGTCGCTACACAATAGAAAGTGGGATGGGTCGTTTCACCAATTATCTCGACCTTTCTAAAAGTTTGAAAGCTTCCCTCTCTCTAAGCAGTGGAGATTTACAAGACAAAATACTGTGTCCTGACCGACACACATGTTCCCAAAGGATCTTAATTGACTACTATGCCAACAGGTATTGAATGAGCTTTCGTAATTATTCCTACGTCGAGGATAATGATTAATTAATGGCCTCACATGGGTCCATCCAACATGAAGGTTCGGGGTTCGTAATGCATGAGCCTGGCGGTTGACCGATGTCTCAAGTATAATATAGGCGCAGAAAACCACTGTCGCCATGAGTTTTCGCTGCCCACGAGCGTACATAACTCATCTATAAGTTCTCGGGAAATCATAGGGCTGCGAGGTGTCCCTGTTTCCTCGGCTCTTATAAAGATTCCAATCCGGAACACATTTCAATCCTTTCTTCAGAGTTAGGGTCCATCACTACAACTCTGGAATAGCTAATATCTCCAACAATGTCCACGACATAGGAGAATTCATACGTAGAATAGACTATCTGGCCCCTAATGCTCCATGCTACGACATTCCGACCTCTAATATTAAGAGAAATCTAACATTTACTCTATAAGCTTCTCAATTAAGCTGCAAATTCAATTCAATAAAAGCTCTTTCATTACTGGTATCATTACCGAATATATGCAATATTCTGATATAAAACTTCTTTCCATAATTACTGAAATGTAATCTCATTGTAACATCTTCCTGCTTAGATTGATAAGTCTTGCACTTAGCGTTAATAATTCTCGCTTACAACAATTTATTTGTTTCCTGATGTGTTCATTCATACTCTTAATAACCATTATTATTATTATCATCATTTCTCACTGACATAAATGACCAAAATCATAATTTACCATTATTATTATAAATCTCATTGACATAAATGACCAAAATCATCATTTATTATTATTCTCACATAAATTACCAAATTTCCGACATAGCTAGACGTTTTAAACTCGAACAATCGCGTTCGTTGCATTTACATAACTGATTGCCATTCTTAATTCATAGTGGGAATAATTACTCCACTTAATGATACAAATCAACATTTCAACTCTATCAAAATCAACTCATTACTGATTAAACATGGAGGATCAGCCTCCTAACTGACTTTTACTGGCATCTATAAGGAATTCACAATATCTTTACGGAATCACAGACATGCATCGGTCCATACTTCTACATGATCATAACCATAATTTGTGGGGTACTTACATCTCTATAGGCATCTAAGGTGGCTCCGACCAATCATATTCTTCCATGTCGCCCGCCATAATGGGTTTAACGCGACATATTTCTCTTGTTTACACACATTTGATTACACATAATTTCTATCACCAACACGACACGTTGCATACCTTTCAGGAAGTTATCACTCCCCAAACATGTGAAACACTTCATCAAACACTACTTTAAATGATATCTTTACATATACATTACACTGAACACTCGTCACTTTATACACACTTCAATGCTGAAATTCCCTAGCAGAGATCGAAATTGCAGGTGTCGACGGCATCTTACGTTACCAACTCCTGATTGAAAGTCTGGTTATCTGCTCTCGGAACTCTCCAACAGTTTTATGACGATCATTACTCCTACAGTAAGTGTCCTGCGTTACATCAATACGCTGGCTCCCAAACATGAGCGTTAACATCTGGTATTCTCATGGCAATACCAAACACTTAGTAAAGTTTCTTTCGCGCATTCTATCGTAGTTACACATATACGATTAGTTAATACTATACACACTGCGCTTAATAAAGTTCAACACTTTCACAAATAATTATATACAATAGTGCTACCGTTAGTCTATACGGTGCTTCGTAACTGAACACGTCATAGTTCGTGCTGCTGATTATGCCTGTATCACGACTATTATTCATACAAGCGTATTTACTGTTTCTTTTACACATACCCGTCTTTGTTCGGCGTCTCGATGAATAGAATCGTCATGCGTTTTGCCTTGACGAACTTGCTTCAACCTGGCTGTAGCTGACTGAAGTTTCACTCGAAGACTGCACGTAGCTTATTTGAAGACTTCTGTCTGCGGCTTACACGCTGTCTCGTACTGCTGCATATTTATTGCAACTTATTGCCATTGTGCTACAATTGACAATTGAGTAAAACTATAACTGGCTGTAACTGCGCTTGGCGGCATGTAGACTGCGTGACAACTGAGTTAGACCAGAGTTTCAAGTGAGATTCAACTGAGTTAGAACAGAGTTTCAAGTGAGAACAGAGGGCTCCTCCTGGGGTCTACTCCCTTATATCGGATTTCCACAGAAAGTAGAGCAACATCTTCCCGCGTAATCTTCGCTCCTCTCACAGCATGATTCAGGTCTTCAAACCATGATCATTGTGTTCCTCTTTCTTCACAGGTCCCAAAACTATATGTGTGCACAGGAATCGCTCGTTCAATTAATTAATATTAATTCCTTTCTCCATGGCGTGGGACGCTACCTAGTCGGGAAATCCCCTACAACATCTCCACATCCATCCGCGAACAATGGTCGTTTTACAGTCCTTACGCACATCACTAAATATGCACCAATTTCGCAGGTAAAAGACTCTAAAATTATCTTCTTGCCAAGATATTCACCTGTGTGCAACTCTCATCTCGATTCGTTACTCCAATCGCGAGTAATCAATGATTCTTCTGGGCATTTCACCGCCCCTACTCCAAATCTATTCTCCGTCGGGGAATAACTGTGTCATTATTCAGGCCTCTCCCCTGCTCCAGACGACATAATGGGGTGACAGAGATGGACGTGGCTCCACTGGGACCAACCCACAATTCTGGGCCGATTAGTAAATGTCAGCTCTGCCCTCCTCTGTGTTTCAAACTCCCAATAGCTTACACCAAATCGTCTTATAATGATATAATCTGCTCATTATTTCCTACATTATTTTAATAAATAATGCCATTTCATCAAAAATCACACCAGTGATTAAATATACATTTCTTTCGAGGGGTTTTTACCAAGAAACTCCCTGTAGATCTCTGGTTCGCTTCCTGGTGGAACCTTTTTACTGAGATCACAGTCTCTGAGAACCATGTTCGATTCCAGTCAGCATAACCCCATCGGGTTCAATATGTCAGCTTATTTTTAATGATTAGTATATGTGCCAAGTATCACATCCCCAAATGAAACCACTCGTGAGATATTGTTATTCAATGAAATGCACGTTTACCCCCTTAACACCTCTTTAGAACCTGAATATCCAAAACTCTTTCCTTAGTGGACGTTTTCGACATACAACGAACATATCCCCAAAATTTCATGTTTCTAACTTCAATAATTTTGGCTGGGCGATGATGAGTGGGTGAGTCAGTCAGGACATTTTCTTTCATTTATTTTTGATAATTTCACCCCTCCCCATGAACCCCTTAAATTGGATTTATGAAACATACGGTCAAACACCTATTTACTTATTTAAAGCTGTTTTCCCCCTGAGTTTGATGAGTGAGTAAGTGAGTCAATGAGTTAGGACACTTTCTTTCCTGTTTTTTTTCCCCCAGAATTTCACCCCTCTCCAAGGGCCTCTTAAATTGGATTTATGAAGAAACGGTCGAACACCTATTTACTTGTATTTTAAGCTGTTTTTTCCCGCCGAATTTCAAACTTCTCGCCTATGTCGTTTCAGAGATACACGCTCCGTTAAGAATCCCTCAACCCCCAATTTTCACCCCTTTCACCTCATAATATACACCACATCGATAAACCCTTAGACATATGTCAGATTATGTTTAATGATTAGTTTATATACCGAATATCACATCCCCAAAGAAACAACTCATGAGATATCGTTATTCAATGAAATGCACGTTTACCCCCTAACACCTCTTTAAAACCCGAATGAACAAAAATCATTCCTTAGTTGACGTTTTCGACATACAGCGAACATATTCCCAAAATTTCATGTTTCCAACATTAATAGTTTTCGCTGGGCGTGATGAGTGAGTGAGTCAGACAGGAAATTTTCTTTCAATTATTTTTACCAGAATTTCACCCCTCCCCATGGGCCCCTTAAATTGGATTGATGAAAAAACGCTTGAACACCTATTAACTTATTTTTAGCCTACTTTCGATTTTTGCAAAAAATGAAAGTAGACTTATGAGATCAACACAGGGCGAAAAAAGTGTGTCTGTCTGTGTGTGTGTATGTGTGTGTGTGAGTCTGTGTGTGTGTGTGTGTGTGTGTGTGTGTGTGAGTATGTGTGTGTGTGTGTGTGTGTGTGTGTGTGTGTGTGTGAGTGTGTGTACTCTGAATGTCTGTCACCCCTATCAATTCGAACACGGTGAATGCGAATTGAACGAAATTTGGTACAAAGGTAGCACTAGCAAAGGACACCTCAGTGTCATGTTTTATATCGCCGCCATCTTTACTAAAACTGAATGGCAGCCACTCAAACGTTCAAAACGTAAAATCAAATAACGACTAACCAAATCATCCGATCTCTACCAAATTTGGTAACAACATACCTTCGTATAGGATGCGTCTTGTGACCAAACTACAAGGTCGTCCGCCATACCATTTCAGGATGGCGGCCGTGCGAAGTATGCAAACTTTATAATCCATATCATGGGACCCACCAGTTCCGATTATCGAGCCGAGAATCGTTTTAACTGTTCTAAAGGAAGAGGCACGTTCGAAATTAAAAGTTTATTTTGTAATACTATAGTGCAGTCGTGATTTTAAAAAGATGAGCCGATTCAGTAATAAGACAAGATGGCAGCGGATATCTTGTGCCTGACTTATATTTCACTAATTTGAGTATTGCATGCAATATAGCGTACTGATACAAAATAAATAAACTTTGTATGAAATGCTTTATATATAAATAATATACTCCAGTGATGAAATCGTTTAGTATAAATCATTATTTGCTAACAAGTTCTATGTAAGTCATTTTATATAGAACGATATTCGTTGACACAATTAGCTCAGTGGTAGAGCGTTAGCCTATCGCTCAAATGCCTATTGTTCAAACCCGATCAGAGCTAGGTTTTTTGCTTGAAATGTTATATGTTTATTGTTTTGTAATGACTCAGATGTTTTAAAATTAAGCGTTATATTGTGCATATTATGGTGTAAAATATATATTTAATTAAAACATAATTCGCCAGCAGATTTACTCGAGACATCTAGCTGCCAAAAAGGTAACTGCGCGACGACCTACTTATTAGCTTCCAGATTTTATTGAAAAGTTTCTTCTTCTGGCCGCTAGAATGCACTCGCTCTGTTAGGATTATATTGTTCGATATTTCACCACTAGATGTCATGACTAGTCTACGTGGGGCTCCATTGATTACTATACCATTGGCATTCTATGCGCATCGAATTTGAAGAATGACAAGATGATACTACGATACATTTTTATTACTTTTTATTTTAAAGGGTTTGTAACAGCCTATTTTGCGTTACTTGAAAATGTTATTTGAAGTAAAGAACAAAACGATTTCACATAGTAACTGAATTCAAGCCGATGGTGTTAGTTCAGGTTATTAATTACTACTTTTATTTCAGGCAAATAGCAATCGAAAATATCCACATAGTTTGTATACACACGTCTCTGTAGGGTCATGGAAAGATTTGTTAATTCAATTAGGGTTGTGAAAGCCATGCACAACCAGACGTGTAAAGACATGCCTCAACTCAAAGTTGGATGTTGCCCACGGCAGGTCGTATATGTAATAATAATAATAATAATATTAATAATGTTATTGGTTTTACATCCCTTTTAACTACTGCTGCTTTTAGAGACACCAGGGTGCCGGAATTTTGGCTCGAAGGGGATTTTTAACGTGCCAGTAAATGTACTGACACGGCTCCCTCGCATTTGTGCACCCTCAAATGCCAGCTGACTGCACCAGGATACGAACCTGCAACCTAGGGCCCAGCAAGCGAGAACGTTACCGCTGAGCCACGCAGCCAGTCCGGTCGATTATGTCTCCAGATCCATAACATTCTTGATATACTTCTTATCTTTCTTTCTTCAATGATGGTAGCAGTTTTTATCTAGGTTGTGGCGTTTGGTAGAGGTAAATCGTTTCTAAGGTCTTCAACAAAGAATAGTTCTATTATACTCTTTGATAATAACAACGAGTTATAAGTATACTCATACATTTAGGAGAAAGTAGGCTATATTTTCTTTACTGAACATCTTGTTTAAGCTGTCTTTTACCCCTGAGTTTGATGAGTGAGTGAGTTAGTCAGTCAGTTAGGACACTTTCTCTCCTTTTTTTTCCAGAATTTCACCCCACCTTATTGGCCCCTTAAATTAATTTATGAAAAAACAGTCGAATACCGATTTTATTTACTTTTTAAGCTGATTTGTTTTTCGCTGAGTTTCAAATTTCTCGCCTATGTCGTTTAAGAGATAGGCCTACACGCTCCGTTAGGAATCCTTCAACCCCCACTTTTCACCCCTTTCACCTCATAATAATACACCACATCGAAAAACCCTTAGACACATATCTGCTTATTTTTAATGATTAGTTTATATGCCGAGTATCACATCCACAAATGAAACCACTTGTGAGATATTGTTATTCAATGAAATGCAGGTTTAACGCCCTTAAGACCACTTTAGAACTTGAATATCCAAAAAAAAACTCCCTTAGTGTACGGTTTTGACATACAACGAACATATCCCCGAAATGTCATGTTTCCAACTTCAATATTTTTGGCTGGGCGATGATGAGTGAGTGAATGAGTCAGGACATTTTCTTTCAATTTTTTTCTTCAGAATTTCACCCCTCCCGATGAACCCCTTCAATTTGATTTAAAAAAAATTGTCGAAAAGCTATTTACTTACCTTAAAGCAGTTTTCCCCTGAGTTTGATGAGTGAGTCATTCAGTCAATCAGTTAAGACACTTTCTTTCCTGTCCCCCCCCCCCCAGAATTTCACCCCTCCCCATGGGCCCCTTAAATTGGATTTATGAAAAAACGGTCAAACACATATTTACTTATTTTTTATGCTGATTTTTTTCCGCTGAGTTTCAAACTCCTTGCCTATGTCGTTTAAGAGATACACGCTCCGTTAAGAATCTTTTAATCCCCACTTTTCACCCCTTTCACATCATAAACACATCGAAAGACCCTCAGACACGTGTTTTGTTACTTTTTAATGATGAGTTTATATGCCGTGTATCACATCCCTCAATAAAACCAATCGGGAGATATTGTTATTCAATGAAATGCAGGTTTAACCCCCTTAAGACGCCTTTAGAACCTGAATATCCGAAAATCCTCCCCTAGTAGACAGTTTTGACATACAATGAACATATCCCCAAACTGTCATGTTTCTAACTTCAATAATTTTGGCTGGGCGATGATGAGTGAGTGAGTCAGGACATTTTCTTTCAATTTTCTTTTTTCAGAATTTCACCCCTCCCCATAAACCCCTTAAATTTGATTTATGAAAAAAAAACTGTCGAACAGCTATTTACTTACTTTAAAGCAGTTTTTCCCCCTGAATTTGATGAGTGAGTCAGGCAGTTAATCAGTTAGGACACTTTCTTTCCTTCCCCACCCCCGAATTTCATTTCTCCCCATGGGCTCCTTAAATTGGATTTATGAAAAAACGGTCAACACATATTTACTTCCTTTTTATGTTGATTTTTTTTCGCTGAGTTTCAAACTCCTCGCCTATGTCGTTTAAGAGATACACGCTCCGTTAGGAATCTTTCAATCCCCACTTTTCACCCCTTTCACCTCATAATATACACCGCATCGAAAAACCCTCAGACACGTGTCTTCTTATTTTTAATGATGAGTTTATATGCCGAGTATCACATCCCCCAATGAAACCAATCTGGAGATATTTCTATTCAATAATGCAGGTCTACCCCCTTAACACCCCCTTTAGAACCTGAATATCCAAAAATCCTCTCTTAGTGGGCATTTGCGGCCCTTGAGGAAGCTGCATACCAGATTTCATTCCAATCCGTTCGGTGATTTCTGAGATTGCGTGATGAATAAATGAGTGAGTGAGTGGTATTTGACAAATATATAGTAGAAAGAAGATAGTGTCAAGTCTTTGTTATGCTAAACTCGGTTGACAGTGCTGTGTGAGCACTTGAGTAACTAACGGGATTTCAAGTAAAGATCCTCATTTTCTATACCGGTAGTACAGAGCGCAATTGGCATCTAGTCGGCCGTGTCTCGATTTGAGCTAGGTTGGCAGGGAAACTATATGCCTTGCCGTTCCTTCATGAGTACATTTTATGATTTGATTAGCCTGTGCTTGAGTGAAAAAGGCCGAAATCAGAAGAATGAGAAAGACTATCGAAAATTCATGTAGCCAGCGGTTCCTTCTGGGTCCTAAACTATGTGTATGCAAAATATGGTTGAGATTGGTGGAACGGTGTAGATTTGTATACGGAACCAACCCACATACATACATACATACATACATACATACTGAACCCTTTATCCACAGGCTATATAAAGGATTCTAATAATTATTCATCGTATTTTGATACATTTATACAGACAACAGATATGAGAGCCAGACGCTGTTGGGAAAATATTGAGAAATCAGTGGCCGAGAGGACACAATGGTTTAAGCTCCTGTGGTATTTTAGGAGGCTGCGTATATATTCTTGGGACACAGGACAGGTGCAACCTTTAGCGCGAATGTTGGCTTGGGGACGCACACTATGGCTTGTTGCTAGGAAGATTGGCGCCAAGGAAGAAATCGAATGCTACAAGGTAATTGGTCTATCTTCATGTTAACCACTCCCTACGGCAGAAATGTATGTAAAAACGCGCAAAGACATACAACAGTCTGGGCCAATAATATCAAGACGCCTTGACTTAGCGGGAACTCGGCTTGGGAACGCGCACTGGTAAATTAACGCGGGAATTATCTGCAGATTAATTCCACGATCGATTCAAGCCGGCTACAGCATAATCGTAACCTCCACACTGCTACGAACTCAATGATACCGATCGCATGCTTGTCTGATAGTTATTATGGAATCTTTTTTTAATATATCCCCTTCCACACCTACCCTAGTCAGTGTCATTTATAAGGATCCAAGATGCTTCGAGGATCATTACTAATTTTTGTACGTCTGAGAACGGAACATTCATACTCGGCAGATTTTCATGTTTGTGAACATGGAACAGTGTCGTAAAATTATAAGTATAACTTCAGTGATTTATTTATAGTCCCAGCACTATCAGTAGGACCAGTTCATCGAAGTAATTCACCAAATAGACTGTCAAGGAATATAGTACTTGATAGGTGAATATAGTAGGAATTATATCGTGTGTGTATCTGACAAAACTTTATTTAATTCAGCACGTGATGACGTCTAAGAACGAGAATGGATCTGGGAACCAGCAGGACATTTGCCTGAAGATGTCAATGACCAGATAAACATCTTAAAGGAGATGGCTGCAGACGTATTCCTGGCGCTGTTTAAAGGATTGAGTACCAAATAAATTTATTTATTTATTAAATCAGCTACGGTGTTATGGGATACTTTTTGTAAATATTTGTTTGCTTGCTTGGTAATGTAGATTATTAGTTTTTGTTTTACTGACACATTAAATATGGGACTAGCCGAGCGTTGCGTAATTTATACTTTGTGATTGTATTTGGTTTAACTTTACGCGGGGACGCGCAGCCGATGCTCGCTCTCGCTTGCGTAAATCGCGGTCAAGCATTATTATTCGGAGATATGCCTTACAACAAAAATGGAACTGAATTAATTTTGAGATTAAAAATAGAATTTGGAGGGTAAAGGATTATTTGTGAGTAGAATTTTATGACGGATCAGGATTGTTTTTGATAGTTGCTTTCCAGCAGATTTGAACGGGATGGCACTTTGCACCCGAGTTTTTGTTGTGTATTTTTGTTTATGTGTCAATGGACGCAGTATTGTTGATCTGTTTTGAACCGAACCAGTGTGTGTGTATGAGATTCAGTCCAAGCTATGGGTGCGTTATGTGATTTTATGATGTGCTAGCGAGAATATATCATGGTGATTATTCTGACTTGCTCCACGTCAAAACCAGTTCATGTCCTCGCGAGGCTGAACTTGGGGTATATATTGGTGTTTCTCGTCATCCAAGGGGATGGCCGAGATCTGTTGACGTTTCCAGTGGGAAACCTGCACTAGCTTGCCAGACTGAGAGAGGTATTTGAAGGACAGCGTGACTCATACAAGTAGGGGAGAGCTCAATCAGATAACGTGTCTTGTCATTAGTAACAGATCTGCTTCCTATACTGCAATTTATGATGTTGTTTTAAATTCACAAAACCTGATCGGTTATAATGAGTATTGTTTGATCAAATGGGAGCAGTCCATAATTGTAAGGTAGCCACCGAAATTCGTGTTTGTCTGGCGTTTCATATAAATGTAAACATAGTTTTTCAGCCGTTAGGCTTGTATTTTGTTGTTGTTGGTTCAATTTGTGGTGTGTTTATTTTGATGCGTTCTTGACCCGTGTCAAGTTAGGGTGCGCGGAGCTATGTTTCCAAGTTATGATGAGAGCGGTTTTTTTGGCCTATTTCTGGCGTGCTCTTTTGTGTTCATTTTGTGCTCCTGCACCAGTTAGGATCTCAGGGAGATTCTTCATTCTGTTTATATTATTAGATCTTGCATGTGTCAGTAGTAGTTGTAGTGTATTAATTAAGGGTGGGTCCCATAGCCGTAGTGTGATTTAAAAGATGCACTCCGTAAGCAACATGACTGTTTCAATTGTAAACGGACTCGCATCAGTACTCAGTTTCTTATTAACGAGCAGTACACCACACATTATATAACTTCTTGACCAGAAAAATGGACTTGTATCCATATGTTGTGACGAGTGAGTTCTTACCGCTCAAATGCTTATGTTATGATTTTATCATTTATGTGAAGCTGCATTCACATTGTCTTGTTGTGACGAGCGAGTTCCTACCGCTCAATGTTATTATTATTATTTATTAAGGGGGTGAAAGTCAGGGAGGATTTGTTTTTATTTATTATTATTATTATTATGCACATACCTTTCAGTCATTAAATTTCTTTTATTCTACTTGTTATTCATTTTATTTCTAGTATAGCCTCTGTCATGAACCTTTCTATTCATTAGAGCATGTTGTTTTAAGCGAACTTTGCTGTGTAACGCAGTCAGGACTGAACACGACCCCGTAGACGACTCTCGACAAAACCATGCTTTATTGAAGGGTGCAATACATACATACATACATACAGACTTTCACTTTTGTATATTAGATATGTACTATAGGTCTTAGTGATATGTACTATTACATGAGATTATTGTGTATGTGTAGCATTCAAACTTCAATCGCATATTGGGACACAAGATGTAAAACCGAGATTTTAAAATTTCTCACAGCTGTCATCTTGTGGTTATGAAAACAATTGAAATAAATTAGATGCCAGTGGATTAACATTTATATAAGCATTTACCGTAGGGTCATTCCATTGTTACGCGTGTGACAAATATTTAGTTATAATGACTGGAACACTTAATACTATGTCAAATTCATATCCCTTAGGCAGTTGAAAAGTTATGGTATATAACTCTACTTACATAGTCGCTGATTCATTATTATGAAATCCATATATTTTGTCTAAGGGAAGTTAGAGGGTGAAGTTTGAGCGTTACGGGCGTGACTGGCATTGCGCATTCATATAGTTAATTTAGTAACTCTGTTAATTACTACATTCTGCAATAATGGGATTTTTTTTCTGTTTCTCTAGGCATTTTAGGACAAGGTCACATTTTTAAAATTTAAGTTTGTTTTCATCTAAGGGCATACAGAATTATTAATGCATGTTACGGGTGTGACAAAATATTTCTAGCATGGTATTTTTTATTTCTTTATTATTTTCTCCAAACAACTGAAAATACAACTAAGTAAAGATTTAAAAGAAAACATATAAAATGACAAAGTTTTACTTTTGATTTTTCTGAAAAATTAAGTCACTTCGGATCAAATACAAACTGTCCACGATTATTGAGAACTCTTGGATATTTCACTTTTTGGACAATGATGGAAGTTTTCCCCATAGATACATCTTCCTTCATAGGCCAGTTCCATGAACTCCCACTAGGATGCATATATTTCAGAACAAGAGAATCATTTTCTTCATCTAAGTCGAGAACTTCAGCATAATACTGTTTTCTGGTGTTCAGATTCCCACTAACATCCAGATTTACCAACACAAAATCTCCAATATCAACGTTCTTGCATTGGGCTGAACTTTTTGCAGAGGTTCCAACAATACACTGAGGTTCAACATCTCCTAAGGAAACTGTAGTAGACATCTCTCCTTGGTATGTTAATGCTGCTCTTATAACACCCTGCCCGACTGAATGAAAATAGTGAAATTTGTGGAGTTGCGGTATTGGGTTCACACTGCCCCATCTTATGTACAGACAAGGTTTTTTTTCTGGCCTTGCTCACTGCTTTCGCTAGAGAACGACGAGAACTGTAAGGGCCCTTTTAAGGTGTAAGCCCAGTTTCTTTAGGTGTTGTGGGCTTGTGTTTTAGTTTTTCTCTGTGTTTTCTTTGTCTTTCTCTATCCCTTAATCTCGTAAGTTTTAAAGCTTTCTTGTTTACCTCCTCATCTAGATGATTTTTTGCCTTCTCTCTTCGCTTCCTATCTCTTTCACGCTCCTTCAACAGGTATTTCTCTCGTTCTCCTTTGTTATGTTGTAATTTTTCACGATTCTTTCTTACTCTTTAAGCAGAAGACAATGTTGCTTCACCTTAAAAAAAGAAAACTACCCTAATGAAAATATTCATTTGGCCTACTTGTTTGAAAATTTACATATTGTTAAGTTAATAAAATTGTAATGTCACACCCGTAACACTTGTAATGTCACACCCGTAACACTATTTTCTTATGTACATAATTATTTCATTTGAAAAACTCCTTATTAAAAGTTGTAGGCTATATACTTAACCTCACATCTGTGAATTTTTAACTTCCTGTCATAACTGTTTAACTATATATCAGACTTAATGTATTAAAATGTGTTACGGGTGTGACTAAGTGTTTATTAACATTAATAATGAATAATAATGCTATACTATTACCATAATTCAATTATTATGTGGTGTAAAAACTCCTTTTTATAGCTTATCAGCATACAACAATGGCAGTTTAGTTGACATATATTTTACGAATACCAGCAAAGCCAATATAGGACACAAAATCATGGTTGAAATTATCAATAAATTAACCAATTTTAATTGTGCTGCTTATCGTAACATGTAGATTTCTATTTAAAAATCCTTTATGACCATGTCCCCTGGAATATCTTTATCTTTATATATATAATTCTTCGACACGTGTGTATGTGATTGAACTCCTCCTAAACGCCTGGGCCGATTTTGATGAAATTTTGTATGAATGTTACGGTTGGCCCATGTATGGTTTAGATTCGCAATTTCACCAGATAGGTGGAATTTTAGATTTAGAACCACAATTGACACACAAATTTAGAACCACAATATACAGTCATATAAACAGTCGTCATGGAAACCGCTAGCCTTAGTGAAAAGTGATCCTTTTGGTCTGTGTGTCTCCGCACGTAGAGCCACCTGGTCGCAACCTGTGCAACTACCGCCATAACATACACTCCGCCCATGGCGGAAAGTTGTGTTTTATACCAAAGGTGGCAGAGATGTCGAATTCTGTTTGTCTCTGTACGTTAGAGCGTTTCAAAGTTCCGTATGCGCTCATATACCATTCATCCGATTGCGATGAAACTTGGGTGAGATGTTGAGTGCACTCCAGTGAAGGTGTTTGGCTTAGTACATCCATTTTACAATAGATAGCGGACGACTAGATTCAACAAATGAGCGACGACGCGCGAAGCGTTTCAAAAAGGTCCCGTATGCGTTCAAATACCATTCGTCCGATAGCGATAAAATTTGTGTGAGATGTTGTGTACACTCCAGGGAAGGCTTCTGGCTTAGTAAATTCATTTTACTATTGGTAGCGCACGAGTAGATTCAACAAATGAGCGACGACGCGCGAAATATTTCAACAAAATCCCGTATAAGTTTATATACCATTCATCGATTGCGATGAAACTTTAATGAGTTGTTGTGTACACTTACGTGAAGGTTTCTAACTTAGTAAATCCATTTCACAGGAGGTAAAGCATGAGTAGATTAAACAAATGAGCGCCGACGCACGAAGCGCTTCAACAAGGTCCCGTATGCGTTCAAATACCATTCGTCCGATAGCGATGAAACTTGAGTGATATGTTCTGTGCACTCCAGGGAAGGCTTCTGGCTTAGTAAATTAATTTTACAATAGGTAGCGCACGACTAGATTCAACAAATGAGTGACGACGCGCGAAGCGTTTCAACAAAATCCCGTGTAAGTTTATATACCATTCATCGATTAGATGAAACTTTGATGAGTTGTTGTGTACACTTACGTGAAGGTTTCTAACTTAGTAAATCCATTTCACAGGAGGTTGCGCACGAGTAGATTCAACAAATGAGCGGTGACGTGCGAAGCGTTTCAACAAGGTCCCGTATACGTTCAAATACCATTCGTCCGATAGCGATGAAACTTGGGTGAGATGTTGTCTACCCTCCAGGGGAGGCTTCTGGATTAGTAAATCCATTTTACAATAGGTAGCGCACGAGTAGATTCTATAAATGAGCGACGATGTGCAAACGTTTAAATTAAGTCCCGTATGCGTTCATATACCATTCATCCGATTGCAATGAAACTTGGGTAAGATGTTGTGCACACTTACGTGAGGGTTTCTAACTTAGTAAATCCATTTCACAGGAGGTTGCGCGCGAGTAGATTCAACAAATGAGCGACGACGCGAGAAGCGTTTCAATAAGGTCCCGTATGCGTTCAAATACCATTCGTCCGATTACGATGAAACTTGGGTGAGATGTTGTGTACACCCTACGGAAGGTTTCTGGCTTAATAAATCCATTTTACAATTGGTAGCGCACGAGTAGATTCAGCAAATGAGTGACGGCACGCGAATCATTTCAACAAAGTACCATATGCGTCCATATACCATTTACCCGATTGCGATGAAACTTTGGTGAATTGTGTACACTTCAGTAAAGGTTTCTGGCTCAGTAAATTCATTTTACAATAGGTAGCACACGAGTAGATTCAACAAATGCGCGATGGCGCGCGAATCGTTTCAACATAGTCCTGTATGCGTTCATATACCATTTATCCGATTACGATGAAACTTTGGTGAATTGTTGTGTACACTCCAGGAAAGGTTCCTGGATTATTAAATCCAGTTTTTAATAAGTAGCGCACGAGTAGATTCAACAAATGAGCGACGGCGCGTGAATCGTTTCCACAATGTCGCGTATGCGGTCATATATCATTCATCCGATTGTGATGAAACCTTGGTGAATGATTGAGTACACTCCAGAGAAGGTTTCAGGTTTAGTAAATGAAAAAATGAAAATCCACAGCCTGCTTCCAGTCTCCGACCGGGTCAGGAATGGAATGAATGAAGCCCCCTTCTAGGGGCGAGGATATGAACTGTGCCGGCTGCCGAGGCCTGACGCACTCCTCTGGGGAAATGATTAAATGAATGACAGATGAAATGAAATGATAGTGGAGAGTGTTGCTGGAATGAAATTTTGACAGGGAAAACCGGAGTACCCGGAGAAAAACCTGTCTGCCTCCGTTTTGTCCAGCACAGATCTCACATGGAGTGACCGGGATTTGAACCACGGACCCAGCGGTCAGAGGCCGGCGTGCTGCCGCCTAAGCCACGGAGGCTTACAGGTTTAGTAAATCTATTTTATAATAGGTAGCGCATGAGTAGATTCAACAAATGAGTGACGGCACGCGAATCGTTTAAAAAAATCCCGTATAGGTTCATATGTCATTCATCCGATTCCGATGAAACTTTGATGAGTTGTTGTGTGTACTTACGTGAAGCTTTCTAACTTAGTAAATCAATTTCACAGTTGGTAGAGCGCGAGTAGATTCAACAAATGAGTGACAGCGCACGAATCATTTAAACAAAATCCCGTATGCGTTTTATGCCATTTATCCAATTGCGATGGAACGTTGGAGAGTTGTTGTGCACGCTCCCACGAATGTTTCTAGATTAGTTAATTCATTTCACGATAGTTTAGAGGCAGTTAACCGAAATTGAATAAAATATTGTGTATCCAAAAGCACTTCAAGAAACAAAGTTACAACACTTTCTTTGATTGGCAGGACAACGTCTGCCGGGTCAGCTAGTTTTATATAGATTAGCATAAATAAATACACTTTTTATGCAATATTTTTTTTACATACGAGGTCAGTTGACATGGAATGACCCCGTACCAAGTTTCACTAAGCACGGTTGGTTAAATCGCGAGGAGCGTCCAGTTAAATATTTATACTTTGCGTCGCCTCCATGTGGGATTTGTGCTCACCAGGTTATTGAAAGCCCTATAGTTGAACTTATGTGCATAGCCTCTATGAACATAAAAGATTTCAGTTTGATTGCTGTAAAATATTCGTAGATATTGAGAACCGTATAAATATTTCGGATGGTCGCCATGTTGGATTGTTAGTCTATATGTATAGGCCATAGAGTTACGTACCATTAAAGGAAAATTAATGCGCAGGTTCATTATTCAAACTTTCACTTCGATCGCATGATTACGGCACGAGAAATAAAAACTAGGCTAAATTTTAAAATTTCGCACAGCCGCCATCTTGAGGTTATGTAAACAATGAAAATGAAAATCCACAGCCTGCTTCCAGTCTCCAACCGGGTCAGGAATGGAATCAATGAAGCCCCCATCTAGCGGCGAGGATATGAACTGTGCCGGCTGCCGAGGCCTGACGCACTCCTCTGGGGCAATGATGAAATGAATGGCAGATGAAATGAAATGATAGTGGAGAGTGTTGCTGGAATGAAATTTTGACAGGGAAAACCGGAGTACCCGGAGAAAAACCTGTCTGCCTCCGTTTTGTCCAGCACAGATCTCACATGGAGTGACCGGGATTTGAACCACGGATCCAGCGGTGAGAGGCAGGCGTGCTGCCGCCTAAGCAACGGAGGCTTATGGTATGTAAACATATTAACTAAATTAGAAGCCAGTGCATTACAATATGAATAAAGATTTACTGTACCGTATATCACTGTGCTCAGATGGTTACATCGCGAGAAATGTCTATTCAATTTTTTCAACTTCGCTTGGCCGCCATGTACGTTTTGTACCTTACAGATTTTTGAAAGTTACATAGATGGACTTGTAGTAGAACCGTTTATCACCGTGCAGAATTTCAGGGTGATATCAGTAATAGTTTCGGAGATATAGAATGCCGGTGAAATATTTCGCACAGCCGCCATCTTGAGATTATGTAAACAATTGAATTAAAGTACATGCCATTGCATTGCATTGCAATGTGTATAAACATTTTCTGTACCAAGTTTCATTGTGATTGGATGGATAAATCGCGGGAAAAGTCTGTCTTAAAGTCTCCAATTCGCTTGGCTGCCATGTTGGTTTTGTTGTTGCCAGGGTTTTGAAAGTCTCATAGGTGAACTTCTATTGGTGCCCTTTATCACCGTACAATATTTCAGGGTGATATCCATAATAGTTTCGGTGATATAGAATGCTGGTGCAATATGTCGCACTGCCGCCATGTTGGATTGCTGAGGCATAATAAAATTTGAAGGACACGGTCGGAGTTGGCCAAAATCGCTCCAGCCGTTTAGAAGTTATTAGAGGGGGACACACACACACACATACATACATACACACACACGGACTAAAGGTGATCTCGTAAAACTTTTTTTTTTTTTTCATAATATGAAAATAGGCTAAAATAGAATATTAAGTGACTAATAGTTCAGGCTGACCGTGCCGTATCGTGCTGGGCCGTGCCACCCCGTTGGGTCAAAATGGAGGCTATTTCTTGCTTAGCCCATATTTCAGTAGATTGATATCCTTTTAGGAATATAATGAGCAAAATAATATAAATTTAATACGGTATCAAATGGTTTATAAAAACGGCAGAAAACGCTAATGGAATCGTTCTTTCCAAGACAAAATATAGTATACAGTTATAATAAAGCAGTTGTTAACACAATACTAGCATTTGACATGTTTAGCAGATGACTGGCGTCTTTATCTCTTCGCCTAGAAGTTCGTGGATCGAATCCAAGCGGGTCCATTTTTTACCTGGTTATTTTTTGTATTTATTGATTTATAACAACTCACACGATATAATGTTAAGCATATACTAGTTAATACCCGTCAAAACATGATGGTCATTGGGAAAATCCTGAAGGATTATCTTATACAGTATGCATTTTTTGAACGATTACTTGTTGACACTGTTGCAACTTTATGGGCGTCGAAAGATCGACTTCGCAACTTATAACTGGCCATGACTGAAACCCTGATGAGGCAAATAGAGACCTACAAGTTCCAGAGCTTCCCCTTGAGCTTTAATGATTGTGATAAAATACGCCAAGCGAATTGAAAATTGGAAAATTGAAGTGTTTTATCGGAAGATGTTAAGTCAAGTCGAAGGATTTATAGCTCTTTGCCCATTAAGTGATTTGCCTCCACATATACTTACTCTGTAAGTTTGAACCATAGAGCCAATACAAAAATCCCCCCTTATTTTAATTGTCATAGACAAAGATCTCATTAAGACGCGGCGGGATCCGCCATTTCTCTGGTGGAATAGAACCATTGTGCGCAAGCGCTGGAGCGACAAATATTACATTTTTCTTTAATAATTTAAAAATACACCCGAAAATATATTTTCCTTTTAAATACACTCTGCAAATCTACATGCTAAGAGCTCTCGTTAGAATCTATTACGAAGTCAATCGGTTTAGACTTTATATCAATCCCGCGGTAACAAAAATCAGCCTAGTGTTTTAAATACCATAGATTGTAACAAAAGATAATTCAGTTGAAACCCATCAAAACATGACGGTCAATGGGAAAATATTTACTGAGGAATTTTCTTATATACATTCTTTGTAAGATTACTTTTAGGCACTACTGAAACGTTAAGGGTGTCAAAAGATTGCTCTCTCGACGTTGCAACATACTGCTGGCCTTGACTGAAAACTTGATGAGGTAAATTGTGACCTATACGTTCCAGAGTTTACCCTTGAGTATTGATTGTGATGAAGTATGCCAAGCGAATTGGAAAATGTTGCCTCTTAAATGATAATGGTAGTGTTTTTTTCGGATGGTGTTAAATCAAGTCGAAGGATTAGACCCCTCTGCCTAATTTTAACTGCACTTATTATTTCCAAATCCAAGCAATATTGTTACATTTAGGAGCCCTTGGGAAACGTTCAGATTTCTAAGGAGCATAACTATGAGTCAAGCGTTTGGACTTTGTGTAGGCATATTATTTAATTCCAAGAAATTCAAGAATTATGTAGGAAACTGAAATAAACGTATACGTCTCAATTTTCCTCATCAAGTTTTCAGTCATGGCCAGCAGTATGTTGCAATGTCAAGAATGCAATCTTTCATCTTCAGTATTTAATCTGTTAATGTTGGTGTATGTTTTTGAACTAAGTTACTGGATAGACGGTCAATGACTTATACGTTGATTTAATTACATTGTTAATGTTTCGGTGTAAGAATCCCTCAGTATGCCTTCCTTCGGAGGGAAAGCAAATCCGGTGGTCCTATGCCTTAGATTTATGACATGAAAAAGAATCTTCCACTAACTACAGTACATTTGTGTGAAGCCAAAATGTGTAGGTTAGATTATTTGATAACGCTATATTAGATCCAAAGTTCATCACCAGGTGCTGGCTGCGATGACATCTAGTAGCCAAGTCTGCACCTAGGTGTCGTGGACGGTAGGATTTGGTAGCAAAAGTAGGAACTACTGTACTTGAAAATTTGATCGTCTGCAGTCCTAACTTGAATAACAGATAACACACACGAATACAGCCATCACAATTATTAACACCGGTTATCAGACAGATTCTACACATACACCCAAAGTACATGGGGCTACATGACCGCATTGTCGCAGCCCCTAAACTAAGGAACAAACCAACCATTGGTGAAAGAATGCAAACTTTCGAGAAATTTATTATATCCTTCGCAGAAGTAAATGTTTCAGTCACGATATCCTCATGCATTGCAAGTTTGGCTGGTAATTCAGTAACACTTGATTATCACCATCCTTAGAGAAGTAGTCGCCGTTAACATGTAGCATAAAATCATACAATTCCATTTTACCTGGTTTCAATCGCGTGTTTTGATGTAAGTGTCGTATTTTGGAGAAGGGCCAGAGAGAAGAGTATTTAATATAATTGTGAATAACTGTCTGGCGAGAAGCGTGCGACAGACCTGAAGTCTCCGTGACGAATAACTTTCCCACAAAAAGGAATAATGTCGTTACGTATCTTTTAGAAGTAGGTTGTAACACATTAATGAATGAATGTTTGCCATTGGGGCTCCATCCCAAATTATGAGCCGAGCTAATCAAACAACGTCAACTGGATTTTGATATGCTCTCGCAAAAAAATGATTTGCAAGAATTAACTTGATTTGCAGATCTGACTCGATTAGCTTCTGGAGAATCGAACATATACAACTGGTCGCAAGAACCGTCACTTATAATTTTGGAATATAACTAAGAAATGCGATGATGTGCAATTCCATACATTTTAAAACAATATGGACCGTATGCATGTGGCACAGTAACATTGGTACCGGTACCAAATGAAACGAAGTTCATAGCATTGTTGTACTGCCGATTTTCTCTGAAATTCCTTGAGATATCATCTCCAGTAAAAAATTGTTGCAGCCTGTCTAATATTTTATATTTAGTCAGATAAATTTTACCAAACAACAGCAAAGGTCAAAGTAACCAACCGTAGATTTCTCGCAAGAGAATAATACAGTGCAGAACGATGTTTCCATTTGTTCATTAAGGACCCTGCAGTGTATAGCATATTATCTGGAATTGCTTCTGAAATTGCATATTTAAATTGGATTTTAAAAGTGGCTTTGTATTCTTCTCCGATTTCTCTTTTTTTGCGGCTAATGTTCTTTTTCGTCAAATGGGTTTATTTATAGTAGCATTTTCCCCCGAATTAGCATCATATTCAATAACACTAGAGTAGCCTGCACGAACGCAGCCGCCAAATATTAAATGGCTGATAATACTTCTATTGAAAAAATCAACAGCATGATTAGATTCATTGTTTTGTACTCTAAACAAATAATCAATAAACAATAATATTCACTGATACTATGAAGTTCAGAGACTTTCATTCTTAAGTTGCATGCTGATGAGAATGCGATGAGACTGATTGCCAATAATAAAATCCTTATAATTATCCCTGCCAGCAACAATTTTTGCAATTTGCTTGCAAACGCAGCTCAGGATGAAGTTCTTCTTTTTGAAATAAACAGCACGAAAATGCTCTAAATAAGCAATTTCCATCACCTGTTGTAGGTACAATCCTTTGCATTTCCATGACAGTAAATTAAGTAAGGGAGCATAGAATCAGTTCGCCAACTGCTGGAATGAGCATAGACTCACTTCGCCAGCCACCGTAATGGAGGGAGTTTTAAAATGATATGTTCAGTGCATGTCAAAAATCATATTAACACAGGGAAGCCCACTCTTAAGACTACATTCTGAGCTATCACCCCGGATTACGGGTTCGATCCCTGCTCTGCCAAGAAATGTATTTCTGGTTTGAGGGCTGGAACGGGGCGCACTCTTGAGGCAAAATTAAGAATAGCAAGGTTTGATTCCCACCTCAGTAATCTTGAATGTGGTTTTCCGTGGTTTCGCATTTCCACTCCAGGCAAATACCGGGATAGTCCCTAATTTAAAGTCTCGGTCGTCAATTCCCCATTCCCCACCTCAATTACAAATGCACACATCAATATAGCCATCACAATAACACAGGTTATCAGAGAATATTTTATATACACACACACACAAATGTAGACGGGGCTGAGTGACCACGGTGTCCGAGTCCATCAAATGAATTATGTTCGCCAATTGTCTCTCATGGCGGAAGCAATTGTGGCCATTTTAATTTAATAATTTAAAAGTATATGGCAACGTAAATCGTGGAGAATTCCTTACTTTACGGGAATAATAAAAGTAAAAGATGTTTAGACAATGTAATACCAACAGCAAGAAAGAATAATTGGGAAATAAAAATCATATCTGAGGTGGAATTCGAACTCTCTCGATGATGCATAATGAAATTCACAAACTCTAACGCTGGCCCACCCTGACAATGGAAAGAGAGTGCAATATTAAGGTAGTTAAATAGCATACACACTCAACTGACTGTTGAAGTTCTTCAATACATCCCATATTTTATAATTCTATTTCAATGTATATTGTGGAAACAACATAAACAATATTCGGGACCCCCTTTAATTCTCATAAACAAAGATTTCAGTAAGACGTGGTGGGATTTGACATTTCGCTAGTTTAAAAAAGCCATTGTGCGCAAGCGCGGGAGCGACAAATATTATATTTTTCTTAATTAAAGAGAATTTGTTACATCAGGGGAATTTTAAAAGTTAAGTATGATTTGGCTACGTAATACCAATAGCAACAAAGAAGAATACGGAAATAAAAAATATGTCGGAGGTGGGGATCGAACCTCTTCCACTTCATGATGCATATATTCAAAGTTCGCAACGCTTCCACTGGGCTACCAAAACACTGGCATTTAGGCGCAATATTAAGTTAGGTAAACAACATACACACTCAACAGTCAGTATAGGTTGTTCTATATTTTCCATCGTTTCTATTCCAGTTCATATCGTGGAAACGTATTCTTCTTCTTAGTCGTTTACCCTCCAGGTTGGTGGAACCCACGGACTCAGCGAGGGAACTCACCACTACCGCCTCTACGGGCAGTGTCCTAGAGCTGGGAACATCTAATCAGAGTGGATACAACTGGTGAGGTGTGATTGGCACCTCGCCCAGGTGACCTCACCTGCAAAGCGAACAGGGGCCTCATGAGGGAAGGTAATGGAAGGTCAGGAGGGATAGGCAAGGAAGAGGGAAGGAGGCGGTCGTGGCCTTGAAGAAGGTACTGCCCCCGTAAAATGAATTATAAGGGATGAAAATGGGAATAATACATTTTATTTCGAAGCCCATGATAAAATTTAACCAAGGAATATGATGGCTGGAACTTGGCAGAAACCAGTCGTGAGGCGACGTCGAGCAAGGAGGTAAATTCCGTCACGTGATTGTATTGCGCAATGGAAGTTTCTAGAAGCTTGGAATCGACCTAGCAACAGCGAATATTCCCAGGTTTTGTTTAAATATTGTTATAAATTATCCCATTGGATATGAGCTTACAGCATATAGGAAGAAGTTTTAGAGAAGACAGGAGTTCCAGCAACTAAATTTTTATGGATATTTAATTCATTTAAGCCCTTAGAGAGTGAATTTATATATTGGAAAAGAGAAGAATATGATAATAGTCAATAGCAGGTCGCTATTGGAAGGAATAAGCGATTTGCTAGAGCCCGCGCGAATTTGAGAGGGAACTCAAGAAGGCGGCTAGAATCGGTAGACTTGGAGGGGAGCCGCCAAGCACCGGGGCTCTTGTGTATCTGAACGTCGAAGAGGTCAGACGTGTGCGATTGGAAGGGAAAGGAGTTCCGAGTGTTTCACCGGTCTTGTGGAAGACGACTCGTGGAGACAAGGCATAAGCAGGGGCGGAATTAGGAGACGACCGCGCCTTGAATCTAGGTGAAGTTGCGAGGTTCACATATACCGCAATCACTTCGGTCTGATCGACTTCAGAGAATTTATTTCAACTACATATTTAGCTGACTGGCAGATATTGTATATTACGAACTTTTAGAAGTTTGAGAGAAGTATTTCAGCAATTATAAGCATTTTTGTGAAGCGCGAGAAAAGTGTTTCTTTCCAGCGCGATTGGACACTTTGTCCGAGCGACTGCAGCTCAGGCAACAGGCACGAGTGAGTACGAGTGCATATTAAAATTGCTTGTGTGGAACTGTATTACAACACTTAGGATGGAGATGTATTCCATAGTGAAGAACAATATTCAGTCTAGTATTTTGAAGATTATTATGGACTAAATTATTATGTGCGCCAGGAGTATAAGCAGATAGAAGCAATATAGTCAACGATGGAGCTTCGTTAGAGGAGACTGTTCGTGAATGTCTTCTTAGTGAGCCATCATGAGACTTGATGCACAACTCTATTCTAGTGCATTCTTGTCAAACATGAGCTCAACATTAACATCAGAGACTACAGAACGATGTTCAGATGCCATCTACATGAATGTTCGTTATACGAGTGAGGTCCAAGACTTTCTCTTCAAATGCCTTTTGAAGTGGAAAGCAGAACTTTCGACGCTACTCACTGTTATGATGAGACTGTGCTGTGACGGAGATAGAAGAAACATCAAGATTATCAAGAGGTCCAGGGTTATCCCGGTCACAAGGAAGATGATTGGAGGCCCGCAGTTCGATTCCGGTCGGATCTTGCTGTTTCCAGTGGGGGGAATTCGTTCCTTTCCTGAGGTCACGAGTTCGTGGAGACGAGCTAGGATCCAGCCCAGATCTTTGGGAGATATAACATCCGAGTATTTTGTTATACTCTATCTTGATCTTCTAGACTTCGAGACCAGGTAGCAGTGTTCACTAACCTTGTAGTTAGAGCATTGTGGTGTTTGAAGCCATATTTTCAGTGTTGCCTTAGTAAACAAGAGTTTAGTGCTTTTCAGTCGGTCAACACGAATGTACCCAAAAGAGATGGGTTATGCCCTAATCCTGAAATAAATTACATGAGATTAATAAAACACTAGGATGACCAGTTTCGATCGTCAAGCGATCATCATCAGATCCAATACACTTAGGCTATAAAATCTATGTTTGAAATACAGGTGAAAATATTTACAATATGTACAATTATTTAGTTGCAGTATTGGTACTGCAACTGTCAGTGTATGCTAAATGCAGTATATATGTTAGGTGAAATGCTAAATGGTGATGGCTATCCGGAGATTGTACTTTAGAGAGATTATATGGCTGTAAACTATGGTTAAACTATAAAATTTTAGGCTAACTACTTATATGATTGTCTTCCGTACTACAGCTATTCGCAGTTTCCGTGCTCACTTGAACCCGCTGTGCGGTCGACTGCGGTGGTTATCTTAACGACTGGTTTTTCCCTGCCTTCCCCCCCTGTCCCTACGTGCTGTGGGGAGTGATCGCGATGTGTTTATGTGAGGTGTTGCCAACCTAGATAAGATGTATGTTATTGAATGAGGTGGATCTACAACTATTAAAGACCGTGGATTAGTCCTCGCCACGCGTGGAGCATAACCCATTCGAACTAAGCGTTGACGGTCTTATGAGGACGTCCCGGCACCTTTAATACTGCCTCTAATATGGGCCTTGGTTTATTGCAGAAGAAAAGTACATCGTACACCTGATCCAGATAACATTTACCTATTAAAAACCCCCTAATTTCCCCCCATTTTTTTATCTAGCTTGGCTGTGTCGCTAAATTGTGTTTTGTTTCCGACAGGGTGTGTTTTTTAGTAGCGTGAAGAGGGGTGAGCTCTCCATGAACGTGTGTTCATTTAGATTGTTGGGATTGTTTCGTTTGGCTAGGTGTATCTCGATTGCTTCCTTTATGTCAAGAGCTCTGCCTTTCGATTCGTGATGGATTATTTTAAGGTCCGACTCTATGTTGGTAAAGCTATGCCCTGCGTCACACATATGTTCGCACACGGCTGAATGTGTTCCGTATCTTATCGCATTTCTATGTTCATTATAACGTGTGTCTACTCGCCTTCCACTCTGCCCGATGTAATTAGCTTGACAATCGGTGTCTTGGCACGTTATAGAATATACCCCTGACCTTGAATACGGGTCACGTTTATTTAGATTACTATTTAGGAGGTGCCTAGCGGTTGTGTTTTTCGTCGTGAAAGCTATCTTTATGCCTTGCTTTTTGAATAGGTTAGTGATTTTATATGTATTCGCATTCACATAGTTGAAACGCGCAAATTTTTTCTCATTACTGTCCGGTTTGGGAATCGTTTTATCTTTATTTTTATGTTTGGCTATAATTTGATTTATTTTGCTTGGCGAGAAGTTGTTTTCCTTTGCTATTTGCATAATAGTTCTTATTTCCTTATTATAGTTGTCTTTTGACATGGGTATGTTTAAAGCCCTGTGCACCATTGATTTGAAACCCGCTAGTTTGTGCGTACTGGGGTGATTAGACTGATTGTCGATTGCATGCGAGGTTTGTGTTGCTTTCCGGAATATGGAATATGAAAGGTCGTTGTCTTTACGTTCAATAGTTATATCGAGATAATTTATTTTCCGGTCTATTTCGGATTCCTTAGTGAATTTGATAGAATGGAGTGGAAGGCGAGTAGACACACGTTATAATGAACATAGAAATGCGATAAGATACGGAACACATTCAGCCGTGTGCGAACATATGTGTGACGCAGGGCATAGCTTTACCAACATAGAGTCGGACCTTAAAATAATCCATCACGAATCGAAAGGCAGAGCTCTTGACATAAAGGAAGCAATCGAGATACACCTAGCCAAACGAAACAAACCCAACAATCTAAATGAACACACGTTCATGGAGAGCTCACCCCTCTTCACGCTACTAAAAAACACACCCTGTCGGAAACAAAACACAATTTAGCGACACAGCCAAGCTAGATAAAAAAATGGGGGGAAATTAGGGGGTTTTTAATAGGTAAATGTTATCTGGATCAGGTGTACGATGTACTTTTCTTCTGCAATAAACCAAGGCCCATATTAGAGGCAGTATTAAAGGTGCCGGGACGTCCTCATAAGACCGTCAACGCTTAGTTCGAATGGGTTATGCTCCACGCGTGGCGAGGACTAATCCACGGTCTTTAATAGTTGTAGATCCACCTCATTCAATAACATACATCTTATCTAGGTTGGCAACACCTCACATAAACACATCGCGATCACTCCCCACAGCACGTAGGGACAGGGGGGGAAGGCAGGGAAAAACCAGTCGTTAAGATAACCACCGCAGTCGACCGCACAGCGGGTTCAAGTGAGCACGGAAACTGCGAATAGCTGTAGTACGGAAGACAATCAGATAAGTAGTTAGCCTAAAATTTTATAGTTTAACCATAGTTTACAGCCATATAATCTCTCTAAAGTACAATCTCCGGATAGCCATCACCATTTAGCATTTCACCTAACATATATACTGCATTTAGCATACACTGACAGTTGCAGTACCAATACTGCAACTAAATAATTGTACATATTGTAAATATTTTCACCTGTATTTCAAACATAGATTTTATAGCCTAAGTGTATTGGATCTGATGATGATCGCTTGACGATCGAAACTGGTCATCCTAGTGTTTTATTAATCTCATGTAATTTATTTCAGGATTAGGGCATAACCCATCTCTTTTGGGTACATTCGTGTTGACCGACTGAAAAGCACTAAACTCTTGTTTACTAAGGCAACACTGAAAATATGGCTTCAAACACCACAATGTTCACGGCTAGTCAGGCAAATCGTGAAGCCAAGAAATTCAAATCACTCAGGCTTAAACTCATGAATTTAGACAAGTCAATTTGGTTCAACAAAAAATGTATAGAACTAAACCTCACCCCTAAATACGTACCAATTAAAACCGTACCGAACACACCAGCCTCGATCATTTCAACTAAACAAGCCAAAGCGCTTTGGATAAAAAACGAATTAAGATTTGCATACATAAGAAAGCAAAAAATTAACCAACAATTATACGACATTCAATTGCAACTAAGTAATTTCTGGCACGCAGCCCAATGGGACAGCTTCACCGAACACCTACATGACACCATCAAAATCAGAGCAACGAGGAAGCATGAAACGCTAGAAAATAAATTAAGAAAACTAGGAGAAACACAGAACCATCAATCTAACGAACAACACACGAATAACAATGAATTCAATTTCCACAGCAGAGTAAACAACAGAACGAACGTAACCTTTTCTCAAGGTGAAATGAATATGTTAGACAAAGGTTTGAAATACAACTGCACAGACGCACACACGAACCACAATATAAAACAGTTAATCACAGATATTGAGATAGCCAGTCACAAGCTCCCAGCAGAAGACAGGGAATTAACCAAAAATCTCGCCACCAACGAAGCCAAAAAAATCCTCAAACGAGAGGGCGATAGCAATAACATTCAAAACAACAAACAAATCAAAGAAATAAAGTCGTTGAAACAAAAAATAAAAGAACATGACTTAATCATCACAAAAGCAGATAAGGGAAACACTACAGTAATTTTGAACAAAACAGAATACATTGAAAAAACAGTCGAATTCCTAAACAACAACGAAATCAAGGAATTAACAAAAGACCCCACCAACAAATTCCAAAAACAAATAAAAAGTGCGCTAAAAGAAACAGAATACATACTGACCAAAGCTGAAAAATCAAAACTAATAAACATGAACCCGAAAATACCGTCATTGAGGGGACAACCAAAAATACACAAAAAGGAATGCCCAATGAGACCAATAGTCAATTGTAGGAATGCCCCTAATTACAAAATCAGCAAAGAGTTACTAAAAATCTTAAAATGCCGTCTTTCCAACGACAAAAACAACTCTGTAAAGAACACAACAGAACTAGTAACAGTATTGAACACCCTACAAATGAAACCTAGCTTCAGGCTAGTATCCTTCGACGTAACTAACATGTACACCAATATTCCGATTATTGAAGCAATCAACACTATCGAAAACAACTTAAAATCCAACAATTCGGTAAAAGAAATTGAAGAGATTGTGAGATTACTGAGGGTCGTTCTCACCCAAAACGTGTTTCAATTCGACAATAAAATATACACACAGAGAGAAGGCCTAGCAATGGGATCGCCACTAAGTGGGTTAATCGCTGACATCTTCATCAATGCACTAGAAAATGCGTTCTTAGAAAAGACTTCAACAAAGGGAATAGTAATATGGAAAAGATACGTAGATGATGTAATTTGCATCTACGATACTGAACTAACAAGCGAAGAAACAATTCTCCAATCCATTAATAGCCTTCACCATTCTATCAAATTCACTAAGGAATCCGAAATAGACCGGAAAATAAATTATCTCGATATAACTATTGAACGTAAAGACAACGACCTTTCATATTCCATATTCCGGAAAGCAACACAAACCTCGCATGCAATCGACAATCAGTCTAATCACCCCAGTACGCACAAACTAGCGGGTTTCAATTCAATGGTGCACAGGGCTTTAAACATACCCATGTCAAAAGACAACTATAATAAGGAAATAAGAACTATTATGCAAATAGCAAAGGAAAACAACTTCTCGCCAAGCAAAATAAATCAAATTATAGCCAAACATAAAAATAAAGATAAAACGATTCCCAAACCGGACAGTAATGAGAAAAAATTTGCGCGTTTCAACTATGTGAATGCGAATACATATAAAATCACTAACCTATTCAAAAAGCAAGGCATAAAGATAGCTTTCACGACGAAAAACACAACCGCTAGGCACCTCCTAAATAGTAATCTAAATAAACGTGACCCGTATTCAAGGTCAGGGATATATTCTATAACGTGCCAAGACACCGATTGTCAAGCTAATTACATCGGGCAGAGTGGAAGGCGAGTAGACACACGTTATAATGAACATAGAAATGCGATAAGATACGGAACACATTCAGCCGTGTGCGAACATATGTGTGACGCAGGGCATAGCTTTACCAACATAGAGTCGGACCTTAAAATAATCCATCACGAATCGAAAGGCAGAGCTCTTGACATAAAGGAACCAATCGAGATACACCTAGCCAAACGAAACAATCCCAACAATCTAAATGAACACACGTTCATGGAGAGCTCACCCCTCTTCACGCTACTAAAAAACACACCCTGTCGGAAACAAAACACAATTTAGCGACACAGCCAAGCTAGATAAAAAAATGGGGGGAAATTAGGGGTTTTTTAATAGGTAAATGTTATCTGGATCAGGTGTACGATGTACTTTTCTTCTGCAATAAACCAAGGCCCATATTAGAGGCAGTATTAAAGGTGCCGGGACGTCCTCATAAGACCGTCAACGCTTAGTTCGAATGGGTTATGCTCCACGCGTGGCGAGGACTAATCCACGGTCTTTAATAGTTGTAGATCCACCTCATTCAATAACATACATCTTATCTAGGTTGGCAACACCTCACATAAACACATCGCGATCACTCCCCACAGCACGTAGGGACAGGGGGGGAAGGCAGGGAAAAACCAGTCGTTAAGATAACCACCGCAGTCGACCGCACAGCGGGTTCAAGTGAGCACGGAAACTGCGAATAGCTGTAGTACGGAAGACAATCAGATAAGTAGTTAGCCTAAAATTTTATAGTTTAACCATAGTTTACAGCCATATAATCTCTCTAAAGTACAATCTCCGGATAGCCATCACCATTTAGCATTTCACCTAACATATATACTGCATTTAGCATACACTGACAGTTGCAGTACCAATACTGCAACTAAATAATTGTACATATTGTAAATATTTTCACCTGTATTTCAAACATAGATTTTATAGCCTAAGTGTATTGGATCTGATGATGATCGCTTGACGATCGAAACTGGTCATCCTAGTGTTTTATTAATCTCATGTAATTTATTTCAGGATTAGGGCATAACCCATCTCTTTTGGGTACATTCGTGTTGACCGACTGAAAAGCACTAAACTCTTGCTTGTAGTTAGAGCTTGTAGTGACATTTTCTGAGCAAATCCTTTATCCATATTTCGATGCAGTATTTATGTACTCCATGTACAGCATTTTTATTCTTCTAAATTTATTATAGTGATCGTCCTGTGACGCTATCAACTTTGTTTGTTAGGAATCCAGTTTCTGAACTGAGATTATTTACTTGTTCGAGGAACAAGCTTTTGTCATTTCCTTTAAGGAACAGTAATTTTATTTTCGACGTTGTGTATTCATTCTGAATGCAGGTGATAGACATTTTCGTCTATGTTACCCATTAAATTAATTTTAGTAGTTTAATTTGGGCATTTTATCCGTCGAGAAGAAACGTCAAGAAAGAAGATCTTGGTAGTGATATATTGTGAAATATCATGTCACATTGTGGAAAAGAAACATTTAACGTGGACACAATTATTATCGTCAGAACTCATAGACATTCGTTCTGAATGAAGAGAATACGAATATGACTAACTGTATGTTTTTATTGAAGAAAGCTTTGAACTTTCAGTCATTTAATTTATTGGAAGCTAGAATCTTCTTGGAAGATTAATTATCATCCGACGTTAAGGTAGTTATCGTTCGATATCCTCGTCGTGATAGATTCTTGTTGGACACAAACACTTAGATATGATGTTGTGATTAAATATTTACGAGGAGTAATATCATGTCACGTTGTAGACATTATATTCCTTCTTCGATTAAAGTCGAACCCAGATGTGTGAAGATGAGATGTAGTATTTTTATTAAATGTATGCACGACAGTTTATACTTATCAGAGTATCGTTTCAAGAGTATTAAGTGAGGAGGTCAGTATCGTAAATTCCAGAGGTCGTTAAGATGTATAAATTAATGATTTAACAATTGTTGTTATTGTTCATAAGACCAGCGATTGTGGTGACAACGCTGAGAAATTATGTCCTTTTGTAAGAAATGCCAGGTTGAAAGAAGTGAAGTTGATAACCCTTTGATAGTGTTTTTTTTATGTATTTCCGTATGTAGTTGGCATACGAGGTTATTGCGAAGGTGTGTTCCGCATTTTATAGTACAGTCATTGCGTGGGCATGACTTGGATTGGCAAGGCATTTAAAGTGTGAGTAGAGAGTACTCCTTATTTTGTTATACACGATCTGGGATTTAGAGAGGACAGGAAGGGTCACGGTTGAAATTGGAACAGGAAATTGATGATGTCAGCTGTTATGCTATACTTTTATCGAGATTATTAAGCCTGAACATGTAACAGCATATGTTTCACCTTAACTGGTCGAATGTATTTAAACTATTTTGACACCAGATCAGAGAGGAGGGACTGGTGGTGGTTATTTCTGGTGATGTAGAAGATTTTAAGGATCACAGTTCACTGTATTTGACATAACTGCTAGATCAGAGCGCAGGCTCGAGTGTATTGAGACGCTATTACTTTGAAAGGACTACAGCTGATGCTATTAGCGTCATTATAAATTCATTTAGTGTTAATCTTTATTATTTGCCAATTGAGTGTATAACATGTTAGGAATAGGAAGTTTATAGTTGTTTAACGTAGAGGTTAGAGTATGAATGAGTATGTGACTGTATGTGGTTTGTTTCTTGTTCAGTGCGAATGAAATGAACTCCATTGGGACGTCACAAAGCGAGAGTATGAATGTTAGTGTGTATAGAGGTTTTATGCCAGTAGCATGTAGGATTTGAGTACAGTTCACGTATTTGTCTGACGTGAATCTGTTTCATTGTAACACAGCTTTTGTTGTTACGGAGAGCACATTTGTGGACCAGGCAGGAATAGCGAGGACTTCTTTAAAACTCGTTTCTAGCCAAGGCCATGGCTCGGCCAGGCCGCACAAATGGGGAGAGTTGTTGCAAACCGCACGGCTCGCGCTCTTTCTTTTTTAAACCAGCCAGACTGGGAATGCAACGGTGAATGTTATGTCATCGGACACGTGGCGAGGGTCGCGTGCGCCGAGCGCCCAGATGTGCTTGGGAGCGTGCCAGAAGAATGTAAATACACAGAGGAGTGTAACCATTGTACAGATTGATGTATGGACACAAGCCACACCAAATTTTGTCATAATGTTGATAGAACGCAGTTCTTTCAGTGGCGTGAGTGTAGAGATGAGCGAATAGGAGTGTGTATTTTATTTTTGTTGTGTGAATGTTTAGCCCTAGTTTACATTTTGTTATTAAATCGTTTAGTTTTATTAGAAGCCGTGTCGTCATTATTATTTTAGATATAAGGAGATGCAACTGTGAAACCCATTTTAGGTCCAGAGAGGCTGACCGCGAGATCCCCGAGAATAAGGTAGGTGTTTTACCGCGAGCTAAGTGTATTTTTCATGTAATTCACAGTTGTATTGTAATTTCCGCCACGTATATTCGCGAGGGTCTAGTTGGAGGTAGATCCTTGACTAGTATTTTGTGTCGGAGCAGTCAGGGTCTACGAATCCAGCTGCTGCTTCGGATATCCAACAGACCGCCTCTAGAATATACGGGGACAGTACTGCCCCCGTAAATTGAATTATATTGAGACCACGGTGGCTGTATTGGCATATGTGAATAAAGTTATGGCTGTCATAGTTGTGACGTGTATATTCATTACGTAGGCACGGATGACGCAGACTTTATGCAAGTAGGCTGGTTGAGCGGAGATTCTTGGTGACGTCATGATTTTGTTCGAGAAAGATCTGAGATTTACGACGCAGTCGCAGGGAAACAAAGAATTGTGCTGAGGAAGAAGTTACGCTATTGGAGGAAAAGATCGAACCAATGAATGATAGTTTGGAGGGAGACGGAGATTACTGAAACTGTCATATTTAATTACTTTTGGCATGCAGAATTGTGGAAAACTATTTTCAGTTATGGCATTGATTTGGAATTTTGAAGAAATTAATTTTGAGTTTTTGAAATTTGAAAATCCGTCAAGTATAGCCAAAGTTAAAACTTCTAGCAATGACGGAGGAACAAGCTATGGACGGGATGGATACGCCCCTTAAGAAGTTGATAAAAGGTGTTGCACAGGAGAGAGGAGCTCTCATATCTCATATCTCATATCTCATTTTCTCGTGTCTTATTGTCAGACTTCGAGTGATTCTGTGAAGCAAGTCGTCTTTAGCGTGCGGTAAAGCCCACCGCATCGAACGAGCACGGAGCAGTGCAGCAGTTCCATTTTACGGTGATTGAAACTAGGCGAAGTTGAAACGCACATATTAACGAGTCTACCAGATAATATATCAAGAGTTAACGACTGCCTTTAAGCTAAATCTATTGTGCATTACAGTATTAAAGTGTGTAGTAAAGTTGAACATTTTCACGATTATAATTTGGAAGATATTGGCATTTTAAGACTGCCAACAAAAGTGATTTTCTCGCCACCTGAGAAGCACTTTTATAATATTACATTCTACGCTACGGCTGACGTGGGTATTGCAACCGTGATACTACATATTGCATTTGGTGATACAACGCTACATTATAGAATGGAACAATATAATATGGCAGTTCTTTCAACTATGATTATAACAGAAGTGGAGATGGAAGGCTAAACCTTTAATGCAATTGGGACATACATAGATGGAGTGAAATAGCAGCATGGAACTTCGCTAATCGTCTTTCTACAAAAGCGAGCATGTAGTGAACATCCAACTACACTCATGCGTCGTAATCCATCGCTGAATAATATCAAATGGCAGTGGAAATATTTTCATACGCTACAAATATGAATATTTCTGCGGAAATAATTGCAATAAACTTCATGCCGAATTTCTACCAGAACTTCAGGGAATTATCAAGAGAGGCTAGAGTGGACCCGGCTCACAAAGAAGAGTTTTGCCAGAAGGATGTCTATCGTATACACGGAGCAGTGCAATTTCCGGAGGAGGAAGCAGTTCTATTCTCCGAGGGCGCTGGTTCCAGGTTCGAGGTCGGAGCACATCTTTACGTTGGTGAAATGGAACTATCAGCAGTCTTCTTTGGAAATTTTCCTCTAGAACTTCAATCAACAGATAAGGTAGTCGTGAACGTTTCTTGTTTTATTTGAGCCATTTAGCGATATCTGAGCAACCATTTTTCCCATATTTTCTGTCCCATATATTTTGCCCCATATTCTTGCTTGATATTTCTGTACTCCGTACACTTTGATGAGTTATGCCTTTTTCTACGATTTATTGAGACATTGTTATGTCATTGGCATATTTAAATAATTTTGGATCAGTTGAGACTGATAAAACTATATTCTTTCAGTAATTTGCATATTTTTATAGTCACGATTTGACTGTAAAGTTAACGATTTTCTATGGCAAATTTGAATTCAGACAGCGTGTCATTTTATTAAAGTAATTCTGTTCAGTAAATTACTTTGACCAATTTTCTGTCATCCTCAAGAAAGAAGAATGATTAAAAGATTTTAGAGCGTTAAAATCTATTACTGTATCGACGATCTTGGAAATACTAGTCGTTTTATGAACATGATTGCAACATAGACATTTATTGTCAGTTCTGAAATACCATTACATTATAGACAATTTTATGAAATATGAACTTTGAGTACGATTTATTGAGTACACTATAGTAATGAACATTTGATAGGAGTTTTTCTCAATTCTAGATTGGAACAATAATGTTTGCATTCCACAGTCTAATTGTATTCTATTCGATTATTTATGCAGTTTAGATGAACTTTGATTGAAGATAGTATTTGTATACTGCGATACTTTGAAGATATTAATCTCAATTTTGATAGACCAGGGAGGCGTGTCTAATCGTATTTGCTATTAAATTTATTTGTGATTGGCAAATTTTTACTTCATATCGATTCATGAATGAAACCCACGAAGGTTAAATATAATAAGAGTTTGATACAATTAATGAATATAAGAATTTTTAAAGAGGAACTATGGATGTATAATCGTTAGTTCAGTGGACGTGTAAAAGGCGCTGATGAATAATGCCCTGTAATAAGTGAAGGAGGTTCCCACAGTAATTAATGAAGTTAATGAATTTATAAGTGGAGGTTTTTGTATGTGGAAGATTTTTATGCCATATATATTGAGATATATGATGAATTCTGGGCCTATTTTGTGCAATTTTGTGCGTTTGAGCGAGGTATTTTTCCGCTGAGTGTATTGTCCTGGTCCTTTGAAAATTAATCTTGTGAAGTTACTGTTAAAATTAACAAGAGTGTTTAAATAATTTGAGATAACGATTTTGAATGGAGGTTACTGTCACAAATATTAATAATTATTATTAAACCCTATTAAACCTGAATCTATAACTTAAATATAACTAACCTTCATTGGTCGATTATATCACCACGATTTGAATAATTATCAACCGGATAAACGTGTGGTTTAATGTATTTCTAAAACAAATAATATTAATATTGTGGATGATTATGTAAATATCTTTAATAATAATTTTGAACGAATGGAATTTAGAGAGGAGTGTATACATTTTTCAATTGTCGTTAGACAATATTATAAACAATTTATATTGTTATAAATAATTAATGAGTATTTGTTATAAACATTTAACGTTTTGTTAATATACTCTAAACAACGCTAATTATATATTGGAATTTATAATTAAACAAGTTTTGGGATTCTTAAAGTAATCCAGTAATATTTGATTGGAGCATTTAAAAGATTTGCGTGATAATATTTGAGCTGAGACGTGAACATTTAAAGTGTTTTGAAAAGGAGCTCAGGGGCCGATAACCTAGATGTTAGGCCCCTTAAAACAACAATTATTATCATCATCATCATCATCATCATGAAAAGGAGCTAGGCTCTGAGGTAACTAGCATATGCTAACGTTGGCTGGAGGGGTGAGGCCATTTGACGAGGTAAGCAGGCGACATGATGCAGGTGTATCGCAGCTGGCCAGACCACTGTATGATAGAGGCCAAGGTCACCTGCATAGCAGCCTAGCAGTTATAAATAAAGTGTGATGTTTATTAAAAGGAAAACAATTGCTATATGTCTCGTCCCAATTCCCTCATCCATTCCAAATGTATTATTATTACGTTCTTGAGAGCTAGAAAGCTGAAATTTTCTATGTAACGTCTACAAGTCCTACAGGAGGACATGATTACATTGACAATGGCTTATGATCGCCACGTTTATTTTGTTGTTCTATTTTTTCATATTATTCCTTTATGTGAAATAAATTATTGTACAGTTTAAAGTTTCTTGTTTCCGTCTTGGTTCATTTTAAATATCGTGGTGGAGGTTATTGTGTGGGCATACATTTAAGTGATCCAGTTGGCAACCCAAACCCGAGATTAATTTGAATAGGTAAGTAAAGGTAAGTATGAACCCCCGTATATTTTGGTGTGTTCCACAATAATTTCTTGTTAACTTCTGTGCTCTAATCTCGGTAGTATCTGTCAGTGCCATTTTCATTGATGTAGCTGTGCCGGTGCGATTGATTATTGGCAATCCGATTGAGGGGGCGGATATCTGACAGCCTACTATCCGGATATCGGGGACAGTAGGATTGGCGACCCTAAAACGTGGGGATCGTTCGATCAGTAGGATTGGCGCCGCAATTCGGTGGGGCTCGATTGACAACACTGGATTACCAGGTTGAACGCCAGTAGAATTGTCACAATCGAAGTTCGGAGTGCTTGAATAACAGTGGATTACCAAGTTATTGGAGTAGAATTGGCAGCGCAATTTTTTGGAGTGCTCGAATAACATTGGATTACCAAGTTATCGATGTCAATGGGATTGTGAAGACTCAAATAAAGAGGTTGATTCTTTGTTAGATGTCTTGGCCAATTGTAGAATTTGAGAGTGTGATTATATAGGGATTAAATTTTGTGTTGTATTAGGAAAATTACACTCAGAAAAGATCAGATCTTATACAACTTGAGAGAGGTTAAATAGGCTGGAAACTTAGAAAAATCGCCTATGATCTGGAGTCTTATTTTATTTGACCGGCTTATGACATGTTTAGTCATATTAAAGATAAAATTAAACGATTCGGATTGTAAATGTAAATTATTTGTGTTAGGATATTTTAAAATGAACCAGGGAAATTTGAACATGTGCTTGAGTTTATTTCAACATGAGGTGTCTACGAAGGTTAATTATAAGGTAATTATAAGTTAGATTTAAGACAGAAAATTGCTCAAACTTATATATGGTGAAAGATGTTGCTCAGATGTTGTTATTTTGCTCTGTTTGATGTATGTCCCTAAAGCAGTCTATTATTGAAATATTATTGATATGGCAGATGAAAGTATGAGAATGATGTTGGAGGAGTTGAAAGCTAGCATGAATGAAAGTGCGAGGGAGATGAAAGCTAGCATGAATAACAGTATGAAGCAGATGATGGAGGAGAATGCTAGTAATTTGTCTATTAGGATGGATGAAAATTTGAAAGTTCTTCAGACCAGTTCTGCAAACTTAGAGAATAATGTGTCGCGTTTACAGATCAGTACCCAGGGAATCGAGAATGCTGTAACTGACATGCGCACAGACGTGTCCAATGTCCATAAAGATTTATCCAATGTACATAAAGATGTTTCAGAGGTTAAGACTGATGTTTCTAAGGTACAGAAAGATCTTACTATGTTGAATCTTGATGTTGCTAATGTCCGGGGTGATATTTCATGTGCTAGAGCAGAGGTAATTGTTGTTAGGAACGATGTTGCTACTGTACAAGATAAAGTAGAAGAGGTTCAAAGAGAGATTAAAAATGTTCGAACCGATGTGTCAAATGTTCAAGTAGACATAAATAATATTCATTCTGATGTAAATGAGATGCAAAGCGACATTAATAAGATACAAGTAGAAGTAAATACAGTTTTTGTAGACATTGCTAAAGTTCAAACTGATGTTAATAAAGTTAGAGAAGAAATTGAAACTTCAAAAACGCTTTGTACTCGTAACATTAGTGCTTTAACAACTAGGTTGGTTGACGAGTCTGTTAGGACAACAGCTTCTTTAGCTGGTTTAAAATATGATGTAGAGGTCATGAGAACCCAAGTTTTAGATCATAATCGTTTACTTAAGGAAGACATTGAAGTAGATATTGCGGAAATGTTAACTGCAAATGTAACGGTTTGGAAAGATGAATGGAACAGGTCAAGTGGGGAACATGTCACTCAGATTCAGGAGCGAATTGAACGAAAACTTGCCAGTACACAAGTAGACATCAATAATGAAGTAGTTCAAATTAGAAAGGATTTGAGTATAAGGATGGATTCGCTATCCGAAAAGCAGGTAGAGGATAGAACTCAAATAGGTCAGGACGTGCAAACATTAAAGGAACAAATTCATAAGTTTGCCTCTGATGTTAATGAAACTACGAGCAAACTTCAGAATTTGAAACTAGGAGAAGCTAGCATGATGGAAACCTATAAAGAAGAGTTGATTAGGAAAGTCATCACGGAAATCACAGATAAGGATCCAGAAGGCTTGACTTGCGAAGATAATAGGAATTACGTCAGAAGATGTAACCTCGCTACAGAAGAGAGAGATATTAGTCCTGAGGAACGTATATCCAGATTTCGCGAGGAAGAAGAGGATAGGAATATTGAACCTGAATGGAAATATCGAGATAGTGGGAAGAATTACATGGATTCATATCCGAGAAATGTGACAGTCATCCGAAATTTTGAGGACAAACCACAAAAATTTAGTAATACTGATAGTCTAACACCGATAGAATATATCAGGAACCTGAAAGACTATTTTATTGAAGCTCATATTCCCAGAGAAAGAGAGATGAGAATCGTAGAAAGATTTCTAGCTGGAGGACCCCTTAAATGGTTCAGAGCATTTCGGTACACTTTCAGTAATTTCGACGAATTTGCAGAGGCGCTGATAAAACGATTCTGGTCAATAGAAGCACAGAATTCATTAAGAGCTGAGGTATACTCGAGGAAGTATTCAGGTACTCTTCCAACACGGTACGCTGATTTCTTCACGAGCCAGTTATCGCGCTTGAGATTTTTGCAACCCCGATTGTCGACAGAGCAGTTGATAGATGCGATTTCTCGTATGCTGCCTGTGGATGTAAGAAGGCTGATTATATCGTCAAATATCAGGGATTTGACCAGTATGGACGAATTATTGAGAAGGCTTGACTACACGAGTCCGATGCCAAATGTGGTTCAAAAAGGTCAGAGGCACGAATTCAAAGACATCAATACAGTCTATATGGATCAAGTTCAGCAAATTTATAAGCCTGCTGATGAAGAGAAAACTGAAAATGTAGGTCCTCATAGGAATAATTATTTTCGCAACAGATCACAAGGTTACCGTCCATATCAGCAGAGACGAGGCTGGAACAATAATAGAGGGAATTATAATAACGGAAGATGTAGATACTACAATAACCAGGGCTACAATAGAAATAACCAGAATCGGAATCAGAATTCTCAAGGTCAGGTTATGACACCCGACAAGTATCAAGAAAGAGAGAAAGAAAGTCAGCAGTATCTGAAGGAATTACGAGAGAAGGAAGCTGAAAACCAAAAGAAAAGACAGGATGTAGTGATCGATCCTGGTCCTTCTACAAGTCAGCAGAACTTGGAAAACAGGAATACAGGACAGAAGAGAAAGTAGAGAGGAGAGAATGCATTAGCCACACACAACCCAGAGAAGAAGAGACTTATGATTAAGGAACATAGAGGAAATATCATACAAGAGTAGAATTATAATTCAATTTCGTGTTCAAGTGAATTGAGATATTTATAACACAGAGTTTAAAAACAATTTGCAACTGTTTTTAAAACGTGGTGAAGGGAGAATGCCCCCCTAAATTGAATTATATTGAGACCACGGTGGTTGTATTGGCATATGTGAATAAAGTTATGGCTGTCATAGTTGTGACGTGTATATTCATGACGTAGGCACGGATGACGCAGACTTTATGCAAGTAGGCTGGTTGAGCGGAGATTCTTAGTGACGTCATGATTTTGTTCGAGAAAGATCTGAGATTTACGACGCAGTCGCAGGGAAACAAAGAATTGTGCTGAGGAAGAAGTTACGCTATTGGAGGAAAGGCTCGAACCAATGAATGATAGTTTGGAGGGAGACGGAGATTACTGAAACTATCATATTTAATTACTTTTGGCATGCAGAATTGTGGAAAACTATTTTCAGTTATGGCATTGATTTGGAATTTTGAAGAAATTAATTTTGAGTTTTTGAAATTTGAAAATCCGTCAAGTATAGCCAAAGTTAAAACTTCTAGCAATGACGGAGGAACAAGCTATGGAAGGGATGGATACGCCCCTTAAGAAGTTGATAAAAGGTCTTGCACAGGAGAGAGGAGCTCTCATAACTCATATCTCATTTTCTCGTGTCCTATTGTCAGACTTCGAGTGATTCTGTGAAGCAAGTCGTCTTTAGCGTGCGGTAAAGCCCACCGCATCGAACGAGCACGGAGCAGTGCAGCAGTTCCATTTTACATTGATTGAAACTAGGCGAAGTTGAAACGCACATATTAACGAGTCTACCAGATAATATATCAAGAGTTAACGACTGCCTTTAAGCTAAATCTATTGTGCATTACAGTATTAAAGTGTGTAGTAAAGTTGAACATTTTCACGATTATAATTTGGAAGATATTGGCATTTTAAGACTGCCAACAAAAGTGATTTTCTCGCCACCTGAGAAGCACTTTTATAATATCATATTCTACGCTACGGCTGACGTGGGTATTGCAACCGTGATACTACATATTGCATTTGGTGATACAACGCTACATTATAGAATGGAACAATATAATATGGCAGTTCTTTCAACTATGATTATAACAGAAGTGGAGATGGAAGGCTAAACTTTTAATGCAATTGGGACATACATAGATGGAGTGAAATAGCAGCATGGAACTTCGCTAATCGTCTTTCTACAAAAGCGAGCATGTAGAGAACATCCAACTACACTCATGCGTCGTAATCCATCGCTGAATAATATCAAATGGCAGTGGAAATAATTTCATACGCTACAAATATGAATATTTCTGCGGAAATAATTGCAATAAACTTCATGGCGAATTTCTACCAGAACTTCAGGGAATTATCAAGAGAGGCCAGGGTGGACCCGGCTCACAAAGAAGAGTTTTGCCAGAAGGATGTCTATCGTATACACGGAGCAGTGGAATTTCCGGAGGAGGAAGCAGTTCTATTCTCCGAGGGCGCTGGTTCCAGGTTCGAGGTCGGAGCACATCTTTACGTTGGTGAAATGGAACCATCAGCAGTCTTCTTTGGAAATTTTCCTCTAGAACTTCAATCAACAGATAAGGTAGTCGTGAACGTTTCTTGTTTTATTTGAGCCATTTAGCGATATCTGAGCAACCATTTTTCCCATATTTTCTGTCCCATATATTTTGCCCCATATTCTTGCTTGATATTTCTGTACTCCGTACACTTTGATGAGTTATGCCTTTTTCTACGATTTATTGAGACATTGTTATGTCATTGGCATATTTAAATAATTTTGGATCAGTTGAGACTGATAAAACTATATTCTTTCAGTAATTTGCATATTTTTATAGTCACGATTTGACTGTAAAGTTAACGATTTTCTATGGCAAATTTGAATTCAGACAGCGTGTCATTTTATTAAAGTAATTCTATTCAGTACATTACTTTGACCAATTTTCTGTCATCCTCAAGAAAGAAGAATGATTAAAAGATTTTAGAGCGTTAAAATCTATTACTGTATCGACGATCTTGGAAATACTAGTCGTTTTATGAACATGATTGCAACATAGACATTTATTGTCAGTTCTGAAATACCATTGCATTATAGACAATATTATGAAATATGAACTTTGAGTACGATTTATTGAGTACACTATAGTAATGAACATTTGATAGGAGTTTTTCTCAATTCTAGATTGGAACAATAATGTTTGCATTCCACAGTCTAATTGTATTCTATTCGATTATTTATGCAGTTTAGATGAACTTTGATTGAAGATAGTATTTGTATACTGCGATACTTTGAAGATATTAATCTCAATTTTGATAGACCAGGGAGGCGTGTCTAATCGTATTTGCTATTAAATTTATTTGTGATTGGCAAATTTTTACTTCATATCGATTCATGAATGAAACCCACGAAGGTTAAATATAATAAGAGTTTGATACAATTAATGAATATAAGAATTTTTAAAGAGGAACTATGGATGTATAATCGTTAGTTCAGTGGACGTGTAAAAGTCGCTGATGAATAATGCCCTGTATTAAGTGAAGGAGGTTCCCACAGTAATTAATGAAGTTAATGAATTTATAAGTGGAGGTTTTTGTATGTGGAAGATTTTTATGCCATATATATTGAGATATATGATGAATTCTGGGCCTATTTTGTGCAATTTTGTGCGTTTGAGCGAGGTATTTTTCCGCTGAGTGTATTGTCCTGGTCCTTTGAAAATTAATCTTGTGAAGTTACTGTTAAAATTAACAAGAGTGTTTAAATAATTTGAGATAACGATTTTGAATGGAGGTTACTGTCACAAATAATAATAATTATTATTAAACCTTATTAAACCTGAATCTATAACTTAAATATAACTAACCTTCATTGGTCGATTATATCACCACGATTTGAATAATTATCAACCGGATAAACGTGTGGTTTAATGTATTTCTAAAACAAATAATATTAATATTGTGGATGATTATGTAAATATCTTTAATAATAATTTGGAACGAAAGGAATTTAGAGAGGAGTGTATACATTTTTCAATTGTCGTTAGACAATATTATAAACAATTTATATTGTTATAAATAATTAATGAGTATTTGTTATAAACATTTAACGTTTTGTTAATATACTCTAAACAACGCTAATTATACATTGGAATTTATAATTAAACAAGTTTTGGGATTCTTAAAGTAATCCAGTAATATTTGATTGGAGCATTTAAAAGATTTGCGTGATAATATTTGAGCTGAGACGTGAACATTTAAAGTGTTTTGAAAAGGAGCTAGGCTCTGAGGTAACTAGCATATGCTAACGTTGGCTGGAGGGGTGAGGCCATTTGACGAGGTAAGCAGGCGACATGATGCAGGTGTATCGCAGCTGGCCAGACCACTGTATGATAGAGGCCAAGGTCACCTGCATAGCAGCCTAGCAGTTATAAATAAAGTGTGATGTTTATTAAAAGGAAAACAATTGCTATATGTCTCGTCCCAATTCCCTCATCCATTCCAAATGTATTATTATTACGTTCTTGAGAGCTAGAAAGCTGAAATTTTCTATGTAACGTCTACAAGTCCTACAGGAGGACATGATTACATTGACAATGGCTTATGATCGCCACGTTTATTTTGTTGTTCTATTTTTTCATATTATTCCTTTATGTGAAATAAATTATTGTACAGTTTAAAGTTTCTTGTTTCCGTCTTGGTTCATTTTAAATATCGTGGTGGAGGTTATTGTGTGGGCATACATTTAAGTGATCCAGTTGGCAACCCAAACCCGAGATTAATTTGAATAGGTAAGTAAAGGTAAGTATGAACCCCCGTATATTTTGGTGTGTTCCACAATAATTTCTTGTTAACTTCTGTGCTCTAATCTCGGTAGTATCTGTCAGTGCCATTTTCATTGATGTAGCTGTGCCGGTGCGATTGATTATTGGCAATCCGATTGAGGGGGCGGATATCTGACAGCCTACTATCCGGATATCGGGGACAGTACTGTCCCCGTTTACCTGGATAGTAGGCTGTCAGATATCCGCCCCCTCAATCGGATTGCCAATTATCAATCGCACCGGCACAGTTACATCAATAAAAATGGCACTGACAGATACTATCGAGATAAGAGCACAGAAATTCACAGGAAATCATTGTGGAACACACCAAAATAGACGGGGGTGTATACTTACCGTTGCTTACCTCTTAATTATCTCGGGGTTTGAGTTGACAACAGGATCACTAAAAGTCTGTTCACACAATAATCTCCGCCATGACATTTAAAAATGAACCAGAAACGAAGACTAGAACTTTGAACTGTACAAAAGCTTTATTTCTAATAAAGGGTCTGATTTTCCTGACACAACATAATATACGTGGCTATCAGTAGCCCAAGTCAATCTGACTACGTCCTCCAGTAGGACTTGCAAAATTATTATACAACATGATATATAAAACATTTTAGCTCCCAAGAGCTCCAAATACCGTAATATTCATAACACTATTGGATTGGAAAAGGACGTCAGGGTGTGACATATATAGAGCATTTGTTTCCTTTTAATAAACAAGAGAATGGTATTTATAGACGCAAGGCCAGAGTGTACGACCTCACTCTCTGAAAACCATATGTTGACACAGCTGCGGGCTACCTTCCAGCCTGACACATACTGGTCAAATGCACTCCCTTCTCACACGCTATGTTACGTAAGAATCCAGCCTGCACTCTCAAGCTTTTAAATGTCTTACAAGACAACTCACATTATATTTACGCAAATCTTTCAAGAACTTTGATCACATCCTAATGGATCATTACATAGATTTCTTAAACTTGTTAACTTCAATCCAAATGTTTAATTAGCTCTTAAATGTTTATAACAAAATCACATAAATTATTTATAACAATTAGAAATTGTTTATAATATTTGTCAAAGACAATAAAAATATTCTAAGCACGCCTTTAACATCATTCTCATTTCACATTATTTTCAAAAATATTTACAACAATTATTTACAATATTAACATTTAAATTGTTTAAATTATTAATTTAATAAATACATTAGCCACATGTTCATTCGGTTGGTAATTTTATAATCCTGTTTAATATAATCGACCAATGAAGGTTAGTTATACATGTTAATGTCACAATCTGTTTTAATAAAGTTTTTAATAATGATTTGTGACGGCAACCTTCATTCATAATCTTGTCTCAAATTCTTTCAAAACTCGTGTTAATTATAACAGTAAATCACTTGATTAATTTTCAACGAACTATAACAATCTTACTCCAGCGGAAAATCCTTCGCTAACAAGTTAATGCACAATCTGCATTAAAATATGCCCAAAATCATCATATATTAATCTATATGGCATTTACAACTTTCACATCACTTACAAAACTTCCACAAATAATTCTTTAACATTAATTCCTGTGGGAACTTCCTTCATATTCAAGGGCATTATACTTCAGCGACTTTCAACACGCGCTGCACTAGCGATTATACATTCATAGTTCCACTTAAAAATTTTATAATCATAATAGTTTCAAAACTGTTTTTCTATTTAACCTTCGTAGATTTCATTCATGAACTGAAATGAAGTCAAAACTTGCCAATCACAAACAAATTTAATAGTTAATACGCTTATATACGCCTATCTGGTCTATCAAATTTTAAGACTAACATCTTAAAAGAAAAATTGTAGTATGAAAATACTATCTTCAAATAAAGTGCGACTAAACTGCAAAGTAGTCGAATAGAATCCAATTAGTCTGGGGAATGCAAACATCGTTATATAATTCTCTAATTGAGAAAAACTCCTAACAAAAGTACTTGACTTTAATGCATTCAATAATTCATTATTAACATTACTCTTTCACAAAATTGTCTATGATGCAATGTTCATTCATAACTGACGATAAATGTCTGTGTTGCAATCAATACAAATAACGACTAGTATTTCCAAGATCGTCGATAACGTAAGATTTTAACGCTCTAAAATCATTTAAATGTTCTTCCTTCTTGATGATGACAGAAAATTGTTCAAAGTAATTAAACTGGGGTAGAATTACTTTAATAAAGTGACACGCTGTCTGAATTTAAATCTGCCATAAAAATCATTAACTTACAGTCAAATCGTGACTACAAAAAAATTTATTACTGAAATATCTAAATATCAGTCTCAACTGATTCAAAATCGTTAACTATGCCCATGACATAACAATGTCTTAATAAATCGTCGAAAAATGCAAAATTCATCAAGGTGTACTGAGAATAAGAATCTCAACAAGAAAATAAGGCAAAATACATGAGGATAAAAATATGGGAAAAATGGTTGCTCAAACATTACTAGGTTACTCAAATACAATAAACGTTCACGACTACCTTATCTGCCGATTGACGTTCCAGAGGAAAATTCCCCAAAGAAGACTGCTGATGGATCCATTTCACCACGTTAAAGCTGAGCTCCATCCTCGAAATAGGAAACAGCACCCTCGGAGAATCGAACTGCTTCCTTCTCCGTGAATCGCTCTGCTCCTCGAAAACGAATAGACATCCTTCCGGCAATAATCTTCTTTGTGAGTCGGGAATACCCTGACCTCTCTTGAAAAATTCCCTGAAGTTCCAGTAGACAGTCATCATGACGTTTTGTAGAAATTTCCGAAGAAATTATTCATATTCAGAGTATGAAATTGTTTTTATGGCTGTTCGATGGTATTCAGCCTTTACTTACGAAACATGGGTGTAGATGGTATTCACCGCATGTTCGCTTGTGTGGAATAGCAATTAGCGAAGTTCCATGTCGCTATCTTACTCCATTGAAGTATGTCCCAATTGCAATAAGCCTCTTAGCCTTCCATCTGCACTTCAGTTGTAGTGTCAGAAGAACAAACTGCCGTATTCAAATGCTCCATTATACTGTATCGTTCTGTAAGCAAGCAATCTGAAGTCTTTCTACTCCACTCACAGCGTTAGCCTTGCGTTGTTTCTGGCTTATACAAAAGTGTTTCTCTAGTGGCGAGATAATCACTTTTGCCAGTCGTATAAAACAGCTAATATCTTTTGAAGTACTCGGTCGAAATTGTTCAGCTTTTTCTCTATAATTGCATGTAGTACTGCACAATACAATTATGTTATCGTAGACCGCTAACTGTTTGAAGTTCAACTTATATAAGCTTTCTAAGGTCCGTTTCAACTTCACCTAGTTTGACCTGTATCTCGTTAACATAGTGGCCTCGCCACGCGTTATAAAAACGATTCTTTTCACTTGCTGTTCACTTTGATGTCTCACTATATTGAATATATAATAAACTGACTTTCACAAATACTTCGATGATCTGAGCATTAGATCTCAGAATGATCAGCGAACGAAAGAGAAGAGAAGAGAAGAGGTTCCTCTCTTCTGCGCAAGCCCTTTTATTACCTTCACGAGGGGCGTTACCATCCCTTCCAAAGCGTGATACTACGTCATCGCTAGAACTTCCAACTTCGTTAATACATGACGGATTTTCAAAATTCAAAAACTGAAAATAAATTTCATCAAAATTCCAAATCAATGCTTTTACTGCAAATGGATTTCCACAATTCTGCATTCAAAAAGTCATAAAAATACCATAGTTTCAGCAATCTCCGTCTTCCTTTAAACTATCGTTCATTGGTTCATGCCTCTCCTCCAATAGCATAGTTTCTTCCTCAGCAGAATTCCTCGTTTCCTGCGACTGCGTCGTACATCTTGGAACATTCTGGACTAAAATGCTGACGTCACTGAGAATCTCAGCTCAAGTAGCTTGCTGGCATAACATATACGTCATCCGTGCTTACGTCATGACTACCCACGTCATAACTATGACAGCCATAACTCTAATCATAATTTCAAATATAGCCACCGTGGTCTCTACATAATTCAATTACGGGGGCATTCTCCTCCCACCACGTTTTAAAAACAGTTGCAAATTGTTTTTAAACTCAATGTTACAAGTATCTCAACTCTCTTGAACACGAAATTGAATTATTACTGGCTTACTCTAGTATGATATTTCCTCTATGTTCCTTAATCATATAATTTTCTTCTACTCTGGGTTGTATGTGGTTAATGTATTCTTTCCTCTCTACTTTCTCTTCTGACCAGTGTTTCTATTCTCTAAGTTCTGCTGGCTCGTAGAAGGACCAAGATCGATTACAACATCCTGCCTTTTCCTTTGATTGTCAGCTTCTTTATCCCTTAATTCTTTTAAGTATTGCTGGCTTTCCTTTTCTCTTTGCTGATATTGCTCAGGTGTCATAACCTGATTTTGAGTATTCTGGTTTCTATTTTGGTTTTGGTTATTCCTATTATAGTTACGATTATACCCATTATTGTTATAATATCTGCCTCTTCCATTATAGTTTCCTCGGTTGTAGTTCCAACCTCTTCTCTGTTGATATGGTCGGTAACCTTGTGATCTGTAATTTCTAAACTGATTATTCCTGTGAGGACCTACATTGTCAGTTTTCTCCTCCTCTGGCTTGTCAGTTTGTTGGACTTGGTCCATGTATACCGTATTGATTTCCTTATACTCTTGCCTTTGACCTTTCTGGACTACGTTAGGCATTGGACTTGTGTAGTCTAACCTTCTTAGTAATTCATCCATGCTGGATAAATCCCTGATGTTGGACGAAATTATAAGTCTCCTCACCTCAACTGGCAGCATACGAGAAATCGCATCTATGAGTTGCTCCGTGGACAATGGGGGTTGCAAAAATCTCAAGCGGGACAACTGACTCGTAAAGAAATCAGCGTACCTCGTTGGAAGAGTACCTGAGTATTTTCTTGAATATACCTCCGCTCTTAACGAATTCTGCGCTTCTATGGACCAAAATCGTTTGATTAATGCCTCTGCAAACTCGTCAAAGTTACTGAATGTATATCTAAAAGCTCTAAACCATTCAAGGGGTCCTCCAATCAGATATCTCTCTACAATCTTCATCTCTCTCTCTCTGGGAATGTGAGCTTCGATGAAATAATCTTTGAGATTCCTTACATACTCTATAGGTGTCAAACTATCAGTGTTACTGAATTTTTGTGGTTTATCCTCGAAATTCCTAATGACCGTCACGTTCCTCGGATATGACTCCGGATAGTTTTTCCCACTATCTCGATAATTCCACTCAGATTCCATATTCCTCTCGTCATCCTCCTCTCTGAATCTGGATACACGTTCTTCAGGAGTCACGTCTCTTTCTTCTGGCTCTAGGTGACATCTTCTGGTATGCTTCCTGTTCAATTCGCAAGCAAAGCCTTCTGTATCCTTGTCGGTGATTTCTGTTAAGACTTTCTTGACTATCTCTTCCTTGTAGTTCTCCATTAAACTAGCCTCTCCTAACTTCAAATTTTTCAGTTTACTCGTCGTTTCATTTACGTCAGAGACAACTTTATGAATTTGATCCTCTAATGTAGATTTTAAAGTTTGCATATCCTGATCTAGTTGTGTTCTATCGTCAACTTGTTTTTCGGATAGCGAATTTATCCTGACGCTTAAATCTTTTCTAATCTGAACTACCTCATTGTTAATTTCTATCTGCGTACTGGCAAGTTTTCTTTCAATCCTTTCCTGAATTTGGGTTACATGTTCCCCACTTGACTTATTCCACTCGTCTTTCCATACCGCTACGTTTGCTGTTAACATCTCGGCTATGTCTACTTCGATATCCTCTTTTAATACTCTATTGTGGTCTAATACCTGTGTTCTCATGACCTCTACGTCATACTTCAACTCTGCTAAAGACGTTGTTGTTCTAACTGATTCGTCGACTAACCTAGTCGTTAATGCAGTTATATTACGCGTACAAAGAGTTTTTGAGTTTTCGATTTCTTCCCTGACTTTATTGACATCAGTTTGGACTTTAGTGATATCTACGAAAACTGTGTTGACCTCTACCTGAATCTTAGTTACATCGCTTTGCACCTCAGTTATATCCGCATGAATGTTGTTAATGTCTACCTGAACATTGGATACATCTGTTCTAGCTTTTTGAATTTCTTTCTGGACTTCCTCGACCTTGTCTTGGACAGTCGCTACATCGTTTTTGACAACAACAACTTAGGCTCTAGCACAAGAAATATCCCCTCGGACATTAGCTACGTCTAAATTTAACATTGTAAGGTCCCTCTGTACCTTAGACACATCATTTTTAACATCATCAACACTTTTATGCACAATAGATACATCTGTGCGGATGTCACTTACAGTATTTTCAATTCCTAGGGTATTAATCTGTAAACGCGACATATTATCCTCCAAATTAGCAGCACTAGTTTGGATACCCTTCAAACTTTCACCCATGCTAGCTGTCAAATGAGCAGACAAAGTACTAACATTCTCCTCCATTCTTGCATTTAAATTACTAGCATTCTCCTCCATTCGACTAGTATTCCTAGCTTCCATCTCCTTCATACTACTATTCATGCTAGCAGACAAATTAGCAGACAAATTACTATTATTTTCCTCCATCATCTGCTTCATGTTAGCATTTTCCTCCATCATCTGCTTCATGTTAGCAGACATCTCCTCTAACATTTTCTTCAAACTTTCATCTGCCATTATAATATTATTCAAAATGGATTGCTGTAGGGACATACATCAAAAGAGCAAAATAACAACGTTTGAGCAACACTTTTCACCATATATAATTTTTGATCAATTTTCTGTCTTAAATCTAACTTATAACTACCTTATAATTAATATTCGAAGATACTTCATGTTGAAACAAACTCAAGCACATGTTCAAATTTCTCTGGCTCATTTTAAAATATCCTAACACAAATAATTTACATTTACAATCCAAGTAATTAATTTTATCTTTAATATGACTGAAATGTCATAAGCCGGTCAAATAAAATAAGATTCCAGATTATAGGCGATTTTTCTAAGTTTCCTGCCCATTTAACCTTTCTCAAGTTGTATAAGATCTGATCTTTTCTGAGTGTAATTTTCCTAATACAATACAACATTTAATTCCTATATAATCACACTCTTAAATACTACAATTGGCCTAGACATCTAACAAAGAATCAACCTCTTTATTTGAGTCTAATCGAACCCACGTTTTAGGTTTGTCAATCTTTCTGGTGTTCAACCTGGTGATCCAGTGTTGTTGAACACGCCCCACATATTAGGGTCAATCTTACTGTTGACTCAGCCCCACGCTCTTGGATCGCCAATCTTTCTGTCCCCGTTTACCTGGATAGTAGGCTGTCAGATATCCGCCCCCTCAATCGGATTGCCAATTATCAATCGCACCGGCACAGTTACATCAATAAAAATGGCACTGACAGATACTATCGAGATAAGAGCACAGAAATTCACAGGAAATCATTGTGGAACACACCAAAATAGACGGGGGTGTATACTTACCGTTGCTTACCTCTTAATTATCTCGGGGTTTGAGTTGACAACAGGATCACTAAAAGTCTGTTCACACAATAATCTCCGCCATGACATTTAAAAATGAACCAGAAACGAAGACTAGAACTTTGAACTGTACAAAAGCTTTATTTCTAATAAAGGGTCTGATTTTCCTGACACAACATAATATACGTGGCTATCAGTAGCCCAAGTCAATCTGACTACGTCCTCCAGTAGGACTTGCAAAATTATTATACAACATGATATATAAAACATTTTAGCTCCCAAGAGCTCCAAATACCGTAATATTCATAACACTATTGGATTGGAAAAGGACGTCAGGGTGTGACATATATAGAGCATTTGTTTCCTTTTAATAAACAAGAGAATGGTATTTATAGACGCAAGGCCAGAGTGTACGACCTCACTCTCTGAAAACCATATGTTGACACAGCTGCGGGCTACCTTCCAGCCTGACACATACTGGTCAAATGCACTCCCTTCTCACACGCTATGTTACGTAAGAATCCAGCCTGCACTCTCAAGCTTTTAAATGTCTTACAAGACAACTCACATTATATTTACGCAAATCTTTCAAGAACTTTGATCACATCCTAATGGATCATTACATAGATTTCTTAAACTTGTTAACTTCAATCCAAATGTTTAATTAGCTCTTAAATGTTTATAACAAAATCACATAAATTATTTATAACAATTAGAAATTGTTTATAATATTTGTCAAAGACAATAAAAATATTCTAAGCACGCCTTTAACATCATTCTCATTTCACATTATTTTCAAAAATATTTACAACAATTATTTACAATATTAACATTTAAATTGTTTAAATTATTAATTTAATAAATACATTAGCCACATGTTCATTCGGTTGGTAATTTTATAATCCTGTTTAATATAATCGACCAATGAAGGTTAGTTATACATGTTAATGTCACAATCTGTTTTAATAAAGTTTTTAATAATGATTTGTGACGGCAACCTTCATTCATAATCTTGTCTCAAATTCTTTCAAAACTCGTGTTAATTATAACAGTAAATCACTTGATTAATTTTCAACGAACTATAACAATCTTACTCCAGCGGAAAATCCTTCGCTAACAAGTTAATGCACAATCTGCATTAAAATATGCCCAAAATCATCATATATTAATCTATATGGCATTTACAACTTTCACATCACTTACAAAACTTCCACAAATAATTCTTTAACATTAATTCCTGTGGGAACTTCCTTCATATTCAAGGGCATTATACTTCAGCGACTTTCAACACGCGCTGCACTAGCGATTATACATTCATAGTTCCACTTAAAAATTTTATAATCATAATAGTTTCAAAACTGTTTTTCTATTTAACCTTCGTAGATTTCATTCATGAACTGAAATGAAGTCAAAACTTGCCAATCACAAACAAATTTAATAGTTAATACGCTTATATACGCCTATCTGGTCTATCAAATTTTAAGACTAACATCTTAAAAGAAAAATTGTAGTATGAAAATACTATCTTCAAATAAAGTGCGACTAAACTGCAAAGTAGTCGAATAGAATCCAATTAGTCTGGGGAATGCAAACATCGTTATATAATTCTCTAATTGAGAAAAACTCCTAACAAAAGTACTTGACTTTAATGCATTCAATAATTCATTATTAACATTACTCTTTCACAAAATTGTCTATGATGCAATGTTCATTCATAACTGACGATAAATGTCTGTGTTGCAATCAATACAAATAACGACTAGTATTTCCAAGATCGTCGATAACGTAAGATTTTAACGCTCTAAAATCATTTAAATGTTCTTCCTTCTTGATGATGACAGAAAATTGTTCAAAGTAATTAAACTGGGGTAGAATTACTTTAATAAAGTGACACGCTGTCTGAATTTAAATCTGCCATAAAAATCATTAACTTACAGTCAAATCGTGACTACAAAAAAATTTATTACTGAAATATCTAAATATCAGTCTCAACTGATTCAAAATCGTTAACTATGCCCATGACATAACAATGTCTTAATAAATCGTCGAAAAATGCAAAATTCATCAAGGTGTACTGAGAATAAGAATCTCAACAAGAAAATAAGGCAAAATACATGAGGATAAAAATATGGGAAAAATGGTTGCTCAAACATTACTAGGTTACTCAAATACAATAAACGTTCACGACTACCTTATCTGCCGATTGACGTTCCAGAGGAAAATTCCCCAAAGAAGACTGCTGATGGATCCATTTCACCACGTTAAAGCTGAGCTCCATCCTCGAAATAGGAAACAGCACCCTCGGAGAATCGAACTGCTTCCTTCTCCGTGAATCGCTCTGCTCCTCGAAAACGAATAGACATCCTTCCGGCAATAATCTTCTTTGTGAGTCGGGAATACCCTGACCTCTCTTGAAAAATTCCCTGAAGTTCCAGTAGACAGTCATCATGACGTTTTGTAGAAATTTCCGAAGAAATTATTCATATTCAGAGTATGAAATTGTTTTTATGGCTGTTCGATGGTATTCAGCCTTTACTTACGAAACATGGGTGTAGATGGTATTCACCGCATGTTCGCTTGTGTGGAATAGCAATTAGCGAAGTTCCATGTCGCTATCTTACTCCATTGAAGTATGTCCCAATTGCAATAAGCCTCTTAGCCTTCCATCTGCACTTCAGTTGTAGTGTCAGAAGAACAAACTGCCGTATTCAAATGCTCCATTATACTGTATCGTTCTGTAAGCAAGCAATCTGAAGTCTTTCTACTCCACTCACAGCGTTAGCCTTGCGTTGTTTCTGGCTTATACAAAAGTGTTTCTCTAGTGGCGAGATAATCACTTTTGCCAGTCGTATAAAACAGCTAATATCTTTTGAAGTACTCGGTCGAAATTGTTCAGCTTTTTCTCTATAATTGCATGTAGTACTGCACAATACAATTATGTTATCGTAGACCGCTAACTGTTTGAAGTTCAACTTATATAAGCTTTCTAAGGTCCGTTTCAACTTCACCTAGTTTGACCTGTATCTCGTTAACATAGTGGCCTCGCCACGCGTTATAAAAACGATTCTTTTCACTTGCTGTTCACTTTGATGTCTCACTATATTGGATATATAATAAACTGACTTTCACAAATACTTCGATGATCTGAGCATTAGATCTCAGAATGATCAGCGAACGAAAGAGAAGAGAAGAGAAGAGGTTCCTCTCTTCTGCGCAAGCCCTTTTATTACCTTCACGAGGGGCGTTACCATCCCTTCCAAAGCGTGATACTACGTCATCGCTAGAACTTCCAACTTCGTTAATACATGACGGATTTTCAAAATTCAAAAACTGAAAATAAATTTCATCAAAATTCCAAATCAATGCTTTTACTGCAAATGGATTTCCACAATTCTGCATTCAAAAAGTCATAAAAATACCATAGTTTCAGCAATCTCCGTCTTCCTTTAAACTATCGTTCATTGGTTCATGCCTCTCCTCCAATAGCATAGTTTCTTCCTCAGCAGAATTCCTCGTTTCCTGCGACTGCGTCGAACATCTTGGAACATTCTGGACTAAAATGCTGACGTCACTGAGAATCTCAGCTCAAGTAGCTTGCTGGCATAACATATACGTCATCCGTGCTTACGTCATGACTACCCACGTCATAACTATGACAGCCATAACTCTAATCATAATTTCAAATATAGCCACCGTGGTCTCTACATAATTCAATTACGGGGGCAGTACCATCCCGGCATTTGCCCGAAGACGAAGTGGGAAACCACGGAAAACCACTTCGAGGATGGCTGAGGTGGGAATCGAACCCCCTCTACTCATTTGGAACACCCGAGGCTGAGTAGACCCCGTTCCAGTCCTCATACCACTTTTCAAATTTCGTGGCAGAGCCGGGAATCGAACCCAGGACCTCCGGGGCGGCAGCTAACCATGCTGACCGCTACGCTGCGGAGGCGACTCGTGGAAACTTCATAATCAATATTCCCCTCCTTTACAATTCTTATAAATAACTATTACATTAAAACGCAGTGGACATCCGCCATGTCTGTCATTAACCAAGGTGATTCTGCCCTTTCTGAAATAAATGATTCAATTGCCATTTATGTCAGCTTGTTTCCTACGAAATCTTTAGACTTACATCTTATTCTGCGCTTGAGCCAATAATTTTGCAGTTTTGTTTATAAATTTAAAAATATATGGTAACTTATTTGTTTAATTTAAAGACACTCTGCAAATCTACAGGCCCAGAGCTTTCGACTGAGTGCTCTACGAAGTGAATCGGTTCTACCGTTCCCTCAATCTCGGTGTAACAAAAATCAGCTTAGTGTTTAAATATATAGATAGATAGTGTTTATTTGCAATCGAAAATAATATATATACTTATAACACCACAAATTTCAACACTCGACTACAGTACAGTGATTCAAATTCGTTGCCCTTGATCCGCGGTACAGACTATAGTTTTTGTTGTTGAGTTTTAGGAGCTTTGCGGCATTATGTTAATGAAGCCCTGTGTACTTGGGTGTGTGCAGAAGTTGTCTGATAACATGTGTCACCCTGATGTCTGTACTAGTGTGTGTACTTGTAAATGAGGTAGGATTTGTGTAGAAAACTGTCCTTCATCCGCTGTCGAGTCTGTTATTGTTGTTGATTCTTTAGGGCTTTGCGGCATCATGCCCATGTAGCTCCGTGTACTTGTGTGTGTGTGTGTGTGTGTAGAAGTTGTCTGATAAACTGTGTCTCTGTGATGTCTGTTCTATATGTGTACTTTACGAGGAAGGATCTGGGTAGGAAGCTGCTGTTGTTGTTGTTTCATTTGAGAAGCTTGAACATAATGGCCATTTAGGTTTGATGTTAGTGAGGTCTCTTATCTTCTTCGCATTGATGGGAACATGGAACATAAGCTTTTTGTAGGTCCTAGGCCAAAAGTAGACATAGGGTAGGAGAAATATGGGTTGAAATATTAGAACAGAAATGAGTCAAGCACCTTCCCTTGACCCCTTTCTGCACTAAACGCAATCTTTTCCATAATGCCTTACTGTAATAACAGACCGGAAATTGAAACCTTTCTACACTAAATATGCAGAACATGTTCCCACAAATAACTCATTTCATCATATTTTGTCACTTTCTGAAATTAACTATTCAATTGCCATTTATGTCAACACGTTTCCTACGAAATCTTTAGACTTACATCTTAGTGTTGTTGCTGCTTCAATCAGAGGGTTGGTTGCCAGCCACGTATACTTTTGTGCGTTAAGAATTTGTCTGATAGCCTGTGTTGTTGTAGTCACTGTCGTCGTGTGTGTAATTGTATTTATTATTCGCGTTCAGGATAGGATGGGTGTCCCGAGATATGAAATAAAGTAGCAACCCCTGCATTAGCCTCGTGGCGCTTTCGTTGGCTTCAGAGTATTTATTGACACTCAGAATTCAAATTTTCTGGGTTCTATTCCCGACTCTATGAAGAAATTCAATTTTAGTGAATCGGTCGGGTCTGAATTACGGGTTCAGTAGGGCGAAACTTTTCCGCCAGATGTCATTCTGTTCTATGTGGGACTCCTTTGATTTGCATTCCATTGGCATTCTATACGCATCGAATTTGAAGAATGGCAAGTTGATAGTACAATAAATTTTGATTCTAAAGCATGTGTAACAGCCTATTGTGTATTATTTGCAAATGTGATATAAGCTAAAGAACAAAATGATATCAAATAATACCTACGCGCTATCTGTTGGTGCTACTTCAGGATATCCCTTATTGATGCGTTGAAAAATCCCTTCTGTAACCGCATTAATGTAATTGATGTCTTTTCTAAATCTATCATAGAGTTCAGCAAGTGACCACGGTCTATTCTTGTACACTCTGTCCTTACGGCAGCCCTATAAGAAGAAGAGGATACATTCGGTGATCTAGGGGAGCACAGATCTTGTGTATTAGGCGATCGCCGAGGAAGCTGGCAACAAGTTTCTTCCAATCGTCATACAGTTTACTCCACCGATTTTGCCAGTGTCCTAGATAGTTCGTGATTTGAAGCGAGTCTAATAGTCTAGTCGGATCCGTGGCCTGCAGCTCACCCGGAGACCCCAGATTCGATTCCCGGCTCCGTCAGGGACTTTAGAAACTAACGTGAGGGCTGGAACGGGGATGTAATCAACCTCGTGGTGATTGATGAAGTTCTATTCCTGAAGGAACGTTTTTTGGTGCTGTAAAATCTGGCTAGGTGTAACTGCGTCAGAAAGTGGAATTCGTTTCTGATACTGGAATCTCACAAAAGCAATCTGTAGTAGGATGCTAGTAGCAGTCTGACAGTGAGGCAGCGCCCCGGTCACGAAAACTAAGATTAATGGCCGAGGGCACCCGACGAGCTAATTACGCGTCACCACACAATCTACAGGCCAAATGGCTGGGCAGCGGTCGCTTGGTAGGCCAAGGCCCTTCCTGGGCTGTAGTACTACGGGAGGGTTTAATAGTCTTGTTATAGCTCACTGGATGCGCTGATGGTCAACTAGCGGACCATACAACTCTTAGTTTATCCACGATTGTTACCCAGTCAAGTTCTTCATGCGACTGACAGTTTACGCATCACGCGCATGCTACAGAAATGAAAGCTCACAGACTGTATGGTCTCCCGATCAAGGACAAAAAGGAGAAGCCCTGTCTGTTCACTGCAAGGCAGTGAGTTGAACCCTCGACCACGCCCCCGTAAAGGCCTCTAGCTGCTCGTACATCTGTCTTTCTTCAATAGCAAACAATAGACTACGGTGGGTTTGGGTTTATGGATTTTTGATGTGTAACATCTTTCCCCTCGGTATCTTGATATTTTTGTGGCACTCGGTAGCTGGACATTTTTGTGAGAGTGATTTTGAAAAAGAGACGGAAGTGGATGGGATGGAAGTACATGGGACGGAAACAATGAGCGCGCGCGGTGGCGGAGATCGGTACAACGACGTACTGTAAGCCATGTGACTATGTGGAATGTAAATCGCATACGGTTTACCTCAGGGTTTGGAGGCCCCATTAAAGAAATTGCTTCAATAAATCATCTTTAAATTGTCGTTCTTTGGTGGGAAAATATTTATTATATCACATTTGCTGAAAACAATACGATTTATTAAATCTTCATACTTTTTCTGTATTCTTATTTAATGTAAGCACTCGATACCTCGAGTGCTATATCGCATCAACCAACAGTCCAAACAACGTAGGAATTCAGTATATTAACACCGACTACTGACAATAATTGAAACTTCGTTGGTCCAAATAGCTTAATCACTTAATCACTTTGTATTTTGTAATGAAAACACCCAAATATAGCCCAAAAGTTACACTTCTAACATGTGCAGATAAACTTGCTAGCTGATTGAAATCGAGTTCGTAGTTGTCTGCGCGAACCGCTAGATGGCACGCTTAATCGTTGTCGCCAGTTTCTCGTGGGAGTTTCCGGCAGTGGATTGCACTCGCATACACTACTGCAGATGCATTGGAGAATCCTTTCATGTTTGCTGGCACAAGGTAGCACTATGAGTTCATTCTTTAAAAAATGCGAGTAAGTAATATGGAATTATTCGAATAACATGTCAGATGTTACACATCATATGCGACTACTGTAAGGCTCGTAATTTTTTTATTATTATTATTGGTGCCTTTATTGTGGCGAAGTTAGTGCTCTAGACCCTCTCTTACACTTAAACACACACAACGCAACTTACATGAATACGCATGTTAATCTCAACCAACCAAACTTAAATAATAGGAAAACTTAAATAGTAGAATTAAAGTGGCAACTGTGCGATATTAACTAAGCTATACAAATTACGTACAGTAAAAACATGGAGTTTTAACAAAGTTTTACTATGGTCATTCACTCACACATTCATACACAATTTGTTCTAGTTGACCTACGAATTCAAGAGGAAATCTTTACATGCACGTTTGAAAGTTGTTAAGGATGTACAATTTCTCAGGTCAACGTCAATAGGGTGTTTCTTTGTTGAGATCCATAAATATAAGAAGTAATGAAAAATGTTTATTGAAAACACGAGTAAAAGATTTTACTAGAAGAGATATAACTATCGGCAAAAGGCGAAGACAAAAAAGGAAGAAGTTTCACCCTAGCAAATTGAAACATCCAAAGAGTTTTAAGTTTATGTAGCGTACAGTAATATTGAGTTCGTACACAAGGGTCCACCGCAGGTTATTGTACTGCTTAGTTTACATAATATGGTCAATAAAATAATACATATCTGTGGATCATAGACTATTCAAGCAACATGAGTGATCACTTCCATGCATGAGGGGTGCACTTCCGTCATACTATACTTAAAGACTACTAGCTATTGTATCCGGCGTTGCCCGAGAGGTGTCTTTATATGTTATAGAAAGATGCATGCCAATATATTTCGTAGAGTATATTCATTTTGCCCCTAAGTGAGTTTAGAAGATAGTCCTCCTCGACTCTGTTGTTATTCAAGTGCAATATTGTACAGCCCAGGGGCAGTACCCCTAAGACCCACCCCTCCATCTTTCATCAAAACCACCCTCATAGGCATACCATAAGCCTCATATACTTCTTCAACACAAGCAGGCCCGGCAATACTGTTGACAGCCACGCTTACATAATACACACATAAACACACTAACTGGAGGGGCAACAGTGAGGAAACGCTGACCAAGCAGTGGGGGAAGGCCTTAAAGGCTAGGCCCAGAAGAGCCCCATTATCTGTTCGTGGCCAGCGGCCCTGCTCTTCCGAGGTCCGTTCCAGCTCTTCACCAGGTGAGAACTAGCCGTGTGCTCAGATTCCTTATCATTGTAACACCTACCCTGAACACTTTTGTACTTTACACCTTGTACTTTACTTTATATCTGTCTAACACCTAAAAGGGACAGTACATCACAGCTACTGGCCAATAAATACTTGGTCAGTAAACGCACACATTTATTACTCATTACACCCCGTTTTACATCCTTACACCCAACCTGACCTTAGTCCTAATTGCCCCTGACCGTGGAGGCCAGGAACTGCATCGTCAGGAATTCTATTGTATTCGAGCAAGCGGCCCGACTGCAGCGTGTCAAAGTGCCGACTCTGCACGTGAGCTCGCTGCATCGCTCGCTCTACTTAATTGGCAGGCTAAGTCATTAGCTCACCTTAGACATTCATCCCCTAGCAGGTAAACGCATCCTGTAGGGACGCCCCCAATAGATTACGTACTCACACCAACACACCTCACTGGTAGTCTCCCCCAATTACGGGAAACTACCCTTTTTCGGAAACATCCCTTAAATTAATACATCTACACTACCCTGTTTTTCCCACCCCCAACAGATGGATAAAACAATATTAACTCACTTTAAACTTAGTCGAAAAATACTGTTGAGTACAATAACATAGCAAAGCATGCAACAATAGTAACATGGGATGTACAGTATATGCACAAATCCTCGAAAACTCAGTCTCACAATACAATGATTGGAAGATAAAGTCATAATTGTGGAGTCAAATATACTTATGATTTTCAATCCCACACAAATGACGTGGATAATGACAAATGACTTATTCCAGTGCATACCGTAAGTTAGTGTGAACTATAGCTGCACATTAAGGAACAGTATTGCTGCAAAATAATTTACGTGCATATTTACTCATCCTCATCATGTTAAAGTAAATTAAGCAACGAATAATGCCAGTATAATGTATTATAGGATGCTTAGATTATGAACACATTGGGCTTTCTTAGCCCCTAAGTATTTCGTAAGATAAGAAATAAATTCTGTACACTCAACCCTTAATGGTCTCAAAATTGCTATAGCGGAATCCAGAGTGATTAGAACTCATGACAATTATAACATTATTCAATAAATTTTGTCAGTAAGCACTGAAATGGCTAATATAAATGCTTAACCATAAGAAAAGACGTGTGAACGAGCAGAATAGAACTATATAATGTCGGCTATTCTTATTTTAAAGTATCATTACTTATTGTTTGGTCCTTATCAGTCGAAAATTATCGCATAATAATATATATTCGTAGTTAAATTATGTTATTAACATGTTATCAACTAAATTCATTATTTAACATCCGGTTCCATTACTAATTAGCATAGTCATAGAGCAGGGTAATTACCAATTACAATATAACCCGAATCACAAAGACAAATACTATTCATAAAACAATCTGCAATATCACACAAGAGTTAGTGTATTTCTGATTTGTAATACAAAAGACAGCCGGTAGAGGTTAACACTGTCAACAATTTAAAAGAAATGTAGCATTAAGACATTAGGATTAATGGAACATAAACGTCAACACATGAGTTATAGAACACACATTAACGGAGAGTAGGTAATACTGTGTGTTTGAGTCTTCAGTCTTTTGACTGGTTTGATGCAGCCCTCCATGCCTCCCTGTCCTGAGCTAATCGTTTCATCTCTACATAGCTACCACACCCTACATCCGAGGCAATCTGTTTAACATATTCTAACCTTGGTCTACCCCTATAGTTCTTGTCCTCGACCCTTCCTTCCTGCTCCTGCTCTCAGACCAAAATTAAAATTGCTTGGTAGAGCCAGGATTCAAACTCGGAACTCCAAGGCGACAGCCAAGAATGTTAACCACTATCCGCATGGTCGTCTAAATAATGTTGCATTTTTTGTATAATTTTATTTACTTTTTATTGTCTTTAGGGCACCAGAACCAATGCGACATTTTGGGTCTAATTTTGTACTCTTAGAGCCGCTGCTGTTAAGGGAGATTTTGAATCTACTGTACTGTATGCCTTATGACGGAAGGTATCACGCGCAATATATGTATGTAATATATTCTAGAATTGTTCTCCACGCAAGTTCTCACCATCACCCTGCCCAGAAACATGGTATCCTTAGAACTCTAACTACCAGGGCTAGGAGGATTTTTGAAGTGTCTTCTTTACAAGAAGAAATTAAGACCTTGCGAACCACCTTTGAGAGCAACAGTTATAGCAAGGCTTTGATTTCTACGGTTCTGAAACCAACTAATAATAATAGGACGTCAGTTGAGAAAAGAGATGTAAGAGGAACTGCTTACCTTCCGTACATACATAACACGACGGATCGTATTGCTAAAATCCTGCGTCGGTACAACATACGGACTGTATTTGGAACTTCTGTTAAGATTAGGCAACTCCTGCGACCAACTAAGGACAGTTTGCCTAAATTGCAACAACCGGGTATCTACAGAGTTCCCTGTACTTGTGGCAAGGTTTACATCGGGCAGACTTCGAGAACAATATGCACTCGCATTAAGGAGCATAATAGACGTATCAGGCTCATTCAACCTGATAAATCAGCTGTTGCCGATCATGCTTTAACACCTGGCCATGATGTCATGTTCCAAGGAGTGGATGTTCTTGCCCGTATAAAGCAATATCGTCCCAGAATCACCAGGGAGGCGGTTGAAATACGTAAATACCCAGATAATTTCAACCGCGACACCGGCTACAATCTCAGTGAATCCTGGCTACCTATTATCAGAACCCTGAAAAAGTAATTCACTGCTGCTTTCCGTTGTCCCTAACATGGGGCTATAATGGCGTCCATCTTTGGGCACCTTCTATATGTTCTTTGTTGCTTTCTCTTAGCAATCATTGTCGTGTTCCAGATTATTCTTGACGAAGAAAGACATGGTTTCTTTCGAAACGCGTCGAATTTTAATATAATAAAACACGGCATAAGCCCAAAATTCAGCATTATGAATAGTAACACGGGCCGTGAAAGTCTAAATGACAATAGGAGTAACCATAATTCTGGTAGCTCACACCACACATCAGTCGGCCAGGTAGAGTTGATTGTCTTGCTATGGCTGGTTGGCTGGAGTGCCCGCCTGGGCTCCAGGTGCGGCCTGGGGCTCTACGTTCGGATTCTGCAGCGGGACATCCTCGTCCACGATGTCATCCCATGGGGCGGAACGCCACCTCAGCCACTGCAGCCATACATCGTGAGCAGGAATGAAGCGCTCAGGCAGAGGAACTGCCGTCGGGTCCGGGTCGTCGGCGTCCGGAGCATACTCCCTCCAGAAGTCGCGAAGAGCTGACTGGAGATGTGATGCCGGAGAGTACCGAACGTATTCCTTGTTGGGCGTGTTTGACCGCTCCGCAACAGTATGGTGGGGGCCCCTCTCCGACTGGAGCACCCCTCTCCGGCACCGGTGAGTTGGTCGACACATTATTGAAAGGAAGAGCTGCTGTGGTGTCCGTGTCGCCTGACTGGGTAAACCAACTGACGCGACTCCCCGGGCGCGCGCCCCTTATATGCCTAAGGGAGCAACGCAGGTCTCCTATCTCTTCAAAATGCGTTTTATTGATAACATTAGGATTTTCAGTGGCTCAATATCTGCTGTTTTGTGCGTTGATGTCATATGATAGATGTTGTTGAGTTGTTGTGTATTCTTTTAGGGGCTCTGTGACATCGTGGTCATGTAGCTCCATGTACTAAGGTGTGTATAGAAGTTGTCTGATAACCTGAGTCACTGTGATGTCTGTACTAGTGTGTGTACTTGTGATCGAGGTAGGTAGAATTTGGGTAGGAAGTGGCCGTGGCCTTAAGTTAGGTACCATCCCAGCATTTGCCGGGAGTAGAAGTGAGGAAACCATGGTCTACCACTTTCAGGATGGCTGAGGTAGGAATAGGACCTGCCTCTGCTCAGTTTTGCATCACGAAGCTGAGTCTACTGCGTTCCAGGCCTCAAACCACAATTACATTTCTTGGTGGAGCCGGAAATCGAACCCCAGCATCCACGGTGACAGCCGAGAATGCTAGCTAGTACACAGTGAGGCGGTCATTTGATAGATGGAACCACGCCTAATCTGGGGCATGTATCCGGGTTTTTTCTTCAAAGAGAGCGTAATCCATAAATCCAGAACTATATGAAAGAGAATCTGGTATTCAGAAAGGTGTAAGACGGGGTTGTAACTAATAATGCATTGAAGAAGCAATGAAGCAAATTAGAGAAGATTCCAAAGTAGGAGTAAAGTTTCAAGGTGAACCAATTTCAACTCTGAGATTTGCTGATGACGTTGTCATCTTAGTCAAATCACCGGAGGATTTGAATGAGTTTTTAAATGGTATGGACTCTGTCATGAGGAAAGAAATCATAATGAAAATCATTAAATGTACAACAAAAAATAATAAAATGCAGCCTAAAGGAATCAGAAACCTATATTGACGTCAAATTGCCAGGTGAAAAGCTAAAGTAAATAGCAAACATAGGAGCAAAAAGCAGTGATAGACGAAGCAAAGACGATATAAAAAATTCGTTAATTTGCTGGTTTTAGACAAAAGGTCTACTTATTTAATGTGGAAGCCTTGCGAATAAACTTTCCCTCCAAATTAAGTCTTTCAACCTGCACTTTACAGTAATTATTGAGGAGAATGTTACTCAAAACCTTACTGCATTTAACAAATGCCTAGGTAATTCCTATCATAAGGTCACGATTGCCTCCTGTAAATCCATAAACAAGTAAGCTAGTCGTATTAATTCATTCCTATCATGAGTTAATGGCACGCTGTAAAATACAACAACAACAACAAAGATACTAGCCTTACAGTAGTCGCATATGATGTGTAACATCTGACATGTTATTCTACTATTAAATTGAGATGAAATGTATGTGAAGTCATCTGACATATTATCCTACTCGTATACTACGCAGCTTGGACATTCTTAAAATGTTAATTTACGCTCCGTTTTCATACTGGTACTACGATAAATGTATAGATTAAATTGGAGATATGCTACTGTCACACATCACATATTATATGGTAAATTAAGAGAAGGAATGAAACTATATTCTCTAGCCGATCTATAGACTACTAGAAATAATGTTCAATACAATCAAATTTCCCAACTCCTGCTTGGTGCAAACTATTGTAATTAAAATTATATGTCGTAATTTCATGTAGATTCTGTTAAAATGACGCATAATGTTATGATAGATATCGTTTAAATCTATAATCCGGTAGCAAAAATAATTGCCGGGACTGGGGTCCGAACCTGAGACCTCATGATTGGCAGACCTTGACACTATCCACGCAGCCATTACAACCACAGAATTTAAGAGTACAAGACAGTTACTCATTATCACGTGCCGGTAATAATATGGAAGTATTTTTTTAATGCTCCATTGATATTTTGCTTTTCTTCGATAATGTTCCTGCGTGGAATTGAGTTTTAAAATTAGTTATGAATACATCATTTAAATACTGAAAAGAAGACTTTTAACATGTGTTTTTTGTTTCGCAAATGCGAGGGAGCCGTGTCAGTACATTTACTGGCACGTTAGAGATCCCCTTCGGGTCAAAATTCCGGCACCCCGGCGTCTCTAAAAGCCAGTGTAGTTAAAAGGGACGTAAAACCAATAACATTATTATTATTATTGTTTTTTGTTTCAATCAGTTGACACCAGAGTTCGCATGAGCGTTTACCGTTCAGTATGAAAGTGTTGAGCATAGTTACTCGGGGAGCGGATGTCCATCACTTTTATCCAGAGATTGAAAAACAGACTCTTAATAAATCATAATTGTTTTCAGCAAATATGATATAATTAATATTTTTACTCCAAAGAACGACAACTTGAAGATGATTTATTGTAGAAATATCTGTAATGGCGCCACCAAACCTTGAAGTAATCCGTATGTGATAAACATTCCACATGGTACCACTGCCAGCTGGATCGCACACGTCTTACACACTTCCGTCCGATCCACTTCCGTCCCATTTTTCAAAATCACTCCCACAAAGATATCCAGCAACAGAGTGGAAAGATGTTACACATCAAAAAGTAGGTTGGCAAAGGCATGGAAAGCTTTTCTACATTAAAAAAAACTAAACAAAACCTCACAATGTTCAAAAAAAACTGTTGACATCAAAATATAGATTTAGTTATAAGAAAGTAATTTTTCAAAGCCTCTGTCTAGAGAGTGGCACTCAATGGAAGTGAAACTTGGACTATTGGCGCTGCGGAAAGGAGGAGAGTAGAAGCATTTGAAATGTAGTATTACAGGAGAATGATGAAGATCAGATGGGCAGATAGGGTTAGAAATTAATGAAGAAGTATTAAGCCGAGTGATAGATGTTTCTGGCGACAGTTAATTAAGAGAAGAGATAGGTTGGTAGATCACATACTAAGACACCCTGGAATAAGTAATATAGTTATGGAAGGAATGGTCGAGGACAAGAACTGTAGTGGTAGACCAAAAATGTTAAATAGATTGCCTCAGATGTAGGATGTTGTATCTGTGTAGGGATAAAACGATTAGCTCATGCAACAATAATAATAATAATAATAATAATAATAATAATAATAATAGAGAATAATAATAATATATACATATATATAAATAATAATAATAATAATATATAACCAAAAGATTAAAGTAATTATATGTACCAAAATATTACGATTCAATGTTACTTGGCATTAAGCTTTAAGCTTTGATCACTACAATAACAGAGGTTATGAGACACTCACAAGTACACGAGGTTGATGAACAAAGATGTCTCAAGCCCACGATTGAAGCAATAACATCTACTTTCCGAGAGATAATCACAATAAATTGCACGACCAAAGTCCGAAGAACGATGCAGCTCATCGTAGGGTGTGTAAGACCCTATCAATCACACGTATGATTGCAAGTGGACTTATGCCTCCACCTCGTAGATGTGTATTTCAGCTCCATGCCATTAACGCGATTAAAAATAACGAGAAGTTTACAGGCCATCGAAAGTAACTTAGAGCACCTATGACAATTAACTTGCGTAATTATGATGGTGAGCTGTGATAATACCACAGGCAATCCCTGGAATGGAATCACGTGTCGGCATTTCATCATGGCAGCCTTCCACCAGCCACTGTGACAGCTAACGTAAGCCAATCAGCGAGCGGTAGAGGGTGAGAGAAACCAACTTCGAGGTTTCGTGACTGGAAAACCATACGAGTTTCTCCAATTCTCTTGAGCGTGGCGCCAATGGACTTACATCAATGAATACTTAGTCAAAGCTGTGAACTTAACCCAAAGTGCGAGAAGATTTCTCTGTGACAGTTGGGAATATCCACAGATATACTGGGTGGAAAGTTTTAGGTTTTAATGGGATATTGCCACTTGAGTTAAGTTGTTTAACAATAAGGGGGCTCTTACACCGTCAGTAGGAATTTTCGCATACTGTAACGAATCATATCATAGCTTTAATAATATCTACCATAGAGTTATGAAAACTGACATAGCCCATGTAAATACATAGAGCTTTCATCTAATTTAGAGAGAGGAGCAATATATAAAGTATTTCGTGATATAATGAAAGGATAATATTCGTGATATTATAAACTCCGTGAATCACAAAAAACACGATTTAACAAGAAATACCAGTCTGAATGGAATGAAATTTTTTTCATGTAAAGTAAACGCATAAATATCGAGGATGAATCACCATGAATGTTAAATCGTAAATAGTTATTTTTTTAATATTATATTTATCTTTCAAAAAATGAACAGGTTTTTTTTTGTTTATTTTTCCAAGTATATCTCAATTGATTTTTAAGATAATCATAAATGAGGTTCATCCTCTAGGGATCATATGTTGGAATGTATCTGCCGAGTTTCATCACATAGTTTACGAGATATTGTGTTTTTCATACCAAAAAAGCAACCTTTCGGGTAAACAGCTTTGAATATTAAACACTCCATTGACAGATAGGCGCATGGTCTCCCGTAATACGCTATATCTCTGCCAAAACGCTGAATTTACTTATAAAACTTAACAGATATATTGAGAAAGGTATTGTCTTTCATTTAAACGTTTAAAAAACTTAAATTTTGACAAACGACGGTGTACGAGCCCCCTTGTGTATTAAAGAAAGCTTTTCAATCGGTCATCACCAAATTGTGCCCAATTGCATTAGGCGGGAAACAAGTATTTACATACCCTACAAACTAACACGCTTTTATGCATAAATACCAACTTAATTGGATGACATGTTTCGAACGTCACGCGTTGCACATTTTTTTACAAAAGTATGTAATCATCATAATTATACATTATTTCAGTAGTATAGATCCCTCCTGCAGCCCTCACAAGCGACAAGCATTCAAATGAAAGAGAATATACATTAACAGGTACGCATTGCACTCTAATTTCATAAATATCTATAATGTCTTTATAAAATTACTTTTAAGAAACTGTACGAAGTGTGCGATTTGTAGATACTTTTGCTGCAGGAAGATACGCTCCATAATTGCAGTCCACTTCTCATTTTGTCCGCTGTGACGCCTGTTTCATGTCATTTGAACATTCTGAAGTCTTCCCTTTATCATTTTGCATGGATTTCAGAAACAGTAATTTAAAGGAATGAGTACCCTACTCAAATCATATAATTTCATAAATATTGAATAACCGGTGAGTGTTACGGCTAAGCTGTCAATCAATGGACTCAGCACACAAATCACATTATCAGTGACGAATTGCATTCTAATTTCATTTATATCAATTTTTGTAATAAGTGTGCGATTTGCAAATACTGTTGCTGTAGGAAAATACGCGACATCATTGCTGTTCAGTTCGCATTTTGGCCGTAGGGACGCCTGAAACCTAAATAGTGTTATATAATCATATGATTCAAATAAAAACATAATAAACCTTTCTCCTTAAGTCTCTCATTATAAACCTATTGGGGAAAGTGTGGCTTATGAACATGCGAGATTTCTCGCACAGGTCCGCTAATATAAACATAATTCATAAACATCGTACACTAATTAAGCCTAAGTGAACAGGATCTGAAGATGAACGCGTGACGATCGAAACATGCCATCCAATTAAGTAGCTATTTGTACATAAAAGCGTGTTAGTTTGTAGGGTATAAAATACGTGTTTCCCGACCATAATGCAATTGGGCACAATTTGTATTGACCGACTGGAAAGCTTTCTTTAATGAAATTAGGCAACACTGAAAAATAGCTTCTATCACTACAATAACAATAATCTGCTTCTTTAGCCAACGCGTCTGTAAAATAAAGGTAGATCTTAAAACTAATTTCTATCCAAGTATGTCAATGACTGAGCCATTCTAAGACGAATCTTGGTAATTAGTAGAATACGAGTAGTAATACTTTAGATAGGCATGTCCAACGTGCATCATTATTACTCGAGACGTCTTCAAAATATTACATTAAAGCCTATAAATTTTTATGTTGATTTTTTGATACATATTAACTTGACGTACTTCCCTTTTGCTTCTTGTAAGTACAGGGCGCTCAAGAATGTTCTCCGTAGAGGTTACGTGCAGCTACGAGGTGTTGCGTCATCGGTTTACTTGGCAGCACTGTGTCCTTGAAAGGGGGACTCCCGCGTGTGGGCTGTGGGCTGTCGAAATCGTCAGATAAGCGAGCTGCATGTCATCAGTGTGTACTGCAGTAAGCGAGCGTTCAGATAGATTATTGGAAGAGTGCAACAGTATACAGGCGGTAATGTTTACTACTGAAGAGAGAGATTTTTTCGGTGGAATACATTTATCGCGAAGGCGATCGGTTTACAGAAAATGTAAAATTAAGATTTCAGGCGTGGTTTCCTAATTCGAAGTGTCCAAACCGTGATACCGTTCGGGTTTTGATAAGTAAATTTCGTGCGACTGGCTCAGTTAATCATATACCGGGAACAGGCAGGCCTACGCCTTTTACAGACGAAAAACTTGATAAAATCTCCGATATAATGCTGCGTAGTCCAAGTAAATCAACACGAAAATTAGCTCAACAAACAGGAATCTCTAAGTCGACAGCACATAAAGCTGTAAGAGACAAGTTTCAGTTGTTCCCTGATAAAGTTACCGAGGTTCTTGAATTTCCCAAAATTTACGAATTTGGTCTTCATACAATCCCAATGCACTAAGACAATTATTATCATTCCATTCGCAGAAAATTGGCGTATGGGTTGCCATATCACGATCACGCGTAATAGGGCCAATCTTCTTTGACAGTTCGGTGAATTCTGATGTCTACGGCTCTGAGATAATTTACATGTTTATTGCTCAGTTAAATGAAGACGAAATTGAATGCTCTTTCTTTCAACAGGACAATGTTACGGCACATACGTCCCACCAGTCACTTCACCTTTTAAATCAACTGTTTGGGGATAGAGTAATAACTAAAGGCCTCAGGCCACCACGGTCTCCCGATTTAACACCACCAGATTATTTCCTTTGGGGTGCGGCGAAATCTGAGGTACACAAAACTAATCCAAAAATGATTGAGGAACTTAAAGTGAATATCATTAATTATATGCAGTCCATTCCCCAAGAAACTTTAGTGAAAGTCTTCGATAATAAGTGTAGACGTGTTGATGTCTGTCTTCGAACACAAGCACAACACTTCCAGCATCTGTTATGAATGGCTGTGGTGAGTACAAAGTTTACTGTTTGTTATGATGCAAGCGGCAGCCGTGCTGTCAACGTAACTGCTGTAGCTAGCTCTCGCAGACGCTTGTAGGCGCTGCGGAGAACATTTTCGGACTCACTGTATGATCACTACTATTATTACAAGAATAAGGTATGGCCGATAGCGGATTAGATTTGTATTTAATGCATCATTCCTTCTTCAAAATGCTCGGCTTGTAATTTGTTAATGACGTCGTTCTAGTTGGATTGTGTATGGTTCAAAAGAAACTTTAATATTTTGCATTAAAATTGAGGTAATGAATGTCAATTCAAATTTGCAAGAAAATGAAATTGTCCAGAATTCCAACGAATTTTGTCAACGTTTCACCCCAGTGCACTATTGTATCATTAGTAGCAGATAAACAATATTTTATGTTGTAGTTATAGGTTTTAATCATCACAACAGACTTCAGTGGGGTAGTTCATTTCTGTATATTAATTTCGAATTATAAAATAGTTTTAAGGCTTACTACTTAATGGTATCACAGCAATAGTAGCTACACCTTCATAGATTAGTTAGAGGGAGGAAGATTGTTTTTAGCCTACTTTTCACATTTTGCAAAAATGAGGAAAAAGTAGACTCATGAGATCGGGCAAATGTGTGTCTGTCTGGTTGTGTGTGTGTGTGTGTGTGTGTGTGTGTGTGTGTGTGTGTCCCCTTCTATCAACTCCTAAACGGCTGCAACAATAGAAACAAAATTTGGTAGGAGTAAAGATCTATACCTGAATATCTCACGGCCATATTTGAAAATGATGTCAGTGCTACCAACTGCTAAAAAATCGCAATTGAAATTTGAGCTCGATGTTGGATATCTTGGAAGGTATGAATGGGAGCTATTTCAAAATTGGCACACGTATAGATAATAATATTGCAGTTTAATTTCCAGGAGGCCATACATCACAGTGTTGCCAAAATGATTATAAGCCTGCTGATAGGTCCAAATTTTAAATGCATATAACTTCTACACTATCAATTGGATTTCAACCAACTTTCGTATGTGCTATGTGTACATAAACAGATATGACCGAACGTATTCTTAACATCGAACAGGGCTGCCAACTGTTAATAAATGCTCTCAATTTATTTTATCCAAATATCAATATATCAGAAAGTATGCAAGCCGACAGCTTTACACTATGCACACGTATAGTACCTGACATTCTATATTAATTTGGAGTAACTTATATACGTCAGTGCTACCAACATGATTCTAAGCCTGGTGAGAGGTCCAACTTTAAATACATGTAACTTCTATACTATCATTTGGATTTCAACCAAATTTCGTGTGTGCTATGTGTACCATAACAGATATGTCTAGGCCGATTCTTAAGAGTAACCAGGGCTGCCAACTGTTAATAAATACTGTCTCTATTTTTGTTACCCTGATATCAATATATCTGAAAGTATGCAAGCCAATAGCTCTAAATTTTGCACACGTATAGTTCCTGGCATTCTAGATTAATATGGAGTAACTATTATACGTCAGTGCTGCCAACATGATTCTAAGCCTGCGGATAGGTCCAATTTTAAAATGCATGTAACTTCTATACTAACTAATGGATTTCATTCGAAATTGACACAACAATAGATCATATTATTTCAGACTATTTCTGACCAATACATGTATGTCATTGTTGCCAACATGATTTTACGCGCGCTGTAAGATCCGATGTTTAACTGCATTTAACGTCCATGCTATCCATTGGACTTCAACCAAATTTTGCATTCTGTACCTTAAGAGATGGAACTAAGAATATATTCAGTCACCAGGGCTGCGAACTGTAGTTCTCTATTAGGCTACATTATGCCAGGTATAGGCCTACAGTATTTCGAACTAATTAGAAATTTCGATATTACCAACTTAATTTCGTCATTATTCTAGATAGATCCATATAGATTAATTATTGACATGAATCTTAAATTTTAAGAAAAGTAGGCTCTTTAGTTCGTCACGGAATTCTTGTTGTTGATGGGAAGGGCATTTCTAAGTTTTACAACTTTAAAATAAATCGTTCCTTTTGCGGTGCTCACTGTCTTAATATTTATCAGTAATAATGACCACACTTACTACGTTTTCTGACGGGTTTTCTTGTATTTTGTTTTTGGAGGACAGAGACTGTCTGTGGGTGTCACTGTAGGTTTGGTAGTGTTTTGTAGAGTTATTTGTCTTGCATATTTGGATATGATTATGCTCGCTTGACGAGAGAGACATGGCTTCCCATAGTTTTCTTCTTCTTCATCATCTTCAATAGTCCGTAACAATTTTTAGACTTACATCTTATTGTTTTTGCTGCAATTAGGGTGTTTGCGTAACAGTTATTTTTCACATACTCCAATAGGTCTAATTCGAATGATTTTTGTGTCGACCGATTGAAAGCTACAATATTATAGGTCTAATTCTAGAGTGACAGCCAACAATGCTAGTCACAGCGCCACGAGGTGGTCAATATTCTAGGTACAGCTTGGCAAGACGTTGCTCTTGTTTCTAAGACCCACGCAGTGGTTTCGCAGCAAGTACAAGCTGGTGTCTTGGTGACCTGTACCTATGAGCCCAATTTTTTTAGCCTATTTTCATTTTATAAAACAAGTCGTTCCGTGAAGAACTATACAGCCTATTTTCATATATCCTACTTATGTTAATTGCCACTATCAACATACAAAACTTCAGTTTGATTGCTGTAATAGATTCGTAGATATTGAGAACCGACTAAATATTTCAGATGGTCGCCATGTCGGATTTTATATATGTAGGTCCTAGAGTTATGTACTGTTACATGAAGATTATTGTGTACGTGTAGCATTCAAACTACAATCGCATGATCAGAACACAAGAAGTAACAAGGAGATTTTAAAATTTCGTTCAGCTGCCATCTTGCGGTTATGGAAACAATTGAAATAAATTAGATGGCAGTGGATTAACATTCGTATAACGATTTACTGTACCGAGTTTCACTGCACTCGGATGGTTAAATTGCGAGAAACGTCCTTGGGAATATTTATAATTCGCGTCGCCGCAATGTTGGATTTGTGATCACCAGGTTATTTTAAGTCCTTTAGGTGAACTTAAGTTCATAGCCCCTATGAACATAAAAAAATCAGTTTGATTGTTACAATAGATCCGTAGATATTCAGAGCCGCCTAAATATTTCCGATGGTCGCCATGTTGGATTCTTAAATGTATAGGCCATAGAGTCATGTACCATTAAAGGAAAATTATTTCGTAGGTTCATTATTCAAACTTTCACTACGATCGCATGACTACGACTCAAGAAATAAAAATTTAATTTTAACATTCGCACAGCCGCCATCTTGAGGTTATGTAAACAATTGAACTAAATTAGATACCAGTGCATTACTATGTGTATACACATTTCCTCTACCAGATTTCATTGCGATTGGAACATTAAATCGCGAGAAAGGTCCATTTAAAATTTTCAAATTCGCTTGGCCACCATGTTCGTTTTGTAGTTAACCGGTTTAAAAAGTCTCATAGATGAACTTCCAGTAGTGCCCTTTATCTCCGTACAAAATCTCATGGTGATACCGCTAATACTTTCAGAGATATAGAATGCCGGTGAAATATTTCGCACATCCGCCATCTTGTGGTTATGTAAACAATTGAACCTAATTAGATGTCTGTGCATTACAATGTGTATACACGTATACTGTACCATGTTTTATTGCATTTGGTTGGTTAAATCGCGAGAAACGTCTATTTAAAAGTCGCAAATTCGCGTGGCCGCCCTGTTGGTTTTGTAGTTACCAGTTTTTCAAAAGTCACATAGGTGAACTTCCAGTAGTTTCCTTTATCACCGTACAAAATTGCAGGGTGATATCTGTAATAGTTTCGGAGATATTGAATACTGGTGAAATATTTCGCACAGCCACCATGTTCCATTGGTGAGACGTTACAAAATTTGAAGGGCACGGTCGGGGTCGTCCGGAATAGTGCTATGAAATTACCGAGTTTCATTTAAGTCGCTCCAGTCGTTTAGAAGTTATTAGGGGGGCACTCACACCTCTCTCACACACATACACACACACGCACGCACACACACACACGGACAAAAGGTGATCTCATAAGCCTATTATTTTTTCAAAAGTGAAAATAGGCTAAAAATAGGCTTATGAGATCATATTTTGTCCGTGTGTCTGTATGTGCGTGTGTGTGTGTGTGCCCCCTCCCAATAACTTCTAAACGGCTGGAGCGATTTCAATGAAACTCAGTAAGATCATAGCCCCATTCTGGACGACCCAGACCGTGCCCTTCAAATTTTATTGTGTCTCACCAATCCAACATGGCGGCTGTGCGAAATATTTCACCAGTATTCAGTATCTCCGAAACTATTACCGATATCACCTTGAAATTTTGTACAGTGATAAAGGGCACTACTAAAAGTTCATACAGAGACTTTCAAAAACCTGGTGACTACAAAACCATTATGGCGGCCAAGCGAATTTGAGACTTTTAAATAGACTTTTCTCGCGATTTAACTATCCAAACGTAATGGAACTTGGTACAGCAGATGTTTATACACATTGTAATCCACTGGCGTCTAATTTAGTTCAATTGCTTACATAACCTCAAAATGGCAGCTGTGCGAAATATTCAACTGGCCTTCTATATCTCCGAAACTATTACAGACATCACCATGAAACCTTGTACGGTGGGAAAGGGCACTGCTATAAGTTTATCTATGTATTTTTCAAACACCTGTAAAGTACAAAACGAACATGGCGGCCAAGCGAATTTGAAACATTTTTATGGAATTTTCTCGTGATTTAACTCTCTGTGCGCAGTGAAATATGATACAGTAAATGATTATACATATTGTAATGCACTGGCATCTAATTTAGTTCAATTGTTCACATAATCTCGAGATGGCGGCTGTGCAAAATTTTATAATTAAGTTTTTATTTCTTGGATCGTAATCATGCAATCGAAGTGAAAGTTTGAATAATGAACCTACGCAATAATTTTCCTTTAATGGTACATAACTCTATGGCCGATACATATAACAATCCAACATGGCGAGCATCCGAAATATTTCGACGGTTCTCAATATCAACGAATCTTTTACAGCAATCAAATTGATATTTTTATGTTCATAGAGGCTATGAACTTAAGTTCACATATAGGACTTTTAGTAAGCTGGTGAGCACAAACCAACATGGTGGCGACGCGAAGTATAAATATTTAACTGGACGTTTCTCGTGATTTAACCATACGAGTGGAGTGAAACTTTGCACGTTAAATGCTTATACAAATGTTAATCCACTGGCATCTAATTTATTTCAATTTTTTCATAACCACCACATGGCAGCTGTGCGAAATTTTAAAATCTCGTTTTTACTTCTTGTGTTCCAATCATGCGATTGAACTTTGAATACCACACTTACACAATAATCGTCATGTAATAGTACATAAAAAAACAAGAAGTTCCGTGAAGAACTATACAGCCTACTTTTCATGCCAATGATTATTCTACAGAATATGAACCTATCTAGAATAATGACGAAATTAAGTTGCTAATATCGAAATTTCCAATTAGTTCGAAATACTGTATACCTGGCATAATGTATCCTAATAGAGCACTACAGTTGGCAGCCCTGATGACTGAATATATTCTTAGTTCCGTCTCTTAAGGTACTAAATACAAAATTTGGTTGAAGTCCAATGAATAGCATGGACGTTACATGCAGTTAAACATTGGATCTAACAGCGCGCGTAAAATCATGTTGGCAACAATGTCATGCATGTATTGGTCAGAAATAATCTGAAATAATATGATCTATTGTTGTGCCAATTTTGAATGAAATCCATTAGTTAATATAGAAGTTACATGCATTTTAAAATTGGACCTATCAGCAGGCTTAGAATCATGTTGGCAGCACTGACGTATATTAGTTACTCCAAATTCGTCTAGAATGCCAGGTACTATACGTGTGCAAAGTTTAGAGCTATTGGCTTGCATACTTTCTGATATATTGATATTAGGGTAACAAAAATAGGGACAGCACATATTAACAGTTGGCAGCCCTGGTTGCTCCTTAGAATACGCATAGTCATATCTGTTATGGTACACATAGCACATACGAAATTTGGTTGAAATCCAAATGATAGTATAGAAGTTACATGTATTTAAAGTTGGACCTGTCAGCAGGCTTAGAATCATGTTGGTAGCACTGACGTATATAAGTTACTCCAAATTAATATAGAATGTCAGGTACTATACGTGTGCATAGTTTAAAGCTGTCGGCTTGCATACTTTCTGATATATTGGTATTTGGATAAAATAAATTAGGAGCATTTATGAACAGTTGGCAGCCCTGGTAGGTCTTAAGAATACGTTCAGTCATATCTGGTTATGTACACATACAACATACGAAATTTGGTTGAATTCCACTTGATAGTGTAGAAGTTATATGCATTTAAAAATTGGACCTATCAGGAGGCTTATAATCATTTTGGCAACACTGCCATGTTTGGCCTCCTGGAAATTAAACTGAAATATTATGATCTGTACGTGTGCCAATTTTGAAATAGCTCCCATTCATACTTTTCGAGATATCCAACATGGAGCTCAAATTTCAATTGCGATTTTTTAGCAGTTGGTAGCACTGACATCATTTTCAAATATGGCCGTGAGATATTCAGGTATAGATCTTTACTCCTACCAAATTTTGTTTCGATTGCTGCAGCCGTTTAGGAGTTGATAGGGGGGGGGACACACACACAGCCAGACAGACAGACAGACAGACAGACAGAAGGACAGACAGACAGACAGACAGACAGACACACATTTGCCCGATCTCATAAGTCTACTTTTTCCCCATTTTTGCAAAATGTGAAAAGTAGGCTAAAAAATCCAACCTGGCGATCATCTGAAATATTTAGACGGTTCTCAATATCTACGAATCTATCACAACCTTCAAATTGAAATTGTGTAAGTTGATAGAAGCAATTAACATGAGTAGGACATATGAAAATAGGCTGTATAGTTCTTCCTCGAAGTATTTGGTTTCTTTTAGCGTATGACTTGTAGTGCCGGGAGTGTACGAGGACATGTTCGGCTCGCCAGAGTTTGTAGCCATGGGGTGAGCTGCAATTACCGTCGTGTGTGTAGTGTTTTCTGGGGAGGAAAGTGTGAGTGTAAGGACGAGGTATTGTAAGGTAGCGGCTGTGGGCTACAGTTAGGGACCAACCCCGGCATTTGCCTGGAAGGAAGATGGGAAACCACAGAAGACCATCTTCAAGGTTGCCGGCGGGGGGATTCGAACCTTCTCGCCTCCCGTATGTGAGGGACTGCCTGCAGCCACGCCGTAACGACCACGGCTAACTCACCCGGTATGAGCCCAATGATACACTGGGAAGAAAATCTGGCAAGTAGATTTCGGTTTACTTGGGAATTTGAATTGATGTTATTGTCGTAGTTGTTGTTGTTTCCCTAACAGCTATTTTGGTAGTTGTGATTTTCTCTGTATGTAATATTTTATAATTACATAATTTTCGGATAACTTTGAGTCTTCCTTACATCATTTTTCCTGAAGCTGTTAGATAACAGACATTTTTGTTTAAGCAGATATGTAATGGGTATAAACTTTAATTGGTTTCTTTCAAAATGTAGTTGTAACTATATTTTATGGCATATTTTCATCTAAAGTTAACAAAGAGAGAATGTCCGAGATTTGAATAAAGCAGAAGATGAAATGCGATCAGGCATAATCTAAATATTTTAATAATTATTTGAGCACGTCCGTAAATAGGAATTTCCGGGAAAACGGCAATTTTCTCCTCTGCACGGAAAAGCATAGAACCATGGATTTACGACTTTATGAGTTTCTACTAATCCTTGATTCGCTTTGTACTTTTTTCTGTATCAGCAGTTGCAGAGGAGATAGCCATGTCGAGGATTAATTTTTGAAACTCATTCGCTTCTTTCTTCGCATAGTTCTGCTCGCTATATTTTTACACTCGACATTATACGACACATAGATATTTGTATCGACACAAAATACGTAACTAAGACACGCAACTAAGAGCTTGCGTTCTTCTGTTAGCAATATACTGTAGATTATGCTACTTATCTACGAGCAGTATGCATTAGAGAATAAACAACACGTAACTAAGACGAGGGACTGGAGGCTGCCGGTTTCTTATTGGTTGTTGGTGGAATATATCTACATTCCTTGAATTTTAAGCTGATTGTGTGCTTTAAATCCCTTGAATATTCCAAATCACACGTTCTAGATGAAATGATGGAGCAGAAACAAAGATACTTATATTCATAGCATGTTTTCTTTAATCCTCTGTGAGTGGCCAAAAATGAAAATATAGCATGGGGTCCGTAATTTTTCTCTGTATAGTCAAAGGCCCAAAATGCATTGCCGCTTCGAAAACTGATCTTGAATTTCAGTTTTGTGTGTATTATGTTCAGTGATATAGCAGTGTAAATTAGGATTTATTTTGTGTAAAACACATGTATCTTTCAAGTGCATCATTTTGACGAGTGTAAATGCTTCGCACATTAATTAAAATAGGCTATAGATATGTTTCTTTATTTTAATTCTTGATGATAACGGGCCGAACTCTCAACAACTTTAACAGCAAAGAGTATTTATCCCACTAGACACATTTCTAGCAGCCAATGAGATATGGGCAGCGTTCAGCCAATCACGGAGTGGATCAACTCTGTGCCTAGCCACTTTGCATTCTTTTAGCAAGATATAGGTGGCACTACTGATCTACCATACATAGATGACGACCAGTGGTTTCCATGGTTACTGTAACGTCGGAAAATTGATGATGCTAATTCCAGATAGACCCCCAGTTCAAAAATATTGCCATGTTAACAAAACGTAATTTTGTGGCTCTCTGTAAAAGAGTTGTGTTGTTTCAATTGAGGGGTTTGGACTTCGTGTGATAGCTGATAACCTGTGTATGTAGTAGTGTTTTTAACTGAGGTGAGGATTGGGAAGGAAGTGGCCGTGGTCTGGAGTAGAAATGGGTGAAACCTCGGAAAACGACTTCCAAGATGGCTGAGTGGGATCCCGTTCCAGCCCTCTGACAGAAATAAATTTCTTGCAGAGCCGGGAATCAAACCTGGACCTTCGGGGCGACAGCCAAGAATACTAGCCGCTACACCGGGAATTGGACCTCTGTAAAAGAAGGCTGTGGATCCATGCCTAGATTAGCTTTAGCTTGAGAACTCGCACTGAACAAAAATGCACCTCCGATCTAATAGTAGTGGCCGGCGAGTCCTCGCGTGACATCATGTTATCGGCTTGTGGCTGGAGCAAAGTTCTATGTCGGGCGGAAGTCTGAAATGAACTTTGTGAGCACGGAAACTTCGTTGTATAGAACGGTAATGATTGGGAAACCTCGAGCTAGGTCCATCTCTAACCTCATCGATTCCATCTCAACTTTCCTTTCCTAACCTAAGGGCATTTCTACTTCGACAGTGTAATCACCTATCTTGCAATTTCCGTCCATGAAGCAATACTTGGAATAGAATAATGACATTTGAGAGAGAACTCTCGATGCCTCGGGGTAATAAGCTAGGGCTCGAAAAGGTCACTTAAGATTATGGAGCTATCACCACAAGAAAGGGGGCACTTAGTTTCACAGTACACGGTCATCGAAGAAGGTGGCCTTAATTTTGATTTGTAATAGCTCAGGCTCTAATAAAGATAATTTAATTATTTTTACACCAAAATATAGAGAAAATCATAAAGTTTTGTTACCTATTTAGTAGGTTACGATGTGAGCTCTGCCAGTGGCACGAATCACCGATGCGATAGCAACTGTGGCTCCTGACATGATTCGGTGGACCTGGGCGGAGGTGGACTATCGCTTGGATGTGTGTCGTGCCACAGTCAGAGCTCACATCGAAACCTACTAAATAGGTAACAAAACTTTATGATTTTCTCTCTCTTTTGGTGCAAAAGGTATTAAATTATCTTTATTACAGCCTGAGCTATTACAAATCACAATTAAGGCCACCTCCTTCGACCCTGTATTCTTTTATGATGGAATGGGACTCTCTATGTTCAGTAATAACTAGAAAAGTGTATCCTTCCGGGACAAATTACGAAATTGGAATAGTTTAATTTGTTGAGTTTCTTTTTAGCTACTAGGGTAATATTTAGTTAGTCGTTGATGTTTTAAGGGGCGGAACTACGAGATCATCCGCCCCTAAGGTAATTAGTCAAAGTAAGGGATGCCTTCAGGGCCGGATTTAGATTTTATGCGCTCCTAGGCCCGCGGGTTTTTTCCGCACCCTCTTCATACCATCGTGACGAAGGGAAAATTTAGACCTCAGAAAGGTCTTTATGAAGGTAATTTTTATTTTAATGTATCGTGAAGTAAAATCAATTAAATAAATTAAAATAATGAGAGAATCAACTGTTTCTAAATTTTCATACATCTCTACTTAGTATAAAACAAAGTCCCTGTTACGGGTATACTAGAGAACCACTGGATGGATTTTGATGCGGTTTTCACCATTCTGTAAAATATATCTCGAGGATGATTTCTGTACAAAATAATTTATTTATGATCAAAAGAAGCCGAGCAGTAACTATTTCAGTGGAAAAGTAAAAAAAAAACTGGTGTCCGAGCGATATGTAAGCTTACGCTGGGCAAACCGTTAAAAATATCTAAATACTATGAGTGTAAGAATTGTTCAGCATGAAAAGTTCTACAAACAAGTCCGGGAGAGCATATGTCTATCTTCAATACATCGCCCACTATAAGAGTTTTTACGTTTTAATTTCTTTCAACCATGTCAATTCAACTACTGAGGCTACAGTTTGCGATTTAGCTATGGGCGAGTATATCATCCCTGTTACAGCAAGCTAGCGGGCAAACCGTTGAGTCATGTTGAGGTAAGACTTCTGAGAAGGGTGGTTGTGTTTGGAGTTTCCCTGAAAGTGCAACTCGGGGTTTCTTCATTTCGCCTGTGAAACACAGTCAAGTTAAGATTGGACGGAAGAGGATTTCAGTTTCATTCACCTCGCCATTCCCTGGAAGTGCAACTTTTCATTCCGCAAAATTCACAGTCAATTTAAGATTAGACGGAAGGGGGATTATATTATATTAAATTATACTGATTGGCGTATAATCTCTACTTAGTATAAAACAAAGTCCCCGATTCTTGGATGTCACGGGTAATCTCGAGAACCACTGAATGGATTTTGATGCTGTCTTCACCATTCTGTAAAGGATATCTCGAGAAAGGTTTCTGTAGAAAATAATTTATTTATGATCAAAGGAATTCAAGCACTAACGATTTCAGTGAAAATTTCGATAAAGGCCACAGTTTACGAGCTATCTAGGGGCGAGTCTATCACCCCAGTTACAGCTTAGCTAGCAGACGAGCTTATTGCCCTAGATACAGCCAGCAGCAAACTGACGAGTCGAGTTGAGTTAAAAACTTTAGAGAAGAGTGGTTGTGTTTGGAGTTTCCCTGGAAGTGCTACTCGGCTTTTCTTCATTTCGCCTGTGAACTTTTCGTTCCGCAAAATTCACAGTCAAGTTAAGATTGGACGGAAGGGAGATTTGTGTTTAATGCACCTCGCCATTCTTAAATTACGTCTGACATCTCCATGATATATAACTGTTCCCGGGCGAAGCCGGGTCGGGTTGCTAGTAAACTATAAATAAATAGGCTAACGAGATATTAAAATAAGTTTAAACCATTTAAGACTCCTTATACACTTACAGATATACAGATAAAGACTACATATACACATCATAACTTACAACCTACAACATAAAAGATTACTGTTCTAAAGATGAAGTCGAAAAATCTGCTGTTTTCTGAAATAAAAACAAGATGTTCAATAAGAACATATATCCTACTTTCTCCTAAATGCATGGATATTCTTATAACTCTTTGTCCTTTTCAAGGAGTATAATTGAATGTTGGTTGTAGTAGTTTGTTGAAATACAACGTGCTATACGGATATTAAACATGAATATGAGGTTCCCTTTGCTAGTTCTACCTCTGTACAAAATGTCATTCAATTCGGGTTCACCGTGTTTGAATTGATATGGGGAATCGATTTGCACACATACATGGCCGCTATCTGCAAACTATTGGGCTGATGATCTTGTAGTTCAGTCAAAAGATGCTTTCCACAAAAATGTATGTTGTTGCAAAATTTGGTAGAGATCAAATGATTAGGTTGGTCGTAATTTGAATTAAGCTTTTAATATTTGGGTGGTCGCCATTCCTTTTCCTTCAAGATGGCGGCGATATAAAACATGACACTGAGGTGCCCTTTGCTAGTGCTACCTCTGTACCAAATTTCGTTCAATTCGGTTTTACCGTGTTTGAATTGATAGGGGGGGGGAGACAGACATTCAGAGTACACACACTCACACTCACACACACTCACACACACACACACACACACACACACACACACAGAGACAGACAGACAGACACACAATTTTTCGCCCTGTGTTGATCTCATAAGTCTACTTTCAATTTTTGCAAACATCGATAGTAATAATAAAGACTACATATACACATCATAACTTACAACCTACAACATAAAAGATTACTGTTCTAAAGATAAAGTCGAAAAATCTGCTGTTTTCTGAAATAAAAACAAGATGTTCAATAAGAACATATATCCTACTTTCTCCTAAATGCATTGATATTCTTATAACTCTTTGTCCTTTTCAAGGAGTATAATTGAATGTTGGTTGTAGTCTACATCGATAGTAGGCTAAAAATGCGGATTGATTTTGCACCCCTCAGCACGGCGCGTCCCTAGGCCGGGGCCTATAGGGCCTATTGGTAAATCCAGCCCTGTATGCCTTAGGACAGTAGTTTTCAAACTGTTTCACTACATGGAGCCTAACATAACGCATGAAACCTTCGACCGCGTGGGCAGCTACAGCAAATCCAGATATCGTAGGTTCGAATCCCAGCGCTGACATTGGCTATCCTGAGTGTGGCCTGAAATGCCGGGATAGTACCTTACTTCAAATGTCAGGGCACCTACCCCATCCATGTCCTTAATACACTACTACAGTCATCACATAAGTTAAATACGGATTATCAGAAAAATTCAACACACACTAAACTACACGGGCCTGATGACCGAGATGTCCCAAGCCCCTAAAAATGTATTATTAACAATAACTTCTGCAAAACCCTTCATTCTTAAACATACACGATGGGGTTAAGCCCACCCCACATAATTTCATTTGCTTACCAAATCCACAAATAATGTTTCATCCCCCTGTCATGCTAGGCACCTTACTACCTCTCACACTTTCCGCCTCGTTGCGTAGTGGCTAGCAGTCTTGGCTGTCACCGCGGAGGCCCGGGTTCGATTCCCGGCTCTGCCAAGAAATTAAATTCTGGTCTGAGGACTGGAACGGGGTACACTCAACCTCGTGAAACAAAACTGAGAAGGGCCGAGTTCAATTCCCACCTTAGCCATCTAGGAAGTGGTTTTCCGTAGTTTCCCTCTTCTACACCGGGCGAATTTCGGGATTGTTCCTCAATTCAGGCCATGGCTGCCTCCTTTCCTATCCTCATCTGAATTACCACAGCACACACTAATACAGCCATCACAATAACACTCGTTATCAGACAAATTCAACACACACCAACGTACACTGGGCAAAATGACCACGATATAGCAAAGCCCCTAAATTAATCAACGACAACAACAAACTTTCTCTCGACAAAGATCATTGAGAAAAACACATAATAGCCGTAAATTTTGCAAGACATGACATCAAAGAGTTCTAATAGCAAATATTTACTTAGATGGAGTATTGTGGTTCAAATAGGTACGGTACTAATTATTTTCCCACGAATACCCACAAACATAATTTTAAACCACTGCATTGTGTTCATAGTCGAGAAAATAGGTACAAAATAATTAACAGTCCAGATTCCTATCCACCGAAACATGAAGTTCAATAAATATTTTGTTTGCACCGCCTCACGCCCCTTCAACGCCTTCGATTTACATAAGTTCGTAAACATTGCAAGCACTGCAGCTCTCAAAAGTCGTACTTCACCCTGCTTCTTGAAACAGTATACCTCTCACATCTGATTACTGCATTATGTTAAAATGTTATTGTTATGTTCCATTATAAAATCAGAACAATCACTAAAATCACAGACACAATCCGTATGAGAAGGATCCAATTCATGGGACATTTGGACAGAATGGACCCTACTAGGTTAATAAATAAAATCTATACGTTTTTGCAGAAAAAGGCAACAAGGTCCAATTGGTACAAACAGGCGGAAAAGGACTTGGCTGAATTAGGTTTTCCCAATCTCAAGGATCAGGAGGAAATTAGGAAAATTACTCATACACGGGATTTTGAGGCAGAAGAGAGAAAACCTACCAGACACGTCTGGTCGCTGCAACGAAGACTCACTCAATCGTTGCGCATGAAGAGTTATTGGGCAAACATCAAGGCCAAGAAGTGTTGATTCCGCGTGGTCCTAGGAGACCCATTCGCGCAGAAGAAGAAAAACAACAATAGCTGACAACCTATCATAAGAATACGTTAATACATTTATTGTATATGGTGTTCGCTTTTCAGGCTGATACTGGGGTTGTATGCACTCGTTTGCATGTAATGTTTCTATCATTATTTATTTCATGCGAATTGACCACTTAGGATCACGCAAAAACTTTATTTCTTTTTCTTTTCCTTTGCCTGGAGTTTCCTCTGTCTCCAATATTCCTTCAGGCGTTCACTTGCATGTCTCCTTTGATCTTCTGTCCAAGTTCGTCCACTCCTCTTAGGTCTTCCTCCATCTTGAAATCCAGATTTTTCCCTTTACTCCTAAATTCACTTCATTCTAGCATCTGAGTCTCTGTGATGTTCAACTTTTCTAAATCTTTCCTAACTTCCTTAGTCCACGTTGGAGTGGTCTTCTTCTTCCAGAGATACTCGAATATTTGTTTTGTCAATCCATGTTTGTATGCACTCGTCGACTCTCCAGTTCCACTTCTCTGTTGCTTCGCAGTTTCCATCCGTCTTCAGCCCGAACTGCGCCCATGATTTTTCTTAGAATTCTTCTTTCCAGGACTTCTAGTTTTTTGAGGTTATAACACATCGAGAGGCATTTACTGGCAAAGAAACATTCCGTTGTTACGACAGTTTTATAATGCCTTACTTTGGTATTCCAGGAGATGCACTTCTTCTTGTAGGTATTTTCGTTAATCCATATGCTCTTTCCATATTTAGAATTCGATCTCCAACAGTTGTTTTTTCTAAACAATTCACCTGTATAGTCTCTCCCAGGTACTTGAACTATTTGACCTTTTCAATCCGTCCTATCTCCGTGTCAAGAAATGTTGGTCCGTGCTTGTTATTTGTCATAAATGTTGCCTTTTCAACTAAGATCCTTAGTCCTGTTTGGCTATCAATCTTTTCCAATAGGTTGATTTGTATGGTTACTTCCTCCGTGGTTTCCGATAGTACTGAAAAATCATCTGCAAACGCCAGGCAATTGACTTTAATTCCTACCGACTTTCTCCCAAGGTAGATTGGGTTTATTCCTCGACTCTCCAGTTCCGAGTTCCAAATTCTGACAACCTTCTCTAGGACACAGCTGAATAGGATTGGCGATAGGCCATCCCCTTGCCTCACTCCTGTCTTAATTTCGAACGGACGAGAGAGCTCTCCCATGAGCTTCACCCTGCAAGTTGTGTTTGTTAGGGTAGCTTCGACTATATATGCTAGTTTGGTTTTCGTTCCAAATTCCCTTATGATCCAGTCCAAGGTCTCTCTGTCCACTGAATCAAATGCCTCTTTTTAAGTCTATGAAGGATAACACAATTTTCTTATTACTCAGCATTCTATGACGGATTATTGATTTTAAGTTGAAGATCTGCTCAACACAGGAGCGTCCTTTTCCAAACCCTCCTTGGTATTCACCTAGTTGTTTGTCCAGCGTATCTTCTATTCTGTTTAGAAGAATCTTAGAGAAAATTTTATAAGGGACACTCCTCTGTAGTTGTTAACGTCTTGCTTATCCCCTTTCTTGTGGAGCGGATGGTTCAGTGGTGTTTTCCATTCTTCTGGAATTTTCTCGGCTTCCCAGACTGTTCCAAGGATTCTATGAAGGTCGTCTAGAATTTCTGGCTCAGCCCATTTCAGCATTTCTGCTGTTATCGACTCTTCTCCACTTGCCTTGTTGTTCTTGAGGTTCTTGATGACATCTCTTATTTTGTTGGTGGTGAATCCTCTTTTGAGTTTGCTTGTTGGTCCGCTATTTCTAATCTAGAAGTGGGGGGTTGGCAGTTCAAAAGATCTTGAAATTATTCACCAAGTATCTCGCAGTTTTCTTGGTTGTTCAGTCCGATTTTTCCCTGCTCATTTCTAAAACTCATACTTGGGGCTCGGTAACCCTTAAGTTTCTTTTTGAATGTCTGGTAAAAGTCTCTGGAGTTGTGTTTACGAAGTTGCTCTGAATATTTTCTAACTGTTGTGTTTCAAATGATTGCTTGGTCCTACGGAATATTCCGGATGTCTCTTTCCTCTGTTGACTGAATTGTTCTAAGTGTTCCTTTTTTCCAGAAGATTTCCACTGAGAGCTTCATCGCAGTCTTCATTCCACCAGATTTCTCTTTTCCTCTTTGCCAACCCCAGTGCACCTGGGTATTCTTTGCGGCGTCATTGATTCTTGTTCAGAGTTGTTGCCAGCTTTCCTTTTTGGTGCTGCGGATTTCTTCCCTAAAGTTCTTAACTATGTTGTGGGTAACGTTCAATTTGCTCATGTTATATTTGGTTATCCTAGGTGGGTCTCTCTTTTGGCCTAGCGGAAGGAAGCGGATTGTGACTTTGGAAAGGTAGTGGGTCTGAATCGAAGTCACCGTTTCTAATCACCTTGACATTCATTAATCTTTTGTGTTTTTCCTTGATAGGCCTATCGCTATATGGTTCATTTGGAAATCCCCTAAATTTGGATTTGGGGATACCCAGGTTTCCGCTTTTCTTGGGAGTTTCCTGCAGTTTGTTGACATTATTCTAAGCTGGAACGCTCTGCAAAGTCCTATGAGCCTTTCTCCATTCTGGTTTGTCCTTCTATGCGCGGGATCTCCCACGATGTCCCTGTATTTTCTCTCCTTTCCTATTTGTGCATTAAAATCTCCTAGGATTTTTTTACGTTTTTCTCAGGTATCTGCAAGATTTCATTGTCCAAAATATCTCAGAAATCGTCCACTTTCTGTGGATTCTTCGTGTTGTCTTCATTAATGGGGGCATGGTAGTTGATAAGTGTGTATTTCTTGTTTTACACTTGAATGTAAGTAGCGATAGCCTTTCTGATTTCGATGTGAATACTGTAACACTAGTCACTATCCTTTTGTTTACGTAAAAGTCAGTCCCTAGTAGAGGCATGTTCCCCATTATTTTTATTGCTGGTTTTCCTTTGAATACTCTGTAGTGTTCGGAGTCAACAACATTCTTGTCTAAGGATCTGGTCTCTTGTACAGCTAGGATCAGGATTCGATTCTTGTCTAAAAGCTTTTCAAATTATTTTTGCGTTCCTACTCTGAGGAGCGAGTTGACATTTATGGTCCCAATGAAGTACTCCTATTTGGATCTCAGTTTGGAAGGTGTTTCAAGACATTCCGACTCGTCTTTGTTGCAGATGTGGTGACCTACTAGTTTTGAGTTCTTTGGTATAAATCTGGAAAAACAAATTAAATACATATATAAATAATAATAATAATAATAATAATAATAATTATCAAAAATGTTAAGTTTGAGGATAGGTCATCACGACAGCCTGGAAGAAAATGGACAGCTGTGCGGAAGAAGGAGCATCCTGAGAGGATGAAGAGATTTTGGGAAGAGAAGCGGGAAAACGCCAAAAGTTGAAATCGTGTAATCAAGTTCAATCGCTCTCCTGAAGGGGAAAAATCGATTAAATAAATAAATAATAAATAATAATAATTAAATAAATAATTAATAGTCAATAATCAATAAATAATCATTTGAAAGCCCGCCGTCTTACAAAAGCCGCGAGTGCGTCTGCGTAGGAAAATATACTATTTCACCCCGGGTAAGGGTAGTTTCATCTTGGGGTGGAAATAACATGTCATGGACGTAGAGGGGATAGAGATTTTTCATTTGAGCCGTGGGACATGTCTCTCCGATTATTCGTTCACAAGATATCTGAAGAAACGTCGATGACCTAGTAGTTACGATTTTTTGGTACAAATCTGGAAAAGGGCGGAAAAGAGGAGAAAAAAGCTCATTAAAACGAGCCGTCATATGACGCTCTCCGATTATGGGTTCGGGAGATATCGGCTCAAGTCGGAAGTCAACATGCAGTCTTGTTGCGTGCTTTTACGCTCACAGCTACGGGTAAGGCAGGAATCCTAGTCTCTCTACTAGTGGGACTTAGATTTATTTTCATAGATATTAAATTGTATATCAGGGATGCAGAAATTGCAAGGAGGTATTTATTCTACTGCAAACTCCTGCTCTTAGTAATAATACAATTATTCCTCAACTAAAGAACATACATGCTAAGATATTTCTCAGAACATAATAATTTTTCCCCTAAGTGAGTTTAGAACATAGTTTTTCTCACCTCTGATGTTACTCAAATGCAATATTAACTCACTGTAAACCTAGTCGAAAAGTACTGTGGAATGCAATAACGTAGCAGAGCAGGCAACAATAGTAAAAAGGGATGTATATACACAATTCCTCGAGAACTCTGTCTCACAATTGCGTTCCTGATAGAGGTCATTTTTTATTTAATGGGGTAATTAAGACGTCTAATAGCGATAATCACATAGTTATCACTATTATTAGCCTACTTTCGATTTTTAAAGAGTGAAAGTAGACTTACGAGATCTACACAGGGCTAAAATAATGTTCGTGTGTGTGTACTCTGTATGTCTGCCCCTACCCCTTATCAATTCGAACACAGTGAAACCGAATGGAGCGAAATTTGGTGCAAAGGTAGCACTAGCAAATGGCATCTCAGTGTCATGTTTTATATTACCAAAACTTAATGGCGGCCACTCAAATGGTCAAAACTTAACATTAAATTACGACCAAACTAATCATCGTATCTGTACAAAATATGCTAAAAACATACCTTCCTATGAGGCGCGTCCTGTGCTCAAACTACTAGGTCCTCAGCCTAACTATTTAAAGATAGCGGCCATGTGAATTATGCAACCATTATAATCAATAGCTTAAGACCAACTAATTCCGATTATCGAGCCAAGTGTGGTTTAAGCTGTCCTAAATGACGTGAACCTGCATTGACAATCAGCTTCCTTTTAATTATAAAGGCACTGCATTATAGTTGAGCATTAGAGAGAATGACTGTGATGTAGTATGACCTATTCTTTGTTGATTGTAAAAGATTTCCTCAGCTTCATTCCAGATTTTACTGTGTGGGGAGTGACTGCAGCATAGTGATTAGCTGTAATTATAAGGATTGGGAATAGAGGAGGCGTCCTGGGACTAGGAAAGGTACGGTACTGTTCCACCATTTGACTGGAGGGAGTGTGAAACAATTCGGTGAAAAACACACTCAGGATAAAGATGGCTTTGAAGCCTATTTCAGTGTTGCCATGTTAACTATTAAATTGATACTGAGAAGAACTCAATAGTTTTAACAACAAATTGTATATCCGCCTTAGTCAATACATAAACGAAAATAAATTATAATTACACTTGCTCCTGGTACATGTTTCGGGGATTAATTGCTTTTATCCCCTTCATCAGCCACGACAAATAATCGAAGAAAGATATAAGATAGCGTAGCACTCATAAATTTGCTGCTCGCCTCGCCAGTATACGAAATGTTATGGACTGAACGATCTAGTATCAGACGCAGATTCTCTTATGAATACACTCGTATAAAACACTGTTACAAACGTCAAAAACCAATTCCCGACTACACAATCCTCCTTATTTACCTTAATACAGCCGAAATGAAACCATTTCTCACTTAGTGCAATTTTGCATACGTCCCCCTTAAATTGCATTTTGTGACAATTTTGAATCTAAATTACATTTTGTAAGTATTTTCTATCTAAATTGCATTTTGTAAATATTGTCAATTCAAATAAAAGTACAGTAAGTATGTAGTTAGTTTTAGTTGTAAGTAGGTAGTTAGTTTTGTCTATTAGATATATGTCATTGTTCTATTAGACTGTGGTGTGTGAGTGTGTCTGGTAGCAGTTGCATTGTTTATTAGTTATAGTTCATTGTTTCAGTAGACTGTGATGTGTGAGGGTGCATGTGAGTGTGCCTGTTGACAGACTGTTTTAGTAGTAGTATTTGTTGTTGGTGGAACTTAAGTTTTTTGTTAGTAGAGTTTTGGTATTTAATTGTTAGTACGGTAGAAGGTTAGTATTTTTGTTAGTAGAATTGCTCTTTACTTATTCTGAAAGGGAGTAGCAGCCTTTCAGAATAAATCAATTCTTTACTAGTCTTATAGACGGTTAAGGTATTGATAATATAAGCCAATAATGGCTACACTGCGTCCTGCTGCACGGCTGAAAGCAACGGGAAACTACAGCCGTATGCTATTCCTGAGGATATGCACCTCTCTATGCATAATTACATGTGATGATGGCCTCCTCCCTTGTAAAATTTCAATCCGGAGGTAAACTAGTCCCCCGTTCGGATCTCCGGGTGGGGACTACTCGAGAGGGGGTTAACATCACAGAAGTGACAAAGAGGAAATCTGACATTCTACGGATCGGAGCGTGCAATGTTAGAAGTCTGCTAGGAAGTGGAAGGTTAGAAAACTTAGAAAGGGAAATGGATAGGTTGAGGTTGGATTTGGTTGGGATTAGTGAAATGCGCTGGCAGGAAGAACAGGACTTTTGGTCAGGAGACTATAGGGTCATTAGCACTAAATCAAACAATGGCCAGGCAGGGGTTGGCCTCATATTGAGTAGGAAACTTGGACAGCGGGTGGAATATTATGAGCAATATAGTGAACGGATTATTGTAGCAAAAATCAATACAAAACCTACCTGCACTACAGTGGTACAAGTCTATATGCCTACCAGTCAAGCTGATGATGAGGATGTTGAAAAGGTCTACGAAGAAATAGACGAAATTCTGAGGTATATCAAGGGTGATGAAAATGTTATAGTAATGGGAGATTGGAATGCTGTGGTAGGAAAAGGAAGAGAAGGGAAGATATTAGGAAATTTCGGATTAGGTGAAAGGAATGATCGAGGAAGCAGGCTGATGGAATTCTGCACCAAGCATGAGTTGGTCAAAGCTAACACTTATTCAATAACCACAGTAGAAGAATATACACATGGATGAGACCAGCAGATACAGGGCGTTACCAAATCGACTTCATTATGGTCAAGCAGAGGTTTCGAAACCAGATTTTGGATTGTAAAACATATCCCGGTGCTGACATAAACTCTGATCACAATCTGGTTGTAATGAAATGCAGATTAAAGTTGAAGAAACTGAAGAAAAGTCAAAAGCCAAAAAGGTGGGCAATAGACAGACTGAAAGAGAAGGATGTAAACGAAAGATTCAAGAAGAGTATAAAGGAAGGACTAATGAAAAACCCTAAACAAACTTCAATTGCAGACGAATGGGCACTTTTGAAGAATGAAATAACAAAATCCGCAGAAGATAACATTGGTAGGAAAGAAAGAATAGGTAGAAAACCGTGGATCACTCAGGATATACTAGAATTGATGGATGAAAGGCGGAAACACAAGAATCTAAGAGATGAAAAGGGGAAAGCAGAATACAGACGTCTGGGAAATGAAGTTAACAAGAAGTGCAAGGAACCGAAAGAAGAATGGTTGAAAGAGAAATGTGCAGGTATAGAAAATTGTCTGAAATTAGGAAAAGTAGACACAGCTTATCGAAGGATTAAGAATACTTTTGGGGAAAAGAAGACTAAGTGCTGTAATATTAAGGACACAAATGGAAAGCCTCTAACAGATAGGGAAGAAAAGGTTGAGAGATGGAAAGCTTACATAGAGCCAATATACCATCTCTTACATAGAAAGTTTGTATAAGGGAAAGGAGATTGAGAATCATGTAATGGAAAGGGAGGATTAAATTGATGAGGATGCGAAAGGAGATTTAATATTGAGATCAGAATTTGATAGAGCTTTGGAAGACTTAAGCAGGAACAAAGCACCAGGCATAGATGATATACCGATTGAGTTGCTACGCTGCATAGGAGATGAAGGTCTGATCAGGTTATATCACTTGGTGTGTAAGAGTTATGAGACAGGTGAGGTACCCCCTGATTTCAAGAAGAATGTAATCATCCCTATACCAAAGAAAGTGGGAGCTGACAGATGTGAAGATTACCGTACAATCAGCTTGATTACTCATGCTTCAAAGATCCTGTCTAGAATAATTTACAAGAGGATTGAAAGCCAGATAGAAACGGAGTTGGGTGAAGACCAGTTTGGTTTCAGGAGAAATGTAGGAACAAGGGAAGCTGTACTAAGTCTTAGGCTGATTTTAGAAGGTAGAATAAGGAAAGATAAGAGAACGTTCATGGCTTTTGTAGACTTAGAAAAGGCTTTTGATAACGTTGATTGGACTAAATTGTTTGACATTTTGAAATCAATTGGAATAAAGTACAGGGATAGGAGGGTGATATACAATCTGTACAGAAACCAGACAGCAGTCATTCGAATTGAAGGACATGAGAGAGAAGCTGGTATTCAGAAAGGTGTAAGGCAAGGCTGCAACTTATCACCCATACTTTTCAATCTTTACATTGAACGAGCAATGAAGGAAATTAGAGAAAAATTTAAAGTGGGAGTGAAGATTCAAGGAGAAATAATTTCAACTCTGAGATTTGCTGATGACATCGTCATCTTGGCCGACAAGCCTGAGGATTTGAATGAGTTTTTGAATGGTATGGACTCCGTCTTACGGAAATAATTCATGATGAAAATAAATAAATGTAAAACAAAAATATTGGAATGCAGCCGAAATAAATCAGAAACCTCTATGGAGATCAAATTGGCAGGTGAAAAGCTGAAGGAAGTAGGAGACTTCTGTTACTTAGGAAGCAGAATAACCAGTGATGGACGAAGCAAAGAGGATACAAAAAGTAGGTTGGCTCAGGCAAAGAAAGCATTTCTACAAAAAAGGAATCTGCTGACATCGAATATAGATTTAGGTATTAGGAAGTCATTTTTGAAAGCCTTTGTCTGGAGCGTGGCGCTCTATGGAAGTGAAACTTGGACTATTGGTGCAGCAGAAAAGAGGAGAATTGAAGCATTTGAAATGTGGTGTTACAGGAGAATGATGAAGATCAGATGGGTAGATAGGGTTACAAACAAAGAGGTATTAAGACGAGTGGGAGAGGAGAGATGTTTCTGGCGACTGCTAATGAAGAGAAGAGATAGGTTGGTAGGACACGTACTAAGACACCCAGGAATAGCAAGCTTAGTTATGGAAGGAAGGGTCGAGGACAAAAACTGTAGGGGTAGACCAAGGTTAGAATATGTTAAACAGATTGCCTCCGATGTAGGGTGTCGGAGCTATGTAGAGATGAAACGATTAGCTCAGGACAGGGAGGCATGGAGAGCTGCATCAAACCAGTCAAAAGACTGAAGACTCAAACAACAACAAAGAACATTGTTAGTGCAAGACTGGTTGCTTGGATACGGCACTATAAATTTCAGGTGAATGAATACCTCCTCACAACTTCTGCATCCTTGGTGTAATCTATATTATATAAAGCTACTAGGCTGACTGACTGACTCACTCACTCACTGATATAAATGACCCACTTCCAAATGAGATACAAACTTGATATTTGGCAAAAACACTCCTTTCACCTTGCAATCAACAGAAAAATTCCGAAAAGGTACATTTTTTAATTTTCAACCCTACAAAAGACAAAAATAATAGGGGGAAACTACAAATCTCCAGTAATATCTCTGAGTGTGATATTGTGCATGGCCTATGTTGTAGACAATAACACATTACATCTTTTTTGTCTCTTGCTATTTTTTCATACGACGTTTAATTAGGGAGTTATTAATGATTTTGTACTTTTTGGCCGAAATTTTTCTCTGAGTGTGATATTGTACATGGCCTATGTTGTAGACATTAACACATTACATCTTTTTTGTCTCTTGCTATTTCATCATATGACGTTTAATTAGGGAGTTATTAATGATTTTGTACTTTTTGGCCGAAATTTTTCTCTTAGTGTGATGCTGTACATGGCATATGTTGTAGACATTAACACATTACATCTTTTTTGTCTCTTGCTATTTCATAATACGACGTTTAATTAGGGAGTTATTAATGATTTTGTACTTCTTGGCCGAAATTTTTCTCTGAGTGTGATGTTGTACATGGCCTATTGAACCCTTATTGATCTTCGATAAATAAGTATTCATATTTATTATTATTATTACTACGGCCCAGGCAGCACATAAGGAAGTCGACTTGGATATTAGGGAGGCCAGCATTTCGTAACGATTGCAACAGAAGTTGAGCCAGTAGCTATTCCTGGGGGACGGCCAGAATTAGTCGAGTTCAAGGCTAAATTGTGCAACTACTGTACCAAAATTGGAGACATAAAGGAAGAATCACGAGGTCTTCTCAACGAACATACGATTGAATCAGCCAATCGCAAGAGAGCAAGCCATGACCACGAGGTGGACGGCGTCAGTAGTAAAAAGCCCGCGGAAGTGTGTATCTAAGGAACCGCCGAACGGATTAATTTCCGCTCGAGTAATTTGAGACGTTGGATTTATTTGGAGAAGAATGACACTAGTTACATCTTTGTGAGACAAAAACTCTGGAAGTTTTTATCCGACTTTGCCCCACTCCACCGCCCTTGTCAGTATCTCATAAATAGCTTGGCCTGACGCCAATTAAAGTCTATTCTTTTGGAGCCTTCAGAGGCATACTCCACGCCAGTTCGAAGTGTGAATTTTAAAGTCTATTCCGGTGGAGCCTTGAGAGGCATACTCCACGTCAGTTTGGTTTGTGATTTTGACGCTCGAATTTATCTAAGTCATTATTTGGTGTGAAAATGTGATTTTTACGCTCTAGATCAGTAAAGCTAATTCATTTTGTGAGCTTTGAGAAACAAAAGTCGCAGCGATCGCAGTATCAAATTTTAAAAAGCTATAATACATTTTATTGTAAAATCAACTTTGTTGTGTGATCTAATATTTCACGCTAGCGCTTGAGAAACAGTAACATTCTTTTCAAGACGACGAGTTCAACTTTAAGAGGGAAGTATCGTACCACCCTAATTAGCGCTTACCAGAACCGAAGTCCATAGTACAGACGGAAATACCAGACGAGATAGCGACTGCTAGTGCAGCCAGGATTGTGAATTTGTTAACGAGCCAGTGGCGCGGACTCGACATGTATATTTCTCTATAAATTGTGTGTATTTTATGTATGTTTTTTATAGTGCGTGTGTCTGATATAAGTAGGGCCAGTCTTCGCTATTAATCGCACTAGGACAATTGTGGGTGAACTGAGTAGCCTGCAAGCGATTATAGATAGGCAAATATTTAATATTGAACTTTTCTGCCAAGGAGTCCAGACCAAGATGAACAGCACGTGGTGTGAAGTTGGGATGAGCTTCAAGAAATCAGCACAGACGACTACTATGGAGAGCTAAATTGTCCATAGGGCAATGGGTTGAGGAGGATGTCCTTGGTCTACATGCAGAAGCGGTGATGTACTAAAATTGGATTTATTTCAATTATGTAGTTAGATTTGGCCGGGGAACTTTGTATATAGTCATGTTTTTCTTTCTTGTTGTTTTAGAGTTTTTCTTGTACCGACACTATGTGTTTAAATGTCCGTTGGCGCGTGGCCAAAGTGTTTGTTGATATTTTGTTTTCTTTCTTGAGTCAAGTGTAATGTACGCGGCGTGCGTGCGTGATTTTTTATCCTTGCAATTGCGGAACCCGTTACATTCGATAAATGGTGCTTTATTAACGTTAATATTTGAAATAGGAATGGGAGGAAATGAGTGTAAAACATTTTGCTGAACAGGTTATTATTCATGTTAGGGTAGCCGAGTGCACCAACTTAAAAGTAATTGTAGAACACCTTCGTTCTAATTTTGATAGATTTTCTTGAGTCCTTTTCAGGTGACTAGTCACGGCATAAAACGATGGCGCCAGCATGTGGATATTATTTGTGTCTTTTATTTCAGGGTCTGTCAAAACCCATACGTGTGATTCAGTGTGTGTTGATGTGTCTAGTGTGTGTTGATTCTACGTGAGGAGGGGGTAGTTGTCCTACCGCCCTTATATATTTTTGCTGCTATTGTATTTTTTGAGATGGAAAGACAGAGTGCTCTTGGGAGACTGCTGATTCTTGTCCATATGGTTCTTCTGACACACACATGTATTATTGTGCTTTGGGGCACATTTCTTCGAGGCATTTTGACACGTGGGTTGACAGACATGCAGAGTTCCACAAACCGCCCGTTTTGCCTGTGACTTATTTTGATAGGCAGTCCTTTTGTCCGACTGAACCCTGTAAGCTTTCATGTAGCAAACCTGTTCATTGTGATGGTTAATTTTTAAGCCATAATTAATTGGGGAGTTCGCCATGTGTGTAACGGATTGTTGTACCTTGTATGGATAAAATATTGTGATTAACGTAAATGTTGGCTGTTTGCCTATTGCTTTGTTGATGACTCGATTCATGTAATTTTGTGTGACACACCCGTGTGGTGTAATGGTAGAGAATTTTGTAAATTTTGACAGCGGTCATTTGAGTATTTTTCTATTGGTCACGTGTTAATGTACTTGTGTTGATTTGTGTGAGAAGTCCTAAGTTTTTAGGCAGTAAATGTTGCTACGGCAATCTAAGTCCAATTTCACACGGAAATTTTGTATTTGTTTATAGTAGATTTAGGAAGTGTCGGTTTAATTTAAGTAGTGTAGTTGTGTTCCCCCGTGTCGGTCTAGCTCTAGGAAATGCGGATTCGGTGTTTGAAGGGTCATTCCGGATGATAACGAATCACGCATTCAAAGTACACATCGTGATGTATGTAGAACTGCATACGCATTTATATGGTCACTTTTGTATCTTTCATTTAAGGACACTTGGTCCAGGTAATTAATCTCTCCAGAGATACCGCCTAGTTTTGGCATTTTTATTAAATGGGAGTCAGTTGGGAGTTTTTGTTGTTAATTGTTTATGTGTAAATATGGTGATTTGTTATTAAATTCAGTTGTTTTTAACCCTGGCTTCACTCTTTCCTGCATGTCATTTTGTTATATGTTACCCTGCAAGTTAATGAAGCGCCCTGACAGCAACTTACGAATTTGACCCGTTACCCCCCGAATCTGAGTCTCATATGCTTCTTTGCAAGGGTTCATAAAACAAAAATGGCTGCCCAAGTGGGGATTGTTGTTGTTGTTGCTTCGCTGATCTCATATTTATTTCGTTGAGAAATGATGCCAGGTCATGCGGACATGTAAATTCAGTAAATGGAGGCGATGTTGTACCGCCATGTGCATTAGTAAAATCACTGAGTTCCTAAAGTTAGAAATATTGAACAAGGTTAGAATTTGATTTTGTATTTGTTATAAACTTGTTCTGGCGCCCACATTAAAATTAGAAATTTGCATTATTAATGAACTCAGTCAAGCAGGAAGATGTTGCCTTATATTTGACATTTAATTGACTTCGGTTAATTGGTGTTTCGTAAATTCTGTTGGTTAGGAATTTAAAAGCAAATCACTAGGGGTTATTTTATTGTTTGGGAATAAGTGTCATTGTATTCAGTAAATTTTGTTACTGAAATTTTCATTAAATTAGAGCCAGTAATATTTAAATGTGTGACATGTATGTGCGTATAGGGCTGAAACCTTAGCCCATAACCCTGTTTTTCTCTGAATATATTTTTGTGTGTGATATGGCGCTTGTTGATGAGATAAAGGCATTGTTAGAACAGATGTCGATCCAAATGTCCGCGAAAACGGAAGAACAATTAAAGAACATGAAGGAGGAAATAAGCGAAGACAATAATAAACAATTAAAAGAACAATTAGAAGCTCAGCGGGAGCGTAGTGAAAAACAATTACTTGATATGAGCGGTAACATTTCGGTCCAGTTAGAAGTCCAGAAATTAGACACTGACAAACAATTCAATGAATTAAACCACAAATTGTCACAACAGGCGGTAACACAAACCGAACAGTTAGGAAAAATCACAAATGATATTAACCAGAGCGTTCAAAAAGTAGAGAAACTGGCAGGCGAGGTTGCGGAAAACAACATCAGACAGTTAGGAGAAATGAAGAAATTGGAGGCAAAATTTGATAATAAATTAATGCAATTTGACGAGATGGTGGCGGATAAACTTAAGCAGATAGAGGCAGCATGTGTCAGTAACACCGCGGGAGTGAAGAAGACCCAGGAGAAACTACAACAGCAAATTAATTCGGTAGATAACAACGTGCTGGAATTAATAAAGGAAATAGATAAAGTCGAAGTTAAGGCTGAAACTGAGCGGATACACTTGCGGGAAAATTTAGAGGAGCAATTAGGCAGAACACAAGAGATCATAAGGAAAGAGATGGAAGGCCAGCTGATAAACACACGAGAGGTAATAAGACAAGAAGTAGGGGAGCAGCTCGTCAAAACTCAAGATAATTTGGAAGGTCAGCTAATCAAAACACAAGAGGTCATAAGAGAAGAGGTGGGGGAACAACTAGTGAAAACGCAGGAACAGATACGTGAAGAGCTAGAGAAAAATCAGGAGAGGAACGAGGAGAAAATAAACAGCTTAAAAAGTAGGATCCGGCGAGATTGGGACCAGCAGGCTCAGGCGAATAAGGAAGACAGGCTGGCAGTTTTAAAGCGAATGCAGGCACTGGAGGAAAATATGAAGTCGAAATTGCAGGAACAATCAGAACTAATCATAAAAAACGAGATTAGATCGTTAGAGAATGCGACATTATTTTCAAATGAAAATATTCCGGAAAAGCAAACAAGTATTGGAAGTCCGGCAGGTTCGAAGTTGGCTGAGGACACGAGTCGAGGTCAAAGTCCCAGACTAACGACTAATGCATTCCAGCAGTACAGGGGGGAGACTTCAACTCCGCAACCGAACTTGGCACCAGCCCAAGTCATCCAAGTCATTCGGGGTAATGATTTTAAGCCCGATAAGTTCAAAGAAAATTCAGGAACCACTCCCAAAGCATTCTTACGGCAATTAACGGATTACTTTAATGACCAACACATCGGCCCGGAGAAACAATTAAGACTGGTGGAGAAATTTTTAGAAGGACCTAGCCTGACCTGGTTCTTAAGTTTCAAATACACATTTACAGACATGGATCAATTCCGCGAGGCGTTTTTGAAGAAGTTTTGGAGTCCTTCGTTACAACAGGGGTTAAGAATGGACCTGTACACACGCAAATACCATAGTACCCATCCAACCCGTTTTTCAGAATTCTTTAGTCAGCAATTAGTAAAATTCAGGGATTTTGATGACCCGCCTAGCGAGCCGAATATGGTTCTAACCATCGGAAAACAACTCCCAATGCATATCCAACAATTGCTAGTCGCAGGAAACATTCAGACCGCAGTCCAAGCAGAAGAATTACTCAGACACTTAGATGAGACGAGTATGGTGAGCCCACAGACAGGAAGAAGGAATTTGGAATGTGTAAACACGGCAGAGGTAGTTCAGGGACTCCAAAATAACCAAGGCCAGGGAAACCAAAGTAAGACACAGTCCACGGGAACACAGTTCACGCCAAGAAGACAAGATTTTGACGGCCGAAACCAGTTCCATCACAACAATCATAACTATCAGAATAACCGCGGGAGATATCATCAGAATAACCAACATCAAAATAATCAGTGGACGTACCAGCGGGAGTACACAAATTGGAGGGGAAACCAGAGACAAGGTAGACCTTACCAAAGAAATGGAGATGGTAGATGGAGTAACGGCAGGGACTATCGCCAAGAAAACAGAGGAGAATATAGGAATAACTGGGACGAGCGATATATTGAATCCCGTAAATACGTGGATCAATTAAGGAATGAAGAAGCGGAGAAGGAAAAGTGGGGGCGTGCCATGGCGAACAGACAGAGCCCAGACAATCATCAAGGAGAGGGGGCAGAGAGTTTACTGAGGCAACAGGAGCGACAGAATGATAACCGGCGAAACACATCTAATGGGGCCCGGGATAAAAAAAAAACAAATGAATTGAAAGGAGATAGGCTAGAAACGGAGATCGCCAGGGAGCAAGAAGAGATGATAGTGGCCAACATAGAAGAGTGGGTAGCATTCCCAGACGACTGCCTGGAGGAAGTGGTGAAGAACCGTGAAAACGTTATCAGACAGCTACCAATTATTTACGCGCATATTGGAGGTATGAGGGTGAGATGTTTGATTGATACAGGTAGCCAGGTGAGCTTGGTCACTGAAATTTTGATAAAAGAAATAGCAAGAAAACAGACTGTTCCTATTATGCCGGTACCACTAATGAAAGTCAGAGGTGTCATTCCTGACAAAACTATGAATTGTAAGCAGCAAGCATTCCTAGATCTGGAAATATTGAACCATACTTTTTCACAAACATTCATTGTTATTCCAAAGATGAACTACAATATAATTTTAGGAGCCAACTTCATCTGCGATTTTCATGCCGTAATTGATTTACATAACAACACTGTAAGCTTCAAACAAGTAGAAGGATTGGATCATGTGGGTTTAAATATGGAAGAGAATCCGCTGGAGAGAGAGGCCAACACTTGGGTTGTTGAGGAATGCACTAATGAGGCCGGAGATAAGATCTTGAGGGGAGAGCAAGTCAACCAGACAGCAGTGCTAGAAATGGACAGCCGAGATATTTCGCAGGAACTTTGGGTGCATTTGGCGGAAGAAGAAATGGGCGGAACCAAATTCGAAATTTTACTTCAGGAGCGACTTAAGGAAGCCATCGTAGGGGAATCTGATAGAAGAAGACTGGAAGAAATTTTAAGATCACATAAAGAAGCTTTTGACACCGTACCTGGGAAGGTTTTGAATTTTCAATATGCTATGCAGGTGACAGATTGGACCCCATTTAAAAGTAAATTGTACCCGATCCCAGAGAAGCATTTTTCTCAGGTGAAGGACATTATTACTAACTTATTAGATTCTGGCATGATAAGGAAAGCTGCAACTCCTTATCTGAACGCAATATTGGCTGTGACCAAGCCAAACGGATCAATTAGGCTATGCCTAGACGCGCGAGTTTTAAATAGTAAACTGCTAGTTGAGCACGACCAAGCACCGAGGATCAAAGATGTTTTGAAAGGCTTCCGTGGGAAGAAGATATACTCAAGTGTTGATTTGACGAATAGTTTCCACCATCTTGAACTTGAAGAAAAATCTCAACTGTTGACGGGATTTTTGTTCGACAGTCAAAGTTATATCTGGTGTCGAATGCCCTTTGGCGTGAAAACTGCGGGATGTGCACTCATTAGAGCACTCGACAGAAATCTGACTGAGGAGGTCAAGAACTTCACCACGAGATATGTCGATGACATATTAATCGCTTCTGAGACAATGGAAGAACACTTGATAAATTTAAATAAACTGCTGGACAACCTGAGAACCATGAACTTCAAGATCAACTTAAAAAAATCACATTTTTGCCAGAGCGAAATTTTATATTTGGGACATATAATTGATGTCGAGGGCGTGCGGCCTAATCCAGCCAAGATTGATGCTATTAAGAAATTTCCCACACCTACCAAAGTCAAACATGTTAGAGCATTTTTGGGAGTGACCGGTTTCTTCAAAGAAAATTGCCCTGGTTACACGGAAACAGTAGCGCCTATGCAGGAGATGTTGAAGAAAGCGAATCGATGGTCGTGGAACGAGGAGTGCGACAGGTCTTTTAAAGCAACGAAGGATTTATTGGAAAACTGTGTGAAACTTGGATATCCGGATTTTGAGAAACAATTTATCATTCAAGCAGATGCTTCGTTAATTGGGATTGGTGCTATGCTGTACCAAGAGGACGCTGAAGAACCCAAGAAGAAATCCTATTTGGCATTCACGAGTCGTAAATTACGGAAACATGAGAGAAACTACACAGTTACGGAACTTGAGCTACTAGCAATTCTATATTCTCTACAACAGTGGCGCAAGATGATCTATGGTTATTCCATCATTGTTAGAACCGACCACCATGCACTGACGTTTTTATTTAAGACAACAATAGCAAGTGAGAGAGTAACGCGCTGGTCCATCTACATACAACAGTTTGACATCACAATAGAGCATTGTCCTGGGAAATTGAACGTCATACCAGATGCCTTGAGTAGAAACCCTGAGGACGGAAACGAAGTAACAGCGGAAGTTCACAATATTACCTTGACACCTAAGGCTCGTGAGTTTTTGGCAAGATTGAAGGATATTCGGAAGGAGCAAGAAGCTGACCCATGGATGATGATGATGATAAAATTCTATAGGAAGGAGTTACAACCAAATTCACCAGAGTACCGGGAAGCTAGTGCTAAACAAGCGAGATTTCACTACTTGAATAACTTGTTACATAAGTACGTGGATGAGCATCATACTAAACTGCGGATCTTAGTTCCAGCATCGCTACAGAGGGGATTAACTTGGCATGTTCACGAGAGCCTAGCACATATCGGCACGGATAAGACTGAAGCTACGATAGGGGAGACCTTTACTTGGCCCAAGATGAGATTCACCATTGTTGAAGTAATTAGAACGTGTGACGCTTGTCAGCGCACAAAGCCGAACAACTTTATTCTGAAACAACCTCCAATACCACTATTACCGCAGAAACCATGCGAGATGCTCGCGATTGATTGCTTTGGTCCTTTAGTAAAAGGAAAGCGTGGATGCCGACACCTCTTGGTGTGTGTCGATGTATTTTCGAAGATGGTCGTGCTATGTCCTATTCAGAAGACGACATCAAGACAAGTCCTCAGTAGAATTAAGAACAAAGTCATTCCGATGCTTGGGAAGCCGGAATCCATTCTATCAGATCACGGTACCTATTTCACAAGCAATGTTTTTAGGCAAGGTTTGGAGAGCCTAGGAATAAAACACATATTTTCAAGTATTCGTCATCCTGGTGGAAATCCGAGCGAAAGAACAATTCGCTGTGTCGCTAAATACTACAGAGTAATGATTCCTAACGAACACAACAAATGGGTAGACAAAGTAGGGGAAATTGAGATATGCATGAACACTACTAAGCACGAGTCGACGGGTCAAGTCCCACTGATTGTACACCACAACAGATTGCCAGAAAGAACTTGGGATAAGATCATTCCTTGCCCAAGGGATCCATTATTAGCGCATGATTTGCGAATCCAGCGAACGAGGGAGCACATGAGGAACCAAGCGGACCGAAGGCTGAGACGGTACCGAGGAAAGAAGTTTCACCGAGAGTTACAAGAACAAGAATTAGTGCTGGTTCGTAGACCACCGATCTCCGACCCTAAGAACAAAGTCTTCGCCAAGTTCTGTCCAAGGTTCATTGGTCCGTTCCGGGTAATTAAGAATCTGGGTAACAATGCCTACAGATTAGAAGAAGTGAGCACTGGTGCAAAATCTGTTTTTAATAGCGCCAATTTGAAACCGTACTACAGAAGGGAACCATTTGATGATTAAGGAAAGATGATATGTGCAGAATCTGTATTGCAAAATTTTATTTTTGAGAACAAACACTCAAATCCACGGGGAGCGCCTGAGTACGCACTTTGTTTGTAAACAACGAGCAGCTGAGACGACGGGAGTGGCAACTACTTGAGAAGAAGGGGAGACCTAGTGGAAATATGAATGACATTCCAGCGAGAAGGGAGCACACTAATTGAGTCAGAGGGGCATACACTCGAGCAGCTGAGTGAGATTTAAAGAGATGTGTTGTTACTACAGTGGATTTTGTTTTTGAAATCCAAACCAATAAATTGTTTCGAATTTCAAAACCTTGCTGAGGACAAATGAACCCTTATTGATCTTCGATAAATAAGTATTCATATTTATTATTATTATTACTACGGCCCAGGCAGCACATAAGGAAGTCGACTTGGATATTAGGGAGGCCAGCATTTCGTAACGATTGCAACAGAAGTTGAGCCAGTAGCTATTCCTGGGGGACGGCCAGAATTAGTCGAGTTCAAGGCTAAATTGTGCAACTACTGTACCAAAATTGGAGACATAAAGGAAGAATCACGAGGTCTTCTCAACGAACATACGATTGAATCAGCCAATCGCAAGAGAGCAAGCCATGACCACGAGGTGGACGGCGTCAGTAGTAAAAAGCCCGCGGAAGTGTGTATCTAAGGAACCGCCGAACGGATTAATTTCCGCTCGAGTAATTTGAGACGTTGGATTTATTTGGAGAAGAATGACACTAGTTACATCTTTGTGAGACAAAAACTCTGGAAGTTTTTATCCGACTTTGCCCCACTCCACCGCCCTTGTCAGTTTCTCATAAATAGCTTGGCCTGACGCCAATTAAAGTCTATTCTTTTGGAGCCTTCAGAGGCATACTCCACGCCAGTTCGAAGTGTGAATTTTAAAGTCTATTCCGGTGGAGCCTTGAGAGGCATACTCCACGTCAGTTTGGTTTGTGATTTTGACGCTCGAATTTATCTAAGTCATTATTTGGTGTGAAAATGTGATTTTTACGCTCTAGATCAGTAAAGCTAATTCATTTTGTGAGCTTTGAGAAACAAAAGTCGCAGCGATCGCAGTATCAAATTTTAAAAAGCTATAATACATTTTATTGTAAAATCAACTTTGTTGTGTGATCTAATATTTCACGCTAGCGCTTGAGAAACAGTAACATTCTTTTCAAGACGACGAGTTCAACTTTAAGAGGGAAGTATCGTACCACCCTAATTAGCGCTTACCAGAACCGAAGTCCATAGTACAGACGGAAATACCAGACGAGATAGCGACTGCTAGTGCAGCCAGGATTGTGAATTTGTTAACGAGCCAGTGGCGCGGACTCGACATGTATATTTCTCTATAAATTGTGTGTATTTTATGTATGTTTTTTATAGTGCGTGTGTCTGATATAAGTAGGGCCAGTCTTCGCTATTAATCGCACTAGGACAATTGTGGGTGAACTGAGTAGCCTGCAAGCGATTATAGATAGGCAAATATTTAATATTGAACTTTTCTGCCAAGGAGTCCAGACCAAGATGAACAGCACGTGGTGTGAAGTTGGGATGAGCTTCAAGAAATCAGCACAGACGACTACTATGGAGAGCTAAATTGTCCATAGGGCAATGGGTTGAGGAGGATGTCCTTGGTCTACATGCAGAAGCGGTGATGTACTAAAATTGGATTTATTTCAATTATGTAGTTAGATTTGGCCGGGGAACTTTGTATATAGTCATGTTTTTCTTTCTTGTTGTTTTAGAGTTTTTCTTGTACCGACACTATGTGTTTAAATGTCCGTTGGCGCGTGGCCAAAGTGTTTGTTGATATTTTGTTTTCTTTCTTGAGTCAAGTGTAATGTACGCGGCGTGCGTGCGTGATTTTTTATCCTTGCAATTGCGGAACCCGTTACATTCGATAAATGGTGCTTTATTAACGTTAATATTTGAAATAGGAATGGGAGGAAATGAGTGTAAAACATTTTGCTGAACAGGTTATTATTCATGTTAGGGTAGCCGAGTGCACCAACTTAAAAGTAATTGTAGAACACCTTCGTTCTAATTTTGATAGATTTTCTTGAGTCCTTTTCAGGTGACTAGTCACGGCATAAAACGATGGCGCCAGCATGTGGATATTATTTGTGTCTTTTATTTCAGGGTCTGTCAAAACCCATACGTGTGATTCAGTGTGTGTTGATGTGTCTAGTGTGTGTTGATTCTACGTGAGGAGGGGGTAGTTGTCCTACCGCCCTTATATATTTTTGCTGCTATTGTATTTTTTGAGATGGAAAGACAGAGTGCTCTTGGGAGACTGCTGATTCTTGTCCATATGGTTCTTCTGACACACACATGTATTATTGTGCTTTGGGGCACATTTCTTCGAGGCATTTTGACACGTGGGTTGACAGACATGCAGAGTTCCACAAACCGCCCGTTTTGCCTGTGACTTATTTTGATAGGCAGTCCTTTTGTCCGACTGAACCCTGTAAGCTTTCATGTAGCAAACCTGTTCATTGTGATGGTTAATTTTTAAGCCATAATTAATTGGGGAGTTCGCCATGTGTGTAACGGATTGTTGTACCTTGTATGGATAAAATATTGTGATTAACGTAAATGTTGGCTGTTTGCCTATTGCTTTGTTGATGACTCGATTCATGTAATTTTGTGTGACACACCCGTGTGGTGTAATGGTAGAGAATTTTGTAAATTTTGACAGCGGTCATTTGAGTATTTTTCTATTGGTCACGTGTTAATGTACTTGTGTTGATTTGTGTGAGAAGTCCTAAGTTTTTAGGCAGTAAATGTTGCTACGGCAATCTAAGTCCAATTTCACACGGAAATTTTGTATTTGTTTATAGTAGATTTAGGAAGTGTCGGTTTAATTTAAGTAGTGTAGTTGTGTTCCCCCGTGTCGGTCTAGCTCTAGGAAATGCGGATTCGGTGTTTGAAGGGTCATTCCGGATGATAACGAATCACGCATTCAAAGTACACATCGTGATGTATGTAGAACTGCATACGCATTTATATGGTCACTTTTGTATCTTTCATTTAAGGACACTTGGTCCAGGTAATTAATCTCTCCAGAGATACCGCCTAGTTTTGGCATTTTTATTAAATGGGAGTCAGTTGGGAGTTTTTGTTGTTAATTGTTTATGTGTAAATATGGTGATTTGTTATTAAATTCAGTTGTTTTTAACCCTGGCTTCACTCTTTCCTGCATGTTAATTTTGTTATATGTTACCCTGCAAGTTAATGAAGCGCCCTGACAGCAACTTACGAATATGACCTGTTACGCCCCGAATCTGAGTCTCATATGCTTCTTTGCAAGGGTTCACTATGTTGAAGACATTAACACATTACATCTTTTTTGTCTCTTGCTATTTCATCACACGACGTTTAATTACGGAGTTATTAATGATTTTGTACTTTTTCTGAAAATTTTCTCCGAGTGTGATATTGTACATGGCCTATGTTGTAGACAATAACACATTACATCTTTTTTGTCTCTTTCTATTTCATCATACGACGTATAATTAGGGAGTTATTAATGATTTTGTACTTTTTGGCCAAAATTTTTCTATGTCCCACGAATAACTTAAAAATTGATTCGAATGAAATTTCAAAAAATAGTTTTTTTAATACTTTTATTATATTTTTTACGTCTTGTAAGGTCGGAAACCAACATGATATTTTGATGTATTTTTTCGTCCCATGCATTTTTGGTTTCAGGTGATAGAATTATTTTCCATTAGGACCCATGCTCAACTATATAGCTTTGTTTATTGGTTAATTTCCAGTATGATCTGATTATGTATTGTATTATTTATAGAGGGGTTTTGTGGGATTGGAAACAATATGTGATTTTGAGTCTAATTTTATACTCTTCATGCGGTCTGTATCATGTGAGTTACTGTCCCTGTAGGCTTTTTTAAGAAGGTATTGTACCTAATATTTTCCGCTGTGATTGAAGGGTTTTATTTTTCGTCAATTGAATATTTTCGTTTGCCAGTACTTGACTCTTCTTAGCCGTTTTTTGAAAGTGAATGCGGCGAATCCTACCGACTTCCAGGGTACTTTTTTATTTTTCTGCCTTAACTTTACGGTTGTATTGCACAAATGTATTTAATATAACTGGTTTTAATCATTCTGCTGTAGTTTAGCCTACTTTCCTCATTTTGCAAAAAGGAGGAAAAAGTAGACTTATGTGATCGATCCGGGAAAATGTGTGTCTGTCTGTCCTTCTGTCTGCTGGCTGTGTGTGTGTCCTCCCCTATCAACTCCTATACGGTTGCAGCTATCGAAACCAAATTTGGTATGAGTTAAGATCTACACCTGAATATCTCACGGCCATATTTGAAATTGACATCAGTGCTACCAACTGCTGAAAAACGCAATTGAAATTTTAGCTCTATGTTGGATATCTCAGAAGTTATGGATGCGAACTCTTCCTAAATTGGCACACAAATAGACGATAACATTCCAGATTAATTTTCAGAAGTTCATACATGCCAGTGTTGCCAACTTGATTCTAATTCTGCCGATTGGTCCATAATATAAATGAATGTAACTTTTATACTGTCAATTGAATTTCAACCAAATTCCATATGTACTATGTGTACTATAACAGATAGGACTGTACGTATTCTAATGAGCCGCCAGGGCTGCCAACTGTTGATAAATGGTCTCTATATATTTTAACATTAATATCAATATATCAGCCTCCGTGGCTTAGGCGGCAGCACGCCGGCCTCTCACCGCTGGGCCCGTGGTTCAAATCCCGGTCACTCCATGTGAGATCTGTGCTGGACAAAACGGAGGCAGACAGGTTTTTCTCCGGGTACTCCGGTTTTCCCTGTCAAAATTTCATTCCAGCAACACTCTCCACTATCATTTCATTTCATTTGTCATTCATCTAATCATTGCCCCAGAGGAGTGCGACAGGCTTCGGCAGCCGGCACATTTCATATCCTCGCCGCTAGATGGGGGCTTCATTCATTCCATTCCTGACCCGGTCGGAGACTGGAAGCAGGCTGTGGATTTTCATTTTTCATCAATATATCAGAAAGTATGCAAGCCAACGGCTCTAAACCTTGCACACGTATAGTATCTAAAATTCTACCTTAGTTTGGCGTAACTTATATACACACATCAAAAAAAGTTTTGCATCACCTCGGTTCCAAGAGTTCCGGAACCGTTAAATACAAAGGGAATAGAGATCAACACAAACAACATTTCAGCTCGTTTTATTGCTCATGAGACCCACACATTGCATGTTGTACCATCATACAGCTAGACTTTCAGCATTTGTGGTCCAGATTGCAGTACACACCACTACCTCTAATACCCAGTAGCACGTCCTCTTGCATTGATGCATGCCTGTATTCGCCGTGGCATACTATCCACAAGTTCATCAAGACACTGTTGGTCCAAATTGTCCCACTCCTCAACGACAATTCGGCGTAAATCTCTCAGAGTGGTTGGTGGGTCAAGACGTCCATAAACAGCCCTTTTCAACATATCCCAGGCATGTTCGATAGGGTTCATGTCTGGCGAACATGCTGGCCACTGTAGTCGAGCGATGTCGTTATCTTGAAGGAACGCATTCACAAGATGTGCACGATGAGGTCGAGAATTGTCGTCCATGAAGACAAATGCCTCTCCAATATTCTGCCGATATGGTTGCACTATGGGTCGGAGGATGTCATTCAGGTATCGTAAAGCCGTTTCGGAGCCTTCCATGACCACCAGTGGCGTACGTCGGCCCCACATAATGCCACCCCAAAACATCAGGGAACCACCACCTTGCTGCACTCGCTGGACAGTGTGTCTAAGACGTTCAGCCTGACCAGGGTGCCTCCAAACACGTCTCCGACGATTGTCTGGTTGAAGGCATATGCGACACTCATCGGTGAAGAGAACGTGATGCCAATTCCGTGGGGTCCATTCAGCATGTTGTTGGGCCCATCTGTACCGCGCTGCATGGTGTCGGGGTTGCAAAGCTGGACCTCGCCATGGACGTCGGGAGTGAAGTTGCGCATCATGCAGCCTATTGCGCACAGTTTGAGTTGAAACACGACGTCCTGTGGCTGAACGAAACGCATTATTCAACATGGTGGCATTGCTGTCAGGGTTCCTCCGAGCGGCAATCCGTAAGTAGCGGTCATCCACTACAGTAGTAGCCCTTGGGCGGCCTGAGCGAGGCCTGTCATCGACAGTTCCTGTATCTCTGTACCTCCTCCATGTCCGAACAACATCGCTTTGGCTCACTCTGAGACGCCTGGAAACTTCCCTTGTTGAGAGCCCTTCTTGACACAAAGTAACAATGCGGACGCGATCGAACTGCGGTATTGACCTTCTAGGCATGGTAGAACTACAGACAACATGAGCAGCGTACCTTCGTCCTGGTGGAATGACTGGAACTGATCGGCTGTCGTACCCCCTCCGTCTAATAGGCCCTGCTCATGCATGGTTGTTTACATCTTTGAGCAGTTTTAGTGACATCTATGAACAGTCAAAGGGACTGTATCTTGGATACAATATACACAGTCAACGTCTATATGCCGGAGATCTGGGAACCGAGGTGATGCAAAACTTTTTTTGATGTGTGTACATCAGTGCTGCCAACACGATTATATGCCTGTTGATAGGTCCAGTCTTTAAATACATATAACTTCTATACTAACAAATGGATTTCGACCAAATTTCGTATGTGCCTTGTGTACCATAATAGTTATTACTGTACGTATTCGTAAGAACCAGCAGGACTGCAAACTGTTAGTAAATGCTCTCTCTAATTGTTCAATCCTAATATCAATATATCAGAAAGTATGCAAGCCATCAGCTCTAAACTTTGCACACGTATAGCACCTGACATTCTAGATTAATTTGGAGTAACTAATATACCTCAGTACTGCCAACATGATTCTAAGCTTTCTGATAGTTTAAATTTTAATTTCATGTAACTTCTATACTCACAAATGGATTTATCCAAAATTGGCACTATATTAGATCGTAATATTTGCGTTTATTTCTGAGAATCACATACATGACTTTGTTCCCAACGCGCACTGATAAATCCAATATCAAACAGCTAGTAACGTCCATACTATCCATTCGACTTCAACTAAATGTTGTATGTGCATTCTATACCTTATGAGATGGAACTAAGAATATATTCAGAGTCGCTGGGGCTGCCAACTGTAGTAAGTTACTCTATTAGGCTTCACTATTTCAGGTGTATTTCAAACTGTAGTACTTATAAATGTTAGTATTACCAACTTGATTTCGTCATTATTCTAGATAGGTCCTTATAGATTGGCATGAATTCTAATATTAAAGAAAAGTAGGCTCTCTAGTTCGTCACGGAACTACTTGTTTTTTTTTTTGAAATTATCATATTAGGACGTTAATCGAGGTGCATATTTAGAGGGGCATATTTAGATGTGCTCAATATTGTAGAAAATTAATTTACATTCAACCACATAGAAACTGATATTCAATATATGTACGTATTTTTAGCCTACTTTTCACATTTAGCAAAAATGAGGAAAAGGTAGACTTATGAGATCGATCCGGGCAAATGTGTGTCTGACTGACCTTCTGTCTGTCTGTCTGTCTGTCTGTCCTTCTGTCTGTCTGACTGTCTGGCTGTGTGTTTGTCCACCCCTATCAACTCCTAAACGGCTGCAGCAATCGAAACAAAATTTGGTAGGAGTAAAGATCTATACCAGAATATCTCAATGCCGTATTTGAAAATGATGTCAGTAGTACCAACTGCTGAAATATCGCAATTGAAATTTGAGCTCCATGTTGGATACATTGAAAGGTATGTATGGGACCTATTTTAAAATAGGCACACGTATACACAATATTAGTTCAGTTTAATTTCTAGGAGGACATACATGGCAGTGTTGCCAAAATGATTATAAGCCTGCTGATAGGTCCAATTTTTAAATGCATATATCTTCTATACTATCAATTGGATTTCAACCAAATTTCGTATGTGTTATATACCATAACATATTATGTCTATGCGTATTCTTAAGAGCAACCAAGGCTGCCAACTGTTAATAAATGCAGTTTCTATTTTTGTTACCCTAATATCAATAAATCAGAAAGTATGCAAGCCAATAGCTCTAAACTTTCCACACGTACAGTACCTGGCATTCTAGATTAATTTGGAGTAACTAATATTCTTCAGTGCTGCCAACTTGATTTTAAAATGCATGTAACTTCTAAACTAACTAATGGATTTAATTCAAAATTGGCACAACAATAAATCATATTATTTCAGATTATTTCTGACCAATACATGCATGACATTGATGCCAACATGATTTTACGCACGCTGTTAGAACCAATGTTTAACTGCATGTAACGTCCATGCAATCCATTGGTCATGAACCAAATTTTGTATTCTGTACCTTAAGAGATGGATCTAAGAATATATTCAGTCACCAGGGCTGCCAACTGTAGTGCACTATTAGGCTACATTATGCCATGTATACAGTATTTCGAACTAATTAGAAATTTCGATATTTCCTACTTACTTTCGTCATTATTCTAGACAAATGCATATAGATTAATCATTGGCATGAATCTTAAATTTTAAGAAAAGTAGGCACTTTAATTCGTCTCGGAACTTCTTGTTCTTTCTGTGATTAATAATCGGGTGAGTAAATACCCATATAGTCTACACATCATATTAGTGAAAATGGAAGGAAGTTTGTAATTTGACATGGCCGTTAATCTCTTGAACATGAGGCACGGGACCTCCTCTTTTTGTGTGGATTCTTAACCACAGCACTTGATATTTCAGATGGTAAATCTCACATGCATTCGATGAGAATTGAACCCAGTCAGACTTGGTAAGCGGCAAGAGTCATGACTTCATCATCACCACGTCACCATCATAATAATAATAATAATAATAATAATAATAATAATAATCGGAACAGAAAGTCGAATGTTATTGCCAAACACATATAGAACTGAATGGGGAAAAGAATCTATATTTGCAAATATGAGTAATGTTGTAAACTAATTACTGGAGGTATTGCGTTCGTGTAAGTTTCTTAGTTCCAAGAAATTTACATTTTCTGTGATATATTAATGGGTTAATATATTACATGTTCTGAACAGCAGCGCATCGGCATTTTGGAAAACAGACTGTTTTGCTAGGGAACCTGCTTTATCAAATCTTTCCGCCATGATATACAGTAACTGGCAGTAGGCTTAATGACTTTTCATGATAAAACTCCTGAAAACGGTATTACAGGTAGGCTAGGGGATCTGCGTTAACGAAATTTCCTGTCATGATATAACTGGCAGTAGGCTAGGGGGACATGCCTTGGCTAAACTCACCCCCCCCCCCTAATATTATTATAACTAGAAGTATACTAGAGGACCAGCCATGTCCAAACAGACTTAAAACATATCAGTGCGCACATTCCACCCTCAATAGGAAATATATTTTAAAAGTGGGAAAAGAGATGTCAAAAGAGGCAATAACACTATAGAGAATTAAAATTTGGACTCGTAACAAAACATTATCATATATTAAGTAGTGGATTTTTATGGACTTGAGGGCAAGTGCAAAAAAAAATCCGAAAATTTGACACGCAAGAAATATGCGGGACTTCGTACACTGAAGACACTATAAACTTATAGAAAAATTATAACAAAGCAAAACTAAGATTTTATTCAGACCATTAGCATAATTTATATTGGTAGGTGACACCCACGAATCAACTAAAAATGTACATCAATGGAAAATCTGCATGCAACATATTCGTCTTTATTATTATTACAAAGTCACAGCAAACATAAAAACCGTAAATTAAGAACGATATGTTTTAAACACTTCAACCCATTACTTTCCCTAAAAATACACGGATCGTCAAACGCACCGGGGGCTTGGGGACGGAGCCCCCAACGAGCAAAGCGAGTCTAATATACAGTGTGGTCCACCCGCCCCTTATTATTTAGTTTTATGAAACCCAACTAACATCGCATTTCTCCCGATGGTCGATATTGCTCTGCGCTCTGACTGTGTGACTGCAATGTAATTGGATCATGAGACTAGGAAAGAAAAACCGACCTTAAACTTTTCCCCGCCAAATACTTATGGCCCATTCTACTAACATATGATTTACTGCTCCTTGAAATAACACACATACACGTAATACGATCGAATTAATAGCTTACGCCACGTGATCTGTAATAGTAGAAAGTTAAATCAACACCATAAACCGTGATTGAAGACTTTGAGATGGACTTAAACGTTTGAGGTAGGACGGCTACAGTAACTACAGCACGTTTAGCGTGCGGTAATTACCATGTGTTGGTGGCTGCGAGGGTTAAAGCCTGACCGTACGTGATGGGAGAGACATGGTAGAACGCTGCTTCGAATCCAGTAGTAGGCATACTTTTTTCAGCTATAGCCCACATTCCATTTTAGCCGGGATGTAACTACATTCCCACATTTATTGCCTTACGACGTATTTTTGTGAAGAGTACGTTGCATTTTGCTGATTTATAAAGAGAAAACGATCGAATTGGTACGTTATGCCACGTGACCTGTAATGGCAGAAAATTAAAAAACTGGCATGAATATTAAGATAACATATCGAAATGTCGCTCCGGAGGTCCTTGTTCGATTCCCAGCTCTGCCAAGAAATGTAATACTTGTCTGAGGGCTGAAATTGGTTACACGTAGCCTCGTGAAGCAAATATGAGAAGTGGGTTCGATTCCCACCTCAGCCACCCTGGAAATGGTTTTCCGTGGTTTCCCACTTCTACTCCGGCCAAATTCCGGCACGGATTCTATCCTAAGGCCACGGCCACCTCCTTCCAAATCCTTGCAAATACACACATCATTACAAGCCCGAAATAACTCAGGTTATCAGACAAATTCTACACACCCACCCAAGTAAACGGGGCTAAATTACCGCGAGTTCTAGCCCCTCAAATGAAACAAAACAACAACATATTATCGAAGAATATTCTGATCGCCAGTGCTTGCATCAAAGTATACGTATTCCTTATAAATTCCCATGGTATTATTAGCATACTTTCGATTTTTGCAAAAAATGAAAGTAGACTTATGAGATCTACACAGGGCCAAGTGGGTGTGAGTGTGTGTACTCTGAATTTCTTCCCTCCCCCTGTTATCAATACGAACACGGTGAAACCAAATTGAACGAAATTAGGTACAGAGGTAGAACTAGCAAAGGGCACCTCAGTGTCATGTTTTATATCGCCGCCATCTTGACGAAAACGTAATGGCGCCCATCCTAATGTTAAAAGCTTGAATCAAAATACGACTAACCTAATAATCTGATCTCTACCAAATTTTGCAACAACATACCTTTATGTATAGAGAATCTTTTGACCACATTACAAGGTCATCAGGCCAATAATGTGCGGATGGCAGCCATGTATGTGTGCAAATCGACTCCCCCTATCTTTTCAAACACGTTTAAACAGAATGGAACGAAGTTTGGTACAGAGGTAGCACTAGCAAAGGCCACATCAGTGTCATGTTTTATATCGCCGCCATCTTGACGGAAACGGAATGGCGGCCACCCAAATGTTAAAGGGTTAAATCAAATTACGACCAACCTAATTATTTGATCTATACCAAATTTTTCAACAACATACCTTTTTTTGGGAAGCATCTTTTGACTGAACTACTAGGTCATCAGCCCAATAGTTTGCAGATAGCGGCCATGCATGTGTGCGGATCGATTCCCCATATCAATTCAAACACGGTGAAACCGAATTGAATGATTTTTTTACAGAGGTAGCACTAGCAAAGGGCACATCATATTCATGTATAATATCCGTATAGCACGTTGTATTTCAAGAAGCTACTACAACCAACATTCAATTGTACTCCTTGAAAAGGACAAAGAGTTATAACAATACCCATGCATTTAGGAGAAAGTAGGCTATATGTTCTTTACCGAACATCTTGTTTTGTTATTAAATTTTAACAAAAAGTCTTAGCATATCTTAAGGCCCGTATCACACGACACTCGCTGGCAAGGAAGCAGCTGTGCTCGCTGGTACAAAAATCCAGTATGATTCTGTTCTCTTCGTCAGTACACCTGCTTGTATGACCGAAGTGTATCACACGCTAGCATTTTGGACGCTAAGTTGTATGAAATAAAACCGACGGGCTGGCGTTTGAGGGCAATATTTGCAGTTCATTCGCCTTACTAACGCAAAGCGTTCGCGAAACTTGCTTTAAGTAAATTAGAAAACATGCCAGGTACTGAATGAATGCATTCCAATCAATATTTAAGATCTAACTGTAATAATTGAATATTTTACCATACGCGTTAATAAGAAGCGCAACAAAAACATCCAGAGTGTGTTGGAAATGTGTGCAAGTGTTATTGCGCCCGCTCACTCTTTCGAAGATCCTGGGTTCATGACTATCCAACGGCAGATTTTTTATTTTTTTAACTATTTTATTATACCCTCCCTACCTCGTACAGCAAGATTGCAACTTGGTTTTGTTCACATTTTCTACGAAGACGATAGGGAAAGTTATTTTCTTGTCTCATTTAAATGGTTATTTTACCTAATACTGTTCAAAACCATGGATGGATACTATTCGTTATAATTATTATTTTTTTAGTCGATTTTACCCTCCAGGTTAGGTTTTCCCATGGACTCAGCGAGGGATCCCATCATTACCGCCTCTACGGGCACTGTCCTGTAGCTTGAAACATCTCGTTCAGGGGATACAACTAGGGAGGTGGGATCAGCACCTCGCCCAGGCGGCCTCACCTGCAAAGCGAACAAGGTCCTCTTGAGGGATGGAAAGGGAGGGAAAGATCGGTAGGGACAGGCAAGGAAAAGGTAAGGAGGCGGCCGTGGCCGTACGGTAGGTAACATCCCGGCATTTGCCAGAAGGCGAAATGGGAGACCACGGAAAACCACTTTGAGGATGACTGAGGTGGGAATCGAAACTCCTCTACTCATTTGGACCACCCGAGGCTGAGTAGACCCCGTCCCAGTTCTAATACCACTTTTCAAATTTCGTGGCAGAGCCGGGAATCGAATCCAGGACGTCCGGGATGGCAGCTAATCACGCTGACCATTACACAACGGAGGTGACTCTATTCGTGATAATTAGAATTCTAATAGTTCAATATTTATCCCAGAATAATAATATGACACGTTCTGTAATTTCTGCCTTGTTGCGAGGCTCAGCGGTAACGTTCTCGCTTGCTGTGCCCAAGGTTGCAGGTTCGTATCCTGACGCAGTCAGCTGGCTTTTGAGGGTGCACAAATGCGAGGGAGCCGTGTCAGTAGATTTACTGGCACGTTTAAGATCCACTTCGGAGCAAATTTCCGGCACCCCTGCGTATCTAAAAGCCAGAGCAGTTAAAAGGGACGTAAAACCAATAATGTTATAATTATCTGTATTTACTGTATGTTTGGGGCAGATGACCTCGTAGTTCCGCCCCTTAAAACCTCACTAACTAACTATTACTGTATGTGTATAGCAAGCGCTTTTTGAAAAGACGCTGTTGAAAGAAATTTTAGTTTCGGTGTGATGTATTTATTCGTAGTTTTGTTTTGTGGGTCGTCTGAGTGAGCCTGAGTTTAGATCATTATGTCGTCGTCCAATCTGGCTGCGTATCATCGGATAAGTACGGTCCTTTTGAGGACCAAATAAAAATCACTCGTTGGAACAGATAGATATGCGTCCAGAATACATCCACAATAAAGTACATTAAGCCAAAAAAATGTACAAGTTCAAGGTTCGAACCTACTACATGGCGACTTCGCTGACGCAACTCCAGCAATTCTAAATTTAGCCACCATAGCTACCGAGAACCATGTGCATTGCTGGCACGTATTAAATCTATTCGTAGACACTTCCTGTCCAAACGCAAGAAGGTGTTATTCGGAGCTCTGATCGTTTCAATCATGCATTATATTTGAGGTCATTGAAAGAACACTGCCACTATTGATTTCCACTATAATCGCGAGGATGTACTCAACGATAAAGTTGTACAATGGACGTAAAGCAGAAGGTACTAATGTTTTTAGGATGACTGTGATATACGCGTTAGTTGGACTGCCTTCCTCCAAAAATAATAAGGGGCTGGTGGACCACACTGTATAAAAGTGAAAGTCTGTATGTATGTATGTGGGTTGGTTCCGTATACAAATCTACACCGTTCCACCAATCTCAACCATATTTTGCGTACACATAGCTTAGGACCCAGAAGGAACCGCTGGCTACATGAATTTTCGATAGTCTTTCTCATTATTCTGATTTCGGTCCTTTTGTACTCGAGCAAAGGCTAATACAAAGTCATAAAATATACTCATGAAGGAATGGCAAGGCAGATCATTTCCATGGCAACATAGCTCAAGTCGAGACACGGCCGACTGGATACGAGTTGCGCTCTGCACTACCGGTATAGAAAATGAGGATCTTTACTTGAAATCCCGTTAGTTACTCAACTGCTCACACAGCACTGTCTACCGAGTATAGCATAACAAAGACTTGACACTATCTATTATACACACATCAAAAAAAGTTTTGCATCACCTCGGTTCCCAGATCTCCGGCATATAGACGTTGACTGTGTATATTGTATCCAAGATACAGTCCCTTTGACTGTTCATAGATGTCACTAAAACTGCTCAAAGATGTAAACAACCATGCATGAGCAGGGCCTATTAGACGGAGGGGGTACGACAGCCGATCAGTTCCAGTCATTCCACCAGGACGAAGGTACGCTGCTCATGTTGTCTGTAGTTCTACCATGCCTAGAAGGTCAATACCGCAGTTCGATCGCTTCCGCATTGTTACTTTGTGTCAAGAAGGGCTCTCAACAAGGGAAGTTTCCAGGCGTCTCAGAGTGAACCAAAGCGATGTTGTTCGGACATGGAGAAGGTACAGAGATACAGGAACTGTCGATGACAGGCCTCGCTCAGGCCGCCCAAGGGCTACTACTGTAGTGGATGACCGCTACTTACGGATTGCCGCTCGGAGGAACCCTGACAGCAATGCCACCATGTTGAATAATGCGTTTCGTTCAGCCACAGGACGTCGTGTTTCAACTCAAACTGTGCGCAATAGGCTGCATGATGCGCAACTTCACTCCCGACGTCCATGGCGAGGTCCAGCTTTGCAACCCCGACACCATGCAGCGCGGTACAGATGGGCCCAACAACATGCTGAATGGACCCCACGGAATTGGCATCACGTTCTCTTCACCGATGAGTGTCGCATATGCCTTCAACCAGACAATCGTCGGAGACGTGTTTGGAGGCACCCTGGTCAGGCTGAACGTCTTAGACACACTGTCCAGCGAGTGCAGCAAGGTGGTGGTTCCCTGATGTTTTGGGGTGGCATTATGTGGGGCCGACGTACGCCACTGGTGGTCATGGAAGGCTCCGAAACGGCTTTACGATACCTGAATGACATCCTCCGACCCATAGTGCAACCATATCGGCAGAATATTGGAGAGGCATTTGTCTTCATGGACGACAATTCTCGACCTCATCGTGCACATCTTGTGAATGCGTTCCTTCAAGATAACGACATCGCTCGACTACAGTGGCCAGCATGTTCGCCAGACATGAACCCTATCGAACATGCCTGGGATATGTTGAAAAGGGCTGTTTATGGACGTCTTGACCCACCAACCACTCTGAGAGATTTACGCCGAATTGTCGTTGAGGAGTGGGACAATTTGGACCAACAGTGTCTTGATGAACTTGTGGATAGTATGCCACGACGAATACAGGCATGCATCAATGCAAGAGGACGTGCTACTGGGTATTAGAGGTAGTGGTGTGTACTGCAATCTGGACCACAAATGCTGAAAGTCTAGCTGTATGATGGTACAACATGCAATGTGTGGGTCTCATGAGCAATAAAACGAGCTGAAATGTTCTTTGTGTTGATCTCTATTCCCTTTGTATTTAAAGGTTCCGGAACTCTTGGAACCGAGGTGATGCAAAACTTTTTTTGATGTGTGTATATTTGTCAAATACCACTCACTCACTCACTCATTCATTCATCACGAAATCTCAGAAACCACCGAACGGATTGGAATGAAATTTGGTATGCAGCTTCCTCAAGGGCCGCAAACGCCCAGTAAGATATTCAGGTTCTAAAGGGGTGTTAAGGGGGTAGAACTGCATTTCATTGAACAGCAATATCTCCCGATTGGTTTCATTGGGGATGTGATACTCGGCATATAAACTCATCATTAAAAATAAGAAGACACGTGTCTGAGGGTTTTTCGATGTGGTTTATAATATGAGGTGAAAGGGGTGACAAGTGGGGGTTGAAAGATTCCTAACGGAGCATGTATCTCTTAAACGACATAGGCGAGGAGTTTGAAACTCAGCGAAAGAAAACAGCATAAAAATATATAAATAGGTGTTTGACAGTTTTTTCATCAATCCAATTTAAGGGGCCCATGGGAAGGGGTGAAATTCTGGGGGGGGGAAAACAGGAAAGAAAGTGTCCTAACTGATTGACTGACTCACTCACTCATCAAACTCAGGGGGGAAAAACTGCTTTAAAGTAAGAAATAGCTGTTGGACAGTTTTTTTTTTCATAAATCAAATTTAAGGGGTTCATGGGGAGGGGTGAAATTCTGAAAAAAGAAAATTGAAAGAAAATGTCTTGACTCACTCACTCACACACTCATCATCGCCCAGCCAAAATTATTGAAGTTAGAAACATGACAGTTTGGACAAATGTTCATTGTATGTCAAAACCGTCTACTAAGGGAGGATTTTCGGATATTCAGGTTCTAAAGGGGTCTTAAGGGGGTTAAACCTGCATTTCATTGAATAACAATATCTCCCGATTGGTTTCATTGGGGGATGTGATACTCGGCATATAAACTAATCATTAGAAATAAGCAGACATGTGTCTAAGGGTTATTCGATGTGGTGTATTATTATGAGGTGAAAGGGGTGAAAAGTGGGGGGGGGGGTTGAAGGATTCCAAACGGGGCGTGTAGGCCTATCTCTTAAACGACATAGGCGAGAAATTTGAAACTCAGCGAAAAAAAATCAGCTTAAAAAAATAAGTAAATCGGTGTTCAACCGTTTTTTCATAAATTAATTTAAGGGGCCAATGGGGTGTGGTGAAATTCGGGGGGGGGGGGTGGAAACAGGAAAGAAAGTGTCCTAACCGATTGACTCACTCATTCTTCAGCCTTGGGGGGAAAACTGCTTAAAAATAAGTTAATAGGTGTTCATGCGTTTTTTCATCAATCCGTTTTAAGGGGTTCATCGGGAGGGGTGAAAACCTGAAGAAAGAATATGTCCTGACTCACTCGCTCACTCATCATCGCCCAGCCAAAAATATTGAAGTTGGAAACATAGCATTTTGGGTATATGTTCGTTGTATGTCAAAACCGTACAATAAGGGAGGATTTTTGGATATTCAGGTTCTAAAGGGGTCTTAAGGGGGTTAAACCTGCATTTCATTGAATAACAATATCTCACGAGTGGTTTCATTTGTGGATGTGATACTCGGCATATAAACTAATCATTAGAAATAAGCAGACATGTATCTAAGGGTTTTTCGATGTGGTGTATAATTATGAGGTGAAAGGGGAGAAAAGTGGAGGTTGAAAGATTCCTAACGGAGCCTGTATCTCTTAAACGACATAGGCGAGGAGTTTGAAACTCAGCGGAAAAATATCAGCATAAAAATAAGTAAATAGCTGCTTGACCATTTTTTCTTAAATCTAATTTAAGGGACCCTTGGGGAGGGATGAAATTCTGGGGGGAAAAAACAGGAAGGAAAGTGTCCTAACCGATTGACTCACTCACTCTTCAAACTCAGGGGGAAAACTGCTTAAAAATAAGTTAATTGGTGGTCAAGCGTTTTTTCATCAATCCAATTTAAGGGGTTCATCGGGAGGGGTGAAAACCTGAAGAAAGAATTGAAAGAATATGTCCTGACTCACTCACTCACTCATCATCGCCCAGCCAAAAATATTGAAGTTGGAAACATGGCATTTTGGGTATATGTTCGATGTATGTCAAAACCGTACACTAAGGGAGGATTTTCGGATATTCAGGTTCTAAAGGGGTCTTAAGGGGGTTAAACCTGCATTTCATTGAATAACAATATCTCACGAGTGGTTTCATTTGTGGATGTGATACTCGGCATATAAACTAATCATTAGAAATAAGCAGGCATGTGTCTAAGGGTTTTTCGATGTGGTGTATTATTATGAGGTGAAAGGGGTGAAAAGTGGGGGGTTGAAGGATTCCAAACGGAGCGTGTAGGCCTATCTCTTAAACAACATAGGCGAGAAATTTGAAACTCAGCGAAAAAAAATCAGCTTAAAAAAATAAGTAAATCGGTGTTCAACCATTTTTTTTTCATAAATTAATTTAAGGGGCCAATGGGGTGTAGTGAAATTCTGGGGAAAGCAGGAGAGAAAGTGTCCTAACTGACTGACTAACTCACTTACTCATCAAACTCAGGGAAAAAGACAGATTAAAAATAATTTAATAGGTGTTCAAGCGTTTTTTCATCAATCCAATTGGCCATGGGGAGGGGTGAATTCTGGTAAAAATAATTGAAAGAAAATGTCCTGTCTGACTCACTATTAAAGTTGGAAACATGAAATTTTGGGAATATGTTCGCTGTATGTTGGAAACGTCAACTAGGAATGATTTTTGTTTATTCGGGTTTTAAAGAGGTGTTAAGGGGGTAAACTTGTATTTCATTGAAGAACAATATCTCATGAGTTGTTTCTTTGGGGATATGATATTCGGTATATAAACTAATCATTAAAAATAATCAGACATATCTAAGGGTTTATCGATGTGGTGTGTATTATGAGGTGAAAGGGGTGAAAATTGGGGGTTGAGGGATTTTTAACGGAGCGTGTATCTCTTAAACGACATAGGCGAGGAGTTTGAAATTCGGCGGGAAAAAACAGCTTAAAGTATAAGTAAATAGGTGTTCGACCGTTTTTTTCATAAATCCAATTTAAGGAGCCCTTGGAGAGGGGTGAAATTCTGGGGGAAAAACAGGAAAGAAAGTGTCCTAACTCACACACTCATCAAACTCAGGGGGGAAGAACAGCTCAAAAATAAGTAAATAGGTGTTCGACCGTTTTTTTTTTTTCATAAATCCAATTTAAGGGGTTCATGAGAGGGGTGAAATTCTGAAAAATAATAGAAAGAGAATGTCCTGGCAAGTTAGAAACATGACATTTTGGTAAATGTTCGTTGTATGTCGAAAACGTCCACCAAGGAAGGATTTTTGGATATTCAGATTCCAAAGGGGTATTAAGGGGGTAGACTTGCATTTAATTGAATAACAATATCTCCCGATTTCCTTGGGGATGGGATACTCGGCATATAAACTGATCATTAAGAATAAGCAGACATATGTCTAACGGTTTATCGATATGGTGTATATTATGAGGTGAAATGGGTGAAAAGTTTGGGTTGAAAGATTCCTAACGGAGCATGTATCTCTTAAACGACATAGGCGAGGAGTTGTAAAACTCGGAGGAAATAAATCAGCTTAAAAATAAATACATAAAAAAATAAAATATGTGTACGACCGTTTTTTTTTTTCATAAATCCAACTAAAGGGGCCTATGGGGAGGGGTGAAATTCTGGAAGAAAAACGTCCACTAAGGAAGGATTTTTGGATGTTCATTCTCATCGACCAACGAAAACAATTAAAGTTAGAAGAATGATATTTTGGGGATATGTTTGTTGTAGGTCGAAAACGTCTACTAAGGGGGGATTTTTGTATATTCAGGTTCTGAAGGGGTTTTAACGGGTTTAAACCTGTATTTCATTGAATAACACTATGACACGACTATGACCCGAGCGAAGCGAGACTAAAAATGAGATGGTGTGTGTCTGTGTATTACTCAATCACGCAAGTACCACTGGTCCGATTTACATGAATTTTACATGGAAGTAGCTGATTTACCTGGTTAACATATAGGCTACTTTTGATTTCAATACTCTGCACTATTTAAAGATGGCGACCATTTTAGTGACGTCACTACACCCTTTGGTTTCAAACCTTCATATTTCCATTTCAAATAAAAAGAGAACTCAAAGAAATAGAAAACTTTTGATGGCATATACGAGGTTTAAAATTACATTTTCTATCCGAAAGGTATCTCCAACGGTTAGCAAGTGAAACCTAAATTTGTGCTAAAAATACGGTCAACGCCGAGTGGTGTAGTTGGACAAAATGTTCCATCATTAATCTCCCTCTGCGCAGCATCTCGCCTATCCCCTGTTTGAACTGCCACCTTCACATTTTAATTTATTTATGACGCGTAGCGAAGCACTGGTACTTCAGCTAGTATTTGATGTTTATGAAAATAAAACTAAGTCCTATTTTATGAAGCGAATCCTGGGTATTGGGAAAGCGCCACTGTCAAGACTAACTAACATCTACATTAGTCCAGTATTAGGTGGCGGAAAGTAGTCGATTCAGGAACAAATTGCTGAAGAATGTTTCTCGACGGATCTATATATCTTTTGGAGTGCTGAATCTGATAGATTCGGATATGGCACCATAAAAATTGAGAAAAACCATAATATTTCGGAAATTGTTTTAGTTTTCGGCTTATAATTGTGAAACAACGCATCCTAGAGAAAAATTATCTTTTATTTAAAACAAAGTTGATAAAATTTCCTAAAACATAAGACTAAAACCAGCTCGCTGGATGTTTTTGATTGGCCGCTAGAATGCGCTAAAAATTGACCATAGTTTTCAAGTTATCCAAATTCTTCGTATTTCAGACTTTCAAGGCCTAGTATACCCCACCAGGTATTAATACCAGGAGCAGGATTTTAGAAGAGCTAGGAGGTAGCCTACCATATCTCGTATTATCGTGATGACTAGAGCTCGTATCCTTTGTATTTGTTTATTTTACAGGGCGTAAGGAAATATTGAGGCACTGATGTAAGTGGTGCTATAGAATTGCGGGAGAGGTGCCTTTATATGTTTTATGAAGATACAGGTCAGTATATTACCCAGAGTAAATTCACATCGCCACTAAGTTAAGTGAGTTTAGAACAGGGGAAGATCACCTCACGGCCCCTTAAAACAACAATAACTAACTGAGTTTAGAACATAGTTCTCCTTGCCTCTCATGATACTTAAGATCCATATTAACGTAGTAGAGAATGTAACGGTAATAAACAGGGATACGGTACTCTTCTCGGTCATATATTTCGAGATATCACACAGTTTACGTCATATGTATCAACCTATCTGCGTTAAAAGGAATAGATTATCTCGCTGTTTCACCCCTTAAAACAATAACTAACTCCTTTTATTACCAAAATGATACTCTAACTTCTTGAAAGGAAATAGTATTTAAATGATGATATAAATGAATCGCAGACAATGGCCATAAGCTGGGCATTTTTAATTGAACGCTTGAGGGCTCCCAACAAGTACTGTAATTCCAACTTTGGCTAACTGATGCTACTGTCACTAACACCAGCGGCGAACGTTGGAACTTGATAGAGAGTTTCCTATCCAGCCAAACATAACCAGAAACCTAAGCCCCGATGCATTGCATAAAACAATGGTGGATTGCTCTTTCGAGTAAGCACCTGGGGTAGTACTTTCTTTCTGCAGACTTTCCATTCTGCAAATAAAGTTGCGATTTGTTAGGGGAGGAATTATGTTCCAAAGTAAGATCGGATTGTAAGTCCAAAATGATAGTTTAGTCCACTAGGTTCTTCCCCTCTCTCTGCCGTGGGGAAATATTTTGTTTCCTCTTCCGCCTTTGAGACCGTTGACCAGTTTCACCTATACTAGTAACCCTAGGTAGGCGCCCTATTACAGGGGGGCTACCATCCGGAGTCAGATGGACCCTGATGTATTTACGAGGTTGATATTCCTCCTGCTCCTCCTCCCTCACCACTAGCGAGATAAGGCCCCAGGTTTGCAGCCGGCAATTATTATTATTATTATTTACTTATTGATGTGTAACATCCTTCCACTCTGTTGCTGTATACTTTCTGTGGGGGTGAGTTTGGAAAAGGGACGGAAATGAGACGGAAAAAATCAGCGCGCGCGGTGGCGGAGATTGGTACAACGACGTAGTGTCGGCCATGCGGCTATGTGGAATGTATATGTTTGGAGGCCCCATTAGTGATATTCCTACAATAAATCATCTTCAAATTCTCGTTCTTTGGTGTGAAAACAATTATGATTTATTAAATCGTCATACTTTTGCTGTATTCTTATTTAATGTAAGCATTCGAGGTACTGTCAGCCAAAATAGAGCATTATGTGGAATGTCTATCGCATACGGTTTACTTCAAGGTTTGGAGGCCCCATTTAAGATATTCTTACAATAAATCATCTTCAAGTTGTCGTTCTTTGGTGTGAAAATATTCATTATATCATATTTCCTGAAAGGATTTGGCACATGAGTTTTACAAGTAGTTATTTCAATGACCAACAGAGTTCACTATTAACAAGGGATTTGCGCTTCCGACAGACACATAGTAGGATAACATGTCACATGTTACACATCATATGCGACTACTGTAAGGCTCGTAATATTTTTAGCCAACTTTCGATTTTTACTAAAAATGAAAGTAGACTTATGAGATCAACACAGGTCGAAAAAAGTGTGTCTGTGTCTGTGTGTGTATGTGTGTCTGTGTGTGTGTGTGAGTCTGTGTGTGAGTGTGTGTACTCTGAATGTATGCCCCCCCCCCCCCTATCAATTCGAACACGGTGAAGGCGAATTGAACGAAATTTGGTACAAAGGTAGCACTGGCAAAGGACACCACAGTGTCATGTTTTATATCACCGCCATCTTGACGGAAATGGCCATGGAGGAAGCATCCTTTGACCAAATTAATAGGTCATTAGCCTAATAGTTTGCGGATGGTGGCCATCTTTGTGTCAAAATCGATTCCCCCTATTACTTCAAACACGGTGAAACCGAATGGAACGAAATTTGGAACAGAGGTAGCACTAGCAAAGGGCACCTCAGTGTCATGTTTTATATCGCCGCCATCTTGACAGAAACGGAATGGCGGCCACACAAATGTTCAAAGCTTAAATCAAATTACGACTAACCTAATCATCCGATCTCTACCAAATTTTGCAACAACATACCGTTATGGGGGGAGCATTCTTTGAGCAAACTAATGGGTCATCAGCCTAATAGTTTGCGGATGGCGGCCATCTTTGTGTGAAAATCGATTCCCCCTATTAATTCGAACACGGTGAAACCGAATGGAACGAAATTTGGTACAGATGTAGTACTAGCAAAGGACACATCAGTGTCATGTTTTATATCACCGCCATCTTGACGGAATCGTAATGGCGGCCACACAAATGTTCAAAGCTTAAATCAAATTACGACTAACCTAATCATCCGATCTCTACCAAATTTTGCAACAACATACCTTTATGGAGGAAGCATCCTTTGACCAAATTAATAGGTCATTAGCCTAATAGTTTGCGGATGGTGGCCATCTTTGTGTCAAAATCGATTCCCCCTATTAATTCAAACACGGTGAAACCGAATGGAACGAAATTTGGTACCGAGGTAGCACTGGCAAAGGGCACCTCAGTGTCATGTTTTATATTGCCGCCATCTTGACAGAAACGTAATGGCGGCCACACAAATGTTCAAAGCTTAAATCAAATTACGACTAACCTAATCATCCAATCTCTACCAAATTTTGCAACAACATACCTTTATTGAGGGAGCATCCTTTGACCAATCTAATAGGTCATTAGCCTATTAGTTTGCGGATGGCGGCCATATTTGTGTGAAAATCGATTCCCCCTATTAATTCGAACACGGTGAAACCGAATGGAACGAAATTTGTTACAGAGGTAGCACTATCAAAGGGCACCTCAGTGTCATGTCTTATATCAGCACCGTCTTGACGGAAACGTAATCACGGCCACCCAAATGTTAAAAGCTAAAATGTAATTACGTCCAACCTAATAATCTAGTCTCAACCAAATTTTGCAACAATATATATTTATGTGGGAAGCATATTCTGACCAAACTGCAAGATCATCAGCCCAATAATTTGCAGATGGTGGCCAGTATGTGTGCAAATCGATTCCCCCTATCAATTCAAACACGGTGAAACCGAATTGAACGAAATTTGGTACAGAGGTAGCAGTAGCAAAGGGCACCTCAGTGGCATGTTTTATATTGCCGCCGTCTTGACGGAAACGGAATGACGGCCACCCAAATGTTAAAAGCTTAAATCAAATTACGACCATCCTAATAATTTGATCTCTACCAGATTTTGCAACAACATGTCTTTTTGTGGAAAGCTGCTTATGACTGACTACAAGGTCATCAGCCCAATAGTTTGCAAATAGCGGCCATGTATGTGTGCAAATCCATTCCTCATATCAATTCGAACACGGTGAAACCGAATTGAATGAAATTTTTTACAGAGGTTGCACTAGCAAAGGGCACCTCATATTCATGTTTAATATCCCTATAGCACGTTGTATTTCAACAATCTACTACAACCAACATTCAATTATACTCCTTGAAAAGGACAAAGAGTTATAACAATACCCATGCATTTAGGAGAAAGTAGGCTATATGTTCTTTACTGAACATCTTGTTTTAAGTGGATTCTCCCAATATATGGAAGGCGTTAAGCAAATAACTCAATGAACTTTCTTTTTCTTCTTGTTGTTGTTTCAATAGGCTTTTATTCTTTTATTCTTTTCGAGAAGGCATGCAATGTTCTTTCGAGCACTTGGGTCTGTAGGCTACTGTTTTTGTTTTGGTTGCTCTGATGTAACTTCCCATTTGTTTACTTTGTGTGTGAAGGTGTCCCTTTCAGAAATGTCTGATGGACTTATGTTTCCGATTTTGAGGTCCTTGCGATGTTCTTCCTGCCTAGGTGTTGAGTTCTTGAGTGAGGTTACATAATCCCTTATCCTTTTCCTCAATCGATTTTTTGGTAGTTTAGTGAGGTGACCAAAGAATTTCATTCATCTTTTCTTAATATTATTTTCGATGTTTGAATACTGTTCTGTTGTTTTGGTACATCTTGGGTACATCTTGCTCCGAAGTTTTCCTAATGATCTTTCTCATTACTTTTTCGATTTTGTCAACTTCATGTTTATTAATATTATTATTTTAATATGACCGTACTATTTTTACTATCATTGTTAGACTATTTTTATTTATATTGTGAATGTTGTATACAACGTTTTTATAATATTATACAAATTTAACTTGTTGCTTATGGTATGATACGAAATGTATTATGATTTTAATTTTAACGAAAAGTACTATGTTTATAAGCCCTAATCCTACTATGGGGCGTGGTGGTGCAGTAGTAAAGCTGGTGGCCTCTCACCTCCCTGTCAATGCATGTAAAATTTTCAAAGTGAAATACCATGTCCTGTGGTTCGGATTCCTCGTAAAAGGGAGATCCCGTGGCTCATGATCGCGAAATGAACGGTCACGTGAAACTACAATCTTCTGTCCTTCCTTCCTTCCTTCCTTCATTCATTCCTTCCTTCCTTCCTTCCTTGCTCCCTTCCTTCATTCCTTCTTCCTTGCTCCATTCCTTCCTTCCTTGCTCTCTTTCTTGCTCCCTTCCTTGCTCCCTTCCTTCCTTCCTTGCTCTCTTCCTTGCTCCCTTCCTTGCTTGCTTCCTTCCTTCATTCATTCCTTCCTTCCTTGCTTGCTTCCTTCCTTGCTTCATTCATTCCTTCATTCCTTCCTTCCTTGCTTCCTTCCTTCCTTGCACCCTTCCTTGCTTCCTTCCTTCATTCCTTCCTTCCTTCCTTGCTTCCTTTCTTCATTCCTTCCTTCCTTTCTTCCTTTCTTCCTTCCTTCCTTGCTCCCTTCCATGCTTCCTTCCTTCATTCCTTCCTTGCTCTCTTCCTTGCTTCCTTCCTTCATTCATTCCTTCCTTCCTTGCTTCCTTCCTTCCTTGCTCTCTTCCTTGCTCCCTTCCTTGCTTCCTTCCTTCATTCATTCCTTCCTTCTTGCTTCCTTCCTTCCTTCCTTGCTTCCGTCATTCCTTCATTCCTTCCTTCCTTCCTTCCTTCCTTCCTTGCTCCCTTCCTTGCTTCCTTACTTCATTCCTTCCTTCCTTCCTTCCTTCCTTCCTTGCTTGCTTCCTTCCTTCATTCCTTCCTTCCTTGCTTCCTTCCTTGCTTCCTTCCTTCCTTGCTTCATTCCTTGCTTCCTTCCTTCATTCCTTCCTTGCTTCCTTCCTTCATTCTTTCATTCCTTCCTTCCTTCATTCCTTCCTTCCTTGCTTCCTTCCTTGCTTCCTTCCTTCCTTGCTTCATTCCTTGCTTCATTCTTTCATTCCTTCCTTCCTTGCTTCTTTTCTTCATTCCTTCATTCCTTCCTTCCTTCCTTGCTTCCTTCCTTGCTTCCTTCCTTAATTCCTTCCTTGCTTCCTTCCTTGCTTGCTTCCTTCCTTGCTTCCTTCCTTCCTTGCTTCCTTCCTTGCTTCCTTCCTTTATTCCTTCATTCCTTCCTTCCTTTCTTCCTTCCTTGCTTCATATTGTACGTAGGGCGCTACTGTAAAAGAGCTCTTAAGCTCTAAGTGTAGCCATGGAAATCAAATCAAAAACATCTAACCAGGGCATTTTTATTCTATTTTGGTCATATAAAATGTTGTTTTACTTTTTGGCAATCGTCTTGTTCTTCTTTCGTTTGCGAAATGTATCGTACTGAATTCCCTTCTACCCGCTGAGCTGTGGTATACGTAGCACACGTCCAAATCAGCATTCCTCAAGTTGGCCGCATATTTGTACAACTCCCACCCTCCCTGCGATGGAATTGCTCTTACAACGAGAAGGGGTAACATGAGCCAAGTGTATTAAAGCAAAAGACATTGCTTAAATTTGTTACAACAGCTGGAATTTACGCCCAGTATTGATTCTAAGTGCAGAGGGGTGTAGCATGATAATGTAGGAGTCCAGATAGCCTACTCACTCCCCACCTTGGTGACATGGGTTCGCAGGCTTTGCAGGTGAAATTTAACTAGCAACACGACGTGGAATAAAGAACGACTTTCGGCCCTAAATTTCTAACCAGGGCCAATGTAGGCTATGGCAAATTATTCAAAACGTGGATCGTCGAACCCCAACCCATTTATTTTGTATGCGTTGCATTTTTAATAGAATTGTAATAATAATGTTATTTGTTTACGTCTCTTTTAACATCTGCGGCTTTAGACACGCCGGGGTGCCAGAATTTTGCCCCTAAGGGTATTTTTAACTTACCAGTAAATCTACTGACACGGCTCCCTCACATTTGCGCACCCTCAAATACCAGATGACTGTGCCAGGATTCGATCCAGCGAGCAGCAAGCGAGAACGTTACCGCTGAGCAGGCTGTGTGTACCAAGTGTCTGTTGATGAACCCAACTGAACGCACAGTGAAGACCTAGACGATTTGCTGGAGTTTAATTTCAAAACTATTCTTATATGCTATGAGAGAGAGTAGGCTCTATTTCACTATCTCTTAAGAGAGAACAAGACTTGCGATTTGCAGATGCAGATAATGAGGTTCAGAAACGCTGTCTTTCCAAGCAGCCCCGGGAGAAGACTTAGTCTGATATGCCCGAGCCCACAGTCTCCAAGCCGAGTCAGGACCACAGGGACACACGGGACCAGAAGTTTGAATCAGATGAAAGTAGTAGCTATTCCATGGAGTGCGACAAGTAAAGGAGGTCAGAATTCCAGTATGAATTCAGAGAAGCCGTCATATTAAGGAGAGTCAGCCAGTCCCATACCGTCTGTATTAAATCATGAACAATGATACCTCTTAACTGGTGCACTCAGATCCACACCTACCACCTGGATACCTATAGGTAAAGAAAGCCCTGTGCGGATATCCGCGAAATGTTTCGCCATGCGGATATAGTTTGCATGTCTGTGCGGATAGCGGATAAGCTGCGGATAATGTTCCGAGTAAATTTGCGGATGGTTTTTAGGATACAATGTTGAACTGGTTTTTTATATATAATTTTAGTTTTTACTAAGATCTTCGTCTTTCACGTTTCTTGTTATTTCCCTATTTGCTATCGGTTGGGTTGTACGAGAATAATAGAGAAGGGAGAGAAGCCAGTCATGGAATCACCCTCAATTAGTGTTGGCTTTTGCCCCCGCCCCCCACCCCCACCCCCCAATAAAATCCTTTATACCTGCGCTTGCCTGCGTGGGTATATCCGACGAGTAAGTAAGTGGTATAAATAGCCACCCACTGCTTCATTTGCCGTTACTCAGAGGGTGAAGAAAGTTTGATAATAAATGTGAAGAATATACTCTGGTGGACTGTAATTTATAGGGCTGGGATTTCAAATCACTGGACTTCTGTGGAACATTTAACTAATTATATTATATTACACAGTTATATACAATACATGTTGTTACATTAATACACTGTCACTCGTTCGATATAATGTTCCTAGACTGCATGGCAGCAGGTCTGCTTCGCTTTCACCCCGTGGTGACTTGCTTGAGCACAATAGTGGCACTGGCTCAGGAATGTACGGTACTTGGGCGCGGGGTGGGGCAGGTAGCACCCCTCACGAACAGTGGAAATAACGGGACTCGCCACAGGCAAGGCGAGGCTTGGCGAACAGTTACACACTTGTTCCTAAACATGCCCCCCGCCAAAAAAGAGTTTAACACTTTTTTCAACAAACAGTCACCTGAAATATAACACTAACAAACATAAGAACACAAAGCACTGAACATAGTTAGTCAAAACACCACCTTCACAAATGCCTCTGTCTGGCATGGGAAGTGGGCAAAGTTTTGTAATAGGTCTCTTGAATGTACCAGACGAGGTACGTATAGTGGCAACACGTACGAGTCCATCAGTTCCAGGGTGGACCTGATCAACCACTGCAAGCTTCCAGCACAGTGGGGGAAGTTTGTCTTCTTTCAGGATCACCAGCGTGCCAGCCTCGACGTTGCGCCCTTCCTTCTTCCATTTTCCTCTCTGTTGTAGATGGGACAAGTAGTCGGTTGACCACGCCATCCAGAATCCTTGGAACTGTCTTTGGATTTGCTGCCATCTGGAAAGCAAACTTACACGCACATTACTCAGATCTGGTTGGGGTAGTGCAGTGATTGGTCGGCCAATGAGAAAGTGACTAGGGGTAAGGACAACTAGGTCATCGGGATCATCGGACGCCGGGACTAGAGGCCTCGAATTGAGACATCCTTTGATCTGGGTTGTGAGTGTTGACAATTCCTCGAAGGTAAGGTATGCGGTGCCCATCACTCGCCGAAGATGGTGTTTAAATGATTTGACACTTGCCTCCCATATTCCTCCAAAGTGCGGAGCTTGAGGAGGAATAAAATGCCACTTAATTCCTTCACTGCTTGCAAAGGTAGATAGATCACGTTGATGCGGTCCCTCGTTGAATAATCTTCTTATCTCCTCCAGTTCCCTATTGGCTCCAAGTCTGTCGATCCGAATTTGGTTGAGAAGTGGAAGTTCGCCGCACAACTTCTGCCAACGGTGAACTAGCTCTGGTGGTAAAATTTCATCCCACCCTAGACGTAGCTGTCACAGTTGCTGTAAGAAGAACTTGCAGGAGATGATGATTTGGACTCACTAGCCCAAGTGGGTCGTAGAATGAAGCTATGGTTGGTAGTACCTTCCGTTTTGTTACTGGGTTGCGTAGTTGTAAGTTGCCGTTTACGATTTGCAGTTGGTCACTTGCAGGATGCCAAAGCAAGCCTAATGTCTTAATGTTTTCCCCATTATCTAGTTGAAGTGGGAGATGGGTTTCTCGCCACTCCGAAGGAACTGCTTCAAGTAGTCGGGGGTGATTCGAACACCGTTTTTGTAGCTGGAACCCTCCAGTTTGTAGAAGGTTGATGAGTTGATTTTGAGTGTCTAACGCGTCCTCGACGGTCGCACTTCCAGACATACAGTCTCAATGTAGAAGTCTCTCTGTAAAATCTTCGCTGCTTCAGGAAAGCTGTCTGATTCCTCCATAGCGAGCTGTTGGAGGCATCTAGTGGTGAGGAAGGGTGCTGACGCTGTGCCATAGGTGACGATGTTGAGCTGGTAATGTTTTACAGGATCTTCTGGGGATGATCGCCACACGATTCTCTGAAGTCATGACTATCAACCCTTATCTGCCGGTACAACTGTCGAATATCTGCCGTAAAGCATATTTGGTGAGTGCGAAATCTGGTGATAATGGACCAGATATCTTGCTGGATTGTCGGCCCAACCCTGAGGATGTCATTGAGTGACCGTCCGGTGGTAGTACTGGCGGAGGCATCGAATACAACCCTAGTTTTTGTAGTTGAACTTGACTCCTTGAAAACTGGATGATGGGGCATGAAGTAGCTCTGTTCCTCCTTATCAGACGCCGTGGTTATAGGCTCCATATGCCCTAGTGTCTCGTACTCTTCTAAAAAGCTGACGTAATCCCCCTTCAACTGAGGGTTTCTTTCAAGGCGTCTCTCGAGATTGTGAAACCGTGACGTAGCCATTGTTAGTGAGTTTCCAAGTTCTGATGGTTTTCCACAGAGTGGAAGTCGTACCGTGAATCTACCTTCTGCATCCCGTCTGACTGTGTCAACAAAATGCCCTTCACATTCCATTTTATCAATCGATCTGATTGGTTGAGTGATCTCTTCTAATTCCCAGAATCGTTGAAGTTGCTGGTCGAGTGAATGGTCGTTCATAGTGAAGAATGACTATACATTTGAAACTGTCCCGCTACAATCCAACCGAATTCCGTGTTTTGAAGAACTGGATAGGGTCCGCTCCTCGTGCGTCTTTCAGGCCTAAGGAGATCAAAAAATATCTCTTCCCCGATTAACATATCAATCTGACCTGGTTGGTTGAAGCTGGGGTCAGCTAAGGTTAGTTCTTCGGGAATTTGCCAGTCTTGATAGTTAATGTATGATCCTGGCAATTCAGCTGAAATTCGTGACAATACAGCACAATTAATAACTACTTGATAGTTGCTAGTAATGGAATGCACCTCTATGTTTGCACTATGATGTGGCTCTGCGTCGATACTACTTATACCTTGGATTGGAATTCTATTCCGTATCTTCTTTAAGTTCAGTCGTTGTGTGCAGGCCGTCGTGATGAAATGTGCTTGACTGCCCGAGTCTAGCAGGACTCGGCAAGTCTACAATGTGACCATGTCTCAAACAATTTGTACACAATTTATGCTGTTTGGCAAATTCTGTTCGTTGTGCAACACTAACACTGGAAAAGTCTTGACATTTATAAAGAGGGTGCACGCCAGTACAAAATAAACAATTATTGCTACTTGAAACTTACACTTGTCTGACTTGGTTCGTGAGCTTCTTTCTAGTGATGTTTTGAGTGGTAGAATTGACAACTGGGGTAGGAATCCGGTTACCATTGTTTAATTCTAGGGCTTGATATCTGTCCCCTAAAAATTTACTTAGCACTTTCAGTCTTGGGAATTGTGAATTTGATGACGTCAGCTCCCACTGTTTTCTGCTGACGTCATCAGTCTTTTCAAGAATTAATTGCGCTAGAAGGATTTCGTGAAGAGGGATTTCAAGTTCAAGTGCTTCAAGTGCATTTAAGTTACTTGATACCTGATTTAGAAGTGCTCGTAACTCTGTGGGTGATTCATTATGTACACGTGGAAGGTTCAGCAAGTTGTTGATGTGTGCTGTGGCAATTAATCTAGGATTATTGTATCTCAGACAGACAGTTTTCCAAGCAATTTTAAAATTAGGACCTGTTATGGGAAGGTTCTTAATCTGGCCATGTGCTTCACCCGTTAATGAAGATAACAAATAGTGATATCGTTGTATATCGTCAATTGCTTGATTGTTCATTACCAGGCTAGTAAATGTGTCACAAAAATGGCGGAATTCAGTGACCTGTCCCCCGAAGGAAGGTCATTTAATTGTAGGAAGTGTCAGCTCTCTCTTGCCGGAACTAGACTGACCATCACTTTTAGTACTCGAAGGATTGTTCTGTTTTGATCGTAACTCTACGCTATCTTCAATCAACGTGGTAGTTTTATCAACGAGATCATTATACTTAGTCTCAAAAGTATTCCTATCTTCACTGTGGTCCTCGGATTCGTCTTCTAATTCTAATCTCTCCTGCGCGTCTTCATACTTCTGCCTTAATTTTGGTAGATCGTCTAACCTTGCCCTTATTGCGTTAATACTTGACCCTGGTTGGAAGCTCTTGACGAAGTTATGCAAACGAGTAATATTTGCCTTTGCGAGGCCCCTGGTCTTCACGAGAAGTGCTTTCAATTTAGGATCCATAATGGGAATAGCATACAGGAATACAGGTAACCAGAAATGAGTATGTACTTACCGAAGTTGCTTAAAGTTGAATTCCTTCCATGTGTAATGTCTCGAGGTTCAATCTGCGCCACTGCGCCACTGCGCGCTGTAGTTAATACGAATCATCGAAGTAGCTTGCATTCAAGGAGAAACACACGATTACCGCTCATGCTTCGCGTTGAGGTTACCTTAACAATGTACAATGCGAGGCATCGATATGAAATGATGAACGAACTCAGTACACACGTCCGTTGTTCCACAGAAATCCGGCCGGTAGGACCATGAAGAAAGTTTATTAATAAATGTGAAGAATATACTCTGGTGGACTGTAATTTATAGTGCTGTGGAACATTTAACTAATTATATTATATTACACAGTTATATACAATACATGTTGATACATTAATACACTGTCACTCGTTCGATATAATGTTCCTAGACTGCATGGCAGCAGATCTGCTTCGCTTTCACCCCGTGGTGACTTGCTTGAGCACTATAGTGGCACTGGCTCAGGAATGTACGGTACTTGGGCGCGGGGTGGGGCAGGTAGCAACCCTCACGACCAGTGGAAATAACGGGACTCGCCACAGGCAAGGCGAGGCTTGGCGAACAGTTACACACTTGTTCCCAAACACAGAGAAATAACTCACTCAACATTGTCCTGCGATTTACATAACCTAGAGGAACGATTTTTTCCTCAAATGTCTAAATGTGTTGTTTTAATACTTTATTTAATACATTAAAAATGTAATTGTTATGTTAGCGGATTTGGGTAACAAACGTGCGGATACGGATAAAAGTCGTCCGGTTGCGGATAACGTTTTGTTTATCCGCGCAGAACTCTACCTATAGGCTACTTGGCCACATACCACCTCCATATCTGCGGTGAGAGAGTGCTCTGGTCCGGGAGTAGAATAAACTACAGGACAATCCTCACCTCCCTATTCATGCACATATCCCAACCATCAGTAAGAGAAGGCTTCGTTCTCGCCATCCACCCCTGGAAACTGCCAAGATGTTAGTTGAAAACGGTTTTACCAACCGAGAATGCTGGAGACATACAGCACATGAGTAGTGTGGAAAACTGGATCCGAACACAGTCCTTATATGGTCATGTCAAGGTCATCCACTTTTTGCACCTGTGGCGACAGGTGCGGGGACGGGGGAGGGGGAGTGGGGAGGGGGCGGGGGAGGGGTAGTGGGGCGGGGGAGGGGGAGTGGGGAGGTGGAGGGGGAGCGGGGATGGGCATGGCGGAGAGCTCCGCACAGGCTGACGACTGTCAGCCAACTATGCTCTTGATGGGAGCAGTCTCTGTGTATATGCAAGTGGCTGGTAGCCTGCGGGCTTGAGCCGAGCATTAGCGAGACCAGTCGAGGTCAGCCGAAGCTGGTATAGCTCGAGGCAGTATGACGTACTGAGTGGTGGGAAGCTGGGATGTGTTTTCTCTCTTGGTCTACATGCTGGACTGGCGCGCTCAACTTGCCCGGTGAGAGGAAGGGGAACCTTGTTTTTGTGTTTTGAGCCGAGCAGTAGTGAAGAGAGCCGAGTGAAGCCGAGTGGGTGTTTGTTTCATTATTCCCTCGAGCCAAGTCGAGCTTACTTGAAGAGAAACAAATTGATGTCAAAAAGGTATTGATTTGTTTAGTGTTTTACAACGCAGTGTTGCCAACCAATGTTGAGATAAAAAAGTTGTGTCGGGTGAGGGATTTGAACCCTCGTTTTCTATGTAGAAAATTCGAACTTAAGTCGAACGCCTTAGACCACTCGGCCAACCCGACAAGGAGAGGATTAGAGAGGTTAAAATAAAATAAACAAGAATAATTATACAAGATCGGATTTATTAATCCAAGAATTAAAAGAGGAATTAAAACCTAACCATTTGACATAAAGTTTATTGCCATTTCTTTTAATCACTTTTTCAACAAGATAATGCTTAGGATATAGTGTCTTTTGAAGTTCCTGTACGTAGAATCCTCCTTTGATGGGCTGATTGTTACTGTCCTGAAGTAGATAAGTGACTGGATGGGTACGTTTCACTTGGCGAATGGTGAATATTTCTGTGCTCCAGTTTGGTGTGTACCCTTTTGAGAAGAGTGATTTATGTTTACTGACGCGTACATAGTCACCTACGTGAAAACGATGACGTTGTGGGTCAGCTGTTTTGATGCTATGATGAATGCGATTCAGCCGTGGAGTGTTTTTTATTACCAAACACGGCTTTACTCCAATAGTTCTATGTTTGGTATTGTTGTAACGTGATACTAGATTCTGCACTAGGTTTACCCAGCGGTAAGATCCTCTTGCTGTAAATTCCCGCCACATGTATGTTTTTAACGTTCGGTTGAAACGTTCAACAACACTCGCCTTTAAATTACTATAGGTGGAATAATGATGAATGCCAAGTTCTTGCATATACGTAGAAAACTCCTTGTTGAAAAACTCCTTTCCTTGATCGGTCTGGAGGAGGCGAGGTTGTCGTTTAGCTCTTTGAATAATCTGTTTAAAGGCTGCAGTAACTAGGTTACCTGTTTTATTTTGCACAGGTTCAACAAACGCCATTTTGGAATAGACGTCAATGACTGTGAGCAGATATTTGATACCATTGTTAGTATTGGCATAGGGAATCATTTCAACGAGATCGGCTTGCCAAAGCTCATCAATTCCTTTTGAAACAACATGACGCCGTGGATAGATACGGCGAGCTGGTTTATGCAACTCGCGAGCAATTGCTGTTTTTATAGGTGAAGGGGTGTTGCCACGTGGATCCATCACACAATAATGCCAGCATGACGAAGCTCCTCTTCTATTTCTACAATTTCACCTTCATGACCGGTATGTCCAGCCTGTTGGGAAGCGTGCAGGAGGTGTAGACGTTTGACCAACTTATTAGGATCGTTCCAATAGGCGAAATCGACAAAAGGTTTCAAAGTTTTAAACGTGACGCCGGACGCTGAGGTTGTATGACGGACACTTGCATAGGTGGGAAACAATTTGGATATGATGGTCTTATATTTGAAACTCTTATTTGCATTGATTGGTTCAGAACGTTTATAATTACGTCTAAAACCATTTGTAGCCATCAATATATCCTTATACTTTTGAAGATCGTCTTCGTCATACCCATCCTTAGAAGGAACACGTGCAAATAAAAGTTCTAAAAGACCTGACGTCAGTTGATATCGAACCGTTTTAACAATCAAAACATTATCTTTTATTTTGATCTCCGAGTCACCAATTCGAAAACGTTTATTTTCATAGCGAACGCCGTAGGTCGTATCAGTTTTTCTAGTAAAAAGGTCTTCTAGGTAGGGTGTTACCAATGGGCCAAAATGCTCTACCAGAATACTTTTCAGCTGCACATACTTTTCAGGTGTAGTCAAGATTTCTGACAGTGTAGGTTTTTTTTCTCTAGAGCTAGACGGCGTTTGAGCAATGACTGTAGTTTTTAGAAACTCTGGAAGCGGTGATTCTGTTTCAGAAGTAAAAACATCTTCAGCTTCTTCATTGTCTTCTTCTTGTTCTTCCTCCACAATGGTTTGCGTTCCTTTTGATACTGTATTTGGCTTATTGGACTTTGATGTTCCTTTTAACACAGCTTCCAGAGGTGATTTCAAATGTTTTGCGATCAACAGCTCACTATCGGCATGTGTGCGTTTCAGTTCGCGGAACTTGCGTCGAATATTATTTCGTGCACGGATAATGTGTTTCTTTAATTGACTTCCTGCTGTTGCCATGATAGCTAAAGAAATGACGAATGAAAAAGCGACGCAGCACCTTAAATACGTATGAAATGATCAAATCCCTTACGGTAGCGGCCGTTGGTAATGTCACTCTGCTTATCGATAACAAGACAGCCGTGGTGATGTGCGTTCCAGCATGTGGCGCACAACTGTGTAAAGGTTTGAAAGGTCATGCCTGGGTTCACGTGATCATCATAGACGTGACGCATGTTACGTTCATCCTGCCGGAAGAGAACAATCACATTTGCATTGTCACGAATTAATTGTTTCGGTATTCGTGAATAGGTTTGACACAGATAGAAGCAGTCAATATGTTTGTGTCGTCCCATGCTGAAATAGGCTTGAATGATAGCCTGCCGTTCTGTGGACACATCATCAAAAATCATAAGTGAATTGGGGCGAACATGATCTGGAGAGATGACATCTTCGTGTGCAGGGAATGTAAAGTACCTCATGTTATTGTTGCGAAGACCTGACATGACCTGTTCCAAGAACACATAAAGAGGTTGATAGAGGGACTTGGCAAAAATGTAAATATTTTGAAAGCGCACGCCGTTTAACGACGTGATTAGGGTAAGCAGAAGATTTGTTTTTCCACATCCTGATGGTCCAGTGATGAGACAGCGAATGGATGACGGGAAGAGCGAGCCGTGACGTTGTTCAGAAGTTGTCGAGAAGAGGTTAGAAACCAAATCTCCCACCGGAAGTGAATGTTGCTGCTTAATAATCTGCATATTAACTAAACGTGAAAAGGATAGAGGTGGTCTCTATATACATGAAGCAAGTGTCTGTTTCAGATCTAGTGTAACCATGGATGCCTATGGAAGAACACATAAGACAAAGAAAACAAATGCATCATCTGTCTCAATAAACGATCCAAAACATGATACAGATCCGGCTAATAAACGATATGTTGATGCCAATGCACTGCCACGCACAACGGATGGTCATTACAACTTTAATGGAAAGCGATTAACCAATATAACAGAACCTCTATTACCTTCAGACGCATGTTCGAAAAAGTATGTAGATTACTATCGCTTACGCCGTATCAAGGGAGATTATGATGCACAGAATAAACGTATCATGAGTGTTGCAGACCCTGTGAACAATCAAGATGTGTGCACCAAAATCTACATGTTAACCAATGCTGTGGTGTTAACAGAAGCAAAGGACTATGATGTACACCATCGTCGAATCACTCAGCTGGCTCTTCCAACAAATAACACGGACGCTGCTAGAAAGGACTATGTGGATAACAAGGTGAAACAACTTCTCAGCATTGTGCCTTCCCTAACTGAAAAAGGTTATACGGCGAATAATGCACGTCTTGTGCATGTGGCCGATCCTGAGGATGATCAAGATGTTTGTACAAAACGGTTTTTGACCTCTGAAATGAGAAAGGTGTGGGAAATTAAGGAGAATGCACTACAGATGAAACGAAGACGAATAGCTGAAGTTGCTGATCCTGTACAACCTCACGATGTAGCGACCAAACGTTTTTTGGAACAACGGTTATCGCTTTTCATTAAATCAATACCCTCCATAATTTTGCTGCAGATTGTAAACCAACAACCGGTGAAAGACCCCAATGAACTCACCTATATACTACGTTCGGGTTATAGCAATTACCGTTTACTGTATGATGGTGCCATTCGTGTTATTGAGTATACGCCAGATTTTAAACATTTAGACTTACTATTAAACGGTAGTGTTATATCATCATCACTCATCGATCTGGCGGTGAAAGCCGAGGACAAATTATCCTTTCAACTGAAATTGTCGTCTGAAGAAAAAGAGGCGGGGAAAACAATGAACGATTTTCCGCTGTATGTAGAACTTGAATATACCGCCACCATTAATTAAATAATTGCTCGTTCTCCTCCCAAGAAGCGTTAGTTGTGTTCCATACTTTACAGCGTGAGGTTGTCTCGTTTCTCGCTCGCGATGGTGAATCGAAGATATGTGGGGAAGAAGATGAAGAAGACGTCATCGAGAAAGGGAGGCTTTAAAGCAATTCTTCATGCGGCACGTCAAGCTTCACGTGGAGAAAAAAATAGCGATTTGGCCATTAAAAAAGCTCTCCGAGCAGCACGATTGCATGCAAATCCCAAAAGTAAACTACGCTTTAGAAAACGAGCGCGTGTTATTCCTGTACCGAAACGTGGCGGATTTTTACCCGCACTATTTGCTGGACTAGCAGCTCTGGGTTCACTTCTTGGTGGAGCAAGTGCAGTAGCACGAACAGTGAAAGCTGTTGAGGAGGCGAAGCAACAGTTGAAGGAAAGTGAAAGACATAATAAAACAATGGAAGCCATTACACTGCGCGGTAAAGGTGTGAACATGAAGCTGGCACCTTACAGGAAAGGACTTGGCATTTACATGTCGCCAAAAAACATTTAATAGACGCACTGCCGCGGCGAGCTATGACGCATGAGGAAGTTATGAGATATGCAAAACGGTTGAAGATATCACGCTTTCGAGGTGTGTTTATGCGTAATCAATTACCACCTCGACCTTGGATGCGTGAAAGTGCTGTTGTTAATTTGGATGAGAGTCATGGACCAGGAACACATTACGTGGCCTACATAAAACAAGGATCTACTGTGTGGTACTTTGACAGTTTTGGAAACCTTCCTCCTCCGACAGAGCTTATTCGCTATTTCGGAAGCAGTGCAATAATAAACTATAATGTGAAACGAGTACAAAATTTTAACACTCAACACTGTGGTCGCCTCTGTCTGACCTTTCTATATAAGACTCAGCACATGAGGTAACGTGAGCAGTATAATGGCAGAAAGTAGAACGTTTACAGTGCACGGACAAGGAGCTGAAGTAACTGTTGACTTTTATCCTCCTATTGAATTGGGACAACGACCCTACGTGCTGGGACTTATTTCGTTCGAAGGTTATAATAGAATCTACAACGTACATGAAGACATCAACGATAAGTTCTACTACGATGACTATGAGTTAACTCTACCACCTGGCAGTTACACGGTAGATGATATTTACGATCACATCTACACAACTCTCATCAGAGAATTTACTCTAAAAGCATTTCTTGACGGGACATACAAGTTTGAACTCATAGCCAACAACGTAACACATCGTTGCAGTATTCTTTCTTCCTTTAGGATTGATTTTAAATCACAACCAGACTCAATTGGTCCATTGCTTGGTTTTTCAGCACGAGTTTTAGAACCAAATGTGTTGCACAAGTCTGACCAACCTGAAAAAATTATTGAAGACCATCACATATCTGTCACGTGTAACATAATCACCGACGTTTACACCAATCAGGAACCATCGCATTCACTCGACGATTTTATTGTCACTTCACCCAGTGGCTATATCATCCGTGAAAACCCATCAGTAGTGCTCTATCATCCTGTGAGTGTAACCAATATTAGGAATATTACCTTAAGACTGGTGAATAGAAACCAACGTCTCATCCAGTTAGACCGTCATACACCTGTAACCTACAAATTGTATCTGAAGTCAGCATGAAACAAGTGTATAAAGCACCAACACCATCCAGGCTGGGTGTTAGTTGTTTGCAACGCGTGTACAGGTTAACACGTGTCAACAAGCAGATCTTACAACAACTGGGTTACACCTTACATCATGAATTCAATCCTCGACGTGACAAACCCAGTTGAAGTGCAGGAGGGTATTGTAAAAATTGAACAGCATTCCTACCAACCGTATACTCAAGGATTAAATAATAATGATGAGATCCGCATTACCATTAATCAACAAGATATCTACACCCTACCACATGAAAGTTACATCCTGATTGAAGGTCAACTCATCAAATCAGATGGTACCATCCCGACAACGTCAAAGTTGGCCAACAATGCTCTTGCCTTTCTGTTTTCTGAAGTTCGCTATGTCATCAACGGAATCGAAGTGGATACAACTCGAAATGTTGGCATAACAAGCGCTATGAAACTTTATCCTGCGTATGGAACTGAAGAAAGTAAAGCTTTTCGTATGGCTGGCTGGTGTCCCGACACAAGCAATGACTGGATGATTAACACTGATGGTTCATTTACCGGTCATTTACCTTTAAAATTAATACTAGGCTTTGCAGAGGATCATAAGCGCATCGTTGTGAACGTAAAACAGGATCTGATTCTTGTGCGAGACAGGAGTGATTATAATGCACTGAAGGGTGTTGATGGTGCCGCAATAGATTCAAAAATTTTATTGCAACGAATTCTATGGAAAGTACCGCACGTTACTCTGTCCGATCAGAAAAAATTGAGTCTACTCAAGATTGTGGAGAAGGATACACCTTTACCCATACAATTTAGAAGCTGGGAGCTGCATGAATATCCGGTATTACCACTCACCGATACGCATACATGGTCTATAAAAACCTCACGGTACACAGAGCGACCTCTCTACGTCATTGTTGGATTTCAAACAGATCGTAAATATCAACAGAATAAAGATGCATCACAATTTGATCACATCCAATTGCGAAATATGCGACTCTTCCTGAACGGTGTTACTTTCCCCTATGAGGGAATGGACTTAAACTTTACCAAGAACAAATATGGAAAGCTCTATGACATGTTTACAAATTTTCAGTCATCCTATTATCAGAAAGAACCATGTCCGCTATTATCACCACAAGACTTTAAGACCAAAGCGCCTCTGATTGTGATGGACTGTTCGTATTTGGAGGAGTCGATGAAGGAAACAACTATTGATATCAGACTAGAATTTGAAACATCTGCCGTTATTCCAGAAAAAACAACAGCCTATTGCCTTATTGTTCACGAGGCACAGGTGTATTATCAGCCGCTGTCCAACATCGTGACCAGAGTATAAATAGCATGTCTGCCTGCATTCCCCTGCTCAGTCATGGAAAGCTACGATGAAGTCAACACCCCTCCTCCAAGGGGAGCAACAGACTGTAAATGTGAAAGTGACTCACATAGTGAAGATGAGGATACGAGGTTTATCATCTATCGTTCTCTAGTGAGTGAAGCTATTACTGCCTATCACAAGACTCATACTGTGCATAGAATTCCACCGCATCTGGTTTCCTATTTACCAGATGGATTTATGTCAACGTTCGGCATTCACGATAGGGGGTACAAAAAGCATTGCTCAAAAAAGAAGAAAGATGATGTCGCCAAAGCATCATGTCATGATGGAGAGCGGGCGGATGGGTTAAACTGTAAATGTGATCGTTGCTCAACAAGTCGAGACGCCGATGCGGTATTTAAAATTTATCGTAGCCTGATAAGTTCAGCCATCACCGCCTACCATAAAGCAGAATTGCTTCATAAAATGCCGCAGCATCTGATCCCCTATTTACCAGCTGGATTTCTGTCCACGTATGGTGCAACGATATTGATTTCAACTGGGATAAACTACCATCACACCTCCGTATGTCAGCGGATGTTGCAGCCTGCCGCAGCTGCCGTAGACATTTCATGCATCGAGGGGATTCCCACACTGATTGGGATGGCCCTAATCCTATGATAAAAAATTGTAAACAATGTTCAGATCTCTTTACAAATAAAGTAGTGTAATTTATCTCATTATTTTAATTTTTATTTAAACCACTCCCTTTTTGTTTCATCTTTTTACCCCTTTAACTAGCAGGACTATAGGTAGAACTTGGTTAGTTGACAGAAGTCGGCGGCGAAGAAAGGTGTGTCATCAAGCAGTAATCATGTCTAGAACACTGATTGTTGATATTCAGGGCTTCAAAGTCAATGGAAACAAGTTTGTCTTCAAAGAGGTTGCCATTATAGACTGTACAAACATGTTGGCGCCTAGAGTAAGTGCTTTCACTTTTGAACCACCATTTCCATTGCACATGCAGTCGGACGAAGATAGAAAACAAACCGAGTGGCTTCGGCATAATTTAGGATTAAACTGGAATCAAGGAGACATTCCTTATCATTATCTATCGTTTGTTTTAAAACCCTATTTTTTCGCTGCCAACCATGTTTTTGTAAAGGGAGGCGAAAAAAGGGAATGGTTGCGTCACCATGTTCCACCATCTTGCCAACTCATCGATCTTCACGAGATGGGATGTCCTGCACTACATACCTTGTGCGAGCCTGCTGAACGTGTACAAAAGAAGACACTTCTACATGTAATGAAGCTCTTTGATTGGCTAAGTCGCAATGCATGTCGGTACGTGGAAGACAATTGTAAAAATATGATGCATGAATGTTGACCACCACAGTGAGTTAGAGACTTTTGTGTTGTGCAGACGTGTAGAATGGCTACCATTGAAAGTTTAAATTCTAACCCTGTTGAACGGGCAATTGTTAAGTTTTTCGCTTGTAAGAAGAAACTGCATGCTTTTACAGAAGAAGAATTAAATGCTCTACCCAAAGCGTTTTTGTTTTATGTTGCGTCAAATGCTGTGAAGGAGATTTGGGATAGCGTGCCTAGTCATTGGACTCAAGATCCTGTGCTGTGTGAACTTCAACCATGCACTAATTATGATCATCATCAACAAGTGGCCGTTTCCAAAATGCCATCAGTTCACACATGTAGAACATGTCAGTTAATTAAACTGTATAATGGACATAAAACCTCATGTAAAGACTATGTTTCCTCATTCCACGGATGTGATGGCAAGAAAGAAGCATCATCCACAGCAGCAGAAAAGGAAGAAAAGTGTACGTCATCGACTGAAAAAGATATGCCAGACCTGTACTGGTCATGGTCTCGTTGACAAAGTCATAGATCTTCTACCCTTCGAGCTGCATCTACCTGGTTATCAATATTGTGGACCTGGCACTAATTTGGACGTACGACTTGCACGTGGTGATTCTGGAATTAACATTCTGGACGCTGCGTGTAAGCAGCATGATCTGGCATACAGAGCTTCTAAACATGAAAAGAACATTTCTGAACTAAGACGTGTTGCCGATCAGATTCTTTTGAGAAAAGCCATGGAACGTGTGTCATCGCCTTCAGCATCTGTCGCAGAAAAAATGGCTGCTCTTATTGTTGCAGGAGCTATGAAGGGAAAGCTCACAATCAGTGGTGGACGATTACAAAAACTAAAAAGATAAACAGGATGTATTATGTTTTATAATTAAAATAAATAAATAAATAAATACAAACAAAAAAAGCGTTTATTATTTTTAGTGTTAGCAACGTTACAAGCATTATTTACGAGCAAGATGAAGAATAGTACAAGATCATTCTACCTCTTTAAATTTCCAATTTTGTTAAAATGAATATCATACTTTAGTTTCTGTTAAGTTTTAAAATGTTAAAGTTTTTACACATCGTATTATATTTTTTTTCGTCTTCATCATTAAGTGGCTGCGATTCCAATTCGATAGACACATATTCCAATTCGGTATATGGTAACCGCTTGGCCGGAAAGTCAATGAAACAGTCCGGTGAATTTTCCCATGTACACCACCACAATTTTTTTCCACAACCATTACACCAGTATGTTTGACGTTCAGTCAACACAACCTCAAACACTTTTTCAAATGTCATATTATAGGTTACTACTACTCTCGATTTCTTTAGACCCATCAATTCAGCGCATGGTTCGCAGTATGAGAGTTCATTAATTAATTCATCAAAGAGGACACCTTTCTTCAGTGAAGTCAATCCATTCGTTGATAATGGTGGATACAAAATGGAGTGGGTGTGTGATTCCATAAGTTTCGTGAAATCGTCTAGTGTTGTCGCATCATAGAGTACAACACGTTTTTTCTGCTCTTTTTCAGATGAAGAAGATGGAATACTGAAAAAGATTTGAAACAATATCTTGTAGATTTTATATATTACGCTATATAATATATCATTGTGCAAACTTTTCTTTATCCATTATAATTCTATATTCTTGTGAGATAGACAAATCAATCACAGCAAATGACATTATACATACCAATTTGTTTAACATTGAAATAGAACATTAATTTAAATCTGATATAAACATTGATTTATTCAAAACAATCATGTACGTTTAATTTCACTGATCTCAATACTATGCTATTTTTGAATTTATTTTTAGTGTACTCGTGTTACAGAACACCATTAACTAACTTTGAAAGGGAAACTACTGCTTATTTCAATTACAGTACTTGAATGTTTGTGAAAACTTGAACTTCTTAGCTGATATATTTTCAATTCTTTTGCACATTGATATGTTTAATTGTTACAAATTTTTACACTTTACAAGTGTCTATGGAACAAAATGTAACTCACCAGTTGTTTGCTCTTGACGATGATGGTGTACATTCCATCCATCCGTCTAATGTACTGCTGTCCATCTCGCTTGTAAATAATGCTTGCTTGTCCACTTGCTAGTACTGTTGACGATGCTAATGTTTTCAAACTCATTGTCTTCCCTTTATATACATAGCAGACATCCTTCCATCTTCACCAAATTACCCCTCCATCGAGAACATCATGAAACTGCGCATGTGTCACTTTTCCCTCTCCCCCATGTGGGAAGATCTCTTACGCCATGCAATTGTGCATGCATACATTGTCATAAGCAGTGTGATTGGTTCACTTTTTATTTTCTTGTTTTTGTTTCCTGTAAAGTTAGAACAACCTTACCTTGACTTTCTTTACTTGAAATATGAGGCCACATGTGTGAGGGTCATCTGTCTAGACAATATAAGTTCGAGGACGGTTATATCCATCTGTGATGATTGTAAATACATCTGGATGGCGTAACCTTTTCTTTACTCTCAAGGGTAGTGTGTTGTTACCTTGAGGTTACATGTGTGAAAATCACTTGTCTAGACAAGGTAATTTCGAGGTCGGTGTTATATGTATAGGATAATTGTACACTCATCTGGGTGAAGTAACCTTGCTTCTTTTTTTTACTCCCAAGAGTAGAGTGTTCTTACCTTGACTAGTTTTTTTGAAACATGAGGTTACATGCATAAAATTTCCATGTCTAGACAAGCCAAGTTCAAGGTTGGTTATATCCGTATAAAATGGAGTAACCTTGTTTTTGCTCTCTAGGGTAGAGTGTCCTTCCCTTGTCTTGCTTTTTTCTTGAAACTCGTGGTTACATGTGTGAAGGTTACTCGTCTAGACAACACAAGTTCGAGGATGGTCATATCCGTCTGAAGTAATTGCGCACTTGAGACAATAGTGACCTTGCTACATCCACTTTCTCTCTCTAACGTGATTGGACCCCTACCACTACAACCATGTTTAAACTCCACCTATTTGAGAGTATAGCAACCATGCCACACCCAGTTAGCTCTTCTAACGTGATTGGACCCCTACCACTACTGCAACATTTAAACTCCACCCAAAACATGTTCCTAGACTAAGCAAACCAGTTTGTATTACCATCTCTCCCTTGATTCATAGAACAGCGCATGCTCAATTTGTATGATTTAATGTCATTGGTTCCCTACCACCATCCCTACCCATCTCCTTCCACAACGATATTTGTTTCGTGTGCAAAGAGATTTTTTAAAATTTTTTCATACACTTCTTGTAAATTGATATATATACAGCCGCATGCAGCAAACATTGTCATATTGTCATCAACATCTGACTGAAGTGAACACATCTTCACTACCTAAGGTAAGATACCTTATTTTGTAAATTCATCAGTTCAGCTTAAAGGAAAGAACAATGCTTACAAATATATTCTTTTTCATTATAGACTAACTATGGACGCTCTTCAACAGATAAATAAAATTGGAGCTCAGGCTGGACTGGAAACGCGGAGACTTAAGGATCTTCCCATTAATCAGCCGTTTCCAGTGGAAAATCTAAAAAAAATAGATACTACATTTGGAGCAAGAATACTTTGCCAGTGTCATGACTTTGTTGTATTCTTGCCAACCAGATTTGGTTCTTTAACGGAGAAAGCATTGGCAGCATTGAATGCACGCAACCTCGTCCTAAAGTATTTAGGTGTGCGAAACAATGCTTGCATTGTGAATTTTGAAGAGGAGGAGAGTTAACTTAGCGCAATCATATCCTATTGTATTTAGATGTGCTAAACAGCAGTGTGATCATTCTAAATTTTGAAGAGTTGAAATGGTAAATTAGAATTGTGTAATTTTTAAATTTTGTTATGGAGACACTTGTTTGGGAGGATACTCGCAACTGTTTTCAGCGACGAGTATGTAGCGGTCGCATACACAATGTTAACAACATCATCAATCTGAAAGTATTTCTGCTCGCATGTCTTGAATTATTCGTAATTAAAATTACTGAATATTTATCACATTTTACAGCGCTAAAAGTAAATTCAGAATTGGCATGTACCTTTGTTTTTGTAAAAAGGAATGGTGAGGAAGTTCGCGAAAAATTTTATTTTATAACAAACATGCGACCATTGTATCCATCTGACACTATTGAAGACTGGTTTAAAATCAATATTGTAGATAATCTCTTAGGTAAATTGGATAAATTTCAGGAAGGTGAAAGTGGAAAAGCTCTTGAAACCATTCTATTTTTACAAATAAATATATGTAACTTTGATCCTTTAAACTCTGGTGCAATGTATATTAATTTACCTACATCAATTAAAAAGAAAAATGGAGTTGTAAATATATGTAATGAAGACGTTTACTGTTTTGTGTGGTGTATAGCGGCCACATTAGCACCTGTTAAACATAATAGAAACAGACCAACAAAATATAAGAAAATGTTTAACAAGCTTTTAGCATCACTCAACTTGACCAGTATTGTTTTTCCTCTTGAGTTAACATCTATTTCTAAATTTGAAAGACTTAATCCTGATTATTCATTTAACGTGTATGGTCTTAACAGGAGTACTGTTATTGGTCCTCTTTATTTTTCATCATATAAAAACAGAAAGTATCATATTAATCTTTTATACATTTCCAACTCAGACACAAGTCATTATTGTCTCATCACTAATCTTGGTAAACTTGTGGGTGCGCAATTCTCTACCAATCATTCAAGGAGATTCATTTGTGAACGATGCTTACAATATTTTACCACGCAGGACATATTGAATAATCATATGATCGATTGTACCACTCACAGTGCTGTAAAATTAACTTTTCCTGAAAAAGCAAAAGCAAAAATGAAATTTGTCAATTATCATTGTAGAGATACAGTTGCATATGTTGTGTACGCAGATATAGAAACTCTCTCTGTCCCAGTGCAGCGATGTCAACCAAATCCACTTCAATCTTACACAGATGATATTCAAAGACATGAACCGTTCTCTGTCGCTTTTCAAGTCGTTTGCTCTTACAATTCAAATTTATCATATTTTGACTTGTATCGTGGACCAAACTGCATTCAGTGGTTATTAACTATGTTGTATCAGCTTTCTGATCGTTTGCATCACCTTTTACATAACGCTGTAACCATTCAATTAACTATGGATGATATAACACGACATGATAATACAAATGTATGTCATATTTGTGAAAAAATCATTTTACCTGATGAAATCAAAGTTCGCGATCACTGTCACTTTACAGGTAGGTACAGAGGACCAGCACATAACGACTGCAACATCAATTACCGTGCAGCTAAGTTTATTCCATGTCTGTTTCATAACTTGAGTGGCTTTGATTCTCATTTTATTATTCGAGAATTTGCAAATGTTGATAAAGCTAAATTTTCCATTATTCCTCAAAATCATGAAAGATTTATATCTTTTTCCATACGACATGGAGATATTTCAATTCGTTTCCTTGATTCTTTTCGGTTAAGTCCTCATCTCTTGATGCATTAGTAAAAGGAATTTCTCACAAAGACATGCACTATACACAAAAACACTTTCCAAATTCTGATCATTTTCAGTTATGCATTCAAAAAGGTATTTTTCCCTATAATTATATTAATAGCTGGGCATCGTTAAGCGAATCACGTTTACCTGATGAATCTGCCTTTTTCAACACGTTAAACAATGAACCAATTTCAGATGAAGATTATCGTCACGCCTGTAATGTTTGGTCCACATTTGGTATTACAACGTTAGGTCAATATGCAGATCTATACCTTACTGTAGACACACTTTTACTCACTGATGTGTTTGAAAAATTTCGTCACATGTGTCTCAAAATATATGGACTTGATCCCTGTCACTATTATACAGGTCCGGGTTATTCCTGGGATGCAATGCTCCGGTATACAAATATTGAATTGGATCTGCTCACTGATGTTGATATGCTTTTGTTTTTTGAAAAGGGGATAAGAGGTGGATTTGTTTCTCTCAACAAGAAGCATGTTCAGGCAAATAATCTATACATGTCTTTGTATAAACCTGAACAGCCTACCTCCTACCTCATGCATTTCGACGTCAATAACCTTTATGGTTATGCAATGTCTCAACCACTTCCATACGGAGATTTTGTATGGTTGACAAATCAGGAAATTGAGCAATTTGACATTGAAATGGCTGGACGTGATCCAAACCGTGGGTACGTTCTCGAAATCGACATAGATTACCCTGCACATCTACACAATGACCATTCTGATTTTCCATTTTGTCTTGAGCGCATGATCCCTCCTGGTTCAAAATCTAAACAAACAAAATTGATGGGAACCTTGTATTCTAAAAAGAAATATGTCATACACATTCAGATGCTCTTACAATGCATAGTTTATGGTATGAGACTTGTAAAAGTTCATCGTATTATTTCATTTGCACAAAGTGCATGGCTGAAGTCATATATGGACTTGAACACACAGCATCGGCAACGTGCAACACAACCATTTGAGATGAACTTTTTTAAGCTGATGAATAACGCATGTTATGGAAAAAGTATGGAGGATATTCGCAATCATCGAGTAATTCATTTAGTAAATTCTTGGGAGGGTGGATGGGGTGCACGTAAGTTAATTGCAAAACCCAATTTTAGGTCTATCAAGATTATTGAAAATGATTTGGCTACCATTGAATTAAACAAAGTGGAAATATTTTATAATAAACCTATATTCTTGGGCATGTGTATTTTGGAGTATTCAAAATTACACATGTATGCATTTCACTATGGATTTGCTCGAAATCATTTTGGTAATGTCTCACTAATTTACAGTGACACTGATAGTTTTGTCTATCATATCAAAAATGAAGATCCCTATCTTGTAATGAGTAAGCATTTTATGCAGTTTGACACATCTTCGTTTCCTAGCGAAAACGTGTTTGGAATATTACCTAGAAATTCAAAAGTGTTAGGACTTTTAAAGGATGAATGTGGTATTAATCTTATGACGGAATTTATAGGTTTAGCTCCAAAAATGTATTGTTACAATACATAAACGTCCCGTCAGGTTTGTAAGGCAAAAGGGGTACGTTCCAATGTTGTCCGTTCATTAAGTATCGAACGCTACCGAGATGAATTGTTTAATGATACATCTCTGTTACAAAAACAATTGCGACTACACTCCCAAAGTCATCGTGTGTTTCTTGTCGAACAAATGAAACGAACTTTATTTTCGTTCGACAATAAACGCTCATGGCTAAGTGATGGCATTTCAAGTTTACCTTGGGGACATTCAACACTGTAAATATGGATTTGTATGTCTAAATCTTTGTATCGCTGTTTGCAATGGGATTGGTAAAAGATAATTGAAGTTTATTTTACATTGTATGTATATTACCTTATTGAATAAATGTATATATTTGATGTTATATTTTTTATTTTGTATGCTGTTCTATTACCCTATATCCTATTGGGAAAGGTTTGGATATGGAGATATGTAGCATAGATCATATTACTCAGGAATCAAATTGAGCCAAAATGTTCATTCTTTGTACTTAATATGAGAGACAAGTGAGTTGAAGACAGAGGAATGAAGTGCTGTAAAAATTGTGTGTTGATATCGAACCCACAGTCTGCTAAGGATCAGCCGTGCCCTGCAACTGGAGTAGATAGCCTGCAGCACCACGGGGTGTGTCTTGACTGCGGTTAGAGTGAGTAATGGGTACTTGGAAGGCGTGTTTTGTAACAGGATTTGAATTTATAATGAGGTGTAGGCGTGTTTTTTGTGAGGGCGGCTATGATTAGTTGTTGAGCTGTGCGTTTGCTGCATATGTAATGAGCTGGGAGTATTTTAGTCTAAGTGGATTGTGATTGGTCGTATGATACAATACAAATGGCTGCCAGGCGTGGCATAATCAACTGTTGGTTTTTACTCTGCATATGACGATTTTATTGTAATTGGTAGTTTTGTAAAGGGTAAATTTGATGTTGAAATGAATCCCCGCTTGGGCTTGGTTGAAATTAAATGCTGCCTAGTTTAGAAGTTTCATAGTTACTCATGAAAGTTCAAATTAAGAGGAGTGATGGCCTATACACTCTTACCGTACTTTATTTTGTAACTTGATTCGACCTCACTCATAGTTATTTAGTGTAGGTTCTATGTAGTTGGGTGTGTTTGTGATTCCCTAGTCCATGGTACATCATCCCGAGTGGGCAGACATGGCCTTGAACCCTCAGGCAGATTATACCACGGGCTAGAGACTGGGTTTGTTAGTTGAAATTTATGTTGTTTAATTGCAAGTGTTTAAAGTTTTTTTTGTGATGTTTGATGAGAGTAGTTGGAAGGAATTTTATGTTTATATTGTAGCTGTGGCCAAGTGCTGAATATGTGTGTAATATGTGCGTTAGAGCCACGATCTTGTTGAGAGTAGTCTATGAAACTTGAAGGGATATGAGGGCTGGAATGTTTACCAATAAATGTTATTTTACTTTCAACTGCCTGCGTTTTATGATCGTTTTTAATATAGCTGTGATCATGGTAAGACATCACATATGTTCCTCCACAATTGTAGCACTTAGAGCTGTTCTGGACACCTTACTTTGATTGTAGCAGGTATCGTGAGAACATTTTGTTGTGTTATGGAGTTGCCTTTAGCAGTTGTTAATGCTGCTAGTGGTTTGTTCAATATTTTATCAAAACAAGAGAATTAAAAAAGTGTTGTCTCACCTTTTACAGAGCAGAGTAATAATGTTCACTTGACTAGAGATGTGGTGCAAGCATGATTGTAGGTACCACTCACATCGAATATATACTATCCGTCAAGGCGATTTCCTTGAAACTATATCCTGTTTTTACTATTAGAATTAAATAACCTTTAACCTTTCAACAAAACAGCTTTCAGTTATCCTTGGTTTAGGGTATAAAAGAGAGTGAACACCCCAATGGGTACTGTCATCCTGTGGTGTGCACTTGGAGGAAACAAACGTGTACGACTCAGCAAATCTACTGTACGGTAATTATATCTCGTTTTATCCATCTTACTATTCATCTTTCTAACTCTGCAACAATGACTTCCTCAAACCAACAGATGAAACAATATTTGTTGTCGCCTGACACCTAGGCTTATCCAACTAGTCATGGACATCGAACTATATATTATAATAGAGACTACGCCACATTTCGACGTACTAATACTTATACAAATTACTTAAACAGTGTTATTAGGGAATGGCCGCTACAATATTTTATAACGCCTGACACAACTCGATATGACTATAGACTGCACTACACAATGGGAGACAACAAAGGCGATATCATTGTCTTTCCTCGTCAATTTCAAAAATTCCCGTGTGTGACATATATTCATGACTATCATATACCAGGTAGGCCTACATCAGACATATTTGAAGACGGAAACGTTGATCACTGTTATATTATTTGTCTGAAATGTTTTATTTTACAAAGAGGTTTATCATTGTCATTGGATGAAGATACTAGTAGCAGTGATGCTTCAGATGACCCCCCTCCTACATCTAACGGAACACATAATATAACATTTTATGTTAGACATGATAATTATAGATCCTTATTGCATGACCTTGACAAGGAAGCGATGTACTGGTGTTCTCAGTGTGCCAGAGCAAAGTTTTTAACGAGATGTCTAGCTGATGATGGGAATAGAACGGATATAATTATTCCAAACAGTACTGATTTCCTATATCATACACATATATCCTCTCATGCAAGATATTCTCTCTTCCCGACAAACCAAGGATCATCGAGAAGGAATGTCTTTACCCATCATTAATATTTCTATAAACCTGTGTGTAAATAAGAAGGCCTATGGCATGAGATTAACATCTCTGTAAGCCTTCATGTGAATGGAAAAAAAGCTTTTTGATGTGAAATTAATTTCTCTATAAGCTTATGTATATGTGTGTGTATGTATGTGCGTGTGCGTGTTAACTTTGCCTCTAGGCTAAAGTCTTAGAGCTGGTCTCCAGCCCAGAAAAAAAAAGGAGAGGCACAAAAGCTTTTACTTCCACTTAACTATTTATTTTTAAAGTTCGCTGAGATGAAATTCAAATCCATTTTTTCAGCACCAGTTCTCATATGGATTGGAAAAGAGAGTAGCATGGGTGTGTAAGAAGTAATAATCCAACATTTGTCTGAAAAATCATAGGAACGTTTTCATTTGTATGATTCTTCTTCTTCTATACTCATAATTGCAAGGTGGTATTAAATAAAAGAAGTTACATTTGTGCAGACTGTACATTAACCATGGTCTACCTCAATACAGGTTACATAAGCTTACTGACACCAATGCATTGCTGTTGATCTTGACTGAGTGCATGGTTGGTATGTGACCTAGAATTAATCACTCTTCCTTAAAGAGTTGGCTCAAGGGGAACAAACAGCCACTTGGCTTCACTCGCCTCCCTTCACTCCCACTCAGCTCCAAACGAGAAAATAAGGTTCCACTTTCTCCTGTCTGCCAAGGCTGGCACGCGGCAGTTAACCCCCTCAGGCTGTCAACAAATCTCATTTACACACACAAGTTGAGCGCGCCAGTCCAGACATCTTCCCACCACTCAGTACGTCATACTGCCTCGAGCTATACCAGCTTCGGCTGACCTCGACTGGTCTCGCTAATGCTCGGCTCAAGCCCGCAGGCTACCAGCCACTTGCATATACACAGAGACTGCTCCCATCAAGAGCATAGTTGGCTGACAGTCGTCAGCCTGTGCGGAGCTCTCCGCCATGCCCATCCCCGCTCCCCCTCCACCGCCCCACTCCCCCTCCCCCGCCCCACTACCCCTCCCCCGCCCCCTCCCCACTCCCCCTCCCCCGTCCCCGCACCTGTCGCCACAGGTGCAAAAAGTGGATGACCTTGACATGACCATATAAGGACTGTGTTCGGATCCAGTTTTCCACACTACTCACATGGTAGACCTATGCTACGACGGAACAAATCCAGATGCGCTGTGTATCGTCCAAAACACCTGAATTTGACTTGCCTCGTAGCACTTGGTCGGTGCTTAATCGTATAAGAACCAACACTGGCCGATGTGCCGATTCTCTGCACAAGTGGAAGAGAGATCATTCCGGTTGTGTTTGTGGCACCGACAAACAGACTGTTCGCCATATAATTCAGGTGTGTTCTCTGAGAGCTTTCGCTGGCGATCTAACGGAGTTCCTGGTGATGACGGAGAGATCTCTAGACTACCTGGATATTAGTTTGTAAGCTAACTGTAATAATTTGTAATATAATTAGTGTTGTAGCCATACGGTAAATAAATAAATAAATAAATAACAATGATACTCCATTATCTCAGCAACTAATTAAAACACAAGAATTAAATTTTTACAGAGATATTTGCATGTACCTATTTATATTCACCCTACTAGAATAGTTAATCTACATCTGATAGCTACACAACTATACTCTATGGTTTTTTTATTTAGGTTACTTTTGGGGAGAAAATGTTCTGCACTTAAGAGGACATTTTAAATGATGTTTTACACTTGGCTGAATAATTTTAGCAACAAACAACAGATACAGCATAATAAATATATGGTGAAAGTTTCTAAGTCTTCATCTCAATTACTTCATGAGAAAATTGGTCAAATGAGCAGAAAAATTAATATCTTGAGAAATTGCATTTAAAGATTAGACATACCGCAGGTATAATTTTGGAAATACAGATTTTAAACTCAGCAATTTTTCTAGGCTTATTGCCGTGTCTTGTGCGAGTATTTTGCCTGGGAACACCAAGATAAACTCATCAGTGGGCTCTATGTGTCCGTGCCCTGATTCCCACAGGAGTAGCGAACTGTGCACTACCTCCCATCTTATGAAGCGCACCTGAGCTAAAAGCTCAAGCAACACCTCCCTATAAAGGCTTCTAAAAAGATGGTATATTGGATTTCATTGCCATGAAAGCCGAGAAAGCCAATACACCATAGTTTTTAAAGTAAAACTGTGCAATCCCCTTATTTTTTTTAGCGTATGGCTTTTAGTGCCGGGAGTGTCCGAGGACATGTTCGACTCGCCAGTTTTTGTAGCTGCTTCGAGACGGACACCCAATGGGTGAGCTACAAGTACCGTTGGGGAGGGAAGTTGGAAGGTAAGGACGAGGAGTTGGAAGGTAGCGGCTGTGGCCTATAGTTAGGGACCAACCCCAGCATTTGCCTGGAAGGAAGATGGGAAACCACAGAAGACCATCTTCAAGGATGCCAGAGGGGGGATTCGAACCTCCTCGTCTCCCGGATGTGAGCGACTGCCATCAGTCATGCCGTAACCACCACGGCTAACTCACCCGGTAATTCCCTTATAATAAAGTGAGATGACAAGTATTAATACAAATATGTCTTAATGTCTTAAAATTACAATAGATTTATATAGAATGCATTATTTTGTTCAGAAAACGCCACAGATTTTTTTAGCCAAAAGATAACAGAGATCACTTTTGCCATGAGAATGTACTTTTAATCGTGATGACATATAAAAATGCATTCACAATAATAAAAATATTTTGTGTCATCAAATCTCAAGGGTGTTTTAAGTTTTGGGACTGGATTATATTATATTACATTATGCAACGAGCCAAAATGGCAATAATTAAGACATGAGTATGCTTATAAAACGAGCGAAGCGAGTTTTATAATTTCCATACGAGTGTCTTAATTACCATTATAGGCGAGTTGCATACGACTGTTTATGTTCGACGATAACTACGAGTATAACTATTTTATGTTCGAACATAAATATTCATAAATATCTGTCGAGATTTCGCCAGTTTTATGTACTGAACAGAGCGCATGGGACGCAGAGAATATCTTGTATTTGGCCATGGCCTCCTCTAGTACCCCACTATGACACTAGCCACGCCGTGAAATTTAAAATAGGAGGCCGTGGAAGTCAGTGCAGAAGCGATGCTATCCTTACCTAATTGGTCACACAACTGTTTCTTGAGCTCTGATTGGTGGGAGAAACTGTATCATAATGAAAACTTGTACAATAATGAGCCTCATTATAGTACAGTTTTCTGACATATAATATTTACATTTCGCCATGGTCGAACATAAAATAAGTTATGTATCTCGAGGTTTTCTGATATTCACCTCAGAACATTATTCTTGACCAGTCGGTGTCGTTGTGTAGTGGTTAGCATTCTTGGCTATCACCACAGAGGCCCGGGTTCTGTTCTCGGCTCTGCAAGGCAATTCAATTCTGGTCTGAGGGCTGGAACGGGGTACGCTCAGCCTGGTCAGGCAAACCTGAGAAGAGGCGAGTTCAACTCATATCTCAACCATCCTGGAAGTGGTTTTCCGTGGTTTCCCCATTCCTACTCCAAGCAAATGCCGGATGGGACTTAACTCCTTTCCTTCCTACCAGTTACTTCCCATATCTTGGTTGGTTGGTTCCTTAGTTTAGGGGCTACGACAACGTGGTCATGTAGCCCCGTGTACTTTGGGTTTGTGTAGAATTTGTCTGATAACCGGTGTTAATTGTGATGGCTATATTAGTGTGTGTTATCTGTGATTCAGGTAAGGACTGCAGACGATCAAATTTTCGAGTACAGTAGTTCCTACTTCTGCTACCAAATACTACGGTCCACGACACCTAGCTGCGGACGTGACTACTAAATGCCATCGCAGTCAGCACTTGGTGGCGAACGTTGGAACTAATATAGCGTTATCAAACTAACCTACAAATATTAGCTTCCACAATCTCAATTAAAAGCACACACATTGGTTCAGTCACCACAGTGACAAAGGTTATCAGACAAATTCTACACACACCCAAGTACACGGGACTACATGATCACGATGTCGCAAAACCCTAAAAGAATCAACAACAACTATTCTTCACCGGTCGCGGTGGCTAACACGCTACCTCGTGCCTAGCGGGCATAGGGAGGGCATGAGGTTCGAATCCCACCTTGATCGTCCTGAAAATGGTTTTCGTGGTTTCCCATTTACACCGCCGGGCAAATAGCTGAAACAGCTGTCCTCTTGGCGAATGAGCCGCATCCTGTGGGCACACTGGCGAACGTCTTAAATGCAAAACTATTAGCATGCCTTTTACAGGCCGGACGTTCGTTTTAGACGAGTGTCAAGAACTGTTCCTTTCAATAGGTTCGCGGCCGATTTTCTTCCAAAATTCCTCCTCTGACCCGTCCAGAAAAGAAAATAATTGGCCATTGGCTGCTTTAATAACATTATTAATATTATTCTTCCTGTAACTTGTTGGAAAGAACGGTTTACTTTTCCTGGGGGAAATAAAATATGGCAAGCTTACTTACATAACTGACATATTCCGCAAATGCATTAAAATATCAGCCTGAAGAGAAACCCGCTCTAGGGCAGACCTCTCCTTTTTGGATGGCTGTTGATTTGATAACATGTCCCCTGTAACACCTACTATCGCAAAGCTTTCAATATGCCTGAATTTATACAAAAAAAGAACTTTTCCAACCTCTTTCTCTCTCGCTCTGGGATACGCAACATCAGATTGGAAGTGTCACTATCTCTCTCTCCGACTCTCCTTCTCCCTCGTTCATCAATGACGTTCTCTCTAAAAGTTCCTCCAATGAACGCTTGAGCGCTGGAATCACTGAAACAGCTGTCCTCTTGGCGAATGAGCCGCATTCTGTGGGCACACTGGCGAACGTCTCAATTGCAAAACTATTAGCATGACTTTTACAGGCCGGACGTTTGTTTTAGACGAGTGTCAAGAACGAATAAGGTTAGGAATTATTTTAATATAGAATATATTTTACTTGACGGGAAGCCTCCGTGGCTTAGGAGGCAGCACGCCGGCCTCTCACCGCTGGGTCCGTGGTTCAAATCCCGGTCACTCCATGTGAGATCTGTGTTGGACAGAATGGAGGCAGACAGGTTTTTCTCCGGGTACTCCGGTTTTCCCTGTGAAAATTTCATTCCAACATCACTCTCCACTATCATTTCATTTCATCTGTCATTCATTTAATTATTGCCCCAGAGGAGTGCGTCAGGCCTCGGCAGCCGGCACAGTTCATATCCTCGCCGCTAGATGGGGGATTCATTCATTCCATTCCTGACCCGGTCGGAGACTGGAAGCAGGCTGTGGATTTTCATTTTCATTTCATATTTTACTTGACGAAAGGCAAGAGACAGTCAACCTCTACCTCACAGGTAGCTTATATATAAATGAAGGTTTGTCTGTTTCTCCTGAATTTCCACGGAAATTTGCGTTATTTAGCCGTTTCAGACTGTTTTATGACGGATGCGCGCAAAAAATAACTGTCTGTCTGTCTGTATGTCTGTGGACAACTTTGTGTCCTTATAATTCGAGAACGGCTGGGTGGATCAACGTAAAATTTGGTACAGATATCCATCAGAGGCACGGCACCAATCATTGATGTAATTCTTCTCCGTACCTTTCAAAAAAGGGGACCTAGAAGGCGTAGAAGGACGAGACAAAGCTTATTTTCAGCCTCTCACTAAAACCACATAACAAATTCAATTTATCTATATCTATATAATCATACTAATATATAACAAGAAGTTCCGTGAAGAACTATACAGCCTACTTTTCATGCCAATGATTATTCTACAGAATATGAACCTATCTAGAATAATGACGAAATTAAGTTGCTAATATCGAAATTTCCAATTAGTTCGAAATACTGTATACCTGGCATAATGTATCCTAATAGAGCACTACAGTTGGCAGCCCTGATGACAATATATTCTTAGTTCCGTCTCTTAAGGTACTAAATACAAAATTTGGTTGAAGTCCAATGAATAGCATGGACGTTACATGCAGTTAAACATTGGATCTAACAGCGCGCGTAAAATCATGTTGGCAACAATGTCATGCATGTATTGGTCAGAAATAATCTGAAATAATATGATCTATTGTTGTGCCAGTTTTGAATGAAATCCATTAGTTAATATAGAAGTTACATGCATTTTAAAATTGGACCTATCAGCAGGCTTAGAATCATATTGGCAGCACTGACGTATATTAGTTACTCCAAATTCGTCTAGAATGCCAGGTACTATACGTGTGCAAAGTTTAGAGCTATTGGCTTGCATACTTTCTGATATATTGATATTAGGGTAACAAAAATAGGGACAGCACATATTAACAGTTGGCAGCCCTGGTTGCTCCTTAGAATACGCATAGTCATATCTGTTATGGTACACATAGCACATACGAAATTTGGTTGAAATCCAAATGATAGTATGGAAGTTACATGTATTTAAAGTTGGACCTGTCAGCAGGCTTAGAATCATGTTGGTAGCACTGACGTATATAAGTTACTCCAAATTAATATAGAATGTCAGGTACTATACGTGTGCATAGTTTAAAGCTGTCGGCTTGCATACTTTCTGATATATTGGTATTTGGATAAAATAAATTAGGAGCATTTATTAACAGTTGGCAGCCCTGGTAGGTCTTAAGAATACGCTCAGTCATATCTGGTTATGTACACATACAACATACGAAATTTGGTTGAATTCCACTTGATAGTGTAGAAGTTATATGCATTTAAAAATTGGACCTATCAGGAGGCTTATAATCATTTTGGCAACACTGCCATGTTTGGCCTCCTGGAAATTGAACTGAAATATTATGATCTGTACGTGTGCCAATTTTGAAATAGCTCCCATTCCTACTTTCCGAGATATCCAACATGGAGCTCAAATTTCAATTGCGATTTTTTAGCAGTTGGTAGCACTGACATCATTTTCAAATATGGACGTGAGATATTCCGGTGCACATCTTTACTCATACTAAATTTGGTTTTGATTGCTGCAGCCGTTTAGGAGTTGATAGGGGGGGACACACACACAGCCAGACAGACAGACAGAAGGACAGACAGACACACATTTTCCCGGATCGATCTCATAAGTCTACTTTTTCCTCATTTTT